>OW964187.2:0-1250000 GCA_943136025.2 Agrotis puta
CAAAAAATTAAGTAAAAATAGGTTTTTGTGCACTTAACGAAACAAGTGAGGTGTCATTGGGTGCGGAAAATTGAGCCCCACAAAGTGCCGTGTCCCATCTTAACCGGCCACCATCACCTGAAAAGTTTTGAGTGAAAAACCGTGTTTTGTGAGGTTAAGTGAATTGTGAAAAAACTTAAAACGCAAACGCTGCTCAAACGCGATCGACGACCCCCTGTTTTTATCTTGGAATATCTTCGGCATCGTGGTCCCCGATCATCTGGGTCACTGAAAATCGCCGTGACACCGCAAATCACCGAGATATTCAGCTTTTTCAAAAAACCACGTGGCCTGAAAAAGTGGAAGGGGTGGAGCTAGCGAACTGAAAATCGGCAACGAGCTGGATCATCACAACACAAGGCGAGTGCAACAGATTTTATAATTTTATCCCAACCGGCTGATTTAATATCACCTAACGAAAGTTGCAAAATCAGACCCTTATAACTTTGAAACGGAGAAAGATTTAGAAGATCTGCAACTGCAGTCTGCTGCGCGCTTCTTGGATTATCCTAAGTTTTTAAATTTAAGAATTTTCACGCTGACCATTTTCCGGAAA
This sequence comes from Agrotis puta, assembly GCA_943136025.2. NCBI lineage: Eukaryota > Metazoa > Arthropoda > Insecta > Lepidoptera > Noctuidae > Agrotis > Agrotis puta. The sequence continues at coordinate 596 of OW964187.2, forward strand.
ACGTCAAAAAACCGTAAATAACATATTTTTGGATTTTTGGATATAAGGATAAAGTTTTAGAATCAGCAACTTAATATAGTAATAAAGTCATATATTTTTCACATTAAATAACACTTTTTTCAAAATTTTCCGGCCAACAGTTTCAAAGTTATTGATTTTTTGACGTTTTTCGCAAATAAATTGTAAATAATAGGAAAAATCCCCTATTTTATTGTATATATGTGTTTAGGATACTTATTACAGCTAGTTTAAGTCCAAACTTGGGCCAGGTAGCCCCAAATCTGCCGTTTTCGATAAAATTGATAATTTTATCGAAAAAGGATAATTTTTTGTTTTTACTATAGCTCCTAAACCCTTTGCTCTATGGGCCTGCGGTTTTCGATGTTAGAAGGAGCATAGTGTATAGTACGACTTCAGTGTAAATTCGAGCCTTTTCGGGCTGAAGAAATCTTCAGGTCTGAAACCCCCCTCAACCGAAGGACAGGGTGGAGCCGATCTGTCTACCGAAAACCCGGAACCGTTGCGACCTGTAGTTGCCGAGATATCGCAGGTTAAATTGGGCGTTTGACAGTTCGGCGGCCATCTTGAATATAATCAACACGCCATATCTCCTGAACCCGTGGTGTTATTAAATTTCCGTTTTCAGATATACGCTCAGGGGCCCATCGTCTTCCCCATCCCACTGTTTTCGGGAGATTTGGACGTAAATAATTTCAGGATTTTGAAATTAACATAGACGGCTAGAGGGGATCACGCTGAAGAAAACGAGTCCAAACTCGGGCTCTCTGCGACGCGCACGACTGGAGTTGTTGTAGGTCGAAAATTGCTTTTGACAGTTGTGGCGGCCATCTTGGCAACATTAAAACACCCATAACTCCGGAACGGTGGGTCGTAGAGAGTTGGGGTTTTCTTCTCGGTGGCCGGCGGGACCTCGGAAAACCTTGAGGATTGGTTTCAGGACTTTTCAGGCGAAAAAATTTTTTGGCGCTGAAAACCCACCAGTTGAATTGGACTCGCCGAGCGCATCATTTTGAACCCAAGCACGGGGCAATTCGGCCCAGGCAATCAGGAGATACAGCAATTATCCCTTTCTAAGGCGGTTAATTGGGAAATTATCCCAAAATTTAGATCAGCTGTATCTTCGGAACCCTTGGGGCTATCGGTACCGTGTTTGGAGTCGTTTTGAGGGGCTCGGGGAGATCTATCTGCTGGTGCTGCCTTAACAGCTCTACGTAGAGACCAATTTTCTTCTGGCCTTAAATCCCGAACAGAGAGTCCTGGAACGAATTTTCTTGGGGGACCGGACTCCTGAGTTTGCCTGCAAGCCCCCAGACCTGAAATTTGCTAAACAATATTAGTAGCGACCGTCTCTGCATAGAGACCAAATTGTCTTTTGCACTTATTTTCTTATTTTAATTTCTGCTCACAAAAACTTTTACTTTCGGGTCAGGGATCGGCTCTATACGTGGAATAAAGACCAGGAGACGATCCAAGACCACGTAGAGCACGGCCCTAGGTTTGACTCTACTTGTCGATTTTGAGGATCTGAACTACTTTTCTCTGTTGCTTGAGTTTTGTACTGCCGCTTCATAGAACCCCTTAGGCCATGTCTAAAAATATCCCCCCTTCCAAGCGTGCCGCTAGAGCCTCGGCACCGGCTCCGCCAGCTGCGCAACGGGCGAGAACATCAAAACCAATCGCAAAGCCTTCTGAGCCCGAGAGCATTGTTGCAGCACTTGGCTCAGAGGACACGCTGCTGGCTGCTCAGCTACCCGGCACTGTCGAGTCGCTGGAGATGATGCCGTCTAATGTCGGAAGCGTGGAGCCACCCCGGGACCCAGTATTCGTCACCCAAGAGCGAGATATGCTCGCTAAAGTGGCTGAGGTACCCTCGGATACTGAGATCTCCGAGACAGAAGACCCGCCTCTATCCTCCACCCCAATTAAAAGTGGAGTCAGAACAGCCCCTTCGGAATTGCGTATACAAACGCAAATAAGGCAGGCACTGGCGGCCGGCCCTGTGGAGGTCCCGGCCCGGCGAGAAATCGAGCCCATAGATACGGACGACTACGACTCTGACGCGTCCGTCAACTCATGCGACTCCACCAGAACCGTGGACGGACAAAGAATTGTCCTGAGCGAGATGCCCCGCCGGGCTGGGGCAATCCTCCAGAAAGCCAAGTCCGATCTGGAGAAATCAGGGAACCTAAAGAGAGAAATTAGAGAGAATGTAGTCTCTGCACTCCAGCTCATGTACGAGATGATATTGAAACTCTCTGACTCCCGGAACCTCCACATGGTGGAGAGCCACAGATTGAAAGAGGGAGTTGCCAGGGGAAGGGAGCGGCTCGCCCACAAGCATGCCCGTGCTCTGGAAGTGGCCCTGACAGAGTACAGAAGACTCGAAGCACAAGTGGACAAGCTTACGAGGGATATAGACGCGATTCGCCACATTCTTCTTTTCGACGCTTGCGAGCCCATTAAGGAATTAAAACTCACTACCCTACAGTCACTTAAAGAATCGCCGCAACTGATAAGTTCAGTACTAACTGGGGTGGCAGACATGACTGCACAACTTGAGCCGCTCAAAGCGGCTCTACACTCGATATTGCCTCAGGAAGCTCAGAGACCGGCTTCAACCACCAACTGCGGAGTCGAGATGGCTGATCTCTATGCGGAGTTAAAGCTCATACGGCAGGAGATCAGTTCAATGGGCCGACATCGCTCGGACACTCTGACGGTGGATCCAAACACTGAGGATATTGTTGCAGCGGTGAGGGAGGCCGTCCGAATTGCTCCATCCCTCCCTTCGGCTAACATGGAGGAAATCCAGCAAATCCTGCAGACGTGCACGAACACGCAGGAAACTGCACTGGAAGTTCGGAACGGCCTACTGGCACTCCAAAGCAATTTGCCGTCAAGCGAAAATGCAGAGCTACTTGGGTCCAAGGTCGAGGAGCTTCGAAGAAGTATCAAGGAGCTTCAGGACACCACGGTGGACACGGCAGCTCCAATAAGAAGAACAGTTGAGCACGTTCGGGGTATGATAGAAACCCAGACATGCCTGTTGGAATTGCCACGACAGTCGGCACCAGAAGTGACCCCAGCGACACAGCGAGGATCTACCAGGTCTTACGCGGAGGCTCTTGGAACTCCCAGACACAGCCTCATAGTGGAGTCCATTGACCCGAGGCACACTAGCGATGATGTTATAAAGACCATCAAGGCAAAGGTAGACGTCGTAGCGCTTGGAGTGGGGGTAAGCAGCATGAGAAAGTTGCGAAACCAAAAAGTCGCCATTAGCTGCACCTCGGAACAAGATAGAGCGACGCTCGGTGATGCGATCAGGGGGGCCGAAGAAGGATTTGCGGTTCTGAATCCGCCTCAGAGGAATCCCCTTATCCGACTAGTGGGAGTTACTAACGACCTAAAAGACAGTGATATCGTATTGGCTATACCGAAACAAAATGCCAACCTCCTCGATGGTCTGCTACCCGACCAGAAAAAATCGAAGGTCATTAGACGGACAAGGGGTAGAACATCAGAAACCGCAAACGTTATCCTGGATGTGGATGCGGGCCTGTGGCAGCGCCTGAATGGGCAGCGCATAAAACTAGGGTACCAGGTGGTACTAGCGACCGATCAGTCCCCGATTGTTCAGTGCTATAACTGTCTGGGATTTGGACATCTGGCACGGGAGTGTGGGTCACAGCTCAGTTGTGGTTACTGCTCTGAGGAGCATGACACACGAGAATGTCCAAACCGCTCACTCCCTCCTCGCTGCGTTAACTGCCATAAAAATAAGAAACAGAACAGTCCTCTACACCCAGCTTACTCCAGTGAGTGTCCGGAATGGTCCAAATGGGACCGTATAGCTAGATCAAGCATAAATTATTGCTAAGGGCAACCCTGGGTGTATAAAGTTCTTGCAGGTTAATCTTGGCCGCGGCCTCGCTGCAACCAAGGAGATACTCCGCGAAGCGTTGGGTAACAATACGGACTTGTTGCTTACACAAGAACCCTACGTGGGTGCAAAGGGCACTCTATCTGCATCTTGTGCCACCATTCAATACTCTGGTGGCTCCAGGGACTCCCCCGTGAAGTCAGCGATTGTAGTCACCAATCCCAATTTAGTCGTCGTCACAAACCAGACCCTCAACTGTCCGAATTTGAGCTGTCTGGTTTTGAAGATTGGCCATATCAGTCTAGGAATTATTAACACATATTTTGAAGGCAACCAGGACATAGAGGGACAATTGAGGAAGCTACAACGAATAATACATGAAATTGGAACTACGCATATTATTCTAGCAGGTGACGTCAATGCTATGAGCCCCTGGTGGGGATGCGATGCTGATGACAATAGAGGTAGGGCAATTACGGACCTCCTGGCTCAAAATCAGATGACCGTACTAAACCAGGGGAATGTGTCAACCTACCACACCTTTCGGGGCGGAAGGCTCTTCAGCAGCATCGTGGACATTACAGCATGTAGTGATTCGCTCCTGGCAAAAATGTCAAACTGGAAGGTACACACGGATTCCGCCATTCTCACCGATCACCGAACAATCAGCTTCCAATTTGACCTCGGTTATGATAACTTCTGTCCTGTGCATCCAACCACCAGAATGTATAACACACAAAAGGCGAAATGGGCTCACTTCAGGGAGGTCCTTGGTGCTGTTATGATGGAGATGGAGCTCACCAAGGAAGAAGCTGATAGAAGTGGCAGCCCGGAAGAGCTCGAAGCTCTCGTCCAAAAATACACCATGGCAATTACCAAAACCAGTGACGAAGTTATTCCCAAACTTGCACAGAAGAAGCCTCGTACTAAACCGCAATGGTGGACGGAGGCATTGGAGGCAGAAAAGAGGCTAGTTAAAACCTTGCGGAGAAGGATCCACTCCTCAAACCCCAGAAGGAAACCTTTCTGCGTCGAGGACTATCTCAAGGCAAAAGAGGCTTATAAACGCAATATCGAGACGACACTAACGGCAAGCTGGAAAGAATTCTGCACACGGCAAAAAGAGGAAGACGTATGGAGCTGTGCTCAAAGAATCATCACCCGCTGCTCGAATACCAGCAGAATTCAAGCAGGCCTTCTGAGGGACCCCCAGACCAATGAAATTCTTTCAGCCGAATCGTCAGCCGACCACCTCGCTAATACCTTCTTCCCAACGGACGACCCTGGAACTGATACTGAAGATCAGAGAAATATGCGGGAGAGCGTAAGGAATAGGATCCGACAACACCAACTTCTTACCTCATCAGCGCCACCGTTTACTCTCACCGAGCTCCGTAATGTCTACACAGGCATGAACCCTAAAAAAGCGCCTGGCGCGGACGGGTTTACGGCGGACATTTGCTACAACTCATACTTAGCGGAACCAGAGTTTCAACTGTCCTTGCTCAACAAGTGTCTCGAGATAGGTTACTTCCCCGTTGTCTGGAAGGAGGCCAGAATCAGGGTCATTCCGAAGCCAGGTAGACCAGATTACACCTCAGCCAAATCCTACCGTCCGATCGGACTCCTCCCAGTAATGGGTAAGGTTCTGGAAAAACTTGTTGCTAACAGACTCACCTGGAAGCTGGAGAGCGAGGGCCTGCTAAGCCGTAGACAGTACGGGTTTAGACCACAGTGTGGTACAGAAGACGCCCTCTACGACGCCGTAAATTATATCCGACGAGGCATCCGTGCCAAGAAAATTGTAGCGGTCGTCTCGCTTGATATCGAGGGCGCGTTTGATAACGCCTGGTGGCCGGGAATTCTACAGCAACTCCTCGACAAAAACATCGATAAGAACACTTCACAACTTCTAGATAGTTATTTGTCAGAGCGTAGTATCACGTTAGAGTACCTAACCCATACTGTCACTAAACCAACCACCAGGGGCTGCATCCAGGGATCCATCTGCGGACCTATTTTCTGGAATATCCAGCTGGACCCTCTAATGGTAGCAGCAGATAAACTGAAAGCACACGTCCAGGCATATGCAGACGACCTGGTTGTCTTGGCTGAAGCGGACACAGCTGTAGAGCTCCAGCAGATAGTGAATGTGGCACTGGAATCCATTGCGGAATGGGGTAGGGCTTATAAGATGAGGTTTGCAGCTCATAAAACCCAAGCCATGGTTGTGACGAGGAAACTCAAATATGACGAACCAACGTTCTTTCTCCAAGGTACACCCCTCGTTAATGTCAATCGGGTGAAACTTCTAGGTCTGACTATTGACGCAGGGCTCACTTTCCTTCCGCACCTAGAAGAGATAAGTAGGAAGACCGCCAACATTTTCAAAATGGTGGCGAGGGCGGCTCGTGCGCAATGGGGTCTTAATTCAAACATTCTGAGGACTATATACACTGGCGTAGTGGAGCCGGTGGTAACGTACGCAGCAAGTTCATGGGCCGAAATTGCCGATAAAAAGTACGCTAGGAAGAAGCTAGATGCAATCACCAGGATGTTTGCAATTAAGATTTCCAAAGCGCACAGGACCTCGTCACTCATCGCCTCGTCTACCCTAGCACGAGTGATTCCCCTCGACCTGAGGGCTGTAGAGTACCTTAAACTGTACGAAATCAAAAGGGGGAAGCCATTGGAGGAACTTCCTGGGAGAAAGCTGGAACTACGTGTGCATCCCTCAGAGCTGCCACATCCTGCTCTGAGAACTAGGAACGAGTTCCAGTACATCTCTAGTTGCGATGACCTCCTACAGATACCAAACTGCCTGCCTTGTCTGTACACAGACGGCAGCAAACTAGAAGGGAGAGTTGGCGCTGCAGTTTCATGCTGGGAACATGATGCAGAGACTGTGAAGATGGAGCTACGTCTAGAAAGGTACTGCTCCGTCTTCCAAGCCGAACTAGTTGCCATTCTCAGAGCTCTAACATTTGCCAACGCAATAAAAACCAGGACTTCTGCCAATATCCTCTCAGATTCCAGATCAGCGCTGGAATCAATTGCGGATACCAATACTAGGAACCCGATTGCTTTACAGATTCAGAACGCCATTACCGAAGCTAAGCAATCGGGTCGACAAATTAACCTGTACTGGATAAAGGCTCACGTTGGTATACCGGGCAACGAACGTGCAGACGAATTGGCAAAACACGCTGCTCTTCATAAGAAAACAGCTCCAGCCTACGACAAATTCCCACTGTCCTTCGCTAAACATACGATCAGGGATATCACGTTAGACCACTGGCAGGAGCGATATACACAGGAGACGGCCCAAGATCATGGCATAAGACTTTTCTTCGGTGATGTGAGGCGTGCGTACAGAATTCTCAGGGAAATAGGCACTCAGAACAATTTACGAGCTCAACTTTTCACGGGCCATGGGGGATTCCGAGAATACCTCTATAGGTTCAAGTTGTCTGGAACTCCCGCTTGTGTTTGCGATGATACCTCTCATGAGACAGTGAAACACCTATTGAGTCACTGTCATAGATTCTCGCGGGAGAGGTATGACTGCGAACAAGGGATGGGGTGTCCAATAGAGGATTACGAAAAATTAATGGATGACAAGGACTGTCGGGCTCAATTCTTGGTTTACGCGGAAACGGTGGTAGGAAAAGCGGCAAAAGCCAATGGGTCTACTGTCCCCTAACCGTTAGCGAGTATTTTATTAGTGATAGTAGTGTAGATTTATTAGTCTATTGATGATGATAAAGCGAAATACTGTAGTATATATAAAAAAAAAAAAAAAAAAAAAAAAAAAAAAAAAAAAAAAAAAAAAAAAAAAAAAAAAAAAAAAAAAAAAAAAAAACCAAGAACACATCAATACCCTGTATAATGCCAGAAAAGTGAAAAAAATGTGTGTATAATTGAGTATATTTAATTAGTTATATTTTTAGATTATAAGTCATGATTAGGATTATTATTATAATTATGTTTTATTTTATAACTTAGAATTAACTGCTGAATTGTATATCAGCAATACAAGCATGTAAGGCAGGAGGTGGTTTTAGCCAGTTGGAGCCTGGCACTATCCACACTGGCTCGTATTGTGAGCCAGTATGGGTGTAAGTCCGACCGGATTTCCCCTCCTGCCAAAAAAAAAAAAAAAAAAAAAAAAAAAAAAAAAAAAAACCTAACCTAACCTAACCTAACCTAACCTAACCTAACCTAACCTAACCTAACCTAACCTAACCTAACCTAACCTAACCTAACCTAACCTAAACTAACCTAACCTAACCTAACCTAACCTAACCTAACCTAACCTAACCTAACCTAACCTAACCTAACCTAACCTAACCTAACCTAACCTAACCTAACCTAACCTAACCTAACCTAACCTAACCTAACCTAACCTAACCTAACCTAACCTAACCTAACCTAACCTAACCTAACCTAACCTAACCTAACCTAACCTAACCTAACCTAACCTAACCTAACCTAACCTAACCTAACCTAACCTAACCTAACCTAACCTAACCTAACCTAACCTAACCTAACCTAACCTAACCTAACCTAACCTAACCTAACCTAACCTAACCTAACCTAACCTAACCTAACCTAACCTAACCTAACCTAACCTAACCTAACCTAACCTAACCTAACCTAACCTAACCTAACCTAACCTAACCTAACCTAACCTAACCTAACCTAACCTAACCTAACCTAACCTAACCTAACCTAACCTAACCTAACCTAACCTAACCTAACCTAACCTAACCTAACCTAACCTAACCTAACCTAACCTAACCTAACCTAACCTAACCTAACCTAACCTAACCTAACCTAACCTAACCTAACCTAACCTAACCTAACCTAACCTAACCTAACCTAACCTAACCTAACCTAACCTAACCTAACCTAACCTAACCTAACCTAACCTAACCTAACCTAACCTAACCTAACCTAACCTAACCTAACCTAACCTAACCTAACCTAACCTAACCAGTTGCACTCGGTCTGCCGAGCAGTACGGCACGAAAATCCACGCGCTCCGCACTTAAAAATTCAGAAAAATAGGTATTTGTGAAGTTATTGTGACGTGAAAAGTGTCATCGGATGTAGAAAGTTGAGCCGCACAAAGTGCCGCTCTGAAAAAGTGTCTGTGTCAAGTGCCAAAGCAAGAAATCCTGAAAAACTCAATTCGTTGAGGTTAAGTGCAACGTGCTTTAACTTAAAACGAATACGCCACGGAAACGAGATCGACGACCCCCACTTTTTATTTTGCAATCTTGTGAGTGTTGTGGTCCTCCACCATCTGGGCCGCACGGGGAAGTCCCGACGCATCGGATCCTGAAGATATTCAGGAAAAACGCAAAACCACGTGTGCTGAAAAAGCATAAGCAGTGGAGATATCGGCACGAAACTCGGCACCATCAAGAACCATCACACACTAAGGCGAGTGCAACCATTTTTTGAATTTTATCACAAGCGGCTGATTTTACACAGCAGTTTAAAAATCGCAAAATTGCCACATCGTATCTTCGGAACGGAGAGGAATTCTGAAGATCTGCGACTGCAGCCTGCTGCGCTCTTCCTAGCTGACCCTAAGATTTTAATTTTAGAATTTACATATTAACCGATCACCTGAAATCGCTGAAAATTCGATAATTTCACTTTTTTGATAATTTTATCCTGAAGGCAATAATCAAAAATTAGTAAATTAGTATTTTAATAAAGCCCTTTATTTTATAGATATTTTCTCATTTTTTCCAAAATTTTCCACTTAAAAACCACGAAGTTATCGAATTTTTAACGATTTTAGCTCATAAATAGCAAATAATACAATAAAATTATTTTTTGACAACGTATTCGTGTTTAGAATAACTTTTGCAGCTAGTTTAAGACCAAACTCGGGCCTGGTAGCCCTAAAATTGCAGTTTTTGCCAAAATTCGGCCTTTCTTGGTAATTTTGATAATTGTTTATTTTTAATATAGCTCCCGAACCGTTTGTCGCACGAAGTTGCGGTTTTATATGTTAGAAGGAGCAAAGGGTGCTCAACAACCCTAGACCAGTTTCAGGCCATTTCGAGCCAAAAAATTTTTCAGGCCCCAAACCCCCCAAACCGCTAGACGAGGTGGTGCCGATCTGTCCAGCGAAAACCCAGGAGCGCTGCGACGCGTAGTTCCCGAGTTACCGCGGGTTTAAGTTGACGTTTGACAGTTCGGCAGCCATTTTGTTAAAATTCAACCTGCCCTATCTCCTGAACCCGTTGGCGGATTTTAGCTCTGATTTCAGATTTATCCTAAGGGACATAACGCCTTCCCCCTCCCACCGGTTTCAGGAGATTTGGCCGCAAAAATTTTCGGTTTTTTAAAATTGCTTTGGGCGTCTAGAGGGGGTCACGCTGAACCAGAAGAGTCCAAGCTCGGATCCTCTGCGACACATACGACCGGAGTTATCGCAGGTCAAAAATTGATTTTGACAGCCACGGCGGCCATTTTGGTTATACTAAAACACCTATAACTCCGGAACGGTGGGTCGTAGAGGGCTGGGGTTTTCTCTGGGGCACTCGGCCTGATCTTGGCAATCCTGAAAAACCTTTTTCAGGAGCTTTCAGGACTTAAAATTTTTCAGGGCTGAAAGTCCCCCCATCGGATAGAGCTCGTCCAGCGCACAAATTTGAGCCCAAGCATGGAGCAATTCGGCTCGGGGGTTCACGAGAAACGGCAAGTGTCCCTTTTTTGGTGACAAATTGGGAAAATATCCCAAAATTTAGATCTCCCGTATCTCGGTAACCCTTAGAGCTTTCGGAGTCGTGTTTGGGGTCATTTTGGAGGGCTTGGCGGGACCTTTCCGGTGAGGTACTTTAATCGACTCTACATAGAGTCAATAAAAATTTTTGCTCGCAAACCCCCTTTTCCGGGTCAGAGACCAGCTCAGTGCACAGACAAAGTCCTAGAGACGACGTGAGACCACGTAGAGCTCGACTCTACAAAATTTTTCTTTTATAAATCTATTTTTATATTTTAAATCGTAGTTCTAAGGTGTTTTTACGGTGACTCCGCTGACGGCTCTACATAAAATTATTGCTTTTTCATTCATTTTATAATATTTTTAAGTTTGTATTGTAAGGTACTTTACGGAGGCTTTATTGAGCCCAACTTGTTTTCTTTTTATGACCTTGACTAGCAGTAACCGTTACTCTGCTTGTTTCATAGTTCGATTTGATACCTTATTTATTTATTCCCTAAACTGCACACACTCTTTACACTGTGTGCAGTCTTCTTCTTCCCTCTTAATTTTACACAAACGTTTGAGCGCACTATTGTGCTAATTACCATATTTTACAACTTGACGCACTCCACCAACCATGATGCCGAGAACTCCGGCTAAACCCTCCGATGGAACGGAGAAAAAATCCCCTCCAAGGACGCAGACGATAGCGCCTACCGCGGGGGCCAGCGCTGGAAAACAAAAGTCCCCTCCTAGAACCCAGACACTGTCGACGAACGTCAGGCGTAGCGTGGAAAAGCTGGAAGCCACAGCATCAGAGGCCCAAACCGTAACACCATCAACCAGCAAATTAGACATTCCGGTGCTGCCGAGACAGGCATTAAACAACCGCCTAGCCGAAGCAAAATCTAGCTTTTTTAAAGCCAGGACTAACATCGGCAACTCTCGGAATTTAAGAACCGATATAAAGGCCAACGTGCTGGAAGCTGTGGAAAAACTTTTCCAGCTTATCAAGGAGGCGGAAGCGGAGATCAAGAAGCTGAAGTCTGGCGAAACACAAAACAAATCTGCAAAATCACCGGATACGCCAGAAAGTCTGCGCCAAGAGGAACACATGGACGATAATGGCCACATTATGGAGCAGCTTAAAGAGCATAGAAAACTTCTCTCGGAAAACAACAGAAAGTTGGACGAGATGAAGGTACTAATGGACCAGCAGCACCAGATTATAACGTCCAAAAGCTACGCAGAGGCAGCCTCAGTCCGACCCACCCCGCAATCACACCCACCGAACGCACTACACTCCGTAGTTATAACTTCGCAAGACGAAGAAGACTCTGGCGACCAAGTCCTGACGAAAGTCAGAGAGGCGGTAAAAGCCAAGGAGGGCTGGGTCAAGGTGGAGAGGACTAGAAAGGCAAAAGATAGGAAAATTATAATGAGCTGCAACACGCTGGAGGATAGGCAGGAATTGAAAAGGAGACTGGAGAACTCCGGAAAGAACTTAAACGTGGAGGAGGTTAAAAACAGAGACCCCCTACTGAGGCTAGCGGATGTCCTCTCAGTGAATACAGATGAGGAGATCCTCACAGCCTTCAGAAACCAGAACCGGGGCATCTTCCGCGACCTGACCAAAGAGGAGGACAGAATGCAAATAAAGTTTAAGCGAAAAGCCCGAAACCCCCACACGAATCATATCGTCCTCAGCGTGTCTCCAACGTTGTGGAGGCGAGCTACCGAGGCTGGAGCGGTCTATATAGACCTTCAACGCATACGGGTGACGGACCAGTCGCCCCTTGTGCAGTGTTCCCGGTGCCTTGGTTACGGCCACAGCAAAAGGTTCTGCATAGCGCCAGCAGATCTCTGCAGTCACTGCGGAGGGCCGCACCTCAGGGCACAGTGCCCAGACTGGATGGCAGGCACCGAGGCAACATGCAGGAACTGCACAGCAGCCAAACTCGCCAGAAACGACCACAACGCGTTCAGCTCAGAATGCCCGATTCGCAAAAAGCGAGACGCAATAGCAAGATTGTCTATTGCGTACTGCTAAAGTTCTCCCAACAGATACTCCAGCGTCATCAGCAAGACCATACTGGGTGGCCCAGGCAAACCTCCAGAGAAAGGAACTGGCGACCACCGAACTCTTCCTAGAGGCCAGTGAAAGAAAGATCGCATGGGCACTGATCCAGGAGCCGTATGTGGGAGGAGCGAGGAGCATGAAGAGCTACCGAGGATCGCGAATCTACCAGAGCGAGGTTGATGGAAGTGGGAGGGTAAAGGCGGCAATCGCCGTCTTTGATGATGACTTAGATGTCATTCCCTACCCGAAACTCACCACGAACAACATCGTCGTGGTGGGAATCCGGACCAAAGCCTGGGAAATCGCAGTAGTCTCCTATTACTTCGAGCCAGACCAACCCATAGGGCCATACCTGGACCAGTTGACCCAGATCAAGCGAGAAGTGGCCACCAGTAGATTGCTGATAGGGGGCGACGCCAACGCGAAAAGCAGCTGGTGGGGTAGCACAGCAGAGGACCCTAGGGGGGAGGAGATGTTTGGGACCCTAGGAGATCTTGAGCTTCAGGTACTGAACACTGGTGATACGCCCACCTTTGACACAGTCAGAGGTGGAAGAGCGTTGAAGAGCCATGTTGACGTCACGGCATGCTCGCTCGATCTTTTTGACCTGGTAGACGGCTGGCGGGTCGACACCGGCGTAACGAGCTCTGACCATAACACCATTCTCTTCAAAGTCAACGTACAGAGGGAAAAAGGTATGCACATAACGAGAACTACTCGAATTTTCAACACCAAAAAAGCTGATTGGGAAATATTTAAAGAAACGCTTAATAATTTCAAACTAGAAAACAACATTAACTTGGATAATATAAATAATATAGTAAATTCACAAGAATTAGAAAAATTAATTACAAAATACCAAAGTGGAATCGGGACAGCTTGCGAAAGCGCCATTCCCAAAATTAAAAATAAGAGTAAGCTTACAATCCCATGGTGGTCTGAGGAGCTCGCTACGCTGAAAAAGAACTTCACTAGGCTGAAGAACCGCATCCGCAACGCCGCGCCGGTCCGGAGAGCGAAGGTCGTCGATGAGTACCTGAAAGCAAAAGAAGAGTATGAGTGCAAAGCCAAACAGGCCCAAACCGCCAGCTGGAAGGAGTTCTGCAGAAAGCAGGACCGCGAAGGAGTATGGGAGGGCATCTACAGAGTGATCGGGAGGACCGCCAGGAGAAAAGAAGATTTGACCCTACAAAACGATGGTGCATTCCTAAACCCAAAGGAATCGGCAGCCCTACTTGCCGACACGTTCTATCCCAAGGACACAGCGGAAGAGGACAATGAGGACCACAGGCTCACTAGGGAAGAAGCCCGTCGGGTAAACGAGTGGAAGCATGGTGAATACCATGACCCACCGTTTACACCGCTAGAGCTGAGAACAGCCGTGGGAGCATTTAATCCGAAAAAGGCCCCCGGATCGGATGGACTTACGTCGGACATCTGCTGTCGAGCGATCAACCAGGACCCGGACGCATTCCTTGCCCTGTTCAACAAATGCCTAGAACTGGCGCATTTCCCGAACATCTGGAAAGAGGCTACGGTGGTTGTCCTCAGGAAACCGGGCAAGGATAACTACCTGAACCCCAAGTCCTACAGACCGATAGGTCTATTGCCGGTCTTGGGGAAGGTCCTGGAGAAGATGGTAGTGGCACGAGTCAAGTGGCGGCTGGTACCGCGGCTTAGTACTCGCCAGTTTGGCTTTATGCCCCAGAGGAGCACCGAGGACGCCCTCTATACGCTAATAAATCACGTGAAGGACAAGTTAAGGCTGAAGAAGCTAATTGTCCTGGTGTCATTGGATATAGAGGGCGCCTTCGACAGCGCATGGTGGCCAGCTATCAAAGTCAGACTGGCAGAGGAAAAGTGCCCGGTCAACATCAGGAGGCTACTTGACAGCTACCTCGACAGCAGGAAAGTCAGGGTTAGATATGCCGGGGAGGAATGCACAAGAGAGACAAATAAAGGCTGTGTCCAAGGGTCAATTGGCGGTCCTGTATTATGGAACTTGCTGCTGGATCCATTGCTCCAAAATCTTGAAAAGGAGGGACACTATGTACAGGCCTTTGCGGATGACATCGTGCTCGTGGTGGACGGTGACACGGCTAGCGAAGTAACCAGGGTAGCCAATGCAGCCCTCGCCCGTGTTCAGAGCTGGGGTGTCCGAAATAAGCTAAGGTTTGCACCACACAAAACCTGTGCGATGGTTATAACCAATAAGCTTAAGTACGACACTCCAGCCCTGAGCATGGCCGGGGTCGACATTGGTCTGGTTAAAAGTATGAGGCTACTGGGGTTAGTCATCGACGAGAAGTTGACCTTCAACGAGCATACAGCTAACATCTGCAGGAAAGCTGCCGATATATACAAGCAGTTGTCTAGGGCGGCTAAGGCTAGTTGGGGGTTGAACAGGGAGGTGATACGCACCATATACACGGCCACGATAGAGCCCATCGTCACCTACGCGGCTGCTGCCTGGGCTCCCGCTACGAAAAAGCTGGGAATACGGAAGAAGCTTAGCTCCGTCCAAAGGGGCCTCGTCCAGAAGCTCTGCAAGTCTTACCGTACCGTCTCTCTAAACTCGGCACTGGTACTGTCTGGGATACTACCTCTAGACTTGCGCATACAAGAGGCAGCCGCCCTGTATGAAGCAAGGAGAGGGTCGTCCCGGTTCCTACCAGGAGACCGGGAGATTGAGGGCATGGTAAGATTTGCAGAAGCCCCTCACCCAGCAATGCAAATGCCCCTAGAATTCGTGTGCCTAGCTGATCAACAGCAGGTAGACGAAAACAATGTGCAGGCAGTGCGAATCTTCACTGACGGCAGCAGGATTGAGGGGAAGGTTGGAGCCGCATTATCCTTGTGGAATAATGAAGGCGAAATCCAGAACCTCAAACTTAGTCTCGCCGCGTACTGCACAGTCTACCAGGCGGAACTCTTGGCCATTTGTAGAGCGACGGACGTGGTCCTCAAGCGCAAAGAGACGAGCTATGGTTTGTATAGCGACTCAATGTCAGCATTGCAGACGCTTGCAAACCATGGCTCTCTCCATCCCCTGGCAGTCCGCGCACGAGCCAATCTGGCTCAGGCGTTGGACCAAAGCAAAAATGTTTCTTTGTTTTGGATCAAGGCACACGCGGATCTGCCGGGGAATGAGCGCGCGGACGAGCTGGCGAAGGAGGCAGCATTGTCGTCACGGAGGAAGCCGGACTATGACCTGTGTCCGATTTCATTCATCAGAAGTCAGATCCGCATGGGATCACTCGATGAATGGAATCGGAGATACGTGTCTGGCGAGACGGCCTCAGTGACGAAAATGTTCCTTCCGGATGCCAAAGCAGCTTTCCGTATTGTGAAACAGGTGCAGCCAACGGGTATACTGACGCAGGTTCTGACGGGGCACGGTGGGTTCTCCGAATACCTACACCGTTTCAGGTGTAAAGAGAGCCCATCGTGCATCTGCGATCCAGGAGTGAGTGAGACCATCCCGCACCTGCTCCTGGATTGCCCCGTACACCTCGCGGAGCGATATAGTCTGGAGCAAAGGCTAGAAATAAAACTAAGCAAGGAAAATATAGGAGAGATTTTCAAAAGTAAGAATAGAGAGCGGTTTGTAGAGTACTGCCTAAGCATTGCACAAAAGGTCATAGAGAGAAACAGTAATTAAGAATCAAAGCTATGTTTCATAGAATATAATGTAATATATTTATGTGTTAACATAGACATAGACAAGTAGAAAATAAGCAGTATAATAGACATAAGAACTAGCTCTAAGAAAATGTATAAACATAGATTAGTATAATAATATTGTTAAAATAGAAGTAAGATTATATTACAATAGCAATAATATTGTTAGATATAAGAAAAATTAATCATAGTAAAATGTATAGAATAAGAACAAAAATGTAAAAATAAAATCAGTTGAAAAGTTCATTTCCCCTAATGAGAAATAAATAAAGAATAAAAAGTAGCTAGATACAATAAATGGGCATCCCACCCATAAGACTGATAGCGGAAGAAAGAAAGAAAGATATAGAATGAGGAATAAAAGTACGAGAGGCATAAAAGCGAGAACTAGTATGAATGTGGTTGAAGAAACTAGGCGCCAGCTTTGTTGGTGGAGAAAGAAAAAAAAAAAAAAAAAAAAAAAAAAAAAAAAAAAAAAAAAAAAAAAAAAAAAAAAAAAAAAAAAAAAAAAAAACCTAACCTAACCTAACCTAACCTAACCTAACCTAACCTAACCTAACCTAACCTAACCTAACCTAACCTAACCTAACCTAACCTAACCTAACCTAACCTAACCTAACCTAACCTAACCTAACCTAACCTAACCTAACCTAACCTAACCTAACCTAACCTAACCTAACCTAACCTAACCTAACCTAACCTAACCTAACCTAACCTAACCTAACCTAACCTAACCTAACCTAACCTAACCTAACCTAACCTAACCTAACCTAACCTAACCTAACCTAACCTAACCTAACCTAACCTAACCTAACCTAACCTAACCTAACCTAACCTAACCTAACCTAACCTAACCTAACCTAACCTAACCTAACCTAACCTAACCTAACCTAACCTAACCTAACCTAACCTAACCTAACCTAACCTAACCTAACCTAACCTAACCTAACCTAACCTAACCTAACCTAACCTAACCTAACCTAACCTAACCTAACCTAACCTAACCTAACCTAACCTAACCTAACCTAACCTAACCTAACCTAACCTAACCTAACCTAACCTAACCTAACCTAACCTAACCTAACCTAACCTAACCTAACCTAACCTAACCTAACCTAACCTAACCTAACCTAACCTAACCTAACCTAACCTAACCTAACCTAACCTAACCTAACCTAACCTAACCTAACCTAACCTAACCTAACCTAACCTAACCTAACCTAACCTAACCTAACCTAACCTAACCTAACCTAACCTAACCTAACCTAACCTAACCTAACCTAACCTAACCTAACCTAACCTAACCTAACCTAACCTAACCTAACCTAACCTAACCTAACCTAACCTAACCTAACCTAACCCAGTTGCACTCGGTCTGCCGAGCAGTACGGCACGAAAACCCACGCGCTCCGCACTTAAAAATACGAAATAATTGGTTTTTGTGCAGTTAGCGCCAAGAAATTAGTGTCGTTCGACGCGGGAAATCGAGCCCGACAAAGTGCCACCCCGAAAAAGTGTCAGTGATCAGTGCCTTCGCAATTATCCCTGAAAAACTAGTTTTGTTGAGGTTAAGTGTAAAGTGCTTAAGTTAAAAACGCTTACGCTGCGAAAACCAGATCGGTGACCCCCAAATTTTATTTTGGGTAACTGTGAACATCTTGGTCCCCCACCATCCGGACCACACCAGGACATCCTGACGCATCGATCCTTTGAGTTATTCAGGGAAAACTGAAAACCACGTGTGCTGAAAAAGCAGAAGCAGTGGAGATACTGACGCGAAACTCGGCACCATCCAAGAACACCACAAATAAAGGCGAGTGCAACTACTTTTCGAATTTTATCCCAAACGGCTGAATTTATACATCACTTCAAAAACTGCAAAATTGCACTACTGTATCTTCGAAGCGGAGAGGAATTTCGAGAATCTACAACTGCAGCCTGCTGCGCGCTTCTTAGTAGATCTTAAGTTTCTAGTTTTAGATTTTTCTGACTGACAGCTTCCTTGAAATCGCTGAAAAACTGAAAAAATCACTTTTTTGACATTTTTAATACTAGGATAAAGTCTAATAATTTGCAAATTAATATCATAATAAAGCTCCTTATTTTTCAAATATTTAAATATTTTTTTCAAAATTTTCCGATAAACAGTTCCAAAGTTATCAATTTTTCAACGATTTTAGCTGATTAAACGAAAATAATAGGATAAAATTACTTTTTAAGTGTGTATATGTGTTTAGTATAGGTAGTGCAACTTGTTTAAGCCGAAACTTGGGCCAGGTAGCCCTAAAAACGCCGATTTTGACAAAAGTCGGCCATTTTTGTACAAAAGGATAATTGTTTGTATTGACTATAACTCCTCAACCGCTAAAGCTATTGCGGCGCGGTTTTGAGTTTAGACAAGAGATACCCCTATAGCACGTAACGGCAATATTTTCAGGCGTTTTCAGGCTCAAATCTTTTTCAGGCCTGAAACCTATCCATCGGGATAGAGCAAGTAGAGCCAGCCTGTGGATCCAAAACCCGGTCTCAATACGACCCCTGGGGGCCGAGAACACATAGGTTTTAACAGGCATTTGACAGCTCGGCGGCCATTTTGAAAATCTTGTTTTGGCTGCAGCTCCTGAACCCGTGGAGATAATTAAATTCTGATTTCAGAATACCACTCGGGAGCAAAACATCTATCCCTCTTCCCGGTTTCAGGAGTTTCAGGACAAAAAATTTTTCAGGATCCTGAAATTGTTTTGAGCCAGGAGCCGTGCTCGGGCTGAAGCAAATAAGCCCAAACTCGGGCCCTCCACGACACAAACTACCGGAGTTATCCCAGGTTGAACTTTGACTTTGACAGCTGCGGCGGCCATCTTGGCAAAATTAAAACACCCGTAACTCCGGAACGGTGGGTCGTGGAGAGTTGGGGTTTTCTTTGAGGCATTAAGCCTAACGCCGGCAACCTCTTGAAATCAGTTTCAGGACTTTTCAGGACAAAAAATTTTTCAGGCCTGAAAATCATCCCATCGGGTGGAGCTCATCGAGCGCATCATTTTGAACCCAAGCGCGGGGCGATTCGGTCCGGGGGTTCAGAAGATACAGCAAATATCCCTTTTTCGGCGGTTAACTGGGAAAATATCCCAAAAATTAGATCAGCTGTATCTTTGGAACCCTTGGGACCAGTGAGGTCGTGTTTGGTATCATTTTGGAGGGCTCGGGGAGGCCTACCAGTTGGTAGCCATAAATCGGCTCTACATAGAGACGAAAAATTTTTTCCTCTAAAATCGGTAGCCGGAAGTCCTGGAACGACTTTTCTTGGGGGGCCAACCTCTGTGCTGCATGCTAACTAGTATAAGTTTGAATCCTACCAGTAGACCTGATAGGGACAGTCTCTACGTAGAGGCAAACTGTTTATATTACTTTCTTTTTCTTATATTACATGGTGTTCTACATCCTACGAAGGCTTTATTGAGCCGAATAGCAAATTCCCCTCTATGACTGCAGAATAGAACAAACGGCTCTACATAGAGACGAAAATTACTTCTTTTCTTTTTATTTTGTTTACTTTATACTTTTGTGTACTGCCACCCACGAAGGCTTTATTGAGCCGAATAGTACCTTCTCTTTACGACTGCAGATTGGCACTAACGGACAGGCTTCCTATTGGTTACTGTGTCCTTCTTGTTTTTGAATTTTGCTTATTTATACAAATTATTTACCGACTGTGCACACTCTTTACACTGTGCACACTTGACGCACTATTGTGCACTTTATATTTTGTTGACGCATTCCTCCGACCATGCTATCCAGGACACCAGCTAAAACAACCAAGGACATGGAGAAATCTCCACCGAGGACGCAAACTATCCAGCCCAGGAGTTCCCCTCCTAAGACTCACACACTTACGTCCAACGTTAGACGTAGTGTGGAAATGTTGGAGACGTCCGGAGTTGACTCGCCTAACCTGACCCCAGCTACCAGCAAGGCGGAAGCACAAATCCTGCCGAGGCAGGTTCTGATTAGCCGCGTGGCTGAGGCCAGAGCAAATCTTATAAAGGCGAGGACCAACATCACCAACTCGAGAAATATCAGAACCGACATCAAGACGAGCGTCCTGGAGGCGGTCGAGAAACTCTTTCAGCTCGTCAAAGAGGGGGAAGCCGAAATAAAAAAGCTGAAAAAGACTGGCGATGCAACCTCATCTCCGGTGACTATAGCCCTGACAACCCCCGAAAAGACGACCCAGAACGAAACCTCCCAAGAAAACAATCGAATAATGGAGCAGCTGAAAGAGCAGAGCCGGCTGCTCACCGAAAATGGCAGAAAAATGGACGAGTTAAAGGAGAAAATGGAGCAGCAACACCAACAAGTCCTCTCCACTAAAACCTATGCGGAAACAACAGCGGTCAGATCCGCCCAGCACCTCCCCCCGCAGAACGCACTGCACTCCGTGGTGGTCACATCGAAAGATGAGAACGACACGGGTGACCATGTGCTCACCAAAGTTCGTGAGGCGGTCAACGCCAAAGAGGGATGGATCAGGGTGGAGAGGACCCGCAAGGGTAAAGATAGAAAAGTAATTATGAGCTGCAACACAGAAGAGGACAGACAAAGGATAAAGCAAAGGCTCGAAAAATCCGGAAGGAACCTGGTCGTGGAAGAGGTTCAGAACAGGGACCCTCTCCTGAGGCTCGCGGACGTCCTCACCGTCAATACAGACGAGGAGGTCGTCAAAGCATTCAGGAGACAAAATCCTGGAATATTCCACGACCTCAACGAAAGGGAAGATAGGTTCCAGATAAAGTACAAAAGAAAGGCCCGCAACCCGCACACCAACCACATTGTCCTCTGCGCGTCCCCAGCAATCTGGAAGAGAGCAATAGATGCCGGAGCGGTCTATATTGACCTGCAGCGAGTCCGGGTCTATGACCAATCGCCATTAGTTCAGTGCTCGAGATGCTTGGGATACGGGCACAGCAAGAAATACTGCGTGGCCCCGGCGGATCTCTGCAGCCACTGCGGAGGCCCGCATCTCAGAGCGCAATGTCCAGACTGGCTTGCGGGAAGCGAACCGGCATGCAGGAACTGCACAGCGGCGAAGCTCGAGCGCAACGGACACAACGCCTTTAGTAACGAATGCCCTATACGTAAGAAGCGCGATGCCATAGCGCGCATGTCGATAGCTTACTGCTAAGGGCGCCCAAGAGGTCAATCATCTATACCAGGTGCTCCAATGTAACCTCCAGCGCAGTAAACTAGCTACCGAAGAGTTGATGCTGGAAGCTACTCAAAGGAAAGTCGCAGTAGCGTTGGTTCAGGAACCTTATGTGGGCGGGACGGATAATATGAAGTCATACCGAGGAGTCCGAATATTTCAAAATAGCAGTGGGGGCACAGTCAAAGCAGCTATTGCCGTCTTTGACCCCAACTTGGACGTCACTCAACACCCGGAGCTCACCACCAATAACATCGTTGTGGTGAGCTTGAGTACGAAGAAATGGAAACTCACCATGGCTTCATATTACTTTGAACCGGACCAGCCCATAGAACCCTACCTGGACCACCTTAGGAAAGTTGCCAATAACTTCACACGAAGGCTCATAATCGGAGGCGACTCGAACGCTAAGAGCACCTGGTGGGGAAGTCCTACGATCGACCGTCGAGGCGACGAGCTAGCCGGTACAATTCACGAGCTGGGCCTTCACATCCTTAATAGTGGAGATACTCCGACATTCGACACGGTTCGCGGTGGGAAGCGCTACACCAGCTTCGTAGACGTGTCGGCTTGCACTACTGATCTGCTGGACTTGGTGGAGGACTGGAAAGTCATCGCTAACCTTACGTGCGCTGACCACAGCGGGATAGGCTTCCAAATAAAGCTCGATAAGTCAATTGGGGTGAGTGTTAAAAGAACCACGAGAATATTTAACACCAAAAAGGCTAACTGGGAACTGTTCCATAATACATTTAACCAAATAAAATCAGAGCAAAATTTAATAATTAGCGAAATAAACAAAATTAAAACAGTC
The DNA here is from genome assembly GCA_943136025.2 of Agrotis puta. Classification (NCBI taxonomy): domain Eukaryota; kingdom Metazoa; phylum Arthropoda; class Insecta; order Lepidoptera; family Noctuidae; genus Agrotis; species Agrotis puta. Next base: position 23,002 of record OW964187.2, read on the forward strand.
TCACAATTAGAAAATACCTTAGAAATCTTTAATAAAGCCATCACAGACTCATGTAACGCTTCAATACCTAAAAAGAAAAATACCGAGACACTCACCCTACCGTGGTGGTCAGAGGAGCTCGCCAGGTTGAAGCAAGAAGTCACCACCAAGAAACGCCGAATCAGGAATGCCGCACCGATACGAAGACAGGGAGTGGTAAACGCCTACCTCGAAGCCAAGAATGAGTATGAGCAAAAGGCTAGGGAGGCCCAGATCGTGAGTTGGAAAGAGTTCTGCGGCAAACAGGATAAGGAGAGCCTCTGGGAAGGAATTTACCGAGTTATAGGGAGAACGACCAAGAGGATAGAGGACATACCCCTGGAGGCAAACGGCATCACCCTCGATGCAAAAGGCTCAGTGAAGCTATTGGCGGACACGTTTTACCCAGAGGACCTTGAGGATAACGACAACCAGGCACATAGGGACATAAGGGAACAAGCACTAATTGTGAACAAGCAACCACCCGACGGACAGCCCGATCCCCCGTTCACAATTACGGAACTGCTCACCGCGTTGGACTCCTTCAACCCCAAAAAAGCGCCTGGAGCCGATGGATTCACAGCTGATATATGCAGCCATGCTGTGAAGTGCGAGCCGGATCTTTTCCTGGGAGTACTAAACAAATGCCTCGAACTACACCACTTTCCATCTGCTTGGAAAGAAGCAACGGTGATAGTGCTAAGGAAACCAGGGAAAGAGTCGTACAAAACCCCCAAGTCTTACCGTCCCATAGGACTTTTACCGATACTTGGCAAGGTATACGAGAAGATGCTGGTTGCGAGGCTTAAACATCACATGCTGTCAAGTCTAAACCCAAGCCAGTTCGGATTCATGCCCCAAAAAAGCTGCGAAGACGCCCTCTATAAACTAATGCATCATATTAACAAAAAATTAGATGAGAAAAAGATCACAACCATCGTATCATTGGATATAGAGGGCGCCTTCGACAGTGCTTGGTGGCCGGCTATAAGAGTCCAACTGGCAAAAGGGAATTGCCCTCTTAATATAAGGAGGGTTTTCGACAGCTACCTTGACCAACGTAAAGTGACGGTAAGATACAACGGGGAGACTTGCACCAAGGCCACAAATAAGGGTTGCGTCCAGGGATCAATAGGAGGGCCAATCCTCTGGAATATCCTGCTAAACCCCCTACTAAATATCCTCCAGGCGGAAGGTCATTATGTCCAGGCGTTCGCCGATGACGTTGTGATGGTATTTGACGGCCACACGGCGCAACAGGTACAGGGGCGTGCCAACGCCGCTCTCGAACTGGTGCGGGTGTGGGGCGTCGAAAATAAGCTCAAATTCGCGCCTCACAAGACCAGTGCTATGGTAGTCACGCGCAAGCTTAAATTCGACACACCACACCTACGCATGGGCGGGATCGACGTTGGCATGGCCAAACATATCAAGATGTTGGGCGTCACAATCGACGAAAAACTGACTTTTAACGCGCACGTAACAAGCGTCTGTAAAAAATCCATCGCCGTGTACAAACAGCTCGCAAGAGCGGCCAAGGCGAGCTGGGGCCTTCACCCTGAGGTGATCCGCACGATCTACACGGCAACCGTCGAACCCATCATCTTGTACGCGGCGAGCGTCTGGGCACCGGCAGCTTCAAAACTCGGCGTGAAAAAGCAGCTCGGAGCAGTGCAGAGAGGCTTCGCACAAAAAATGTGCAAGGCCTATCGCACGGTCTCCCTGAACTCAGCATTAGTCCTGGCGGGAATACTCCCACTCGATCTGCGCGTACGCGAGGTAGCCTCGCTGTACAGGATCAAGAGGGGGGAAGCTCTGCCGGAGCTGAAGGACAGGGAGATCGAGCGACAAACGTCAGCACTAGCTGCACCACATCCTGCAGCGCTCGCACACCTCCGATTCACATGCCTCAGGGGTCAAAGCGACTTGGACGAAGTCGGGGACCGTGCAGTAAAAATCTTCACGGATGGCAGCAAGCTTGGTGGAAGGGTCGGCGCGGCGTTATCCATTTGGATTAACAATGCGGAGACCAAGACCGTCAAGCTCTGCTTGCCGTCGTACTGCACGGTCTTCCAGGCGGAGCTACTAGCCATCTGCGAAGCCACCAGACGAATCACGAAACACAGCGCGACCACATTCGGGATATTCAGCGACTCCATGGCGGCTCTACAAACTGTTACCAACCTCGGTTCCCTCCATCCATTAGCCGTTGAGACACGCGAGAATCTCTCTATTTTATCTCGACAGAACAAAATAGTATCGTTGTACTGGATTAAAGCACACGCAGGACTGGAGGGAAACGAGAGGGCAGACCAGCTCGCCAAGGAAGCCGCAGTCGCACCAAATAAGAGAAAGCCAGACTACGACTTGTACCCCATTTCGTTCGCGAAGCGACAGCTCCGGCAGGAAACGATTCGCGAATGGAATGACAGGTACAAATCTGGAGAAGTAGCCGGCATCACCAAACTCTTCTTTCCGGATGTGGCGTCGGCGTACAGCGTGATTCGCAAATTCGTACCAACCACTTTGAGTACCCAACTGCTGACCGGACATGGGGGATTCTCCGAATACCTAAACCGCTTTAAGTGTAAGGAGAGTCCCTCATGCACCTGTGACCCCAACATAAAGGAAACCGTCCCCCACGTAATAGCTGAATGCCCGGCCTTCGAGTACGATAGGTACAATGCGGAACGAACGCTAGATATGAAGATAACAGTGGAAAATATAAAATGTATAATGCTCGATAAAACAAAAAGAGATGCATTCTTGAACTATTGCCTAAATGTGACCAAAGCAGTCGTAAAGAGAAATAAGCAATAAATGTATGATGACCATATTTATTGTTAAATATTGCGAACATCATACACACCAAACTGTAAAGAAAAACTACAATTAAAATATAGATATAAGCATAGGTTAAGATATAAATTATGTTTGTAGATAAAATAAGAATAGATGTTAAGAATCAAATAAAAATAGATAGTAAAAATCATACCGGGCGAATCGGCAAAGACGTGTGTGTGTTGTAAGCCCGAAAACCCAGAGTCCAATGTACAAGAAGACTCCCTATATTATAAGCTAGAATAAGATAGATATAATAACTATATGTAAACTAGATATAGTTTTGTATAATACCAGATGTGCTATTTCACAAGTGAATAAAAATCCTGTGTCTGTGTTAACCCGAATCCCTAAAAGAAAATAATAAATAAGACAATAAAGTTAGTTAGAATAAGATACTAGTAAGATAGCCCGGAATCCCACCGGGAAAAGAAATGAATGAGATTGAAAGAAAGAAAGACAAAGTATGCGGAATAAAAGTGCGAGAGGAATACTTGATAGAACTAGAATGAAAGAGAAGCCAAGATAAAATAGGCTCTGACGTTATGCGTCGGAGGAAAGAGCTATAAAAAAAAAAAAAAAAAAAAAAAAAAAAAAAAAAAAAAAAAAAAAAAAAACCTAACCTAACCTAACCTAAACCTAAACCTTTGACTTTGACTTTGACTTTGACTTTGACTTTGACTTTGACTTTGACTTTGACTTTGACTTTGACTTTGACTTTGACTTTGACTTTGACTTTGACTTTGACTTTGACTTTGACTTTGACTTTGACTTTGACTTTGACTTTGACTTTGACTTTGACTTTGACTTTGACTTTGACTTTGACTTTGACTTTGACTTTGACTTTGACTTTGACTTTGACTTTGACTTTGACTTTGACTTTGACTTTGACTTTGACTTTGACTTTGACTTTGACTTTGACTTTGACTTTGACTTTGACTTTGACTTTGACTTTGACTTTGACTTTGACTTTGACTTTGACTTTGACTTTGACTTTGACTTTGACTTTGACTTTGACTTTGACTTTGACTTTGACTTTGACTTTGACTTTGACTTTGACTTTGACTTTGACTTTGACTTTGACTTTGACTTTGACTTTGACTTTGACTTTGACTTTGACTTTGACTTTGACTTTGACTTTGACTTTGACTTTGACTTTGACTTTGACTTTGACTTTGACTTTGACTTTGACTTTGACTTTGACTTTGACTTTGACTTTGACTTTGACTTTGACTTTGACTTTGACTTTGACTTTGACTTTGACTTTGACTTTGACTTTGACTTTGACTTTGACTTTGACTTTGACTTTGACTTTGACTTTGACTTTGACTTTGACTTTGACTTTGACTTTGACTTTGACTTTGACTTTGACTTTGACTTTGACTTTGACTTTGACTTTGACTTTGACTTTGACTTTGACTTTGACTTTGACTTTGACTTTGACTTTGACTTTGACTTTGACTTTGACTTTGACTTTGACTTTGACTTTGACTTTGACTTTGACTTTGACTTTGACTTTGACTTTGACTTTGACTTTGACTTTGACTTTGACTTTGACTTTGACTTTGACTTTGACTTTGACTTTGACTTTGACTTTGACTTTGACTTTGACTTTGACTTTGACTTTGACTTTGACTTTGACTTTGACTTTGACTTTGACTTTGACTTTGACTTTGACTTTGACTTTGACTTTGACTTTGACTTTGACTTTGACTTTGACTTTGACTTTGACTTTGACTTTGACTTTGACTTTGACTTTGACTTTGACTTTGACTTTGACTTTGACTTTGACTTTGACTTTGACTTTGACTTTGACTTTGACTTTGACTTTGACTTTGACTTTGACTTTGACTTTGACTTTGACTTTGACTTTGACTTTGACTTTGACTTTGACTTTGACTTTGACTTTGACTTTGACTTTGACTTTGACTTTGACTTTGACTTTGACTTTGACTTTGACTTTGACTTTGACTTTGACTTTGACTTTGACTTTGACTTTGACTTTGACTTTGACTTTGACTTTGACTTTGACTTTGACTTTGACTTTGACTTTGACTTTGACTTTGACTTTGACTTTGACTTTGACTTTGACTTTGACTTTGACTTTGACTTTGACTTTGACTTTGACTTTGACTTTGACTTTGACTTTGACTTTGACTTTGACTTTGACTTTGACTTTGACTTTGACTTTGACTTTGACTTTGACTTTGACTTTGACTTTGACTTTGACTTTGACTTTGACTTTGACTTTGACTTTGACTTTGACTTTGACTTTGACTTTGACTTTGACTTTGACTTTGACTTTGACTTTGACTTTGACTTTGACTTTGACTTTGACTTTGACTTTGACTTTGACTTTGACTTTGACTTTGACTTTGACTTTGACTTTGACTTTGACTTTGACTTTGACTTTGACTTTGACTTTGACTTTGACTTTGACTTTGACTTTGACTTTGACTTTGACTTTGACTTTGACTTTGACTTTGACTTTGACTTTGACTTTGACTTTGACTTTGACTTTGACTTTGACTTTGACTTTGACTTTGACTTTGACTTTGACTTTGACTTTGACTTTGACTTTGACTTTGACTTTGACTTTGACTTTGACTTTGACTTTGACTTTGACTTTGACTTTGACTTTGACTTTGACTTTGACTTTGACTTTGACTTTGACTTTGACTTTGACTTTGACTTTGACTTTGACTTTGACTTTGACTTTGACTTTGACTTTGACTTTGACTTTGACTTTGACTTTGACTTTGACTTTGACTTTGACTTTGACTTTGACTTTGACTTTGACTTTGACTTTGACTTTGACTTTGACTTTGACTTTGACTTTGACTTTGACTTTGACTTTGACTTTGACTTTGACTTTGACTTTGACTTTGACTTTGACTTTGACTTTGACTTTGACTTTGACTTTGACTTTGACTTTGACTTTGACTTTGACTTTGACTTTGACTTTGACTTTGACTTTGACTTTGACTTTGACTTTGACTTTGACTTTGACTTTGACTTTGACTTTGACTTTGACTTTGACTTTGACTTTGACTTTGACTTTGACTTTGACTTTGACTTTGACTTTGACTTTGACTTTGACTTTGACTTTGACTTTGACTTTGACTTTGACTTTGACTTTGACTTTGACTTTGACTTTGACTTTGACTTTGACTTTGACTTTGACTTTGACTTTGACTTTGACTTTGACTTTGACTTTGACTTTGACTTTGACTTTGACTTTGACTTTGACTTTGACTTTGACTTTGACTTTGACTTTGACTTTGACTTTGACTTTGACTTTGACTTTGACTTTGACTTTGACTTTGACTTTGACTTTGACTTTGACTTTGACTTTGACTTTGACTTTGACTTTGACTTTGACTTTGACTTTGACTTTGACTTTGACTTTGACTTTGACTTTGACTTTGACTTTGACTTTGACTTTGACTTTGACTTTGACTTTGACTTTGACTTTGACTTTGACTTTGACTTTGACTTTGACTTTGACTTTGACTTTGACTTTGACTTTGACTTTGACTTTGACTTTGACTTTGACTTTGACTTTGACTTTGACTTTGACTTTGACTTTGACTTTGACTTTGACTTTGACTTTGACTTTGACTTTGACTTTGACTTTGACTTTGACTTTGACTTTGACTTTGACTTTGACTTTGACTTTGACTTTGACTTTGACTTTGACTTTGACTTTGACTTTGACTTTGACTTTGACTTTGACTTTGACTTTGACTTTGACTTTGACTTTGACTTTGACTTTGACTTTGACTTTGACTTTGACTTTGACTTTGACTTTGACTTTGACTTTGACTTTGACTTTGACTTTGACTTTGACTTTGACTTTGACTTTGACTTTGACTTTGACTTTGACTTTGACTTTGACTTTGACTTTGACTTTGACTTTGACTTTGACTTTGACTTTGACTTTGACTTTGACTTTGACTTTGACTTTGACTTTGACTTTGACTTTGACTTTGACTTTGACTTTGACTTTGACTTTGACTTTGACTTTGACTTTGACTTTGACTTTGACTTTGACTTTGACTTTGACTTTGACTTTGACTTTGACTTTGACTTTGACTTTGACTTTGACTTTGACTTTGACTTTGACTTTGACTTTGACTTTGACTTTGACTTTGACTTTGACTTTGACTTTGACTTTGACTTTGACTTTGACTTTGACTTTGACTTTGACTTTGACTTTGACTTTGACTTTGACTTTGACTTTGACTTTGACTTTGACTTTGACTTTGACTTTGACTTTGACTTTGACTTTGACTTTGACTTTGACTTTGACTTTGACTTTGACTTTGACTTTGACTTTGACTTTGACTTTGACTTTGACTTTGACTTTGACTTTGACTTTGACTTTGACTTTGACTTTGACTTTGACTTTGACTTTGACTTTGACTTTGACTTTGACTTTGACTTTGACTTTGACTTTGACTTTGACTTTGACTTTGACTTTGACTTTGACTTTGACTTTGACTTTGACTTTGACTTTGACTTTGACTTTGACTTTGACTTTGACTTTGACTTTGACTTTGACTTTGACTTTGACTTTGACTTTGACTTTGACTTTGACTTTGACTTTGACTTTGACTTTGACTTTGACTTTGACTTTGACTTTGACTTTGACTTTGACTTTGACTTTGACTTTGACTTTGACTTTGACTTTGACTTTGACTTTGACTTTGACTTTGACTTTGACTTTGACTTTGACTTTGACTTTGACTTTGACTTTGACTTTGACTTTGACTTTGACTTTGACTTTGACTTTGACTTTGACTTTGACTTTGACTTTGACTTTGACTTTGACTTTGACTTTGACTTTGACTTTGACTTTGACTTTGACTTCGACTTCGACTTCGACTTCGACTTCGACTTCGACTTCGACTTCGACTTCGACTTCGACTTCGACTTCGACTTCGACTTCGACTTCGACTTCGACTTCGACTTCGACTTCGACTTCGACTTCGACTTCGACTTCGACTTCGACTTCGACTTCGACTTCGACTTCGACTTCGACTTCGACTTCGACTTCGACTTCGACTTCGACTTCGACTTCGACTTCGACTTCGACTTCGACTTCGACTTCGACTTCGACTTCGACTTCGACTTCGACTTCGACTTCGACTTCGACTTCGACTTCGACTTCGACTTCGACTTCGACTTCGACTTCGACTTCGACTTCGACTTCGACTTCGACTTCGACTTCGACTTTGACTTTGACTTCGACATTGGACCTGGACCTGAACCTGGACCTGAACCTGGACCTGGGCCTCGACCTGGGCCTCGACCTGGACCTGGACTTGGACCCTATACAAAAATTGCATAAATTTATACATTGTGTCACAACTGCATACGGTGCAGTACTGCCCCGCTTGGGCAGAGCACCGCCGTGGTGTTCTGCGAAGCAGTCATTTTCGTGAAGGAGGAGGCTCGCCGCGCGATTGAGAGGACAGCGTCGCCCTTTCGCCTCAACCGCGACAGACGTCGGCACACGATCGTCGGCCACCGTAGGCGCGGGTATGCGGGCGGCTAGTACTAGGCGACTTGCTGTCCCACCATGAAAATCGGTTTCGCCAAACGCGAGATGATCGAGGACAAACAAACATATATACATATACAGGGTGGATTTCGCATGATAACGCAAACTTGGCGAAAAGGCTACACCTAATACTTTCCGATAAGGATTGACAACAAAAAGGAAGCTTGTACTTTAACACATCGAGCTCCGGTATTGTAGGTATTAACTAATGAACATTTAACTTACTCTAAGTGTTGTGGACCCGACCAACCTTCTTATAATATTTTACTATTGGCAGCATGTATTTTCTATTTTAAATACTTTTTTTATTAGATTCGTTTTTGGCAGATTGTTTGAATAGAAAACCTATAAAAAACGTGTAAATGCAAATGATAAAGTATTTTCTCAAAAGTCTCTTTTATTTAGTAATTTTACATCTAGTGGCTTCCATCCTCCACATTTTTGGTGTCAGAAGTGGGATGGAAAACACCCGATAACCCGCTTACTGATCAGCTCATACCACATCAAATTTGCCCACGGCAACAACGAACTTGTAGTGAACGAACTGCGCCAACGTTACTTCATAGTCAGTTTGAGACCATCAGTGAGAAGTGTGGCAAAACAATGTCAATTTTGTCGGAATATGAATGCGAAATCACTCATACCACCAATTGGAGATTTACCTGAAGCCAGGATGGCTCATCATACTAGACCATTTACCTTCGTTGGTGTTGATTATTATGGCCCTTTGACTGTCACAGCAGGACGTCGGTCAACGAAGAATTGGATTGCTCTTTTTACCTGCCTGACTGTGAGAGCTATTCATATAGAGATCGTCGAGTCATTATCATCCGATTCTGCCTTGATGGCCCTACGTCGATTCATAGCCCGACGCGGTTGCCCTACTCGCATCTACTCTGACAATGGAACGGCATTTGTAGGCGCTTCGAAAATATTACCTGACCTCTACGACTTTTCGGTAAATAAAGGCATAGAATGGAAATTTATTCCACCTTCAGCTCCATTCATGGGCGGCTGCTGGGAGCGCCTAGTAGGCAGCATTAAAAGAGCCTTAAAAGTAACGCTGAAAGACAGATCACCAAGAGTAGAAGTCTTACATACGCTACTGATAGAGGTGGAAGGCATTATTAATTCTCGACCGCTAACTCATGTCCCAGTTGATGAAAGAAGTGAACAAGCGCTTACACCCTTCAACTTTCTAATCGGAACATCCGCTAACGATCAGTGTCTACGGGAATTCTGTGACGCCGACCTCTCACGACGTGTAGATTGGCGGAAAGCCCAACGTCTTGCAGACCATTTCTGGCAACGCTGGACGAAAGAATACTTGCCGCTTCTGTTGCCGCGTAGAACGGTTCCACCCCACCAACCATTGAAGACAGGAGACGTGGTTTTAATTGCTGACGGTAATCTACCCCGAAACTGCTGGCCTATGGGACGCGTTACCGAGATGTTCCCGGGTAGGGACAATATCGTTCGCGTAGTAAACGTAGCAACTAAAGGGGGTGTGTTGCGTCGGCCAGTCCGCAAGTTGGTCCGATTAAATTGACATTTGGTGTTTCACACCGCTCGGGGCCATGTTGTGGACCGACCAACCTTCTTATAATATTTTACTATTGGCAGCATGTATTTTCTATTTTAAATACTTTTTTTATTAGATTCGTTTTTGGCAGATTGTTTGAATAGAAAACCTATAAAAAACGTGTAAATGCAAATGATAAAGTATTTTCTCAAATTCTCTTTTATTTAGACAGGCCTGTTGGTCTAGTGGTTAGTGACCCTGACTGCTATGCCGGAGGTCGTGGGATCGATACCCACCCAGGACAAATGTTTGTGTGATGAGCACGATCATTTGTTCTGTGTCTGGGTGTAATTTATCTATAATATGTATGTATTTAGAAATATATAAGTATGTTTATCAGTTGTCTAGTACCCATAACACAAGCTCTGCTTAGCTTGGGACTAGATGGCGTTGTGTGATAGTTGTGGAATATTTATTTATTTATTTTATTTATTTATTTAGTAATTTTACATCTAGTGGCTTCCATCCTCCACACTAAGCTCGCTCACTCCTGACCAGGTAAGGTTCGAAGTGGCCGCCCTCAGCCACAGAATACTTAATAGTACCTAAAGGTACAGAAGTGTAACTCCCAAAAAGAAAACAAACAAATGTAAAATCTATGCACGAAAGAATAGAGTCCATTTTTACTTGCAGCCGCATCACTCACCTACTTTTATAATAGCCTAAACTTCCCGTGCGCAAGCAAAAATGAACTGAATAGTGACGCGCGAGAGTTCATTTTAGTTTATCTGACGCCAACGACATTAAAAGGTTACTGTCGGTCAAGCTCAATAGGGTTGCGACTCGCGAGTTTGGGCACAGTTAGGTAGGAATACGTATTTTATGCATTGTTTAATTACATTATTTATGCATTGTTTAATTCTCTTATTACGTTAGTTTTGTGGCACAATAATAAATCTAACAAACCTGCGGTCTTTGTTTACATCAAATATCAAAGATTTTAAAACGTTGTCAGAAACAAAAAGATTAGTTCCGTTTCAATCCGTTCTGGCCAAGTTGTAGTCATAACTTTAAAGATCGATTGTTATCGTTTACGGCAAAATAGGTAACTAGTCCTTATCATTTCATTCATTTCATTGTCACAGGCCCCGTGTTGCGTGTCTTTGTAGGTAAGTAGGTAAAAAAGTCGCGAAGAGAAATACGATCGCTGACCTTGAATGCGTAGTGTAGCCATTTTCTGAGTTTGAACGTGTCTAAACAATAACGTAAACATCTTCCTACTTTCTACCGATCATAATTCGACCTACCTACGTATTCAGCTTAGGTGAGTGAGAGTGATGTCAGGTTTGATATTCGTCTATTTTATTTATCTTGGTCGTCTTGTAGGCCAAATTTGTAACCTACCTAATCATACTGATCATGATTACTAGCCGGTACTTGAATGACATTAATAAGCACACCACAAGCAGGTAGATAGTTTTTTGATCATTATTAAATATGTACTACATAGATAAATATTCACTTTTTTCCTTACCTTTCGAAATCACGTGGTAGTGTGTGAAACGTGAGGCTCCTATCACTGTCATTATTTAAACAACCAAACGTTATGCAGTATTTTCTTTTCTTCATCATATATATATTTTTTTAAACTTATGCGTAAATACAACCAAACACCAAACTTAAATATTATTTAAGTAAGCGCGTGCGTAGTGGGCGGCGCGCGACAACCGACTAAATGGCCGTGACGAAGGGGCCCCCGCCGGTACTTGCAGTTTTATACCTACACCGCGGAGTGAGCCAGGCCTGCCTCAGCGCAGCAGATTTCACGTGGACAGAAACGTGCGTGAAGTGTGCCTAGGATCACTAGATAGAACACAACAAAGTGAAGTCAGTTTTTATTTATGTGTGCCTGGCAGATATGTCGCGCCGTGTACGAACACGTGCATCTGTGTGCGTTTACGGTTGCCAGATATTGAGAAATACTCCCACATTTTTGTTCAGTTAAATTGTTCTCAAATATTGTACTACTATTTTTTTAAATTGGAAACGTGATTTTGCTTTATGGTTATACCCAGAGAGCAAAAGCGTGTAGTATTTATTATTTAACAGAATAATAATAAGGAATAAAAGTTAATATGCGTAATTACTTACTACCTATTTAATTTATTTATATCAGACCAGATAACACTTCATAACGCTTTTTGGTAATTTGTTAAATAAACTATTTAAGGATAGGTTTTTGATGTGAAACATCTATAGCCGCACGTAAAACCGATTTCTGGCGCGTGGCGACGCGTCGCCACGCTATATGATGGTATATATATACAGTCTATATGCAGTAGTGTGTACGGTGTGGCGACGCGTCGCCATGCGCAATCGACTGTCACGTCACGATTTGAAATAAATTCTTAAATTTTTGTATTTAATGAAAATAAATGTTTATTAAATAAACAGTCATCATTTTCTGGAAAATAATCGTAATATTTCATTTTATCATTATGCCATCTTTAGTTCCTATCGTAATCTGTTCTTTTCTGCATATTACTTTTACAAAATAATGTCGATGTTTCACATCTGCCAGGCGTCCCGTACGGTGTGGCGACGCGTCGCCATGCGCAATCGACTGTCACGTCACGATTTGAAATAAATTCTTAAATTTTTGTACTTAATGAAAATAAATGTTTATTAAATAAACAGTCATCATTTTCTGGAAAATAATCGTAATATTTCATTTTATCATTATGCCATCTTTAGTTCCTATCGTAATCTGTTCTTTTCTGCATATTACTTTTACAAAATAATGTCGATGTTTCACATCTGCCAGGCGTCCCGTGACGGCTCACATTTTTTTAGTGTAAAAAGATAAAAAATGTGTTATAACAATTGTGCAGTGAGCGTGTGGAGAGTTTAGTGGACTGTATTTTTATGTAGAGAGACTCCAGGAGGTTTTATACCGGGGACAGGGTTTTTGGGATTACTGATTAAAACATCACTTTTATGTTACACTGGGACTTTGACATAGGACCCTACAGCGAGACCCTCGACGGGCATAACCTCGTCTTTGACTAATTCGTAGAATACTGAACACTGGTTGATGCGCTGGCTCGCTCTATCTTACTTATACTTTCTAATTTTTGCCTGGCCAGCGCTCCTTTGCATTTTGCACGAACTTTGCACGATAATTTTGGAACACATAGGGCAAACTCGCGTCTAGGCTCGCTATACGTCATTCCTATGCCACGCCCATTTTTGTTTATTTACTTTTTAATAAATCCATTTTACAATCCAACAAGAGTCTTATAAGACTAGAGTTTTATTTATTCTAATAACCTAATCTATTGCACGACAAAATTCCATAATTTTAACAACCTACGACAAGCAGACTCTGGGTTACAGCACATATTCCCTTAACCATGAATCTATAAATATAACCCGGCCCTTCGCGCGCAGCGCGCCATATGACATGAGTAAGTATACATGGTACATCATTACATCTTAAACAGCATTACATCTTAATATCTAAGGGACAATAATGTTTACCTCAGTGTTAATTACTTTATTACGTGTACTTTCAATATATTACTACTTTGAGTTTATTACAATAGGGAGTTATAGTTTCATAACTATAATACATAGTTCTCATACCTTATATACTATTGTACAGCTCTAATGAGTTGACATTTTACATTGAAATAAACAAAGTTTACAAGTTACGTTACATTATACCTATAAATAAAAGAAACATTGTTTATGTACAGTCGTCGTGCACATTATCTCCCGCCGTCGCCTATCAGGCAATTTCCGTTGGGAGCACGACGATCTTCTTGGTGGGTCGTCGGAGAGTGTGACCCTTGGTCAGTATGTCTACCACTCTTACTTCGCCGTCCGCCCCTGGTAATACTTTAACGATTCTTCCTTTGGGCCAGGTGTTCCGCGGGAGGTTAGGGTCACAGACCACTACCACATCCCCGACCTTAGGTGGAGTACCGCTGCCGTACGGCTCCCGCCGGTTTTGCAGGAGAGGCAGGTACTCCCGTACCCATCGCTGCCAAAAGCTGTCTGCTAAGGCTTGAGCGCGCCGCCACTGTTGTCGCGCTGATACGTCGGCTTCGGTGAACTGACCCGGTGAGGGGACATGAGAGTTGGGCCCAATCAATATGTGGTTGGGTGTGAGCGCCTCCGGTTCGTCCGGCGTCACGCTGACATGGGTCAATGGCCTCGAGTTCACCGTATTTTCGACCTCGACGAGCAATGTTGCGAGGGTCTCGTCCGACGGGTGAACCTCCTTCAAGGTGACGTGGAGGGCTTCCTTCACTGCTCTCACCATCCTCTCCCATGCTCCACCCATGAATGGTGACGCCGGAGGTATGTATCTCCAGCTTATAGACCGCGCATTGGACTCACATTCTAAAGCGCTTAAGGCGCTTTCACCTAATTCCCTATCGGCCGCTTTAAAGCAGGTGGCGTTGTCACTCCATATTTCTTTAGGACAACCCCGCCTTCCCATGAATCGCCGGAGAGCAGCGATGGCTGAATCTGCGCTAAGGGAGTTCGCTATCTCTATATGTATAGCCCTACAAGTTAAGCAAGTAAATAACGCCCCATATCTTTTCTCTGTATGCCTAGCTACTGTCACGGTCATTGGCCCGAAATAATCTAACCCGGTAAAGGTAAAAGGTCGTACATGATGAGCTAAACGAGGGTACGGTAAATTCCCGGTAGAGGGAGTGGCCGGCTTGGCCTTCTTTATTCTACAGTATAAACAGCCTTTAATAACATTTTTAACCGACGGACGCAACTTTGTTATCCACACACGTTGTCTCAACTCGTTTATTGTTATCTCCGTTCCACCATGATGCAGACTTTCATGTGTATACGCTATATATAATCTCGTATATCTATGTTTTCCATCGAGTACGACAGGACTTTTTATTTCCTCATTTACGTCGCACGCCGCTGTGATCCTTCCGCGTATTCGTAGGATTCCTGTGCTATCTAGATACACGCTGAGCACTGATAGTGTGCTGTCGCTAGGTGCCGCTTTGCTTTGATTAATCGCGGTTATTTCCTTAGCGAACGATTCTGCCTGAGCGCCTTTGATCCATAATTGCTCAGCGCGCTGAAGGTAAATAGCAGGTATAAGTATATAACTATTATTTTTATAAACGATTTGCTTTTTTAATTTTATGCTGGGTTTATTTTTATTTAATTTTTCCCACGTTGGATCCTTCAATTTATTTTTCTTAGTGCGCTTGTACTCGATAGTGTGTTTGTCCGGTCTGCATAGGTCAATGAACTGAAGTACTCGTGCGGTCGTCCTTATCAGTCGGTTCCATTGAGAGAATCTCGAAATGTCTGGCAAATGTTCATTCAGCTTCGTTTCGTGGACAGCATGACATTTTATACGTTCTTCGCCTGTGTCGCTGAGTTCGTTGACCTTCTTGTTCTGAGGCCATTCACCCCGACTTTTTCTCAGGAACTCTGGTCCGTTAAACCAGCGATGGTTGGAGTCGAAGTTCTCAGGTGTGTCGCGTGTCGCGTCGTCTGCTACGTTGAGCTTTGATGGTAGCCACCTCCATTCGTTCTTCTTGGTGAGTTCTTCGATCTCTGCCACTCTGTGCGCTACGAAAGTTTTAAAGGTGCGCGGTTCGGCTTGTATCCAAGATAGGGCGGTGGTCGAGTCAGACCAATACGTTGTGCTGCTTGTCTCGTAGTTGTGTTCCTGCAGTACGGTGCGAGTGAGGCGCGCTCCCAGTAGTGCTGCTTGCAGCTCCAGTCTAGGTATAGAGACCGGTTTTAGCGGTGCCACTCTGCTCTTTGCTGCTGCCAGGGACACATGCACGCTGCCGTCTGACCTTTCCATGCGCCAATACACTGCCGCGGTGTAAGCTTCTTCGCTCGCGTCTACGAATGTATGTACTTCTCTTGTGGTGACGTCACAGCTGTCGTAACATCGCGGGATCCTAAGTGTCTCGATAGTCCTGAGCGACTCCATCCAGCTCCTCCATTTGGGTTGTAACTCTTCAGGCAAAGGCTTGTCCCACTCAGTTTTATACTTCCAGGTGTTCTGCAATATCCTTTTCGCTGGTATAGTGATAGGAGCTATTATACCTAACGGATCGAACACCGACATAATGATACTGAGCGCCTCTCGCTTCGTGGGAGGGCGTACGTTTTCTAACAACACGGTAGGCGTCTTATTCTTGTTTATTTTGAATATAAAACAATCTAGGTTTGTGTCCCATCGTAAACCTAACGCTTTCTCCGTGTCGTCACCGCCTAACACTTTCGTTTCTTGTGGCGGTATGAGCTCATGACATAACACATTTTTACTATTTGATGTCCAGCCACATAATATAAAGTTTGCTTTCTTATGTATATAATCCACTTGTCCCGTTATTTCCCGCGCTATTTCTTCATCGGGAAAGCTTTGTAAATAGTCGTCCATATAATGATTATTTATTATTGCGGATACTGCTGCTGGATACATCTCTTCAAAGTCTTTCGCGTTCCTATTTTTTATATATAACGCGGTACATGGTGATGACGTCGCGCCGAAGATAACTGACGTCATTCTATATTCATCAGGCGGCCCTTTACGCCTGTTGTCACGCCATAAAAACCGTAACGCGTCGCGATCATCTTCTCTAATTTTTATTCTCATAAACATTTCTTTAATATCAGCTGACACGGCTATCTTATCTTGCCTGAAACGCATTAGTACTCCCGGCAACGACTGTAACAAATCGGGTCCGGATAGAAGAAGGTCATTTAAACACAGACCAGCTGATCTCGCTGCGGCGTCGTGTACTAGTCGGGGCGGCTTGTGTGGCTTGGCAGGGTTAACGACCGGGAAGTGCGGTAAATACCATGTCTTATTTACTGTGGGAGAGCTAGGTGCTCTCTCCGCGTAACCCGAGTCGAATAAGTTTGCAAGTCGTTGTTCATACTGCTTTTTAAGTTGTTCGTCCCTGTCCAAGCGTTTTTCTAGGGTCTCTAGTCTTCTCAGGGCACCTAGATAATTATTAGGTATCTTAGTTTCCTCCTGCTTCCATAGTAGACCTGTCTCGAAGCTGCCGTCCGGTAACCGCTGACTTTTCTTCTCTAGAATATCTAGGGCGCGCTGATGTGGGTCGTCCCTAGGTACCCTAGGTTCTACGCCTAGTGCTTCTAGTTTAAAAAAGTTCTTCATGCTTTCTTCTATGGAGTTTTCCGAGTTTTCTTCCATTTTAATGTTGCCGCAGAATGTAGTCGTGATTTTATTTATGGAATATTCGCAACCATGTAGCACCCATCCGAGTTTAGTGCGCGATGCTACAGGTTGGTCGCGCGCGCCCGTCCGTGTTTCTGTAGCTATGAGTAAATGCCAGTTATCTTGTCCTATAAGGATCATCGGTCGCGCGTGTTCGTATATAAGCACGTCATGTATATCGCTTAGGTGTTTACATCTTTTTATCTCTTCACTGTAGACGGTCTGAGTCGCGATGTCGAGTCTGTCTATGGTGCGTGCTGCCTCTATTTCATGTGGATCTTTATTGTATTTCCCCTGTATGCGGAAGTTCACTGTACGACTTTTTTCGTGTTTGACTTCTGTGCCTACGCCTTGAATCCACATGGGTTTTGCAGGTCCGTCCACGCCTAAGACATCGGCTATTGACGCGTCTAAGAGTGTGACTGTGCTCCCGTCGTCTAACAGGGCATATGTGTCCACGCAGGTCCTCGGTCCGCTCAGAGTGACGGGTACTATCTTGAGGTACGCTCGACGATTCTGTTGCGAGGTCGTTGACACGGTTTCTCTCGCCGACGTCACAGCTTCGTGCGCGACACCATGTGATGGTGCGGTCGTTGACCCCGCTACGCTATGCGTCGCTTCAACTTGGCGTTCCTTGTGTAGTAGTTTGTGATGTTTCATCCCACATTCGTTCACGTCACATGTGGGAGCTTTGCACGAGAACCTCCTGTGTTTACTACGTAGACATTTAAAACATATATTTGACTTCTTTGTTATTTCCCAACGCGAGTCTATGTCTAATTGTTTAAACTTATGACAGTCCGGCAGCTTATGGTTTTGCTCCTTGCATACCGGGCATGATTCGTTCGAAGTTTCTTTATTTACGTTAAATGTGCGTTCTATCCTGCGTTTTTGTCGCGGGCCGGTCGTTTCCTCATTTTGACGTTCCGGCTGTGCGTAGGCGCCACATTTGTCTGCTTCTTCGTTTAAAAACATAGACAGTCGTTTTAACTCGGGAATATTTTCGGTCTTTTTATTTGCCGCGTAATCATACCATTTATTTTTCAAAATCGGCGTTAGTTTCTCTACTATAGATCGCGACATTTCCGGGCTATGCAGATATTGTATTTTTCTTAAAGCTTCAACCGTACCTACTGTGTTCGCTATACGGCTAGCGAATATACATATATCTCTCGGGTTGTCATTTAACCTAGGTAAAGATTTAATTTTATCTAGTTCCGCTAAGATTAGTGCCTCCGGCCTACCGAACCGTCTCTCTAAGGCGTCCGTTATTATTTCCGGGTTGGATTGACTAAATAATAAGCATCCTACAGCTTCCTTAGCGGCGCCTCTGAGGCTCATCCTAATCCTAGCAACATTTTCTACACAGGTAAAATACATTTGTGAGTCACAATACGCGGCCTTATAAGCTATCCACTCACCGGGTTTTCCGTCGAAGACCGGCAGCTGCTGTATGTACTTGGGGGGCTCCCGTGAGCTGCGCGCGGCCTGTGCCAAGGCCGCGGCGAGCGTCCCCACGTCTATCATTTTATCACTCACTGTATTTTTGTGTAACACTTTATCATCACTCGCGAGATTGCCCTTATTTATCGGATTACACATATTTTCACTGAATCCGTCTTCTCGCTGCTGTGCGCCCATTGAGGCGCTGACGTACTGCTGTGCGCGTGTTGCGGCGCTGACGTCCCTCGCTGCTTCCCTGCAGGTCCTCCCGCCGCTGACTTCGTGTGGAATTGGTCGATCCTCCCCTCCGGGTGGCGGCGCCGGTCGCGCCAACCACGTTCCAATCCGTACGGAGGCGAGGTCGTCCACCATATCTTCTTCATCTTCACTCGAGTCTGCTTCGGCTCTGACGCGCTGCAGGTGTATTTCTTGCAGCTCCCGCTCTGCCCGTGCCTGCTTAACCTTTATCTCGGCCAGCCGCTCCTTTGCCTCGATTTCAGCGAGACGCTTCTTCTTGGACACTGTGGAGCGGCGTGACTTGGTTTCGCTGGGCCTGAGCGTACCATGTTTTGAACCAGTGGTCTTTGTCTCTTGATCGCCTGATGTCGTCGTCGTTTGTGTGGCCTCGGTACTGGTGGCCTCGGTGCTCCCACTGCCGGTGTCCGTCTCGGCCGCCGTGCCGGTCGTGCTGGTGCTGGACCCTGGCACAGGTTCGCTGGCGGCCGGCTCGGCGGTCGCCGACGCCTCCTCGTGGCCCTGTCCCCTCCTGGAGTCTCCGCTCCGACTGCGTGTCATTACCATGATATTACTTGACGATCCTGCTGGATTCCTTAAAGATCCGGCTCGAAGGACCAAAATGTGCAGTGAGCGTGTGGAGAGTTTAGTGGACTGTATTTTTATGTAGAGAGACTCCAGGAGGTTTTATACCGGGGACAGGGTTTTTGGGATTACTGATTAAAACATCACTTTTATGTTACACTGGGACTTTGACATAGGACCCTACAGCGAGACCCTCGACGGGCATAACCTCGTCTTTGACTAATTCGTAGAATACTGAACACTGGTTGATGCGCTGGCTCGCTCTATCTTACTTATACTTTCTAATTTTTGCCTGGCCAGCGCTCCTTTGCATTTTGCACGAACTTTGCACGATAATTTTGGAACACATAGGGCAAACTCGCGTCTAGGCTCGCTATACGTCATTCCTATGCCACGCCCATTTTTGTTTATTTACTTTTTAATAAATCCATTTTACAATCCAACAAGAGTCTTATAAGACTAGAGTTTTATTTATTCTAATAACCTAATCTATTGCACGACAAAATTCCATAATTTTAACAACCTACGACAAGCAGACTCTGGGTTACAGCACATATTCCCTTAACCATGAATCTATAAATATAACCCGGCCCTTCGCGCGCAGCGCGCCATTGAAAGTCTGATTGTCGTAGTGAACACATCTATGCATCGACCACACAGCCTATAGACTCCTAATAACAGGCGACCGATGTCTGTCAACACATTAGGCAAAAATGTCTTATAACCGTCGTCACTCACCAAGTTCGTATTAGTCTCGACCACTGCTGTGAGCCGTAAACACTTCCGCATTACTCCTTTAAAAAATCGAGAAAATAGACATAATATGTTCCCGTATACAATACGTTTGTGTGATAAAAAAGCCGGACTTCAAAATTCCTGAAAGACGGTATCACATTTCATCGGTAAGTTAATAGTTCCATAATCTAAATTAGATTAAATTTCTGACAATATTTATCGGGGTTCATCTTATACTGGTCATACTTGATGTCTTTATGATTGCGTCCCTTTCTTTTGCAAGTATTTTTTTCGCCATCTCTTTTCCTCGATTTTAAGTACACATATTAGTGATGTTCCAAATCGTACAACCACCTCTGTTGTCGATAAAGCAAAACAAAAACCTATAACTATTAATTTATGCAAAAAATATTTTTTCAATAATTAGAAATTACAACAGATACATCTGATAAATTGTGAAACTTTAATTTATAAATTTTGAATACCCACACGATCTTGATTTAAAAAATAAATGGATAATTGCAACCAAGCTAGAGAACTGGATCCCATCTACTTAAAGTGTTATATGTTCACGTCATTTTAGCAAAGATTGTTTTATCCTTATGAAAAACCGTCGATGTCTACTAAGTTGAGCAGTACCAACTAAGTATTTGCCTCTTTTGGTGAGTTTAATTATTGAACTTTTTTTTCTGTCTCCTAGGCAAAAAGTATAGTTTCGGAATCTTTTTCTTTTTCGTGTCGCTAGCACGACGGTATTTATATTTTATTGGCCTAAAACCCCGTCATCTCCACTGCGTTGTCGGTAGCGGCGAAGAGATCCGTTTGGCTGCACGTTTTTGGGCTAACTCTATAATATCGCGCTGCATTCAATTTGATAGGCCTCACCAAAGACTTCGAACATAGCTTATAATAATGACGGAAATTTTAAAACATTGTTTTTATTCATTTTTACAATAAAAGAAGGTAATTGCTTAAGCAGAATGCAAGCATGTAAAAACATATTTTATAAATACAATTTAAAAATGTCGATACTTTCTTGTTTGATTTAAAACCGTCCCATCCCTAGTGACATACACTGACCTTGAATTGACCAATCAGGACGCAGAACCCCGTCCCCCTCGCTGACGTCATACCTCAGCAAGTTGGCAGAATAGTTTTCGTGCGTTTTATCGTGTATTAGGTGTCTATAGGCTGTGTGGTCGATGCATCTATGTATTTGGAATGTATGGCACATACGCCTTATGTATGACATGAGTAAGTATACATGGTACATCATTACATCTTAAACAGCATTACATCTTAATATCTAAGGGACAATAATGTTTACCTCAGTGTTAATTACTTTATTACGTGTACTTTCAATATATTACTACTTTGAGTTTATTACAATAGGGAGTTATAGTTTCATAACTATAATACATAGTTCTCATACCTTATATACTATTGTACAGCTCTAATGAGTTGACATTTTACATTGAAATAAACAAAGTTTACAAGTTACGTTACATTATACCTATAAATAAAAGAAACATTGTTTATGTACAGTCGTCGTGCACAACAATCAACATATTTATTAAAATAACTAGCGCATTTCCCGCGACTTCGTTCGCGTGGGTTACGTACTTTCCTAATTCCCCCTTTTCACCCCCTTAAAGGTTAAATTTCCAATAACCCCTTCTTAGTGCTCCCCTACATTATAATAGGAAGCCGTGTGCAAAATTTCACATTCCTAGCCCCAGTAGTTTCGGCTGTACGTTGATATGTCAGTCAGTCAGTTCTCCTTTTATATATATAGATAATTATTTTACAGACAATCATTAAACCTTAACAGCCTTAGTTCTGCACCAATTATATTGTACAAACATACTATGAATGTTTAAAAATAACTAAAACCCGACTACGAAAAAATCGCGCACTGAAAAGTATAAAACAAGAACAAGCCGTGGTCGTATGCCGCCTGCGGTTGTTTCACACAATTTTTTATTGGTTAGGTTAGATTAAGACTGTGCAGTTGTATTGACGAATTTCATCGATATTTTTTATGCACAATACATATTCCCCTAAATCAGGGTAATTTACCCGTCATAAACTAGCAACACAGACGATTTACTGTCGAGGTTTTGTGTTTCAAGTGAGCCGAAAATATTTTATAGAAAACTAGCACTCCGCCCGCGACTTCGTCAGCGCGTGTTTCTAACTTCGAACTCAAAATATTTTTGTATTCTGATTTTCCGATGTTCGCCCGCTAGGTATATTTTTGAAATATAGATAATTAGGCATCCTTTATTTGCTTGGGAAACTATTTATGCCAAGTTTTGAGTTTATCGAAGCAAGCAGTAAAATCCTTCCCTTAAAACTTGAATACCCCTTTTCATCAACATGGGGGGTGATTTTCGAAAAACCCAAAAACACGTGTTTGATTATTTTTGATCTAATTTTTACATACTGAGTTTCAAATTTATCGGTCAGCGCGTTATGATTTTCCCATACAAACTTTAACATCGTCTAGATTACCAACGGAGGGTAGTTTTAAAAAACGAATACTGTCCATCTTTTTTATTTACTTATACTCATATTCGTACCAAGTTTCAAGTTTATAAATCTAAGGGATAAGATTTTACATACAAAGGTTTTCACCCCTTTTCACCCCCTTATAGGAGGATCTTCGCAAAATCCCTTCTTATTGCTCACCTACATAATAAATTGCAACTACCGTCCAAACTTCAGGTTCTACGTTTATTGATTTTAGATCCTTTCCTTTAAACTTGAATATCCCTTTTCACTAACTTCGGGGGTGATTTTCGAAAAACCCCAAAAACACGTGTTTGATTATTTTTGATCTAATTTCTATATACTGAGTTTCAAATTCATCGGTTAACGCGTTATGATTTTCCCATACAAACTTTAACATCGTCTAGATTACCAACGGAGGGTAGTTTTAAAAAACGAATACTGTCCATCTTTTTTATTTACTTATACTCATATTCGTACCAAGTTTCAAGTTTATAAATCTAAGGGATAAGATTTTACATACAAAGGTTTTCACCCCTTTTCACCCCCTTATAGGAGGATCTTCGCAAAATCCCTTCTTATTGCTCACCTACATAATAAATTGCAACTACCGTCCAAACTTCAGGTTCTACGTTTATTGATTTTAGATCCTTTCCTTTAAACTTGAATATCCCTTTTCACTAACTTCGGGGGTGATTTTCGAAAAACCCCAAAAACACGTGTTTGATTATTTTTGATCTAATTTCTATATACTGAGTTTCAAATTCATCGGTTAACGCGTTATGATTTTCCCATACAAACTTTAACATCGTCTAGATTACCAACGGAGGGTAGTTTTTAAAAACGAATACTGCCCATCTTTTTTATTTACTCATATTCGTACTAAGTTTCAAGTTTATAAACCCAAGGAATAAGATTTTTCATACAACAGTTTTCACCCCTTTTCACCCCCTTAGAGGAGGACTTTCGCAAAATCCCGTCTTATTGCCCCCCTACATGGTAGACTGCAACTGCTGTCCAAAATTCAAGTATCTGGGCTTAGCGGTTTCGGCTGTAGTCGAGTCTTAATAAAAAACCCTGTTCTTTTATATATATAGAAGATAAATACCAAAACATTAAAAATAACAAGTTACCTGTGGAAAGATATTTTATCTTGTTTTCTTTGTTTTTGCCAACAACTTTTGCAGTGTTACAACACAAAAGAGATGTTTTGATATAAAATGGCAAATCACTAGTGACGTGTGAGCGAGACGATGCAAAGCTTTTTTTTTTTTTAGTGTGGCAAAATCATCAAATGAGTCCTCCCGCCCTGGGCGGGGCAGAAGCAGAAGGGACTGTCAGACTCTTACTGACTAAATGACTAAAATCCACCCGTGTTTCTTCGAATGCCCTTTACGTTCCGGGGCCACGGTATCCTGGATTAAGAAAAAAGCCGTGACCCCAGCAGGCATTTGGCCCCGTAAGGGGCCCCGTCGGTGACGCTTGAAACACGACGCGCCACCGACCCGGGCTTGGTCCTTGGTCGGACGGCGAGCTTACCCATTACTCACCGTCCGCAAGCCCGCTCCGCCGCTGTGCCCTCTGCTGTTCAGAGGGACACGCGTTGGAGTATCCACCCGACAGGCTATTCGCATACGGGCAAAGAGTTTTTGCCCGCATCCCAGGGTGCACCGGCCCGAAAAACTGATCTTCCCCCCGGACGTATCCGAAGGGGAACTCCAGTCCACGGGCGCACGTGGAGGTTTCCTGTCTTAGCACCCCACGATGCATAGCTTGGTACTGTCGCGAGATTGTATTAACTTTTGATTTTGTATTAACTTTGGTCGACACACTCGCGTGTTCTGAGCGCTCTATCTGCCTATTTTTTTTTTATCTGAGGGTAGGTAGTAAAGATCCGATTAACGCTTTCGATTCCAATTGGCACAACGTTGAACATAACTAGCATTTATTATTAGATTCGTAAAAGTTATAAATAGGTAACATAGATTATCAAATCTTTCAATAATAAATATGATAGGATCGAGTAATTTTATTGTGCAAAATACAACTAGGTAGTTACCTACTTACCTGCGTCCTGCCCAAACTTTCACACTGAACCAGCGGTGTCGACAGGCGTTATACCACATTCAAAAAATCCCTTAACACATCCCACTGACGATGAATAAGGCTACCCACTGACCGAATTTTCACTTATCGTAACATCACATAAGCTTGATGGAATACACAGGCACTATGTCTTCATGTTCTTCATTAGAATCACGGATTAATTCTATAACACACCACTCATTGCACAAGTTAGTAGGTATCTTAGCTTTAGTTATCATTAACAAATAAAGCTACTAACTTGTTACCAGAAAGTTAAATCGTGAAAATAACGCTGAGTGTGCGCATCGCCATACATACATGCAAACGCAATGTCGTATTAGCGGAGACTGCAGTCAGAGAGGGGCGGGCGCCGCGCCGTGCGCTCGCGCGCTCGTGGTGTACTGGGAGCGCAGGTGTGGAGCGCGGACGCCGGAGGGGGGGCGCCCTTGTCGGCAAAATCCTCGCGATAGTCGTGATTAAAAAGAATCATAGCATTGGGAAAATTGACTTGTTGCCACTAGGTTTGCCACTAGGCGATCCTTGCCGCATTATATCCGCATACTTGAGTGTTTGCGCGTTACCTATCCATGGATAATTAAAGGTAAAAAAAAGTACTATCGCGGACTTTTCCGCCTGACCAGTTAAAAATTTTTTCGCCTAAATCATGCGGAGGCACCGAGCCACGCCCCCTTACAGTTTAGGCCTATTAGGAAAGAGTCAACGTTATTAGTTGCAATCTGCTCTACGCAGGTTACTGACGTGTCCTCTGTACACTTTTTTTGCGAATTTTACGCGCGAAGTTTGGCGCGCTCACCGGACCTTTTTAATATTGACCATTGCTCTGTTTACCTGACCTTTGATTGCCTAAACGTTAACCTGTGCAATAATATTGGACTCCTGAGAACCTGTGCTAGAACATTTTGTGCATAATGTCTTCCAGAAATCTCAGAATAGAAGAATGGACAAGGATTTAACTTCAGTCAAATCGCTGAGCAGCTGCATATGAGCTTAAGTAATAGATTATTTTAATACTTATTATTATGATACATTTTGTTATTTTCAACGACTTTCTTTTTTTTAATACGAACGATTTAAAGTGTTTCATGCAAATAATTATCATCTTGTGTAAATAATTAAAAACTTTTTAGCTCGTTCTATAAAGAGTAAAAGTATTTGATACATATGATTAAACTAGAAACAAATAGAATATTGCTTCGCGAACTCAAATACTTATTTTCCTTTTTCTCGCTAAGACACGCACTAATATCTCAGTTGTTTTTATTTCTGTTTTTGATTCTCAAAGAACAATCTTTGCCACTGTATCTTATAAGTAATTCATTAGTTATTAGGTATTTCAATAGTTAATATCATAATCTTGTTTAAAACTTTTGTGCCAAGCACGACTTAGCATATGGGTCAAACAATTATTATTTCTACGTGAGCCCATAACCTGCCTCCTAAAGCGGACATTTTAGGCCCCCGGACGCAACTTTGCTAGTTGTGTCCAAACAGAAAAAAAACTAAATCATAAGTCTTATTTTTTTTAATGCCAATACAAACGTAATTTCTTTCGTTACAAAAAGATCATTCGTATCTATTTCGAATGAGCTTCAGATAAGTTTGAATGGAAAATGATATTAATATCTCGGACAAATCCGAACTTCCTATTTTTTACTTTAGTATAACAAAGCAATTAGAAATAGTAGAAGGCATCAAAGAATTTTAATCCTTGCCGACAAAGTTTAAAGAGTGATAACAAAGCGCAATATCTATTATGTTTGTGGTTTTCAATTTTTTTGCTATTAATATAAACAAAAGGCGCCGGCCCTTTGTTT
Source organism: Agrotis puta (assembly GCA_943136025.2). Classification (NCBI taxonomy): domain Eukaryota; kingdom Metazoa; phylum Arthropoda; class Insecta; order Lepidoptera; family Noctuidae; genus Agrotis; species Agrotis puta. The sequence continues at coordinate 49,629 of OW964187.2, forward strand.
GCGTAACTATTTTCTTTGTGTCAAATTGCATGCCGAAATAAGAACATGCTTTGTTCTAAATATATCTATAATATGACAAAAAAATCGGGCCCAAGCCGCAGTTTTATTACCTACACATAAATAACACCAGAGTAGGTGTAAATAAAGGGGAAAATATAATATGTTTTGTATTGATTAAAAGGTATCCCTTTTCATCTCTTAAAATTGTTTGTCCGAAAATCATTATAGAGAACACGTTAACTAAAAAATTCATTAAATATATTGATCAAAAATTCTAGTCATATGTCCAAAGTATTTAGGACATATTGTATTAAGGAATTTTAATGTTATGGCATGTGATCTTATGTTGGGGCAAGTTATTATTCGGACAAATGATGACTTTTAACTAAAATAAATAATGGCATTTCAGATTTATGTTTAGATAGAGAACCGATTTAAAGTTTCAGGTTGACACTTTTAAAAATTTGTATCTGTGACTTATGAGGTTGTTTATTGTTTGTAGAGAAACACTTCGCGGCTGTGGATCAGATGCCATAAAGAAGAGGGTGTCTTAGAGGAAAGACCGCGGGCACCACGTCCGTTTCTCATTCCTGAGGAAAACGTCCAACGTTTGGTGAACACCTACCAACAAGGGGACGCGTTTACTCCGACGAGAGTGTTCGCCTAGGAGTACGAAGTATCACTACGCAGAGTTCGTCGTGCTTTACATAGAGAGGGGCTCCATTATAGGAAACTGCAAAATAGCGAAAAAAGTCGCCACTTTTTGTTGCACCGAGCAACAAAAATTTTAATATGACGACACAGTTAGCGCAGTGGCTGAGCGATTGGACTACTGTGGAACGTGTCGCGAGTTCGATTCCCGCGCGGAACAAATATTTGTGTGACCTACAAGTAGTTGTTCCGGGTCTGGTAGTTTATGTATGTGAATTTCTATGTTTGTAAACGCACCCACGACACAGGAGAAAATTTCTAGTATGGGGCAACGTTTTAAAAATAAAAACAAAACAAAACAAACAAACAAATATTTGATTTGTTGAACAATTTAACTAGAAAGTCTTATTTTAATAATAGCGACAATTAAAATGAAATAATTCTGTATGTTACGTTATGCACGGGTATTATTATATACTTTCTCGCTTACCGTGAGTAATATCTGTTTCATTTTCTTAGTTTGATTTTAAAAAAACAATGTTTGCCACTGTAAAGATATCAGTATTAACTTAAAATATATTTATAAGTAACTAGCTTTCGCCAGTGGCTGCGCCCGCTCACCCCCTCCCTGCCCTTATTGTCTATGTCACTCCTTGAAGTTAATTTCATAACTTTTTCTATGATTTTGTGTTTAACCTATTTTTACTGATTCAGTTCCTATATTGAACCTAATAAATATTTTACAAATATCTGTTTGTTTTATTTACTTTAGGTAAAATTAGGGCGAGACTAATGGGAAGCGGTCGCCTCCTTCTGCGAAGCAGTCATGCTCGCGAAGGAGGAGGCGGGCCGCGTGAGGGAGAGGACAGCGTCCTCCCTACACCCCAGCCGCAGTGGTAGACGCCCACGGCGACGGACGTCGGCAGACGATCTCCGGCCATCGTAGGCGCGGGCATGCGGGCAGCGAGTAATGGGCAACTCGCTGTCCGACCATAGACCATGCCCGGGTCGACAGCGCGTTGTGTTCCACGCGCGCCTCAAAGAGTGTCAGCAAAATGACAGGGCCCCCCTCTAGAGGGCCAAAGCCTGCCAGGGGTCGCGGGACTCACGAATTACCGTGACCCCGGAACGTAAAGGGCTATTGAAGGACACCGTGGATTTTAATCAGTACGAGTTTGACAGTTCCTCCCGCTCTGCCCTGGGTGGGAGGACTCATTTGATGATTTTACAACGCTAAAAAAAAGCTTATCTATTGCCCGTCAATAGCATAGGATTTTATAAGATTACTGTAATAAATTGAAAGATAATAAATGAATAAATAAGAAATCAGTGAATTCCGAATTTCCGACACACACAAACACTTAACGTAACGTAAGCCAGTTTCAACAAAGTTAAAAAAAACACACACATACTTATCGTCAGTAACGCAGGACAATTTAAGCTAAAGTATTTTTATAATTCAAATAGCAGTTTAAAAAAAAACTCGTTTGGCGTGCGTCGTCAGTGCGCTCGGCCGATCGGTATTGTATTTCATTCATTATTTCTACACAAAGGAAACGGGGCGGGGCTAGAGAACGTTTCTATATTGTAAGTGCAAGCAAAAATGAGCTTAGTGGTGGTCAGGCGGGAGTGTCCGCGATAGTACATCTTTCAATGGAATTTGTTAAAACAGATTAATACACGAACACACCCGACATACAAACTTTCCGTGTTTTAAAACTTTAAATTTTTCTCGACACAGACAGTTGATGATTATTAAACGACTTCCAAAAAAAGAGGTTAGGTACTTAATTCGACCATAAATATGCTTTTGTTTTATGTTTATTCACAGATAACTTCATCGTTCATGAAACGATTCTAACGATTTTTTCTTTGTTGAAATGAAGATATTTCAGATATGGTCCCATGATAAGGAAATCAGGGTATGGTGATGGTAGACCAGGGAAGTCGAGTAGAACTTTCAAAAACTATACGGGCGACTAGTGGGTTTGTAAGTTTTTTCATTAAGTCTTTCCAAGCACTACAATTTATGCCCGGGTCGACGGGCGGCGCGTTGTGTTCCACGCGCGCCTCAAGGAGTGTCAGCATAGTGACGGGGCCTGTGGAGGGCCAAAGCCTGCCGGGGTCGCGGGACTTTTCCATTACCGTGACCCCGGTACGTAAAGAGCTAGTGAAGGACATCGTGGATTTTAGTCAGTACGAGTCTGACAGTCCCTCCCAATCGGGCGGCGAGTAATGGGCGACTCGCACCCGAGGACTCATTTGATGAATTTACCACGATAAAAAAAAAAAAAAGTTTATCTCTTAGAAAAATTAACTTCCATCCATAATTTTGACGACTTTTTCATCATCATTACTACCAGAATCATCATCGCCAATCTCTAAAACTGATAAAACTAAACGAAACAGCAGGCGCGCAGGCATACATTTTCGCCGCGCCGTAGAAAAAGAGGGGGATACTCCCTCTCCTACGCCGCGCCAGCTGTCTACTCTCCATCCATCTTACGAATTTTCGATCAGGGAACGTGTCCTGACGCGAGTTTATCATTTATTACCCATTCCAAAAAAGTGCACAAAAGCGCTAAAGAAGTTTTCACTTCAAAAAAAAAACACTACAATCTAATAAAGGTCTGGAGTAGGTATATCTGATGATGGAGCCGGGAGACAGCCGACGGAACTCCTCAACGATTCGTAGCAGCTATCTTGTGTTTAAACTTGGTTAATTTGTGTATGAGCTACGCTGTACATTGACCTGAGGTGTAGTTGGTACGTTACACTCACTAATGCATTATCATCAATATTGTATAAGTGTGCATTTCTAACATAATAAATAATGATGTAAATTAATTATAAATTAGTAGCAATTAAACCTTTATACCAATCGGTTGTCTACTCATTCAACATTTAACAAAGCATCAACATAACATATTCACTGTTGGGAGTTACGTCCCAACAATTTGTATTGATAAGAACTTTACACCTAGATAGGTTGTAACTTTCATTAGGGGTCTGATGACCTGGCGACGCAGGCGGTCGCGACAGTCGCTGACAGGATCCGGCAGTTGGGACTCGACGTGGCGCTGCACAAGACAGAGGCCATGTGTTTTCATGGCCGTCTGAACGCGCCACGTTCAGAGTCCCACATAACGGTGGGAGGGGTTCGCATCGGCGTCGGGATGACGATGAAGTACCTGGGACTCGTCCTCGACAGCCGGTGGAACTTCAGGGAACATTTCCTGCGTTTGGCCCCAAGGCTGAACTGGGCAGCAGCCGCTCTCAAGAGACTCCTGCCCAATCTCGGCGGGCCAAATGCCGCCTGCCAGAGGCTGTACACAGGTGTCGTGCGGTCCATGGCCCTCTACGGGGCCCCCGTGTGGGCCCTGAGCATTCGGACGCGACCACTAAAGCTGGTCGCATGCCAGAGGGTCATGGCTATCCGGATGATCCGAGGATACCGCACGATCGCCGGCGAATCGACCAACCTCCTTGCCGGATTGCTGCCCTGGGATCTGGAGGCGACTGCCCTCCAACGCGCATGAGTGGCGCGTGGAGGCGCAGCGTCGGGGCGAATACCCGCTGCCTCGACAAATCGAGGCGCGGCGGGAAGAGCTCCGGCGTGATCTCAGTGCAGTATGGAGGGAGCGACTGTCGCAACCGAGGTCCGGGCACGCCGCAATCGCGGTGGTAAGACCCCTCTTTGAGGAGTGGCTGGATGGGCGTCACGGCGCCCTGACCTACCGCATGACGTAGGTCCTCACCGGACACGGAAGTTTCGGGAGGTTCCTGTGTCTGATAGGGAGGGAAGAAACGCCTGGGTGTCACCACTGCGAGGACCTTCTGGAGGACACGGTGGAGCATACGGTGCAGGACTGTCCCGCTTGGACAGAGCACCGCCGTGTCCTCACAATGGCGATAGGCGGAGACCTCTCGCGCCCGGCATTGGTCGAGGCCATGCTGCGGGGCGAGACGGAGTGGGAAGCCGTCGCCTCCTTCTGCGAAGCAATCATGCTCGTGAAGGAGGAGGCGGGCCGCATGAGGGAGAGGACAGCGTCCTCCCTCCACCCCAGCCGCAGTGGTAGACGCCCACGGCGTCGGACGTCGTCTGACGATCTCCGGCCACCGTAGGCGCGGGCATGCGGGCAGCGAATAAAGGGCAACTCGCTGTCCGACCATAGACCATGCCCGGGTCGACGGCGTGTTGTGTTCCACGCGCGCCTCAAAGAGTGTCAACAAAGTGACGGGGCCCCCTCTAGAGGGCCAAAGCCTGCCGGGGTCGCGGGACTGTACGAATTACCGTGACCCCGGAACGTAAAGGGCTATTGAAGGACACCGTGGATTTTAGTCAGTACGAGTCTGACAGTCCCTCCCGCCCTGTTCTGGGTGGGAGGACTCATTTGATGATTTTACCACAAAAAAAAAAGTACAAACCTGACGACGAATTTCTACTAAATCCAATCGGTAACAGAACATACTCTTATCAACGACGACGTGACACTGGCGTTCAATTTTTAAGATGGTCAATTGTTAGACTATGGTATTGGTATAGTTGTTAAAATAAAATGAACAGAATTTGGTAGTTTTTAAAAGAAATTGACGTAACAAAACAGACATGTCCGGAAGTAACAAATTTCGGGAACATTAATTATTTTTATGTTTTCAATGGATAGGTAAAATGAATTAACGCCTATTTATTATTAATTTTATATCAAATAGGAGTTTATTTTTATAAAAAAAAACATCAAAACTTGTCCAAGCGATCCAGAAAATATTGATAAAATTGAACTCAAAGTTTCAAATTTTACTGGAGACACGCTAAAATGAAGTGGTGTATTTGATTAAAATAATTTACAAAATAGAAATAAATTAGCATGATTTCAATTGAGAAACGATTTGTACCTAAATAAGTAAAGAAATTCGTGCAAAAATAAAAAGAATTCGAGGGACATGCTCAAATACGAGTTGTACAAAATGTTTGAATCTCCTCTAATATAGATGCACGAGTGCACGATTGCACAACACGAAGCGTGACCGGTGCCCTATTCTTCGATATCGCGAAAGCATTCGACAAGGTCTGACACAACGGACTGATATACAAGTTGTATCAGCTCGGTGTGCCAGGTCGTCTCGTACTGATACTACGTGAATTTCTGTCGAATTGCAGCTTCCGATACCGCATCGAAGGTGCACTCTCCACCCCACACCCGATCCTAGCCGGGGTCCCCCAAGGCTTTGTGCTATCCCCCTTAATGTTCACGCTATATTCAAGCGACATCCCCAAAGGCAAATCGTCACAGCCAGCTCTTTTCGCTGACGATACCGCCATTTACCATTCAGGCAGACGCCCCCAGAGAATAGCCATGACTCTCCAGAAATCCGCAAATGCCTTAGGCGTTTGCGTTTTCGAATCGAAGTTAACCCAGACCACAGAATATATAATAGTACCTAAAGGTACAGAAGTGTTACTCCCAAAAAGAAAACAAACAAATGTAAAATCTATGCACGAAAGAATAGAGTCCATTTTTACTTGCACCCGCATCACCCACCTACTTTTATAATAGCCTAAACTTCCCGTGCGCAAGCAAAAATGAACTGAATAGTGACGCGCGAGAGTTCATTTTAGTTTATCTGACGCCAACGACGTTAAAAGGTTACTGTCGGTCAAGCTCAACAGGGTTGCGACTCGCGAGTTTGGGCACAGTTAGGTAGGAATACGTATTTTATGCATTGTTTAATTACATTATTAATTAACATAAATATATATCACTCCTCATTACCTCCTTATGTCCCTCAAGGAATTTTGTTTTTATCATCAGCCTATATCTTTTTCTGTTTCGTCATCGATTACTTCATATTCATATCGATTGGTAGCACAGAATGTTAACAGTAGGTACCTACGGCACCTTACGTGAGGAATAATATATACACCGTGACTTTTTAGTCGCCTTACAACGGCAGCCCAGTTCATGTATCCAATGACTAAAACACGTTTATAATATAAAATATGTATTTAAGAGATTTCAAAATTTAAAAATAAAATTTTAATTCGTTATTAAGACGCAGTTAGGTCGCAAGTCAGGTGTATAATAATTATTATCTTTTCTACGTATTATTTTTATATTTTTACTAGACCCCACAAGTCCATCCCAAACCCGCCCACTCCGATCTCTATGTTCGGCAAGCCGATCCCTTGGGAGATGCAAGCCAAATACCTAGGGGTCATCCTAGACCAACGTCTATCCTTCGGAGAGCACACAAAGACGGTTCGCTCGCGGGCCGCTTTCGCTTACGGTAGGCTCCACTCAGTGCTAAATGCACGCAGCAAATTGTCACTCAAGTGCAAGTTGTGTATCTACACCGCATGCATTAGGCCTATCCTGACATACCTACGCCTGTCCAGTGTTCGCGCATGCAAAATCCCATCACATCCATAGGAAGCAGACTCTACAGAACCGGTTTCTCCGAAAGGCCACTGGTTCACCCTGGTTTATTAGGAACGAGCGACTCCATGTCGATCTCAAAATCCCAACAATAAAACAGATTATGAAACGCCTTACAAAGCGTTTTCTCGATACAGCCGAGAAACATCCCAAACCACTTATATCATCGGTCGCCCATATAACGATACATCCCAACCAAAATAGGGAAAATCCGCAGCTTTAAATTCGCAGTCATAAAATCGGTGTCTTTTAAAATTTACAAGTATGCAACAAAAACAGATCTATGCGGGCAACGTCACGAGATATCAATTATTGTAATATACTAAAACTATCCCCAGAATGTAACAAACACTTTTCTCAAAACCGCATCATAATCGTTTCAGCCAAACGCGAGATAATCGCGGACAAACATGCAATCGTCTTTGAAAATCTACAATCCAAGTAAGCAAAACTTTCCCTATCTCAAAAACTAAGTATTGAACGGAATTTGATAAAACTACCAGTATTCCCTCAGTTGAACAATACCTAGTACAACAAAAAAAGAATTACTTAAATCGGACTTGTAGTTCTGGACATATGCGAACACAAACATAAAAACATACATACACTTTTGTTTGACACATTTGTTCAGACGCTGATATAGACTAACGTATACGAAAACTGGGCAGTTCTGGAAATATTACATACATACGGGTCCAATTGATAAGCTCCTTTTTTTTAAGTCGTTTAAAAAGTATAGTCCTATTTTGTACGTTCATAAGAACGAACGAATCTTGCTATCAATGAAGTAGTAGGCGCCAACATCGTCTGGCTGGAGGAAATCATAAATACGAATAAAACTAAAGAGGTTGTTTGAACGTTTAACGCGCTTATCTCGAGAACTACTAGTTCGAATTGAAAAAACATGTTTTGTGTTGGATAGTTAATTTATCTGGGAAGGCTTTTATGCTGTGAAAATTCACGTTACGAGCAACAGGAGCCGAGCAGCGTGGGTGAAACCACGGGGAACAGCCAGTGTCAAATAAAATTGCAACACTCTCTAGAAAGAGAGAAAAACATGTTATTATGTACTCAAAATAACTTCGTCTATAAGCCTATATAAATGCATTTAAGAGACTATTAATAACTATATGGATTGTGTTGTCGATGCTAAACAAAAAGAATAAATTCATATCGAGCATGTCGTTTTATTGATATAACTTATGAAAACGAGCAATATTTGTATAATATGTATACTAGCTGTACCCTGCCACGCTTCGCTGTGGCACATTGTGATTGAATGGTGGAGAAATGAGAAACAAAACATAGAATACAGTTCATATAAGTTTAATTTTCCTCGCTTCCGGTAGATGGCGCGGTCACGGGTACACAGCTGATCGTTAAAAAACTGTATTTTCGCGGTCGCGAAATATGACTATGTGACTGATGCAAAAAAATAGATAAAAACAATCCTTGATGCGGATTATATATCATGCTAAAATTTCAGCTCAATCGGTGCAGAACTTTTTGAGTTTCTGAAGCGTACACAAACCAACATAACATTTTCATATATATAGAAGATATAAGATTATACGAATATAGCTGTTTGGTTTCCGATTACCGATACTTGAAGAGGATAATATAGACTCATTTTCATCGATAAAACTGCTTTAAGAAAATTCTTACTCCAACACCTCGCATATGGCGGCAATTTTTGTTTTTTAACGGCCGAACTGTAGTATGTACTATAAAATGCAAATATCTTTGAATCCAAGTGACTTACATACATGCAAACGGGTAAGAGCCCATTCGTCCCCTAAAATTCGTCCAAATACATATTGGTTCTTGAAAGTGACTGCGAATACGAGACTGTTCAATGTGTCTTTGGTCTTTTATTAAATGAAGTTCGCCTAACGAAATAAACAGTACTGTTTATATTATAATAATAATATTTTTTTTAACATAATTGAATCGAATTAGCTCATGTGAAACCTGAAATATGATTAGTATTATGATTGATGGTAATTCACTTTATGGTGGAATACTACGGTCATATTTTGACTAAAAAGTCAAAACAAAATTATTTACTCCCAAATATGTATAGCAATTTTTTATCCGCAATTATAATTTTATCATATTATGTTCTTGTATTCTAAGTGTTTCGATGTCGGCGCGTTGTGTTCCACGCGCGCCTCAAGGAGTGTCAGCAAACTGACGGGGCCTGTAGAGGGCCAGAGCCTGCCGGGGTCGCGGGTCTTACCCATCACCGTAACCCCGGTACGTAAAGGGCTCGTGAAGGACACCGTGGATTTTAGTCAGTACAAGTCTGACAGTCCCTCCCGCCCTCATTTGATGATTTTACCACGCAAAAAAAAAAAAAAAAAAGTGTTTCGATGTAGCTCAATGTGGAGTCGTTGTCACCCTTTTAATGTACAAAAATAATGAAGTACAGCTATTACTGGGATTTTATTTAAACAGTTACACAGTTTTATTTTACTGCAAATAGATATTATAGTTATAATATATTTTGCTAAATATTTACAAATGTACAAGAAACTAAAAGTTGATTAATTATTTTGAAGACTGGCTTAATGCATCCGTTGTCCAAACGTCAGCTGATTTTTTAGGTTACCGGTAGCGGCGGTAGCACTAAGTTACCGAAAACTTTATAAACTTAATCCAATTAACAGGAAAACGATATTCCTGTGTATTTACACATTTGTTATACGTTTGCACATTAAATTACACTTAAATATTACATATAAACTAATTACATTTAATTTTAAAATACGGAGCAAAAGTTTGACATATTACTTGGGCAGTGTTGCCACGCAAAAAAAAAAAAATCAAGCTCAATAGAGGGATCTCCTTAATTATTATAGGCTTAGCTTATTTGGGTCCAATAGATATTTATAAGATGTCATTGTCAGAGTTACTCAAAATTGAGAAATAAACCATCCACGCTAAGACTGACATCCGCGCGGACGGAGTCGCGGGCGGAAGCTAGTTTGATATAAAAATGATATTTACCGAATTACCATATTTTTTATTTTACCCTTTTCTGCGCGACTTTACCATGACTACCAAGTTGCAGTATACACATAATTATGCTTACATGTACTTATATTAGAAGAATGAATAAAAATTAATATTCTTCAGGGGACGAATGGGCCCTTCAAATGTACCAGGGGACGAGTGGGCACAGGGTGCAAATCTTAGGGGACGAATGGGCTCAACGAATATTCCAATCAATTAAAGGATGCGTATTAATATATTTTTCAAAAATTAACCCCCAGCGCAATGAAAATCGAGACATTTGTTTCATTAAATATCTTATTCGTTTAGCTTAAGTTCTAGAAACCATTCAAAACTCTCATCTTTCTCTTTTAGTATTGTAAAGGCTGTGGATGGGTTATTAGACTTAATTTTGAAAGGGTAGTATTTAAACGCAAATCAAAAAATATCCTTTTTCTATGCAATAAGATTCCGAATTCCCATCAAAATTACTGATTGCACAGCAAAATATTCAACTCAAAATATCACTAAACACACTACAATTTATTTTCGCAGCGTATAGCGATTTTTCCTAAAGCAAAAGCTTTTTCATCAATGCACAACTAATAATCTTAATGCACATTATACATGTTAACTCTTTTTCTTTTAAATATAGCTTCTATTTTTATATTATTTACAGCAGTTTTTCTAAATAAAACAGCATTTTATTAGTCACAGTTGTCTTATTATTTATTAATTACCACATAATGAGATCAGCAAAAAAAATATAAAATTAGATACAAAATTGTAGTTTATTGAAGGTTGGCAATAAAACGAGTGACTGTAAATTACAATTTTAAGTGTAAAAATTAATTAATTTGGGTTTTATAATTACTAAGTGAGCGACTGACTGTTGGTGACGAGAAATCAACAGAACAGTAGGGTGAACTCATCTAATTCTGTGACTCGCCTAATTCGGTGATATTTGATTTGAGCGCTATCATAGGGCTATACTAGTGAAATCAATGGTTTGAAATACAACCTTAAGCCTCTGTGATAAAGTTCAAATTCGTCTGTAAAGTTTGGGGATGCTCGAGTGAGCGAGATAGAAACAGCTAACGGTTTTGTCAGTTCGCGCGCGAATCTCGCCGGTTTCGGCAGTGTTTGTGAATTGGTGGCGAACTTTGCTGTATTTATGTAAGTATTTAATCGATGTTTTAGCTTCTTTCTAATAAAATGAATTGTTATTGATATTCCCTTGATGTGGCAGTAAAAAAATCGTCATAGTTTTGCGTCTTTTTCGTGTTAGAGCTTATTTTGTTCGTCAAAAATATTAGCGTTTTAGCGATTGAGTGTTTTCTGTGCTATCACAGAATTATAGTAGTTATGTACAAATATTTGTGGTTTTAACTGAAATTATCGACTTATTTTGAGTGTAGTAGACAAGATTGATGTCATTTTATTACTTTTATCTGGTCTTAATTAAAATGACGACTTTGAGCCAATATTATATTTTGCTATCACGGAATTGGGTGACACTTTTTTTTGGACTTGTCACGTAATTGCGTGAGTAATTTACCAAATTTCGCAGCTTTTTTTTTATTAATATGAGCTCAAATTTGGGCAGACGCTAAAATCTAAGCAGGTAGGTACGTATTTATTATTTTAATTTGCTTGTTTACTTTCAGATATATCATGGATGACAACAACAAGAAGAACAGAAAATACTCGGAGACCGATCTTAAAACCGCTGTTGAAAATGTTTTGAGTTCAACAATGACAGTTTACAGAGCTTCGAAGGAGTTTAAGATTCCATGGTCGACATTAAAAGAGAATGTGACGAAGTACAAAACTCTACGAGAGCGTAATCAAGATGCACAGATCGTAATGTCCAAGATAGGAAGGCCGTTTGCGTTACCTGTTGAAATAGAACAAAAGTTACTGGCCTATATTATTGAGATGCAAGAACGTGGTTTTGGTCTTACAGTTACCAAAATAAAGCAAATAGCATTATCTTTAGCAAAAGCTGCGAACATTTGCTGCACATTCAATGACAAAAAGGGATCTGCAGGTTGGAATTGGTGGGTTAAGTATAAAGAACGCTACGGGTTGTCTTTGCGAACGCCGGAAAATCTTTCAGCAGGTAGAGCGATTTGTTCAAACCCGGTTATTTTAGAAGATTTTTATGAAAAATTAGAAAAACAGTTAAATGAACATGATATTCCACCCGAAAGAATATGGAATTGCGATGAAACTGGTCTGATGTTTGTCAACAAACCCAACAAAATTGTGACAAGCATTGGAAAAAAATATGTTTACAACAGAACATACGCAGAAAAGGGTACGACAACCACATTATTGGCGTGCATAGATGCGACAGGATGTTACATCCCCCCATTTATTATATTCAAAGGTGTAAGAATCATACCACAACTGACAAAAGGATTTATGCCAAACACCCAAGTACGATTTTCTCGAAAGGGATGGATCACGGGTGAACTATTCCTAGATTGGTTAAAATTCTATGTTCGATGTATCCCTCCAGCAAGACCCGTTCTATTGATAATGGACTCACACGCCAGTCACGTTACGCCTCCTGTACTGGATTACGCTCGATCACAACAAATAATATTGTTTACAATACCTTCTCACACGAGTGCGATTCTTCAACCACTTGATGTAAGTGTTCATCGACCTCTGAAAGTAGCCTGGAGGACAATAATCGAAACCCACAAAATGGAAAATCCTTGCCAAATCCCAAACCGCTATGATTTTCATAAATTTTTTACCCCTGCATTTGAAAAAAGCTTCACGCCATCTAACATACGAGCTGGGTTCAAAAAAGCGGGTATCTATCCGTTAAACAGAACAGCTGTGAATCCACTGGCACTTGCTCCATCAAAGTTGACAGACAAACCATTTCCAGAATCGGCAGAAGAGGTCACACTTCATAAAGATGAACAAACTCAAATTTTAGAGGAAATCGTATATTGCAACATTGACCAAGAAAATGGGTCCCTGGAAACAGATTACCTTGTGGATCTTCATTCAGCGTGTTCTCCATTAGAATGTGAAGAAAATGGATGTCTAAGAACAGGTGACTCTCTATGTGATCCTCTTCATTCAGCGGGTTTTCAATTTGAATGTGAAGAAAATGGGTCTTTGAAGATAGATGATCCTGTGTGTTATCCTCCTCATCCAGCGGATTCTCAATTTGAATGTGCCAAGCTACCTGTCCAGCTTGAAGAAGACGTAATTATAGATGATGTTCCGGGTCAGAATTCGCCTATCATTCATCAACAAAATATTAAAATAACTGATAGTACAAATATATTTGAGAACGACAATTCTGCAGAAAAAGAATCCAGCAGGCTCAGAAAAGTGAGAATTCCCTCAAAACGTCCTCATTGTAATGACACGATCTCAACTGCAACTGAATTGGGAATTTTAGACTCTTCCGAACACTGTCCTCAAATTAACCCCATTCAAGAAGTTTCATTTGAAAAAGTTGAACCACTTAAACTAAATAAAACATTTAAAATTCGAATTTTAAATGAAGTTATAATTCCAGCTCCGGTACCTAAACAAAACTTCACAGTTCATTTAGATAAGATTTTAAAAGTGCCCAAGTTAGAGCAGAATCAAAATAAAAAAAAGAGAAGGACCGTCCCTCATGCACGATGTTTAACTCCTATGGCTGACAAGGACCTAAACGACGCTGCTGTTCCTAGCACGTCAAAATCTGAATCAAAAGTGAAACGAAGTAAGAGAGCAAATAAAAATAATACTGCACCTGCGAAGAAGAAAAGTAGAACTGAAGACGGCGATTGGCTATGTGAAATATGTAAGAGATGGTACTCAGAAGATGCAGCTTCTAAAAATGGAGCAGACTGGATTTCTTGTTCCTTCTGCTCTAAAACGTACCACGTACATTGCCAAAGTCAAGAATTTGAGGCTATTGAGACGATTTTTAAGTGTGATATGTGTTGCGCCGAAGAATAATTCTATAAGATGTTACTAAAATGTTTATCTTGTTTTTTTATGTTTATGTTAATTTTATTATAATATTAATATTGTACTACTTAAATAAAGTTAACTTGCCTAATTCCGTTATATCAGAATTAAAGTATTAGCTATCACGGACTTAAGAGGTCACCACGGAATTAGGCAAGTTGACTTGGTTTAGTAAATTTGGTATAACTCTTAGGTTTCTAGAAAAAAATCTGATTATTTGTGCTAATATTCCTCATAAAAGACTGATTAAAACTCATGCCGAGACTGAATTAAATAAATTAATAATTTATTGTTATTTTATTAATCAAATGCCTTTGTCACGAAGTTAGATGAGTTCACCCTATCTTACAAACATTAATTTGAGTTACTTAAAATACAAAATGAACAGCTTCATAATTCATATACCTATATATCTAATCTTAATCTAAATAAATCACAGTATAATTATCACTATTGTTGCAAATGTTAAACAGCATGTCGACGGAGCCCCGCTTCGCGGGGCTCCTACTTCTGGGTGGTTTAAAAAAAAAATAACCACGAAGAGGATGGCGGGGTCTTTCAGACCCCGCCATCCTCTTCTAACCTAAATTGTCCGAGTCGGGGTGCCAGCAAGTCCCGAGCTGTATTTCCAGTCGCTCACTTAGTAATATAGTCGCTCGGATAAAATATTAATATATGAAATGGATTAATCACAATCCACTTTTTGTAAGGTGGTTCTGGATTTTATTATTAATCGATCTCTCAAATTCATACTGCTCAAGTTATTAATACAGTATGTCATCATCAGTCGAACCTTTTTCAGTTAATTTGTTCTGCTTTTAGAAATAATGCAATGTGACAGGTTTTTTTTTGTTAAAATAATCATTAAATTTGACGAGCATGGATTCTTGAAAATTAAGACAAATATGATGAACATGTTTTGTTGTACTTACTGGCTAATATGCTATTGGGATAGTTATTTTGCTATGAAATATGGAAAATTTGCTCTGCAGTCAGTATTTATGCTATGTGTGTAGTATTTTTCTACGAAAATAAATTTAACTGAATTGCATTATGAGGAAAAAAGTAGTGTCATATTGATGTATAATTTCGAATTATCTGCAGTTTGAGTTTTGTTAAAAAAATATTTTATTTGTAGTGAAGTAAGCTATTTGATGTAAAAAAGAATATAAATGATGAGTATGTATTGATAGGCGATTATTTATTTGATATGCAATTTATAATATCCCATTTTGAAAACCTAAAATTATATTTGACGTGACACGATATGTAGGTATTTAGATTTTCCAAAAGTATCCCTTAAAGACTTTGACCGGGAATTGAAATTCATAGAGGGGAATGTCCGAAATTCGCGTAGATGAAGTCGCGGGCGTAGTGCTAGTATCATCATATTTGGCAGAAGCCATAAAACTCTCAGGCACGCCGCAATCGCGGCGGTAAGACCCCTCTTTGAGGAGTGGCTGGATAGGCGTCCCGGCTTCCTTACCTACCGCATGACGCAGGTCCTCACCGGACACGGAAGTTTCGGGAGGTACCTGTGTCTGATAGGGAGGGAAGAAACGCCTGGGTGTCACCACTGCGAGGATCGTCCGGAGGACACGGTGGAGCATACGGTGCAGGACTGCCCCGCTTGGGCAGAGCACCGCCGTGTCCTCACGACGGCGATAGGCGGAGACCTCTCGCGCCCGGCATTGGTCGAGGCCATGCTGCGGGGCGAGACGGAGTGGGAAGCGGTCGCCTCCTTCTGCGAAGCAGTCATGCTCGCGAAGGAGGAGGCGGGCCGCATGAGGGAGAGAACAGCGACCTCCCTCCACCCCAGCCGCAGTGGTAGACGCCCGGCCACCGTAGGCGCGGGCATGCGGGCGGCGAGTAATGGGCGACTCGCTGTCCGACCATGGACCATGCCCGGGTCGACGGCGCGTTGTGTTTCACACGCGCCTCAAAGAGTGTCAGCATAGTGACGAGGCCTGTAGAGGGCCAAAGTCTGCCGGGGTCGTGGGACTAACGAATTACCGTGACCCCGGTACGTAAAGGACTAGTGAAGGACACCGTGGATTTTAGTCAGTACGAGTCTGACAGTCCCTCCCGCCCTGCCCTGGGTAGGAGGACTCATTTGAAGATTTCACCACGAAAAAAAAAAAGTAGTTTGCATATACCATTATACAGAATCAAGTATAGAATGATACCACACTAACACGTAAACCTGTGGTAAGTGTTTACATGCAAAATTCAGCCTCTGTGGAGCTTGAAGTATAAACAAGACCTGTAAAGTGTCAACAAATCTTAGAGTTTCTAATATTCTGTTCTAACACCTTTAGTGTACGTGGATTCTTTTATAAAGACTTAGTACAGCTTGAGCTGTACAATATTGGTAAATCAACCTTATAAGTATAGAATCTTTCCTTGACACCCTTGTACGTCTCCAAAAGAACTTTAAGTTTTATATGAGCTATATAAGTCGGTAACGCCTAAGTGCTCCTTGGGATATTTTTCATGTTCATAATTTTATTTTAAACTAGCACTCCGCCCGCGATCTCGTCCGTGTGATTTTAGAACTTTCCTTTTGTGAATTTGTACTCCCAGCCACCTTCTGTATGGAATACTTTTGGAAAATCTAAATCAGTATTCAGCAAAGAATCTATCAACCCGTAATATTCCGTCTTGGGTAGCACCTACGTCCTAAAAATAACCCCAATGCATAATTTGGGATTCCTTACCACCAAAACCCAAAACTACTCCTACGGGGTCGAATTCTCAACATCCTCTCTTAGTCAGAACCTATCTCTTAAATAGTTGTTATTGGTTACTGTTTGGTGGTCTAGCGCCGGTGTAATTCATCACAGCTTCTTACCAAACGGGGTGAGCATTACTGTAGATGTGTACTGTGAAGAACTGAACACAACGATGGAGAAGCTGGCACATCTCCATTGGCAAGCAGCATTGGTCAATCGCTCGTCTCCGCTGGTCCTACACGACAACTCCCGACCTCATACTGCACAGTAGACGGTCACCAAGTTGCAAGAACTGGGTTGGAAGCTCTCCGTCACCTTGTGCCTACAGACTACTACTTTTTCCAGAATTTGGCAGGAAAAAAATTAAATAACCGAGAGGCAGTACAAAATGCCTTTGAAGAATTTGTTGCCTCCCGCCCAGCTGATTTCTTTAAGAAGGGCATCAATAAACTGCCACTGCGTTGGCAAAGATGCATTGATTGCATGGGTGATTACTTCGATTAATACAAATAAAAAATACATGAAAAAAATTCGCAAATTTTTTTCATACTAAACGGCAATTTCATAGGTAAAGACCTATTAAAAATAGATGACAACGATTTTGGCGAAATGTATGTTATTTTTTTTTATTTATTTTTTTATCGTGGTAAAATCATCAAATGAGTCCTCCCACCCAGGGCAGGGCGGGAGGGACTGTCAGACTTGTACTGACTAAAATCCACGGTGTCCTTCAATAGCCCTTTACGTACCGGGGTCACGGTAATCCCTTGGTCCCGCGACCCCGGCAGGCTTTGGCCCTCTACAGGCCCCGTCACTATGCATGTACCTATGTTATTTTAGAGAAATAATTGAAACTTATTTATATTAAAGTAATAAACCTACTCTTAATACTTCACTGAGCTTCGCTGTATGCTATTTTAATTTTAAATCGTGCTGTAATTTTGTGGCTGGATAAAAAGTTAGAATAAACTCATACTATTGAAATTATGAGTTTCAGAGTATTAGTAATGAAAAAGAAATTACTCCGAAAAAATTTCAAATCGATACAACCCTCAACGTCGTATGCGTGAAGCTTTTTTTTTATCGTGGTAAAATCATCAAATGAATCCTCCCACTCAGGGTTGAGCGGGAGGGACTGTCAACACAACGCCTGGAACACAACGCGCCGTCGACGCGGGCACGTTCCTGAGTCGGACATTGAGTCGCCCACTACTCGCCGCCCGCATGCTCGCGCCTATACGGTGGCCGGAGATCGTCTACCGACGTCTGTCGATGTGGGCGTCTACCACTGCGTCGGGGGCTTTATAAGATGAGTTAACTTACTTACCATTTTATTTATTTTTAGTTTTAATCTACTCGTAAATGGTGGGTAGAATTGAAGGAGTGATAGTGGTGACGGGTGATAGTTGCTAAGTTGTGGTATCTGTGTACGGGCCCTTCATTTTAATTCCGTCAGTATAACGTCAGTTTCGAAAGCAAGAGAGCACGGTGTTGTTAAACTTCAACTCAGCAAGTAGGTACATAGTGGTACAGTGCGCGTATCTGGGTATAAGTTAGGTATTGCGATAAACGTATCCGTGTGAGTATTATTACGAGCTGTATGAGGTCGAGCGCCGCGGCCCGCAGAGGGCGCGTGGTGGCCGACTGGCTGCGAGTAATGAAAGTCATCCGGTAGGTACATTATGAGTTTATTAGAGCTAGTCGGTGCGAGGAGCAGGGGCGTTTACTGCTTGTTGGCGGCCTCGTGCAGCTTCTTCTGCACCTCTTCGGCCTGTTTGATGAAATCGTCGTAGGCGGACTTGATCTTGGGAGCCAGCTTCTGGTTGGTGGCCTCTACGTTAGTGGCGACTTCCTTGGCGAGCTTTTGGGTCTCCTGCGAAAGCGGACAAGCAAGGACTAAGTGTCGGCTCAAAAGTGAATACGGTAGCAGAGGACGGTCCGGTATGCGGTGTGTGAGCAGCAAGACGTACCTGCACGGTGCTCTGCACGGCGGCCTGCAGCTTGTCGCGCAGCGCTCCGGCCTGCTGCTCCACGTCGGGGTGCGCCTTGCGCAGCTCCTCCGCTGTCTTCTCCAGGTTGGCGCGGGTCTGCTCCAGTGCTGTCTTGGCCTTGCCGTTAGCGTCGCTGATCTGTTGCAACGATATCACATCTACACTTAAACATAATTATATTCACAAGAAGGTGGATGCCAGCTGGTTACTGCCTCTTGAAATGAATGAGTGGAAAAAGGGCAAGACTCTGCCAATATTTCTCAGATTGTTGCTCTCAGCGGTTATCATGTCGGCTGTCGATATGGTGGTGCTGAGCGCAACAGCTTGTTTTGTGAGAACAAGTCGCGCACAAATTATTGGCGCACGCACAGCTAAACACTGCTCAGCTCAAACACTTGGAAGTGAAGCGAATGCACAAACACATAGTAAACAGATGGGTACATACCGCGCCCTGCAGGCTGTTGGAAAGAGCCGACAGCTGCTGCAGCACGGAGTCGGAGCCCTCCTTCAGCGCCTTGTTGAGCTCCTGCGTGTTCTTGGAGTTGACGAGCGAGTTGAATTGCTCGCTGAACGTCTTCTGGAACTCGGCGGCGTGCTTCTCGATGTCAGCCAGCGGTGAGGCCGCGGGCGCGTCGCGGCGCACCATGCCAGCCTGGCTCTGTGGGGGACAGACGAACGTCAGCGTTCACACAAGCAGACACGAGAGAAGATAGGCAGACCTCTGCGACGCGGTACTCACCAAGGCGATGCAAGCGACCAACACGAACAACTTGGCGGCCATTGTGATGAGAGATTCAAGAGTCGGAGATGAAGTCGGGATACAAGTGTACCTGCCTGTAACACAACTGTGAATGTGCCGGGGGATGGCGGCCCCGCCGTTATATAGCGCGCGCGCACAGCGGCTCGCGATAACGAGGGACGGGCGGCGCCGGGCGACGGGCCTACCTCGCAGGGTAAAACTTTCCTGGCTCGCTCCCTCCGCCGCCCGCGCGCACCCCCCGCTCCCTGCGGCCCTGCCCTCTGCACCCTGCGTGTTTACAAACACCGGCCATCCGGGTTGCGCGCCGGTGACCGCGCTGATAGCACTGCACCACTGCTAAACTGTGCACTCCGAGCGAGTCACGTGACCTGCGACCACTACAAGTACCTACCGCCTGCCCAACATGACTAACATCCCTCCCCATACATTTTTCATCGAATTCTAAAAGAGAAGGTCACTAATCCAATCCTACCTTGTTGTTTAGCTCAGTGACCACTGGGTCAGTTTGTTCTATTGGCCAGGTCTCGCGCAGGTAACAGAGCGGTGCTATTGTTCGGCAGAGCGCTTCACTGGCGGGACCTTCGCCACAATCACTACCTAACGTGTTTGTATCAATAGGTGATTATCTCATGCTCATGCTGGGTGACAAAGTTCAGCGCGTATCAGTAACAGCTCATCACCTTTAATGTTTCTCATTATTTCGTTCATTGTATGCAAAATAATTAGCTAAGTACGTGTTTTGAATGTGCAAATTTAAGCAGTTTTAATGTTCATTGTTGCATTCTTCCGTTGTCCTCTACATAGGTACATTATGTTAACTACGCACATTTATAAAGCACTAGCTGTTGTCGGCGGCTTCGCTCGCTTGTGACTCAAATATCTAAGCCACATAATGATCCAAGCCAAATCTCATCACGATCCATTCTGACGAGTTTGGTAAATAAACATCCGTCTAACGGTCCAAGCAAGCAAGCATAAGTAGGTCTTATTAAATGCGATAGTAAGTTTGTTTGTTACTTTTTTGCGTCCAAACCCGTAAACAAATAATACGTTGTCAGTTGTACCTGAAAGGCCTAGAAAAGCAACAATAAAGTTCATTATAATGTAATGTTAAGCGAACGAAGCCTCGGACAAAAGCCAGTTGATAATGATATCAGAGAGAAGTTCTAAGTTAGTAGAGACACTATGATCAGCTGGTCTGCCACCTTATTATATTATAATACTAGCTTCCGCTCGCGACTCCGTCCGCGCGGATGTCGGTCTTCGCGTGGATGGTTTATTTCTCCTTTTTGAGTAACTCTGACAATGACATCTTATAAATATCTATTGGACCCAAATACGGCTAAGCCTATAATAATTAAGGAGATCGCGGTTCTAACGTCTATGAATAAAACTGAAAAATAAGTTTTTTTTTTCTACGTATTTTTCCAGGATAAAAAGTATCCCATTTTATGCCCAGAATAATAAGGTATAATTATACCAAGTTTCATCGAAATCGAACCGTTAGTTTTCACGTGATGCCTGCATATACAGACAGACAGACAGACAAAAATTTTACTGATTGCATTTTTGGCATCAGTAGCGATCCCTTACCACCCCTTGATAGTTATTTTTTTTTAATATTTCATGTACAGAATTGGCCTCTCTACAGATTTATTATAAGTATAGATTATGGATAGCTATATTCATGATTGGATGATTAGATAGAGGAGGTAAGAGTGTGAGAGAACTGTGAAGCATGTGTCGGGCGTGTCGCCTGACGTTATTGTTTCGCTAGTGTTACGAGCACGTAACTTATGATCCCGTGATATAAGTTCGGCGGTCGAGCGTTGACCTCCGCCAGCGGCGAGTGGGTGACAGGTCGCAAGGGTGATCAGTCGTCGACAACCTTCACACTTGAGTCATGACTTAAGGCAAACTTTTGTTGAAAGAATATGATCTCTTGGGCAGCTCTTCCTCTTTGTCGAACTTCAATGATGCTTATGAAACAGAGCTAAGCCTTCAAGAGGATTTTACTTGCGTTAGGTATGATAACATAAATATTTTGATTAATACAACTGCTTATCAACACGATACGAGGAGAGCTAGTGTCTGTGATGAGGGGTGCGCGGGGGGAGGTGTGTGGCTGCATGGCGACGAGATGTGCGCGTGACGACGCGTGCACGTTGCACCCTATCTAATGAGCTAGTCTAACGATGCACACACTAATTAATGATCAATAACGAGTAAACACATCCGCGGCCGAGGCCGGCGGCACGCGGGCGCGGCGTGCTGTGCGTGCGGCGCGGCCTGCTCGCGACCACTCACCTGTCTGCGCGGTCACACAATGCTCAGACACCTAATAGCTATTGTCCTCTTTATATGCCACTAAATAACTCTAACATTGCAAACTAGGTGTGCGATTAGGGCTGACGAGCGACCCAACCGTTTTACCTTCCTGTGCTGTGAAACATTTTGAATTACAAACATTTTTGTGTGTGTCGATAAAGAGTCCTCTGTTGCAGCTTCTCCAGTGAACAGCCCTGATTATTATTTCTTATAAAAAATGCTCAGTGTTTTTGTTTGTCAGTCATCAACCTTCAGTTTTACAATTCGCACGCAACGGAGCCTCACCCGGGGCAACAGGAACGTTCTCGTTCACCGGGGCCATGGTGTTTACGTGAGCAGCCCTGTACGCGGACATTGGGCAGCTCGTAATAACAGACATCCAAATCCGCAGAATGAAGGTCGCGCGGGCACTCCTTTGTGTTGCTGTCATGTCGCACGCAGGTACCTCCGCCAGCGGGCCGCCCGCGCCGTCGCCTCCCCGTACTCGCTTGGTTGACTCGCCAGCGACGAGCCCTTCATGTGGCCCTCATGCGGCCCGTATGGAACCAGTCCCTAGACGGTAACGATTATAACACATTACGCTTGTAATCATAAAATGTACCTATACAAGTACTCTGAGACACTAACCACAATATTTTACTCAGAATCACAAACCTCAGAAAGGTATTTTTTTTTAATAATACAAAAACCTCATTCCTTTAGAAATTACATCAACGATCGGGCTGTATCGTGTATGTCTTAGGGAAATTAGATAAAGTAGGTAACAACAGGAATGATCCGCTCCGTCAATGTGTACAACAAAGACGTTAAATTTTACTTAAATTTCTTTGGTGTAGAACTAGTCTGTCCTACAAGGCTGCCGGCGAAAAAGTTTTCTAGTTCCGTGGAAGTACCTACTGGGAGAAAAAACGGCTTGCGCGGCGCTTTGCTCGTACTTACATGTTTTAAAATGTAGAAAATAAATGTTAAAATATTATTCGTTTCTATTCTTCGATGGTATTCGCATCATGTCATACTCGTTCAAAAGACAGTTAAATTGTATAGAAATAACAATGACAAAACGTTGTCTTTTATACGTAGAGGTGGAATTGTTTATGCTACGCGTGCTGAAAGCAAAACTAGACGTCAAGTAGCCGAGGTTGAGAGTAAGCCCCTTCGGACACGAGGCGACGCAAGTCTTCGATTCTACCTTACGAATTTGGTATCCATCCATTGACGCGTGCCTGTCTACGAACCTCTATAGATTCGTATTGCGATAGTCACCTGGATACCACAAAGTCGTAAGTTATCGAAGACGAGATTGTGTGGCCTAGTGTCGAAGGAGCTCACACAAGTAGTTTTGAGTCCCGAGAACATATATGGAACATTGATAGATAGGAGCCAGGTTAGGGAGGCGGTAACTAAACTTAAAAATAAGCGTTCGGCAGCACCAGATAGCATTTGTTATTAGAGACTGCAGGGAACATTTAACACAACTACTACACACGTGTATAATAACGTATGTTTTGAACGGTCAGGCGGTGCTGTCAGTGCCAGTAAAGGTATTTGAGTCAATAATCCATAATTGTGACTTAAAGCAGGTTTCAGTCACTTGGTTTAGGCCGGCTCGTGGATGTGGTTCCTATCGTTGATTTGGTCGTGCAGGTTGATGCTACATACTTCGATTTTAAAAGCTTTTGATTTGGTTGATAGACACCAGCACATCAAGCTACCAGAATCTGTCAAATTTCTTTAATATGTTTTCAACTTTGTCACAATAGTGGCAGGTTAATGTTCGATTAGTATTGACACATTCAGGTAGGATAACCTGCTGGAGTCTGTACTCCTAAATTGCTTAAAATCGTTAAATGAGTAACAGAAAACAATATAAATATGTAGAATGTACAGGGTACAAATGATGAGGATGAGGAGCTCGTGGCTAAATAAATATAGCCGCACAGGTCGATCTTCCGGGTTAAGCCGCGCTTGCCGAGGTTGGTCTGTGAATGGGTGATCATCTGTCATAGCGAGTTTCCTCCGTGCCTCGGAAAGCACGTAAAGCCGTTGGTCCCGGCTGTCATTTGTAGATCTTTGACAGTCGTTACTGTTAGTCAGAAGCTCTAAAGTCTGACAACCAGTCTTACCATGGGGTATCGTATTACCCAGTTAATGGGTTATGGAGGTCCGACAGGCAGTCGCTCCATGTAAAATATTGATATCCAGCTGCATCTGGTATGACTGGAAGCCGACCCCAATATAGTTGGGAAAAGGCTAGGCAGATGATGACAGGGTACAAATCTGAACCCTATTCAAGGTCAGGCGTAAGTCAGGGCAGTAACTTAATCTATCTTCTATCTATATATATAAAAGGAGAACTGACTGACTGACATATCAACGTACAGCCGAAACTACTGAGGCTAGGAATGTGAAATTTTGCACACAGCTTCCTATTATAATGTAGGGGAGCACTAAGAAGGTGTTCTTGGAAATTTAACCTTTAAGGGGGTGAAAAGGGGGAATTAGGAAAGTACGTAACCCACGCGGACGAAGTCGCGGGCAAAGTGCTAGTTATATCTATACTAATTACTAATCTATAATTCTATAATATTCTATAATCACTACATCACTACTTAGTATATAAAACAAAGTCGATTCCCGCTGTCTGTCTGTCCCTATGTATACTTAGATCTTTAAAACTACGCAACGAATTTTGATGCGGTTTTTTTTTAATACACACTTAGAGTGATTCAAGAGGAAGGTTTATATGTATATAATTTGTGAGTCAGGCCCAACACAAGTATTATTTAAGTATAACTTAATGGGGCTGCCTCAATTTTATATATGTAAAAGTGATCATTAGAAACGCAATAAATATTTTATTTTTTTATTTATTATATAACATCTATCTATAATATAATAAATCTGTAGAAGGGTCAATTCTGTACATTGAAAATATTGAAAAAATAAATAGCGGGGGGTGTTGCTGGATCGATACCAAACCCAAATATATGATTAAAAAAATTTTTGTCTGTCTGTCTGTCTGTTTGTGCAGGCATCACGTGAAAACTAACGGTTCGATTTCGATGAAACTTGGAATTATTCCTTATTATCCTGGGCATAACATAGGATACTTTTAATCCTGGAAAAATACGTAGAAAAAAAATCTTATTTTTCAGTTTTATTCATAGACTTTGTTCTGTAGAACCGCGAACACACGTTGCATTACCCGCAGTGGATTCAGCGCCGTAATATTTATAAGATGTCATTGTCAGAGTTACTCAAAATGGGGAAATAAACCATCCACGCAAAGACCGACATCCGCGCGGACGGAGTCGCGGGCGGAACCTAGTGTATAATATAGTAGAGATTGGACCCGTGCGGAGCCGAGGCGGGTCGCTAGAGGGATCTTACCGCAATTATGACATGCCCAGGCAGTCATCATTTTGTTCTAGTATTATTTTATTTTGTTCTATTATTACTATGGTATCTCCTAAGATATTCATTGAAATCAAATGATGTCAAGGGCTCTTATGATGATTAACGTATTTATTTGGAGAAGGATTAATATCATGTTAAAGAAAAAACCGTCGCAAATAATGCATTACTTTAAAATCAAATTAAATTTCCAAAAAAAGGTTATAGTGACCTAACTTTAAAAGATAAATATATGCTCTCGCGGACTTTATTTTAGAACTTTTCATGCGGAATAATTCCTTAGTACCTACATAATTTTTGCGTATCTTTAATCGTTTACGTAGCGCATGCAACGGAAGATCACGAAAAGGAATACATTTTCCCGATTTTGAATCATTTATCATTGCTGCTCCGCTCCTATTGGTGATAGCGTGATGTTATATAGCCTATAGCCTTCCTCCCCAATACTCCTAGCTTCCCGCCCCGGCTCCGCACGGGTGCAATCTCTACTATCTTATGCATGTTTTATACATAGAAACCTTCCTCTTGAATCACTCTATCTACAACATTATTTTTAGTATAATATGCGAAACCTGAATATAGTTTGTTCAGAATCAGTAACTGATTCGATTCCAATAATTTTTACACCATGTTATATTATTTTTCAAAAATATTTTAATTAAATTTTATTACCATTTAATTACAATACAAACACCGTACGGTTAGTACCTATTGCCAAGCTATTATCACGAGTTTATAACACAGGAGACATGGTTTACGCGGGTGTACCGCGAGATGAGCATGTTTTTGAACGGACAACCAGGTAATATACAAACTTATCACCTTGTGATTTTTTATGATACGGTTTTAAAATTTTGTACATAGATTCTTTACACAAAAATACTAGACAGGTCAGGAATCAGGTTTCGCATAAACAAAAAATAATGTTATATAAGTATTACAAAAAAAACCGCAACAAAATCCGTTGCGCAGTTTTAAAGATCTAAGTATACATAGGGACAGACAGACAGACAGCGGGAAGCGACTTTGTCTTATACTAGGTGTGTAGGAAGGTATCAACCTATAATAATATATATAATATCGTCTGCCAACTTCCGTCGCCATGGGCGTCTACCACTGCAGCTGGGGTGGAGGGAGGACGCTGTCCTCTCCCTCACGCGGCGCGCCTCCTCGTTCGCGAGCATGACTGCTTCGCAGATGGAGGCGACCAATGCCAGGGGCGAGAGGTCTCCGCCTATCGCCGTCGTGAGGACACGGCGGTGCTCTGCAAAAGCGGGGCAGTCCTGCAGCGGCGCAGTCCTGCAATATACCTTATACTTAGACTAACATATTTTTTTTTAATTGTAACCCTTCCTGGGCGACGTGTCGAGCGACAGAGTCGCTGAACAATTACTGTCCCCTAGTGAAACTAGGTGTAATGTAATGATGTACAAGATAACTAGAGCGTGCCTACGACAGCAGCGTTACCTTGACATCTGCGCCACTTTATCTCTGCGTTATCAACATTTCATGATACTGGCCAGCCACAATTGCGTGAAACGCGTCTTATACGCGTAGGTATGTACTTATCTGTAAAAACTACACATTGTCGAGCTTCTCATACAGCCCCACACGTCATCAAAAAACCGGGCAAGTGCGTGTCGCAACACGTGGCATGATACCAGCGGTGTTCTGATGCAGCTCACACTCGTGTCTGCACAGAAGCTGTTTACTCAAGCCACTCAAGCTCATGATAAGTTCTGAATGGACAGTCAGTAACATCTGGAAGGTGCAGTCGCGGCGCGCAGCATGCCGCAGTCCGAGTACTGTCACTGTTATGTACTTTACTATTACATGTCCCGATAAATCAGTGGAGTTTATGGAACCCGTTTTTAATACGTCTAAAAAATACACATCCTTTTCTCTTTACAACGACAACGAGATGGTGTAATAAATAGCTCGAGTCGCAGCACCCACAGCTGCTCTAGCTGTGATTCTCGCCATTCTAATCTGGAAGTCCTTCTATGACAACTACGGCGCTACAATTGAAATGGTTCCATATGCGATTTGAATTGAATACTATTGAAACTGTATGAAGTTCTACAGCTGGACAGCGTGTTCACAGCGTTTTTAATAAGAAATTTGATTGTGAACTTACGAATATGTTGTGTTATACGGTTCTCAGAAGTGTTATCTAAGGGGCTGCGTGTGCCTCGACTGTTGCTCCCCAGCATGAGTGTGGAACAGTCGAGGCACAACCACTACTTGGCAACGCCACTGACTTGCGAGTTGCGCATAACTTTGTGTCAGTTATGTTATCACCACTAATCTTTAAACGGAATAAAAACATCATAAGGAAACCGCCATGATCTAGAACCAAAAAATTTAAGATATGTTATATATTATACCAGCTGTACCCTGCCACGCTTCGCTGTGGCAAAAAAAAAAACTGTATTGTCAAAAAAAAAACAGATAAAAACAATCCTTGATGCGGATTATATATCATGCTAAAATTTCAGCTCAATCGGTGCAGAACTTTTTGAGTTTTTGAAGCGTACACAAACCAACATAACCTTTTTTAGATTATAAGTCTACAAACACAAACCTCCTCCTTTTTTAGAAGTCGGTTAAAAATAAAGGTAGGTAACTTGTCTTCTTCTGCAAAGTACACAAATGTTGACATAACAAGAGATTCAACGGAAATAGAACAGAATAACGGATCGAGATACCACGGGAATAACTAAAAAATGGGAGCCAAAAAAGGGGTTTCAACGGGAATAGATCGCGCACTGGACCCGCGTGGTGAATAAATAAATAATAAACAAACTATTGTTCTAAAATCATTACATGTACCTATTAAGAGGCAGCCCCATTACCTTATTAATAATACTTGTGTTGAATTATGAGCCATTTCCTTTTAGAGCGAGCCTGTGTCTCATCAGTTTTTCATTTCATTCATTATCGGCTGACGACCGGTCCACTTTGTCCACAATGTCTTCACCTGAAGGCAAAAAGTCTTCAATTCTTCAATCTCGGAATCGTTAAGTAATTTTTGAACTCGTCTTACTAATCAACCCCCAATGTGCAACAAAATGAACACAACTGTACGGCGAAGCATAAAAAAAAAAGTATTATTGAACTAAAATATAGTTATTACAGGTCAAATATGCAATAATCATTCGATTTATTTAAAACAAAATAAGCTATTTGATTCATTCACTAAGATTTTTACTCATTTGTTTGCTGAATCGCCGGCCTTGGTGCAGATTTTGACAAATTCCTTTTCCCAAATATCATCATGGGATAATATAAGAAATTATGCCAAATGTAAGCTGTCAAAATCGCTCTTACATATTCACCAATTTTTTTTTTTTTTTTTTAATTTAGCCTTTATTTAGCAATGATCGTGAGTTGCGACTTTAAATTCTGAGGAAAAATGTGAAAAATGTAATAACTTTAGAAGAAGCAACCGGCGGCGGCGTCGATCTGTTGTGAATCTATCTAGGAATGAAACAAAAATAGTTTAGCACTCTGCGCGCACGTTTTGTCCTGCCAATTTGTTGAAATCTGGTGAGGGACAGCTGCGATTTTTGATCCCGACGCGTCGGCACGTATAATGATCGATTTTTCATAAATGTATTGGAATATTCAACATTATTTGATGTTATTTCATTAAATACGAGTTTTTGTAGGTATTTTCATTAAGTTTTTGAGAATAAAAGTAGTAGCTTAATAATAATTTTCAGTTAAAATTAAATACGCACGATCATGCAACATCGGCCGTAGAACGTGATACTGTAATAGTTTGTTTCTTTGCATTTTATTTGCTATTTTGATTATATCCAGTGTTAAAACAGCATTTTGTCTTGAGTTAGGGGCTGTAATTACGGATGATGCATATTATAACAATTATCGGACGGAAATCTATCGGATATTGAAGATTTTGAGGAAGATGACTTGGAATTTGAACCAAACATTCTTTTTGATCCATTGGCTTGCGAAGATCTCTCCGATGGTGATAAACTTAATGAAATCGTAGAAATCATCACCATTGGTATGTTGATCAGTGATGCAGCCTTAATCTATACCGACACCGCAAGCTTTTGCTACATCAATGACGCAAAATCTTCCTCCGCCAACGTCGCAGTCTCCAACGACAATTCAGCTGCCTTACCTATCGTTATCATCTTCGTCTCATAATTATATACATCGAAAGTGGTCAAAACATTTATTCTCGGAACGCTCGAGACTAACCACCAGTATTTCAGGAGGGACATCGGTGTCACCAGCAACATCATCATATTCTCGAAAAAAAAGATCGATTTAACATTAGACACCTTTTGTTTTTTACGTGGTAAAATCATCAAATGAGTCCTCCCACCCAGGGCAGGGCGGGAGGGACTGTCAGACTTGTAGGTACTGACTAAAACCCACGGTGTCCTTCAATAGCCCTTTACGTACCGGGGTCACGGTAATTCATTAGTACCGCAACCAACATTAGACATTAGGAAAATAATTATGAAAGCATGTTCCGTTTGTAAACTCCAGAATTACCTTTGCCTACAAAACTAGTAAGGCGGCGTGAGTTTTAGACCCCAATAGTTTTGACACACTTTTTTTGCCCTTGCGCTTGTAGTTTCTTGGATGCTGTATAGAATCAACTGCAACCATAACAATTAGGCAAAGAAAATAGTGTCTATACTGGATTTCCACTTGGATGTGGCAGATAACCGATTTTATGCACTAGATAGATCTCGAAAGGATAGTGAGATACTAACGACCCACCCTGGGTTCGCACAGGTGCAAGTTGAATATAAAATAAAGCGTATGTTACTCAAAAATAATGTGGCTTTCTACTGGTGAAGACAATTTTCTAAATTGATTCAGTAGTTCCAGAGATTACTTCCTACATACAGACTGACAAACTTTGCCTCTTTATAATAGGTCTTTACGTACCTATGAAACTGCCGTTTTGTATGAAAAAATTTAAACGATTTTTTTTCATGTATTTTTTATTTGTATTAATCGAAGTAATCACCCATGCAATCAATGCATCTTTGCCAATGCAGTGGCAGTTTATTGATGCCTTTCTTAAAGAAATCAGCTGGACGGGAGGCAACAAATTCTTCAAAGGCATTTTTTTCGCGCCAAGAAGTTATCCAAATTCTGGAAAAAGTAGTAGTCTGTAGGCGCAAGGTCTGGTGCGAAGGGTGGATGACGGAGAGCTTCCAACCCAGTTCTTGCAACTTGGAGACCGTCTGCTGTGCAGTATGAGGTCGGGCGTTGTCGTGCAGTAGCAGCGGAGACGAGCGATTGACCAATGCTGGTTGGAGATGTGCCAGCTTCTCCATCATGGTGTTCAGTTCTTTACAGTACACATCTATAGTAATGCTCACCCCGTTTTGTAAGAAGCTGTGATGAATTACACCGGCGCTAGACCACCAAACAGTGACCATCAGTTTTCTAGGGGTAAGTTTTCGTTTAGTTCATTGTTTAGGTGCTGAATCAGGATCCAACCAACTTGCAGTTATCAAACAGAATCCATTTTTCATTGCAGGTAACAATGCGGTTCAAAATTCCTTCATTTCTGTGCCAGTTGAGCAGTGCAAGGCACGTCTCGACGCGTACTTCGAGCTCATTGAGTTCGTGGGGTACCCATTTGTCAAGCTTTTTTACCTTGCCAATTTGACGCAAATGGACCAATATTGTTTTGACGCTAACGTCGAAAACCGCTGTTAATTCAGCCGTAGACTGTGTATCATCAGCTTCCACAATCGCCTTTAATTCGTCATTGTCGACCAAAGGCTTCGGACGACCGCGAGGTCCATTTTTCAGGTCGAAATTTCCAGAACGGAAGCGAGCAAACCAATAACAGGTGGTGCGTTGGCTTGTAGTGTTAGCTCCAATGATATTATAAGTAATTTTTAGTTATAATATCATTGGTTAGCTCTGTAAAAGTCGTTGATGTTGCGTGCCGCTTGTGCCGCGTTGCAGTCACGACGGTACTCATATTCCATAATTACTCGAATTTTTAACGTATCCATGATGACGAAAACAAATGACTACTTCTGGAAAAAAAATCTCTAAAAAATCCATGATTTAAAATAAAATTAATTTGAAATTAGAATTCTTAGCCGAACAAAAATTATTTTGATTTGAAATGGCTAGTACTGCAGAACAGCAATTTCAAAGGTAAAGACCTAATAATATTAGTACGAATATAGACGTGGATCAGCGAACAGATGTTCAGCAGAGAAAAAGAATATAATGAGTATGAGCCTTTTCCAATCAGGGACGATACAAAAGAACCGAGGACCTGCAGGTATCCAAACCTGGAAACCTGCAGCAGTCTTCCAAAAGATACGTGTGGATGTGGATCCAAAAGATACGGGTGGAAATGTAATGTTTATTTTATCTCATGATAAAAAATGTTTTAGAATTTAAATGTGTCAACAATAAAAATGTCAATTTAATTTCATTGATAAACTAAAAACTAGATACATTAAAATTTAGATTTTTGATTATTGACGTAATTATAATAAATGTTCAGATTTTATAAATTAAGAAGTTCTTGTTTGTAACTCGTGATTTCTATATAAATATTCGTGTAGTTTTTACTCTAAAATACACTGATTAATGGTATAAGGAAACCTTAATATTCGTATTTGATATTAATTGATTCTATTTATTTCTTTCATTCGAACAAAATCACTGATTTTCATATAGGTTCACTCATGATCGTGCGACTAACAAATTATTTCTGAACCTCACGAACGTGAGGGTCTGGTTGCTGAAGACATTTTCCAAACGATCACAAAGTTTTTATTGATCTATGCGAGATTTTTTTACTCCCGGTTTCAAAAGGATACACAAACACAAATATGTATTTGTTTCGTGCGGGGATCGAATCCGCGAAAAGATGTATGAAACGCCTGGGTGTCACCACTACGAGGATCGTCCGGAGGACACGGTGGAGCATACGGTGCAGGACTGCCCCGCTGGGGCAGAGCACCGCCGTGTCCTCACGATGGCGATAGGCGGAGACCTCTCGCGCCCGGCATTGGTCGAGGCCATGCTGCGGGGCGAGACGGAGTGGGAAGCGGTCGCCTCCTTCTGCGAAGCAGTCATGCTCGTGAAGGAGGAGGCAGGCCGCGTGAGGCAGAGGACAGCGTCCTCCCTCCACCCCAGCCGCAGTGGTAGACGCCCACGGCGTCAGACGTCGCCAGACAATCTCCGGCCACCGTAGGCGCGGGCATGCGGGCAGCGAGTAATGGGCGACTCGCTGTCCGATCATGGACCATGCCCGGGTCGACACGGCGCGTTGCGTTCCACGCGCGCCTCAAATAGTGTCAGCATAGTGACGGGACCTGTCGGGGTTGCGCGAGTAACGAATTACCGTGACCCCGGTACGTAAAGGGCTAGTGAAGGACACCGTGGATTTTAGTCAGTACAAGTCTGACAGTCCCTCCCGCCCTGCCCTGGGTGAGAGGACTCATTTGATGATTTTACCACAAAAAAAAAGGTCTGGACCGAAATGCTGCATGTTGCTTTATTCAATAAATTGTAAATTGAGCCATTATTAACTAATTTCAATACCACACAATTTCCGTTGACTTGACTACAATACATATTCACAAAATTTTATTGAAATTGGTTGAGTGTTTTTTTATATTAACGTGTACCTACGAACATAGAGACACGAGATTTAGAAAAAAAATAGATAATACTGCCATTCGCAACAAACACACTTTATGAACAACTTTAAACTGTGTACATTATTGTAGCTACTTAGCTAACGATTGTTGAAATACTTCATTTAAACAATACATTAGCTAGATGACTAAGTACATACTTAATGTGTAGGTACCTAATTAGATATTTAAAAATATAACTTTTAAATTGTTAAAGTAAGTAGTGATAAGCCTCGCTCCCTTTGCATGAGTCATCAGGCAGACATGACCGTGGCTCCATTACATATTTGCTTTAAAATTTGTCTCTTGACAATTCAATGGCCTATTTTGATTTTTGGACCGACTGCAACACATCAGCGTGATGTCGTGTGTTGGAAATTGCCAATGTTAACATGCATTGTCAGCAGCTTTCATTCAAGTTCTTTTCTCAAGTGCTGTGAGAAAAGGCGTCTTCCTTTTGATGGAACGCTTCAGTGTGCGTGCAACCACTCAACTAGATGTTACCCCGTCTGAATGTCCGTGGCGTGGCGGGGTGTGGCGTCGGCTGTGGCGTGTGTGTATCAGTGTTAGCCCTTGTCCTAAAACTTTTGCAAGACATATTAACCACCTGAGTGAGGAGTAATGAACTGGTAATTTCTTACTACAACTAAAACTGCAACATTGTATTTTAGAATAAATCAATAACCCTGGCCAGGTATTGATCCCGCTGATGAAAAAAAAAGTCACATGCTGAGGAAAAAGTTACCATCCTATAGTGTCGCTAAGTGTCGCATAGTTTCGAATATAGCCATCCTCGTTCAGTTGGATAATTATAAATTTTGTACATGTAGTTTGCACTCCTTGCATGCTGCGTTGCCACATTATTAAAAGATGAGTGTTTACGTAAAACGAAACGCGCCCATCTCTATTTCGCGAAATAATACAAAATAATGATGAAGGCGAGAATACGTAACATAATTCACCTGTATACCGTAGTGTTAAAGTCAATGGAAAAATAGGCATTAAATAAAAAATTAAGTTGAAAAAATTACATCCCGACTATGTACTCGTAAAAATGAGATTTGAAAAGATTGCAACTTGAAAATATTTCGCATAGAAATCCAGAAGTGCAGTAGTACAACAACGTGGTCGCACCCACTGACAGAAGAGCCCAGGCAAGTTGCTAATTTTTTATTACCCGACTACGGCAAAGCCAAAAGGAGGGTTATGATTTTGACCGTTATGTATGTTTGTATGTATGTATGTATGTATGTATGTATGTTTGTTTGTTCCCTCATAACTTCTAAACTACTTATCATTACATGACAAATGAGGTCTCGTTAGAAGCGTCTCAGTTGTCCGCTGGTTATAGGGTAGGTGATGTGTCACCAAATCCAATATGGCGCCCTCTAGGGGATGAGAAGTCGTTTACGAAAAAAAATATATTTTCGCACAGTATCGACATGGGTATCAAATTAAAGGGCTTGATGAGCACATTTGAAATATATATACATTATATAGCTTTTACTTGCAAATTTTCTGTTTCTAACAGTGTCAACATGGGTATCAAATGATAAATCTTCAATTCACAACTCAGAAACTATACATATAACATAAATTACTTACTTCAAATAATATAACCCCAAAATAGTGTAAATAAAAATAAATTAAAAATAACTAAATCCCGACTACGAAAAAATCACGCACTGAAAAGTATGAAACAAGAACAAGCCGTGGTCGTATGCCACCTACCCAATAAAGATTGTGTGAAACAACCGCAGGTGGCATAGACCACGGCTTGTTCTTGTTTCATACTTTTCAGTGCGTGATTTTTTCGTAGTCGGGTTTTAGTTATTTTTAATTTTACCCGACTACGGCAAAGCTAAAAGGAGGTAAGTATGTATTTTTGTATGTTTGTTTGTTCCCTCATAACTTCTAAACTGCTTATCATAACATGACAAATGAGGTATCGTTAGAAGCGTCTCAGTTGTCCGCTGGTTATTGGATAGGTGACGTGTCACCAAATCCAATATGGCGCCTAGGGGATTTAATTTTAGATTTGTAAGCGAAAAAAAAATCGCACAGTATCGACATGGGTATCAAATTAAAGGGCTTGAGGAGCACCTTTGAAATATACTATTGACATTATATAGCCTTTACAAGCTAATTTGGTGTTTCTTACAATGTCAACATGGATATCAAATGATAAATTTCACAACTCAAAAACTATATATAACATAATTTGCGTAGTCGGGTTTTAGTTATTTTTATTGTTTACACAATTCGGTGGAAATACCGATCCGCCCCTTAAAGTTGTTTGTAAGGTTGGCGCGCTGTTGACTCATGGAACGAGGCCGCGGCCGGCGGCCACTTCTAGGAAGATGATTGTTTCGGTGAGTCACGCATTATCAGTACTCGGTACTGCTCGAACAACAAGTCAACAAGAGATACTGCGCTGATCTTGAACAGGCGCAAGAAACTCAACATAATGATTGCAGAGAGTTCGAGTGCGCACGCCGCAGGAGGCGCGCAACCACCGGCACCTACCTCCGATAATTATTTGTATGAAATATTGTACAGCGTCCCTAGCGGTCACAGAAAGAATAAAATTCATAACATGAGTACCATAGATTACAGTAAGATCATTGTAAGAATAAGAAGTTATTACGGATACAGTTGCCGTACAAACCGATGGGTGCCATGAGATATTTTTGCGCTACGCTGATTTATCACTTGAAATTTAAAACAGTATAAATGTTGCCGCTGCCGCTTGTATTAGGGGAATGTGCATTATGTAGATAAATTGATTACTTCATACATTCGTAATTGCGTTTACTTAGTTAATTAAAAAGTTAATCTGCGAGTAATAATAATGTTTTGACGACACGGTTTGCGCAGTGACTGAGCGATCAACTGCTGCGCAGCGTGTCGCGGGTTCTATCCTCACACGGAACAAATATTTGTATGATCTGCAATGTGTGCACTTTTGCGAAAGTGATTCAGGCACACTGAAAACTTGTCCAAAGCTTCTTCATTATCCCCTAAATTAAGAAATACCGTCCTGGCTGAGAAGAAGCGGAATTGAACCAAGCCAGAGTATTTAAAGTGGGGTCTGAAGGAAGGTTCGGCTACAGTTGCATTGATGGACGTTTCTGAGAGCGCTAATCGTGGCCCAATTCTGGGCAATATAGATTATCATCGACACGATAAGAAGAACGGTTCCAGTGTGAAGCTTTGGGCACGCACACGGTAATCAGTATGTATGAAGTAACGAGACGTTCGGCTAACTTCTGGTGAGTTCGATATACGTCATTGTAAAGTATCTTTTGAAACAGGTCATAGTTACGCACGGGTAATAAAATTATCGAACTAAAGATACAACAAGTGAATGACGTCTTCTAAATTGGAAACTTTACCTCGGAAAAGTGACGAAGAATATTTTTATTTCTAGTATCGATTCATATTTGGCATATACGTGCCGCGACCTAGAACAACTGACCGAAGTCAAGCATGTGAGGTTTTTTACCAAAAAGAAAAATCTTTAGTCTAAGCTTTTTAAGTGGCACCGACAAACATAATTATTAAACCTAATCTATAATTATGTGTTGGCGTTATTTAAAAAGAGAGATAGAACTGAGAAATACTACTTAAAAAAAACAAATAACTAATTAAAAGGTTATACAGTGGCCAGCACATCACCTTTCACCGATCTATTAAAATTCTTTAATCATTTTCCAATTTTATTACGAAAGAAGTACATGAAGGTACATAAAAACAAAACAAATACACAATTAAATGTGTCCAACTGTGAACGTTTTCCTAATTTTCATCGACGAAATACGCCAAAAAGTAAAGGGCTAGAAAATAATAAATAAGTAAATAATTACACTAATTTAAAGATAAATTATAGTTTATTTTTATTTATAATTTATTTTTTTGGTCCTAAAAAAGTACATGAAGCATTTCGAAACCTTCTTACCTTTAAAATGGTAGCAATAGTCAAACTTTGTACTAATATGTGCATAAGTTTTAATAAATAAATATTTAAACAGTAGATAAAAAAATAAGTTAAAATAACTAAAACCCGACTACGAAAACATCGCGCACTGAAAAGTATAAAACAAGAACAAGCCGTGGTCGTATGCCACCTGCGGTTGTTTCACACAATCTTTATTGGCTTGGTGGCATACGACCACGGCTTGTTCTTCTTTTATACTTTTCAGTGCGCGATGTTTTCGTAGTCGGGTTTTAGTTATTTTAACTTATTTTTTATTTACACTATTTTGGGGTTATATTATTTGAAGTAAGTAATTTATGTTATATGTATAGTTTCTGAGTTGTGAATTTAAGATTTATCATTTGAGACCCATGTTGACACTGTTAGAAACAGAAAATTAGCTAGTAAAAGCTATATAATGTATATATATTTCGAATGTGCTCATCAAGCCCTTTAATTTGATACCCATGTCGATACTGTGCAAAAATATTTTTTTTTTTGGTAACGTCTTCTCGTCCCCTACAGGGCGCCATATTGGATTTGGTGACACGTCACCTACCCTATAACCAGCGGACAACTGAGACACTTCTAACGAGACCTCATTTGTCATGTAATGATAAGTAGTTTAGAAGTTATAAGGGAACAAACAAACATACATACAAACATACATACATACAAACATACATCCTCCTTTTGGCTTTGCCGTAGTCGGGTAAATATAAAACCAAATCATTTACGCGGGAAAAATACATATGACTAATAAAAAAATGCCTATGATTAATAAATAGCAATTCATTTCGTACGTGTGTTAATTACATATATGTGTAAATCACACAGGCGCTTTAAGTTAATATTAGTATTATATATTAGGTACCGTATTTGAATTTAGTAGTTTTTAGAAAGATAGCACATTATCTAGTATTTACATTATCTTCACACGTTCATAAATTAATTTAGGATGTGTTCGAAAACAAACTGATTGTTTCAAAACTTGCACTGCTGGGCGATTAGTTTCTTGTTCTAGCATCAAACACGCCTGTTTGTGAGTTTCGTCCCCAGGAGTTGGCACAAGGCCACGACCAGGCGCTGAGTTTACTCTTTTATATTTAACAATGCTAATTATTCAAATCAAGTTATAATTATTGATATTGACACTAGTCCTGAGTAGTTCAAAGTTCGGTGATCGGTGCATGATGGTCGGTGGTCGAACAAAATGAGAAAAAGCTTCAGTTGGCAAGTATTTCTCAACATTGTATATCACTCAGGTAAAATAGCCTAAAATAAAATTAATCTGTTTGTAATACGAGTATTGAAAAAAAAAGCGTTTTTTACTACTTGCATATTAAGATATACATACATTCATATGGTATATATACGGTATATACACCAAAAATATCTCTGAAATGGCTGGACCGATTTTGACGGGACTTTTATTGGCAGGTAGCGGATGTAATAAGGAGTAATTTTTAACACAACATCACATAACTTTTATACACAACAATATGTGCGTCAAGGAGATCGCGGAGTCTGGGACCAGTTAATTTCAGAAGCGTTCATCAATGAAAGTATATAAATTATACAGAGCAGTTCAAAACCTTTCATTTGAACGCACAAAGCAAAACAGGGAGAAACAAATATTTTGTGAAGCCTGAATAACTAAACGCAATTCATTCGCAATATCAAAACCGAGATTAAGGGTCATGGGATCAGTTTATTCGGAGTCTCAGATCAAATTTTTTGATCTGAGTTCGGAGTATTAAAAATCGGAATATCGTGTTTCGGAACGAGAACCCATCGATCATTACATTATTCGAATATGTGAAAATCGGAAAACGAACAAATCGGATATAGAACTTTCGGTAAAATAAATTTCGTGATTCTTAATAATAGATATTGTAATTTTCGGAATATTAAAAATTGGAACATCGAAACTCGGAATAAAATATTTCGTAGTATTTGGGTGTTCCCCTTTACCACTCTTTGATTGTTTTATAGCTGAAATAATATCCGGCAGTGTGAATGGTTTGCTGATTTCAGTTGAAGGTGTTACATTTTTGATGGGTTTTGTTACATTTGGCAATTTGATTAGGCCTTACCATTCAGTAAAAGTGTGTGAGCTGTAGTTAAAATAAATAAAATAAGCATTAGGAAAAATGTTACTACTAGCTGTTCCCCGCGGTGTCTCCCGCTGCTCGGCTCCAATTGGTCGTAGCGTGATGTTATATAACTTACAGTATTACTCGAAAAATGGACTAGTGTCCAACACAAAAATATGTTTTTATTCTAACCAGCAGTTTCTGAGATTAGCCTTCAAACAAACAAACTGTTTAGCTTTATGAGTATCAGTATAGATTTTTTCAATATCAATAAAAACTCACATTGGATTGCCATAATGGTGTAGCGTCACAACTAAAAATCGAGAAAAAGTCCCAGAGTCTGTACCGGTACCAGCTGTTACCACCCGACACTAGGTACTGATCTACACTACTTACTCTCGTAGCGGTTCTCGTCAAAACTTCGTTTATTACAATTTTAACTAAGTATATCACCGATCACACGTTATCGAAAAGCATTCAAACGACGGAATAGAGGATTTCAGATTGGAAGTGTGAGTTGCGATAGCCTAATTGGTAAGGCGTCTGGAGTACTTATATTTCTTTTCTCTGCACAATATGAATGTATGTGTGTATTATGTATGTATGTATATGTATATGGATATTTATTTTTTAATGTATATATGTATTGTATACTTATACTTATACTTATACTTATACTAATATTATAAAGAGGAAACCTTTGTATTTTTGTATGTTTGTATTGAATAGGCTCAAAAACTACTGGACCGATTTCAAAATTTCTTTTACCATTACTTAGTAGGATTCTTCCGAATCCGTATAGGCTATATTTTATCCCAGAAAATAGATAGGATTTTTCGTGGTAGTGAAAATTGTGGAGTAAGGCGTCGAAAAAATTGCCGTACATTAACGATTCTCGCGAACGCTGCCTAAATGGTTAGAAATGTATGGTTGACTTCTATAGAAAAGTTGTAGAAATCAATAATGCCTACAAAAAGTCCGCGATAGTATAAACCAAACATTTATATTTTAGCCATTATAACCACTTTTCCATAGAATAAAAGTAATTAAAATTATTAGCCTATGTTTATTGATCATATTAATTCGTCAAATACTAATCCTTATCCAAATAAACTATTTATTGAGCAAGATTGTTTCAATAGCTATAATTTAATTTTTATTTTATTCCAATCGGACAATCCATTAAAAAGATATTATGAATTTAAAATTGTGAGAGAGCTTAAAAAATAAATGTCCACCCGTGCGAAGCCGGG
Organism: Agrotis puta; assembly: GCA_943136025.2. Lineage (NCBI taxonomy): Eukaryota > Metazoa > Arthropoda > Insecta > Lepidoptera > Noctuidae > Agrotis > Agrotis puta. The sequence continues at coordinate 89,924 of OW964187.2, forward strand.
GCGTGTCGCTAGTATTGTATATATATGTAATATCTTTAATGAATAGTTGTTTTTCTTTTTCTTGCACCTACTTTGTTTTATCTCTGCATCACCCAAAGGTAGACTGGCAGAAAATGCTTACGGCATTAAGTCCGCCGTTGTACAATGTTGTGCATAGTTTTCTAAAAAAATACTTATGCAGAAGATGCAGGTTCAAATCCCACTTGCAACTAAATTTTTCATTCCTCAAAAACATGTTTTACTAAATCAGGTGTTATGGAACCGAAATAGGATTTTTTTCGTATTGTTTATATGAAAATGCACTTTTAGGTATTGTATCTTACCAAAGTGACCATTAAACAAGCTACTTTTTAAGTTTGTTGTACAAAACTGTTTCATACATATTGTTACGTCGATCGAATTGCGAAATCAAGCTATAAGGTCCTGGACAATTTTACTGAAGATTGTTCGGAAGATTGATTGACGGGAAGTTTCTAGAAATTATGAGACTGAGTAGAAGTCCATGGATGTTTTCCAGAACTTTCGACCATATTCTCTTAACATTCAGTGGGTCCGGCCATGGTATAAATAGGGCGCTGATAGGGCCGGCGCTCAGCTTTTAGTTTTAAGCCCCTGACTGGAGGCCTTTTTTTTAGCGTGGTAAAATCATCAAATGATTCCTCCCACACAGGCCAGGGCGGGAGGGACTTTCAGACTTGTACTGACTAAAATCCACGATGTCCTTCAATAGCCCTTTACGTACCGGGGTTACGGTAATTTGCGAGTCCCGCGACCCCAGTAATTTAAGGCATCCACAGAAAAGTCTGGTTAAGCAGCCCACAACCTCTTCTAGGTTGACAAAAAAAAAGCGCTCAGTCTGGTTTTGACTACGATCGAGGCGATTCGAAAGTGAACTCCAAGTGAAAATCTCGAAGTGACTTTTAAGTGTGTGCAAGTGTGTTTTAGTGGTGAATAGCGTTTAGAGATTGTTGTAATTAGTGATTTGTGTGTCAATATAAATTATTTGGTTTTAATTGGTGTTAATTAATTTATCCCTTACCCAGCTCGTAACAATATTTCTTTTCACCGCTCTTGGTTAAAGTCAAGAGACAAGAAAATCGGACAGCGAAAACTTTAACAAAATGTAGCTTTTCTTAAAAAATGTTGTTTGTGATTGAAATAAGAATAAGCAATGATACTATTGCCGTCCATTGCTGAACGTACGCCTGCTGCACAGTGATCTCAGATCAATAAAACGTTGATATTAAGTGCTTTTGATCTGAAAAAAAATCATATGATAAGGCATTACATACTGATCATACTTTATTAGGACGAGACTTTGATAAAATTGTTAAATCAATATATTGAGGCGCTGAGGGGGTAGGGGTGCCTAACAGCAGAGTTAAAGAAGCGCTTAGAAAGGTGTTTTATGACCTGAACAATGGTAGGAATTTTAAGGTCTAAATGTAGACTGTCGTTACGGTCATAATACGGTGCTTCCGTGACTTCCCTGAGGAGCCGGTTTAATAGGACCTGCATCTTATTGAGATGGCGGGGGTGAGAGATGACACAAGCGATGTCATAATGGGACGGATTACAGCGGTATAAAGACACAATTTGCACTTGAGTGACAATTTGTTTCTTGCTGTAAGCTAGAAATGAAGCCTACCTACGGCAAAGGCAGCCCAATCGCGAGCTGCCTTTTATGAGCACGGAAGGTAAGTGACTGGCGAAAATCACACTTACGTATTTCGCTTCCTTTTCCCAAGGGATAGGCTTGCTGTGCATAGCGATCGGGTTCATATCATACGGCGTTCGAGGGATGAGGTGGGGTAGGAGACGGGACCACTCCAGCGCGTGGCAACATGCGTTTTAAAATAGTCCCAAAACCATTTGCATACTTCATAAAACAGATTGCGGTCCTCATATTTTGCAAACGAAATGCCTTCTGCGACCTGCATTATAACGCAAACTATTGCTACATACCGTACTGACGAATAGTGCCCCTTCCTAAAATAATCGATTCAATTATTTCAATTTACAGGTATTGTCTTAATTAGGTACATATATGATTAATTTTACAATGCATTCCCAGTTTTGTTGCATTTTTTTAGCCAGTAAGTCAGCGGAGCACCGTCTCACCTTCCATCATCTAACGCACACAGTTCGCTTGCGACGACAAATCATGAAGCAATCAATGAAACATCGTGTAGAATAACTATAAAAATACGTTTAATACTAGCATTTAATACATAAGACTAAGCTAGGAGCTCTCTGGGCGGTGACGTCACCGGTGCGGCAGCGGCGGCAGGAAGGCCAGCGCGCGCAGCACGGCGTCCACGCGCGCCACGAGCGGCTCGCGCCAGCGCCACAGCGCCTCGTCGCGCACCGCCTCCGCCTTGAGCTCCTTGCAGGACTTGAGCGCGGACACGCAGTCGGCGCGGTAGTGCTGCAGGCGCGCCAGCGACGTGTCCAGCGGGAACGTGCTGCACGCGCCGCCCAGGCACGCCAGCGGGAAGTGGTTGTGCAGCGCCAGCACGCGGTCCGTCTCGTGGAACGCCTGGAACATTAGAAAGACTCCTTACTTATTGTAGTTACAATTCTGAGAAGGCGCCATAACGAAATTCGTGGCCTCTCCTTTTTAATTTTGAGCATTGAGAACTAGGTAAACTTGGTAAAGACATATTATTTGAATGATGGGCAACAGCAGGTTTGAATAGAAGTACCTATGCTGTTCATTCTTAAAAAGCAATGTTTATTATACACGCCTTTTTAAAAAGTGAACTGAGAAAAAAAACTACACAGGCATTGCGGAAAGGAAATTGGGCGGTCCTGAGAGGTCGGCGGCGGCCATCAAATAATTTAGTGTCAAATGAAAGTACTGTTATTTAAGAATAACTTCTACTATGGGCGTTACTCTGTATTTCTTTTAGGAAATAAATATTTGAGTGTCAATATAACCTAATTGAATGGAGCAATAAATACAGGGTGTCCCAAAACTCAACGTCAAGCCGAAACGGGGTGACAGGATTGATCATAACCATCACGAGAAAAATCTGAAAAAAAATCTATCCCATGCAGTTTGAAAATTATGGGCATTTTAAGAAAAACCTAGAAATGTGATCAAACTGTACCATTTTTCGGTTATTGTGGTTATTCTTTTTTATTTTTGTTCATTTGAACTTTGGAAACGTAATCCTTAATAACATTTCTAGAATCCCAATAAAAAATAATGACACAATTGCCTCAAGTTTCCGAGAATTGAGACTATTTGTTAAACTACGAATTTAAAATTTTCTAGATTCGTCGACTTTGACAGGCCCTCCTATAAAAAAAATGTACTAGAGTGCCTTGGCAAGTGGCATTAAAAGTTGGCGCATTTAATCAGAATTCTAAAATGGTACAATACTTGTTAGTTCCATACAATAGAAAAGAGTAAAAAAATTAAAACCTCAAGTAACCCGAATTTTGCTATCACATTTTACTCAGTTAAAATGTTTTTAATTCGCACAAGCTGTAGGTAGGTTCTTAATTTTAAGACAAAATGATGAGAGAGATGGATAATGGGTATGTTTGTCATGAGTGAGCGAGACAGATAGTGACGCCACTTTTACCAAAGTGAAAAAAAGTTAGTAAAATAATTAGGTTTGTTGGACTAAAAGTCAGATAGAGAAAAAACATTTTTATTACAATAATAAATGTTCAAATTGTTTACCATCAGCCTCAATACAAGCCCTACATCTTCTTAAAAAAGATCTACTTATAAGTCGGGCATATCTTCGAGAGTTGATCGCCTCAGCTGCTTGAGAAATGCGTTCACGCAGGTCGGCTACGTGATCAATGGGCTTTGAGTAAACTTTTTCTTTGAGAACTCCCCAATAGAAAAAATCCAGGGGATTTAAATCTGGTGAACGGGCGGGCCACAAGATAGTGCCTGAACGTCCAATCCACCTTCCCGGATATTCCTGGTCAAGGAAATCTCTTACTTGCACTGCGAAATGCGTACCCATACCCATTATCCATCTCTCTCATCATTTTGTCTTAAAATTAAGAACCTACCTAGAGCTTGTGCGAATTAAAAACATTTTAACTGAGTAAAACGTGATAGCAAAAATCGGGTTACTTGAGGTTTTAATTTTTTTACTCTTTTCTATTGTATGGAACTAACAAGTATTGTACCATTTTAGAATTCTGATTAAATGCGCCAACTTTTAATGCCACTTGCCAAGGCACTCTAGTACATTTTTTTTATAGGAGGGCCTGTCAAAGTCGACGAATCTTGAAAATTTTAAATTCGTAGTTTAACAAATAGTCTCAATTCTCGGAAACTTGAGGCAATTGTGTCATTATTTTTTATTGGGATTCTAGAAATGTTATTTAGGATTACGTTTCCAAAGTTCAAATGAACAAAAATAAAAAAGAATAACCACAATAACCGAAAAATGGTACAGTTTGATCAAATTTCTAGGTTTTTCTTAAAATGCCCATAATTTTCAAACTGCATGGGATAGATTTTTTTTCAGATTTTTCTCGTGATGGTTATGATCAATCCTGTCACCCCGTTTCGGCTTGACGTTGAGTTTTGGGACACCCTGTATAGGCGAGCGTGCACGACAACTTCCGAAATCAGTTTCGGTTTCGGCAAAAGTTTCGGCCAATTTTGGCCGAAACCGAAACTGCCGCCGAAACTCGGCCGAAACCGAAACCGAACCTTCGGTCGGACATTAACTTTCATTTAATTTTTAATATCTTTGAAACAATCTAGATTCGTTGTTTCATTTTCCTTTTGTATTGGATATAAGCCAGAAAATGATAAAATAAGGGTTCAAAAACTAAAATGTATTTTATCGGTTTTAGAAGTACACCATAGTGACAAAGCTTTTCCACAATAATTGTAGGACTAAAGCACACTCAAATATTATAAAATCTATCTTGGCCGGGGACCACCCACGCTCCATACAAAATTGCCCAATCTCCTTTAGTTTAGTAGTCGCTATCTATACAATCCAATACAGTTGATTAGGCTGTAAGCTGTAATGTCGGCCGTGTTGGTTGGTGAGTAGTTTGAGACTCTTCTAATAGATAGCGCGGTTCATTCTCAGTAGATCCATTTGCCAGATCCATGATGGATCTAATAAGAATTGTTTTTCTCATTGGAACCTGATTTCAAGATGGATTTAAAATCAGAATTCAATGAAAAAAAATCAATAGCCACTAGATCCATTATGGATCTGGCTAATGGATCTTCTGAGATTAAACTTGAAAAAAATCTCAGTAGATCCATCATGCATTTAGCCATGAATGTACTGAAATTGAACGAATTTGTTAGGCGTCTGGGGTACTTATCCGAAGACGCGCGTTCGACTCTCACTACTAGCAGCTGAGTTTTTCTTCCCTCAAAAAAATCCTTTGAGATTTAAATCTCAACGATCGTAAAAAATTAAATACTATTCAGCAGCTCTTCCTGGTGCCTGCTGGCTCGAAATAACATTTACTGCATCTAACCTCGTCGTTACACCACAAATTAATTGTGCAAGTTTATGTTCCAGCAACAATATCTCTCAAACCAAGTGTCATAGAATATAATTCTTGATATCATTATTTAGGTAAACTCAACATTTGTTAGACGAGTAGATAAAAAAAGGAAGTACCCCAGGAAATATTTCGTAAAAAACATTCACTTAATGAAAAAACGAGGTGATTTTAACGTAATTTTGAACTTTTTACTCTTTATTTCCATTTATTGATATTATTTGAGTTACTTAACCTACTACCTATTATTTGCAGTAGCTCAAAATTTAGTTTTTATCAAAATTCTCCTTGTTTCCAATCCCACATATAGAATAATTTTATTGGCAGAATTGTACAGACCGAAACCGAACACATTGTATAGATGACATTACATTTACATATAATGATTTCTCCGCTTTGAAACGACCAATGACAGTCCTTTCACAGATAGTATGCTTTGTCTGGGTCCGCAAATTATTTATTTGACAGTTCGAAAGTGCCTGTTGCTGGTCAGATTCCGGGAATTGAGTATGCTAGGTTGGCTCACCTTGACGTACTGGCCGGGCTTTGTGAAGTTCTTGGTGCGCGTGACGTGCTGCAGCATGTGCATGTAGTGCGGCACGCCGTCCTCCCAGCCGTGCTGGTGGCCCAGCGAGTCCAGGAAGTACAGGTTGGAGGCGTGGTAGGAGGAGCGAGGCGGCTTGCCGGGCGCGGGCTTGGCCAGCGGCTGCACGCGCCGCATGAGCGCGGCCCAGTCCGCGTCCTCCAGTGGCACGATCACCTCGTCGATGTCCAGCAGCGCCAGCCAGCGGTACTCGTACATGTGCCGGTACAGGCAGTCGTTGTACGGTATTAGCTCCATCTGCCGCTTGTGGTTCAGCTTCTTTTTAAGGTACATGTGCTGCAAACCCGGCAGGTTGGGCTGGCCGCCCGGCAGCGTCACGGGCGTCACTGTGACCGCGCCCTGCTCCACATAGTAGTCCAGCACCTTGGTGATGTTGGGGTGCACTTGCAGTTCATAGAAGAAGATCTTGTCGGCGCCCAGCAGACGCACTAGCTCGATCCACTCCACCAGTCGCACGGACAGGTCTTCGTAGAGGAAGTCCAGGCCCTTGACGCACACGGCGAAGTCTTTGCGCGTGGCGGGCGGCGCGGGGCGAGCATAATGCACGCGCAGGTTGTTGGTGGCTCGGTCGCACGCGCCCTCCACCAGCGACACGGACGCGGGCACGAGCGCGCGCACGTCGGCCGGCAACACGCACGCTAGCAGGTACGGCTGCAGCACGTGGTTGCGATAGTTGCCCCACTTGTTGTTCCACACATACTTGTACTCCAGCACGCGGACCACCACGGGCGCCTGCAGCTCCTCGAACCATAGCTGGCAGTGCGTGGCCAGGCGCGGCTGGATACGGTCGTGCACGGCCAAGATGCGCACGGCGGGCCCGATGAGCGACGTGTTGCGCGCGTCCAGGTACGCGCCGAACATGTGGAACACGCCTTCCGACGAGCGTAACGTCTGCCAGTACGTGTTGTGGAACTCCAGGTCGTAGATGGACGGGAAGGGCGCGCAGTCCTTCTTCTTGAGAAACTTGTTCTGGTCGTTGCGGTGCTTGTGCCAGTAGGACAGAGGCAGCGAGGGCAGGCGCCGCTCGGCGTCGGCGCGCAGCTCGTCCTCGGTCAGCACGCGCGTGTCCGTGTGCGGCAGCGCCGTGGCCGGCGGCGCGGGTGTGGAGGCGGCCGGCTCCGACTGCAGCAGCAGGCGTGCGGGCGGGGCAGGTGGCGCGCGGCGCGGCGGCGGCGCCAGGCGGGGCAGCGCCAGCGCCGCCAGCGCGCCCCAGCACAGAAGCGCCGCCAGCCAGCGCAGGCGCGCGCGCGACCCGCCGCCCCAGCGCACGCACCACCCGCGCATCACCTGCAACCACGGAACACATACTTAGTTACTGCACAATACTGACACGACCTCACTCACGCGACACTCGCCTGCAGGGTCGCGCGGCGCCGCCCGCATGCCGCGCTTGCTCAGGCGGACTTCACTATAATTTATTACTTGAACTAGTCATCATACTAATTACATAAAACCCCATTTAAATGAATACTTCCCCTACAATATTCTACTTAAACTGCTTAAATAAAAATAAATTTATTTTCTGTTAGAGGAACCGTGACCATGACACATGACATGCGTGTCATCGTGTAATTGTAGACATAAACAAGTGTAAACAAGGCAAAGACATAGAGTGTATCAACTAAGAATTTAAATATTTATGTTTCTCATCAAAGGAGTAAGTGAAGGGTTTTAGCAGGCAGCAGTGGGCCAGAGCCTGCCGGGGTCACGGGACGGTCTCATCAGGTAACCGTGACCCTGGAAGATAAAGGGCTATTGAAGGATTACCGTGGATTTTAGGCATTACAAATCCGACAGTCCGTATCCGTCGCCCTGGTGGGAGGACACAATGATTTTACCACTGGCGAAAGGCGGAAACCTCTCGCGCCCGGTATCTGTCGAGGCCATGCTGCGGGGCGAGACGGAGTGGGAAGCGGTCGCCTCCTTCTGCGAAGCAGTCATGCTCGCGAAGGAGGAGGCGGGCCGCGTGAGGGAGAGGACAGCGTCCTCCCTCCACCCCAGCCGCAGTGGTAGACGCCCACGACGGAAGACGGGCGCGGACATGCAGTCAGCGAGTAATGGGCAACTCGCTGTCCGACCATGGAGCATGCCCGGGTCGACGGCGCGTTGTGTTCCACGCGCGCCTCAAAGAGTGTCAGCAAAATGACGGACTCTAGAGTGACCCCGGAACGCAAAGGGCTATTGAAGGACACCGTGGATTTTAGTCAGTACGAATCTGACAGTCCCTCCCTCTCAGCCCTGGGTGGGAGGACTCATTTGATGATTTTACCACGCTAAAAAAAAGGTTGCAGGTCTGATAAAAGTAAGCAAGTGTTCACGTATGTTTGTACATACAACGTGCATGCAGTTTTGCCGGCTGGCATCGAGCACGAAGCTTCCGGCACCGTCGGGAGCCAGTCGGCGCCCCGTGCCGTCGTCGGCACCGTCAGGTGGCAAACCCGCCCAATTATTTCAAAAGGAAGGATCCTCCCATCAGAACATACACCATCTAGTTGCGCGTGTTCCGTGTATGTTTACATTTTGAATGTGCTTTTTGAGCGATTACCCTACTTTAAAAATGTTATTTTTGAAATGTTTTTGATATGTTTACTGATTTTGTCTTTTAGAATACTTTGTTTTGCGAAAACTTTGACCATTATATTTTTAAGTGAAATTTCTTATGGGACATAAAGATATCTCAAACCCGAAACCTTCTTCATACAAGCAAGCTACACTACGTCGCCTAAATCGACAACGTAACCTGAGTTGACTGAGTTGCTTTGGCCCGGAACTGACAATTACTGGAGGCCAAATAACTGGTGCCATTTTCGTTGTTTGGTTGGGCCTGTTCTTACGATTAAGTCAATGCATCCGCCATATAAACATTCATACATTTTTGCTTCCCGGCAATCGTGCCGTGCTGTAACTACCCACTTTTTTAGCTAAGTATAACATTCATGTTCGAATGGTATAATTTGACAGATAGGTGTTAGTTGATGTGCTGGTGTCTGTACAAATTACAGTAGATGCAATCCAAATGATCTAGTGGTTTAGCTAGTCACATTTGCGAGGTGCGGAAGGGGTCATCGTCCGCGTGCGCATGCGCCGCGGCTCGAGCGTAGGGCCCGGGACCGGTCCCCTAGACCCTGCACCCCGACAGTTTTTGCAAGTACGCTCCTTTCACCAGGCACACTATATCAGCCTATCAGTCAATGGCATAGACTGATAGATGTAGGTACCTTTACAAACAATAAGTAGGTGCCTACAGCTAATATGTCTAATATGATTACGATATAAACACTGCCCCAGTGCCGCACTGACAGGTCTCGTGCCTGTGAGAGGGAACGCACTGTTGACATACCAGCTTCTGAATGCAATCACCGTAATGTTACTTTGACCGTTGAAGCGGGTTTTTTTTTTAAATAATGAAGGAGCTCGCGTAGCACACAGCAAGTGTTGCGGTATGCTCACAAGATGGCGGCATGTGCGAGCTGGCAGCCGGTGCACACTTTGTCTTATGTCGGGGATAGAAAGTAGGCAGTGCAGTCGGTAACTCGGTAGTGAGCTGCACGAGCCGCTCGGCCAGAGAGTGCCAGTAATCGCACGACCCCGGGCGGGTGTGATGTGACGAAATGGTGCTGATAACTTATATTTACCTCATCTATTACGTAGTATGATAATGTATAACTATCATTAATATTGAGAGCGCAGTATCGACACTATGACGTGCCGACGATGGCTTACGAGAAGTGGGTGCAGCAGAGAGTGCGGCAGTGGGCGGGTCGGGAGTGACCGACCGCTGGCGGAGCGTGACGCACCCGGTGCCGCGCGGGCCCTCTGGCGCGGTGCCATATGCAAGGACGCCGCTCGTCCGTGTAATCGATGTAAAAAACGCTAGGTATTACGTTTCCGCAGCCCCGCCATCGCCTCCCCAATACAGACTCGCCGGGCACTGGTGACTCCGACCACAGATATTTATGATGTAGAACAGCGATTCCTAAAGTGGGTTCTGCGGAACCTAGGGATTCCCTAGCCAGAAGAGCCATAAGGGTTCATAGAAATGTTTTCTGTAAATACAAATATATAATATGATTAGATTATTTAGCGCAATTTAAAAAATAAATATCATTGTTTAAGTTGACTCATCTTTTATGGGGTACTCCTACTGTTTAAAATGCTATAATAAAAATCCTCCAAGTATTCTTGAACTGAATGAGAAAAAATGCATTAAACGCACACTTTGTAAGCAGGCGTATTACAAATTGGGCGAATATATCGCTGATAATAATGCTTGGCTCCATGCTGGTCCTGCTCCATAGGATAGGGATGTATTCATTGATAGCATATTTAATAGGTACTATTATCGGAGCTGCAGAAGATTGTAAAACTATAATTGTATTGTCTAGCTGCATTGTTTAGCTGCTTAGTCTATATTGTGTGAGTTCTATGTGCACAAAGCTATCGTTCATCAGATACCTGCGTCTATATTTTTTTTTGACTTGAATGTGCTCACTCAAATGTCTCCCTGATGGTGGCGCGTGTGTCGGATCATTTAGTTCCCTTCAAAATGGATGAGCTGAATGGTGCTGATATCATGCGTCATGTTCGTGAACGGGCGCTGTCTGTTGTGACTGGTCATCTCTTAGCTGCCACGGTTTATTTGAATTATCAATAATCTTATTTCTGAATTGTCTTTTTATATATTTACTTTGGGCACGTTTTAACTTGCTACATCGTATCTACATAATGTATCTACCATCTGAAAATGAATGATTTAACAAAAGACATTTTAGCGATTTAAAAAAAATTGTCCATGGAGTTTCTTGCCCATTCTTTTCCATAGAGATCTACGTATTGGTAAGGGCACCTACGGTACTTTCACAGGTATTATGTCTTGTGACTGGGACTGTAGCACCATAACTATGTTTGAACTGTTTTTATTTTTTGTCTTTTCTCAATTCAAAAGTGCCTGTAACTGGCTTACTTGAAATAAATTCTTTGATTGATTGATTGCTGGGGCGTCAAGTGTAGGATGTCCTTTCCCTTACGCGATGCGCCTCTTCCTGCGCTAGCATTAGGGCTATGCAGAAGGAGGTGACTGCTACCTATTCCCCCTCGATCCGTAACATAGACTAGGCCAGTGCAGGACGCGAGAGGTCGCCGCCACCTACCACTTTCATGAGGAAAGGGTGGTAAACCATCCAAGCTGGGCAGACTTCCACCGTGTTACACCACGAACCTTCCAAAATAGCCGTGTGCAGTGAGAACCTGCGTCAGGCGGAATATATAATATACAGTGGTCTCACCGCCGCACTCGCGGCGTGCCCGTTACTGGGTGACAGTGACAGTCTCTCTTTTCATGCACGGCAGCGAAGTTTCGCCCCGGGGTGGCGGCACAGCGTAGCGTCTACACACGTGTCCTCCGAAACATCCGTGTCCGGTGAGGACCTGCGTCAGGCGGAAGGTCAGGTCGCCGTGACGCCTATCCGGCCACTCCTCAAAGAAGGGTCTTACCGCCGCGATTGCGGTGTGCACCCTTGCACATCCATAGCGGTCAAACCTATCATTCTTCTTTTTGCGCCGGAGGCGGCAGTTAAAAAACAAATTCAGTATAAAATATTTCCAAGAATAAAGCAGGTACCTACGCGGGTCTCAAAAGGTTCGGTCACGCAGAATAGAATAGTACTTAGTGTAAATACTACTGAAGTTTTGGAATGAAGGCGCATCGCGCTCCGATTAGCTCGGAATGTCTCAGAGGAGTGCAACTGCAACGCGGAGGTTGTGGTCTGCTTGGCGTCACTCGGCTGTGCTCGGTGATGCTCGGGACGGCTCGGAGTACCAAACGATACAGTTAGCGGCACAGATATGCCGCGGTCACGGACGCGCACCGCTCTCGCCTCGCTAACTGTATTAGGTGGAAGATGTGGGCATGGCCAAGAGCCATTACGTCACACGTGAATAAAGTCCACACCGCTATGGTAAGTCTAAAATACGTATAAGAAGCACGCTAGCTCGTCGAACTAGTATCATTTAGACTGCACGCCTTAACCCTTAAATTGTCCGATTTTAAGGACACAGTATTTGTACGCAGACGCTGTTGTAACACTCCCAAGCGCTGTGCGTGGGTGGAAGGGCAGGGTACTATTTCTTTCGCGCGGATGCATTTTCCATTGACGAAGCGATGAACGTCGTGAATAGTGATCATTTGAAAAAGTGCAACAATCAGATTTGTTTAAGCTCCAGTTCTAATTGATAACAACTGTAAGTATTTTTGTTGTTTTATTTTTTCTTTATTCATCTTATTGCTTAATTATTCGATCAAAAGGCTTAGGTATTTCTTACATTTTTAAATATGTTTATAAAAACAGAAATAAAAAACATTTAAAATATAAGAAATAGCAGTCCACCAGCACTGAGGTAAGTTTTTGATTTTAACACTTTTTGCGGTTTTTCAAACAATCTTTAAATATGTTTAAGGTATTTTCTCGCGCACCAAGCAATCCCAGCTTAGAGACCGGTAAGGAAACAAAAAATGTGTCAAAAGCCATGGACAGGTCGAGAAATATGCCTAGGCCTTTGGTATTTCTGTCGTTACAGCTCCAGTCGCGCCGCAAACGCAGACTCAGCGGACTCCCCCCCCCCTCCCTCCCTGACGTGCCGCACACACCGCTGACTCACACAACCTTCTAACCGGAAGTAAGTTTGAGCAGTGTGTTCGGTTCAGTGGTTGAAAATTTGAAATGGTTAATTTGAATGCAAGTAGCGTGCGGCTCTGGGACACAAACTAATATAGTGAACACAAGATCTGTCTGATCAATTGATTCCTCTAACATTGGTGACGGTTCCGCCTGGGAGATGGCAACTGTGACGACACTCGTTCGAGTACATATTTCATCGTGTTGTTGTACTGAATCTATTACATAATGAATATATTCAAAGGTCGTGCGTTCGATCTGCAACGACTTTGTAACAATGTTTTGATCGTAACAGCAGTGAGGCACGGCGAGTGGCGCGCATGCTCTCGTGCTCCGCTGACATCCGAGTTGGATTGATGGACCGCGCAGTACCTGATACACGCTTTGATCAATAATAGGATACACGTTATCAATCTACAGTCTACAGCACAAACTCTTAATACTTAATTGGTTTTTTTTATCGCGGTAAAATCATCAAATGAGTCCTCCCACCCAGGGCAGGGCGGAAGTTACTGTCAGACTTGTACTGGCTAAAATCCACGGTGTCCTTCAATAGCCCTTTACGTACCGGGGTCACACTACCTAATTCGTAGGTCCCGCGAACCCGGCAGGCTTTAGCCCTTTAAAGGGAGGCCCTGTCATTATGCTGACACTTTATAAGGCGCGCGTGGAACACAACGCGCCGTCAAGCCGGGCATGGTTCATGGTCGGACAGCGAGTCGCCCATTACTCGCCGCACGCATAGCCGCGACTACGGTGGCCGGAGATCGAAATCTTATCAGAAGTTTCCTTACACGACTTCAAGTAACGTAGTTTCAGTAAAATCACGTCATAATACCCAGATGAACTGATGCAATTCCTGACAGGACACAACAATGATTACAAAAATGATCGTCGCACGTGTATCAGCCCCGCCGGCCACCCGAACTCCCAACGCTTAGCACCACTTGTTTAACTAACTCCGGAGCACGGCCTCGCAAATTTTCGGAACTTTATGTATCCCTTTCACTCGCATGGAATGATGATTTTAGAAAGAAAGTAAAATGAACCACGACTCGATAGTACTACGTAAGTCGCAAGTGATCTACCTGAAACAACCTGAACGAAGCGTATTAACCACAAAGACTCATAATTATAAAGATCGGACTAACTTACCAAGTGACGTCCGATCCTCAATTATGTGAAGTAATCTCGTCCTGATGATTTGATACAAGTAGTAAGCAGTCCTTGCTTGCTGCGTTGCCACATTATTAACAGATGGGTGTTTTCTTAAAACGAAATGCTCCCATCTCTATTTCAAGGTAACAACCCTAGTGCTCCAACTTTATCTGTCATTGTTTCAAAGAATTCACAACTTTCATGCAGGGTTAGAATCTGAAACATATTCTGGGTAGGGTCGGGAATAGGATCAGGACGAGATTACTTCACATAATTGAGGATCGGACGTCACTTGGTAAGTTAGTCCGATCTTTATAATTATGTTCCGTAATCTCGTCCTGATGATTTGATACAAGTAGATGTTTAAAGAAGAAAGTTGTGATAACACGTTCAAATTATTTAACCACCCTTTCATAATTTGAAGACTATTATAATTAGTCAACATAAAATTTGCCTTCTACATGTTGGCTAAACATTTAAATTCTTGTAATCAGTCTTTTGTGAAATATAATTTAAATCGTCCGATAACCGCTTAATTTTTTCGTTAAGATCTAGTACAGTTTGGCTGGTATTTAATGATGTGTTTGGCAGACTCATCATAGTCGCATCAAATAATGTCGAACTGTCTTTGCTGATATCATTTAGAGAACTGGTTCTTTGTATTTTACGGTATGCAATATTATTGCTTTCTTCCATTATAATAATATGCCAAAATAGTAATATCAAATATTGCAATTTAAATCTATGTGAAATGGAACGTCGTCCCAAAATGCTGATACTCAATACAATACAGTTAGATTTCCGAACGAAGAGAAATATGTCAGATTACAGCCAACTTTGACAACAACCTAAACAATGTGAAGAATGTTACAATCAGTCAACATAAAATTTGACTTGTCTATGTTCTACATTGAAATACTTATAATCAATCTTTTCATTTTACACCATAACATCTGAATCATCATTAAGGCCACACCAAGCAAAATAGTTTGGATCACTTATGATAAGCCTTTTACAAAATATAGTAGATATTGAGTTGTTGTCCCAACCTGCTGATTTTTTAATCTTAATATTAACACCTGAATCAGAAGCTCTTGGAGTGGCTGTATGCGTAAGGCATGAGCTGCATCTGCTATGAGCAGCATATTTAGTGACATCTAAACCAATAACAGATAGTGTTTGTTTAATCCATTTACTAATAGATGTTGATGAAGCTGAATGACAAGGTTTCTTAATTAATGTTGGTAATAATATAATTATGGTAATATTATTAATTATCACAATTGTTAATTCTTATGTTTTTAGTTGCATCTAAGTAGGGTAACAATATTGTTTGATAGGACAACAGAACAGTCATTTGTTTTCTTTTTTTAAAAAAATAAATAAATTATAATGGTAAAAGACATCTGAATTACAGTCATATGTCTTAACAGAGGTTAGAATCTTAATATTAACAATTCCTTCATTTATATGAATGTTCTCTATCCTTATAAATGGCAGGGTTTGCACTCAGTGAGCAGTAAAGTTTTGATTGACATCATCCTTTGGAAATATTCCTTCTATCATTAACTTCTATATGTGTTCCTATAACCAGTTGTTGCTACAATGTTGATCTTATGGAATTGAAAAGACTATAGTACAATGTAATTCCTCTCCTCATGAAAGCTTCCCTGATAATACAGTTGCTGTATAAGTATCAAGTGGGATGTGGAACTCTGGAAGGATATTGCAAGTCTGGTGAGATGCAAGGACAACATTCACAGATGTAACTATAGATTCAAAAGGTGGATACAAGGTTGTGACAACCACCACACTAGGTACATACTACTACACCCCCCCACCCCTCTCTTTTTATTTGAAGGGACCTACTTAATAGGGCAAACAGGGGAAATGTATTAAAGAATATTGCATCTCACTTGATGATTAAATCATCAATGGATAAGGTATCTGGTCCGAGTACCATGAAACATGATTCTGGTACTTAGCATTAACTCAACTGGCAAATAAGTCAACTTAAAGGCTACCTAACTTTTCAACAATTGTATTAATTTATTTTTTGTATTTATATTTTTAAGACGTTGCCCCACACTAGGAATTTCTCCTGTGTCGTGGGTGCGTTTACAAATATAGAACTCATATACACAACTCCGGGTCTGGGTGTACCCGGAACAACTACTTGTAGGTCATACAAATATTTGTTCCGTGCGGGAATCGAACCCGCGACACATTGCACAGCAGTCCAATCGCTCAGCCACTGAGCTAACCGTGCAATGGGTTTGTATGCTTTAAAAGAAGTTTCTTCAAAGCTAATAGAACATGCTAATCTAGACTATAAGATGGGGCGCTGTGTTCCACCTATCTTATTGACATGATATGGCTGTAATGTTGTCTATCCTCAGCAATATTTCACAATTAGATAGATTTGACGCAATGTTTTCAAGTCTATAAAAAACTGTAATCAATTCAAGGTAATTGATGTGATACATTGTGTCATGGTCTGTCCAGTACTCCATGACTCTTCATGTCATTACAACCAAGACCACAGTCAGTTAGCAAGGAATCAGAGGAAATCTGTGATATAAAGTAGAACTCTTTTAGTGAGAAAGTAGGATGTCCACCGTTGTAAATCCTTTATGCCTTTGCTGTCTAGGTAACAGTTTGCAAAATTGTTAAACAAGGCTATTGTTTTATTTCTTTCAAGAACTTTTGTATATAACCAACCATATTCCGCTGCTGGGCATGCTGTAATAAGTAATCCAAGTAATTCTGCCATATAGTTTTACACTTGAGATCTAATTTTATATTTTTCGGATGTTTCTGTAATTGTTTCATTTTCAGTCTCAGGAAGTGATATAGAAAGCAAGGTGGCACCTAAGAATTTATATTTTTGCTTGGGTTGTAAACACCTTTTCTCCCCATTTATTATGAAACCTAAGTTTTTCAGTAACTGTACAGTAATCTCTAAATTTGACATATTTACTATCAAAACTTATATATTATCATCTAGAATAATCTAGGTGAAAAACTGGCTTAGGTCTTTGGGACCACAAGTAGGACATAATTTATTGAAAACATATGATGCTATACTAAGGCTAAGGAGAAGAGAAGTAATTTCACATATCACAATATGAATTTTAACCCTTAAATATTCCTTGAATGTTTTTCCACAGATAATGAGCAATATGCATTTTTAAGATCCATGTTTGTCATAAAACCATTTAGACTTATCAGTCTGGTGGCCATTCTTATGTCCTAATTTAAATGTGTGTGTATTAATACTTATGTATTGATATTAAGTTATTAAGCTTAAAACGCCATGTCTCCTCTGCTTTAGGATGAAAAAAAAAAAAAAAAAAAAATACTAGAAGGAACTGGTTTTATATGGTTTTACAGCAACACTACTTCCTTTTTGGAAAAATTATAGATTAGCCTTTGTGAAATTTGAGTGTTTACATTCAAATGCGATTTTATATCTTGGTCACAAGTAGTGGGACTAGTGTTGATACTATCCCAATGACAAAGAAATGGTTCTACGGTGTGTCTGGTACAGTAAGATTCACGAAAGATGACCACGGCGCAGAAGGCATATTTTAGGTCCCTTTGGAGGTGCGGGGTGAGGCGCGGGCGGAATGCGTCAAGCCCGGAGCGACGCCATTGGTGCGCGCGCGTCTGGTGATAGGCCGCTCAGTTGCTATTCGTCTATCGCGGCGTTGACGCGCTCACACTGCTCTCGAGTACAGTCGAAAAGAAGTGTTTCTTTGTTTTTTATTTGTTAAGTTTCGTTGTTTGTTAAGGTTTTTGTTGAGATTTGTTATTGTGTTGAACGATATAATACAAAATAACAAATATCGTTTAAAGGAATACTCAGTAGACAAAATTTTGATGGAAAATGGTCACGATGTTCTCCGTACCATCCGGATTTAAATCCGATAGAAATGGCTTGGGCCTCTATAAAGGGTTACGTGAGTAGCAAAAACGTAAAGTGGAATATTGGCTGCGTTATAGATTTAATTAAAGAAAAAGTGAATCTGATGGGACCAGAGGAATGGAAAAAACTATGTGACAAAGTAAAATCTATAGAAGAAAGCTATATAAAAAGTGACCATATCGTGGATGTCCTTACGGAGGAATTAATTATACGTGTGGGAGAATCTGACGAGAGCGAAGATTCGACAGATGTGAATTTTCCTGAATCATCGGAAGATGAAGCGGAAGATTTTAATATGGAACCCGGCCCCAGTTCCTCAAGTTCCACGATTCCCTCAAGTTCTATGATAGAGGGAACTTGAGAATAGCGATAGCGACAAAATTTAATGTGTTTTACATATTTATAATATTTTTAGTTCAACTTATTTTAATAAACATTTTAAATTACTTACGTTTGATTTATTTGCATAACCAGCATTTACAACATTACACAAATTATTTAACTAACATTAAAATATTATTTTGTTTAAAGTCTTTTCTTCATGAGTGTACGTGCGCAGACGGCCGCCATTTGTGGTCATCTTTCGTGAATCGTACTGTAGTGCTGTTGATGTCTCAGTAGAGAATGCCCACTCAATAGGCAATGGTAGTCATTGAGAGCCTGGGAAGCTTAAAATATTGTTAAACTTGAGTCTTAATGGTTTTGATTTTAGCAGCAGACTTCTTTACTGTTTGACAGACAGCCAGCTTATCTTGTAATTTGTCCTCAGATTAATTCAGAAATTATTGAATTTTCCATAATTCTTTTAGTTCTTTGTTTAGACCTAGGGGGGTTAGTGACCTTCTAGTTAGGGTGTCACTGTGTAAGATGTTACTCACACTAAATAGTGTGAGTAACATCTTTATGTTCCCTCATGTTCTGTTGAGATAGTATATATTAACTATTTAACAGTTGCCCGATTGCAGACAGTAACGGTCAAGATGACTTCTTTGACACTTAGTCTCTTGTTTAAGCCCACTGTGAGTCATGGCTTCAGCTAATTCTTCAGTATTCATCAACAATCATTTAGGATGTCATATTCCTTCCATAAAAAAGGGGAAAGAAGAGATTGAGGAGGCTTTAACCCTTGGGTACAACATATGAGGAAAAAAGCTTAATAATATTTTTTTCCTTTACAAAATCTTGCGTTTCCTTTAATTTAGCCTGTCATTTAAGTATTCTCCTTTCTTTCCCAGTACTAGACCTTCCTTTTTCAGGATCTTGCAGATTTCTTCAGTCTCCGGCATTAACATATGTACACATGAATGGTTGTTGGATCCACCGTGGCTCCGAGCGTGTGTAGGGCTCCAGGTACGTGAACTGAATTGAATATTAAGGTAGGTACAGCCACACTGCCGGCTAACCTCTCGTGTTAGCTCTCTTGGCAAGTGTTGAGTAAGTACTCATGGCTTCCCACGGCTGAGCTCTCGTAAAAGCTCTAGGGCACTGAATTATGTCAAGGTGGGTACCTACAGTTACACCGCCGGCTATTCTCTCGTAATAGCTCTTTCTTGGCAGGTGTTGAGTACTCATGGCTTCCCATGGCTTACATCTCGTAAAAGCTTTAGGGACACTGAATTGAATATTAAGGTAGGTGCAGCCACACTGCCGGCTAACCTCTCGTGTTAGCTCTCTTGGCAAGTGTTGAGTAAGTACTCATGGCTTCCCACGGCTGAGCTCTCGTAAAAGCTCTAGGGCACTGAATTATGTCAAGGTGGGTACCTACAGTTACACCGCCGGCTATCCTCTCGTAATAGCTCTGTATTGGCAGGTGTTGAGTACTCTACGTACATATAATGAACACATTAACTTTATTGTTTTGCCGGTTAATTTACATATCCGAATAATGGACTCGCCCATAGTCTAGTTAATTGCATTAACAATTATTATACCCATGATTAGCCTCTCGTGATAATTCTAGGGTTAATTTGCCGTTAATTCCGATGCTTAATACGTTTAAGCAGATTTTAGCTTGTTTTGCCGGTTAATTTACATATCCGAATAATGGACTCGCCCATAGTCTAGTGAATTGCATTAACAATTATTATACCCATGATTAGCCTCTCGTGATAATTCTAGGGTTAATTTGCCGTTAATTCCGATGCTTAATACGTTTAAGCAGATTTTAGCTAGATCAAACGCTTTGTACGACTTACCGGAACAGCGGCACTTGCGACTTCGCTCAATTCCTTTTTTGAGTCTATTTAGTTCTTTATGGAGTCTTTCGATGGAGAATTTGTAGTCACTGGGTCGTCGTTGACCCTTTCTTATATCCATTACTAACAATTTTCACTTATTATAATATATATTTCGAGAAAACTTTGGATTGACGTGACAACGCAACGCACAAAAAAGTACAATGACAGATAAAGTTGGAGCACTAGGGTTGTTACCTTGAAATAGAGATGGGAGCATTTCGTTTTAAGAAAACACCCATCTGTTAATAATGTGGCAACGCAGCAAGCAAGGACTGCTTACTACTTGTATCAAATCATCAGGACGAGATTACGGAACATAATTAGTTTGATAAGGTCGCACTCGTGGTCGGCGTCGTAGTGCGCGAGAGCAGCGTGCAGTTCGTGTACTTCAGCAGTATTTACGTATAAAGTATGAGCAGGTTGTCGCGGGTTCGATGCCCGCACGAAGCAAATATTTGTATGATCTACAAATAGTTGTTTCGGGTCTGGGCGTTTGTGGATGTGAATCTAAATTATGTTTGTAAAAGCACCCTCGACACAGGAGAAAATCCTGGTGTGGGGCAAGGTACTATAAAAAAAAATATATGTGCGTTGATAAGCGTTAACAAGAAGCGGCGGGCCGCGACACGATCTGGCGATACGATCTGATCGCATTATGTGATCTCTGTAAAGGCCTTTAAGGCTTTTACCCACAGAGCACGTTCCGTTCCGGCGATACGATCTCAACCCATGCGATCTCTGTAACCTGTGCATGTATATGCTCTCTCACTGCCGGCCGGCGTCAGATCACATCGAGTTCTGCCTTTACAGTTAAGTAAGGCCTTTACTGACAGAGCGCGATCCGTTCCGACTGCTACAAGTGAGTATTCCTAAACAACTATGTTTTTTTTGCCATGTTTAGGTGGGTTCTTGCCCTAGTGTGCAGCACGCACGTCTCAGGTGTAGGTAGGTACGGAATTAGCGCGCGGCACGCGGAACAGAGCGCATCGCAGTCCGCGCCGAGCGCAGGGTGGACTTGCCTGGCATACGACGCATAAAGGCGCAACTGCGTCGTTAAGTCGTTTAGGAATAGGTACTCATAATGCTCTAAATGATATTTTTTTTATCGTGGTAAAATCATCAAATAAATGATTCCTCCCACCCAGGGCAGAGCGGGAGGGACTGTCAGACTCGTACTGACTAAAATCCACGGTGTCCTTCAATAGCTCTTTACGTTCCGGGGTCACGGTAATTCGTACAGTCCCGCGACCAAACTCTAAATGATCATAAGGGTGGTGAAGACATCTAGCTATAATAATAAATAAATAATAAGTAGTTACGTAGGTTTTGTCTAATGTTTTATCCGTGTTTTGCTGACACATATTTTTAAAGTCGATTTCCCGCAGGCGGCATGGAACTAACAAAAGCGTGTAGAGTATCATAACCTTGCTAGAGGAGACCGACCCTGACAACACGTGCCGATGTTTGTGGAGAAGGATCTGCATAAGCTTACTCTCGAGGCCTTCAACCACGTCGATGAGTTGAAAGACATGGATTATTTCTGAAGGCAAGTCTTGCGGATGAGTGGAGACATTGAATGCATCTCAAAATATAGAATTGCCGAATTGCGCAATGAACCTATAGAGTTGCGTAAAACGGTAGCGGTAACTAAGTCATCAACGTCGTCGAGTGCATCCAATGGGGTCTCGATGTAATTGGCGCAAGTCTTGAGTCAGCGGTTTTGTCTTCGCCGTCTCCATCAAAAGTTAAGCCTGCAAAACGAACAGCGTGCGCGCCCGCGGCCCCGCTCTCGTCAGTCAGCCTACAAGACACGTAAAGCCTTTCCCCACAGAGCGCAATCCGTTCTAGCGCTGCGGTCTGTTGGCATACGATCTCTGTAAAGGCAGAACGCTATACGATCGGAAAGCTGATTAGATGGATGTCCACACATCCATAGGTTACAGAGATAGCACGCGATCAGATCGCATCGCCTATACACAGTACACTACACCACCGCTAAGGACATACGCACACTGGACTTAAGAAACCAATTTTTGATAATATTGATTGAGATAACATCGCACCTTTAAAGTCAATCGCACTCGGACTTCTTTCAAGACAATCTTGGAGTACTTATCGTTCATTAATTTGAACGGGGACATTGCAGGGAACTTGTGGAGATAGCGAAGGAGTCATCGATCATAGCAGCACCATGAGCACAAATCAGTACCTACATCGAAAAATAATTGCCATCTAATTATCATCATCTAATTGTTTTAGAAAAAATTAAAAGTGTACTCGGTAGTCATTATCTTTTTAACCGACTTCAAAAAAAGGAGGAGGTTATCAATTCGACTGTATTTTTTTTTATGTTTGTTACCGCCTTACGACCGACTGGGTGAACCGATTTTCAAAATTCTTTTTTTGTTTGAAAGCTGGTGCTTTCCGTGTGGTCCCATTGTCACCAAATCAGGATCTGATGATTGGATCTTGGAGAAATCGAGGGCAACCCTCAAATTTTATAGGACCACCCATCGTTTTTCGTAAATCTTATGAAGTAATTTAAGTACTTGCGTATGGTAATAATCATCTTATGTAGCTGAGCTGATGATGGAAGGTACAACTCCTTAACAGTAGTTTGTTACCGCATAACGACCGACTGCGTGAACCGATTTTCATGATTCTTTTTTTGTTTGAAAGCTAGTGCTTCCCGTGTGGTCCCATTGTCACCAAATCAGGATCTGATGATTGGATCTTGGATAAATCGAGGGCAACCCTCAAATTTTACAGGCTCAAGCATCGTTTTTCGTAAATCTTATGAAGTAATTTAAGTACTTGCGTATGGTAATCATCGTCTTATGTAGCTGAGCTGATGGTGGAAGGTACAACTCCTTAACAGTAAGCAGTAGGCATCGATTGATTCATTGTTCGCATATCTCCGGAACTACACGTCCGATTTAAATAATTCTTTTTTTTGTGCTAGGTATCGTTCAACTTAGGGAATACTGCAAGTTTCATCAAAATCGGTTTAGTAGTTTTTGAGATAGGGAATTTTATTAGCTTATTGTGTACATGAGGGATGTTATTACCAGTGCTACGGATTATACAGCCTGTTAGTGTAATCAGTCTTAACCTTGAAACCATAGGTAGTTGATTTAATTATAAAAATGTTTGTCTGAATTTAAAAATAAATAAACGAATTTTTCTTTAAAAAAATCAAAAATGTTTCTGTCCTACACCGTCCGTTAATTCATGGATACTATGCGCCCGAGTTACGTATTCACTGCAAAGGGCGTTAACCTGCCGCAATAGCCGTCCGTTTAACTACATACCTACATAAGTTTTAACTAACTACATCATAAAATACAGGTAACCTGTGATGTAACTAACTTCCCTTCATACTTTTCCTGGCTTAGGACAGGCAAAAATACCTACCTTTGTTGCGTGACGAGTCCAGATGATGTAAGTTAGTCAGCGTACATTCTCCGAGCCTCGTTCAGGTTATCACCCGACGCGGCGTAAACCCGGACCATTTCGGTCCACTGTTCGTTTATGTACGACATAATCACTAACACTTGCGCGAAAAATTAACGGTGGGGCGGCGCGAGGTCGTGAGGTGCGCTGCGCTGCGAGCGTACACACGATCGTTCCGTAGCGACGCTGCCGGCTGACTGATCACTGAAGTGTGCGCCGGCGACGCGGCGGCGCCGGCGTCGCGGCACGGCGCGCTATTTCGCGGCGTATTTGATCTTACCTTTGCGTAATAGGGTGAAATAATTTTGGGGAAAAATGGAGACTTTATTGAAAAAAAAAAAGTTTTTATTTTTTATTGAATTTACGTTCTGTAAGTGATACCAAACCACTGGTTTCAAGTTTAAGACTGATTACACTAACAGGCTGTATTATATGTATTTGGCAAGAATTTGGGTTGAATATTTAAACTAAAAAGAGTAAAATAAAAAACTTTTTCAAAAAAAATGTAACCGCCTTCAAAAAGAACCACAAAAAAGGGTAAAATAATCTACAAAATAACATTTATTTCGGAAGTCGGTGGCAAAAAAAAAACAATGAAATAAAAAATAACAAAGCCATCGACTTCCGAAATAAATGTTATTTTGTAGATTATTTTACCCTTTTTTTTGGTTCTTTTTGAAGGCGGTTATATTTTTTTTGAAAAAGTTTTTTTAGTTTGTCCGGTCTGTGAATGGAGCATGAATTGAAAAAGCATCCGATATTCAAGCCTAAAGAGAATGCGTGTGTCAGTGTAGTGTGCAGCGCGAGGTGGGCGATGCGCTCACACTCGCGTCTAATAATACCACGTTGACGAGCATCCGTCGCTGCGCTTGTTTCTGCCGCCAGTGCACGGCTCCTACACAATTATGTATACGACATGCTAGTTGCTAATAAAATAGTATGCATGTAAGCATGCTTGGGACGAACAAACGTCTTTAACGGTGTACATTTGCTTGCGAAAAGCAGACTTGTTTGAAGCATACCACTGAGTAAGCATGCTCAAGCAAATTCATTTAGGTACACACTACAAATGCCATATGACAACCTCTCAGCCAGTGCTGCAATGAAGAAATCATATCACAAAAACCATCCTTTTCCTTCAAAAGCAACAAGTAGCGACTGATCGTTACAGCACATGTTACTTAATTATTGATTTTGTTTAAAAGCATGCTAGCTTTTAAACAAAATCAATAATTTATGGCAATGGGACAGACGAGATAACGCAGCACAGTCTATGGGTGTGAGTTGCATCCGCGGTTCTATTTACTCCATCGGGCACTGCTTTTCAACGGATTGGTGTGAGAATTAATTCATTCTACTCTTATTATTTTTAGAAACTAACATACTTTTTGTGTTTATTACACTCGAGAGCAATGAATCCGGGTCACTTAAAGAATCATAAAAATCTCGGAAACTAAAAATGCTAGGTTAATGCAATAAATTGTATTTAATAGATAATGTAATACTCCTTAAATGAAAGTATTAAAACTTCTTAGTTATTGTAAAGTTATATCATAAAATAATCGAAAAAGGGCCACTAGTCCAGTCATTACGTACATTCAAAAAAGAAAATGAATTTGCGCTTCTAATTTTTTAATATGTTGTAGGGGATACCTAGAAAAGCTTAACTTGAGATTGTCGACCAAGCTTTCCTAGGAGCTTTCGCCGCCATGTTGAAAAAAGGGGTAAAATTTGTTTTTCGGCAATAACTCGGCTATCCGATGAGATTTCGAAAATTTTTGTGGACACTTTTTGTAGCTTTCTTTGTGCTCTACAATAACGCCTGAATCATTTTTAGCGTATCATGCATCGTTATCGAGATATCGATCGATAAAGTCAAAAATTTAGGACACAATTTTTGTTTTTTGCTTTTTTTTTCTTTGGGTCTTAATAAATATGAAAAATTGTGGAATTCAAACTTGTAGAGCATATTCAGACTTACAATTTCCTTCTTGGATTTTTTTATGTTGGACCAAAATTACGATCTCCAGCGCGCCGCAAAGTCGGTGAATCCACGCTCAGCGTCGAGCGCGCTCAAGTTAGTTTATCGTATCGTGTTGTATTTTTGCTGTGCGTAGTGTAAATCGAGGGTTCCGATATTCTGGGCAAAAATTTCGATATCTAGTTGGCTGTAAACTCGTTATAACGGAGTGCCCGCATAGAGCGTCCGTTGGAGTTGGAGGGGACAGGTATAAAGGGACCCTTTTATTAGGGTCTACGTGTTGAAACGTGTTCTTCTTTACGACGACGACGATGTCTGTAACGATGATGATGACGATGCTCTCATCGAATCAGCATCATTCCCAACGTTTCAACAGACACAACAACTCGAAGAGTTTACGGAGGACGAAGATCATCAGCCTGGACCATCCAAGCGAAAAAAGACATGAAAAAAGTCCATCGTTCGTGTCTCAAGTGCAGAAAAAAATATTTTTCTTTCCGTTTATTTTGTTTTCTTTATTTTGTATTGTAAAAAAATAATATTTTTTACTGCACAAACAAATTATTTGTTTAATAAATTACTATTGTGTGATCCTTAATTTGTTGCTCTATGTACTTATTTTTTATCCCATTAATTTCCTGAACAATTTCCCATTCGATTCGACATCCAGACACAACCGAGCGAGCAGCTCGCTCGACGCTGAGTGTGGATTCACCGACTTTGCGGCGCGCTGGAGATCGTAATTTTTGTCCAACATAAAAAAATCCAAGAAGGAAATTGTAGGTCTGAATATGCTCTACAAGTTTGAATTCCACAATTTTTCATATTTTTTAAGACCCAAAGAAAAAAACAGCAAAAACCAAAAATTGTGTCCTAAATTTTTGACTTTATCGATCGATATCTCGATAACGATGCATGATACGCTAAAAATGATTCGGGCGTTATTGTAGAGCACAAAGAAAGCTACAAAAAGTGTCCTACAAAAATTTTCGAAATCTCATCGGATAGCCGAGTTATTGCCGAAAAACAAATTTTACCCCTTTTTTCAACATGGCGGCGAAAGCTCCTAGGAAAGCTTGGTCGACAATCTCAAGTTAAGCTTTTCTAGGTATCCCCTACAACATATTAAAAAATTAGAAGCGCAAATTCATTTTCTTTTATTTGCCTTTTTTTCGGACGAAATGACTGGACTACACTTTCGAAGATGGAACTACGAAATTACAGCATTTGGTTTTGCTTTTGTTTGTAATCTGTCATTTATGTGGGTACATAAACCATGTTGATAGTGCTCTATATTCATTATTCAAGCTGAAATTATGTCGCTTACGCCTGAAGAATGCACCAGAATACTTACAATGCTGGAAACCGGCCGGAGTCAGCGCGATACAGCCAGGACTGTCGGTGTGTCGCTGTCAACAGTACAGAGTTCTCCGACGTTACGAAGAAACTGGTTCTAACCTACGCAGACCAGGAACGGGCAGAACCAGGTGTACCACAGCACGAGAAGTCCGATACTTGGTGAACACCATGCTTCGAAATCGCTTTCTCGCAGGAACTGAACTCACCAATCAGTTTCGACGCCTCGGAGGAAGTAACCCAAGTGCATGGACAGTAAGACGTCGGCTTGCTGAATCTAACTTAAAACCCCTTAGATCTGCAAACGGCCCTAAACTGGAGCGTGGGCATCGTATTTCAAGACTAAGATATGCCCAGAGCCTGCACTTCCTACGTTTGGCCCCAAAGCTGAACCGGGCAGCAGCCGCCCTCAGGCGACTCCTGCCCAATCTCAGCGGGCCAAACGCCTCCTGCCGGAGGCTGTACGCCGGTGTCGTGCGGTCCATGGCCCTCTACGGGGCCCCTGTGTGGGCCCTGAGCATTCGGACGCGACCACTCAAGCTGGTCGCATGCCAGAGGGTCATGGCCATCCGAATGGTCCGAGGATACCGCACGATCGCCGGCGAATCAGCCAACCTCCTTGCCGGATCGCTGCCCTGGGATCTGGAGGCGACTGCCCTCCAGCGCGTCTATGAATGGCGCGTGGAGGCGCAGCGCCGGGGCGAAACCCCGCTGCCTCGACAAGTCGAGGCGCGGCGAGAAGAGCTCCGGCGCGATCTCAGGGCAGTATGGAGGGAGCGACTGTCGCAACCGAGGTCCGGGCACGCCGCAATCGCGGCGGTAAGACCCCTCTTTGAGGAGTGGCTGGATAGGCGTCACGGCGTCCTTACCTACCGCATGACGCAGGTCCTCACCGGACACGGAAGTTTCGGGAGGTACCTGTGTCTGATAAGGAAGGAAGAAACGCCTGGGTGTCACCACTGCGAGGATCGTCCGGAGGACACGGTGGAGCATACGGTGCAGGACTGCCCCGCTTGGGCAGAGCACCGCCGTGTCCTCACGACGGCGATAGGCGGAGACCTCTCGCGCCCGGCATTGGTCGAGGCCATGCTGCGGGGCGAGACGGAGTGGGAAGCGGTCGCCTCCTTCTGCGAAGCAGTCATGCTTGCGAAGGAGGAGGCGGGCCGCGTGAGGGAGAAAACAGCGACCTCCCTCCACCCCAGCCGCAGTGGTAGACGCCCACGGCGTCGGACGTCGCAAGACGATCTCCGGCCACCGTAGGCGCGGGCATGCGGGCGGCGAGTAATGGGCGACTCGCTGTCCGACCATGGACCATGCCCGGGTCGACGGCGCGTTGTGTTCCACGCGCGCCTCAAAGAGTGTCAGCATAGTGACGGGGCCTGTAGAGGGCCAAAGCCTGCCGGGGTCGCGGGACTCGTAAATTACCGTAACCCCGGTACATAAAGGGCTAGTGAAGGACACCGTGGATTTTAGTCAGTACAAGTCTGACAGTCCCTCCCGCCCTGCCCTGGGTGGGAGGACTCATTTGATGATTTTACCACGATAAAAAAAAAAAAAAAAAAAGATATGCCCAGAGCCACGTAAATTGGAGTATTGAAGATTGGTCAAAAGTTATGTTCTCCGACAAATCAAAATTTATGCTCTACAAGCACGATGGAAGACACAGAGTGTATCGAAGACCAGGGGAAAGATTCAAGCAAGCATGCATCGAAGAAAAAGTAGCCTACGGTGGTGGGTCTGTACTTGTGTGGGCCGGAATTTCTTCTGAAAGTCGCACAGAGCTGGTGATCATAGAAAACGGCTCTTTAACTAGCGTAAGATATGTGGAAGAAATCCTCAATGATCACGTTGGTCCATTTATGGTCAATTTAGGTGAGGATGCTATATTTATGCATGACAATGCCCGACCTCATACAGGTAGGATTGTGAATGACTACCTTCAAGACAACTCTAACATTACTCGTATGGAGTGGCCAGCGCGCAGCCCGGATATCAACCCGATCGAGCATGCTTGGGACGAGCTAGGCAGATGCGTAAAACAACGAAACCCTCCCCCAATCACGCTTCGTGAGCTCAAAATTGCTCTCACAGAGGAATGGGAGAATATTCCCCAAAATCGTATAAGGAACTTGGTGTACAGCATGCCAAACCGTGTAAACGCAGTAATGGAAGCACGAGGAGGCAATACGAAGTATTAAAATTCAAGAAAATCGTAATAAAGTTCAAAAATTGAAAATCTCAAAAATGTCGATTACTGCATTCTTTGTTATCAGGGCAGTATTAGGTACATTGTCTATTAAATACAATTTATTGCATTAACCTATCATTTTTAGTTTGCGGGATTTTTAACATTCTTTAAGTGACCCGGATTCATTGCTCTCGAGTGTATTTTACAATCTAGCCAGCAAGGCTAATAAGCAAATTAAATCTAACTTAATTTGCTAAAAGAAAAATTATATCTAAGACGCACTGGTAGACGCCCACGGCGACGGACGTCGGCAGACGATCTCCGGCCACCGTAGGCGCGGGCATGCGGGCAGCGAGCAATGGGCGACTCACTGTTCAACCATGGACCATGCCCGGGTAAACGGCGCGTTGTGTTCCACGCGCGCCTCAAGGAGTGTCAGCATAGTGACAGGGCCCCCTGTAGAGAGCCAAAGGCTGCTGGGGTCGCGGGACTCACGAATTACCGTGACCCCGGTAAGTACGTAAAGGGCTACTGAAGGTCACCGTGGATTTTAGTCATTACGAATCTGACAGTACCTCCCGCTCTGCCTTTTACGTGGTAAAATCATCACATGAGCCCTTCCATGACTTGATTTTAACACGTAAAAAATAAAAGAGCACGTCCATTCGTTTTCTTATCGATCGTCTGTTAAGGGGACTTCCCCTAGTGACTTTGCGTCTAAGGTCATACCAAGGTATTTGGCTGTGTCTTCGTACGGTACAGTTTTATTTTTTATGTACACAGGGTTGTATTCTGGTTTTTTATTAATAAAATATTACCACAGCTTCTTTGTAACTCGATCTTGTGGACATTATTGCGGTGTTATCAACTAAAGTAGCAACAGTTAGTGAGTTTTCTAGTTCCGGTATATTACTTGTGTACAATAAGTACAGGACAGGGCTTAGGACAGTTCCTTGGGGTACACTAGCTTTTATTTCCTTTAGTTCAGAACAGGCGTTTTCTTGTCTTATTCTAAAGACCTACTAACAGTTATATACGACTCAAGTATATCTCGGAATTGTTTTAGCAACATAGTTTTTAGTTTGTAAATTAATACTTCGTGTCAAACTGCCAATCACTGTTATAAGCCTTTTTTTTTTTTTTTTTGCGTGGTAAAATCATCAAATGAGTCCTCCCACCCAGGGCAGGGCGGGAGGGACTGTCAGACTTGTACTGACTAAAATCCACGGTGTCCTTCACTAGCCCTTTACGTACCGGGGCCACGGTAATCCCCTGGTCCCGCGACCCCGGCAACTGTTATAAGCCTGGGCTACATCTAGAATACAGTACATAGTTCAATTACTGTTGTAAAACTATGCACCTGATTTTTCACGTTGAATAAACTCATTGACGCTTTACCAATGCTGTTGATTGTGTTTTCCAAAATTTCAAGCAAACCCATGATTGTTTGGGGGTCATACTTATAAGTTCATAACCCTCCTGGGCTGGTTTGACATATATTACAATCGACAAACATTTTTCATAAGAAAGCCCGCAAAAATATAGCCCGCATTCGACACGTAGTGCCGTGTGTGATGAGTCCTGATAGTGTGGCCACAAATGTAGTCAGCTTTCCACCTAAAGAATAAATGTTTTCATAAAGCTAGAATTGTTTCTTTTATTAGCGGATTTACTACTCCTACACCTACTTACAAAAAAAAAAAAACGACGGGTTGCACTCTGGGAGTGCCGGCAGAAGTGAAAACTTGAATAGTAATTGTTGGAAATATCTTGTGAACAGATTTAAGTAAAACTCGCAAAAATGGTTGACTTTTTATTTCAATAATTTTCCAATGTGACGTACATCTTTTATAAACAATGTTACCTAGCAACGAATGTATCCAGCATACAAACTTCTTTAAAAGTAATAAAGTCACACGAACATTCACGCAAGCGCCCTGCGCCGTCCTACGCTTTTTCGGTCAGGGTCACGTGTCCTGACGCGAGTTTAAGATTTTATACCCATTACAGAAAAGTGCTCAACGCCGCTAAAGAAGTTTTCACTTCAAAAACAATTTGGTCTTTTGGGAATTGGGCTTTTGGATAATTTTCCATTTTGCGAATTAGGCTTTCTGCGCTAAAACCTTTCAGTGATGGTGCCGTAGTAGCTGTGAGGCGCATGGTGGAGCGGTGTAGCGAGCGCAGTTAGAAAGTGTGTCGCGACAGCGAGCTGCGCAGGCGACTCGCGGCGCGGGAGTGATGGCCGCGAGATAACGCGCAACATCTCAGATATCGCTCTCCGCGCTGCATGCTGTAATGTGCATGATGTACAAGTCCATCCGGATCACCGGCTCTAAATAGCACAAGTCGTCAGTCGTGTCGTGATCTATGGATAGGTAAGTATACGAAACCTGACCGGCCCTCTAACTGGTGCGACTCGCCACTATTACTCACTATGCTCATGAACTGGCATGCTGCATTATAATCGCCAACAGACTGGTTTGCCTTGGTGTCCAATGTAATGATGCTACAGACATATTTTTACCTTGCGAGAGTATGTTTTTGTCTGTGATTGTTATGGGATAACAAGCACAGTCATTTTGTTTTGGCATGTTATGAGATGAGTCCTGATATTTGATTGAAACGAATTTAATAAACATTGAATTTTGCACGATTCTTCAATGCTCAAGTGTAATTTGACTGCCTAACAATACGAACTAAATTAATTAATGAGTCCAATAGCAGTTTGGATGTGTCGCTGGCGGCCACGGCTGTCTGTCTGTCTGTATGTCACAACTCCACACTCAGCTTAGTTGAGTTTGCGTCCAGCTCTGCACTCACTGTGGCCTTTCCTGTCCGGAGATAACATCGCGTTAGATCGCACAACTTTTGTGGGGAGGCGACTCGAGACCTCGTGTTAGTGATTGTCAGGCCATGAGATAGTGCACATGTGGCGCAACAGCTCCACTAGTGCCAGTCAGGCCTGCCGCAGTGTGGCCACGTGGGCCGTCGCTATCTTTCTGACATCTGAAGTGAACTGCGCGGTGCTCTCAAACCGCAATGCTTTTGTTTGACTTACAACGAACTAACTGGCGTTGTGGCTGGGCCTCCGCGTGTATCGCCTTCAGACCAGCGCTCAGCTGATGGTAGATAACGTAGACAATGGTGGCAGCCCCCCCCCCCTGCCTCCTGTGCTCCACCACTTCCACTACTTCACTGATGTGTACATGCAGGTTTGGGCACATTATAGCGTCTGTAGTTGGTTATTTAATCGCGACGTTATGATCAGCGTGCGAACGCTCCCAGCGTGGTTATTGTGGCGGGGTACACCGCGACGCAATGGAGGCGGCGCGCGTGCGGCTAGTTTCACCGCGGCGCGGAGAAACGGACGCGTTTCACTGTGACACCCGCGCACTGCTTGTTCCTTCTTCCCGCATGAAACCATACGCACGAAGGGGTCGAGATGACCACCCATAGGACACCACACTGAATATAAGTACATTAACAATCATGACACAGACAGGTGGACAGACAATCATTAGCAAAGCGCCTAATCTTTTCGGCTCACCTAACCGCTATAACGGACCTCCAGAACCTGACACCATTACAACAATTTATGAGGACGACGGTGAGGATTTCAGTCAAATTAAAATGAAGTAGGAGCACCCACTGTGCTGATAATAAATGACTGTCGAGTTCAATTCCTACGTTCACTCACAAAGCTTGCATAATCTTTAATAGAAATATACATATTATATTAAAGAGAAAGAAGATATTTTGCAGAATACGCACAAAACGAGGTCGACGTGAATACAAAAATATTCGCCACTAGCTGCTGCCCGCGACATCGTCTGCGTGAATGCGTTGCAGAAATAAAGGTCGACTGCTTATTCCCCATAAGTGGTAGCGTGATAATTATGTAGCCTGTATGTTGACCCGACTCCTTACTCGTAATAATATTTGTGCCAAATCTGAAGATTTACTTCAAATTTGGCACAAATATTACAACTTTTTGAGTTTATCCCGGACAAACTTAGACAGACAAAGACAAAGTATTTTTGGCTTCGGTAACGATTGTAGATCACACCCCAAGTATTTAAAAAATATATATTCATTGTACAGTTTTGACTTTCCTACCATTTTATTTTATTAGTATAGATATGTAAATGACCGTCTCGAGTGAGGATCATTTGCGGCAAACGCTTGCGACAGTTGCGTCAGTGGCAGCGCCCACTGCCAATCTGTGCCACTGCAGCCAAAAGATGCAGTGACGCAGCGCGCACTGCGCGTCCTGCAGGACGCGAGCTTCACTCCCACCAGCCACTGCTGACTATTGAGGGGAGGTCGCAGTACTTTTTATAAATATTTTGAACGTCTGAAAATCGAATCTAATGGGAAGTACGAGATTCAATCATTTAATATACATAAATTGAACATATCCTCAAGTAAATGGCAAAGATACAAACGTGATATGGCATAATAGGGTCGTTAAAAAAAGTGCATGTCGGCCACAACACAATGAATGGTTCCGTAGTTGATTACCCTGCGATCACCATGCGGCCTCCTCATATATTTCCTTGTTTTTTTCTATTTATCACCATAGAAACTGTTTATTTAAAAATTACAAAAATACACTATTGTCTTTGGGACATGGGAATTGATTTGTTTACCCAATTCGGACGTAAGGAACCCTAAAACGGCAAGAAATCACAATTTTAAACGCAACTGTTTAGAGATTCCATCATGATTATTAATAATTATGCAAGCGATATCAATAGACCCAGCTTTTTTTATTTTGACGTAACTAAGTGTTAAAATATATTTATATTTTATTTTCGTTATTATTTTTCTCCGAGAAACAAAAAATATTTAATTGTTGGTTGTATGTCATGATATGTATTGTATGGACAGTGTGTTTGTTTCCAGGTAGATCAGGAACTGTTCCGGGTGTGATCGCCTGCAGCAGGTGCACACGATGCACGATGCGTGCACAGTTACTTGCAGTATAAGTATTCGCACTCTCTACTCTCCGCTTCAACGAACGTATCATGGCATCCCGGACGTTCGCTATTTGATATTATTCGCCGCAGTTATTTTCATAAATTTCATCGCATTCATTTTGTTTATCAGTGTTTTGTAGCCCATTTGAAGTACTCTCTGATGGCTGCACTGCTGCAGTGATGTACCAGCGTGTCGTACTTGAAGTAATAAGACATAGATTGTATTGAAAATGAAAAAGCGCATCTCGTGTAATTTTTATTTATTTATCGTGGTAAAATCATCAAATGAGTCCTCCCACCCAGGACGGGACGGGGGGGAATGTCAGACTCGTACTGACTAAAATCTACATTGTCGTTCAATAGCCCTTTACGTTCTCGTTATCATGAAATTTAAGTTCATCGAGAAAATAAGTATTATTTATTAGAATATGAGAGTTGAATATGTTATTGCTACATCTACATCTTCGGGATCCTAATACATAGATATGTCCGGAAATGATTATATTCTAATTTAACCGTCTCGCGTCGTGGGTTTTTTCAACTTTATAGGGTTGTTCAATTAGCAGGGTTGGAATAAAAACAGTTTTTTCAATGTATAATAAACAGTTCAAATTGTTTCAAATAAGTGTTTTTTTTGTTCGTTTTGCTTTAGGGCATTAATTCAAATAAATTCTAATTTATAGGTTAACGTCTAAACTTGTAAATAAATTAAGTATATTTATCTCACTTTTAGACTTCATGTTTTCAAATTCGCCGTTAGTAATTAAATATTTACAAAAAACGATCACTGGATAAAACATAAATAATGTTTTTAATGTATTATTTAATTACAATGCCAATAAAAGTTCAAAAGTGTAACATCGCAATAGCATAAACTCAAATGGTTTTGTGTCAAACTATATAAACTCTTAAATATAAATTTATTTTCACTTTATATCAATTCATCCACCATGAAAAGTAGTTAAAACGTGTGATAAAAAACGCTGTTTAATTTAAAATTAATTAAAACAACTTGTTTTAATCATGCCAACCTAGGTAAAATGAACCCTATTACTGAGACTTCGCTGTCCTTCTGTCTGTCTGTCACCAGGCTGTTTCTCTTTCACCGTGATGTTAGAGAGTGAAAATATCCACAAATGACGTATTTCTATTGCCGCTGTAACAACAAATACTAAAAAACCAAATAAAATAAATATTTAAATGAGCCATTCTCTTCCGCTACACCTGGGACAGGAAGGAGGACATCCGTCACGCAGCAGTGAGAAGGAAATATAGACATCTTAGGGCTTGAGTCCAGTTTAATCATTTTTTGACTTATAATCTATAACATATAATAAATCTGTAGAAGGGACAATTCTGTACATTGAAAAAATAAATAGCGGGGGGTGTTGCTGAATCGATACCAAACCCAAATATGTGATTAAAAAATTGTTTGTCTGTCTGTCTGTCTGTATATGCAGGCATCACGTGAAAACTAACGTTTCGATTTCGATGCAACTTGGTATAATTATACCTTATTATCCTGGGCATAAAATGGGATACTTTTTATCCTGGAAAAATATGTAGAAAAAAAAAACTTATTTTTCAGTTACTACAGAACGCGAGCTCAACAGCAGTAGCTCAATAGAGGAATATCCTTAATTATTATAGGCTTAGCCGTATTTGGGTCCAATAGATGTTTATAAGATGTCATATGACATGACATCCGCGCGGACGGAGTTGCGGGCGGAAGCTAGTATTAGATAAAATGCTACTTTTTCGTTTTCGCCTAACGAAACCCAGAACATCAAAGGTGATGATCGTCGCCTCCAAGCCGGAGATGCTTGCTGAAGTGGAAAAATTTGACGGTGGCTTTTATGCCCAAAAAACTAGTCCACCTCAGGCCCAAGACACGGATGATCTACGGGCCAGACAGTCACGCCATCTCGAAGTGGGTGAGATTAGAATAGCTACATAATAACAAAGCTCCAGGGGATGACAGGATACAAATCTGCTTAAGGCAGGAGGAACACCTGTCTTGATAGAGGTTGTAAAGCTCTTCAATTCCGTCATCCACACTGGCATACCATCGGACGGCCCATATGGCGCTGGGACAAGGATAACACGCTTATTCAGAACGGACGCCGTATTTCACTTCTGGGCCATATCTTTAAGTTATTTTCGAAGATTTTCCTTTCGTGTCGCCCAAAAGCTCGATGACTTTCAGCCGGAGCAGGCTGGGTTTCGAAAAGTCTACAGTACCTTAGCAGGCGAATAAACCAAAGAATACAATCAGCCTCTGTGTCCTGCGCATGTGGACTACAAGAAAGCCTTCGATACCATTGTGACCTGGCCTGTGCTGGAGTCCATACAGAGATGCCTTATCGACTACCGCTACGTTGAGGTGATGCGATGCCTGTATAAGACTGCAGCAATAACCAAACAAGTACAAGAACGCAGAGAACAAAACCTATTCAATTGAGTCGAGGGGTAAGACAGGGAGACGTCATCTCTCCGAATCTGTTCACGAATTCGTTGGAGGATGTTTTTAAGATGCTTCATTGAAAAGAACGAGGCATAAATATCAACGGTCAGTATATCTGAGACTTCCGACTTGCAGATGATGACATAGTCAGGATAGAATCTGATGATGGAATTATGGCGAATATAGAAAAAATTACCAGCATATATGCCGCGTTTACGCAATGACACGACATAAAGACCACTAAAAATTAGTAACCGGCTTCTAAAACAACAAAAAAGGTGTAAAATAACTATTGTTTCGAAGGTCGGTAACTTTATTTTTTATTAAAATGAATTTCGTTTCCTTTTCAATCACAGTGGATAATTTGTACGATGGAATACTCGTACTTCTAGGTAGGTATGCATTCCTTAGAAATAGCCGGCGAGCGCGGCGGGTACAAGTGAGTGGGTATCACGGTCTGGTTCCAGGTAGTCGGTCCCTCCGGAGTAGGGTTGCCATACGTCCGGAATTTTCCGGACAAGTCCGGAAATATAGTCCTTTGTCCGGAATGCGGGGGGAATCTTAAACCGTCCGGAATTTCTACAAATAAGTGAAGAGTGAAATAAAAAATGATAAAACCAAATTATTTATTCATTATTAATTATTATATAAAAATTAACAAGATTGTCCGGAAATTTCATGGAATGTCAGGAATTTTCTCCGGATTTTTGATATTTTGACCTGGGAACCCTACTCCGGAGTTAATATTGTAATAGAGAAAGAATGTGATCATCTATTGTGTCCACAACGCTCAAGTATCCAGCCTGTTCCCTTAGGAAAATCTAACGCAGCAAAGTATAATTTAACGGCGTCTTAAGTGAGAAAAATATGTCAGTCGTGTTAGAAAGACCGTAGATACCTTGACACCATTACCACAACTGGTTTTAAGCCAGGCGTACAGTTTCTAACGTGTTGCGGGTACAATGGAACACTACTACATTGGCTAACTGGCAATTTGTCTAAAGATCCCAGTGCGTAGTGCTGACAAAAGCTGGTGAGCCGACACAGTATAGACAGTTTATATTGTGTTTTCAACCGTTATCCAAATGAGCACATCTCAATTAGCAGAATTGACAGCGTCGCACCTAGACTCGACGTGCATCGGCCGACGGCGAATGCAATAATTACAACGCTTGATCAATACTACTACCTACAATTGGAGATTGTTCGATTGAATCAACTTCACAGTCGAGTCGGCTGAGGCTTCAATGACTTGCTGTGCCCACTGCGCCGGCCGCAAATTAGGACAATTTATTTATTATAATAAAGATACATGGAGTCTTCTCGCTCGCTCCGAGTGTTCCGGCGGCGGAGAACGCACAACCGGTTGGCGTCCCTCGGCCGGTCGGGGTAGGAAGCGCAGCAGGAGCTCACCTTGAGGGACGTGTGCGGAGCCCGAGCACTGGTCAGCGGAGAGGCGGGAGCGGCCGCGAGCTCATACTCGCGCGGTCGACGACCTGTTGATGCGCCGTAGCACGTAACTGTACAACACAACACACACTTCACTCCGCGAGAAATTGTGCGCGCACGTCTACCAACTGAGAGACGGCGGGGCGAACTAAACCGGCGCAGGGGCCTGGGCGCCGCGTGCGCCGACGGCCTTGACCGCCCCCTACCGCGCCGCCTCCCCTGCACCCGCGTTCCTCCTGCCTGCGCCGGCGCATCCGCACCATTGCTCCTTGGCAGATGATGGTGTGCAGGCGAGCAACAACGCGCGGCGAAAGTCGTTACCGTTAGATTATGATAGCGATGTGTTTTTCTTGCTATCTGATAGCGGTAATCGTGATTCGAGCTTGCCAACATTTATGATGCATATATTCTGACTACTTCAATATTGTGAAAAGCTCATAATAGCTTTTCGCAATATTTAAGTAGGCAGCTTCTAAAGGAGCGACAGGCCTCACCTACTTGGTGTTGAGGTGACGTCTGTCTGGATGTCGAGTCGCCGAACAGCTTGGTAATAAAAGTGCAACCAAAGTGACCGTCTGAAAATATTAAATGTCACGGACGATGCATTTGAAAGTATGATAACAAATGTTAAACTTATGTCGTCGTGATTAAATTAAAGCATTTTGGATAATGTTTCTGCAAAGTCGATAATGAGTCTGATGCTTTGGTAGTCGTACAATAGTGTGTCTCTGTCTGTGTACGATGGAGATAGTAAACTATTCTCCTGTGAAGGGATTATTATTAATTTCCCAGACCTGTCGTCTGCCTAGTCTTTTCCCAACTATGTTGCAGTTGAAGACAGATGACAGTAGCGGCGAACATTATGCTTTTTTCATATAACCTTCATTTTCTCTAATATGATTTAGTATTAAGTTCATCTTTCTCAAATGATCCCCAAACGAGTCCAACAATAAAGAAGATCTGGAGTTCGGCGGCTCGACCGGGTGACTGGGACGATGGTGCGCTCGACCGGGTGACTCATGATATGAGATATGACAATGTTCCTATAAGTGGTTGTCAGGCATCTGCTACGTTCTACGAGCGTGTCCATAGCGGCGATTGAACAACGGCAAGGTTTAACGGTTGCCTGAGTGACGGAGGTGTGTCGATATGAATTAGATGGTTAACTATGTGCGGAACGACCTTGTCGTTGCTTTACCATGATTGATCGACTCAAGTAGCTTTTATATATGTTATTTTGTAAGGTATATATCTATGGGCCAAAGTAGCCTGAAAATAAATAAATAATAAATAAATAAATTTACTTTGGCCACTATTTCCTATACACGCTTTTCAAAACAAATATTCATTTGATATGTAGCAGTTTGACCAATGCGCCTGTAGTTAGAGCCAGGTGTCGTTACTGCAAACCCTTCCACTCTCGAGCAGCACTGACAGACAGCAATGAGAGAACATTGCATAAATTATTAAAAAAGCCAGCTATTAGGTTCATTACACATACATGTAATATGATGTACATAATAAAACATTCGGCACTCTAATCAGTACTGCACGGCCAGACTTTGGCAAGCGTTGCTTTACGTTGGTCTCTCATCCTCAGACTAACCTCGGCAAGCAATGAATCCTTTATTTCTGACGAATCATTTTCTGTGAATTTTAAGTATAAACGAAGACTTTTTAAAATGAGTACGTCTGTTGCAATGATTTACCTATTTTAAAAGCGATGATCTCAATTGCCCGCACTTGGGTGAAGTGAGCTGGTGAACGTTACACAATGGCACTACAGCCCTCCTTAAACTTACGAACCGAAGCTAACTCGATAATAGGAGCTGCGAGCTGCTCCGACGGATGTCATCGAACCGAACAGACAAACAAAAAACGTATTGGTATGTGCTTCCTAGAAAGTCCAGTGCAGCAATACAGCTAGTAGGAAGTGTTTATTGAAGCTGTTAGTGGCCAGGGCACTCAGCAGGCCACCTCACTGACATATTGTTAGAAACTGATAGCGCAGACGAAAGCTAAGACAGTTGGCCAGAACACAAAGCTTTTAGTAGCTTTACGTAGAGGAGAGGAGGCCGGCTGCTCGCACCATACACCAGAGACGCATAAGGGTCACCTTTTTTTTTAAAGAAAAGCTAGTAACATTACATATTATTATTAATACATATATATATATAATTAAAACTAGTTTAGTAACTAGAAGCATTTTGAATTTTAAACGCGTCGTATCTTTGTCAATTTTGGCTTACGTCCCTAATAAGAGACATAATACAGACAATCCAACTAATTAGATGTTTAGTTCAGATGACAGTCATCTTGCCATTCACGCTCATTTTTTTCATTCTAAAGTCAATCATCGCAGTACATGCTCCAGGATTCCGTTAAGTTAACAAACATACAATTAATAACTGTTATTTGAGCTTCTTCGTAATCCTCGTTTAGTTATTTTACTCACTTCGTTGTATAGCACTGCCGCAAGTTCTCTCTCGTGTGCGAACCAATGTAAATTTTCAAGCTCAATTGAAAGAAGCGCTGAAACAAAGAAAATAATATGATCTCTATTTGGACAGTATGTAATGAATGGGCTGTGTGAGTGCGACCCAAATTGTTAATTGTATCTAATATTAGAGCGCGGGGGCGCAGGCCGACGACCTAGATGTTTATATTTTTACATGTCATCGACGCCGCCTTCGGTCACCACGACAAGTCGCACGTCACCGCGCGTCTACTTTACATTTACCGGCCCAAGACACGGTAATTGTATCAGATCTTTGCTTGCAGAAGGTCACTCAAAATCTATTTTCTATACTCTCAGTTACACTTGTCTCTGAATAATCTTGGTGCAGTGAGTGTTGAACAAGGAGAGAGGTTCCATCAAGTAGTTTAAATAACAGAAATAATTATCAAGAACGCTGAGATCCAGCTAAGATGCTTCTTCTTTGTTGATGCCTCAAAACAAATGATTTAGCGTCAGCGATCATTCTGAGATAATCTTCATCTTTACAATAGGTCTCTCTAATCCTCCGCATTTCCACAGTTTAATTTGTAAGTACCTAGTACCTACTTATTTGAAGATCTTGTAATCTGTTAAACGTCTGTCTATAATAGGCAGTCATCATTGAGCGGTACGCTGTCCG
This sequence comes from Agrotis puta, assembly GCA_943136025.2. Lineage (NCBI taxonomy): Eukaryota > Metazoa > Arthropoda > Insecta > Lepidoptera > Noctuidae > Agrotis > Agrotis puta. Next base: position 131,043 of record OW964187.2, read on the forward strand.
GCTGTGTGTAGAGGAAGCTGGTCGTTAGTACCAGGCGCGCAGGAGACCCGCGAAGGTCGCGCTCCCTCCAGCCGCGCTATATTTAACCAGCGAACTAGATTGGACAATGGATCGGTCTCGCTGCAGGCTATGAGCATGCACTGCATACTCGTACTATAGCGGCCAATTACTGCGGATTTATTTTTAGAAGTTATTCACGGGTGACGGGTATTCACGACTCGTGTCGGATCTACCAAGCTGCAACCACTAGTTAGTTAAGGCAGTTGACAAAAATAGACTTATAAGATTGTACCTTGCATCCAAGCCTGACTTGGATGCAAGGTACAATCTTATAAGTCTATATATACTTATATTCTCTCTCTCTAATAAGTCTCTATCTACATAGCTACAGGGACTAATAACAGCCATCTACGGGTAAGGGGTCAAAAGGAAAATGTAAAAAATCGTGATGCAATTGTAATGCATAACATAAAAAAAAAACTTTTTTTGTAAAAATAGTAATCGACTTCTAAACCAAAAACGCTGGCACGGTAATACTATTTATACTGTCTCGTTGGCGAAACCGGCCGAAAGAAAAGTTAAGTACTTTTAATGTTTTCTTTCTGTGGTTAACCTGTGACTGTTGCAGTTTAACAACTACATAATGTGCACCTATAATAGCCGGGACGTACTATTTATAGCTAGCGAGCGACGATGATCGTGGTGACATTCAAGACGCGCGCGGTGCATCTCAACGAGCCACAGCGACGACGCTGCGACGTGCCGCGACGCTGGCGAATACCTGAGCGGCCGCCAGGCGGTGCAGCGCCTCTACCAACCACGACCTTTACCTTGCCAGCGGTGACATAACAGACAACCAATCAGCGGACGGACGCAATTAACTTAATGATGATGAAGCCACATTGACTTGTAAATGACAATCGACGGATCGCGGGAAGGCCATGCGGCCCGCATTTGTCGCAGTTAGCAGAATGTCGACGAGCACGACATGTTTGGAGGTTCATAGGTGGGAGACCTTTCGCCATCGACTCTAGTTCACTTCAAGCTCCCGCTCATCCCACAGCAAGGCAGTAAAAGTCGTCAGAGAGCGTGCGCCGACCGTTTTCGAACCTCCATAAACAGGTCCAGATACAGTGGTATATTTGGTCATATTCGTTGCTCCTCACCAAATTGGACGTGCGACGACGTTGCGTAGTGCACCTCCGACAGACGCAACGGGCAAGTCATTTACCTCACACCTAACTGAACGAAGCCCGCAGGCGCTACTATTGTGGGGCAGAACAGAAGGGTCGGACAAGTGCGCGAGGTGCGCGAGACACCAAAATGGTTTTAGCCAATCGAGTCTTACAAGTGAACGCTTCCTCAGATGATAATATTAGAAAAAAAAATCACAATAAAATTCAGTTCGTTCCACTTCCTAGTGACAGATCTTTTTGTTCATGTGACAATTTACGAGTACCAAAATGACGCAAATGGCAATGGCAATTTACATTTTTTTTTGTTAAATATTTCAAAGTAAACAATGTCCTTTATTTGCAAGTCTAAAAATCTCACTAGTGAGACATATAACGTTAATTTCACGTTCTTTATATCCTCTTCAATCAATTAAATTTAACTATGGGACCAAACCCGAAATCGCAAAGAAACAGCTCTGTTCAGTAGATTTTGACGAGTTAGACGATCATAAATGTCTGCCCTGATAACAAAGAATGCAGTAATCGACATTTTTGAGATTTTCATTTTTTTCCAGAAATGGCATCACAAGAGGTTCATGCATGAAAAAAATAAATAATCATAAAAAAATTCACTCTAAGTATGTTTTTTATGTAATGATTTTCGCCGTCAGATGATATGAAATATGTTTTTTGCGTTTATCTCGTAACCGCCATTTTGCGATTACTGCATTCTTAGTTATGACGGCAGATGTACTAACAACAGGTTTTTTTAACGTTGCATAGTATTCGAGCGTCTTTCTCGTCGTGAAAAAAAATTCTTACAAACATAAAAAAAATACAATTATTCGAATATTTGGAAGCCCTAATTACGGCGTTCCGTATTCTGTGTCACACTAATAATACAAACAAATAGGGCAAGTGCAACTTTACAAGTTGACACTCACCAGGTTCTTGAAGTCAGAGCTGAATGGGATGGCTGTGCCGTCAAGAAGCTGGCTCCGTACAACAGTAGCACCTTAGCGCTTGGTTGGGTGAGGTTAGCCACCCCAAAACCATCAGACTAGTTTTATTTCTGCTGAAAGTCCAGGTTGAGCTTCTCGATCGTATCATATTGTTAATACTTGCCTCACAGGTATAAGGTAATTTTATGAAATTCTAAGATGGAACCTTTCAAATATAGAATCCTGGCGTAGCGAAGTTTTAAGTTTGCTGTCGAGTGCAACACACAACTGTTCACCTCACTACAGCGACGAAATGCAGTGGAGCCGACTCGCCTGTCACTGTATTTTCTACTTTGAATACAAGACATGTTCAAATTTTGAAAACACTTTGTGCTCTAGAGAGCAAAATCGAGTTTTGCGCTCAGATTTTGAATGAGAAATAGAATCTTTCCGAGCGTGTGAGGTGAAAATAACATTTCTTTCGAAAGTCGGTGACTTTGTTTTTTATTTCATTGACTTTTATGTCACCGACTTTCGAAAAAAAAAATATTTTGTAGGTTTTTTTTTGTGTTTTTTTTTTTAACCAAATGGCAGGTACACTGCATCGAACAAAAAAAGAATCATCGGAATCAGAATCCTCTGAGTAATCGGTGTAGACAATGTTGATAATTTTTTAGGTTTTTGTTGATTTTTCAAAAACCGCTAGTCCGATTTCGATTAAATTTTATTAAATTGACGGAGCCCCACTTTGCGGGGCTCCTTATTCCGCGTGATTTAAAAAAAAATACACTTCTAACCTAAATTGTCCGAGTAAGGTGCCAGCAAATCCTGAGCTCGTAAAGAGCTAGTTTAGCCTAGGCCAAACTAGTTTGTTCTGAAATCGGTTTTTTTTTTGGGTAGTATTTAAACGCAAATCAAAAAATATCCTTTTTCTATGCAATAAGATTCCGAATTCCCATCAAAATTACTGATTGCACAGCAAAATATTCAACTCAAAATATCACTAAACACACTACAATTTATTTTTGCAGCGTACAGCAATTTTTCCTAAAGCAAAAGCTTTTTCATCAATGCACAGCTAATAATCTTAATGCACATTATACATGTTAACTCTTTTTCTTTTAAATATAGCTTCTATTTTTATATTATTTACAGCAGTTTTTCTAAATAAAACAGCATTTTATTAGTCACAGTCGTCTTATTATTTATTAATTACCACATACCAGTAATTTATTGAACTATTAAAGCGGGTCTTGCTTTCGCGGGGCGTCCACGCTTCCCAGCATGTCGACGGAGCCCCGCTTCGCGGGGCTCCTACTTCTGGGTGGTTTAAAAAAAAAATAACCACGAAGAGGATGGCGGGGTCTTTCAGACCCCGCCATCCTCTTCTAACCTAAATTGTCCGAGTCGGGGTGCCAGCGTGTACTTACTGGTTAATATGCGACTGGGATAGTTATTTTGCTATGAAATATGGAAAATTTGCTGTGCAGTCAGTATTTATGCTATGTATGTAGTATTTTTGTACAAAAATAAATTTAACTGTATTGCATTATGAGAAAAAAAGTAATGTCATATTGATGTATAATTTCGAATTATCTGCAGTTTGAGTTTTGTAAAACATTTAGTTTATTTGTGGTGAAGTAAGTTATTTGATGTAAAAAAGAATATAAATGATGAGTATGTATTGATAGGCGATTATTTATTTGATATGCAATTTATAATATCCCTTTTTTTTTCGTGGTAAAATCATCAAATGAGTCCTCCTACCCAGGGCAGGGCGGGAGGGACTGTCAGACTTGTACTGACTAAAATCCACGGTGTCCTTCAATAGCCCTTTACGTACTAGGGTCACGGTAATCCCTTGGTCCCGCGACCCCAGCAGGCTTTGGCCCTCTACAGTAACATAATTATATATAAAAATCCGAATGAATAAATTCCTCCTTTTGGAATTCCGTAAAAAAATGGTCAAAAGTGACTGGGAACTGTTCTATTTTCTATTTATTTTGTGTTTCCGATAGTAATCCGTTGTAAAATAGTAACAATTTTTGCATTTACTGAGTAACATGAGAAATTGCTAAAACTAAAATAACCTACGTCACATCGTATTTCCCTGCCCACTACGTGTCTGTACGATGTGCGACGTAGCCGCCAAGCGCCGCTTTTTTATAAACTATTTATAATAATAATAAACGATGTCATTGCCCTTCGTGCTGACACCATTACTATCATAGTACATTACGAGCATGTACAATGTCACTCGCACCGGCTGTATCCCAATTACTACGCTCTTTCACAGGATCATCCCTTGTTAATTAATTATGTCAGTATCTAGCTAGTAAGCAGTACTGTACGGAGCACCGCATCTGTTCACAAACCACAGGTCACTGGAAAGAACTGCATGGCGTCCTGTGAGCCTCCCCGCCGGCGCCGGGCGCACGTCTGTGAGAGGAGCATCTCATCTCGTCCCGGCAGTTCGATTAAAGTGCAAAGTAAACACATGAATGTAAACTGTGCATCAGTTCAGGTAACACTCAAATATTAGCACATTCTAGATAAGAGTGTATAATGTCGTCAAACTCGTAAATGAATATTAATTTATAGTGTTGATAGTTAAATGACGACTATTTCAAGCGTCGAGAGTAAACAAAACTTAGATAACATTAGGTAACTATTTATTCCCTCTGACTAAAATAACCATGAACAAGGTGGCCCAGGGCAGCCCCGGCATTTATTTGGAATTTCCAGATGGTTGTCTCAAAATCATTTTTAACCGACTTCAAAAACAAAGTAGGTCTTCAGTTCGACCTGTATGTTTGTATGTATGTTTGTCCGCGATTATCTCGCGATTGGCTGATCTGATTTTGATGCGGTATTTCATTTTTTGTTTTTATTTTTTCTGGGGAAGGTGTTAGTATATAACAGTAATGGATATCTCGTGACGTTGCCTGCATAGATCCATGTTTGTAGCTTACTCGGTTTTTTTTTTTAAGGGTGGCAAAATCATCAAATGAGTCAGACTGTCAGACTCTTACTGACTAAAATCCACCCGTGTTTCTTCGGATGCCCTTTACGTTTCGGGGCCGCGGTAACCTGGATTAAGAAAAAATCCGCGACCCCAGCAGGCATTTGGCCCCGTAAGGGGCCCCGTCGGTGACCCGTGAAATGCGACGCGACACCGACCTGGGCTTGGTCCATGGTCGCACGGCGAGCTTACCCATTACTCGCCGTCCGCAAGCCCGCTCCGCCGCTGTGCCCTCTGCTATTAAGAGGGATACGCGTTGGAGCGTCCACCCGACAGGCTATTCGCATATGGGCAAAGAGACAGGCACACAGTGCCTAAGGAAGAGTTTTTGCCCGCATCCCAGGGTGCACCGGCCCGAAAAACTGGTCTTCCCCCCGGACGTATCCGAGAGGGAACTCCAGTCCATGGACGCACGTGGAGGTTTCCTGTCTTAGCACGCCAGCTTAAAAACGCCGATAATTATGAAGATTTTTGTTGAATTACTAAACTAAAAAGGGTTAACACTTTTTGTGTGTTTAGTTTAGAAGTCGGTTCCCTTTTATTTCTATTCATTTGGTTTTCTCTCGGGGTGTCGGGGAGGATCGAATGCTTTTCCCACTCGCACGAAAAATACGCGCCTGACGTGGAGTTGCGTATGAAGGTTTTGCGTAGGAAAAGTTTTACTGTGTGGAGTTATTAAAAATATAAAAACTATTTTTACCCGACTACGGCAAAGCCAAAAGGAGGGTTATGATTTTGACCGGTATGTATGTTTGTATGTATGTATGTTTGTATGTATGTATGTATGTTTGTTTGTTCCCTCATAACTTCTAAACTACTTATCATTACATGACAAATGAGGTGTCGTTAGAAGCGTCTCAGTTGTCCGCTGGTTATAGGGTAGGTGACGTGTCACCAAATCCAATATGGCGCCCTTTAGGGGATGAAAAGTCGTTACCGAAAAAAAAAAAAATTGCGCATAATATCGACATGGGTATCAAATTAAAGGGCTTGATGAGCACATTTGAAATATATATACATTATATAGCTTTTACTCGCTAATTTTCTGTTTCTAACAGTGTAAACATGGGTATCAAATGATAAATCTTAAATTCACAACTCAGAAACTATACATGTAACATAAATTACTTACTTCAAATAATATGACCCCAAAATAGTGTAAATAAAAAATAAGTTAAAAATAACTTAAACCCGACTACGTAAAAATTGCGCACTGAAAAGTATAAAACAAGAACAAGCCGTGGTCGTATGCCACCTAGCCAATAAAGATTGTGTGAAAGAACCGCAGGTGGCATACGACCACGGCTTGTTCTTGTTTTATACTTTTCAGTGCGCAATTTTTATGTAGTCGGGTTTAAGTTATTTTTAACTTATTTTTTATATACTTTGGGTATGTCAAGGTGAAGCCTTCGTAGCCTTCAGCGAAAACGCTGATAATACGACACCCTGCGGTCAACAATCGTAAAAATCTGGAGAGAGCTTCCTTTCGGACCGCAGTCTGCTCCACGTCGAAGGAGACTTAATGGCTTTCCCTACGATCAGAATACACCACCACCAATATATTCTTCAGTCATGGCGTAAATAATTTTTTATGGTCATTAGTTGTAACTGTAAGGTCACTGAATGTGCACTCGATGAAAATAGCAAAACGTACCTGTCTATTCTGATCGTACGGACGTTACACTAACGAGCGCGGCTCGCAGTGCCGACTTCCGCGTACTCTTGTTGTTGTGAATGTCGAAACAAAAATACTGACTAGGTGGCAGCAATTAAATCACTTTTCTCGAGTGAAACAAAAATTAATTAACGTCAGAGAAGTATAGTTAACAATGAAAACCTGTGATTGCGGTGCACTCATTCTTAATGATAATAAAATAAAGAATACTGAGAATGAGTTTGTACTTAATCAGAATCATACGAAGAAAAGTTAAACAACAGCAATTAACATTTAAACTGTAATACTATGTATATTATCAGTGTATTAACAGGTAAGAATATAAGGATAATGTTCTATCGATTTTAGTTTTAGTTATTTGCTGCGCCTTAACGGGGTAATGTATCCATTAGTTTTAAGCTATGCTTGTAACGATGTGTACATTGTGCAATAAATAAATACTATAAATAATACTATTAAACGAGCAATATTTGTATTATATTTTTTCCGGTTCTCGAAAACGGCTCTAACGATTTCGATGTTTGTAATTTGAAAGAAGAATCGGCAAAAAAATGATGGACCCGTCCCTTTCCTTGTAACACTCCCATCCATATATAAAACCAAAGTACGTGAAAAGTGTATCATTTCATTGTATGACAGCAAACCTGTAAAACATAGGAGAAAAAAGTTATTGAGACTTGAATGTCAAAATACCAACGCTACATAATGTTAGATAGAACTCGTGTGTCTTTTAAATTATATTTATCCGCGGGCTATTTATTTGGCGGGCTACTAAGGAGGAATCACTTAAAGCGTTGACTGTCATGGTGATGACCATGAGATCAACCTCCCGGTAAAAAGGTTTAAAGGTTTTTTTCGTGTTGTTATTTTTTTAACCGACTTCAAAAAGGAAGAGATTCTTAATTAGACTGTATTTTTTGTTTGTTTAATAAGGCTTCTCTGTTTGCAACCGAGGGGCTCGGTCGACCAGGTACTAAGTATACAAAGGTAGGTAGAAACACGAACTAAACCGCAAGCTGCGCCGCAGCGTGCAGCAGCAAATCTTCTTGGCTTTGTATCGCTGTATATTTGCGAAATCGATAAAATTTGTTGACGTAACAATAGTGTCCAATTGACATGAAATGAAAGTAAAAGGAATGCTGACGACGTACGATACGTACGTAAACGAGCGACCGAGCGTGCTCGAGGTGGCCGTGCGAGCGGCGAGCGGCGAGCAGCTCTCACGGACGACGCGCGGCGGCGGGGAATGTTCGCCGCTTCATTAACGTTAATCTGAGAGCATGTAGAAGATATTATTGAAGTGAAAACTTCTTTAGCGGCGTTGAGCACTTTTCTGTAATGGGTATAAAATCTTAAACTCGCGTCAGGACACTCGCGTCAGGACACGTGACCCTGACCGAAAAAGCGTAGGACGACGCAGGGCGCTTGCGTGAATGTTCGTGTGACTTTATTACTTTTAAAGAAGTTTGTATGCTGGATACATTCGTTGCTAGGTAACATTGTTTATAAAAGATGTACTATCGCGGACACTCCCGCCTGACCACCACTAAGCTCATTTTTGCTTGCACTTACAACATAGAAACGCTCTCTAGCCCCGCCCCGTTTCCTTTGTGTAGAAATAATGAATGAAATACAATACCGTCCGAGCACACTGACGACGCACGCCAAACGAGTTTTTTCTTTTTAAACTGCTATTTGAATTATAAAAATACTTTAACTTAAATTGGCCTGCGTTACTGATGATAAGTATGTGTGTGTGTTTTTTTAACTTTGTTGAATTTGGCTTACGTTACGTTATGTCGGAAATTCGGAATTCACCGATTTCTGTTTTAATTTATTATGGTTTTATTATTATCTTTTAATTTATTATGGTAATCTTATAAAATCCTATACTATTGATAGGCAATAGGTAAGCTTCTTTTTACCGTTGTTAAATCATCAAATAAGTCCTCCCATCCAGGGCAGAGCGGGAGGGACTGTCAGACTCGTACTGACTAAAATCCACGGTGTCCTTCAATAGCCCTTTACGTTTCGGGGTCACGGTAATTCGTGACTCCCGCGACCCCCCAGCAGACTTTGGCCCTCTAGGCGGGGGACCCGTCATTTTGCTGACACTCTTTGAGGCGCGCGTGGAACAAAACGCGCCGTCGACACGGGTGTGATCCATGATTGGACAGCGAGTTGGCAAATACTCGCTACCCGCATGTCCGCGTCTATTGTGGCCGGATATCGTCTGTCGACGTCCGTCGCCGTGGGTGTCTACCACTGCGGCTGGGGTGTAGGGAGGACGCTGTCCTCCGCGTGACGGACGCGGCCCGCCTCTTCCTTTGCGAGCATGAGGCACAATCTCCAGAGGCATTTTTTTTCGTGTCGGGCTGGATAAACCCATTTTAAAATCGAAAACCGTTTTCATAATATTTTTTTATATACAGTTCGGTGTCTCATCTACGTGGTACAAGGCTAATATTATGAATAAGTTTATTTTAAATATTTAAAAAAAAATCTTAAACCCTAAAATCCTGATCGCTCTGGGTTGACCCGACTCCCGATTGAATGAAAAAAATATTTTTTAACTTTTTAATGAGATGGTTCATATGAAACAACTTATTTAGATTACATAACAAATAGTTAATCTTCATAGTAATAAAATATTTTCAGTTATATTAACAATACTTTTGCCTGAATTTGAATTTAAAATCGTGACCGGGCTTTTTATCTGATCGCTCTGCGCTGAGGTAAAACATCGCCCTCATTCCTAGTTACGCGTTATAGACACTCTATTCCTCTCCCGCTGGGCAGCGCCAGCAGTGGTCTAACCGCCGAGGAGGATACCTGTCTGCCACGTTACCGCGAAGGTAAGTTTACGAAGGTAAGTTTATGATTGCTCTGGATTTGGTTCTCGAATTTTATGATTGATATGGCACGTTATTTAAATTAAATAGTAAGCTTGTAAATGTGTTTGCTATGTGAATTAAGTGATCATTATAATGTTTTTTATGAGACGTAATCACAACTTTCTACTACTTTTAAATTCGGCTAAATTTATGATTTAGTGACTTTTTCTGATCGCTATGGCTGTGATTGCTCTGTCCAAAAAGACCAGAGCAATGATATTTTGCATTAATTGTACGTTATAAATGCTGTTTTAAGTCCGGACAGTAACAATGACTAACGAAGAACTATGCATACCTTTAATTTATAACCTTTTCTGTTACAGGTGGAAACCATGCCTCGAAGAAAAACATTTTATAGAGCGGGAAAAGGGAGAGCAAAATTTCGTCAGTGATTTCTTCTCAAACCATGATAGTAGGCTACATGAGGGAGTCGTATCATAAAGATTCGTGGAAGTCAGCTGTGGTTCCGTTGGTGGGATAAGCAGCAATAGCCGTTCAAATACGTAGAAAAAAAAATTGTCTTTTCCTCCCAACTGAAACCTGGTTTATATTGAAGATTATCTTATATCACGAAGAATAAAACAAATCAGTTGACTGTACCATATTTGAAAACACGTCAGCTGGTCACCCAAACGTTATGAAAACAAACGTCAGGTGTCGCTGTCAGTATCTCGGTGGAAATATCGTCAGCTGATACTTTGAAAATTACAAGCAGGACTAAAGCTCTCAGCCTAAAATGTGCATTCAGTTCAAAGTTTTCAATTCCTCCCAACAGAAAACTGGTTTATATTGAAGCTTACTCTTAAGAAAACAAAACATTCAGCCAATGTTTACTCGCAGGTATGGTAAAAAATACAGAGTTATTCTATTGAGTTCGACAACAGAGAGGTATCTGAATCTGTTGATTTTTTAAAGTCATACAAAATAATGATAAGTATTGCTAGAACCAACGACCTCAAGCAATTAAACATAACATAACATCACACCTGTAATCCCCGAAGGGTTGGACAGAGGTGTACCTAAGTAAAATGAATTATAATCTCCACCAACAATTATAATATGACCAATTTCCGCTATCCCCATTTTTTTCTTCCGACACAACGAAATGATCTATACATGACAAATAATCCAGATCTACACGGACAATGGTTTACAAAGTCAAGAGAAAATCACCAAAGGAAAAAAGCTCGGGGCACAGTACTATCAATGAGTGATTTGACTCCAAGCCAGCAAAAGGTTCGTAGGAAGAAAAGTAGGGAAAGTTCGGATAATATAGTCCAAATAATTGAAACTAAGCCAAAAGTTGTTTTTATAAGTATGTTAATTTGTTATTTTAAAATTATAATGTAATAAGTAGTTTGAAATTATAACGATATTTTTCTAAAATAATACATTTCTCTTACATCAATCTTGTTATTCGTACACTGAATATGACTGAAAACGGCTAAATAAATACTATTTTATCAATTTTAATTTTATTATTTCACTGATTTCACCATTTATGATCGCTCTGGTACCAATTATGATTGCTCTGGTCGCGAAATTTTTTGAACTTAAATATTTTCATAACTGTTTGTGTAAGTTGAAGGCCAATAGTAAAAATATACTATTTGAATATCATTCTTTTTAATGCGATACATAATTACTATTAAAAATCAATATCTGAAAAGCACCAGAGCGATCACACGAATACGCCCGTTTTGGAGATCCATCCATGACTGCTTCGCAGAAGGAGGCGACCGCTTCCCATTAGTCTCGCCAATTTTACCTAAAGTAAATAAAACAAACAGATTTTCGTAAAATATTTATTAGGTTCAATATAGGAACTGAATCAGTTAAAATAGGTTAAACACAAAATCAAAGAAAACGTTATGAAATTAACTTCACGGAGTTTACCGTTTAAAGAAATACAAACCTTCCCTTTCTGTGACCTATTACTATAAGCATCAGTTTTTTTTATAAACAATAGTTATTAGTCCTGTATTAGTAAGCGGGTGCAGCCGCTGGCGAAAGCTAGTCACTTATAAATATATCTTTACAGTGGCGAACATTGTTTCTTTAAAACCAAACTAAGAAAATGAAACAGATAATGCGTGAGTAAGCGAGAAAGTATACAATAATATCCGTGCATAACGTGACATACAGAATTATTTCATTTTAATTTTCGCTATTATTCAAATTACATTTTCTTAGTTAAATTGTTCAACAAATCAAATATTAAACACAAAACAATTATAAAATAAACAATATCTTTCCTATAATTAAATTAACAGTCGGTAAACAATAATTACTTTTCACTATATCTAAATAAATACAAAATTATCACAATAATCATCAATGGCTACTCAAACATAATATTTAAAAAAACTGATTTCGAAAAAGAAGGAGGTTACCCTATTTCTTGATGACGCCTGGACCGAATCTAAAGTTCTTTTTTTGTTTGGGGTGGGGTAAGAAGGCTACAGTTTTCAGATGGTCCCATGATAATATGGTCAGGATCTGATTACGGGACTATGGACAAATCGAGGGAACTCTTCAACAAATTTTAATGATAGCAAATCAACCGCGATTGCTGCTATTGCATATCTATGAATAATGCTCACTAAAAAGAGGGAAAATAGTTAAACCGACTTCTAAAACAAATACAAAACAGTGTAAAATAACTTTTCATGTGGTGCACAGTAGGCACCATTACCGTTTTTAACAGATCGCGGTAAGCTGCACCATTTGCTCGCCCTGGGATATGGACAAGCTCTCTAGGACCACTAGCATCTCATTTCATTCTCACTCATACACACTCTTCCTCAATTATTATTGGGAATCGCGTTCCTTGGTTCGTAACGCCTTTTTGTGACGCGCCATAAGTGTCGACGGCTATGTTGGCTAAACCTAAAGCACTTCTCATCTGCAAAGATGGCGCTTGCGAAATCCACATCTGATGTGATGTCTCTTGCGAACCTTATTCTTGCCACTTTTCGTTGCTCGGTGAGCACGATTTTTATCGCCGGTTTCCTATGATGGAGCGCCTCTCTATGTAAAGCACGACGAACTGGGCGTAGTGATACTTCGTACTCCTCGGCGAACACACTCGTCAGAGTAAACGCGTCCCCTTTTTGGTAGGTGTTCACCATACGTTGGACGTTTTCCTCAGGAATGAGAAACGGACGTGGTACCCGTAGTCTTTCCTCTAAGACACCCACTTCTTCATGGCGAGACTTTTAATCGGTTCTCTATCTAAACATAAATCTGAAATGCCATAATTTTTCCGAATAATAACTTGCCATTTGTCCGAATAATAACTTTCCCAAACATAAGATCACATGTTATCACATGCCATAACATTAAAATTCCTAAATGCAATATGTCCTAAATACCATACACATATGACTAGAATTTTTGATCAATATATTTATTGAATTTTTTAATAAACGTGTTATGGATAATGATTTTCGGACACACAATTTTAAGAGATGAAAAAGGATACCTTTTAATCAATACAAAACATACCTATATTTTCCCCTTTATTTACACATACTCTGGTGTTATTTATGTGTAGATAATAAAACTGCGGACTTGGGCACGCAATTTGACACAAAGAAAATAGTTACGCAAACAAAGGGCGGGCGCCTTTTGTTTATATTTTTTAGCAAAAAAAAATTAAAACCACAAACATAAAAGATAATGCGCTTTGTTATCACTCTTTAAACTTTGTCGGCAAGGATTAAAATTCTTCGATGCCTTCTGCTATTTCTAATTGCTTTGTTATACTGAGGTAAAAAATAGGAAGTTCGGATTTGTCCGAGATATTGATATCATTTTTCATTCAAACTAATCTGAAGCTCATTCGAAATAGATACGAATAATCTTTTTGTAACGAAAGAAATGATGTTTCTATTGGCATTAAAAAAAATAAGACTTTTCATTTAGTTTTTTTCTGTTTGGACACAACTAGCAAAGTTGTGTCCGGGGGCCTAAAATGTCTGCTTTAGTCGAAGCGTAAATAGGATAATAATATAAATTACATCACAATTCGTAAAAACGGTCACAAAGTGACAATCTATAATATTAACTGCGTTTTTAACTATTTTAAGAATGTTATTAACGTGATTCATATTAGTATCCAATTGATTCTGCTAAAGCGCTCATCTTATCCCTTGGGTATCATCTATAGCTACGTATAACCACGACTCGGGAGGCAGGTTGTGAGCTCACGTAGAAATAATAATTGTTTGACCCATAATACGGTACGGTTAGCGCAGTGGCTGAGCGGTTGGGCTGCTGCGCTACGAGCGCGGGTTCGATTCCCGCACGGAGCAAATATTTGCATGATCCACAAGTAGTTGTTCCGGGTCTGGGCGTTTGTGTATGTGAGTTTATATGTTTGTAAACGCACCCACGATACAGGAGAAATTCCTAGTGTGGGGCAACGTGTAAAACAAAAATGCTAGGTCGTGCTTGGCACCAAAAGTTTTAAACAAGATTCATTTACTTAAAGATTGTTCTTTGAAAGTCAACAACAGAAATAAAAACAGATGAGATATTAGTGCGTGTCTTAGCGACAAAAAGGAAAATAAGTATTTGAGTTCGCGTAGTAATATTCTATCTAGTTTAATCATATTTATCAAATACTTTTACTCTTTATATAATGAGCTAAAAAGTTTTTAATTATTTACACAAGATGATAATTATTTGCATGAAACACTTAGCATCGTTTCTATTACAAAAAAAAATGATAAATGAAAATAACAAAATGTATCATAATAATTATTACTAAAATGATCTACTACTTACGCTCATATGCAGCTGCTCAGCGATTTGACTGATGTTAAATCTTTGTCCATGCAAAATTATAATTTTCGTTACGTTCTTCTCTTCTGAGATTTCTGGAAGACATTATGCACAAAATGTTCTAGCACAGGTTCTCAGGAGTCCAATATTATTGCACTGGTTAACGTTTAGGCAATCAAAGCAATGGTCAGTATTCAAACGGTCCGGTGAGCGCGCCAAACTTCGCGCGTAAAATTCGCAAAAAAGTGTACAGAGGACACGTCAGTAACCTGCGTAGAGCAGATTGCAACTAATAACGTTGACTCTTTCCTAATAGGCCCAAACTGTAAGGGGGCGTGGCTCGGCGCCTCCGCATGATTTAAGCGAAAAAATTTTTAACTGGTCAGGCGGAAAAGTCCGCGATAGTACGTCACATTGGAAAATTATTGAAATAAAAAGTCAACCATTTTTGCGAGTTTTACTAAAATCTGTTCACAAGATATTTCCAACAATTACTATTCAAGTTTTCACTTCTGCCGGCACTCCCAGAGTGCAACCCGTCGTTTTTATACTGTGGTGTTGATGAGGAGTAGCCAGCGGGGCGACGACCTCGCTTGATTCACGCCATGATGAAACATCATCCACAACATAACCTGTGCACAATCATCGCCACTATAATAATATTTATAGTGAGGCCGCGCCGTCATTTGAGACGTGTTAAAGCAACATCTTTTCCACAACTCATATTAGTTTTGCCATTTCAGAAAAGAAAATATTTAGACCGAACTTAGTATTTTTTTGTATCGAGAAAATTTCAATCGATCGGTATTTCATTTTTATCACAATTTACATCATATAGTCAATAACTATATTCCAAGTTGTTGGATCTCTAGTCCAGATATGTACGAAGAAAAGTAAAATATAAAAACCGCATTTGCACGGACGTATCATCCTAAGGAGTTCTCTTATCAAGAAGCTCACGGGAGGCTCTGGGCAGTAGGCAGCACGCAGCTGGCACTTGTAGTGTTGCGCCACCTGTCGGTTAGCACACAGCCCAAGTCGGCGAGGTGCGACCTTCCGCATCATGACGCGGCCCTGATTGCGAGCCAATTATTGACGCCGACGATTATCATCACTTACGACACAAGCTAGGCCTGCGCGACGGAGGCCGCTAATTGTCTTCTTACATGCCGATGGCACAATGTTTGACGATACGGACCTTCGGAACGTCACTCTATTAACCCGCTCAATCAAAATAATTGAATGAATGCCTATTCAGTGATTGCACAAGAAACATAAACACTTCTATTAGGTGAATGCAAACGTTTGTATTGTTGTTTGTTTTGAACCAAATCTTAATACACACAGGTTTAGCTAAAACCCAGAAAATGGATCGAACGTATTCGTACGTGTTTCAACGGTGTGACAGTCAGTGGGAACAGTCATTGCTGATTGATCGTAATCATCATCTTGCGATCGACATCTAGACACAGCTTATGCGGTGATTATACTTTTTGATAGAGTTCTGCAATCCTTTAAATTAAATTAAACTGTTACCGTCTTACTTCAAAAAGTTAAACATCTGTTGAATACTTGTCTAAAAACTGTCAACTGCAAAACGACATTTGACGTTGATATAAGGGTCGTTTTGCAGTTACCTACACTTTTTTAGACCAGTGTTCAAAAGATGTTTAAGTTTTTGTAGTAGGACTTTTTATGTCTTGATTCTCTGGTTTCCACTATCGAGGGAAATGTTCGTGTGTGTGCGACGGTGTGCGTGCGGCTTGCGCGTTCACCAGCCAGCAGCGCTCCGTGTGCACTATCATACAGTAACTTGACGACATATTTAACTGCAACATGTACACTTACCACTTGCGGACGCGGACGTGTATTGTGGTGACGAATGATGTCTGACAGAATGCTGTTACGAGGGTTGCCACCATTGTCTTGTCTGAATTTAGTAATTTTTGTAAAAAATACCATAAAAAATATAGTACGCTTAAAAAATATAGTATTTTAGTAGGGAAGAATAAAAAATAGACTAAAGCAATATTTTTTACTTATACATTTTTATGAAAACTATATCTCTCTGCACTTCTTGCATTTTTAATAATTTGTAAGTTTTAAATTAATATAAATCAAGACCTCATTTTTTAATAAAGCTATACCTAGTTGCTCTGATTCTTTCTTCCTGCCACTTCGAATTCATAATTGAAAATATCCTTTCCGTGAATGCCGACTGTAAAATTACTAAAACTGTATTAACTTTACTAACTCAATAAAATTAACGAAATCCAAAAGAAACGAAAAAGGCAAGCAAGGTAAGAATAAATATATATTAGTTTGACGTTGTCAAGTTTGACATCGACGTAACAATTAGGAGCGAAATATGACAGGGACACATTCGGTTACACGCGCACGCACAAGACGTCTGTCGAACGAAAGACGCGTTCGTAAATTGCAGGAAGTTTTTTTTTATTTTATTAATTTTAGTATTGCAAAATATAAATACTGAGATATTGTACTGAAATATAGTATTTTCGCGTACTACATACCTATTTCTCCAACAGTATATAGTAAGGAGACCCTAAATACAATACAATTCTGAGGCAGTCGTTCACGACCCCCATGAACGATGCCGCAATGATATATATACAAGAGGGAAGAGTTATGGAACAATAATTAAAGAAACCACTACAGGTTTTGTATTCCGTTTATTTGCACAGCCCCAAGGGTGGAACCCTATGAACAATAACAATAAAATAGTTTAATATTATTTAACGGTCCCGAGGACCTGAAGAGTAACTATACTAAAATCTAAATAAGTTCACTACAAACCTTTTCAGGGTAGATAATATTCTAAGTACCTATTATAAAACAGTATTTTAACTATAATAACTTTAGATGCAGTACAGCTGTAGCTGCTAGCCGAGGTAAAATTGTACTGATCAAAAAAGAGCTGAAGATGACACAAATGACAGGATGAAATTGGAAATATGAATAAACAAAAATTTTAAAAATCAATATCGATCCAAAAGGAAAGAGGTTGAGACAACAGATGAGGTGGAATACCCACTCTGTAACAATACTACATATTATAGTACGGTTGGCAACCCTGTTGTGTACCTGCTGTTACCTACTTCCATATTTCTTATGTACACAAAGAGTTTGGACACAAATATTCTCAAATATGCCAGATCCAATAGCAACTTTGACTGAACTTTTTAAAACCTACACTTGTCTTGTATACAAATAATAAGGCTGAACTAAAGCTTCCCCTCTAGAAGACTGATATGAGTATGTGGCATGCACCAGCACCACAGAATACGTCTTAATAATCGCACTGTTTACATATACAACATTATTTTTTCTTTATGCGAAACCCGATACACCTGTCTAGTATTTTTGTGTAAAGAATCTATGTACAAAATTTTAAAACCGTATTATAAAAATCACAAGGTTATAAGTTTGTATATTACCTGGTTGTCAGTTCAAAAACATGCTCATTTCGCGGTACACCCGCGTAAACCGCGTCTTCTGTGTTATACACTCGTGATAATAGCTTGGCAATAGTTACCTAACCGTACGGTGTTTGTATTGTAATTAACTGGTAATAAAATGTAATTAAAATAAATATATTTGAAAAGACATATAACATGGTGTAAAAATTATTGGAATCGAATCAGTTTCTGATTTTGAACAAACTATATTCAGGTTTCGCATATACTAAAACTAATGTTGTATACCTATAGATAGTATCTAAACATAAAACGATTCGCATTAATGGATTTCAGCTTGCTTTAATTTATACAAGGCCTTCTTCTTCTAAGATCTACTGCTGCGTCTACTTCTTACTAAGATCGTCTTCATCTGTTTTATTTGTTTTTTAAAAACGTTACCCCACACTAGAAATAGTTCTGTGTCGTCGGTGCGTTTCCAAACACAGAAACTCACATACAAAAACATCCAGACTTGATTGATAGACAACAAATTGATTTTGATTCGACGCTACGTACTATCACTCGGTAAATTAAATGAGATACATGTCATGTTAATCACAAAATCAAAATCAAAATCAATCAAAATCAAATAATTTATTTCAAGTAGGCCATTTACAGGCACTTTTGAATTGTCAAGAGACAAAAGTAAAATAAAATAGTTTAAAAATAGTTACGGTGCTACAGTCCCAGTCACAAGACATAAAAACTTGTGAAAGTACTGTAGATGCCCATTCCAAAGCGTAGATCTCTATGGAGAAGAACGGGCAAGAAACTCCATGGACACTCTTTTTCAATCGCCAAAATTATAACAGAACCTTTGTTACATCATTCATCTTGAGATGGTACATTATGTGAGAACGATGTAGCAAGTAAAGTGTCCATAGGAAATTCATATAAAAAAAGACAATTCAATAAAATTATAAATAATTAAAATAAACCGCGGCTGTTAAGAGATGACCAGTCACGACTGACAGCGCCCGTTCACGAACATGACACATGGAGGACAAAGGTGGACAAAGGTGGACTTGATGTCCGAAGGAGTCTGTCAGTGAACCAGTGCTGGTGTGAGTGGTCGCTACTCGCGTGCTATCACTATCGACTCGCCCAGATTAATCACCGACTGACTCACACCGCGCAACCACCCATTCTACTACCTTCAGAAGTATCATTTTACTTCTGAATTGACTTCATTCAAGTGATATGCAGCTCCACATCGGATATAATTTGAACAGGGTCATACTCACTGACAGGTTTGTTCGCCTATTGGACACGATCTTCTGACGCAGTTGATGTTCTGTTGTCATCTGTAGGTGCGTCGTCAGTTACTATCGTGTGCTCCCTGGCTGGCGGCTGGCCCGCATACCGCAGCTAACACCCGCGCACTCATTAACCCATATTCGAAACAACGACCAAATATTTGTCAAGCAGGTAGTTAATGTTCCTCGAGATTAGAAGCTCATCAGCTTATCGCAGTTATCAGCGTGTGTATACTTGACATGTACTCAACATGATCACGACGCTCTTTGTATTTTAGGTTAAACGAATTGTTGATTCTTCTAAAGACGTTTAGTTTATTTGTAACGCACAGGTTCAAATACTTCCTGTGTTCGGTCATCATTTCTATACGATGCGTTTTCAATAATGTTCATACTCGCTCCGTTACATGAAGGTCAGCTTCCTACACTGTATTAATATGCGGATATGTTTATGTAAGTAAATCTAATATTGCACGTGAGTGGTAGAAAATGTGGAGGTTTGTTAGATAGTAATCAAGCCTCGTAAGTAATAGGAAACGCGAACAATATGGTACGCAACGCAACTCAGGCGCACACAGTCGTAGGCAGGGAGTGAGTTGGACACGGACAGTGCTTTTTAATAAGTACCTAGTAGTTGAAGTATCCGAGGTGGAAGTGATGTTACTTGACGCGTCACACTGTGCACATGTGTTGTGTTGAGCTTGCTGATTGCAACTTACAACTTTCTGAATAGCTTGGTGAAGGTCTGCACGTATTTCATTCATTTATTTGTAGTTCGCCGCTATTAGTTCTAGTTCGAGAGTGCCAAGATAGCAAGGAGATGTCATGTTATACCTTCTATAAGGCTCGCTCTTTTTTTGTACAACTAACTATCTATGACTACAACTAATAGGTTTAGTATAATATTCTGTATTAGAGGAGCAAGAGAGGGTTCCAGTACGCTCTGAATGTGAAGATAAAAGTAAACAGCGTGACAGACGGACCCGAGGCATGCGGGTTGCGTACGTCTGACATGGTTGACATGGAGGCGACTGGCGATGCAACCAGCACACGTGCTCATTACAGTAACGAGCTCGGAGGACGCGATGAGCACACAGTTAATGTGCATTTACTGGAGAAAGGCGCTCTTTTGAAAACTGTCTTTTGTAACTTGAAACATTTACTTACGCGCTAATTTGCAGCAATTTGTTTTTCTACATACATAATTTATTTGCAAGTTCTTCCTTCACTTTCAGAGATTGTGTGTATATCGTTATGTCACATATTATCGTAGGCTTTAGTTCTCTGCTTCAATGTTCTTGAAGTGAATGTTCGAGTGAAGAAGAATGAAGAATGTGAAGTTTTTACTTGAGAAGGTACCGTCATTCCATATTTTTATTCTTCATACCGTGTGAATATTCCAACTGGGTTTGGATGGCTAAATCAGAGACTAAGAGGAATAGCGAAAAATACTTTAAAAAATCTCGACACCGATTTTGATAATGATATAGATGCTATCATATTTATTCTTAGTGTTTTGTCTTATATCTTCTACCAAACTTTATCTAAACCACGCTGAGATCCGGTTATAGTTAAATCAATTGCAGCTAAATAGGTAGGTAATTCACATCGATCTTTTCCTTATCTGACCAACACAACCCAGTCACTGGACAACACGATACCTTGTGTATCATCTGAACAATGGAGCCGCATTCGTTAAAGTTGTAAAAACATGAAACTAAAGCTGTCGATAAAGTCAACTAGATGGACATTCAACCTAGCAAGACGTGGAACAAACAGGTTCGTGTGCGGGGTGAGGGGGGGGCGGCCCGGGGGGCGGTGCCCTGCTGCCTGCCGTACTAACTGTACACCTGGACCGTCACCCGCGCCTGTAATAACACCTCACCTAGGCATTACTGCTACTAAATAAAGGTGTAGTGCAGCTAACTGTACAGAGAAGCGACAGCGTTACATTCAACTGAGATAAATAATTAGTAGGGTGTACACTTTCCTGGCGGGGCCGCGGGACTGTCCTAAACAGCGCACGCAGGCAAGTTGATGAGAACCACCGCCTCATCAAAAGCTGCTACAGCCTACACAGCAGCTTCACTTGACCCACATCCTAGTTGACGTTCGCTGCGCATGCGCACATTGCGAAACTGTCACATCATGTCAACGCGGCTAGTTTGCACTAGATCCACGAACGTGCACACGTTGCATAGTGTCCGACCGACACTGTGGCAATGTGCCATATTTTAAGTCGACAAAAAATGATAATAATGTCCTCTTACTAAATCAATAATTTGAAAATTATGTTACTAAACTTACTATCTATTTGGAAACCAGGTATCACATAACAAAGGAGCATCGTACCCGCTGGTCTTCAGGATGGAGACAGTGAGAAAAGTTTGAAGAAATCATATTATGAATTTCTGCTGGACCGAAACCGAGACTGCGGTAGAAATTAGAAACTTATGTTGAAACTAGGGGTTTTGGTCGAAATCAAAACAGAACTTTCAGTAAGACACTTCCAACATTAAACTTATAAGTTAGTTCAAATTATTTAAGATGAAGTGCAAGTCTGCAGCTTTATTGAGAGCATTCATTATTCAAAATGCGGGTGTCGTTGACCCGCTGCGGATCACTGTCAGCTGCGTGTTCTTGTATTATTTATGTCGGTTGCCGGGGGGCCGGGCAAGCATACACAATGTTATTATGCACACTTCCGCTCGCCGGGACGAACTGGTTTCTAAGAACGCAGTTTATGAGAGGGCTGCTGCCTCGCCGTCGCCACTCGCTCCTCACACCTCACCTCATAAGTCGTAGGTAGTTGTTGGGTTAGGAGGAGCGGCACTGTGCTTGCTGTCTAGAATCAAATGTTTGTATTTTTATCTCCTTAAACCTATTCCTGTGATAGTTTCTACTAGTAATGAACAATGTTTAGTCATAGTACTCCGATTGGTACTAGACAAGTACACACCTAAGAGGAGGTAAGACTAAGTACCCTAATATCGGAATGGCATTCTCCTTGAAGATGGTTGTATTGTATTGTGAGTCATTTCGTTATTCGTACTATTTAGTTCGAGGCTTGTTGCGCGCCTGCATGGCTTTGTCTTAATGCGTTCATGCCGAGGTGGATTGCCGAGAAGTAAAATAACGAGCGCACATTACCGCGCACTTACAAGTTTAAGAGCTAAACTGTACCACACACATTGTACGAACCATTGTACGAAGGCAATGGAAACACAAAAGAATAAGAAAAAACTTAAAACAAAAGTTATATGCACATATTTTCGTCACAATTGCATTGTGACGAAAATACTGCATCACACTACACCAGACGACGCCAGCGGCAGCAGCTCGAGCCGGAGCTCGCTCGCTATTACCGGCTGTGATCATCGCGATATCACACAACAGACGCGCGCCATGTGAGCCACACGACCACATCACTCACAATCACAACACAATCGACTTGCAAGGAAACACTTCCACTGCCCACAGCGCGGCAGCGTCGCATTTAGGTTACATTATACTAATACGTATATTTGTATGTACACGGCGTTAATCGCGGTAATATAAACGAGGTTTTTACTTCAGATAAAAACCAGTTAGTCTTGAAGCTAACTGGTTACATTTTAGCTCGCGCTAACACCTGGCTAATCTAAAAGGTAATTATAATCAAAATGTTTGAAGGTAGTTGTCGAGGTTCTACCGACAGACGGCCTATTTAGCCGTTGTCGCGTTAACCTCGACTAGATAGTAGCTAAGATGAAAAGGTCCAGTCTATACAAAATTTGGATGACAGATGTCATGTCAAGTAACTGCCAAACTCTGCCAACGTGAATCACTGTCGTCAACATTTGAAATGTGGTTAATGATTACCTACGAAGCGGATCATATTATAGTAAGCGAGACCAATAAAATGTTTGCGATTTTGTGATAGGTGAACCTTTTCGTTTAATTATCTATCAGACATATCGGCTGGAGACTGCCAACTATCGGACACGATGCAGCCTTCAAGTAATCACTGGTAATCAACGCCGTGTACGTCCAAACGAGGCTCACGTCAAACACATCACGACGCAACGAACTTAACTCAAATTACAACGTCTTCCTATGATGATGACGTGGAGTTCAGCTTAATAATAAAAGTAGCGATTCATGAGTTTATCACGATTGTTATTTAAATATTCGTCTGTGGTCGTCACGACTGGATTGCTACTAGCGAGTATATCACGTCAGCGCGACTGTAGAAGCATTTAGTTGAAAATTTAGTAAAGACATACTTACCATCAGCACTGACGCGGCGCTGAGTCTCCTAGATAATAGTATACAGCTGTGACTAACTTGTTTCTTTGCACCCGTATTTTATTCAATACAATTTTTATGATATTCTGTTATTTTCTATTCTGTGTAATAAATGTTTTTTTTTTTTTTTTAAAAAAAACGTTGCCCCACACTAGGATTTTCTCCTGTATCGTGGGTGCGTTTACAAACATATAAACTCACATACACAAACGCCCAGACCCGGAACATCTACTTGTAGATCATACAAATATTTGTTCCGTGCGGGAATCGAACCCGCGACACGCAGCGCAACAGTCCAATCCCTCAGCCACTGCGCTAACCGTGCCATCAAATTATTAATGCAACGGGTGACTGACAAAAAATAAAATATGATAGTGTGATATGAAGAGTAAAAGACGTTACCTATCGTTCACATGAGCAAAATACGAGACAGGCTGTGATTGTAGATGTTAGTCAGTTATGGTTACAGTAGGTAGGTATTATGTGACATTATTTATAATTTGTTGTTGACTTTCGTGACGCAAGCAGCACAGGCGAGGTCACTGCGCGCGTTTGAATATTCTCGCAATGGCGAAGCTAAAACGTAAAGGTGCTACCTCATTCGGTTCATTCGCCTGTAATGTAACGTTACAGATTCCAGGATTGCAACAGTGAAGAAGGGAAAATCGAACATTACAGGGCGCAGCTTGTAATGATACAATGTGTAATAAGTACCTTGATAAAATTTGTAACATCAATGCGCTCCACTTGTTATTCAATGTTACATTACAAGCGAATGGTCCTGGTAAGGGTACCTTTATGCGACTAACTGTGACTTATTGATACAGCAACCTCCAGGGAAGCTGACTCATGTACTAAGAGCTGCAGCACACGTAGTGCATATAGCTCGCTCGGCACATCAACAATGCGCATGTCGCAACACATTCCAGCTCGGTGCACGTCTGCTTTGCACAACCGAGCTGCCCGGGAGGAGGCGTCTCTCACCGCCAGCTGTTAGCTAACTCAGTGAAGCGGCACACGACGCACACTTGCCGAACTAGTATTAGTAAACAGTAGTTCGAAGACGCACACTCATGTGATTTCAAGCGCGCCAAACGCCAACTATTCGGAACTAATTAATGAAATCGTATTAATTCTTTCCATCCTGATTAGTACGCAAACATTTGCCATTGAATTGAACCGCGGCATGAATAAATGAACATTTTTATTAAAACAACGTTGATAATTGTTTTCTTTTCCGCAGTAGTAAGTCCGGTTGATTTTAATAAAAAGTTCGTAGCATTTAAATAGCGTTATGAATAAAGTTTAATGGTCGAAAATGTGGAGCAAGTCGTTCATAATATGTTAATAGCAGTAGAAGAGAGGAGCCGTTACACGCGTCTCTCTTTCAATATACATATTCATAATAGCACTAGCTTCTGCCCGCGGTTTCACCCGCGTCATGTTAGGCGTTTTGCCCTATGGTCCCGTCCCCATCAGTTCCTTTGAGGAGCGCGAGGAACATAACTCGGGCCTTGTCCCTGTTCGAACGGCAAGCTACCCATTACTCCCCGTTCGCAAACGGCTGGAATAAGCCCCGCGATTTCCGATGCCCTGGGCCTCGTCAGCGGTGGCTGGGGCGAAAGGTAGAGGATGTCCTTTCCCTCACGCGTTTCGACTGCTCCCCTTTCCCCTCACCTGTCTAACCAACAGATGGCGTATTACCTTTTTTTAATTTTTTACGTGGTAAAATCATCACATGAGTCCTCCCACCCGGGGCAGAGCGGGAGGGACTGTCAGAACAGACTAGTCGTACTGTCTAAAATCCACGGTGTCCTTCAACAGCCCTTTACGTACGGAAGTCACGGTAATTCGTGAGTCCCGCGACCCCGAGATGGCTTATTACCTAGTGTCAGATAGGCAGCTGTTACAGTCATGATAGATATTGAGTATTCAGCTTCAGCAGCGTCACACTCATACAGTACCGAATACCGACCCTCACATAGTTGGGAACAAGTTAAATGATGATGTTTTGGCCTTTTCACATCCTGTTTGACGGTTTATTAATAAAACCAAATAAAAACCTTCATGTCAAAACATACCTACAAGGAGAGATATAGATTAGTGTGCTCTAACTAATGATCCTTATCACAACAAAGTAATTTAATTACAATTAGCGGAATTAGCCATCTAATCTCATTTTCCTACTATATCTACTAATATCTAGTCTATCAAAACGAACAAGTTTGTCACAATGTAGCTGATTAATTACTGTGATGATGGCAACATAGATAAATTAATAGATAAGCTTTTAATAGGAATCGGTGGTATTCAAATTTCCACCGTGGGATCTGCGGCCGTATTATGACGTCTTAAACCAGGCAAGTTCCAGTGAGTGAAAGAGAGAGAGATATACAAGTCGTCTAGCGCGACCTCGTTCACTCACTGGAATAAGTCTGGTTTTAAGACCTCATACTCGTAATACGGCCCGGACGTGAAAGCCCTGCAGCACGTCTAGGAGTGGCCTGTGGAGGTACAACCGCGGCACGGTAATAATATACAGGGTGCATATTCCAAATGCGCGTGGATGGCTGTATCTGAAACTATAAGGAAGGAATATCGAAAAATACTGAAAGGAGTTTCGAGGCCGATTTTGAGGAAAACTAAAAGTGCATCATTGGATTTTTGTAAAATCTACATTCCTGGCCAATAATCGAAACCATTGATTTAAAAAGAAGCACACACTCTTTTATTAAAATATCCGACAGCGTCGCGAACAAGTATCAAATTCTGGGAAGTAATGAACATACGGCTTACTTAGAGAAATAGCCAATTTGTATTATCTATGTAAAATTAAGCTTTTTACATGGATAATACAAATTGCTTGTATACAAGTTGCAAATTGTATGCTACTTAAACAAACCTGCATACAAGTTACAAGTAGGAAATTTGAATTTGAGATTGTGTTTTGCGGCAACCCTAAGGCCAACCTCCATTACAGGGCAGCCGCGGCAAACCGAGTTACTGGGGATAGAGCTCCGGCTCGATCTAATGGTGGCAGTTGGCACTCGGCAACTCATGTTACGGAGCGAGGGGGAATGTGGAGTAGTCACCTCCTGAATCAGTTATACTAGCGAAGGAAGAGTAATTATTGAGTAGGTTAGTAAGGAATTATTGAGTACTTCGCCGTCCGATCAACGACGGCCCTAGTTAACGGATCGCCACCTAAAAAGGAGCTGTCAGCAACCTGATAGGTCCAAACCTGCCGTAGTAGCAGAATTTTCTAAACAAGGTACCACGACCCTGGTACGGAAAGAGGAATCGAAAGAACAGGGTGGTTTATAGTCAGTTTGAGTCTAACAGTCCCTTTTACTCCTCGCAGAGGGGAGCAGAAGGAACAGATATTTAGTGATTTTAAAGCCCCAAAATGGGATGGTTTCATGCACCCCACTTTCCTTAATGTTACCTACAATTTGCCATCCGTCCGGGTTTCACCGGATTTGCCCTAGTTTAGAAGGCATCATTCCGGTGAGCGTCCGGGGGGGTTTCATTTGTAGTCCGGGTTTAAAAATTTAGTCTTGCGCCGCTCGCGAGATGCGCACACTTCACCGCCCCCCCACCTCTCCCGATGCACTTGTCACGGTGCGCACTTCGACTCATGTCCGGGTTCTGAACTCTATAATCCGGGTTTTTCACGCGTCTTGTCCTGGTTTCCAAATTTTAGATATGGCAACCTTACATACAATGGATACCTAGATGTGAAAATTGTTTCATCGATTCCGCTACAGTCTATGTTAGCATTTACACTGCGTTCACCGATCCACCGTTAAACGCCGATGCCACCGCGCCGACGGTTTCGATGAAACTATTTTTCCAATCTGCCCCGTTCACGTGCGGGGTGAATTGTTTAAGTTATATTTATATATATAAAAGAACAGGGTTTTTTATTAAGACTCGACTACAGCCGAAACCGCTAAACGCAGAAACTTGAATTTTGGACAGCAATTGCATTCTACCATGTAGGGGAGCAATAAGACGGGATTTTGCGAAAATCCTCCTCTAAGGGGGTGAAATAGGATGAAAACGTTTGTATGAAAAATCTTATTCCTTGGGTTTATACATTTGAAACTTGCCACGAAGAAATAATAAAAAAAACGACGGGTTGCACTCTGGGAGTGCCGGCAGAAGTGAAAACTTGATTATTAACGTTGAGCATGTTTGATATTTTGGAATGGTTAGGGAATAATTTTGCACCAATTGCTTTATCAGTATAAAAGTACTATCATTTATGTGGTAGAATACAATATTCATTTATTGCGCTATCGTACACGGTCGAGGTCGACCTCGACCTCGACCTCGACCTCGATTCATGGCACGCTGTAACATAGACGAACATTCGCGCAAGCGCCCTGCGCCGCCTAAACGAAACAGTAGGCCCAGGCATACATTTTCGCCGCGCCGTAGAGAGGGGATAGCTGTCTACTCTCCATCCGTCCTACGCTTTTTCGATCAGGGTCACGTGTCCTGACGCGAGTTTAAGTTTTTATACCCATTACAGAAAAAGTGCTCAACGCCGCTAAAGAAGTTTTCACTTCAATAAAAAAGAATGGCACTATTAGTTTTTTAAACTACCCTCCAATGGTGATCTAGACGACGTTGAAATTTGTTTGGGAAAATCATAACACGCTAACTGATGAATTTGAAACTCAGTATAGAAATTAGATCAAAAATACACAAACACGGTTTTTCGAAAATCATCCCCTAAGTTGGTGAAAAAGGGTGATTAAGTTTTAAGGGAAGGATTTTACTGTGTTCTTCAACACAAACAAAACTTGGCATAAATAATATTCCAATCAATTATAAGATGCGTTTTAATATATTTTTCAAAAATTTACCCCTAGCGGGATGAAAATTGAGAAATTTGTTTCAATGAAATATCTTTTTCGTTTGGTTTAAGTTCCAGAAACCATTCAAAACTCTCATCTTTCTCTTTTAGTATTGTAAAGGATGTGGATGGGTTATTAGACTTAATTTTGAAAACCTTAAATCATATGAGATGACACGGTAAGTAGGTATTTAGATTTTCCAAAAGTATCCCTAATAGACGCTGGCCGGGAGTTGAAATTCATAGAGGGAAAAGTCAGAAATTCGTGCAGACACGAAGTCGCGGGCGTAGTTATTGCAAAAATAAGCATTGAATTTATTTGAACATGCGTTCAATTTGTTAAATATAATGAATAACATAGAGCAGGTAGATACTTATTGGATTATTAAAGTTTCCAGAATAAACATATATATGATAATATCAAATCTAAAACCATCCTCAGATACATATTTTGGCACTTATTAGATTGTAGTTATCTATAATATAATTATAGTTGAGTTTAGTCTAGGTCAGTGATAATAATCGCTAAAAAAACCTGCATATACTGTTTATCTTTACTAAACATCTTAATCATTAGATTGTGTAGAAACATAGAAACACTTTCATGTTGGTTGCGTGTGCGTGGTTTCTGAATATTTAAAAGTAAGTCAGGCTGACGAACTAACTCTAAACATGTGCGATATCGTTCCAATGATCGTATAACTTGACCAATGTACCTAATATAATATTTATCTGGTCTTTAAAAGAGTGAACCTCTGAATCTGTTTCATCTGTTTCTTTTCAGAGTAGTCAGGTACGAAACACCGGTCTCGACCAGTTTGTAAAAATTCACGCAGAAATGTTTTCTAAACCTACTTGCATAACAAAGATCATTATTCATCTCAACCATCCATTGCAACCATCATTTCAGTATTCCAGTTCAGGCAGTACATAAATCCTTGTGTGATTGCTGTGTGTCATGTCACTAATTTACTTAACGCTCGTGACGTGCACTGCTGAGCAGTAGTATCTAATACTGACTAAATTATAATACATTCTGTAGTCCCAGTTGGCATGTGTGTAACATAAGGCGCAGAAGTGTGTCCCCGCCTGTAGGAGTACGCAGGCGCCGCGCGCCGGGCGCACTGCAGTATGAGTTTATAGTTCCACGAAGCGAGCTCGTCTGTTCTCATGTTTCACTTGTAACCAAACACATGCATTATTCTGTGCAGTACAAACTTGAAGTTAACGTCGATCGCGAGAACGGGGAACCTTCGGAAAATCCTCATCATTTTATGATTATTTATGAGTAGTGAGTACCTATTTGCATTGTGCACGTCGCCCATGACTCACTCGCTATTACATATTTAGCGGCAGACGTCAAAATAATATCTTCTCTGTAAAAATAATAACATTTACCATTCGGCTCAACTTGTAGATAAACATCCTAAGCACACAATCAAGACGCGACGTGAGTGTTCACCGCACTCGTCGTCAGGTCGGCACAAGGTGTCTGCTGTGCGCACCAAATTAAGTCGTAATCAGTCAGTAGCTCAACAGCAGGTATATTTTGTATAAATGTATATTATATATATAGTCATCTAAATTTTCTCAGTGGATGCCACGAAATCTGGATGTTGGATTTGACCTGTTCAAGGCAATGATATTATAAGTAAAAAAGTGTAGATACGTTATAAGCGCTCAGCAAGTGACACACTAAAATGTGGCTAAGTGACAAACCTTGACCTCAGTGCGACGTTGCCGGCGTCAGCAAGTGCACTTTACGTAAACACGAGTGAATCAAAACTAAAACTGACTCAAAACCAACGAAAATGCCGTCGTGTGTTATGAGATATTGTGCGAATTATACAAGCAAGACCTCTAAAAGTCTAGGAATCACATATCATTCGTAAATATACTATTTATCCTAATATTTTCACAAATAAAACATTACGATTCTAAAATATGGCGTCGTAAAAGAAAGAGTAAGACAACAATTTCTGTATCAACAAGTGCGATAGAGATAGATGACAGAGTAAAATTATACCTACGAAACAGAAAGTCAGTTGACTAACAGTGCAAATGGTTCCATTATACCTACTTAAATGTAGATTTTTATTAATGTTTTGACTAGCTTTTGCCCGCGACTTCGTTCGCGCACAAACCTTGTGCTATTTATCTTTTCCCGTTCCCGTAAGATTTTGATAAATCCTTTTAATTAATAATTAAATATTATATTACTACATTGAAATCTGTGATTGATTCATAAATAATAAACTTTTTCTTTAGTTGTAAGTAATAAATTAATTCGTGATTTCTAGATTTCCAACAAATGAACTAAGGTGTATCCAGTGGGTGACAGTTTTATTTACCTCATTTGAATGCATTTTTATTACATAATACTTTTACTATATGAACTCATGAGTGAATCGCATTTTTAGGCATTATGATTTATGCCCGGTGTAAGGTAATTTCATATCTGATTAATTTATTCTACATTGTTTCTGGTACATTAGACGACGCACTGTCTCGAATTATATTTGTCTCTACCTACCTTTTAATATTAGTCGTTGCATAGGCACAAATTACGGCTACAATGTCTGTACACGCGGTTTGTACCTTCTGCCTAGTTAATTTGTTTGTCTATGATGCCAACGTGCAGTGATTGGTGGCTCGAATAATGTTTGTTTACATTCAAGCGCAATTGACAACATCTAGCTGTCACTTTTTTTCTTATTGGTTTTATCAAGCTATCCTTTTTACTTGTAGTGAAATGTAATGTGTGAATAAAAAGTGTGTATGTGTGCTGCTTCTCGGCGCGGAACACTTTTTTCTGTTGAATTGTAAGCGTATAACATATCTATTTCAAAATCAAAATCAAAAGTTTTTATTTCACATATATTGCTTATAATATCATTGGTTCAAGGTCATAAACTCGCCCCGTATTATAACTTTGCATTATTCCTAATGATTCAGTTCGTGAAGAACCAGCAATATCAATTAGCAATTCTTTAAATTGTTTATTTATCTATGTCGTACCAGAAAGAAACACTTAGGTGCTACTACAACTGTTTTTCGCTCTTTCTAGAAATTACAATTTTAACCAGCTAATGCTCAGTCCATGCTTTATGTTAATTTTACTTGTGCGTGTAACCATTTTACGAATATTAGAAGAATTGCCAATTAATTACTGGAAATTCACAGTGAATCACTTTGAGGAATGATTCTAAGGGTGCAAGTTGACAGCGGGCGACACGAAGCCCGCGCCGCCCGCAGTGACTTGTCGTCGCTTGATGATTTCGAACCCGCTGCTGCTGCAGATGGAATAGCCACCCCGCCCCCCTCGCTTAAGTTGTACCTCAGCGAGTTAGCAGAATAGTTTTCGTGCGTTATAACGTGTATTAGGCGTCTATAGGCTGTATGGTCGTTGGTGGCCGTTGATCACGTCCAGAATTCAAGCACAACACGCTGCTCGCTACACTCAGAGACACAGACAAAACATTTATTAAATGCAACACATAGAATGATATTAAATACCTAAATAAAGAAAACAACATTTGTGCAACTAATTTGTACCTATTCGGAATATATTTAAACCTACTTACATCGCGACGTGCCGCTTCAAGAATAGTGTTAGTTCTGTTTATGTTTGCAGCGCGGCCTGGGGCGGCGCGCGGGGCTGCGGCGGCGGCGGGTGACGATTGATGGCGCGACTACAAAATGGCAGGGATGACAGGATACACTATAATATTGCTTAGTCTTGCGGTGCCGGTTATGGCCGGGCGAACCGGTCGCGCCGGCTGGGCCACACCGAGGAGCGATTACCGCGGCCGCCATCTTGCGTGGCTGAAAACGGCCGCGATGGCGGTGCGCACACAGGAATGTAAGGGACCAACTCAACCGAGTAAATCATAAACAAGACGAAACATTCCCAAAGTACCTACACCAATTAGCAAGGTTAAACTATGTGCCTGTGTCCGCGGGCGCGGACGACATTCAGCCACCAAAAAAACTGGAGGTCGAATGGACAGGAAAAATAGATAATTGAACCAGTCTACGTTAATGACATTCACCAAAATATTGCTTCACCGTCGTCCGCAGCGCCTTGCTGAGACAGATAATGATAATGATCGCATACGATTAGTCAATCGGCTCGCCATTGTACCTACATGTTTAGATAGAGTCAGCACAACGTTACCCACTCGTGTCAGTTATCAGGGCACAGGAGTCGCACCACCCGCCCTCGTCGGTCACCTCCTAGCTCCATTGTGTGGCAGAACCGCGAAAGGGGTCCAAAAGCTCTTGTTTTGCTAAAATTAAGTACTTAGTAGATAAAGATCGCATTACATGACACAACCGCAACTTGCAATAATTTTCAGGCGTACGTTATTGTTTAGTTACGATCTAAAATATGAAAGTAACATTCGTCCGAGCGATTGCAAATTGAGATCAATGCTTTCAATGATTACTTCATAGTTAATACACGAATCTAGTGTAATCGTTAAATACGATTTACATTACTTTTTACTTGCAATGTAATGCATGCTACTCGTATGCGCACGCAGCAACGTAATCAAAGCGTAGATCAAATGTCCGACGTGTCACGTTACAACGTGGTGTCTGCGAGACCAGCTATCAACTGAACTGTAGGTCGTTATGAATGCTCTACCTGCCTTATCTCTAGCAAGTATTCCGGTGGGAACAATAACAGTGCGCTGATCCCAGCCGCGACCGGCGGGCTCTGCTGACCAAGCATTCCCGATATTGCCAGAGTGTAACTCTAAACGCTAGATATTAAGTGAATGTGTATCCTGTTGTTAGTTAAGATAGAATAGTCAGTCTGAAATAAACGGTCGTCAAGTAAAGTTGTGCCTTTTAAAAACCCTCCGAGACTCCCCGGTAACTTAAGTGGCGCAGCCGGTAGGATACCCAAAATTTAGCCTGTGCTTCGAAGGACACTAAATCGGTTCTGTGCGCGCGGTATTGGGTAAACTCGAACCAAACAAATTCCTGTCAACCGGGTGCCGAGGGTTCCTGTTTCTACGATTGCAGCTCTACGGGAAGGCATGGGAACGAGCGAACTGTAAGTAGACCTCCTTACGATTCCTGTCTTGTCCTTGTTATTTCCTGTGGCTACGAAAGTAGATATATATCGTGATTTTCGAACTAAAATCGTCGAAAGTTATTTGACTTCGTATTTGTTAATTAGGTAATTATTTTAAGTGTGAAGTGCTTGAGCATTATTTTCGGAATTTTATTATTTGTTATACCGTACTTAGAATTTTATATTAATAATTTTAATAATGGCAGACCGAGTACAAGTTATTCCAAAAGAATTGCTCTCCCTTATCCCTAAGTTTGATGGGGACCAAAATATGTTAAATTTATTTATAAAAAAGTGTGAATATATATTGAGAAATTTTAATGGACCAGAAAATGCGACACAATCAACATACGTATTTCATTCTATTACTAGCCGATTATGCGGTAGAGCGGCAACTCTACTAAGTGAAAGAGACGACATTAATTCTTGGGAACAATTGAAAAATATTCTCATACAGCATTTTGGAGACCCTAGATCAGAGGAGTGCGTAGCGATTGAGCTCGAAAATTTAAAAATTAAAAATGATGAAACTTACTTACAATTTTGCAACAGAATTCAACAAACGCGTAGCACCCTCTTCTCTAAGGTAAACTTGCTCGCGGACGAAGGTTTAAAAGCTGCTAAAATGATAATTTATAATAGTATGTGTCTTAATGTGTTTTTATACAATCTTCCGGAGGATCTGATTAGAATCGTACGTTTGAGAAACTCTAATACTTTAGAAAGTGCACTTAGCATTGTCATGGAGGAAGTTAATTTTCAATATCAGTACAAAAATAAAAACAAAGCTCAGAAACAAACTTCATTACCTAATCCTAATAATTTTGTAGACCCCAGATCGCCTAAACAAAACCTTTTATCGCCCAACAGCCAGCCTTTTAAATTTGGTATCCCGCAACAAACGCAAAATAATAATAGGCCTGGTTTTAATAATTCTAATCGATTCGGCACACCACAGTTCACACCAACAAATTTTAAGTTTGGTATTCCAATAGTTCCTCAGCAAGGTTTTAAGCCCAACTTACCTGGTCAACAAAATTTTAGATTTAGATTCGTTCCTCAGCAAGGTTATAATAATACTCCAAATCAGGCCAAGCCAGTTTTCAATGCACCAAATCAACAATTTAAATTTGGCATACCCCCACAAAATCAACCACAACGTAATCCACCACAGTTACAGGAAAGTGATGTCTCTATGCGTACAGCTCGCCCGATGAGACAAAACATGTTAAATATTTTACTCGATGACGATAATAATCTATTCTACAACATTGAACCCGTAGAGACCCCGTCAGAACAATCCAATCAAAATGTCAGTTATTATGTAGAAAATTATGCTTATAATTTAGAAATGCCTGAAACCCAAATTTACAATGAACC
The DNA here is from genome assembly GCA_943136025.2 of Agrotis puta. Taxonomy (NCBI): domain Eukaryota; kingdom Metazoa; phylum Arthropoda; class Insecta; order Lepidoptera; family Noctuidae; genus Agrotis; species Agrotis puta. Next base: position 165,887 of record OW964187.2, read on the forward strand.
TTGCGAAAAGAAAAATGATGAAAAACCAATCGATGCTGAAAATTTTCAGGTACAAGCCTCCAATTTTCACCCGAAGTAATTCAGTTGAATTGTGATTCACTCCTAAAACTCCCGCACATAGAAATTCCCGAAATCAAGGCCCGTTTCATGATAGATACTGGAAGTACACGGTCTTTCATAAGTCCTGTCAAAGCAAATGAATATTTTTCAAAATATAAATTATACGAACCGTTTGAGGTCATAAGTACACACGCGCGTAGTCAACATACTGAAGTAATTTATATACCACTTTTAAAGACCTTTAAAACTTTAGGTAAACATAAGTTTTACGTATATGACGTAGATAAAAAATATGATGGTTTAATAGGCTCAGACTTATTAAAACAATTAGAAGCCTCTATTGATATGAAAAACCAAATATTACGTACGCCCACAACAGACATTCGTATATTATATAACCCGCCATACGAGGTCACATTAGAACCAAGGTCAGAGTCGCGAGTTAAAGTTCCGACCGATATAAAAAATGGAGATGCTATATTAAACTATACAGATTTCGGACAGGGTGTTAGAATGCCGAGTGCTCTCGTGAAATGTATCGATTCATTTGCAACTACAGTTATACAGAATGTTTCAGAAAATAGCGTCACATTAACGTTTCGGCAACCCTTGATTACATGTAAATTAAATGACAATACTTGTGAGATAAATATGACAAATAACGAACCATTGAGCAACTTTGAAATCGATGATTTACTTAAAAATAATTTAACTAAATTACGATTAGACCACACCAATGCGGAAGAACGTGAGGCTATAACCAAATTATGTTTTGAATACAGAGACATATTCCATTGTGATGAACTTCCTCTTACTTTTAGCAATCAGGTAAAGCATCAGATTAGAACTAAAAATGAAGATCCCATTTATGTCCGCCCCTATAGACTTCCACCGTCGCAGAATATAGAAGTACAAAAACAAGTTGAAAAATTATTGCAAAATGACGTCATTCAGGAATCATTTTCGCCTTGGAGTTCACCCGTACATCTTGTACCAAAAAAAATGGACGCCTCGGGTGAACAAAAATATAGGATGGTTATAGACTATCGACGCTTGAATGACATAACTACGGACGACAAATATCCCTTACCTAACATAAACGACTTATTTGACAAATTAGGGAAATCCACCTACTTTACGACACTAGACCTCGCAAGTGGCTACCACCAGCTGGAAATAGATAAACAAGATAGACCCAAAACTGCGTTCACTACCCCATCAGGGCACTTTGAATTCACCCGCATGCCCTTTGGCCTTAAGACCGCACCTGCAACTTTTCAACGCGCAATGGATAACGTGTTGAGGGGATTGCAAGGTATCCATTGCCTGGTTTACCTAGACGATATAATAGTCTTTTCAAATAGCTTGCAGGAACATATAGATAAACTTAGGAAAGTTTTTGATCGACTTAGACAAACCAACTTGAAGGTGACGCTTGACAAATGCGAATTTTTACGTACAGAAGTACTTTATTTAGGACACAAAATTACCAAAGACGGGCTAGAACCCAACAATGACAAAATAAAAGCAGTACTAGACTTTCCGTTACCGAGAACGCCCACTGAAATAAAAAGTTTCTTGGGGTTAGTCGGTTATTACCGTAAATTTATAAAAGACTTTGCTAAAATCACGCAACCACTTACCTCTTGTTTAAAAAAACGAAACAAAGTACAGATCAGCCAATCCTTTATCGATGCCTTTAATAAGTGTAAAGAGTTGCTAGTAAACGCGCCTATTCTTCAGTTCCCCGATTTCTCCAAACCTTTTGTCTTAACTACGGATGCCTCTAATTATGCTCTGGGAGCAGTCCTTTCACAAGGCTCTATTGGAAGTGACAAGCCCATAGCCTACGCGAGCCGCACTTTAAATGACGCGGAGACACGTTACAGTACAGTAGAGAAAGAAATGCTAGCCATTATTTGGGCAACAAAACATTTTCGTCCGTACCTATATGGGCGAAAATTCACTATCTACACGGACCATCGTCCTCTAGCCTGGCTTACCTCATTTAAAGAGCCTGACAGTAAGCTCACTCGATGGAAGCTTAGATTGGCTGAATTCGATTTCGATATCATTTACAAAAATGGGAAACAGAACAGTAACGCGGATGCCTTGTCACGTATAAAATTAAATATACTTACCAATAATAATGATAACGAATCCATGCAGTGTAACGCAAGTGAGACGAACAAAGATAACGATACTATAGTCATCTCCGATTCATCGGAAACGATTAGTGCGCCTTCGCTTACCTCTTATCCAGTAGGCTCTCCAACATCTAGTACTATTACAGCCTCGTCATTGCCTGAAACAATTCACTCTGCCAAGGATGTTGATACCGACGGAATCCCCATATTAAACGAAGCAGTAGATACGAAGCCCCACCAAGTTCTTGTCTTTGCCTGGAACAGAAACCAGACATCAGTTAAAGATTTATCACGAGATAAACAAAAAGTTTTAGAGGTTCACTTACCTGTTGATAATCCCACTTTAGCTAAAAACTTCCTACTAGAATACATAAAACCTAAAACTAAATATTTCTTTTATTTCGAAGATAAAATACACAGAAGTCAGTTTACGGACGCCGTTACTAGATTATTTAAAAAGAATACAGTTAAAATTTATGAATGCACTAAAAGAGTGGTATACATCGAAGACGAGGACGAGCAACGCGCAGTTATACTTACGTATCATCGCGGTAAAACATGTCACCGCGGAATTAAAGAAACGCTCATGCACCTTAAACGGACATATTACTGGCCAAATATGGATATAACTGTTGCGACAGTAATTAATTCTTGTGACATCTGTAAGACAATGAAATATGACCGCAAACCCATTAAACCGCAGTTACAGCTTACTCAAACCCAAACCAAACCATTTGCCGAAATCTTCATAGACCTGTATTCCATTGAAGGGAAATACTTTCTTACCATAGTTGACGCATTCAGTAAACTAGGACAAGCCTTTGAACTATCCAATCGCTCGACTCCTGAGGTAGTTCGCGCACTTATCAAATATTTCTCATTTTATGGCGTACCAAATAAAATCAGTGCTGACCCTGGGTCAGAATTCAACAACATTTTATTAAAGGAAACTCTACAATTCTATAAAATAGACTTGCACATAGGCACTGCACATAATCCCAATTCCATGGGAATAATAGAGCGTTTCCATTCTACTATAGCAGAGATATATCGTAGCGCTAAATATGAACATAAAATAACGGACGCAGCCAACGTCTTGACATATGCGATTATGGCCTACAATCAAAGTATTCATTCCACGACAGGTCTTACACCCTTTGAAGTTGTCTTTGGCCATACCGAATCTAATAGTACTTTTGCCGTAAATTTCGAGAAACAATACACACAACAGTTAGTGAAAGATCATGTTCAGCGAACGAAATATCTCTATAAACAGCTAACAGATAAAATAATACAAAATAAGGAAAAGGTAAAAGAAAAACGTGGCGGAGAGACGTCATTTGATGTACAAGAAGGGGATGATATATACATAAAAGGGGTAAACATCAGACGTAGCAAAGATAAACCTCGCTACCAAAAAGCTACAATAACCGGAGATATTACTAGGAACACTTGTCCAGTAAAAATCAAAACCCGCGATACCAAAGTACCTATTAAGGACATTAAACGACCTACACGGGTGCCACCTCGTGCTCCTGATCCTGACCTTCAGGACCCAGGCCCTTCAACTGCACATAATTAATAAGAATCCAGGAGTGATTCTTACGAAGCAAGGTCAAGCTAGTGTAAGTTATGATAAGTGGAATATTATTAAGGTTTTAGATTTAAGTTCGATGCGAGAAGACTTAGAGCTGAATATAAAAAAAATATATATATATATACAAGTCAGGAGTTACTTTGGAAATAAAACATTCAATCAAAAATTGATGGATGTGAAGTTTCAAACCGATTATGTCATGAATTCCAGCATAGAAAAATTCAATCAGTTAGCTCCATCGATTAGAATTAAGCGAGGGATCTTTAACCCTCTAGGATCTATCATTAAGATAATTAGTGGTAATTTAGACTATGACGATGCTATCAGGTACGAACAATTGATTGGGATATAAAAACACGTCAAGATACTTTAAATAAAAAGTAATCGTTATTTCAGAAATGTTCAGATCGCTGATTAACGTGGCGAATTCTACTATGAATAATTTCATCCACATAAATGTAGTTATGGGAAATGCGAAATTTGATACACCAAACTAATATTTAAACTTGTATATCTAGTTAATTACGGTAATCTAGTAGAATTAGAACAGTGTATAAGTATAAAAGCAAAAGGAAGTCAAATAACATTCGTTTTAGATATACCTATAGTAAAAATGATATATATAACTACTACCGAGCGATCCCGATTCCTACAACTAATCCTTCTAACCAAACTACGCTCATAATTCCCAAATATCCTTACCTGCTAGTAAGAGGGTCGAAAATGGTCTCGCTCTCCCAGCCATGCACCGAACTCTATGAGGAGACATGAGGTTATGATGCCGTTCGTGGAGGAAGATACTTGTATAGCCGCTTTGATGAAATTCTCCGACAACATTAGTTCCTGCAATTCAGTTCCAGTCGAAATCAATAACCTAAAGATCCAGCCTGTGGGGAAAGACCGATGGATACTCTACAGTAAAGCGGAAACCATCCTATCAAAGATCTGCTAAAATAATGAAATTATCAAAGATAAGATACGAGGTAGTTACTACTTGATGTTAGACGATAACTGCAATGTCCATATTGGCGAAATGGCTCTTAAAACCCGCTACAGCACCACGAGTAACTTGAACCTGCCGAAACTGCCTATCATTAATCTTCCTGAAATCGTGCTCTCCGAATCTCAGATGCAGCGAAAACCTATTAATTTGAATACAAGTGATTTAGTGAATTTACAACAACTTAATGGCCTGTTAAAAATCAGTGAAAGTGAAGTGGAAAATAACCGTGACGCGTTGATAAATGTAAAAACTGTTAGCATCGGAACTCTATTATTACATATAATCATAATTTTAAGCATTTCTGTAACTCTGATATATAAGTACTGTAATTTCAAATTTCAAAATAATCCGAGCGATAAAAGTCCCTCGGATAATTTTGAAGCTGCGGGGGGAGGCGTTATGAATGCTCTACCTGCCTTATCTCTAGCAAGTATTCCGGTGGGAACAATAACAGTGCGCTGATCCCAGCCGCGACCGGCGGGCTCTGCTGACCAAGCATTCCCGATATTGCCAGAGTGTAACTCTAAACGCTAGATATTAAGTGAATGTGTATCCTGTTGTTAGTTAAGATAGAATAGTCAGTCTGAAATAAACGGTCGTCAAGTAAAGTTGTGCCTTTTAAAAACCCTCCGAGACTCCCCGGTAACTTAAGTAGGTACACGTGTAAAGTATGAAATGTAAACACGAGAACCTCAGATTACTCTATAACATCACTGTTTTTGTTCTCGTCGTTTAATTGTCCTTCCGGTTAATTTTCAGCAACCTATTGTCTTCAGACGAGAGTAAACATAATCTTTTCCCAGTCTTTCGTGTACTTGGTGCAGCACCATCAAGAACCATCTTTGATAGTAGCTGCAGCGCCAACACACACTCGTGGAGTCAGATGTACAGATGTGACCCGGAGAGCAGGCAGCTCCAGCGGCTCGCGTGAGAACGAGGTACCGTTAGTGGCCCATTTCCCTCGTTAGGCGCAGCCGCCGGCGAACAACTGATACGATCACTAGACTGAGGTGTCCTAATTTGAAGGTTATTTAAATTATTGAAACAGTCGTGGACTGCCAGTCCGGGCTTCTACACTCCCTTTAACTATTAAGGTCAGTAGAAGCCTAGCTGCCTAGCTTTTTCCCAACTATATTGGGGTCGGCTTCCAGCTAAACCAGATGCAGCTGGATATCAGTACATATTTTACATGGAGCGACTGCCTGTCGGACCTCCACAAGCCTCCTCAAGCCTATCGTATTGTCTACGAAAACAAAATTTTGACGAAATCGCAAATTAAGGAGTCAAAGTTAAAGTAGCAGTGTCCTGATCATCGGTGCATCACCCTGGCAGAAGTTGGAGTAATGGCCGCTGAGCACGCAGTGCGGCGGCACGCGGCTGTGATTCAATAAGAAGGTTCACCAATAACAAGGGTTGACGACCGCGACTACTACCTATACCTATAGTAGTTGGCTAGATAGATTTTATTTGATAACAATAGACAACATTAATTTTGTTGATTATGGACTCCGTAATGAACGGAAAGCATTTCCCCGAATAACAACAAGATACAGTGGGGCGCAGCAAAGAGAGTCTTTAAAATGTCGCAGCGCAGAGTGGATTTTCTTTGAGGCAATATTCACGGTCTCGCGTGGTCCTTGCCATTTGCAGATAAATTGCTGACGAACCGTTCGTTAAAGAAATATACATCACCATACCAAGAAGTTAAAGTTACCTGTAGCACCGGTAAAGTATATTTTGGCTACATAGCATAGACAATATAGGTATTCAATGTTCAATTATTTTTGAAAACACACCCAAAAAATGTAGCGAAATAGGTACAGCCGTTCATATACCAAGGGAAATGTTTATATGTACATATAGTTTGGTATCGAGTGTCCGTTTGTCTTCCCAAGTTCCCACTGTGTAGGTACCTACCTGTTGCTCAGTGAGTAGAAACAACAACAGTAGCACCCGGAATGTGTGAGTAGATCCAATCATCCGCTGTGATTGCGACACTCTCGCTAAGTACAACATCAGCTCAGCCACTACCGTGACGAATGTGGCCGCAGCAGCAGTTAGCAGCAGCTCCTCGTAACTGCGACGAGTAATGACAGAGATAACAGCTCATTACGCGGCGGCTGACATAACAGCACACGTAACATCGTCACAAGAGGCCGCGGGTGACGCGACCCGCGCAATGAAAGAAACTCACCGAGAGTTCTCACACACACAATGCGCAGGCACAAGAACGCTGGGATGCGCCGCGCAATATCACTGTCACTGGGTGACTGGAGCGACACTCACTATGAACATTCACCGACACTCTCGTAGGTTCCATTCATATCATCTCATTACCCAACATTTGAGAACAATACTGACTGTGTTCATTTGCTCGATCTCGCAGAAAACTTCGACGGACGAAAACGAGATGCTTTTCAGTCGAATAAATGTAACTTATATCGCCTGAAGGTTCCCTCCCAGCTCAGTTTATTTTAATATTCATCATCATCTTAGCCGACGTCCACTGCTGGACTTGCCCGGACAATCAACGTACTTACGTCGTCGGTTAACAATAAAATCAATGAGGGTCAAAGATAATTGGCTAACTTCCAAAACCTTCTAATGCAGGTAGCATAGCACACCTCCGCTGTGAAACTACAGTAGAGAAAACGCTGAACGATCGCCCGGTCTGTCATTTGTTGCTTTTCTAACAGGGTGACTTAACCATGGCGCTGTCTCTGTCATTAGCTCATTCACTGATCTGATCCGACGCGACGTAAGCTACACGTACACGTTCGGTCCGCTATTTTATTTGTGCCGCTTTTCATTCCGCGTATGATCTGTCACAATCACTATCGACAAGTTCTGGAGGCGAAACGAGGGATGTTATTGAAAATTGTAACTTGATCTGTTGAATTTATGGAGAACTTATTTAGGAACCCCTCAATAGACTATTTGTCACTAGCGTAATGGTGGTGCCGCGGACAACGCGGCGCGTGTGGCTAGGTTCTTCTGAGGAACGCACATTGCGGTTTCACCTAGTTTGTTTCACAGCGGAGGTGTACTACAAGCGTGAGTGAGCCAACAATGGTTCGCAAGTCGAAGGTGAGCGAACTCACGGCGATCGGGAGGACAGCGGCGGGGGGCTCGTCTCGCGGGGCGCTTGCCTAGCTAATTGCAACACGTGAACTAAGTTACATCTAATTAAAATCACTTATCTTCACATAGTGCTCGCAGTATACAGCTGAGCGTTCGTACTAGCCTGCCGTGACTGATAGGCAAACCCTCGGATTAAACAAATCTCAAACCTATAAAACACTACGACAAGTTACGCCACAACACATCTCCAATTGTCAGACTGACCATCCTATAAAGAATAAGCCGGAATCTCACGCCGTTCTTGCGGGATCCGAAATACGGGATTACACATGTGGGATCGTGCACGTTTGCGATATTGAAAAAAAATAAAGCAAATAAACGCCGTTTTTCCCTATTTATGCTATTATTAAAGACCCCCCTCTCCCCTGAACGGTTCACGTAGACACGGTCCCTAATTCTGGGACACAGGTCCACCAGGACTCTGCCTACATTTTCTCGAAGCGCTTCGTTATTTTTAGGGTTCCGTACATTGGTACCTATCTCAAAAGAAATAATAAAAAATTATTAAAAAACAAAAAACCCGACTGCCTGAAAAAATGTGAAATAACTGGAAAGACAAAAACAAGGTAAGATATATTTTTTTGGTTTTTAAGCGATCGTAGTGGACAATTGTCACAAACGCAGTATATTTATCTAAGATTTTTGTTTTAAAATATTTAGTTGTTTTTAGCATTTATCACTCCAAATTAAATTGAAACAAATAAGTTAAATATATTTTGGTAAACCATTTTTATAATCCTTTATTTTGATACCCCACTTGATAGAATGCGAGAGATTTATAAAAATATTTTTAGTTCGGAACCCTTTGCACGCGAGTTCGATTCGCACTTGGCCAGTTTTATGTACCCAGTGACACTCTCACGTTTAAAACGAATCTAACGACATCTCTCAAGTTAAAATCCATCAAGTCGTTTAGGCTGCAGAGCGTGCCAAAGAAATATACCCACATACATACATACATACACTCGAAAAACATAACCCTCCTTCTGGCGCAGTCGGGTAAAAACACCACATTCCTTTTTTTGGGCAGTCGCACTCTGTGGGCAGTCGTGTAAAAACCGAACGCCTTAAGATCACTTTGTATGTGTGAATTTGACGTGAGCGTCGTCAAGTGGAGGTGGGACCGCAACCTTACCTGCTGGCACCGGATGTGCACTGCTGGAATTAACAATTACTGTCTCAACTTAAGTATGGGCAAGCAATAAATAACATAATGTGACAACACTAACCACTGTTAGGAAGGACCCACTTCTACAACCGGTTTTGGACCTATCAAAAACATCAAAGCGACTGCTTTAAACTCTATTTTGATAATCTTGCTAGAAATAACGGTGGAAATATGAATTCGAAGAACGATTAAAGGTTAACAATTTTTACTTTGTTCTTCACTGATCAATTAAGATAATAGTTAGTTACCTACTGTTTGCATGTGATTGTAAAATGGCCAATTGGCTACTCTAACAAAGTTGCATCAATGTTGCTCAAATTGATCGTTCTCGTATTATCATCTAGCTCTTTCTCTTTTTCAACCTTCAGTCACCCAATGCTGAGTGCAGATCTCTTCTAAATCTTTCCACTTCGTGCGATTTTGTGTCATGGCTATCCAATTTCTTCCGGTCGCTTTAAGAGAGCGCCATAAGCAAAATATGGATTTTTGCAGTAGTGAATCATTAAATCAAGCCATTGGTTCATTATATCATCAAGCGATTTTGGCCTATTCAGTATTAATCCATAACCAAGAAAAAGTCTTCATTTATATTCTTAAAAATTACATAAAAATACATTAAAATTACCCCGTTACAGTATATCATTTGAATTAATAGTTTAGATTAAAAGATATCACAGAATTAAAATAATGCTGGACTGAAAATAGCAGTCAGCGAAATCAATGGCAAAGTGTCGGAAAATATCTCTAGATCCGGCCATATCTGCCTGAAGAGTATTCATTGTACGTAGTGCTTTCATTTCTTTAGCTCGTCAGTGGCAACAGACGTGCTTCTCGTGTGTCCCTGTGACTCCGTGACGTCACACGGTGGCGCAGTCTTCCTGCTAGCACGTGGCGCGATCAAGCTGTTGTTCACGTATGTTACCATTTATGCTCTATAATGAGGAAATCGTTAACCAAATGGACTCGAGTTCAACAGATTTATTTATAGTTTATAACTGACTGATGTTTATCGTTGTTATATCAGAAAGGAAAGGCGACTCGTGTTCACGCGATGTGAATGGCGCCCGTTTAGCGATGTGGAGGTTAAGTAACGATCTGAACTGAATTAGAAAACTAGAGGACTGTGTAGCCCTGGTGATCGAAGATCTTACTCATTGTGACCTTAATTTATAAATGAGAAATTACTTCATTTTATAAAAGTTTATATTTTACGATTTTTTTTTGTTTGGTTCATATACGATACGATACACATTAGACCAACCATTGAAAATATTATACAAAAAGGTACTCGTATGACGGGTATGACCCTTGATACAGACATTGCTGGAGCTCTGAAGACAGGAAGGCGAGCGGATCCGGGGACAGAAGCTAGTATTCAACACATGATGACATCAAATCGCTGATCCTTGACCCTGACCGTGGTCCGAGTGATCTGATCTGGCCAGATGTGAGCTACCGGCTCCCGGTCACACTGACTGCAACCACACAATTTTACTAGGTACATACATAATTTCAATATCATCCATATTTTAACAGTGAATGAGTTTTTTTATTAAAAAGTTGCTCCTATACTAGGAATTTCTCATGTATTTTTGAAAAACTCAAACAGCTGAACCCGGTACAATATTTGTAGGACATTCAAGTATTTGTTCCGTGGGGTAATCGAACCCTGGCCCAGCACTCACCGGCATCGCTGAACCACTGCGAAATCTTTTTTCCCTTTAGAAGTCATCTTTAATACTATGTACAGACGCCAACACATCAAGCTATCACAATCTGTCAAATTTCTTTTAATAGATTTTCAGCCTTATTATAATAGCGGAAGGTTAATGTTCGATTGGTAAAATTTGACAGATTCGGGTAGGTTGACCTGCTGGCGTCTGTACGTACCTACGTCGCAGCTCATCCGCGTCGCGCGAGCCGGAAGCGCCGAGCCTGGGAACAGGTTCGCCGATGATATCTGATGCACACCGACACACGCTGAACAAAGAGCTCGCGGCGTGATGGCATCGCTCGCTCGGGAGTTATATCACCGCGGATCATCTCCGCATATCATAACTCGCCGCATGCTAGAGATGCGCAGAAGGAGCACTACATGCAAAGGACGTAAACAAACCAACACAACATTTAAATTTATTGTGCAGGTGGGCAATAGTTATTGCTGTTCTCAGCTACTTAACATCCTCGCCTGATCGGTTCGGGGTGAGTATTCCGGCTCGAATGCAATAACAAACATCCCCACTTGTATCGAATTGTACTATTTTCATTCTATACTATTTGCACTTTATGTTATCGCGTGTGACTTGTAACTTGGTGTTCGTGTGGGTATTTTGAATTCTTATAATTTTATTTTTTAATAAACCAATAATAAGGCTGCTATTACATCAATATATCGCACGTTACAAACTTTCGACATTAATCATGAAACATGTAAACCCACAAAGGTTAAATAAAATGTAATTGAAAAGAGAATACAAAAATAAACCACCGAACAAGAGAAAATAAACGTAAAGACGGGCCGCACTTTTATATACAAAATAAAAATATAGATGCATTTTATTATTTCGACTCATAAACATATATGGATAGAATCGGCTCTTTTTCCTATTCTAACCATATAATTATGTACCTAAGTCGATTTCGAAAAAAAAATGTCGATTATCCCCTTTTGGCCATAAGGCATCGATATAAATAAGGTTATCTCCTAGAAAACTTGAAATCTTCAGTTTACGTAACAATTACGGACTCAAGGAGGCAGCCCGCGGGCCTCGCGCTGCTACCACTGAGATAGATGATAAGTTCGGTGGTGGCTGTGTATGTGGCAGCCAGCGATGTTGCTCAGGGACGCGAGTCGCGTGCCGTGCAGGTCGCGCTCAAGGTCGCACGCACGACGCGCTACAGCCACTGACGTCACCGGCGACGCCGCCGCTGCTGCTGAGGACTTGCAGTTGTCAGAGACGCGCCGGACACTGTTTGGGTAGTGGTGAACGTGTTATTGATTATTGAACCCATCGTGTGATCCTGTCGTGGTAAGTGTTGCGGATGTTATCTAGCGCAAAAGGTACCGGAACACCCACCAAATAGGTACCTATTATTATTATATTTTATATTATTTTTTTTGAACCCTCTGTGCCCATAATAAACATAACTTACAAAAACATTTGTTACAAATATTTTAAAATTGAAACAATTTTTAGTTTTTCAATCAATTTTTTGTCAATCAATCTTCCAAACAATCTTCAGTAGAATTGTCGAGAACCTTATAGCTCGCAATTCGATCGACGTAACAATATCTCGGAAGAAAACCACAGATCTCCAACAAAACTTATATTTTCAAACCTTTTCAGCGGAATCCAAACTTATTACTTTAAAACTTTTTGTAACAACAAACTTAGGTATTTAAAACGTCAAACTGTTAAATAATCAATTTAACCAAATAACATTTATAACAATATAATAACTGAACACAATCCAACACAGCCGTTTTATTCCAACGCCAAACGAAAAAGGCCCCCTACCAAAGAGATTAAATATACCTACTATAGAGGGGCTATGCGAAGAAATGTCATAGAAAAAGTGTGATCCTTTTTTCAGTAACGCCATCTAGCTTTGAATAGCATACTAGAAACTTTGTATAGGGATGTTACCATTTAAATAAAAAGGTATCGATAATAATAATAAAAGTTACGAGACTATTTTTTGTTCACATTTGAATAGATTGAATCAAATGCCAAAAAATTAGGAAAACAATAAAACGATTAGTGGTTTCAATGTGTACGAGTTATTTATTTATTTATTTTTTTACATATGTTTGACTAAGCAGATGGAAGCCAATTTTCTTCTTTACGGTCTATTTGAACAAACCGTATCCACTTTTCACGTTCTACATTATTTACACTCGGAAACCTGCAATAACAGAACCCTACTTGAACGAATAGTACTTGTTCCTTTATTGACATTTAAATTAAATGATATGATTATGTTCAAGGGCCAATCTTCAATGTTGAGGATAATGACGTCCGATACTTTTACTACTAGTGCAACCATCCATTGACAAAAAACAAAAATATAAATTAATTTGATTTTTAGTAACATAAATGTAATTAAAATAATTTATATTTTTGTTTTTTGCCAATGGATGGTTGCATTAGTAGTAATAGTATCGGACGTCATTATCCTCAACATTGAAGATTGGCCCTCAAACAGTATTATATTTTAAGTGTTATTTATTATTTACCTCATAAAATATCGATGACAAAATCGATAAACAACATCACATCTCTACAAGGCAGTAGTAAAGCTATTCAGCAATAGAGGGCGTTTATTACAAAATTAACATAATGTTCTAGAACTATTTATTAAAATAATTATTACTAAGTAAATATAACAAATACTTTTTTTTTTTTTTTTGCGTGGTAAAATCATCAAATGAGTCCTCCCACCCAGGGCAGGGCGGGAGGGACTGTCAGACTTGTACTGACTAAAATCCACGGTGTCCTTCACGAGCCCTTTACGTACCGGGGTTACGGTGATGGGTAAGTCCCGCGACCCCGGCAGGCTCTGGCCCTCTACAGGCCCCGTCAATGTGCTGACACTCCTTGAGGCGCGCGTGGAACACAACGCGCCGTCGACCCGGGCATGGTCCATGGTCGGACAGCAAGTCGCCCATTACTCGCTGCCCGCATGCCCGCGCCTACGGTGGCCGGAGATCGTCCTGTGACGTCCGACGCCGTGGGCGTCTACCACTGCGGCTGGGATGGAGGGAGGACGCTGTCCTCTCCCTCAGGCGGCCCGCCTCCTCCTTCACGAGCATGACTGCTTCGCAGAAGGAGGCGACCGCTTCCCACTCCGTCTCGCCCCGCAGCATGGCCTCGACCAATGCCGGGCGCGAGAGGTCTCCGCCTATCGCCGTCGTGAGGACACGGCGGTGCTCTGCCCAAGCGGGGCAGTCCTGCACCGTATGCTCCACCGTGTCCTCCGGACGATCCTCGCAGTGGTGACACCCAGGCGTTTCTTCCCTCCCTATCAGACACAGGAACCTCCCGAAACTTCCGTGTCCGGTGAGGACCTGCGTCATGCGGAAGGTAAGGACGCCGTGACGCCTATCCAGCCACTCCTCAAAGAGGGGTCTTACCGCCGCGATTGCGGCGTGCCCGGACCTCGGTTGCGACAGTCGCTCCCTCCATACTGCCCTGAGATCGCGCCGGAGCTCTTCCCGCCGCGCCTCGACCTGTCGAGGCAGCGGGGATTCGCCCCGGCGCTGCGCCTCCACGCGCCATTCGTAGACGCGCTGGAGGGCAGTCGCCTCCAGATCCCAGGGCAGCAATCCTGCTAGGAGGTTGGCTGATTCGCCGGCGATCGTGCGGTATCCCCGGATCATCCGGATAGCCATGACCCTCTGGCATGCGACCAGCTTGAGTGGTCGCGTCCGGATGCTTAGGGCCCACACAGGGGCCCCGTAGAGGGCCATGGACCGCACGACACCGGCGTACAGCCTCCGGCAGGAGGCGTTTGGCCCGCCGAGATTGGGCAGGAGTCGCCTGAGGGCGCCTGCTGCCCGGTTCAGCTTTGGGGCCAAACGTAGGAAGTACTCCCTAAAGTTCCACCGGCTGTCGAGGACGAGTCCCAGGTACTTCATCGTCCTCCCGACGCCGATGCGAACCCCCTCCACCGTAATGTGGGACTCTGAACGTGGCGCGTTCAGACGGCCATGAAAGCACATGGCCTCTGTTTTATGCAGCGCCACGTCGAGTCCCAACTGCCGGATTCTTTAAGCGACTGTCGCCACCGCTTGCGTCGCCAGGTCGGCCGCCGCCTGGTGCGACTCTCCCTTCGCCAGGACGAGCGTGTCGTCGGCGTAACATATTACGCCGACGCCGTCAGGGAGGTCGCCGCGCAGCACCCAGTCGTAGCCGATGTTCCACAGGAGCGGCCCCAAGACCGATCCCTGTGGAACACCGCACGACATCTCTCGCCGGTTCCACTCTCCCCGGTGACCGGGGTAGATGACGGCCCTGTCCGTCAGGTAGTCCTCGACTGTGCGACGGAGGTAGGTCGGCACCCGGTGATACCGGAGTGCCTCCCTGATGCAACTCCAGGGCAGGGTGTTGAAGGCGTTGGTGATGTCCAAGGACACCGCCAAGACGACCCTGCCCCGGGATACCGCATCCCCCGTCGTGAGGACTCTCACGCGCATGATGGCGTCCACCGTCGAGCGCCCCCTCCGGAAGCCAAACTGGCTCTCCGAGAGGTCCGGGCCCACCCGATTCAGGTGCCCGACGAGGCGGTCTGCAATTACTCTTTCAAAGAGCTTGCCCACCTCGTCGAGCAGCACGATGGGCCGGAATGCGGACGGAGAGTCCGCAGGGCGCCCGGGCTTCTGGATCAGGACCAGTTTCCCCGTCTTCCAACGAAGCGGGAACCGGCCCCTCTCCAGGCATGCGCTAAAGAGCCCCCCCAGTCGAGGCCCGAGAGTCCCCGAGGCCAGGACCCAGGCTTTTCCTGGCAGGCCGTCGGGTCCTGGGGCGGTATTTTTGGCCTTGAGCCATTGTACCGCCACTCTCAGGTCTACCTCGGTCACCTCTGGAGCGTCGTAGACATCGTCGTCGCTGTGGTCCGCGTTTGCGTCAGCTTCACCGTCGGATTCCGTCGGAGACGGAGCCATGGGCGGGGGAGTATGCTCTCCCCGCGATGGGAACAGGGCGCTCACCACGTCCTCCGCGAACTGAGGCTGGAGACTCTGCGTCAACGGGGGAGCCCAGGGGCGGAGCTTTTGTCTCACCCACTTATAGGGTCGGCCCCATGGGTCCCCGTCCAGGGTCTCCAGCATCTCCTTGCGGGCCAATTCCTTGGCCCGCCAGATCTCGTCGCGGAGGGCGGTCTTCGCTGCCCTGTAGCCCTCGTACAGCTCCGCCTCTACGGTCGCCGCATCCGGAGGTCGGGTGCGGCGCCTGCGGAATCTGGTGTACCGGCGTCGCGCGGCCACGCACGCCTCGCGCAGCGATGTAAGCTCGCGCGACCACCAGTACAGCTGACGCCGGGCGCGTCCTTGCCGGACCCGGGGCATGGCCATGTCACAGATCTCCGACATGGCCTCCCGGAACCACTCCGCCTCGTCGTTTATGTCGGCAGGCCTGTCCGGTGGTGACACCCAGGCCTGCACGATCGAGGCTTCCAGGAATAGCTCCCGGTCCAGCTGCTTCAGCGCCCATCGCGGACCACTTGGGTTCCGTCGGACCGGCGCGTCTGAGGTCTGGGCGGAGACGTCGAACCGGATATACCGGTGATCGGAGTAGGTTTCCACCTCCTCTACAACGCGCCAGTCGGTGACGCGCGGCGACAGGGCGGCGCTGGCGAACGTAACGTCCACCACCGACTCGCCCCTCCACCGCACGCACGTGGGGACAGAACCCTGGTTCTCGATGACCAGGCCCTGCGCCAGGGCCCAGTACTCGAGCATCCTACCCCGCGTATAGTCCGTGGCCCGGGAACCCCAAGCCACATTTTTGGCGTTGAAGTCCCCGAGGACGAGCGCGGGGAGGGAACCGTATGCGACGACGATGTCTCCTAGCTCCGATAGGGAGTCGCGGAACTCGGCGATAGTTCGGTTCGGGGAGAAGTAAACGCCTATTACAGCGATCTCCCCAAACCGTGCTGCGGCGATCCCGTGCCCTCTCTCGACGCGATCGAGGGGCGGGGTACCGGCGGTGGCCGACGAAATTAGGGTCACCGAGCCGTCCAGGTCCGCCACCCAGTCATTTCTGGGCAGGACAAAGTACGGCTCGGCGACCACAGCGACATTAATCAACCACTGCGCCATGCTCCGGAGCAGGAGATCCTGAGCAGCGGCGCAGTGGTTGATGTTCGCCTGGAGGAAGCGCAACGGAGCCATTAATTGGAGTCCATTGCGGCCTCCTCCAGGGCCCTCTGCGAGGGCGCAGCCACGGCGGCAGCGGCAGAAGCGGCGGCGGCGGCGGCAGCGGCGGCGGCGGCGGCAGCAGGAGCTGCGGCGGCGGCGGGGACGGCGGTGGCAGAGGGCCTACCTCTGCTCCTGGTTTTGGCGGGGGGCGCGCAGGCCTTGCCCCCTGCCCGGTGATCGGCCGGCTTGCCAGCCGCCGCACATGCGAAGCAGTGCGGCGGGGCGGAACACGAGCCGGCCTTGTGACCGGGCTGACCGCAGCGGAAGCAATTGTCGCTGCGGTCGACCTCCGAGGTGCACACGCATGCCGCGTGGTTTCCCACTTGGCAGCGGAAGCACCTCAGAGGCCTGGGCTCCAGCAGTTTCACCTGCGCGGACACCCAGCCAACCAGGAGCCTTCGGCTCTCCTCTATCTTTTTGGCCGCCGGTACGGGGCAGCTGACTGTGATGGTCAGCAGCCCCCCGAAGCCAGGGCGAAGGATGCCTGCCTTGACCTGGTCGGCAGGGCATTCCCCAGCCCTGGCAACGGCGGCCACGACGTCCCCCTCCGAGACCGAGTCGTCCAGACCCATAACGCGCAAGTCAGCGCGCTTAATGGGCCTGGACACTCGGGCGTCCTCCGCGTCTAGGGACGCTCTGAGCCTTTCGGCCAGAGCGTCAGCGGTAGGGCCGCTGTCCGCGCCGGGGATCGACAGGAGTCTGGCCCCCGTCGCGGTGACGTGCACCCGGAGGCCCCCGTCGACTCCCAGCTCCCGGAGGTCCACCGCCTCCCTCGCCTTTGCGAACACGTCGCGGTACGTCACGCCCCTCTTGACCGCTTCCGGCTGTAGAGTGATTACTACAGCCGCGGTCTTGGGGGCGCGGAGTCTAGCCGCGACGGTTCGCCTCTTGCGCTGTCGCTGCCGCCGTCTCTGCTTCTTCTTGGCAGCCTTCTCTCCAGCCACCTGCCATTCGGCGTCGGCTGGAGGAGGCTGCGAGGGCTGTGGAGACAGCCGGTTCGCCGCCGCCGCCGGGGCACTCTTCTTTGCCGCCGTCGTGGGCTTTGGAGCTGCCGCTGCCGCCGGGATCTCCCTCACCGGGGCCGCCCTTGTCGGCGCCTTTTTTGCCGCCGTGGCTCTACCCGGGGGCTGTTTGGGCGGCGCCGGAGGCTTCGCCGCGGCCCGCTTCTCCGGGGCCGGCTTAGGCGGCGCGGAGGCCGCAGCGGCCGCTAATTCCTGCCGCACCAGATTTAGGACAGCGCTGCTGTCCTCCGCTGGCGCGGGCTGGGCCTGCGGCTCCTTACCCCGCTTCTGCGGGACCTCCTCCCGGCGGCCTGCCTTCCGCAGTCCGGCCAGCTCCGTCTTTAGATGGAGGTTCTCCTTCTGGAGAACCTCCATTGCAGCCGTCAAACGGGCGACCTCCGCCCGCATTTGGGACATTTCGTCCGCTGTCGTCGGTGATGCGGGCGGAGCCTGGCCGAGGCTAGCCGCTGCCACTGCCGCCATGATCGTGGCCGTGGCCGCTCCCGCGGCCCGGTCCTTGGTGGCCCTTTTCCCCGGCTTGTTAGAGGCCAGTGAGCGGACGGCGGCCCTGATGGTCTCCTCTAGGGAGGGCTCCGCGCTGCCTCTTCCTCCGGTCCTGCCTCGGCCTTTACCCCGCACACTGGTGGGGATCTTCCGGCCCGAGGCAGGCTCATCGTCGTCGGACGACGAATGGGGCCGCTTGAGGAAGCGTTTCCTCCTCTCGGCGGCCCCCTTTCCTCCGCGCCCAGAGCCAGGACTCTGAGCGCTCATGGCGTCTGACGCGCTGTCGGACTCCGACCTCGAGGTGGGCGTCAGCACCATGCTCTTCTCACTTTGAGCGGCACTCTGTGCCCGCTCCGTCGGTGCCGGTGAGGCGGACGTGCTGGACAGGTCCAGCGACTCCACCTCACGGGCACGTGAGCCTCCCTGGCTCTCTGCGGCGACTGCCGGTGTAAAGTGTCTGTTGTCCCCCCCAGAATACGGTGGGACTGACCGGACGTGTCCGATGCGGGATTCTCCAGCTGCGGAGCAGCTGGTACCCGCCTGGGGTAGTTCGTTGTACATGCACTTTTTCATGGTTTTGTAACTTTTTTAAAGAGGTGAGTTCCTCTGTCCCTACACCCCGTTTTCCCTCCCCTGGTTCACTTCACGGTTACGTCTGATGATCAGACGCATACCGGAAGTGAACCTTTCCCCCCCTTGACCCAATCTCTGAGATTGGGCCGCGCGCCGCCTAGAAGCTCGAACACTGCTCGATCCTCCAGGCGGCGCGCCTTTCCCCGGTGTGTCCCTCTTGGTTTGGTGTCTCCCTCTGAGCCTGTCCGGCATGAGTGCACGAGTGCCTCTACCGGCAGGGGACCAGAGATCATTGAAACACGCAAGCCCCACCACGACAACAACGTGGGGACACGTTGGTGGGGAAATATAACAAATACTTACGAAAATAAACCGAAGTTAGATCCAGTCGTTCTACCGTAACGAGATTTACAATACCGTAATGCGCAACTTGGCATATTTTCTTAGAAAATATTTTTCTTTTGTTTGACAGTTTGTCAAGAAAACGGAATATCATGCCGGCGTACCACACTAGACTGAGCGACTTTTGTCCACTAGGTCAAAAGTTTCGGATTACGATTTTTTTCGCTATGTCCCGTCTATTGTGTAGTACAATTTAATGTCTTTGCCCCCTACCTAGTGCCAAGTCACTTTTGTTTTATACCCTATTGGTGTTCCCAGTATAAAAAAAAAACGACGGGTTGCACTCTGGGAGTGCCGGCAGAAGTGAAAACTTGAATAGTAATTGTTGGAAATATCTTGTGAACAGATTTTAGTAAAACTCGCAAAAATGGTTGACTTTTTATTTCAATAATTTTCCAATGTGACGTACATCTTTTATAAACAATGTTACCTAGCAACGAATGTATCCAGCATACAAACTTCTTTAAAAGTAACTAGCACTTTGCCCGCGACTTCGTCCGCGTGGGTTACGTACTTTCTTGATTCCCCCTTTTCACCCCCTTAAAGGTTAAATTTACTTCATAGCTCAAAATGTTTATAAAATGTCCTTTATTCATTAGTTTCATTTCACTTATTAGATTTTATATATTAAAAATTTATAAAATATAATTAGTAAGTAGTAGTAACAAACACAAAAAAAGAAAAAACATTTAAAAAATATAAAAAAATAGCAAAAGGTAGGCTAGAGGAACAACAGTAAAATCAAAGATTTTAATAAAATTCAAGCGGATGGTACATTGCCATCACCAGTTTTCTGCTGCTTAGGAATGTGGTCAAACTCTTTAAACCTATGGTTCCCTAGTCCTGAAGTATTGCAACCTCCCCCAACACAAACCACTCAATGGTAACTACAGCTTTCAGAATAAAAATATCTATCCTATCGTCTGTGGTGACTAAGCTACCAGTAGCCATCTTGAAAGAGACGTAAAAAAAAAATACGTTAAAAAAAATTAAACGAATGACAGATGGCGTCTCCCCCAAACAGCACTCATCAAAAAATTCTTTCTATACAACAATTGTCTACATTTAACACTTTTCTTTTATATCCTGTAAACTCATGCTATCCTAGTAATTGAATATCGGAGTCTCCCTCAAAGCATCGCGCGCCTTTGCTCAGCAGACTGGGTGCTTAAGCTATGTTATTAGATATATCTATTTCCCGGGATAAAATATAGCCTATACGGATTCGGAAGAATCCCTCTAAGTAATGGTAAAAGAAATTTTGAAATCGGTCCAGTAGTTTTTGAGCCTATTCAATACAAACATACAAAAATACAAAGGTTTCCTCTTTATAATATTAGTATAGATATAGAAGTATAGATAAAGTCACACGAACATTCACGCAAGCGCCCTGCGCCGTCCTAAGCTTTTTCGGTCAGGGTCACGTGTCCTGACGCGAGTTTAAGATTTTATACCCATTACAGAAAAGTGCTCAACGCCGCTTAAGAAGTTTTCACTTCAAAAATTAAAAGAACTAAAACTGCTCGACTCATAAACTAGGAAACCTTACAAATTCAATAAAAATTTAAGTAAACTGTGACGTATTGTCAATTTTGATTTGCATAACAAAAGAAAAAATACGGGCGAATATTTTTTGATAAACTGAGACGCACGAATTTTTTGTTGAAAATAAGTACTACTTAAGTTCTATTTAATTATCTTTTTTATTAAATCATGAATGTTGAATGAGACCGCGCAGTTGCGGACACGTTGGCTGCTAGTTTTCTAAATGGAAAGCGAGTCTATGCTAATGCAGTTTTCTTCATGTGCTAAGTAGAGAAACATTCATTAACTTTAGGAAGACCGTGTAATATAAAGACCTAGTAGAATATGAGCGCAGCTCTACCTTTGAATATAACTTAGAAAGCTCCCCTGTGATTATGGGTGTTGCGCAAGGCGCTGCGCTGGGCCGCGTCGTGCTCAGTGCCCCCGCGCTACTTCGAGCTTAGAAAGTCTGCGACTTGCAAACGATTCTTTCATATCTGTGTCCCCTCCACCCCAGTTGTGTTTACATCTTCGTGTTTGTCTGGTCCAAAATATTATTATAATACTAACAACTAAGTATATTAATAATAATAAACCGGCAAAGTGCTAGTCGGACTCGCGCACTAAGGTTTCGTATCGTTTCGTATATCGTTATCTATAAAACGGCAAAAATCTAAATCACGTTTTCACGTGATTTCATTTTCCTCCTAAGTCGTCTCAGGAGCCCAGAAACAATCTTGTGCCCTTCGATCAATAATCTTGTGCCCTGAGGAACTACGTCAGGCGGCATAGTGGCGACGGCGTGCCCAAATGCAAATAGTCTACATCATAACAAATGTGAGTTGTGGCTGCTCTGAGCAAGCACATCTTACAAGCCAACCAACCAAAACCAGTTTCACAATACAATCAGTGCGATACAGGGTGTAAAGCATTCAGGACGTTTGGCAACATAAAGACACAGTTCCACAGCTGCAGCAGTTTTGTTACGCTTGGCTCGCTTAAAGGCGATAAAAACTTTCATCAGGTGGGCGTTGTGGTCGTATTGTTTGCCAAGATAACACTGAGCAAACACTCGGTATACGAGGATGTACCTACAATACGCTAATGTTTGCTAAGGTCAACACCGCGGTCAACGTGTGGTCGCACATCTTCAGCTTTCTTCGTCACATTATGTATTTACATTTGAGATGCCGTTTTCTGTTTATCGTCGGTGCTAAACGGTTTACTTTGTATTTGCACAGCAATGTGGGTCGCTCGGCGTCTGTTACTTATCGCTAAGCAACGAGGTTGTGCTGACAAGATAACTAGCAGAGCGACGAGTATGCTAATCCTTTCGTTCAATACATTCAGCCTGGGAGCGTTGTTCTCTTGGATACTGTTG
This sequence comes from Agrotis puta, assembly GCA_943136025.2. Classification (NCBI taxonomy): domain Eukaryota; kingdom Metazoa; phylum Arthropoda; class Insecta; order Lepidoptera; family Noctuidae; genus Agrotis; species Agrotis puta. The sequence continues at coordinate 188,306 of OW964187.2, forward strand.
ATATCGTACCTACGTAACATGACATAATCAGCCATGATGCTGAAACTTCTGAGTTTCAGCGTCATGGCTGGTAATGTGATCATGTGATTTTGTTGTACCGTTACTCTGTTAAGAGTACAACAAAATCTGCCAACCTTCAACTACATACCAACGTACACTAGCGCCTAGGAGCACTTACGACAGTAGACTGGCCCTTTGTAGTGATAAATATTATGTAAATACACAATTGTAATAAATACACAAAGCAAAGTAATTAAGTGCAAGACAATCATTTCCTTCCAGTGAATGTTGTCAGAAGCGATCAGTTTGTGCGATCAGATTGTCAGAGTTATCATATAATAGGCTAATAACTCTGACAATCAACTCCCTAACCGCTACTCTCCCCGACATTATGGTAAACAGCTCGCAATTCATTTTTATGATGATTGTAGTTATGTAACCACGTCGATAGCTTATCGAATGCAGTTGTTGACACACATTTAGCGTTTGGTATCGATCACTTACCGATATTCATAAAAGCACAACAGAATATGTTTTTAATAACAACACAGTAGAATTCGTTAGATAGTTGAACTGATCTAGTCCAAACAGGTTAACAAGCACGCTTATTCACAAAACTCGCGAGAAACTAAATATTGGTACTACATTACCATATCGTAATGTAGAAATAAAAACGCAGTAATGTTAATGAGCATCGAACTTGAGCGTGGAGGCCCTGAGACCGGGCTCGGGGCTGTGCCGGTAAAGTATGATCTAATATCCTAGTTCCAAGTATCTCTATCTTCTGTAATGTACCAACGGTTGGATATTATATTTGTAGAATATAATATCACCATATTAGATGTTTAGCTGTCTGCAATTGTATGCCACCACATAACTCATGTCACACCATATTACAACCAATAGCGGTAACTGAAGATTTACATTCAAAGGATTGTCGTCATCGCAACTTAAATGTTTGTAGGTCGCAGCGCCCTGCCAACCTGCCATAACATTCACTTCCTGTGCGTAGTCTTCCCGGGCAGTTTACTAACAAATCAACAACACACTGCCACTTCTTACGTCTGGTTTTTACAAAGAATATTCTTGATGACAATCAAAACACTATTATTTAAGTATCTAGCTAAAGCTATACGTTATTATAAAATGACATTGCATTCGGCTCAGCTGATTGCTAGCTAAACGAGGATTAATTGCAGTGATTCGACAACATTGTGAATACCTATTCGCTATTCTTAGAAGCGTGTGTCATCATCATCAACTGGGTTTCTAATTCTACTTACTTGTTCTCCTGTGACACGTAACAGCCACTTTGTCTGCAAACTGATACACGTCACGATCAATGGACCGCGCACGAACACATCACTGTTTCTTGGAAGGTAACTACTTACGGGATGAATGAACACCATCACATTCTTAACGTACTATTAATTTGTTATACCTATAATAAAAATACAAGATAATTACTTGATGGAATAACAACTTGTGAGTAAAAAACGTTCACGATGTTTCCAAGGTAAACGTCATCGTATTTTTATACGAAACTTATAATTAGGTAGAAGATGCTGTTATTTTGTTCCTCTAATTGAACAATTGCAGAGTCGGGGGAAATTCAAAACATGAAAATTCTTAAGAAACTTTTGCGCTTTCTCGTGTAAAATAACAGAAGACAACTATGAAAAATATCGTACTTATGTCTCTCGAACCTTTGTTACATCATTCATCTATAGTACGCGGTTACGAACTGCTGCAAAATGATGTTCCAGAAAACAAAGGAAAATTGGGCGAGTTGTCTGAACAGTACCTTTTTTTTTTGCGTGGTAATTCATCAAATGAGTCCTCCCACCCAGGGCAGGGCGGGAGGGACTGTCAGACTTGTACTGACTAAAATCCACGGTGTCCTTCACTAGCCCTTTACGTACCGGGGTTACGGTGATGGGTAAGTCCCGCGACCCCGGCAGGCTTTAACCCTCTACAGGCCCCGTCAATTTGCTGACACTCCTTGAGGCGCGCGTGGAACACAATGCGCCGTCGACCCGGGCATGGTCCATGGTCGGGCTGCGAGTCGCCCATTACTCGCTGCCCGCATGCGCCCGCGCCTACGGTGGCCGGAGATCGTCTGGCGACGTCCGTCGCCGTGGGCGTCTACCACTGCGGCTGGGTCGGAGGGAGGACACTGTTCTCTCCCTCACGTGGCACGCCTCCTCCTTCGCGAGCATGACTGTTTCGCAGAAGGAGGCGACCGCTTCCCACTCCGTCTCGCCCCGCAGCATGGCCTCGACCAAATCTGAACAGTACCTAGTTCAACTAACTATTGTTAAAATCCCCTCATTTTTTAACAAATGGTTATTAAATGTATAGGATTCAACAATTGATTTCACTACTTAATGATCAAACAACTCGCCTTTACTAACAAAATAATATGTATAATGTCTCAGTAACTGCAAACGAAATGTTTAACTTCAAGTTTCCCTTACGTAGACCTTATAGATGTGCAACTAGTAAAGTGTTTCATATGACCCACAGTTCACGGCAGCTCCGGGCGAGAGGTCGCAGAGCGCGCGGTGGCTGCTCGTGACTTCCTCGTGGGGATGACCTCCCCCTCGAGTACAGCCAGCAGGGCTGCCTCGACCTTGATACGAGGATAATCTGCTGAACAAACAATTTACATCGTTTGCCGTCGAATATTTGATGATTACCTGTTCGTCACGGCACGCTTCGCAAGTTGCGCTTGACTGTAACGTGTGCAGCGGCGCGCGACCGTGAATATTATAATATCACACTCATTTATTTAGGTGGCGTATTATTATGAATTATTTATTAGAATAAATTAGCACCCGTATGAGGAGGTAATTGGTTAATTTAACTGTGTACGTACCACGTACGCATATTTAGTTGAAACAGGGCCTGAAGGACTTATATCACTTTTTATATACCTAAATAATAAAAAGTAATGACGTGTTTAATTGTTCTAGCTTTTATAGCTGTTCGTAAGCATCCAAGCCTTCGGAGCACTCATTGGTGGTAAAGGCCTGAACTTTAACCCATCTGTAGGTAATGAAAGTGAAGGAGAAAGGTCAGGACATCGAACTTGCATTGTGTCGAGTGCCTTGTTACATAACTGACATCGCGGCGCCATGACAGGAGAATAATGTCGGCTACTACGGAATAACGACAGAGAACCGACCACAGGGAACCAGCATAATACGAAACATTGAACAAGACACAAATTGAACAAGGCCATACAACATATTCGTCTCTACGACAGCCAACAAGTGTATTTAGCTATATTGGAGATTCTGTTTTAACCCCGCTTTGAATGAAAGCTACTGACATTATAGATTTATATACAGAAGCCAAGTTACAAAGACAACACGTGTGCCACTGCCACTGCCTGCCAGTCCTGAGTCCAGTCAATTAACATTTTTATTCTTAGTTCGTCCTTAAACGGAGGATAATTGTTGACTGATATCATGACTGTACTCAATAAGTAGTCCTGCGAGTTACGACGCACGCAGTCGCGCGCACACTATGAATACCACTCAGAATGTCTCATAAAAGGTCAGCACACAGACGATGCTCTTTACAAAACACATGCAAATCGTGGAAGGTAATCATTTCCAGTATTTTACGACAGTTGTGCAATAGTGTTAGAGATAAAGTAACACGACAGTACTAAGAAACTATTTTGCAATTATTAGTAACAGCTCGATCGTTAATACGCCAAGTGTGAAGCCGTATCAAATCGATGTGACAGAGATGTGAACTAACTGGGTCGAAAGTGTTTAACGTGTGTTTAATAACATGCAGCACAACCTTTTTAAGTAGATTTTGAGATTATGTTTAATTATTTATGAAATTGTTTATCCAAAATATCTAGATATAAAGAATTTGCAGAAAATATATTACGACCCCCTCCCCCATTAATGTGGTCACCAAGCTGCTAAATATAAACAAAATCGCAACAAAAATGACAAAATACCATTAAATTGTGATAAGATCATCAAATGAGTCCTACCACTCAGTTACCCACATTGAAAAATCGACTACATAAAAGAGCTTGAAATGTCTATTCAAATTTATAAATATAATCAACCATATCCAAGTCAAATAGGTTAGTTATATCCATCGACCACATGTTCGATGAGTTATATCACATTAACCCATTTTCATAATGTATTTTTCTTAGCAAATTGTAACTATAAGTAAAAGAAATCTTTGGTTCTTTTTTCTTTTTTTCTATTTTTTATAAGAAATATTAAGGTTTAATGAAAAGTAAAGTAAACGAAACATAATTTTATTTTGATTTCGTATTAGTTAATCGACCTGCAGCGCCATCTGTTTTACAATTTGTTAACCACTGATGAGACGTTATACGCAATCCTAGTGCAATAAAAGATATACGAAAGTAACTTTGTTTGTTGTTACCTTTTCACGTCCAAACGACTCAACCCATCATACTAAGCACATTCATCGACAATAAAACTGAAGCTGACTGCCAATCGACATCGACGCTTATAGAGACCGACGCTTATAGAAACCAATGCCTATTGATACCGACGCCTAAAGACACCGACGCTTATAGAGACCGACGCATATTGACACCGACGCTTATAGAGACCGACGCCTATCGACACCGACGCTTATAGAGACCGACACCTATCGACACCGACGCTTATAGAGACCGACGCCTATCGACACCGACGCTTATAGAGACCGACGCCTATCGACAACGACGCTTATAGAGACCGACGCCTATAAACACCGACGCTTATAGAGACCGACGCCTATTGACACCGACAATTATATAGACCGACGCCTACTGACACCGACACATTTATAGAGACCGACGCCTATCGACACCGACGCCTATTGACACCGACGGTTATTGACACTGACGCTTATAGACACCGACGCCTATCAATACCGACGCTATCGACACCGACGCTAAAGAGTCCGACGCCTATTGTCACCGAAGCTTATTGACACCGACTAATATAGAGACCGACGGCTATCGACACAGACATTTATAGAGAACGATGCCTATCGACACCGACGCCTATTGACACCGACGGTTATTCACACTGACGCTTATAGAGACCGACGCCTATTGACCCCGACGCTTTTAGTAACCGACGCCTATCGACACCGACGCTTATAGAGACCGATGCCTATCAACACCGACGCTTATAGAGACCGACGCCTATCGACACCGACGCTTATAGGGACCGACGCCTATCGACACCGACGCTTATAGAGACCGACGCTTTTAGAGACCGACGCCTTTTGACAGCGACGCCTAATGACACCGACGCCTATTGACACCGACGCTTATAGAGACCGACGCCTATTGACAACGACGCTTATAGAGACCGACGCCTATCAACACCGATGCTTTTAGAGACCGACGCTTATCGACACCGACGCTAATTGACAATGACGCTTGTAGAAACCAACGCCTATCATTCCGACGCCTATCGACACCGACACTTATAGACACCATTGCCTATCGATACCGACGCTATCGACACCGACGCTTATAGAGTCTAATATTAATAAACTAATATTGACACCAACGTCTAGCGACGCTGACGCTTGTAGACACCATTACCTATCGATACCGACGCTATCGACACTGACGCTTATAGAGTCCGACGCCTATTGACACCGACGCTTATTGACACCAACGCTTATAGAGACCGACGCCTATCGACCCCGACGCTTATAGACACTGACGCTTATAGAGACCGACGCCTATTGACACCGACGCTTTTAGTAACCGACGCTTTTAGTAACCGACGCCTATCGACACCGACGCTTATAGAGACCGACGCCTATTGACACCGACGCTTTTAGTAACCGACGCCTATCGACACCGACGCTTATAAACACGGACGCCTATCGACACCGACGCTTATAGAGACCGACGCCTATCGACACCGACGCTTATAGAGACCGACGCTTATCGACACCGACGCTAATTAACTATGACGCTTGTAGAAACCAACGCCTATCATTCCGACGCCTATCGACACCGACACTTATAGACACCATTGCCTATCGATACCGACGCTATCGACACAGACGCTTATAGAGTCAGACGCCTATTGACACCGACGCTTATAGAGACCGACGGCTACCGACACAGACATTTATAGAGAACGATGCCTATCGACACCGACGCCTATTGACCCCGACGGTTATTGACACTGACGCTTATAGAGACCGATGCGAATCGATACCGACGCCTTTCGACACCGATGCTTATAGAGACAGACGCCTATCGACACCGACGCTTATAGAGACCGACGCCTATCGACACTGACGCTTATAGAGACCGACGCCTTTCGACACCGACGCTTATAGAGACAGACGCCTATCGACACCGACGCTAATAGAGACCGACGCCTATCGACACCGACACTTATAGACACCATTGCCTATCGATACCGACGCTATCGACACCGACGCTTATAGAGACCGACACCTATCGACACCGACGCTTAAAGAGACCGACGCATATCGTCACCGACGCTTTAAGACACCGACGCCTATCGACACCGACGCTTATAGAGACCGACGCCTATCGACACCGACGCTTATAGAGACCGACGCCTATCGACACCGACGCTTATAGAAACCGACGCCTATTGACACCGACGCTTATCGACACCGACGCTAATTGACAATGACGCTTGTAGAAACCAACGCCTATCATTCCGACGCCTATAGACACCGACGCTTATAGAGACCGACACCTATCGTCACCGAAGCTTTTAGACACCGACGCCTATCGACACCGACGCTCATAGAGACCGACGCCTATCGACACCGACGCTTATAGTCACCTATTGACACCGACGCTTATAGAGACCGACGCGAATCGACGCTTATAGAGACCAACGCCTTTCGACACCGACGCTTATAGAGACAGACGCCTATCGACACCGACGCCTATTGACACCGATGGTTATTGACACTGACGCTTATAGAGACCGACGCCTATCGACACCGACGCTTATAGAGACCGACGCCTATCGATACCGACGCTTATAGAGACCGACGCCTATTGACACCGACGCTTATAGAGACCGACGCCTATCGATACCGACGCTTATAGAGACCGACGCCTATTGACACCGACGCCTATCGATATGGACGCTTATAGAGACCGACGCCTTTCGACACCGACGCTTATAGAGACAGACGCCTATTGACACCGACGCTTATAGAGACCGACGCTTATAGAGACCGACGCCTATTCACACCGACGCTTATAGAGACCGAAGCCTATTGACACCGACGCTTATAGAGACTGACGCCTATCAACACCGACGCTTATAGAGACCGACGCTTATCGACACCGACGCTAATTGACAATGACGCTTGTAGAAACCAACGCCTATCAATCCGACGCCTATCGACACCGACGCTTATAGAGACCAACGCCTATCGACACCAACGCTTATTGCCACCGACGCTTATAGAGGCCGACGCGTATCAACACCGACGCTTATAGAAACCAATGCCTATTGAAACCGACGCCTACCGACACCGACGGCTATTGACACCGACGCTTATTGACACTGATGCTTTAAGACACCAACACCTATTGTTTCCGACGCCTTTCGACACCGACACTTATAGTCACCTATTGACACCGACGCTCATAGAGACCGACGCCTATCGACACCGACGCTTATAGTCACCTATTGACACCGACGCTTATAGAGACCGACGCGAATCGACGCTTATAGAGACCAACGCCTTTCGACACCGACGCTTATAGAGACAGACGCCTATTGACACCGACGCTTATAGAGACCGACGCCTATTGACACAGACACTCATAGACACCATTGCCTATCGATACCGACGCTTTCGACACCGACGCTTGTAGAGACCGACGCCTATTGACACCGACGCTTATCGACACCGACGCTAATTGACAATGACGCTTGTAGAAACCAACGCCTATCATTCCGACGCCTATAGACACCGACGCTTATAGAGACCGACACCTATCGTCACCGAAGCTTTTAGACACCGACGCCTATCGACACCGACGCTCATAGAGACCGACGCCTATCGACACCGACGCTTATAGTCACCTATTGACACCGACGCTTATAGAGACCGACGCGAATCGACGCTTATAGAGACCAACGCCTTTCGACACCGACGCTTATAGAGACAGACGCCTATCGACACCGACGCCTATTGACACCGATGGTTATTGACACAGACGCTTATAGAGACCGACGCCTATCGACACCGACGCTTATAGAGACCGACGCCTATCGATACCGACGCTTATAGAGACCGACGCCTATTGACACCGACGCTTATAGAGACCGACGCCTATCGATACCGACGCTTATAGAGACCGACGCCTATTGACACCGACGCCTATCGATATGGACGCTTATAGAGACCGACGCCTATCGACACCGACGCTTATAGAGACAGACGCCTATTGACACCGACGCTTATAGAGACCGACGCTTATAGAGACCGACGCCTATTCACACCGACGCTTATAGAGACCGAAGCCTATTGACACCGACGCTTATAGAGACTGACGCGTATCAACACCGACGCTTATAGAAACCAATGCCTATTGAAACCGACGCCTACCGACACCGACGGCTATTGACACCGACGCTTATTGACACTGATGCTTAAAGACACCAACACCTATTGTTTCCGACGCCTTTCGACACCGACACTTATAGTCACCTATTGACACCGACGCTCATAGAGACCGACGCCTATCGACACCGACGCTTCTAGAGACTGACGCCTATCGACACCGACGCTTATAGTCACCTATTGACACCGACGCTTATAGAGACCGACGCGAATCGACGCTTATAGAGACCAACGCCTTTCGACACCGACGCTTATAGAGACAGACGCCTATTGACACCGACGCTTATAGAGACCGTCGCCTATTGACACAGACACTCATAGACACCATTGCCTATCGATACCGACGCTATCGACACCGACGCTTATAGAGACCGACGCCTATCGACACCGACGCTTCTAGAGACTGACGCCTATCGACACCGACGCTTATAGAGACCGACGCCTATCGACACCGACGCTTATAGAGACTGACGCCTATCGATACCGACGCTTATAGAGACCGACGCCTATTGACACCGACGCTTATAGAGACCGACGCCTATCGATACCGACGCTTATAGAGACCGACGCCTATTGACACCGACGCCTATCGATATGGACGCTTATAGAGACCGAGGCCTATCGACATCGACGCTTATAGGGACCGACGCCTATCGACACCGACGCTTATAGAGACCGACGCCTATCGACACCGACGCTTATAGAGACCGACGCCTATCGATACCGACGCTTATAGAGACCGACGCCTATTGACACCGACGCTTATAGAGACCGACGCCTATCGATACCGACGCTTATAGAGACCGACGCCTATTGACACCGACGCCTATCGATATGGACGCTTATAGAGACCGACGCCTATCGACACCGACGCTTATAGAGACAGACGCCTATTGACACCGACGCTTATAGAGACCGACGCTTATAGAGACCGACGCCTATTGACACCGACGCTTATAGAGACTGACGCCTATCAACACCGACGCTTATCGACACCGACGCTAATTGACAATGACGCTTGTAGAAACCAACGCCTATCAATCCGACGCCTATCGACACCGACACTTATAGACACCATTGCCTATCGACACCGACACTTATAGAAACCGACGCCTATCGACACCGACGCTTAAAGAGACCGACGCCTATCGACACCGATGCTTATAGAGTCCGAGACTATTGACACCGACGCTTATAGTCACCTATTGACACCGACGCTTATAGAGACCGACGCGAATCGACGCTTATAGAGACCAACGCCTTTCGACACCGACGCTTATAGAGACAGACGCCTATTGACACCGACGCATATAGAGACCGACGCCTATTGACACAGACACTCATAGACACCATTGCCTATCGATACCGACGCTATCGACACCGACGCTTGTAGAGACCGACGCCTATCGACACCGACGCTTCTAGAGACTGACGCCTATCGACACCGACGCTTATAGAGACCGACGCATATCGTCACCGACGCTTTTAGACACCGACGCCTATCGACACCGACGCTTATAGAGACCGACGCCTATCGACACCGACGCTTATAGAGACCGACGCCTATCGACACCGCCGCTTATAGAGACCGACGCCTATTGACACCGATGCTTATAGAGACCGACGCTTATCAACACCGACGCTTATAGAGACCGACGCCTATCGACACCGACGCTTATAGAGTCCGAGCCCATTGACACCGACGCTTATTGACACCGACTCTTATAGAGACCGACGGCTATCGACACAGACGCCTATTGACACCGATGGTTATTGACACTGACGCTTATAGAGACCGACGCGAATCGACGCTTATAGAGACCAATGCCTTTCGACACCGACGCTTATAGAGACAGACGCCTATCGACACCGACGCTTATAGAGACCGACGCCTATCGACACTGACGCTTATAGAGACCGACGCCTTTCGACACCGACGCTTATAGAGACAGACGCCTATTGACACCGACGCTAATAGAGACCGACGCCTATCGACACCGACACTTATAGACACCATTGCCTATCGATACCGACGCTATCGACACCGACGCTTATAGAGACCGACACCTATCGACACCGACGCTTATAGAGACCGACGCATATCGTCACCGACGCTTTAAGACACCGACGCCTATCGACACCGACGCTTATAGAGACCGACGCCTACCGACACCGACGTCTATTGACACCGACGCTTATTGCCACTGATGCTTAAAGACACCAACACCTATTGTTTCCGACGCCTTTCGACACCGACACTTATAGTCACCTATTGACACCGACGCTCATAGAGACCGACGCCTATCGACACCGACGCTTATAGTCACCTATTGACACCGACGCTTATAGAGACCGACGCGAATCGACGCTTATAGAGACCAACGCCTTTCGACACCGACGCATAGAGAGACAGACGCCTATCGACACCGACGCCTATTGACACCGATGGTTATTGACACTGACGCTTATAGAGACCGACGCCTATTGACACCGGCGCTTTTAGTAACCGACGCCTATCCACACCGACGCTTAAAGAGACCGACGCCTATCAACACCGACGCTTATAGAGACCGACGCCTATCGACATCGACGCTTATAGGGACCGACGCCTATCGACACCGACGCTTATAGAGACCGACGCCTATTGACACCGACGCTTATAGAGACCGACGCTTATCAACACCGACGCTTATAGAGACCGACGCCTATCGACACCGATGCTTATAGAGTCCGAGCCTATTGACACCGACGCTTATTGACACTGATGCTTAAGGACACCAACACCTATTGTTTCTAATAGTCACCTATTGACACCGACGCTCATAGAGACCGACGCCTATCGACACCGACGCTTATAGTCACCTATTGACACCGACGCTTATAGAGACCGACGCGAATCGACGCTTATAGAGACCAACGCCTTTCGACACCGTCGCTTATAGAGACAGACGCCTATTGACACCGACGCTTATAGAGACCGACGCCTATTGACACAGACACTCATAGACACCATTGCCTATCGATACCGACGCTATCGACACCGACGCTTATAGATACCGACGCCTATCGACACCGACGCTTATAGAGACCGACGCCTATCGACACCGACGCTTATAGAGACCGACGCATATCGTCACCGACGCTTTTAGACACCGACGCCTATCGACACCGACGCTTATAGAGACCGACGCCTATCGACACCGACGCTTATAGAGACCGACGCCTATCGACACCGACGCTTATAGAGACCGACGCCTATCGACACCGACGCTTATAGAAACCAATGCCTATTGAAACCAACGCCTACCGACTTCGACGGCTATTGACACCGACGCTTATTGACACTGATGCTTAAAGACACCAACACCTATTGTTTCCGACGCCTTTCGACACCGCCACTTATAGTCTCCTATTGACACCGACGCTCATAGAGACCGACGCCTATCGACACCGACGCTTATAGTCACCTATTGACACCGACGCTTATAGAGACCGACGCGAATCGACGCTTATAGAGACCGACGCCTTTCGACACCGACGCTTATTGACACCGATGGTTATTGACACCGACACTCATAGACACCATTGCCTATCGATACCGACGCTATCGACACCGACGCTTATAGAGACCGACGCCTATCGACACCGACGCTTATAGAGACCGACGCCTATCGACACCGTAGCTTATAGAGACCGACGCATATCGTCACCGACGCTTTTAGACACCGACGCCTATCGACACTGACGCTTATAGAGACCGACGCCTATCGACACCGACGCTTATAGAGACCGACGCCTATCGACACCGACGCTTATAGAGACCGACGCCTATCGACACCGACGCTTATAGAGACCGACGCCTATTGACACCGACGCTTATAGAGACCGAGCCCATTGACACCGACGCTTATTGACACCGACTCTTATAGAGACCAACGGCTATCTTTAATACTAGTAGCTAGTTTTAATACCAGTTCAGATTTGTTACAGTTTGTTAGACATTATAGAATTAAGCCAGCTTTTATAGCTTTCTTTTTTTGTATAGATTCTTCCTTACTCTTTGTTTGTGAATGTGAGAACATTGTAAGTCGTGTGTATATATATACATTTCTTCTTTTGTAGCACTAATTTTAGTTAGGACTTCCCCTTTGTTACCAGGCCTTCGTTTTTCTCACATATCTAAGCATCGAAAAATTGTAACAATCTGTTTGTAAAACTATACCATATTTTAAAAGAGTAACCATGGAGTTTGTTGCCGGTTCTTCTCCATGGAATCGACCAACCCGAACCGAGCACCTGCTGTCGACGTTTTATAAGTGCCCTCATGGGCCTATGTGAAATAAAAACTTTTGATTTTGATTTTTGATCGACACAGACGCCTATTGACACCGATGGTTATTGACACTGACGCTTATAGAGACCGACGCCTATCGACACCGACGCTTTTAGAGACCGACGCCTGTCGACACCAACGCTTATTGCCACCGACGCTTATAGAGGCCGACGCGTATCAACACCGACGCTTATAGAAACCAATACCTATTGAAACCGACGCCTACCGACACCGACGGCTATTGACACCGACGCTTATAGAGACCGAGCCCATTGACACCGACGCTTATCGACACCGACGCTTATAGAGACCGACGCCTTTCGACACCGACGCTTATAGAGACAGACGCCTATTGACACCGACGCTTATAGAGACCGACGCCTATTGACACCGACGCTTATAGAGACCGACGCCTATCAACACCGACGCTTATAGAGACCGACGCTTATCGACACCGGCACTAATTTACAATGACACTTGTAGAAACCAACGCCTATCATTCCGACGCCTATCGACACCGACACTTATAGACACCATTGCCTATCGATACCGACGCTATCGATACCGACGCTTGTAGAGACCGACGCCTATTGACACCGACGCTTATAGAGACCGACGCATATCGTCACCGACGCTTTTAGAGACCGACGCCTATCGACACCGACGCTTATAGAGACCGACGCCTATCGACACCGACGCTTATAGAGACCGACGCCTATCGACACCGACACTTATTGCCACCGTCGCTTATAGAGGCCGACGCGTATCAACACCGACGCTTATAGAAACCAATGCCTATTGAAACCGACGCCTACCGACACCGACGGCTATTGACACCGACGCCCCGACGCTTATTGACACTGACGCCCCGACGCTTATTGACACTGATGGTTAAAGACACCAACGCCTATTGTATCCGACGCCTTTCGACACCGACACTTATAGTCACCTATTGACACCGACGCTCATAGAGACCGACGCCTATCGACACCGACGCTTATAGGGTCCGACGCCTAATGACACCGACGCTTATTGACACCGACGCTTATAGAGACCGACGCGAATCGACGCTTATAGAGACCGACGCCTATCGACACCGACGCCTATCGATAGCGACGCCTATCGACACCGATGCCTATTGACACCGATGGTTATTGACACTGACGCTTATAGAGACCGCCTATCGACACCGACGCTTATAGAGACTGACGCCTATCGACACCGACGCTTATAGTCACCTATTGACACCGACGCTTATAGAGACCGACGCGAATCGACGCTTATAGAGACCAACGCCTTTCGACACTGACGCATAGAGAGACAGACGCCTATCGACACCGACGCCTATTGACACCGATGGTTATTGACACTGACGTTTATAGAGACCGACGCCTACTGACACCGACGCTTTTAGTAACCGACGCCTATCCACACCGACGCTTAAAGAGACCGACGCCTATCAACACCGACGCTTATAGAGACCGACGCCTATCGACATCGACGCTTATAGGGACCGACGCCTATCGACACCGACGCTTATAGAGACCGACGCCTATCGACACCGACGCTTATAGAGACCGACGCCTATCGATACCGACGCTTATAGAGACCGACGCCTATCGACACCGACGCTTATAGAGTCCGAGCCCATTGACACCGACGCTTATTGACACCGACTCTTATAGAGACCGACGGCTATCGACACAGACGCCTATTGACACCGATGGTTATTGACACTGACGCTTATAGAGACCGACGCCTATCGACACCGACGCTTTTAGAGACCGACGCCTATCGACACCAACGCTTATTGCCACCGACGCTTATAGAGGCCGACGCGTATCAACACCGACGCTTATAGAAACCAATGCCTATTGAAACCGACGCCTACCGACACCGACGGCTATTGACACCGACGCTTATTGACACTGATGCTTAAAGACACTAACACCTATTGTTTCCGACGCCTTTCGAAACCGACACTTATAGTCACCTATTGACACCGACGCTCATAGAGACCGACGCCTATCGACACCGACGCTTATAGTCACCTATTGACACCGACGCTTATAGAGACCGACGCGAATCGACGCTTATAGAGACCAATGCCTTTCGACACCGACGCTTATAGAGACAGACGCCTATCGACACCGACGCTTATAGAGACCGACGCCTTTCGAAACCGACACTTATAGTCACCTATTGACACCGACGCTCATAGAGACCGACGCCTATCGACACCGACGCTTATAGTCACCTATTGACACCGACGCTTATAGAGACCGACGCGAATCGACGCTTATAGAGACCAATGCCTTTCGACACCGACGCTTATAGAGACAGACGCCTATCGACACCGACGCTTATAGAGACCGACGCCTATCGACACTGACGCTTATAGAGACCGACGCCTTTCGACACCGACGCTTATAGAGACAGACGCCTATTGACACCGACGCTAATAGAGACCGACGCCTATCGACACCGACACTTATAGACACCATTGCCTATCGATACCGACGCTATCGACACCGACGCTTATAGAGACCGACACCTATCGACACCGACGCTTATAGAGACCGACGCATATCGTCACCGACGCTTTAAGACACCGACGCCTATCGACACCGACGCTTATAGAGACCGACGCCTACCGACACCGACGTCTATTGACACCGACGCTTATTGCCACTGATGCTTAAAGACACCAACACCTATTGTTTCCGACGCCTTTCGACACCGACACTTATAGTCACCTATTGACACCGACGCTCATAGAGACCGACGCCTATCGACAACGACGCTTATAGTCACCTATTGACACCGACGCTTATAGAGACCGACGCGAATCGACGCTTATAGAGACCAACGCCTTTCGACACCGACGCATAGAGAGACAGACGCCTATCGACACCGACGCCTATTGACACCGATGGTTATTGACACTGACGCTTATAGAGACCGACGCCTATTGACACCGGCGCTTTTAGTAACCGACGCCTATCCACACCGACGCTTAAAGAGACCGACGCCTATCAACACCGACGCTTATAGAGACCGACGCCTATCGACATCGACGCTTATAGGGACCGACGCCTATCGACACCGACGCTTATAGAGACCGACGCCTATTGACACCGACGCTTATAGAGACCGACGCTTATCAACACCGACGCTTATAGAGACCGACGCCTATCGACACCGATGCTTATAGAGTCCGAGCCTATTGACACCGACGCTTATTGACACTGATGCTTAAGGACACCAACACCTATTGTTTCTAATAGTCACCTATTGACACCGACGCTCATAGAGACCGACGCCTATCGACACCGACGCTTATAGTCACCTATTGACACCGACGCTTATAGAGACCGACGCGAATCGACGCTTATAGAGACCAACGCCTTTCGACACCGACGCTTATAGAGACAGACGCCTATTGACACCGACGCTTATAGAGACCGACGCCTATTGACACAGACACTCATAGACACCATTGCCTATCGATACCGACGCTATCGACACCGACGCTTATAGATACAGACGTCTATCGACACCGACGCTTATAGAGACCGACGCCTATCGACACCGACGCTTATAGAGACCGACGCATATCGTCACCGACGCTTTTAGACACCGACGCCTATCGACACCGACGCTTATAGAGACCGACGCCTATCGACACCGACGCTTATAGAGACCGACGCCTATCGACACCGACGCTTATAGAGACCGACGCCTATTGACACCGACGCTTATAGAGACCGACGCTTATCAACACCGACGCTCATAGAGACCGACGCCTATCGACACCGACGCTTATAGAGACCGACGGCTATCGACACAGACATTTATAGAGAACGATGCCTATCGACACCGACGCCTATTTACCCCGACGGTTATTGACACTGACGCTTATAGAGACCGATGCGAATCGATACCGACGCCTATTGACACCGACGCTTAAAGAGACCGACGCCTATTGACACCGACGCTTTTAGTAACCGACGCCTATCGACACCGACGCTTATAGAGACCAACGCCTATCAACACCGACGCTTATAGAGACCGACGCTTATAGAGACCGACGCCTATTGACACCGACGCTTATAGAGACCGACGCTTATCAACACCGACGCTCATAGAGACCGACGCCTATCGACACCGACGCTTATAGAGACCGACGGCTATCGACACAGACATTTATAGAGAACGATGCCTATCGACACCGACGCCTATTTACCCCGACGGTTATTGACACTGACGCTTATAGAGACCGATGCGAATCGATACCGACGCCTATTGACACCGACGCTTAAAGAGACCGACGCCTATTGACACCGACGCTTTTAGTAACCGACGCCTATCGACACCGACGCTTATAGAGACCAACGCCTATCAACACCGACGCTTATAGAGACCGACGCTTATAGAGACCGACGCCTATCGACACCGACGCTTATAGGGACCGACGCCTATCGACACCGACGCTTATAGAGACCGACGCCTATCGACACCGACGCTTATAGAGACCGACGCCTATCGATAACGACGCTTATAGAGACCGACGCCTATTGACACCGACGCTTATAGAGACCGACGCCTATCGATACCGACGCCTATAGAGACCGACGCCTATTGACACCGACGCCTATCAATATGGACGCTTATAGAGACCGACGCCTATCGACAACGACGCTTATAGAGACAGACGCCTATTGACACCGACGCTTATAGAGACCGACGCTTATAGAGACCGACGCCTATTCACACCGACGCTTATAGAGACCGAAGCCTATTGACACCGACGCTTATAGAGACTGACGCCTATCAACACCGACGCTTATAGAGACCGACGCCTATCGACACCGACGCTTATAGAGACCGACGCCTATTGACACCGACGCTTATAGAGACCGACGCTTATCAACACCGACGCTTATAGAGACCGACGCCTATCGACACCGACGCTTATAGAGTCCGAGCCTATTGACACCGACGCTTATTGACACCGACTTTTATAGAGACCGACGGCTATCGACACAGACGCCTATTGACACCGATGGTTATTGACACTGACGCTTATAGAGACCGACGCCTATCGACAACGACGCTTATAGAGACCGACGCCTATCGACACCGACGCTTATAGAAACCAATGCCTATTGAAACCAACGCCTACCGACTTCGACGGCTATTGACACCGACGCTTATTGACACTGATGCTTAAAGACACCAACACCTATTGTTTCCGACGCCTTTCGACACCGCCACTTATAGTCTCCTATTGACACCGACGCTCATAGAGACCGACGCCTATCGACACCGACGCTTATAGTCACCTATTGACACCGACGCTTATAGAGACCGACGCGAATCGACGCTTATAGAGACCGACGCCTTTCGACACCGACGCTTATTGACACCGATGGTTATTGACACCGACACTCATAGACACCATTGCCTATCGATACCGACGCTATCGACACCGACGCTTATAGAGACCGACGCCTATCGACACCGACGCTTATAGAGACCGACGCCTATCGACACCGTAGCTTATAGAGACCGACGCATATCGTCACCGACGCTTTTAGACACCGACGCCTATCGACACTGACGCTTATAGAGACCGACGCCTATCGACACCGACGCTTATAGAGACCGACGCCTATCGACACCGACGCTTATAGAGACCGACGCCTATCGACACCGACGCTTATAGAGACCGACGCCTATTGACACCGACGCTTATAGAGACCGAGCCCATTGACACCGACGCTTATTGACACCGACTCTTATAGAGACCAACGGCTATCTTTAATACTAGTAGCTAGTTTTAATACCAGTTCAGATTTGTTACAGTTTGTTAGACATTATAGAATTAAGCCAGCTTTTATAGCTTTCTTTTTTTGTATAGATTCTTCCTTACTCTTTGTTTGTGAATGTGAGAACATTGTAAGTCGTGTGTATATATATACATTTCTTCTTTTGTAGCACTAATTTTAGTTAGGACTTCCCCTTTGTTACCAGGCCTACGTTTTTCTCACATATCTGTAACACGTAGTATATTTTGAGATATAATTTTATTACTGTAAATCACATTAATCGACTAACATTTGAGAGTTGGTATCGATTAGCATATCGATCCCAACACTCATTCATTCGTTCCGAATGTCAACGTCAAAAAAGTGTCAGTCGTCAGTCGGTTGACGATCATCGAGCGTGCAACAGTGTAAGTGATGTTTCCGTTATTTTTTTTTGTAAATATACTGATTAGAATCTATTCCATGTTTGATTTTCGCCCTTTTCCCTTCTGAGTTTTACATCTCAGAAGTGGGATTGGTGTGAAAACGAATAGTTTTTGCATAAATAACCTACGCGCCATAATAGTGAAAACACACCGGCGCGGCCATTTTGATCATAACGGTTCATTAAATATTGTCAAAATTTAGCATAACACTAAACAACATCTCTAATTGAATGTAGATTATTAACTTTCGAGTAAGGATCAGATAGATGCGAATAGATTTAATTTAATTTTGGTTGTTTGAATAACCGTCACCACATAAACAGGTATTGCAAGTTTATTTTATCAAAATATGAACTTAATTTAACAAAGCACGTAACCCTGAATACCCTAAAACCGTCAATTTAGAATTATAACTATGGATTCTGTGGATGAAAACGGATTTTATTTAATTTTATTCGGACTCACCACCTTATTTTGTCAAACATTAGTATTCATGCAAAATAGTGTAATTAATTGAACAGATTACTTAGTACTTTTACTTGTTATATGAACCACCCGTTTAGCACCTACCTAATTGAAAGATTTTAGCAATCCGGGTTAATTTAGTTATTCATTGATCAGAACCTAAAATCAAAACCTGTAAGTTTCAGACAATGAGCGACACATGTGGAGCGAATTCGAATAAACCAAAGAGGCTGACTACACCGTGCCGTCACTCGGACCACGAAATGCGACGTAGTCGAGTATCACGCAGCCGTACCAGGCAGGGTAGCAGGCGTAGCCGCAGCCGCAGCCGTTGTTGCAGTCGAAATACCCACCGTCATTCTCGGTGCCGAGAGACGCGCAGTCGAAGTCGTGATAGACCTCACCGTGGAAGTCATCGCACGCCAGATCGCAGATTGCATGACCCGGAACGAGAACTGTCAGAAACCAGGAAGCGGCTGAGGTTATTAGAAGACCAGGTTCACCGCCAACAAGCGCCGGGTGATTTACGTCGGAGTCCTTCAACGGGCAAGCGAGGTATGTCAGAATTGCATGTTCGTTTGGATTCCTCTCATCCAAATATGGACGAAGAACCTAGCCATAAGAAACCTAGATTAGAACCTAAAGAATTCTTTGAAGAATTTCTAAATGCGTTGAAAGGTAGGTCAGGGGATCGTGAGTTCCTTTCCAGCCTCAATAATGTTGTGCCAGAATATGATCCACTATCCAAGGAACAAACCATTAACGCATGGCTAGACAAGATTGAGGAATGTGCCGAGATCTACGGCTGGAATGAAAAACAGACAATTCACTATGCCCTGCCTAAACTCACAGGTCATGCCCGCACATGGTATCAGGGGTTGCCTTCTATTAAGCATACGTGGAGCGAATGGAGAGTCATGCTCAAAGAATCCTTCCCAGCAACCGAGAATTACGCGGACTTACTCATGGAAATGCTCAATAGAAGGACACGACCCGGGGAGTCCTTAGAAATTTATTATTTTGCAAAAATAAACCTTCTCAACCGTTGTAAGATTTTCGATAAACAAGCAGTGGACTGTTTGGTTCATGGGATCGAGGATAGGGGTGTTCGAGTAGGCGCCCAGGCGGCTAAATTTGAAAAACCTGAGGAAATACATCAATTTTTCAAAACCATTAAGTCCTTTTCACGAGAACAGTCTGACTCAAAAGGACGAAATAGTCGTGACACTCGCTTATCGGGTAACACCAACAATTCCTCTAGTGATACTGCACTGAACAGAAACAGTCAAAAGGCAAAGACTTGTTTTAACTGTAGGGAGGTAGGGCACCCGAGTTTTAAGTGCCCTAAACCAATTATAAGGTGTACGAAGTGCAACCTTATGGGCCACACGTCTTCTAATTGTACGAATAAAAATAAAGAACAGCAGTTAAGTGAGAAAGACAAAAGTGTCCTGAAGGTTTCACTTCAAAACGATTCTAGTAACAAGTATAAGTTTATCATAAAGGTCAACGGGAATCCTATGAATTGCTTGGTAGATTTAGGTAGTGAAGCAACAGTTATGCGTGAAAGTGATGCTAAAAAAATAGGTTTGCAATGGGAATATGTTGACGGTCCATTCTTAAGGGGACTAGGTAATATCCCATATTTGCCTAGAGGTCGCACTAAAGTAGATATTGAAGTTCAAGGTATTATAGAAAAGGATATTGAGGTATTTATAGTAGATGACACATTGATTAGCTATAGCATTCTACTCGGACATAGTTTTACTGAACGGCCAAATTTACAAATCATTAAGACAAATACGGATCTAAAATTCGAACGTGTAACAGTAACACCAATTAAACTATTTCTGTTATCTAAAGAAGAAACAGAAATAGATATTGGCCAAATGAAGTGTATCCCCGTCAAATCTTTTGATAATCTCAGTGGAAACATTTACGTAGATGGCACAGTTAGGGGCAGTATTGGCAACGAATATTATCTTTTGCCAGGGGAGTACCACATAGTTAACGGCACTTGCTCATTACTACTACAGAATGTATGTGGTAAACCTGTAGTGATCACAAAAGATACACTCATCACCAGAGCACGCTATCTAGGATCTGATATGTTTGTTCATAGAGTCTCCAAGGAGAAAAGTAGTTCTCTTGATAACGTGACCATTAAACATGGCCAGCAATTGACTGACACACAAATTAAACAATTTACCGATTTAGTAACTAAGTATAAGGCTTGCTTTTCCAATGGTATGCACGATTTGGGATTTACAACGGTCACAGAGATGGAAATATGCCTTAAAGATGTGACCCCTGTTGTGTACAGACCCTATCGCTTACCATACTCTGAGCGAAAATTAGTTCGAAATATGGTGAGTGAAATGTTGACTCACGGCATCATTCGGGAATCAAGCTCTCCGTATGCCAGCCCAATTGTGCTGGTACAGAAAAAGTCTGGGGAAAAACGTCTTTGTGTCGACTATAGGGCCCTGAATAGTCGCACCAAACGAGACCACTATCCGCTACCTCGGATAGAGGATTTACTAGACCAATTATCAGGACAATCGTTGTTCACGTCTTTAGATTTGGCCTCGGGGTATCATCAGATACCTATAGCGGAACAGTCTCGTGAGAAAACGGCATTCGTTACACCTGATGGGCAGTACGAATATACTCGTATGCCTTTTGGGTTGGCGAATGCCCCTGCTGTTTTTCAACGCACAATCCATAAAATTTTAAGTCAATCCAAGATTAGTTACGTCATTATATATATGGATGACATCCTAATCCCCTCCAAAAATTTCGAAGAGGGCTTATTACGACTCGAAGAAGTTTTAAACCTCCTTAAACAAGCCGGACTTACTCTGAAAATAGAAAAGTGTAGTTTTTTCCAGGAACAGATAGAGTTCCTCGGTTTTCAAATAGATAGAAACGGTGTTAGGCCAGGGATTCAAAAGGTTGAGGCTGTTGCTAAATTCCCTGAGCCACGTAATCAGCACGAAATTAGGCGGTTTATTGGACTAGCCAGTTTCTTTAGGAGGTTTGTCAAGGGATTTGCGATGATAGCGAGACCTTTGACAAATCTCTTGAGGAAGGATGTACAGTGGAAATGGGAAAAGGCGGAGTCTGATGCCTTTGAAAACCTTAAAAGATGTTTAATTAATAGACCAGTGCTGGCTCTTTATAACCATAGCGCACAAACGCAGGTACACACTGACGCCAGCAAATTTGGCGTAGCTGGGATATTACTCCAAAGAACTGGAGATGACCCTTGGCGCCCAATAGCGTACTTCAGTCGGCAGACCACCATAGACGAAATGAAACTCCATTCATTCGAACTGGAGACATTGGCTGTCGTTAGTACACTTAATAAGTTTCGTATTTATCTCATCGGAATTAAGTTTACTATTGTTACGGACTGCAACGCTCTACGTTCTACATTCACAAAGAGAGACTTAGTTCCTCGGATATCCAGGTGGTGGATACAGTTCTTAGAGTTTGACTGCAGTATTGAATATCGACCAGGCGAAAGAATGTCCCATGTAGACGCCCTCAGCAGAGGTCCTATAGAAGGTGAATGTGCTGAAGCCGTACATACACTTGACATTCTGTCTGTGGGTTCCGAAGATTGGATCGCTACAGTACAGTCGTCTGATGAGGAAGTAAGACGAATTAAGGACATCCTAGAGGATCCTGAAACCCCGAAGATTGCGGGTGTTCACAAGGAATACAAGATCAAAAATGGTCGGGTATTCCGTATCCTCAGTGATGGTACATTGAGATGGTTGGTACCTCGTGGAGTAAGATGGCAAATCCTCAAGGCAAATCATGACAGCGTTGGACATTTTGGATTTGATAAAACCTTGCAAAGAGTGAGGTCGCTCTTTTGGTTCCCTAAAATGCGCAAATTCATAAAAAAATATGTTAGCGCGTGTCTTGAGTGTGCCCATCACAAGCTCCCGTCAGGAGCGAAAGAAGGGTTTCTCCACCCAATACCCAAAATCGAGATCCCATTTCACACACTACACGCGGATCATCTTGGTCCCTTTCCACGAAGCAAACGACGTAATGTTTATATATTAGTCATCGTTGATGCATATACCAAGTACGTGAGCTTGACCCCCGTCAAGAGCACAAAAACTAAAGAAACTATTAAAGCGTTTAAAAATCTGTTTAGTTACTTTGGCAGTCCCACACGTATTATTACAGATAGAGGCACTAGTTTTACAAGCAAAAAGTTCAAGTCATTTGTTAATTCAATCGGAACTAAGCATATTCTGAACTCTGTGGCTACTCCCCGGGCAAATGGCCAAGTCGAGCGGTACAACCGCACGATTTTGGCCTCTTTAGGATCCATGGCTCATGGAAAAGGCAACAATACTTGGGACGGACTGTTGCCCGATGTACAACTTGGTATCAATACCACTGTACATGAGGTCACTAAGAAAACTCCGACCGAGCTACTTTTAGGTAGGAAAGTCAGTAACCCAGCACAAGGTTTGCTTAATGATATAGTAGATGATATAGGTGAAGGTACTAGTAGCGAGGCATTAGATGATATTCGTTCTGAGGTAGGTGAACGTATAAGGAAGAATCAACAAATCAATAAGAGTAGATTTGATAAACGTAGGAAGGATAGTAGGAAATATAAGGAAGGCGATCTAGTGCGTATAGTAAGAGCAGTTGTGACTGGCCCCGGTCAATCCAAAAAGCTAGAGGCAAAATGCCAAGGGCCTTACAGGATTAAAAGGGTTTTACCAAACGATCGCTATTTAGTAGAGGATACCCCGTTGACCAGAAAGGGTCAACGTTATGAAAATGTCATGTCAGTATAGAGGCCGACGCGTATCAACACCGACGCTTATAGAAACCAATACCTATTGAAACCGACGCCTACCGACACCGACGGCTATTGACACCGACGCTTATAGAGACCGAGCCCATTGACACCGACGCTTATCGACACCGACGCTTATAGAGACCGACGCCTTTCGACACCGACGCTTATAGAGACAGACGCCTATTGACACCGACGCTTATAGAGACCGACGCCTATTGACACCGACGCTTATAGAGACCGACGCCTATCAACACCGACGCTTATAGAGACCGACGCTTATCGACACCGGCACTAATTTACAATGACACTTGTAGAAACCAACGCCTATCATTCCGACGCCTATCGACACCGACACTTATAGACACCATTGCCTATCGATACCGACGCTATCGATACCGACGCTTGTAGAGACCGACGCCTATTGACACCGACGCTTATAGAGACCGACGCATATCGTCACCGACGCTTTTAGAGACCGACGCCTATCGACACCGACGCTTATAGAGACCGACGCCTATCGACACCGACGCTTATAGAGACCGACGCCTATCGACACCGACACTTATTGCCACCGTCGCTTATAGAGGCCGACGCGTATCAACACCGACGCTTATAGAAACCAATGCCTATTGAAACCGACGCCTACCGACACCGACGGCTATTGACACCGACGCCCCGACGCTTATTGACACTGACGCCCCGACGCTTATTGACACTGATGGTTAAAGACACCAACGCCTATTGTATCCGACGCCTTTCGACACCGACACTTATAGTCACCTATTGACACCGACGCTCATAGAGACCGACGCCTATCGACACCGACGCTTATAGGGTCCGACGCCTAATGACACCGACGCTTATTGACACCGACGCTTATAGAGACCGACGCGAATCGACGCTTATAGAGACCGACGCCTATCGACACCGACGCCTATCGATAGCGACGCCTATCGACACCGATGCCTATTGACACCGATGGTTATTGACACTGACGCTTATAGAGACCGCCTATCGACACCGACGCTTATAGAGACTGACGCCTATCGACACCGACGCTTATAGTCACCTATTGACACCGACGCTTATAGAGACCGACGCGAATCGACGCTTATAGAGACAGACGCCTATTGACACCGACGCTTATAGAGACCGACGCCTATTGACACCGACACTCATAGACACCATTGCCTATCGATACCGACGCTATCGACACCGACGCTTATAGAGACCGACGCCTATCGACACCGACGCTTATAGAGACCGACGCCTATCGACACCGACGCTTATAGAGACCGACGCATATCGTCACCGACGCTTTTAGACACCGACGCCTATCGACACCGACGCTTATAGAGACCGACGCCTATTGACACCGACGCCTATCAATATGGACGCTTATAGAGACCGACGCCTATCGACAACGACGCTTATAGAGACAGACGCCTATTGACACCGACGCTTATAGAGACCGACGCTTATAGAGACCGACGCCTATTCACACCGACGCTTATAGAGACCGAAGCCTATTGACACCGACGCTTATAGAGACTGACGCCTATCAACACCGACGCTTATAGAGACCGACGCCTATCGACACCGACGCTTATAGAGACCGACGCCTATTGACACCAACGCTTATAGAGACCGACGCTTATCAACACCGACGCTTATAGAGACCGACGCCTATCGACACCGACGCTTATAGAGTCCGAGCCTATTGACACCGACGCTTATTGACACCGACTTTTATAGAGACCGACGGCTATCGACACAGACGCCTATTGACACCGATGGTTATTGACACTGACGCTTATAGAGACCGACGCCTATCGACAACGACGCTTATAGAGACCGACGCCTATCGACACCGACGCTTATAGAAACCAATGCCTATTGAAACCAACGCCTACCGACTTCGACGGCTATTGACACCGACGCTTATTGACACTGATGCTTAAAGACACCAACACCTATTGTTTCCGACGCCTTTCGACACCGCCACTTATAGTCTCCTATTGACACCGACGCTCATAGAGACCGACGCCTATCGACACCGACGCTTATAGTCACCTATTGACACCGACGCTTATAGAGACCGACGCGAATCGACGCTTATAGAGACCGACGCCTTTCGACACCGACGCTTATTGACACCGATGGTTATTGACACCGACACTCATAGACACCATTGCCTATCGATACCGACGCTATCGACACCGACGCTTATAGAGACCGACGCCTATCGACACCGACGCTTATAGAGACCGACGCCTATCGACACCGTAGCTTATAGAGACCGACGCATATCGTCACCGACGCTTTTAGACACCGACGCCTATCGACACTGACGCTTATAGAGACCGACGCCTATCGACACCGACGCTTATAGAGACCGACGCCTATCGACACCGACGCTTATAGAGACCGACGCCTATCGACACCGACGCTTATAGAGACCGACGCCTATTGACACCGACGCTTATAGAGACCGAGCCCATTGACACCGACGCTTATTGACACCGACTCTTATAGAGACCAACGGCTATCTTTAATACTAGTAGCTAGTTTTAATACCAGTTCAGATTTGTTACAGTTTGTTAGACATTATAGAATTAAGCCAGCTTTTATAGCTTTCTTTTTTTGTATAGATTCTTCCTTACTCTTTGTTTGTGAATGTGAGAACATTGTAAGTCGTGTGTATATATATACATTTCTTCTTTTGTAGCACTAATTTTAGTTAGGACTTCCCCTTTGTTACCAGGCCTACGTTTTTCTCACATATCTAAGCATCGAAAAATTGTAACAATCTGTTTGTAAAACTATACCATATTTTAAAAGAGTAACCATGGAGTTTGTTGCCGGTTCTTCTCCATGGAATCGACCAACCCGAACCGAGCACCTGCTGTCGACGTTTTATAAGTGCCCTCATGGGCCTATGTGAAATAAAAACTTTTGATTTTGATTTTTGATCGACACAGACGCCTATTGACACCGATGGTTATTGACACTGACGCTTATAGAGACCGACGCCTATCGACACCGACGCTTTTAGAGACCGACGCCTGTCGACACCAACGCTTATTGCCACCGACGCTTATAGAGGCCGACGCGTATCAACACCGACGCTTATAGAAACCAATACCTATTGAAACCGACGCCTACCGACACCGACGGCTATTGACACCGACGCTTATAGAGACCGAGCCCATTGACACCGACGCTTATCGACACCGACGCTTATAGAGACCGACGCCTTTCGACACCGACGCTTATAGAGACAGACACCTATTGACACCGACGCTTATAGAGACCGACGCCTATTGACACCGACGCTTATAGAGACCGACGCCTATCAACACCGACGCTTATAGAGACCGACGCTTATCGACACCGGCACTAATTTACAATGACACTTGTAGAAACCAACGCCTATCATTCCGACGCCTATCGACACCGACACTTATAGACACCATTGCCTATCGATACCGACGCTATCGATACCGACGCTTGTAGAGACCGACGCCTATTGACACCGACGCTTATAGAGACCGACGCATATCGTCACCGACGCTTTTAGAGACCGACGCCTATCGACACCGACGCTTATAGAGACCGACGCCTATCGACACCGACGCTTATAGAGACCGACGCCTATCGACACCGACACTTATTGCCACCGTCGCTTATAGAGGCCGACGCGTATCAACACCGACGCTTATAGAAACCAATGCCTATTGAAACCGACGCCTACCGACACCGACGGCTATTGACACCGACGCCCCGACGCTTATTGACACTGACGCCCCGACGCTTATTGACACTGATGGTTAAAGACACCAACGCCTATTGTATCCGACGCCTTTCGACACCGACACTTATAGTCACCTATTGACACCGACGCTCATAGAGACCGACGCCTATCGACACCGACGCTTATAGGGTCCGACGCCTAATGACACCGACGCTTATTGACACCGACGCTTATAGAGACCGACGCGAATCGACGCTTATAGAGACCGACGCCTATCGACACCGACGCCTATCGATAGCGACGCCTATCGACACCGATGCCTATTGACACCGATGGTTATTGACACTGACGCTTATAGAGACCGCCTATCGACACCGACGCTTATAGAGACTGACGCCTATCGACACCGACGCTTATAGTCACCTATTGACACCGACGCTTATAGAGACCGACGCGAATCGACGCTTATAGAGACCAACGCCTTTCGACACCGACGCTTATAGAGACAGACGCCTATTGACACCGACGCTTATAGAGACCGACGCCTATTGACACCGACACTCATAGACACCATTGCCTATCGATACCGACGCTATCGACACCGACGCTTATAGAGACCGACGCCTATCGACACCGACGCTTATAGAGACCGACGCCTATCGACACCGACGCTTATAGAGACCGACGCATATCGTCACCGACGCTTTTAGACACCGACGCCTATCGACACCGACGCTTATAGAGACCGACGCCTATCGACACCGACGCTTATAGAGACCGACGCCTATCGACACCGACGCTTATAGAGACCGACGCCTATTGACACCGACGCTTATAGAGACCGACGCTTATCAACACCGACGCTTATAGAGACCGACGCCTATCGACACCGACGCTTATAGAGTCCGAGCCCATTGACACCGACGCTTATTGACACCGACTCTTATAGAGACCAACGGCTATCGACACAGACGCCTATTGACACCGATGGTTATTGACACTGACGCTTATAGAGACCGACGCCTATCGACACCGACGCTTTTAGAGACCGACGCCTATCGACACCAACGCTTAGTGCCACCGACGCTTATAGAGGCCGACGCGTATCAACACCGACGCTTATAGAAACCAATGCCTATTGAAACCGACGCCTACCGACACCGACGGCTATTGACACCGACGCTTATTGACACTGATGCTTAAAGACACCAACACCTATTGTTTCCGACGCCTTTCGACACCGACACTTATAGTCACCTATTGACACCGACGCCCATAGAGACCGACGCCTATCGACACCGACGCTTATAGTCACCTATTGACACCGACGCTTATAGAGACCGACGCGAATCGACGCTTATAGAGACCGACGCCTTTCGACACCGACGCTTATAGAGACAGACGCCTATCGACACCGACGCTTATAGAGACCGACGCCTATCGACACTGACGCTTATAGAGACCGACGCCTATCGACACCGACGCTTATAGAGACCGACGCCTATCGACACCGACGCTTTTAGAGACCGACGCCTGTCGACACCAACGCTTATTGCCACCGACGCTTATAGAGGCCGACGCGTATCAACACCGACGCTTATAGAAACCAATACCTATTGAAACCGACGCCTACCGACACCGACGGCTATTGACACCGACGCTTATAGAGACCGAGCCCATTGACACCGACGCTTATCGACACCGACGCTTATAGAGACCGACGCCTTTCGACACCGACGCTTATAGAGACAGACGCCTATTGACACCGACGCTTATAGAGACCGACGCCTATTGACACCGACGCTTATAGAGACCGACGCCTATCAACACCGACGCTTATAGAGACCGACGCTTATCGACACCGGCACTAATTTACAATGACACTTGTAGAAACCAACGCCTATCATTCCGACGCCTATCGACACCGACACTTATAGACACCATTGCCTATCGATACCGACGCTATCGATACCGACGCTTGTAGAGACCGACGCCTATTGACACCGACGCTTATAGAGACCGACGCATATCGTCACCGACGCTTTTAGAGACCGACGCCTATCGACACCGACGCTTATAGAGACCGACGCCTATCGACACCGACGCTTATAGAGACCGACGCCTATCGACACCGACACTTATTGCCACCGTCGCTTATAGAGGCCGACGCGTATCAACACCGACGCTTATAGAAACCAATGCCTATTGAAACCGACGCCTACCGACACCGACGGCTATTGACACCGACGCCCCGACGCTTATTGACACTGACGCCCCGACGCTTATTGACACTGATGGTTAAAGACACCAACGCCTATTGTATCCGACGCCTTTCGACACCGACACTTATAGTCACCTATTGACACCGACGCTCATAGAGACCGACGCCTATCGACACCGACGCTTATAGGGTCCGACGCCTAATGACACCGACGCTTATTGACACCGACGCTTATAGAGACCGACGCGAATCGACGCTTATAGAGACCGACGCCTATCGACACCGACGCCTATCGATAGCGACGCCTATCGACACCGATGCCTATTGACACCGATGGTTATTGACACTGACGCTTATAGAGACCGCCTATCGACACCGACGCTTATAGAGACTGACGCCTATCGACACCGACGCTTATAGAGACCGACGCGAATCGACGCTTATAGAGACAGACGCCTATTGACACCGACGCTTATAGAGACCGACGCCTATTGACACCGACACTCATAGACACCATTGCCTATCGATACCGACGCTATCGACACCGACGCTTATAGAGACCGACGCCTATCTACACCGACGCTTATAGAGACCGACGCCTATCGACACCGACGCTTATAGAGACCGACGCATATCGTCACCGACGCTTTTAGACACCGACGCCTATCGACACCGACGCTTATAGAGACCGACGCCTATCGACACCGACGCTTATAGAGACCGACGCCTATCGACACCGACGCTTATAGAGACCGACGCCTATTGACACCGACGCTTATAGAGACCGACGCTTATCAACACCGACGCTTATAGAGACCGACGCCTATCGACACCGACGCTTATAGAGTCCGAGCCCATTGACACCGACGCTTATTGACACCGACTCTTATAGAGACCAACGGCTATCGACACAGACGCCTATTGACACCGATGGTTATTGACACTGACGCTTATAGAGACCGACGCCTATCGACACCGACGCTTTTAGAGACCGACGCCTATCGACACCAACGCTTAGTGCCACCGACGCTTATAGAGGCCGACGCGTATCAACACCGACGCTTATAGAAACCAATGCCTATTGAAACCGACGCCTACCGACACCGACGGCTATTGACACCGACGCTTATTGACACTGATGCTTAAAGACACCAACACCTATTGTTTCCGACGCCTTTCGACACCGACACTTATAGTCACCTATTGACACCGACGCCCATAGAGACCGACGCCTATCGACACCGACGCTTATAGTCACCTATTGACACCGACGCTTATAGAGACCGACGCGAATCGACGCTTATAGAGACCGACGCCTTTCGACACCGACGCTTATAGAGACAGACGCCTATCGACACCGACGCTTATAGAGACCGACGCCTATCGACACTGACGCTTATAGAGACCGACGCCTATCGACACCGACGCTTATAGAGACCGACGCCTATTGACACCGACGCTTATCGACACCGACGCTAATTGACAATGACGCTTGTAGAAACCAACGCCTATCATTCCGACGCCTATAGACACCGACGCTTATAGAGATTGACACCTATCGTCACCGACGCTTTTAGACACCGACGCCTATCGACACCGACGCTAATAGAGACCGACGCCTATTGACACCGACGCTTATAGAGACCGACGCTTATCAACACCGACGCTTATAGAGACCAACGCCTTTCGACACCGACGCTTATAGAGACAGACGCCTACCGACACCGACGCTTATAGAGACCGACGCCTATCGACACCGACGCTTATAGAGACCGACGCCTATTGACACCGACGCTTATAGAGACCGACGCTTATCAACACCGACGCTTATAGAGACCGACGCCTATCGACACCGACGCTTATAGAGTCCGAGCCCATTGACACCGACGCTTATTGACACCGACTCTTATAGAGACCAACGGCTATCGACACAGACGCCTATTGACACCGATGGTTATTGACACTGACGCTTATAGAGACCGACGCCTATCGACACCGACGCTTTTAGAGACCGACGCCTATCGACACCAACGCTTAGTGCCACCGACGCTTATAGAGGCCGACGCGTATCAACACCGACGCTTATAGAAACCAATGCCTATTGAAACCGACGCCTACCGACACCGACGGCTATTGACACCGACGCTTATTGACACTGATGCTTAAAGACACCAACACCTATTGTTTCCGACGCCTTTCGACACCGACACTTATAGTCACCTATTGACACCGACGCCCATAGAGACCGATGCCTATCGACACCGACGCTTATAGTCACCTATTGACACCGACGCTTATAGAGACCGACGCGAATCGACGCTTATAGAGACCGACGCCTTTCGACACCGACGCTTATAGAGACAGACGCCTATCGACACCGACGCTTATAGAGACCGACGCCTATCGACACTGACGCTTATAGAGACCGACGCCTATCGACACCGACGCTTATAGAGACCGACGCCTATTGACACCGACGCTTATCGACACCGACGCTAATTGACAATGACGCTTGTAGAAACCAACGCCTATCATTCCGACGCCTATAGACACCGACGCTTATAGAGATTGACACCTATCGTCACCGACGCTTTTAGACACCGACGCCTATCGACACCGACGCTAATAGAGACCGACGCCTATTGACACCGACGCTTATAGAGACCGACGCTTATCAACACCGACGCTTATAGAGACCAACGCCTTTCGACACCGACGCTTATAGAGACAGACGCCTACCGACACCGACGCTTATAGAGACCGACGCCTTTTGACACCGACGCTTATAGAGACCGACGCCTAACAACACCGACGCTTATAGAGACCGACGCCTATCGACACCGACGTTTATAGAGTCCGAGCCCATTGACACCGACGCCTTTCGACACCGACGCTTATAGAGACAGACGACTATTGACACCGACGCTTATAGAGACCGACGCCTATTGACACCGACGCTTATAGAGACCGACGCCTATCAACACACCGACGCTTATAGAGACCGACGGCTATTGACACCGACGCCCCGACGCTTATTGACACTGATGGTTAAAGACACCAACGCCTATTGTATCCGACGCCTTTCGACACCGACACTTATAGTCACCTATTGACACCGACGCTCATAGTGACCGACGCCTATCGACACCGACGCTTATAGGGTCCGACGCCTAATGACACCGACGCTTATTGACACCGACGCTTATAGAGACCGACGCGAATCGACGCTTATAGAGACCGACGCCTATCGACACCGACGCCTATCGATAGCGACGCCTATTGACACCGACGCTTATAGAGACCGACGCCTATCAACACCGACGCTTATAGAGACCGACGCTTATCGACACCGGCGCTAATTGACAATGACACTTGTAGAAACCAACGCCTATCATTCCGACGCCTATCGACACCGACACTTATAGACACCATTGCCTATCGATACCGACGCTATCGACACCGACGCTTATAGAGACCGACGCCTATCGACACCGACGCTTCTATAAGCGTCGGTCTCTATAGACCAACGCCTATTGACACCAACGCTTATAAAGACCTAAACATATTGACACCGACGCCTATCGATAGCGACGCCTATCGACACCGACGCCTATTGACACCGACGCTTATAGAGACCGACGCCTATCAACACCGACGCTTATAGAGACTGACGCTTATCGACACCGACGCTAATTGACAATGACACTTGTAGAAAGCAACGCCTATCATTCCGACGCCTATCGACACCGACGCTTATAGAGACCGACGCCTATCGACACCGACGCCTATAAACACCCGCTTATAGAGACCGACGCCTATCAACACCGAAGCTTATAAAGACCTAAGCATATTGACACCGACGCCTATCGATAGCGACGCCTATCGACACCGACGCTTATAGAGACCGACGCCTATTGACACCGACGCTTATAGAGACCGACGCTTATCAACACCGACGCTTATAGAGACCGACGCCTATCGACACCGACGCTTATAGAGTCCGAGCCCATTGACACCGACGCTTATTGACACCGACTCTTATAGAGACCAACGGCTATCGACACAGACGCCTATTGACACCGATGGTTATTGACACTGACGCTTATAGAGACCGACGCCTATCGACACCGACGCTTTTAGAGACCGACGCCTATCGACACCAACGCTTAGTGCCACCGACGCTTATAGAGGCCGACGCGTATCAACACCGACGCTTATAGAAACCAATGCCTATTGAAACCGACGCCTACCGACACCGACGGCTATTGACACCGACGCTTATTGACACTGATGCTTAAAGACACCAACACCTATTGTTTCCGACGCCTTTCGACACCGACACTTATAGTCACCTATTGACACCGACGCCCATAGAGACCGACGCCTATCGACACCGACGCTTATAGTCACCTATTGACACCGACGCTTATAGAGACCGACGCGAATCGACGCTTATAGAGACCGACGCCTTTCGACACCGACGCTTATAGAGACAGACGCCTATCGACACCGACGCTTATAGAGACCGACGCCTATCGACACTGACGCTTATAGAGACCGACGCCTATCGACACCGACGCTTATAGAGACCGACGCCTATCGACACCGACGCTTTTAGAGACCGACGCCTGTCGACACCAACGCTTATTGCCACCGACGCTTATAGAGGCCGACGCGTATCAACACCGACGCTTATAGAAACCAATACCTATTGAAACCGACGCCTACCGACACCGACGGCTATTGACACCGACGCTTATAGAGACCGAGCCCATTGACACCGACGCTTATCGACACCGACGCTTATAGAGACCGACGCCTTTCGACACCGACGCTTATAGAGACAGACGCCTATTGACACCGACGCTTATAGAGACCGACGCCTATTGACACCGACGCTTATAGAGACCGACGCCTATCAACACCGACGCTTATAGAGACCGACGCTTATCGACACCGGCACTAATTTACAATGACACTTGTAGAAACCAACGCCTATCATTCCGACGCCTATCGACACCGACACTTATAGACACCATTGCCTATCGATACCGACGCTATCGATACCGACGCTTGTAGAGACCGACGCCTATTGACACCGACGCTTATAGAGACCGACGCATATCGTCACCGACGCTTTTAGAGACCGACGCCTATCGACACCGACGCTTATAGAGACCGACGCCTATCGACACCGACGCTTATAGAGACCGACGCCTATCGACACCGACACTTATTGCCACCGTCGCTTATAGAGGCCGACGCGTATCAACACCGACGCTTATAGAAACCAATGCCTATTGAAACCGACGCCTACCGACACCGACGGCTATTGACACCGACGCCCCGACGCTTATTGACACTGACGCCCCGACGCTTATTGACACTGATGGTTAAAGACACCAACGCCTATTGTATCCGACGCCTTTCGACACCGACACTTATAGTCACCTATTGACACCGACGCTCATAGAGACCGACGCCTATCGACACCGACGCTTATAGGGTCCGACGCCTAATGACACCGACGCTTATTGACACCGACGCTTATAGAGACCGACGCGAATCGACGCTTATAGAGACCGACGCCTATCGACACCGACGCCTATCGATAGCGACGCCTATCGACACCGATGCCTATTGACACCGATGGTTATTGACACTGACGCTTATAGAGACCGCCTATCGACACCGACGCTTATAGAGACTGACGCCTATCGACACCGACGCTTATAGAGACCGACGCGAATCGACGCTTATAGAGACAGACGCCTATTGACACCGACGCTTATAGAGACCGACGCCTATTGACACCGACACTCATAGACACCATTGCCTATCGATACCGACGCTATCGACACCGACGCTTATAGAGACCGACGCCTATCTACACCGACGCTTATAGAGACCGACGCCTATCGACACCGACGCTTATAGAGACCGACGCATATCGTCACCGACGCTTTTAGACACCGACGCCTATCGACACCGACGCTTATAGAGACCGACGCCTATCGACACCGACGCTTATAGAGACCGACGCCTATCGACACCGACGCTTTTAGAGACCGACGCCTATCGACACCAACGCTTAGTGCCACCGACGCTTATAGAGGCCGACGCGTATCAACACCGACGCTTATAGAAACCAATGCCTATTGAAACCGACGCCTACCGACACCGACGGCTATTGACACCGACGCTTATTGACACTGATGCTTAAAGACACCAACACCTATTGTTTCCGACGCCTTTCGACACCGACACTTATAGTCACCTATTGACACCGACGCCCATAGAGACCGACGCCTATCGACACCGACGCTTATAGTCACCTATTGACACCGACGCTTATAGAGACCGACGCGAATCGACGCTTATAGAGACCGACGCCTTTCGACACCGACGCTTATAGAGACAGACGCCTATCGACACCGACGCTTATAGAGACCGACGCC
Organism: Agrotis puta; assembly: GCA_943136025.2. NCBI lineage: Eukaryota > Metazoa > Arthropoda > Insecta > Lepidoptera > Noctuidae > Agrotis > Agrotis puta. The sequence goes on from OW964187.2 coordinate 225,282, forward strand.
TATCGACACTGACGCTTATAGAGACCGACGCCTATCGACACCGACGCTTATAGAGACCGACGCCTATTGACACCGACGCTTATCGACACCGACGCTAATTGACAATGACGCTTGTAGAAACCAACGCCTATCATTCCGACGCCTATAGACACCGACGCTTATAGAGATTGACACCTATCGTCACCGACGCTTTTAGACACCGACGCCTATCGACACCGACGCTAATAGAGACCGACGCCTATTGACACCGACGCTTATAGAGACCGACGCTTATCAACACCGACGCTTATAGAGACCAACGCCTTTCGACACCGACGCTTATAGAGACAGACGCCTACCGACACCGACGCTTATAGAGACCGACGCCTTTTGACACCGACGCTTATAGAGACCGACGCCTAACAACACCGACGCTTATAGAGACCGACGCCTATCGACACCGACGTTTATAGAGTCCGAGCCCATTGACACCGACGCCTTTCGACACCGACGCTTATAGAGACAGACGACTATTGACACCGACGCTTATAGAGACCGACGCCTATTGACACCGACGCTTATAGAGACCGACGCCTATCAACACACCGACGCTTATAGAGACCGACGGCTATTGACACCGACGCCCCGACGCTTATTGACACTGATGGTTAAAGACACCAACGCCTATTGTATCCGACGCCTTTCGACACCGACACTTATAGTCACCTATTGACACCGACGCTCATAGTGACCGACGCCTATCGACACCGACGCTTATAGGGTCCGACGCCTAATGACACCGACGCTTATTGACACCGACGCTTATAGAGACCGACGCGAATCGACGCTTATAGAGACCGACGCCTATCGACACCGACGCCTATCGATAGCGACGCCTATTGACACCGACGCTTATAGAGACCGACGCCTATCAACACCGACGCTTATAGAGACCGACGCTTATCGACACCGGCGCTAATTGACAATGACACTTGTAGAAACCAACGCCTATCATTCCGACGCCTATCGACACCGACACTTATAGACACCATTGCCTATCGATACCGACGCTATCGACACCGACGCTTATAGAGACCGACGCCTATCGACACCGACGCTTCTATAAGCGTCGGTCTCTATAGACCAACGCCTATTGACACCAACGCTTATAAAGACCTAAACATATTGACACCGACGCCTATCGATAGCGACGCCTATCGACACCGACGCCTATTGACACCGACGCTTATAGAGACCGACGCCTATCAACACCGACGCTTATAGAGACTGACGCTTATCGACACCGACGCTAATTGACAATGACACTTGTAGAAAGCAACGCCTATCATTCCGACGCCTATCGACACCGACGCTTATAGAGACCGACGCCTATCGACACCGACGCCTATAAACACCCGCTTATAGAGACCGACGCCTATCAACACCGAAGCTTATAAAGACCTAAGCATATTGACACCGACGCCTATCGATAGCGACGCCTATCGACACCGACGCTTATAGAGACCGACGCCTATTGACACCGACGCTTATAGAGACCGACGCTTATCAACACCGACGCTTATAGAGACCGACGCCTATCGACACCGACGCTTATAGAGTCCGAGCCCATTGACACCGACGCTTATTGACACCGACTCTTATAGAGACCAACGGCTATCGACACAGACGCCTATTGACACCGATGGTTATTGACACTGACGCTTATAGAGACCGACGCCTATCGACACCGACGCTTTTAGAGACCGACGCCTATCGACACCAACGCTTAGTGCCACCGACGCTTATAGAGGCCGACGCGTATCAACACCGACGCTTATAGAAACCAATGCCTATTGAAACCGACGCCTACCGACACCGACGGCTATTGACACCGACGCTTATTGACACTGATGCTTAAAGACACCAACACCTATTGTTTCCGACGCCTTTCGACACCGACACTTATAGTCACCTATTGACACCGACGCCCATAGAGACCGACGCCTATCGACACCGACGCTTATAGTCACCTATTGACACCGACGCTTATAGAGACCGACGCGAATCGACGCTTATAGAGACCGACGCCTTTCGACACCGACGCTTATAGAGACAGACGCCTATCGACACCGACGCTTATAGAGACCGACGCCTATCGACACTGACGCTTATAGAGACCGACGCCTATCGACACCGACGCTTATAGAGACCGACGCCTATCGACACCGACGCTTTTAGAGACCGACGCCTGTCGACACCAACGCTTATTGCCACCGACGCTTATAGAGGCCGACGCGTATCAACACCGACGCTTATAGAAACCAATACCTATTGAAACCGACGCCTACCGACACCGACGGCTATTGACACCGACGCTTATAGAGACCGAGCCCATTGACACCGACGCTTATCGACACCGACGCTTATAGAGACCGACGCCTTTCGACACCGACGCTTATAGAGACAGACGCCTATTGACACCGACGCTTATAGAGACCGACGCCTATTGACACCGACGCTTATAGAGACCGACGCCTATCAACACCGACGCTTATAGAGACCGACGCTTATCGACACCGGCACTAATTTACAATGACACTTGTAGAAACCAACGCCTATCATTCCGACGCCTATCGACACCGACACTTATAGACACCATTGCCTATCGATACCGACGCTATCGATACCGACGCTTGTAGAGACCGACGCCTATTGACACCGACGCTTATAGAGACCGACGCATATCGTCACCGACGCTTTTAGAGACCGACGCCTATCGACACCGACGCTTATAGAGACCGACGCCTATCGACACCGACGCTTATAGAGACCGACGCCTATCGACACCGACACTTATTGCCACCGTCGCTTATAGAGGCCGACGCGTATCAACACCGACGCTTATAGAAACCAATGCCTATTGAAACCGACGCCTACCGACACCGACGGCTATTGACACCGACGCCCCGACGCTTATTGACACTGACGCCCCGACGCTTATTGACACTGATGGTTAAAGACACCAACGCCTATTGTATCCGACGCCTTTCGACACCGACACTTATAGTCACCTATTGACACCGACGCTCATAGAGACCGACGCCTATCGACACCGACGCTTATAGGGTCCGACGCCTAATGACACCGACGCTTATTGACACCGACGCTTATAGAGACCGACGCGAATCGACGCTTATAGAGACCGACGCCTATCGACACCGACGCCTATCGATAGCGACGCCTATCGACACCGATGCCTATTGACACCGATGGTTATTGACACTGACGCTTATAGAGACCGCCTATCGACACCGACGCTTATAGAGACTGACGCCTATCGACACCGACGCTTATAGAGACCGACGCGAATCGACGCTTATAGAGACAGACGCCTATTGACACCGACGCTTATAGAGACCGACGCCTATTGACACCGACACTCATAGACACCATTGCCTATCGATACCGACGCTATCGACACCGACGCTTATAGAGACCGACGCCTATCTACACCGACGCTTATAGAGACCGACGCCTATCGACACCGACGCTTATAGAGACCGACGCATATCGTCACCGACGCTTTTAGACACCGACGCCTATCGACACCGACGCTTATAGAGACCGACGCCTATCGACACCGACGCTTATAGAGACCGACGCCTATCGACACCGACGCTTATAGAGACCGACGCCTATTGACACCGACGCTTATAGAGACCGACGCTTATCAACACCGACGCTTATAGAGACCGACGCCTATCGACACCGACGCCTATAGAGTCCGAGCCCATTGACACCGACGCTTATTGACACCGACTCTTATAGAGACCAACGGCTATCGACACAGACGCCTATTGACACCGATGGTTATTGACACTGACGCTTATAGAGACCGACGCCTATCGACACCGACGCTTTTAGAGACCGACGCCTATCGACACCAACGCTTAGTGCCACCGACGCTTATAGAGGCCGACGCGTATCAACACCGACGCTTATAGAAACCAATGCCTATTGAAACCGACGCCTACCGACACCGACGGCTATTGACACCGACGCTTATTGACACTGATGCTTAAAGACACCAACACCTATTGTTTCCGACGCCTTTCGACACCGACACTTATAGTCACCTATTGACACCGACGCCCATAGAGACCGACGCCTATCGACACCGACGCTTATAGTCACCTATTGACACCGACGCTTATAGAGACCGACGCGAATCGACGCTTATAGAGACCGACGCCTTTCGACACCGACGCTTATAGAGACAGACGCCTATCGACACCGACGCTTATAGAGACCGACGCCTATCGACACTGACGCTTATAGAGACCGACGCCTATCGACACCGACGCTTATAGAGACCGACGCCTATTGACACCGACGCTTATCGACACCGACGCTAATTGACAATGACGCTTGTAGAAACCAACGCCTATCATTCCGACGCCTATAGACACCGACGCTTATAGAGATTGACACCTATCGTCACCGACGCTTTTAGACACCGACGCCTATCGACACCGACGCTAATAGAGACCGACGCCTATTGACACCGACGCTTATAGAGACCGACGCTTATCAACACCGACGCTTATAGAGACCAACGCCTTTCGACACCGACGCTTATAGAGACAGACGCCTACCGACACCGACGCTTATAGAGACCGACGCCTATCGACACCGACGCTTATAGAGACCGACGCCTATTGACACCGACGCTTATAGAGACCGACGCTTATCAACACCGACGCTTATAGAGACCGACGCCTATCGACACCGACGCTTATAGAGTCCGAGCCCATTGACACCGACGCTTATTGACACCGACTCTTATAGAGACCAACGGCTATCGACACAGACGCCTATTGACACCGATGGTTATTGACACTGACGCTTATAGAGACCGACGCCTATCGACACCGACGCTTTTAGAGACCGACGCCTATCGACACCAACGCTTAGTGCCACCGACGCTTATAGAGGCCGACGCGTATCAACACCGACGCTTATAGAAACCAATGCCTATTGAAACCGACGCCTACCGACACCGACGGCTATTGACACCGACGCTTATTGACACTGATGCTTAAAGACACCAACACCTATTGTTTCCGACGCCTTTCGACACCGACACTTATAGTCACCTATTGACACCGACGCCCATAGAGACCGACGCCTATCGACACCGACGCTTATAGTCACCTATTGACACCGACGCTTATAGAGACCGACGCGAATCGACGCTTATAGAGACCGACGCCTTTCGACACCGACGCTTATAGAGACAGACGCCTATCGACACCGACGCTTATAGAGACCGACGCCTATCGACACTGACGCTTATAGAGACCGACGCCTATCGACACCGACGCTTATAGAGACCGACGCCTATTGACACCGACGCTTATCGACACCGACGCTAATTGACAATGACGCTTGTAGAAACCAACGCCTATCATTCCGACGCCTATAGACACCGACGCTTATAGAGATTGACACCTATCGTCACCGACGCTTTTAGACACCGACGCCTATCGACACCGACGCTAATAGAGACCGACGCCTATTGACACCGACGCTTATAGAGACCGACGCTTATCAACACCGACGCTTATAGAGACCAACGCCTTTCGACACCGACGCTTATAGAGACAGACGCCTACCGACACCGACGCTTATAGAGACCGACGCCTTTTGACACCGACGCTTATAGAGACCGACGCCTAACAACACCGACGCTTATAGAGACCGACGCCTATCGACACCGACGTTTATAGAGTCCGAGCCCATTGACACCGACGCCTTTCGACACCGACGCTTATAGAGACAGACGACTATTGACACCGACGCTTATAGAGACCGACGCCTATTGACACCGACGCTTATAGAGACCGACGCCTATCAACACACCGACGCTTATAGAGACCGACGGCTATTGACACCGACGCCCCGACGCTTATTGACACTGATGGTTAAAGACACCAACGCCTATTGTATCCGACGCCTTTCGACACCGACACTTATAGTCACCTATTGACACCGACGCTCATAGTGACCGACGCCTATCGACACCGACGCTTATAGGGTCCGACGCCTAATGACACCGACGCTTATTGACACCGACGCTTATAGAGACCGACGCGAATCGACGCTTATAGAGACCGACGCCTATCGACACCGACGCCTATCGATAGCGACGCCTATTGACACCGACGCTTATAGAGACCGACGCCTATCAACACCGACGCTTATAGAGACCGACGCTTATCGACACCGGCGCTAATTGACAATGACACTTGTAGAAACCAACGCCTATCATTCCGACGCCTATCGACACCGACACTTATAGACACCATTGCCTATCGATACCGACGCTATCGACACCGACGCTTATAGAGACCGACGCCTATCGACACCGACGCTTCTATAAGCGTCGGTCTCTATAGACCAACGCCTATTGACACCAACGCTTATAAAGACCTAAACATATTGACACCGACGCCTATCGATAGCGACGCCTATCGACACCGACGCCTATTGACACCGACGCTTATAGAGACCGACGCCTATCAACACCGACGCTTATAGAGACTGACGCTTATCGACACCGACGCTAATTGACAATGACACTTGTAGAAAGCAACGCCTATCATTCCGACGCCTATCGACACCGACGCTTATAGAGACCGACGCCTATCGACACCGACGCCTATAAACACCCGCTTATAGAGACCGACGCCTATCAACACCGAAGCTTATAAAGACCTAAGCATATTGACACCGACGCCTATCGATAGCGACGCCTATCGACACCGACGCCTTTTGACACCGACGCTTATAGAGACCGACGCCTATTGACACCGACGCTTATTGCCACCGACGCTTATAGAGACCGACGCCTATCAACACTGACGCTTGTAGAAACCAATGCCTATTTATACCCATGCCTACCTACACCGACGCTTATAGAGACAGACGCCTATCAACACTGACGCTTGTAGAAACCAATGCCTTTTTATACCCACGCCTACCTACACCGACGCTTATAGAGACCGACGCTTATAGAGACCGACGCTTATAGAGACCGACGCCTATTCACACCGACGCTTATAGAGACCGAAGCTTATAGAGACCGACGCCTATTCACACCGACGCTTATCGAGACCGACGCCTATCGACACCGACGCTTTTAGAGACCGACGCCTTTTGACAGTGACGCCTATTGACACCAACGCTTATTGCCACCGACGCTTATAGATACCAATGCCTATTGATACCGACGTCTACCGACACCGACGCTTATAGAGACCGACGCCTATCAACACCGACGCTTATAGAGACCGACGCCTATCGACACCGACGCTAATTGACAATGACGCTCATAGAAACCAACGCTTATCGTTCCGACGCCTATTGACACCGACACTTATAGACACCAACGTCTAGCGACGCTGACGCTTATAGACACCATTGCCCTTCGATACCGACGCTATCGACACCGACGCTTATAGAGTCCGACGCCTACTGACACTGACGCTTATTTACACCGACGCTTATAGAGACCGACGCCTATCGACACAGACAAATCAAATCAATCAATCAAAAGCATTTATTTCAAGTAGACCAGTTACAGGCACTTTTGAATTGTCAAAGACATAAAAAATATAATTAAAAACTACAAAATTATGGTGCTACAGTCCCAGTCACAAGACATAAAAACTGTGAAAGTACCGATGCCTATCGAAACCGACGCCTATCGATACCGACGCTTATCGACATCGACGCTTGTAGAGACCGACGCTTATAGACACCGACGCCTATAGAGACCGACGCTTACAGAGACCGACGCCTATCGATACCGACGCCTATTGACACCGACGCTTACAGATACCGACGCCTATCGATGCCGACGCCTGTCAACACCGTTGCTTTTCGACACCAACGCTTATAGACACCAATGCTCATAGACACCGATGCCTATCGACAACAACGTTTATAAACACCGATGTCTACCGACATGGTATATTGGTCATAAGTGATTTTATATAACCGATAGCCTTCCTCAATATTTATTCTGACTACCTAACACAAAAATACATTTTCAATTCGAACCGACATTACGTTCCTGAGATTAGCGCGTTAAACCAAAAAACAATCTCTTCTGCTTTATAATATTAGTGTAGATTTATTCAAGTTTCCTCATGTTGAACCATCAGTACAGTGTGTGATGCTATCCCCGGTGTCTCTGCTTACTCCAGTGTAACGAGCGTGAAGGTTGTGTGTGTTATTTGGTAACTGTGTCAAGCATCGGGTACGACTCGCGAGTTAGCGAGGGGAACGCCTCCAGTAACACGATACTTAGCAGCACCACTCGTGCAGACACCCGTGTTTAAATTACACGCGAAGTACACCGCGGATATAAGTCAGTACGAGTCTAACAGTATGGGTGGGAATCATTTGATGATTTTAACAAGATAAAAAAAAGAATTGCATGAGGGTGTTCGATAAATGACAGGTATCGATACGCGACATTCACACGTAAGCTTTTTATGTTACGTCTTCCTACAAATTAGAGAAGAGCCTATCAAGACCATGGTCGACTGGCCAGTTTCATACTTGTCGGTGGCGGTCAGGGGCTAGCAATAATGTCAGAAGGCCATTGAGTCTGTGGCATGTACAACTCGTATTGCGTATAACAGTTAAAAAATGTAGGGACTCCATCACACCCGCTGCAAGTAATAATTAAATATAATAAAGCTGAAAAGTTTGTGTGTTTGGTTGAACGCATTAATCTCACGAACTACAGGTTCGAATTAAAAGCATATTATTTTGTTGGACAGTCTATTTATCGAGGAAGGCTATAATCTAATATTATGACGTCACGCTACGACCAGTAGGAGCCGAGCAGTAGGGGTGAAGCCACGGGGAACAGCTAGTTAACAATGAAGGTATGTACTACCTATAATTAATCAGCCGACTAGTTGCCGACTGCAACTATAGGTAGGTGGCTCTATTTAATTTATCTTCTTGAATAATAAACTGTATGGTTTGACACCCTGAATCATTTATTTTTGATGACTTTAAATTAAAATAAAATTTATTTAGGCAAACAATTTGGTCTGCAAATTGAAATCAATTTAATGAAACGAGTGTCCTCGGAATGTTTTGTAAAGTCATTGTTATAATGTTTGTGCGAGGAAGCGGAACGTGTAGGTACTTACCAGCGCGCGGCCGCTGAAGAATTATCTAGAATGTAGACTTCGACCAGCTACGTCAGTAGCCACGTCCGGCCGACACACACGGAACTCATTTATTTGATTTTCTCTACCTACATCTTAACTTTACAATATGCTTATGAAAAACAGACTACATTGCGTGATGCCGGCGCAGGCAGCAACACTGTCATTAGTTGCCTAACTACATCGATTCATCAATTACATAGGTTCACCCTCTACTGCAGTTGAAGAGGTCTATTCACTTATTGCAATAAAATATTATTGATAGGTACCTAACAAATGTCTCATACTGAAGCGCGTTCCAATGAATAATCCATTATTCATTACCTACATTACTTACCAAGGATGCTAATCGTTTATCTTTTGGATGGTGCAGGTACAGACAACCTGGTCATGGGAAACAGGTAACCATAACCCTGGAACGTAAAGGGCTATAGAAAGAACACTGTCGACACTCGTCATCACTGTTTTAGTCAGTACGAGTCTCATGATAATTTTACCAAGATCAAAAAGGCACAGACAATCTTCTGTAATTTAGTAACAAAACTTGCCTTTACCATCCTGTAGCATAGCTGACCCGCTGTCATAGCCAAAGTTGCCATAGACCTTCGGTGAACTGTACTCTGAGAGTCACCAAAATCAAAAATCAGTCACCAGTACTTATAATAATGATGGAACGCTAATAGTGATCGTGACCCGCCTCGCATGGCTGACTGCGAAGACGAGCAGCCAGCACGACACTCGGTCACGGGGTTATAGATACTTGTAACATCTGTGGTGAAGAACATAAGATAAATGTTCTCGTATACTCCACGGTGTAACTTAGATTCTGGGATGCCTCTTAGTCACATCAAAATCGAAAATTGTGTTTTATCTTTATTGTTGGATTTCGTATTAATTTATAACTTTTATTGTAGGGTAGTAGTAGAATAACTTGCAAAATGCGTTACTATCCTATCATGTCCCATCCTTTTCCCACATGCACACCTGGACTATCGCGGTCCTTGTCACCATCGACGGTGACTGTGTGAGGACCCTCAAGCTCTTGTACGAGAGCAGTGCTACTATGAACACGCTCCCTTGTTAATTTAATTCTAATTAACGGTTGCAAATTACGAACTATTGTCTAAAACTACGGAAAGTGCGCGTTTATGTGTAGAAAGTCGTCTGAGTGCCCGCTCGTGCGCAGCCTGAATCCAGCAAGGACTCGCCCTCTGCCGAGCGACGCGGAGATTGGAGACGGTGAATCTACAGGTCAGTGGTGCTGCATGTTTCCTGCCAAATTCCTCTGTCCATGTTCACAGGTTCTTCGTCCTAATTCGTATCGCATTTTGCAAAGATCAGACCTACCTACGTACTTTCAATCCCCGCAATTATACAGTCCATTATTTCAATCGAACCAGCTCCCTGCGTCTGGGATAAACGCAAAAATTTATATTTCCGCCCAAGTATATGGTGTAAGGCGCCACCATTATTTTTGGTCACTTCGGCCGGACTATTTTTGGTAATTTTGACCGCATTCTATATTCAAACCGCATGGTCGGTTATAACTAAACGGTCACTGTACTACGTAATTAAATAGATTGTCGTTTATTATTTGTATTTTCCCGCACCGACAACTATTTCTTCCGCACCCGCATTACATAGTACAACACAACGTAAAAGTTATCTCTTTCCAAATTCATTCCATTTTTGTAGTCCGCCATTTTATATCGTTTCCAGTAAGATCGTGTTTTAGTCAACTTGTTCGTAATTGTTCGGTAAACTTCGGTTCGCTTCGTTAGCACTCGATCGAATACCAGTCTCTTTTGATATTTTTCACTCACCCGCAAATACTTTGATTTATTTCCGCTACAATAATTAATCGTTTTTACGATAATACCCGCTTATACTTAACTCACATATTATTCGTGTTAGGTACTTAATTATCACCGCTATACTATTAACAATTATTCACAATGGTTAAGCCTAAGAGAAAGAGTAGTGACGCGGACCAGTTCTTCGACACTACGAGTACTAATAAAAACCAGCTATCGTTATACGTAGTCAAACGTGATGTTATTTTCAAACGCGTAGAAAATATTTTCGAACTTGCACACAAAACAAATAATGATCTACAATATTTTAAGTCGTTTTCTTCTAGTGCTTCAAATATTGATACATTGCGTAATGATTATCAACAAGTTTTAGATTCCTATAATATATTAAATTTACAGTTGAACCCCGATTCTGAGGTCGAATATGATTCCTGGTTATCGTTTGAAGAAATGTTTTGTTTTATAAAACAGGTTTTACTCGATAACAAACCCGAGTGTCCTGAACCTGGCCCTCAGCCTTCATTACAAAAATCTAATTCTCGCCTTCCGCCCATTGATTTGATGTCATTTGACGGTAATGTCAAGAAATGGCCATTGTTTTATCAACAATTTAAAAGTATGATACACGATAACGCATCGCTCACTAATAGTGAAAAGGTATGTTACTTAGTGGGTAAATTAACTGGGCAGGCGTCGTGCGTTTGCGCAGGGTTGGCTCCAACCGCTGAAAATTATATTATTATTTGGGAGGCACTCGTGCAAAAGTATGACGATCCTCGCTCACTCGCATCCGCTTATTTAAACCAATTGTTACAGTTTAAACCGCTATCTGTGGCTAGTTCTGATGGTCTAGATTCATTTATCAATAATTTTGATTCATCTGTAGCAGCGCTTAAACAATTAAAACTTAATGATTTAACCGAATTTATTTTCTTGCATTTGGCTCTGCAAAAGTTAGACGCAGATACAATTAAATTATTTGAAATTACCTATCGTAAAGATAAAATACCCTCTTACCATAATTTAATTGAATTCATAAAGGAACAAAGTAAAGTTTTGTCTCGTTCTACGAACCTTAGTAAATCTATAGATAACAATCATTCTCAGTCTAAACAGTTTAAAATTAAAATATGACGATGTTATTCGTGATTACCTAAATAAAGGTATACTGTCCCGCACCGCACCTGAGGCATTAGACGCTCCAGGCTTTTATCTACCGCACCATCCTGTAATTCGCAACGACAAGGCGACAACCAAGGTTCGTCCTGTGCTAGATGGCAGCGCCAAGACCGATACAGGCTTATCACTAAATGATGTCCTGTATACGGGTTGCAATCTACAGGCTGATATATTTCATATACTTTTGAATGTTCGTGTTTATTACATTGCTTTTTGTGCAGATGTGAAACAAATGTATTTATGCATTTATACGAACGCTCCGCACCGCAAATATCAACGAATCTTATATAGATTTTCAGAAACCGACCCACTTGAGGTTTTTGAGTTCACTCGAGTCACATTTGGGCTTCGATCTTCACCATTTTTGGCGCTCCGCACGCTGCGTCAACTCGCTAGCGATGAACGGCATAACTGGCCAAATGCGGCTGCCGTGTTAGAGAGGGACATATATATGGATGATGTAGCTTCATCTTCTTCTTCTCTCGAGGAAGCAGTCAAGACAGCTACCGATCTGATCCAGGTCTTCAAAACTGGCGGGTTTGATTTAGTCAAATGGACCTCCAACTCGCTGGAATTGCTCGAACATATTCCCGAGTCGCACCGTCAATCTGAATGCATTTCCTTCGACGATGGAAATACATTTAAGATATTAGGTTTGCGTTGGTTACCTGCTCAGGATACCTTTATTTTCGAAATATCAAGTCCCCCATCTGTTTGTACTAAACGCGCCATTTTATCCGCTACCGCTCGGTTGTACGACGTCTTAGGACTCGTCGGCCCTATAATTCTTTTCGCTAAATTAATCATAAGAGAACTCTGGCTTTTAAATCTCGATTGGGACGATATACCCCCTTCTCGCATTGTTAAAATATGGCAACAATATTTAATAGAATTACCGCACATATCTAATTTATCTTTTCCGCGCCATCTAGGTATAGAAACCGGTTCTATGGTTTCCTTAGTCGCATTTTCTGATGCGAGCGAATCCGCATACGGCTGTGTGATTTATTTGCACGTCGTAAATGGCGATCAATCGCCTATTACTTCACTCGTTTGCTCCAAATCGCGTGTTGCATCCGCTAAACCTAAAATCACTGTCGCACGTTTGGAATTAAACGGAATACTTTTAATGTCGCGACTTCTTAAAACCGTATATGATACTTTATTCAAACGACATAAAATCGAAAATATTTATGCTTTCTCGGACTCTGAAGTGGCACTCTGTTGGTCTGTTGCTTCGCCACACAGATTCAACACTTATATTGCTAATCGAATTTCTCAAATTCAGGAAAATGTTTCACCTGAAAACCTATACCATATCGCTGGCTTACAAAACCCCGCAGACTGTGTATCTCGTGGGCTCACGCCTTCGCAGCTCATTCAACATGACCTATGGTTTAAGGGTCCTTACTGGCTTTCCTTGCCTAGACAAGACTGGCCTATACAGCGATTTTTACCCAACCGGTCTTCATTACCGGAAGAAAAAACCGTTTCGCACGTTACTAAAGTCACGGATATGGATTACCCGCTTTTAAAATTAGCGTCAGAGTGTTCCACTTGGGAAAAGCTGCTAGAAGCTACTGTCTTTTCGCTTCGATTTATAAAAAAATTGCCGCAAACCGATACAATCACCGCTGAAGATTTAAATACAGCAGAATTGGAAATAATTCGTGCGATCCAGTCGAAATACTTTTCCGAAGACATTAAGAATATTTCTAAAGGCCAACCGTGTTCGGCCAAGTTACGGAAATTGTTTCCATTTTTATGTAACGGACTTTTACGTGTCGGAGGTCGCTTATCGAATTCGACACTAGAATATTCTTCCAAACATCCGATTTTACTTCCCGGGCAAGGACATATTATTAAATTATTAATTGAATTTTATCACCGCGACAATTGTCACGCCGGGCCGCAGTTATTAATTTCGATATTAAGATCTAAATATTGGATTATTTCCGCTAGACGTGTGGTTCGTCAATACATACACAAATGCAATGATTGTTTTCGAGTTAATCCTAAGCCTACGTTTCCGCCTATGGCCGATTTGCCTAAATGTAGATTAGAGCAATGCAAAGCGTTTTTACATACGGGCGTCGATTACGCAGGGCCGCTTTATATTACTCCTTACCGCAAACGGGGCGTACAAAGTGTAAAAGCTTATATTTGTCTTTTTGTTTGTCTCGTGACAAAAGCGGTGCACATCGAATTAGTATCTACCTTAACTTCTGCTTCGTTTATCGACGCATTTAAACGATTCATATCGCGAAGAGGTCCTTGTAATTTCTTATATAGCGATAACGGGACTAATTTTGTCGCTTCAAAAAAATATTTCAATGAACTTCACGAGTTTTTACAAACCGATGATTACTATCAAAGTTTTAGTCATGAACTCGCGAAGAACCGCATTACGTGGCGAATGAACCCTCCTACAGCAAGTCACTTCGGAGGGATATGGGAAGCGAACGTTAAGAGCACCAAGTCGCTTTTATTTCGTACAATCGGCAATCAAGTTCTCACCTTTGAGGAGATGTCGACCATTCTTATTCAAATTGAGGCAGTGCTAAATAGCCGCCCTCTTTATGTTTTGAGCTCTGACCCATCAGAGCCATTAGCACTTACTCCCGCGCATTTTTTATCTACTTCTCCGCTAGAATGTTTACCTGCAGCTGACTTATCCGAAGAACGAACAGATCTGTTGTCTCGTTTCTCCTTAATGGATTCGATAGTTCAGTCATATTGGAAACGATTTAAGTCGGAATATTTACATAATTTACAACAACGCGAGAAATGGAATACTCCGTATAAGCCGATCACAGTCGGTACTGTAGTGTTGTTGAATGTAGATAACGCTCCGCCCTTGCAGTGGCCATTGGGAATTGTCACCAATGTATACCCTGGTAAGGATGGTGTTGTTCGCGTAGCGGAAGTAAAAACTAAGACCGGTACTTATAACCGACCAGTAGTGCGGTTATGCCCGCTTCCGACTCAATAGTCAATTTTTCTTTTTCTTTCTCTTTTTTTTTCGTATTTTCGCTCAAAAGTATTAATTAGCTTATGTTAGATACGTTTAGTTTAAATTTTTCATTATATTTATCCGCTCTATTTACCAAATGCCCGCGACTCGAAGTTGCTGAATACAGCGATTTCTTGCTTTTCTCACCTTTTTTCGAAGGGTTTCTTCAAGGCTGGGGGGATGTTGGATTTCGTATTAATTTATAACTTTTATTGTAGGGTAGTAGTAGAATAACTTGCAAAATGCGTTACTATCCTATCATGTCCCATCCTTTTCCCACATGCACACCTGGACTATCGCGGTCCTTGTCACCATCGACGGTGACTGTGTGAGGACCCTCAAGCTCTTGTACGAGAGCAGTGCTACTATGAACACGCTCCCTTGTTAATTTAATTCTAATTAACGGTTGCAAATTACGAACTATTGTCTAAAACTACGGAAAGTGCGCGTTTATGTGTAGAAAGTCGTCTGAGTGCCCGCTCGTGCGCAGCCTGAATCCAGCAAGGACTCGCCCTCTGCCGAGCGACGCGGAGATTGGAGACGGTGAATCTACAGGTCAGTGGTGCTGCATGTTTCCTGCCAAATTCCTCTGTCCATGTTCACAGGTTCTTCGTCCTAATTCGTATCGCATTTTGCAAAGATCAGACCTACCTACGTACTTTCAATCCCCGCAATTATACAGTCCATTATTTCAATCGAACCAGCTCCCTGCGTCTGGGATAAACGCAAAAATTTATATTTCCGCCCAAGTATATGGTGTAAGGCGCCACCATTTATTATATATACGAGTAGGCATATTATAATTATGTCCACTTTATTTCAGGCTACTTGGGCACATAGATAATTATATACCTTATATACTAACATTTATATTATTATAATACAGTTTGTGTTAGTATACAGAAACTAAAGCTTATGTTAGTAAACACTTCACTTAGCACTATTTTATAGTGCTGTCCAGTCCAGCACTTGTCCGCGGAAGCGACGGAACACCACGTCCTGCGATCGATTTATAATGGATCTGAAGTGTTTACAACTTCACATTAAGTGTGGAGGGAGTGATATGAAGATTCGAGTAACGTAATTGCGACACACGCTATTTTGAAAAAAATTAAGAGTGATAGTGAGTTCGAAAACACATTAAGTCGAAAACCGCTATATCGAATGACGTTGTCGCGAACACGCTGGTTCGAAAAACTGTTTGAATGGTATTGTTAAGTTGATCGTATTGCGAGACCCACCTACTAGGTTCTCGAAGGTTTCATAGGTTCTCGACAATTCTGCTGAAGATTGCACTCGAAGTTTTTAGAAATTTCTACACTGATCAACAGTGCCGGCTTTAGCAGCGCCCAGCGCCCTGGGCGAGATTTATACGGCGCCCCATAACTACAATTCAAACCAATGTGAAACAAGGAAAAGGCTATAATTAAAGTACCTAAGTAAAACAATTAATAATTATAAAAAAAACACGTCGCGTTGGGGGACCGCTTCAAATTATTTTTTATCTACGATTATCGGTTACCGGTCCGCCAACGCGACGTATTTTTAACACGCTTTTATTAGCTTGACCTGTATGTATGTATGTATGTATGTATGTATGTATGTAACGGAATCTTTTAACTTCATTTTCACCCACTTCCAGCAGTCTGATTAACTTGAAAATTTGCACAGTGGTCAAGGGCTGATGACAATACAATAATCTCATAAATTTTATATTAAACTCCTCCTCTAAGGGGATGAAAAGGGGTGAAAATGTTTGTATGAAAAATCTTATTCCTTAGGTTTATACACTTGAAACTTAGTACGAATATGAGTATAAGTAAATAAAAAAGATGGACATTAATAGTTTTTTAAAACTACCCTCCATTGGTAACCTAGATGATGTTAAAGTTTGTATGGGAAAATCATAAAGCGCTAACCGATGAATTTAAAACTCAGTATATATAAATTAGATCAAAAATAATTAAGCACGTGTTTTTGGGTTTTTCGAAAATCACCCCTCAAGTTAGTGAAAAGGGGTATTTAAGTTTAAAGGGAAGGATCTAAAGTCGCTAAACGTAGAACCTGAATTTTGGACGGTAGGTGCGATTCATTATGTAGGTGATCACCACAGAAATCTATTATTAAGATTTCTGTGGTGATCACTAAGAAGGGATTTTGCGAAAATCTACCTATAAAGGGGGTGAAAAGGGGTAAAAACCTTTCTATGTAAAATCTTATCCGTTAGGTTTATAAACTTGAAACTTGGTACGAATATGAGTAAAAGTAAATAAAAAAGATGGGAATTATTCGTTTTTTAAAACTACCCTCCTTTGGTAATCTAGATGATGTTAAAGTTTGTGTGGGAAAATCATAACGCGCTAACTGATAAATTTTAAACGCAGTATAGTATATTTTTGGGGTTTTCGAAAATCACCCTCTAAGTTGGTGAAAAAGGGTGATTAAGTTTTAAGGGAAGGCTGCTTGCTTCGACAAACCCAAAATTTGGCATAAATAGTTTCTCAATCGAATAAAGGATGCGTAATTATCTATATTTCAAGAATCAACCCCTAGCGGGAGAACATTGTAAAATCAGTTTGTCTTCAATAATATTTCGGGTTCGAAGTTAGAAACACGCGCTGACGAAGTCGCGGGCGGAGTGATAGTAAAAAATATATTTAGATTAGTGAGCATGATATCGCCAATGAAAATGTCATTCTCTGTCTTTTGCTGCCGATTGGCTCTCTGCTGCATACGGCCTGTTCCTCTCTCTGGCTTCTCCCACTTTAAAAAGACAAATTTCTTTATTGGTCGCTGCTGACAATTGCTGCGCGATCATCCGTTCTCAATCCTCGAATTTTATAATTAGCCACTGCTACCGAAATAGTGCGCGCGCATCCGCGCTTGCGTATTTTAATTTTTTTATTTCTTTTATTGTCGTCTTGAGACTAAAAATCCAGAAAATAAATTATAGTTTAAAAAAACTAAAAAAAACACGCTTTAAAGCAATCGAACTGAAAAGTAGAAAATAATGTTTAAGTATAAGAGAGTTTATGTTACTGCAATATGAAATCCAACAATCAATTATCATAATTAACTTAGAATAAGATTAATATAAATATTAAGATATTAACAAAAATTCAAATAAAGTGAAAAAGCGTGGGGTGCTCAATGATATTTTTATAATAATTCTGATATTGCAAACAGTAACTAATAAAATGATCATCACATTCGATATCAAGCACCCCACGCTTTTTCACTTTTTTGAATTTTTGTTAATATCTTAATATTTATATTAATCTTATTCTAAGTTAATTATGATAATTGATTGTTGGATTTCATATTGCAGTAACATAAACTCTCTTATACTTAAACATTATTTTCTACTTTTCAGTTCGATTGCTTTAAAGCGTGTTTTTTTTAGTTTTTTTAAACTATAATTTATTTTATAATTGTTTATACACAACATACATAGGTACTTAAATATTGAGCTTTTTTTATTCATTTTTACGTACTTTTTAAAGGGAACTTGGTTTTCTGGTCGGGGTTTTTCTTAATTTTTTATTTTCCCGTTTTTTATGGGTACATACTTATTACATATTATTTTATGTTAGGCTGTTGACTTATGTGCTGTAGCACATAAGTTGCAAGGGACGAAAGTTGAAAAAAACCGGCCAAGTGCGAGTCGGACTCGCGCACCGAGGGTTCCGTACAAACCTGCAAGGTTTACGTGTGTATGTGAATAATTTAATACCTCTACGCGTTTATGAGGAAATGGGTAGTAAGTTTAAAATTATTAAAAAATATATATTATGTGATGTAACTAATAATTTATGGTTTTCGTAATTTTTTCTTTATCTATGCTATAAGACGTTGCTTCGTACCAAATTTCAAGATTCTGAGTTCACGGGAAGCACCCTGTAGGTTTTGATTCCCTTGCAAGTGTCGAAAATTTGCGGCATAAACGGCTGTATCTTTTGATTGCGTTGGCTTAGAAGTTTGATTTTTTCACAGCTTCAAGGGACAGTAGACCTGAGTAATTGATATAAATTTCAGCTTCATACCTCCACGCGTTCCTGAGAAAAAGGGTCTTGACAGACGGACGGACAACAAAGTGATCCTATAAGGGTTCCTTTTTTTTCCTCTTGAGGTACGGAACCCTAAAAACCTGTGGTTTTCTTAGGCAAAAGTACTTTTGCAAAAGGTCAAGCCTATGTAGCCTTAAGGAGAATAAAAACCTTGGATGGTGTAGCAATTTGTGAGCTCGACCAAAGGACACTATTAACTATCCCTCATGACTAATCATCTTTAGCAGAATTGCAAAGATTGAGATGTAGTAATTGACACTCTTACTTGACAACCAATTTTCTCATCAAAGCTGCTAAGAACACTATCGATTAAGTCATAAATATTCCCTTTCAGTACGCTTTCATTTGAGACCCCACTCGAGTATATTTGCAGACATTCGGTTTTTCTTCCCCACTTTCACCCCCATAACTTTTAAACGGCTCAACCGATTTTCATCAAACATGTCTAAGAACACTCGCACGTAAGTAACCTTTAATACAAAAAATAACTAAATTGAAATCGGTACATCCGTACGGGTTCTATGATGCCACAGACAGACAGACAGACAGATTGACAGACAAACAGACAGACACGTCAAACTTGTAACACGCCTCTTTTTCCGACGGGATTTAAAAAAGACCAATCAAAATGAAAATCAAAAGTCATTTATTCAAATTAGGCTGATTTATGAGCACTTTTTGAAGGTAAATTTTTAACCTAAGACAGTCCCCCAAAGCGCCCCCCCCCCCCTTCGACAGTTCCTAGTGTTTTGGCTGGGAAGAAGAAGTGGCGGAACAAACTCCCCAGCAACACATCTGTCTGTACGGTTAGAGCAATGACGGTTAGAGGAACCAAGATTGTATACAATTTAATAGAACATTCACATTATACATCAATCCGAAATTACATCCCAACCGTGACTAGAAGGCACAAAAGATAAAGTAGGTCCAACGCAGTAAATAAGATTTTTTCGAATACTCATTTAACTGGGCAAATCTTTCATGGACTGAAATCTTCGATCAATAATAGTACTAGATTCCCGATAAGCACTTCAAAAACCGCCCGAAAAATAACACCTAAAACACTTTTGTGACGGTATTTCAAATTAGTATGGCCCAACCATAGTCGAGATGCCCGCAAATCGTGTTGTTATTGATCGAAGACTCAAATTAATTTTGGAAAAGTTAAGCTTAGCTAAGCTAGTTAAGCTAAAAGTTGGAAAATTGATAATGTTTTTCTCTATAGTCGAGGATTCCCGGTAAAATGTACTGATGGTACCTACTACCAATACATGTACTGTAGCTGCTGCTAATGATAATATAATTAATAATGGGTTCTTTGTTAGTGATACACCGTGGTTGTTCTCAATGCCACCAGATGACAGCTATTGTGATTACAATCGAAATATTTCATTCCGAGTTTTTAACCGCGCGACGGAAGCAGGTCGCGACATTGACGGGGCTGGCGCTGGTCGTGCGAGCACCGAGCACCACCTTGAGCGGCGGATGAACAGGCACTCAGCCATGCATGACACGTAGCAGTTACCAAAGCGTATCGTTAGTGTAGAGTATTAGAGACGAGAAGAGTTAGTAGACCTGCGCGGAGATAGGAATAGATAAGTAGATACATAATATTAAAGAGCAATATTGAGTGCAGAACATGATGATCTGAATGATAAATGTTGTATTGTTTTTATTTGAAAACTCAAATCCAACAGCCAGTGTTGGGCAAATTTTAATTGCAAGAACAATAATTGTTAAAGATTAACAATTAATTAATTGTTAATTGTTACTAATACAGTTAACAATTAATCAATTGTAATTGTGAAAAATTACAACTAACAATTATTTAATTGTTAACTGTATTAGTAACAATTAACGTTTAATTAATTTTCAATTGTTTTGTTAATTTTAATTAAAAATAACAATTAATCATACTGCTGAATAATATAAAGCCGGTATATATAAATATACAATATACCCGTGTGGTTCCGGGTATTTGGGGGGGGGGGCATCTTTTCATGTAGTTAAATAAATATGTTAGCAACTGAACGCAACGAACGACGCCCCGCGCCCAGCGCGAGAGTGATGGAGACGAAGATTGTATACGTGACGGGTGTGAGAGCGAGAGGCGAGAGCAATGCACTCGTGCGGGTCGACAAAATGAACACGTTACGATTTGAAATGTTTTTGTTGTATACCTACGTTGTAGAAATATGTATCAATGCAACATTGTTATACATAAAAATAAACACATTTTTTTCTGTAGAAAGAAAGATTTAGAAAAAATAAGCTATACTTACAGCCGTGCTAGACGATCTCCGGCCACCGTAGGCGCGGGCATGCGGACGACGAGTAATGGGCAACTCGCTGTCCGACCATGGACCATGTCCGGGTCGACGGCGCGTTGTGTTCCACGCACGCCTCAAACAGTGTCAGCAGAGTGACGAGGCCCCCCTCTAGAGGGCCAAAGCCTGTCAGGGACGCGGGACTGTACGAATTATCGTGGCCTCGGAACGTAAAGGGCTATTGAAGGACACCGTGGATTTTAGTCAGTACGAGTCTGACAGTCCCTCCCGCTCTGCCGTGGGCGGGAGGACTCATTTGATGAAATCACCATGATAAAAAAAATAACTTACAGCCTTTGATCTCATTTTTATTCGTCTGAAGTCTAATACTTATAGCTTAATTTTCCTAAATCTTTACTAATTTTATTTTGATACATAAAGTTAATTGTTAGTTTTAATTGTTTTATAAAACAACTAAAAAAGTTAATTGCAATTATTTTAATTGTAAGTTGCAATTGACATACGTTAATCAAATTAACTTAATTGCAAGGTGCAATTAAAAGTTCAATTGCGATTAAATTTAATTGCAATTAATTTAATTGCAATTACTTTTTTAGTCAATTAACAAGATAATTGACAAATTAATTGATTAATGCCCAACACTGCCAACAGCTTAGCTTAGTACTTAGTACCATATAAACAGGTTGTCGACGGAAAAAAAACACAAAATGACAGATTATAGAAAAAATTTGACTGTTAAAAACAAACGAACGCCGTTGAATGCATGTTTAAATGCTTTTCAAATTAAAATGACCCTAATGGCCATATTTAAAAAATGTTGAAAAGAAGTTGTTGTTTCTATTTCTTTAATGGTCTACGGATTGTACTTTATTTGTGCAAAAAAACAGCCGAATTGTATATAAATAACCATAAAATAATTTTGTCTATTCTTGGTGGAACAGGGAAAGAATTGGTCATGCTACACGTGCTGATATTGACTGTAGGAATTAAACATAACTCTTTTCAAAGATACTAAGTACGTCAGCCACATCTCTGAGACGAGAACTCATAATAAATTGTATTTTACTAAACACTCCATCTACTTCTTGTCTGCGGTGTAGGTACCTATGCTGTAATCAATCGCCTCTTGCGTATCAATGGGTTTGGAAACAATTGAGTCACCGCATTGTGCACCACCTCACGTACTCTTGTTTACTAAAGGTCACTCGAGCAGGTCATGAAAATTTTAACTTTAGATTAAAAAATGTCCAGATTGATAGTGGGCCACTGAGAATTGAAGCCAAAAACACGAGGTAAAAATTTACCCCTTCGGTCGATCCATACGTCAGTCGCCTAGGAACCAGCGTTGCCAGACCGTACCAAAAAGTACAGTATTCAGCACTATCCATCACACAATCGTACCACAACCGTCCCTCAATGTAGACCGTACCTTTTCTATACTATACTACTACGTGATTTATAGTTCACTACAAGGGTAAAAAAATCGCCTTCTCCTGTTTTTCTCAACATTCTGAATTTGCGTTTAATTTTTTTTTTCCAACACAATAAGTCTTGACAGTTTGGGTTACATTCCCTTTGTACCCTCAGGAGCGATGATTTAAAAAAAAAAAACAGAACAGTTTTAAATAGTAGTTTGTTTCTTGTACATTAAAATATGTTTTTAATAAAAAGGTATTGTGTTGTGTTGTTCGGATACTCACATAATTGTATTATAATTCAATTAAACAAAATTATTGTAATTTCGTTTCAAGTTTCTGACAGATATGTAAGCAACAGAATATTGAACAGTTTATTTAAAAACAATAAATTATCGAAGTGAAAACTTCTTTAGCGGCGTTGAGCACTTTTTCTGTAATGGGTATAAAATCTTAAACTCGCGTCAGGACACATGACCCTGATCGAAAAAGCGTAGGACGGATGGAGAGTAGACAGCTATCCCCTCTCTACGGCGCGGCGAAAATGTATGCCTGGGCCTACTGTTTCGTTTAGGCGGCGCAGGGCGCTTGCGCGAATGTTCGTCTATGTTACAGCGTGCCACGAATCGAGGTCGAGGTCGAGGTCGAGGTCGAGGTCGAGGTCGAGGTCGTGGTCGAGGTCGAGGTCGAGGTCGAGGTCGAGGTCAATAGCGCAATAAATGAATATTGTATTCTACCACATAAATGATAGTACTTTTATACTGATAAAGCAATTGGTGCAAAATTATTCCCTAACCATTCCAAAATATCAAACATGCTCAACGTTAATAATCAAGTTTTCACTTCGGCTGGCACTCCCAGAGTGCAACCCGTCGTTTTTTATAATTTATTATTGCTATGATAAATTATTATATATTTTTTTAAATAATTGCATCATTAACGAAAATGACTTTACTTCATTCTATAATTGATTTACAAATGAATTTGTTCGATATTGGCAATCGGTAAAATTTCCCTTTGAAAATTCGATTCCCTATCGCTTTTTTCCAACTTATGGTCGCAACTCGAAGAACGCCTGAACGCCAACTCGAAGAAAAAAACTGATCTAGCTCTTGCAGAAGTATTCCGACCCAACCTTTACTGTACCTTATCAGAATCATTTTTGGGAAATCATACTGGCAACACTGCTACGAACTTTCCCCGCGTAAACTACGTTACGAGTCCGTGTTGCGATATTTTAAAATAAAAGTTTGTGCTATGAAAGGGTTTCTAATTAGTTCCTAATAACTAAACTCCAAAAAAAGAAATATGCCATAATATTATCATTTCATTAAGTTAGTCTTCAATTTCAGTGTGTATTTCTTTGTTACCGCATTTTAAATATGTAAACAAAAAGTGAATAATTTGACATTACTGCGACGCTATAACTGTTGAGTGTTGCCATGGAAATACATTTTTTAACCCATTATTTAAAAAAAAGAAACCAGAAATTAAAAAAGAGTTTGATTTACTTAAAGTATGATTGTTTTTAAAAGTGTTAACCGCGTTGACTCAATCTGAATTCAGAACGCTTTGTCCATTGTCTCAAAGTCTCAGTTAGATTCAGACTGTATACTGCTGTACTCGTAGGTATGTGTGCTCGTATAAGTTAGAGTTATTATAATAATAATTATGTTTAGGCGCTTTGCATCCATTCGTCTTATCAAGCAATTTTTTAGGTCAGGCTTTTCAACATCGGACCCTTTACTCTTCATATTCCGTTACGAAGAAATTGCTCGTGTAGTGTATCGCACTAGATCAGTGGCTTAACCTTTTAGTCGTGGACTAGATTTTTTTTTTGCCTTGGACCACCTTTTTGGTTTATTAGTTTGGAGGTAAATGAAACACGCCTTAAGTTAATTAAGATATATAATTATTTTTATATAACCATTCAGATTTCAACGAGATTAATGTGTGAGTGCTGGATTACAACTTGCTAAGTCGTTGGTTCAATGTTCCTCAAAGCCTGACGCTGTTCATAATAATCGTCGACCTGGGCCCGTCCTTGGTCTGACGGCAAGCTACCCAGTATTCGCCGTTAACAAAACCGGGCCTACGGGGACCGGAAATGGCCCTCGATGTCCGACGACCTGGGCGTCTCCCGCGGCGTCTGGGGCGTGATGTGGAGGATGTCCTCTCCCTCACGTGTTCCACCTTCTCCCTCGCTAGCTTTACTGCTTTGCATAATTAGGTGTCTGCTTCCCATTCTCCCTCACTCCACAACATGGTTGGAACCAATGCCGGATGCAATAAATGGTTAGACATCCACCACAGGCATCCACTTATTCACGGTTTTTTTTCCCTTCTCTCACACAACACACTATAGTCTACATTTCTCGTTTCGCGGGTCTGCTGGCAGATTTTTTTTAAGAATAAACAGTACCCTTGTACCTAATCAGTTCTAATAATTATCCTGTGTTGTATATTGTGTACTAAAATAAATTAAAAATTGGGGAAGTTCAGAAACCAAGTCTAGCAGCCCTGAAGAGCTGTCAACTGCTAACTGAAGACTAGGCAGCATGGTCTCAGATCTTAGCCTGTTCTGAAAAGAAAAAAAAAAAATGAAGAGCTGTCATCACTGTCAATTTCATCAGCTGACGGCTTGTCAAGACAAAATATTCAAGAATTTCTGTGTTATTTTTGAGGAACAAGTTTTTAGTTGCAGTTACGCAAAAAAAATGCGTTTATTAACATTTAGTTTTCTGAAAACCTGTAAATACAAGAAGTCATGCATCGGATTTCCTCGCAGTATTAGCAGCATGATGGAGACAGATGATAGGGTAGCGCTCCGTAGGTCTATTTAAATTCTTATACTTATTTTGTTCCAACGAATAAAAGTTAATTTTAACAGAAAAGAATTCGATAATGATGTCTCGTAATTCAAACTTCTAACCTAAACGGTTACGTCTGAGCGATGATGTTATTCAATCGATACGGTACATTGTCTTGCCTAAAGTAATAGATAAGGTAAATTAAGTTTGATGTATATTGACTTAAAACTACTGACCCAATAAAACCAAATTGCTGGACAAGGATTATGCAATTACTCACTTCCAGAACTTGGCAACTGTAGAAGAACTGGGGAAGCAAACTAAAACAAGGTTGAATGTTTGGTGTGACAGGTGACCCCAGCCTGGTGGAGATCAGCCCGACGTGGAAGGAGGGCGACTCGCCCCAGCTTCGCAGCGCCGTATTACGCGACATGCAGGTGTACCCTGACTTCATCACAGAGCGCGAGGAGAGCTCGCTGTTGCTGGAATTGGAGCCCGTGCTGCGCCGCATGAGATACGAATTTGATCACTGGGATAATGTTAGTGCTAGACCATCTTATCACTATAAAAAGTGGGATACACTTGTCTTTCGTTGTTCTGTTATTATAGTATCCTCTGCGGATTGTTTCACAATTTTAATCATAATCAATAAATAAATCAATATGAAGGTTTTGTATAACGAGTGCAGATGAAACTAAGTAGTTGCCACTACTAGCCAAACTATTAGTGCGAGCCACCTGGGGGCAGGCTTGAAGGTGGCAGATGGGAGAAAAGGCTCATCGTCAACTGCTTGTGCTTTTGCCTTTCCATCTTTCAAAAAACCAAAATCAAATGTTTTTATTTCACATAGTGGTCCTATGAGGGCTCTTATAAAACCTTTCAACCATCATTTCTGTGTTCTTCATTTGAACTCTGTACAACCTGGAATGATGAATTATTTTTTGTTTTGTGTAAGCTGTTTGTTGAATATATAATAACAATCTATGTGACAGGCAATCCAAGGCTTCCGAGAAACTGAGCGCAAGCAGTGGTCGGCTGAGAATGAGGTCGTGCTGAGCCGCGTGCGCGCGCTCGCCTTCAGCACGCGCGCGCACGACGCGCTGCCGCACGTGCACGTGCTGGACCTCGCCGCCGCCGGACACATCAAGCCGCATGTCGACGCCGTCAGAGTAAGTACAATATGGGCCATTTTTTCACCCAGGGCAGGAAGGACTGTCAGACTTGTACTGACTAAAATCCATGGTGTCCTTCAATAGCCCTTTACGTTCCGGGGCCACGGTAAATCATGAGTTATTTAAAAAATAAAAAAGTGTTCTGTTACCAAAGTGTGTGTGCAGTTCTGTGGCGACGTGATTGCCGGCCTGTGCCTGGTGTCGAGCGCTGTGATGCAGCTGGTGCACTGCGAGCAGACACACATGGCCGTCAATGCGCTGCTGCAGCGACGCGCGCTCTACATCATGAAGTAAGCATTCACTAACCACTACAGTCCAGTCCCTCTTGACATTAGTAACTGGAATTTGTTTGAGAAACTGTCAATCTGTACACGGCTGCGACCCGGTGTTTAGGTGTCAGCAAGTAATGTAAATATTGTATGTTCCAGAGGCGTGGCGCGCTACGACTTCACCCACGCGGTGCTGGGCGGCTCGCGCAGCGTGTGGCGCGGCGAGCGGCTCGCGCGGCAGCGGCGGCTCGCGCTCATCTGTCGCAGCAGGCCGCGCGCACACGACGCGCCGCCCGGGCTCAGCGGCGGCGCCGGGAAGATGGCGGACTAACCAACGAGTGCGACACTTTTTTATAAAGAAGCGCAATAATGTGACGGCAGTAAAATGAATTGACATTTTTATAACGCTATGATAACACTATTTTGTGATATTAGTACGATCAATTTTAGGGGTCTGCTTTCTTGGAAAACCATAACACAGATACCGTCAGTGCGTGTCGCAAAAGCGAGATATGTCTTAAAGCACTCCATGTAAACACACTTATACCGTCTCTTCCTTCCTTGATCTCCTCTACAGAGCTACGCAGGATGTGTTGTTAAACCTCAAACAACGAATATTTATTGAATTCATGTAATTAATATTACATATTAGTCACATGCGACCCTCGCGCAACCTATTGTGATATTGTTTTTTTGACATTAAAGTATTTTTCCACGATTGTTTAGTATTTTAATGTTATAATAAATTATTGTTGTTAAAATTTGCTGTTTCAATCAACATCGTATGAAAAAACTAGTCGTATGGGTTTTCCTATAAAGGAACAGGGAAGATAACGCTAACAATAGATGGGTACATGTTAGCACAATATTATTAGCGAATAACAAAAAGAGGTTTCCAGTACAAGAGTCAGGGCTACACTGAATTGTATGCCAATAAACACAAATGTTATTTTATAGTATTTATTTTTTTACAATTATACATAGTCATGAGTAGGTAGATTGATTTGGGATCAATAACCTGAAACATATATTTTAATATTATGGACATGCGTCCGGGATTCCGGGATTTTAAAGAGATTTTTCCGGAATTTTAAAATTGTTAAGAACGTAGGATGAAGACATATAGGCTACAAGCCATTTTTATTTCAAATTTCAGCCAAATCGATTAAAAATCCCGAAAGTACTGCCAATGTGAAATGTAAAATAGCATTAATTTAACTTACCCTTATAACATAAATATTTGTGTCATAACTGACAAAACAGCGCACCTAATACTATTTACCATAAGATCTTATAATGTTATAACCTATGTTTGACAAATAAATTATTCTGATTCTGAAATACCGGGAAAAAGGCTTATCCACTTTATGATTTCTATGACAGTTCGTGATACAAGTACATAAAATCAATCTACCTACTCCTTACTATGATCATAATAGTAATTTTACAAAGCAAATAGAAGTCTTGAAAGTATACTAACTACTAATTATTATAATAATTATTACCTACCTACCTACTATTATTAAATGTATGCAACATTTACAAGGTAATCTATTTCAGTACGCCTGTTTGAAGTTATAATACTCAAGATGGATAACATCCGACTGTTAGCAGCCCACCAGTTATCGACAACCAAGCTAAAACTACAACTAATAAACTCTCTTGTATTTCTGGTGCTTGAAAACATTTCAAGAAAAGAAATATAAACATTAAACAAAAATACGTGTTGCAATTAGTTTTTTTTGTGTATTTTTTTCACGCACGAATGACTTGGTTGTTTATTGCCCAAAAAAAAGATTAGAAATATAATTTACCTTTTATGGGCACACACGGCTAAGATACTATTATACACCGTATTACGAAGGGAATTATTGATAGTTATACAATTAATAAGGGCTCATAACAATTAACTAATATATTGAAGGGTAGCAGTATTATCCCGGTTAAAAAGGCGGCGAACACAGCTACATGAACCTTTGCAAAACCAGTACAAGCTGACCGTTGATCATCATCACAAAGAACGGATAACTGGATTTGTATAGCTTGATGTGTAGCCGTGTGTACATTGCCTTCAAAAGATTAAACATACATATATAATCTTAACTAAATGAAAACAAAATAGTCCCTCTTAGTAAAATAGTAATCTTAAAGTTATAGAAACGGAAATCAAACATGATGTTTGTAACACGTTACATGTTTCATATTCACTGTAAATAGAATTAAAATCGACGTAAGCAATGTTGCATGTGCGCTTGAGTTGTGTTCATTGCATGTGGTCGATTTCGGTCTTGTGGTCGTACTCGTCGGGGTCGCGGTACTGCAGCTCGTCCAGCTCCTCTACCTCCAGGTACTCCACCTCGCCTTCCATGTCCTCTCCCTCCTGCGACTCGTTACCTTCCTCCTGCAATATAACAGAAGACAAACAGTCAATAAATGACAACATTCGCCAACCGTGCCGTATATTAATGACCTGACTCTATTTGTGGATTAAGTCAGCTTCATTGTAAAGTATTAGTAAATACAAAAATAAATAGGTGCGTACCTGTGCGGCTTGCTGGTAGTGTCTCACAGGACGATGGACGCGCGCGTGTCGCTTCATGGCGGCCACTGAGCCGAACCTGGAACAGTTGCGCTTGTTATTGCCATGTCCAGACGATCTCAAGTATCTTAATGCTAGTGTCACATGTCACAAAAAACCTCATAGTGATACAATTACAGTAATAAAAATAAATATTCCACAACTCACACAACGCCATCTAGTCCCAAGCTAAGCAGAGCTTGTGTTATGGGTACTAGACAACTGATAAACATACTTATATATTTCTAAATATATACATATTATAGATAAATTACACTCAGACACAGAACAAATGATCGTGCTCATCACACAAACATTTGTCCTGGGTGGGAATCGAACCCACGACCTCCGGCATAGCAGTCAGGGTCACTAACCAACCAACAGGCCTGTCGTAATAGTACATGCGAGATGATTAGTTTAGGTATATAGCTTCAGGGTGTACGATACGCATATAAAATAAAAACAGTTTACTAACGTGCGTCCGCACTCGTCGCAGGTGGATGAGGCGGGCGCGTGCGCGGGCGCGGAGGCGGGAGCGGGCGCGGGGTCGTCGGGCGGCGCCTCGCTCGTGTGGCACTTGCGGATGTGCGCCATTAAGTTGCTCCTGTAGCAACAACGAGGATTACAACTACATTCATAATCTTACGAAAAAAGAAATAACCGGTCAACTATACGCAACGTACCTGGTTCCAAAGCGCAGGATACAGCCGTCGTAGCCGCACACGAACTGCTTGGCCTGCCGGTGACGCAGCAGGTGCGCGGACAGCAGCT
The DNA here is from genome assembly GCA_943136025.2 of Agrotis puta. Lineage (NCBI taxonomy): Eukaryota > Metazoa > Arthropoda > Insecta > Lepidoptera > Noctuidae > Agrotis > Agrotis puta. The sequence goes on from OW964187.2 coordinate 255,888, forward strand.
CGGGCGTGTCGCACGTGCGGAAGCACTGCGGGCACACGTGGGGAGCGCGGGAGCCGCGCCCGTGCAGCGCTGCCGCGTGCGCAGACAGCGCTGCGCGGTCCGCCAGCAGCAGGCCTGAGGAGGAATGTGGTGCTGTGAGTCTCGTGTGTGTGTGCAGCGGGCACACGTGCGTGTGTGTGTGTGTGTGTGTGTGTACGTACCGCAGGCGGGGCAGCGCGGCGGGCAGGCGGCCTCATGTCGGCGCAGCTCGGCGGCGTGCTGTGTGTGTGTGTGTGTACGTACCGCAGGCGGGGCAGCGCGGCGGGCAGGCGGCCTCATGTCGGCGCAGCTCGGCGGCGTGCTGTGTGTGTGTGTGTGTGTGTGTACGTACCGCAGGCGGGGCAGCGCGGCGGGCAGGCGGCCTCATGTCGGCGCAGCTCGGCGGCGTGCTGTGTGTGTGTGTGTGTGTGTGTACGTACCGCAGGCGGGGCAGCGCGGCGGGCAGGCGGCCTCATGTCGGCGCAGCTCGGCGGCGTGCTGTGTGTGTGTGTGTGTGTGTGTACGTACCGCAGGCGGGGCAGCGCGGCGGGCAGGCGGCCTCATGTCGGCGCAGCTCGGCGGCGTGCTGTGTGTGTGTGTGTGTGTGTGTACGTACCGCAGGCGGGGCAGCGCGGCGGGCAGGCGGCCTCATGTCGGCGCAGCTCGGCGGCGTGCTGTGTGTGTGTGTGTGTGTGTGTGTACGTACCGCAGGCGGGGCAGCGCGGCGGGCAGGCGGCCTCATGTCGGCGCAGCTCGGCGGCGTGCTGTGTGTGTGTGTGTGTACGTACCGCAGGCGGGGCAGCGCGGCGGGCAGGCGGCCTCATGTCGGCGCAGCTCGGCGGCGTGCTGTGTGTGTGTGTGTGTGTGTGTACGTACCGCAGGCGGGGCAGCGCGGCGGGCAGGCGGCCTCATGTCGGCGCAGCTCGGCGGCGTGCTGTGTGTGTGTGTGTGTGTGTGTGTACGTACCGCAGGCGGGGCAGCGCGGCGGGCAGGCGGCCTCATGTCGGCGCAGCTCGGCGGCGTGCTGTGTGTGTGTGTGTGTGTGTGTGTACGTACCGCAGGCGGGGCAGCGCGGCGGGCAGGCGGCCTCATGTCGGCGCAGCTCGGCGGCGTGCTGTGTGTGTGTGTGTGTGTGTGTGTACGTACCGCAGGCGGGGCAGCGCGGCGGGCAGGCGGCCTCATGTCGGCGCAGCTCGGCGGCGTGCTGTGTGTGTGTGTGTGTGTGTGTGTACGTACCGCAGGCGGGGCAGCGCGGCGGGCAGGCGGCCTCATGTCGGCGCAGCTCGGCGGCGTGCTGTGTGTGTGTGTGTGTGTGTACGTACCGCAGGCGGGGCAGCGCGGCGGGCAGGCGGCCTCATGTCGGCGCAGCTCGGCGGCGTGCTGTGTGTGTGTGTGTGTGTGTGTGTACGTACCGCAGGCGGGGCAGCGCGGCGGGCAGGCGGCCTCATGTCGGCGCAGCTCGGCGGCGTGCTGTGTGTGTGTGTGTGTACGTACCGCAGGCGGGGCAGCGCGGCGGGCAGGCGGCCTCATGTCGGCGCAGCTCGGCGGCGTGCTGTGTGTGTGTGTGTGTGTGTGTACGTACCGCAGGCGGGGCAGCGCGGCGGGCAGGCGGCCTCATGTCGGCGCAGCTCGGCGGCGTGCTGTGTGTGTGTGTGTGTGTGTGTGTACGTACCGCAGGCGGGGCAGCGCGGCGGGCAGGCGGCCTCATGTCGGCGCAGCTCGGCGGCGTGCTGTGTGTGTGTGTGTGTGTGTGTGTACGTACCGCAGGCGGGGCAGCGCGGCGGGCAGGCGGCCTCATGTCGGCGCAGCTCGGCGGCGTGCTGTGTGTGTGTGTGTGTGTGTGTGTACGTACCGCAGGCGGGGCAGCGCGGCGGGCAGGCGGCCTCATGTCGGCGCAGCTCGGCGGCGTGCTGTGTGTGTGTGTGTGTACGTACCGCAGGCGGGGCAGCGCGGCGGGCAGGCGGCCTCATGTCGGCGCAGCTCGGCGGCGTGCTGTGTGTGTGTGTGTGTGTGTGTACGTACCGCAGGCGGGGCAGCGCGGCGGGCAGGCGGCCTCATGTCGGCGCAGCTCGGCGGCGTGCTGTGTGTGTGTGTGTGTGTGTGTGTACGTACCGCAGGCGGGGCAGCGCGGCGGGCAGGCGGCCTCATGTCGGCGCAGCTCGGCGGCGTGCTGTGTGTGTGTGTGTGTGTGTGTGTACGTACCGCAGGCGGGGCAGCGCGGCGGGCAGGCGGCCTCATGTCGGCGCAGCTCGGCGGCGTGCTGTGTGTGTGTGTGTGTGTGTGTGTGTACGTACCGCAGGCGGGGCAGCGCGGCGGGCAGGCGGCCTCATGTCGGCGCAGCTCGGCGGCGTGCTGTGTGTGTGTGTGTGTGTGTGTGTACGTACCGCAGGCGGGGCAGCGCGGCGGGCAGGCGGCCTCATGTCGGCGCAGCTCGGCGGCGTGCTGTGTGTGTGTGTGTGTGTGTACGTACCGCAGGCGGGGCAGCGCGGCGGGCAGGCGGCCTCATGTCGGCGCAGCTCGGCGGCGTGCTGTGTGTGTGTGTGTGTGTGTGTGTGTACGTACCGCAGGCGGGGCAGCGCGGCGGGCAGGCGGCCTCATGTCGGCGCAGCTCGGCGGCGTGCTGTGTGTGTGTGTGTGTACGTACCGCAGGCGGGGCAGCGCGGCGGGCAGGCGGCCTCATGTCGGCGCAGCTCGGCGGCGTGCTGTGTGTGTGTGTGTGTGTGTGTACGTACCGCAGGCGGGGCAGCGCGGCGGGCAGGCGGCCTCATGTCGGCGCAGCTCGGCGGCGTGCTGTGTGTGTGTGTGTGTGTGTGTGTACGTACCGCAGGCGGGGCAGCGCGGCGGGCAGGCGGCCTCATGTCGGCGCAGCTCGGCGGCGTGCTGTGTGTGTGTGTGTGTGTGTGTGTACGTACCGCAGGCGGGGCAGCGCGGCGGGCAGGCGGCCTCATGTCGGCGCAGCTCGGCGGCGTGCTGTGTGTGTGTGTGTGTGTGTGTGTACGTACCGCAGGCGGGGCAGCGCGGCGGGCAGGCGGCCTCATGTCGGCGCAGCTCGGCGGCGTGCTGTGTGTGTGTGTGTGTGTGTACGTACCGCAGGCGGGGCAGCGCGGCGGGCAGGCGGCCTCATGTCGGCGCAGCTCGGCGGCGTGCTGTGAGTGTGTGTGTGTGTGTACGTACCGCAGGCGGGGCAGCGCGGCGGGCAGGCGGCCTCATGTCGGCGCAGCTCGGCGGCGTGCTGTGTGTGTGTGTGTGTGTGTGTACGTACCGCAGGCGGGGCAGCGCGGCGGGCAGGCGGCCTCATGTCGGCGCAGCTCGGCGGCGTGCTGTGTGTGTGTGTGTGTGTGTGTGTGTACGTACCGCAGGCGGGGCAGCGCGGCGGGCAGGCGGCCTCATGTCGGCGCAGCTCGGCGGCGTGCTGTGTGTGTGTGTGTGTACGTACCGCAGGCGGGGCAGCGCGGCGGGCAGGCGGCCTCATGTCGGCGCAGCTCGGCGGCGTGCTGTGTGTGTGTGTGTGTGTGTGTACGTACCGCAGGCGGGGCAGCGCGGCGGGCAGGCGGCCTCATGTCGGCGCAGCTCGGCGGCGTGCTGTGTGTGTGTGTGTGTGTGTGTGTACGTACCGCAGGCGGGGCAGCGCGGCGGGCAGGCGGCCTCATGTCGGCGCAGCTCGGCGGCGTGCTGTGTGTGTGTGTGTGTGTGTGTGTACGTACCGCAGGCGGGGCAGCGCGGCGGGCAGGCGGCCTCATGTCGGCGCAGCTCGGCGGCGTGCTGTGTGTGTGTGTGTGTACGTACCGCAGGCGGGGCAGCGCGGCGGGCAGGCGGCCTCATGTCGGCGCAGCTCGGCGGCGTGCTGTGTGTGTGTGTGTGTGTGTGTACGTACCGCAGGCGGGGCAGCGCGGCGGGCAGGCGGCCTCATGTCGGCGCAGCTCGGCGGCGTGCTGTGTGTGTGTGTGTGTGTGTGTACGTACCGCAGGCGGGGCAGCGCGGCGGGCAGGCGGCCTCATGTCGGCGCAGCTCGGCGGCGTGCTGTGTGTGTGTGTGTGTGTGTGTACGTACCGCAGGCGGGGCAGCGCGGCGGGCAGGCGGCCTCATGTCGGCGCAGCTCGGCGGCGTGCTGTGTGTGTGTGTGTGTGTGTGTGTACGTACCGCAGGCGGGGCAGCGCGGCGGGCAGGCGGCCTCATGTCGGCGCAGCTCGGCGGCGTGCTGTGTGTGTGTGTGTGTGTGTGTGTACGTACCGCAGGCGGGGCAGCGCGGCGGGCAGGCGGCCTCATGTCGGCGCAGCTCGGCGGCGTGCTGTGTGTGTGTGTGTGTGTGTACGTACCGCAGGCGGGGCAGCGCGGCGGGCAGGCGGCCTCATGTCGGCGCAGCTCGGCGGCGTGCTGTGAGTGTGTGTGTGTGTGTACGTACCGCAGGCGGGGCAGCGCGGCGGGCAGGCGGCCTCATGTCGGCGCAGCTCGGCGGCGTGCTGTGTGTGTGTGTGTGTGTGTGTACGTACCGCAGGCGGGGCAGCGCGGCGGGCAGGCGGCCTCATGTCGGCGCAGCTCGGCGGCGTGCGCGTGCTGTCGGCCACACAGCGCGCAGCTCAGCACCGCGCCGCACGCCACTCCCGCGTGCTCCCTCAGCGCGGCGCGTGAGGAGAACTGTGCGCCGCACGTCCAGCACGAGTGCAGAGCGTCGGCCGCGTGCGTCGCCGAGTGCGCGCGGTACTCTGCCACACGCTGCCAAATAAACCAGTTCACACGTCATTTAAAAAATAGAATCAAACGTGCTGGCTACATTATGGATTTTTCTTTGTTATTTTATAGTTATTTATGCAACTGTTGTATAATCAGGGGTATTAAAATACGAATGTGGGTTTATCACACGAAGCGTAGCCGAGTATGATAATAGTATCACATGAGTGTTTTAATACCTAATTTTAACAGTTGCATACAAGACTTTATCTACAATCATGATGTGAATCCTCTATAAAAGATTCTCATACCATATTCGAGTGAAAAAATGGCGGGAAATAACACGATAAGACGATAATCCGAAATTACAAATTAGTCTACAATTTATTGTTCTTTTTTCAAAATTTTAGCGTTATGGTGGTGAAAATGTCATTGCATGAGAATGTTCTTGTTACGGCGTTTACTTCACGCATGTGTTATTGATGCGAAGTTGGTTGCAAGTTGTCACTAATAAAACGTCATTCGAGAACGCACGCCTTTGTGATTATTTTGAAACAAGTTTCCCATACACAGTAAAACAAACAGTGAACATACAATCCTAAACAATAAGGAATCAGCAATACTCCCCAACATATGGTCGACATCGCGCCGGCTCACTGAATATATTAACAACTAAAAAGAACACGCATTCCTAACCTAAGTGAAGTGGATTTATAAACAAACATGACCAGTGCGAAGGAATTATTAAATATATTGGAAGATACTGCTTCGTTATTGCAAAAAACTCAAGTTAATCTCAAGAAATGCCCGAAATCACGATTAACTAAAGGTTATATTGAAACCCGTATAAAGGCGATAGAAGATTATTGGTCTACATTTAAAAACGCTCATCATTCATTGGTTAAAATAACGCCGAAGGAAGAAAAAGCACTATTACCATATTTTGCTAATGAAGACTTTTATGTTTATGAAGACTTATATCTTGTTTTGTTGGCCGATCTACGTGACTTGAGTGAGCAAAATACTACAACGCCGACGACGTCATTGCAAAATAATCCTGAACAACAAAATGCGCTTGTGAGGTTGCCCAGAATACAGCTGCCATCTTTTAGTGGGAAGTATGAGGAGTGGCATGCATTTCAAGATTTGTTTACATCGTTAGTGCACACGAACACAAGTATAAATGACGTGCAAAAGTTACATTATTTAAAGTGTAGTGTTACTGGAGAAGCAGAGACCTTATTGAAACATATTCAGGTAACACAGAAAAATTATGAACAAGCTTGGGACATATTAAAAAGCAGATATGGAAATAAACGTTTAATCGTGAATTCAGTGTTAAAGCAGTTAGTCTATCAAAAGAAAATGAGTTGTCAGTCACCTAATCTAATTAAAAGTTTATTGGACAACACAACAGATTGTTTAAACAACCTTCAAAATTTAAACATTAGCTTAGATTCATGGGATCCTATAATTATTTTTCTGGTAGTTCAGAAATTGGACCCCGAGTCTCACAAGGAGTGGGAACAACATTCTTACAAAGAAGATGCTGATGACTTACCTACATGGGACGACCTGAAAGGGTTTCTTCAGTCTACATACCGAACACTTGAGCTTGTCACACCAGGAACACAAAATAAGACAACAAAGGAGCGTGCTGTTCATGTCACAAGTACATCATCGCAACAGTCAGGAAGAACATGTGTTCTCTGCAGTGAAAACCACACATTATGTCACTGCAAAGAGTTTACAAAACTACAACCTGCTGAACGAGTTAATTATGTTAAAACAAACAACTTATGCTACAATTGTTTAGTACCAGGACATTCATCAAGAAAGTGTAGACTACAAATGTCCTGTCGTATATGCAAAAGGCGTCACCATAGCCTTCTACATCAAAACAAGGAACCTGAGACTTCGGTACAAGAGACCTCCACGCAACCGAAGACTGCTCAAACAAATGTAGAAGAGCCAAAAGAAGTTACTGTCAATACAACGGTCGCCTCACACCACAGTTCTAGACAAGGCACAGCGCTATTAGCTACAGCAATGGTGATAGTACGAAACAAAAACAACAACACTGTTATACTACGTGCATTAGTAGACCAAGGTTCGCAGATAGCACTTATTAGTGAGAAAGCAACTCAAATGCTCAATTTGACCAAACAATCAACGAGAGGAAGTATCATTGGAGTGGGTTCAACGAAGACAGATGTAAACCACGTGGTACAGCTGCAAATCGGTTCCCGTTGGAATACCAACTTCACAATAGATGTTGAAGCTTTTGTTATGTCAAGACAACTTACCACTAAACTCCCTCCTAAAATAATTACTGCTGATAACTGGCCACATCTAGAAGGACTCAACTTGGCTGACTCAAACTATGACACACCAGGCCCCATAGACTTACTTCTAGGTGTCAAACAATACTCTCAAATCATACAAGAAAAACTTATCAAGGGTCCACCAGGTACACCATGCGCACAGAAAACATACCTTGGTTGGATTCTCTTCGGTGAAATAAACACAAGGTCACAAGACGATTCTGCTCTTGTTCTTCATCACCAAGTAGATATGGATATCATGCTAAAATCTCTGTGGGAAATAGACATAGAAAACAAAAGAAACCTAACAAAGGAAGAAAAATTGTGTGAAGCAATTTATGAAGAAACACACACAAGAACGGAAGAGGGAAGATATATGGTAAAGTTACCATTGAAAATACCACAACCAATATGTATAGAAGGAAATACCAAAGAAATAGCCAAAAAGAGACTGCTACAATTGGAAAGAAAATTCAGAAAAACACCCCACCTGAAAGAAAACTACAAGAAAGTAATGAAAGAATACTTAGATAACTATATGGAAGCAATACCTGAAAAGGAAGTCATAAATGAAAAGGTTGTGTACTTACCTCACCATGCCGTTGTCCGAGAGGATAAAGAAACATCAAAGACTCGTGTGGTCTTCGACGCATCAGCGAAGGGTTCAAATCAAGTCTCGCTCAACGACGAGTTGATGGTTGGTCCTCAGCTACAGGAAGACCTCAGAAATATTATCATGAGATGGAGGATGAAACGCGTCTGCTACGCCAGCGACATCACGAAAATGTACCTGCAAATATGTGTTTACCCAGAAGACGCCAATCAGTTTCAGCGCATTCTGTGGCGAGAAGAGGAACATGACAGCATTAAAGAATATCGCTTGCTTCGAGTTACATTTGGAACAGCATCGGCCCCCTATCTCGCAATAAAAACATTACACCAGGTTGCGGATGATGAAGGGCAAGATTACCCAAATGCAGTCAAAATCATTAAAGAAAATTTTCTCGTTGACGATCTACTAGCTGGTGAAGACACATCAGAGCAAGCCATAAGATCTGCTAAGGAAGTATCTTACATATTGAAGAAGGGCGGATTCACACTGTCGAAGTGGTCATCAAATTGTCCGCACTTCATGAAGTCTATTGACACAAATAAACGAAGTCCTGTTGCACACCTAGAGATAAACAAAATGGATGGCACTGTAAAAGCACTAGGCTTGATTTGGAATGTGGGAACTGACCAGTTCCAATATCAATTGAAACTACCAACAACTTCTGTCAACATAACAAAACGAACAATATTGTCAGATGTTCAAAGATTATTTGATCCCTTGGGATGGATTGCTCCAAGTGTAGTGATGGCTAAAATGTTACTACAAAAACTGTGGCTCGAAAAGGTTGATTGGGATGAGATAATAAGCCCAGAATTACAAGAAGAATGGATGACTCTGCGTGAGGAATTCAAAGGTCTGAACAACATTTATATTGACCGATGGCTTGGAACCTATAGCACTGAAATAAAACATATTCAAATTCATGGCTTCAGCGATGCATCCTTGAAAGCTTATGCAGCTGTTGCATATTTGAGAATAGAATCTCAAGATGGCCACATCACAACAAATATAATAGCAGCAAGGACAAGACTTGCACCACTAAAAACTATATCATTACCACGTTTGGAGCTTTCTGGATCACTACTTCTTTCTCGATTATTGAAGCAAATAAGTACAGCTATGAGAATATCGACAGCACAAATGTTTGCGTGGACCGATTCAACAATTGTCATCGCATGGCTATCCGGAGAACCACATAGATGGAAAACATTTGTAGCCAATCGTGTTGCAGAAATCACTGAAAATCTCAATAATAACAAATGGTACCACGTTGCATCTGAAGACAATCCAGCAGATATCGCGTCGAGAGGCATGTTGATTACTGAACTGAAACAAACAGATTTATGGTGGAAGGGTCCGAAATGGTTATCTGAAAGGGAATTAATATTAAAACAGCCTGATGTAGTTGTCACTGACCTGGAACAGAAAAAAGATAAATTACAAGTTAATATTAAAATTCAAGGTGAAAATAATTTCACAGCAAATTTTAAGCAATTTGATAACTTACAAGAATTATTGAAAGTCATAACATACTGTAGAAGATTTATTAATTACAAGAGAGAATTAGATACTTACCAAAACAGCAGAAGTTTAACAACTGAAGAATTACATTCATCTTTGATGAAATGCATTAAGCTAGTACAAAGTGAAGACTTCACAGATGAGATTAACAGATTAAAAATAAATAAAAATGTGAAGAAAAATAGTAACATTAAAACACTTACCCCATACTTAGATCAAGATGGTATCCTCAGGGTGGGCGGACGCCTTCGACATGCACATTTAGATGAGAAAAGCAAACATCCTATAATATTAGGACATGGCAATGCTTTAATTCCTTTACTCCAGACGCTCATGCTCAAACACTACACGGTGGTGTTCAATTAATGTTGTGCTTTTTACGCTCTAAATATTGGATTATTAGAGTAAAGGGATTAGTGAAAAACTTCAACCGAAAATGTTTAGTATGTGCAAAACAAAGGGCTAGTGCACGAACTCAGATCATGGGAGATTTGCCAAAGGAAAGAGTAACCCCCACAAGAGCCTTTCTGCACAGTGGAGTAGATTATGCCGGTCCATTCCAAATATTGATGTCAAGAGGAAGAGGTATGAAAACTCAAAAGGCATACATTGCTTTATTTGTCTGTATGTCTACAAAGGCCATACACATTGAACTGGTAGGAGACCTTACATCAGAAGGATTTATCGCTGCATACAAACGATTTGTATCAAGAAGAGGCAAATGTAGCCACATGTGGAGTGACCAAGGGAGAAACTTTGTTGGTGCTGAGAAGGATTTAGCTGCAGCATGGCAGGAAGCTAACTTGAATTTTGAAAGGGACATTGCACACAAGTTGGCTTTGGAAGGTACACAGTGGCATTTTATACCAGCCTACAGTCCTAACTTTGGTGGCCTTTGGGAGGCTGGTGTAAAGTCCCTAAAGACTCATCTGAAACGTGTGTTGACAACAAGTCTCACGTTCGAAGAAATGACAACAATACTGTGCCAAATTGAAGCGTGCCTCAATTCAAGACCTCTATGTCCTATCGATGACTCAGACGCAGATTCTATAGAACCCCTAACGCCCGGTCACTTCTTGATACATGAAGCCCCAATCGTCGTGCCTTCTCCAGATTTTAAAGACACAAAAATGCATAACTTAACACGCTGGCAATATACACAAAAACTCGTGAGCGACATCTGGCGACGATGGCAAAGTGAATATTTAACAAGTCTACAACAGCGTCCCGTCTGGCATAAGAAGAAAAACGAATTCTCTATTGGTGACATAGTACTCATTAAAACCGATGGAATACCAGCAGGAAAATGGTTACTAGGCCGAATTGTAGACAAGCATCCCGGTCATGATGGACTGACACGAGTGTATAGCGTTAAATCTGGCAGTAGCATTGTAAAGAGATCTGTTACAAAATTATGTCCCCTACCTGTTGACACTAACTGATTGTTAATAAATTACTGTTTTAATAACTTTCCATTACTAATGTATGATGTCATTTCAATTTAGCATGCAGGCATTATATACTTTATTTTATTTGTATTGTGATTACAATGTCATATTTGGAAAATTGTAAACGTTACATACTGCTATTTAATTTCAATTTTCAACATGTGTATACAGTCCACTAACCATTATTTAAAGGGCCTTGATGCCCTTTGGTGGGCGGTATGTTACGGCGTTTACTTCACGCATGTGTTATTGATGCGAAGTTGGTTGCAAGTTGTCACTAATAAAACGTCATTCGAGGACGCACGCCTTTGTGATTATTTTGAAACAAGTTTCCCATACACAGTAAAACAAACAGTGAACATACAATCCTAAACAATAAGGAATCAGCAATACTCCCCAACAGTTCTTTTTTTGAAATTCATAATACCACGCGTTTGGATGATATAATGATCATAATATCACGCGTTTGGATGATATAATGATCATAATATCATTGAGTGTTTTAATGTTGGCAATAAGCTAATTGTTATAGGTTCTTTTATAGAGGATTAATGGCATGATAGTAGATAAATTCATTTTTTTTATGACTTTTGTTGCCATAATAACTTTGTAACTCAATAAACAGTTGTAAACCGACAAAAATAAACTCGGCCAATTATTGACCTGTTTTAAACGACTTTAAAAGGTGACTGTTTTTTATTTCACTGATTTTTTTTGCCGGTGTTGGCAAAAAATAATCAATGAAATAAAAAACAGTCACCCACACAACAGTTTCGAACGAAAAGTTTTTTTGTGATTGTATTTAAGGTCGGTTACATTTTTTTTAAGTTTTTTTATTTTATCCTTTTAAATTAAATTAACTAGAAACATTTTATCTAGTTCACTGGTTGATTCTAAGGTACCGTTTATAACTAATGCGCTGAGCGCTTGGAAATTGGCTTGTCCCAATACGGATTTGCCCGACTTGCCCAAAGACAGTGGGACGTGCCGCTCTGCAGTATTATACGGAATAACCTGTTAAATACGCGCGCGCCCGTCTGCTGGCTGTGGGAGAATGGCAGTCGGGTTTATGGCTTCAAGCACTCCCATCATCCACCATCGGCACCATGATGGATGATGCCTCATTTCGGCTCGCTGTAGGCCTTCACTTAGGCGCACCTTGTGTTGCATCGTTGCCACTGTGGTGAAGCTGTCGACAACCTCGGGCATCATGGCCTGTCCTGCTACTAGGGTTGCCAACCGTACTATAATATATAGTATTGTACTGTATTAAGGGTCTCCGTACTATATACTGTTGAAGAAATATAGCTCAATTATAATAGCTCAATGTTTATATTTTGCAATACCAAAATTAGTAAAATGAAAAAACACTTCCTGCAATTTTCGAACGCGTCTTCGTCGTCTAAAAAATGCAAGAAGTGCAAAGAAATATAGTTTTTTATAAAAAATAAATTTATTAAAAATATATTACTTGATTTTTTTTATTCAGCTTTACTAAAATACTATATTTTAGTTGAAGCGTACTATATTTTTTATGGCTTTTAAAAAAAAATACTATATTCATACAAAAATGCCTGCAACCCTACCTGCTACAGAAGCGCAGGTCGCATAGCTCGTCACGCTAGCATCAACGACATTATTCATCGAGCTTTTGCTTCCGCCGGCGTACCAGCTATTTAGAACCTAATGGCTTGGTACATGACGATGGGAAAAGACCAAACAGAATGACGTTGGTGCCTTGGAAGGTGGGTGGTAGGCCATTGGTGTGGGACGCTACCTGTGTACCTTTGCGCCATCCCACGTTGCAAGCACGGCGGGCTGTGCTGGCGCTGCTACTGCGGATGCTGAGAACCACAACCGGTGCAAATACTGTGACCTTAACGGTTGCTACAGTTTTGAGCCCTTTGTGGTCGAAACGCTCGGGTCATGCGGTCCGAGTGCGCGTCTCCTTTTTACGGAAATATCTCGCCGAATGGTCGACACTTCGCGTAACCAGACGGCAGGTTCTTTATTTGGTCAAAGAATTAGCATTGCCATTCAACGTGGCAATGCTGCCAGTCTTCTGGCCACGTTCCCAGATGACAGCGATGCGGAGGAGTACTTTGACGCCTTTTAAGTGTCTCTGCCCTTCTTGTACTTTTTATTTTTAAATATTAGTTTTAGTTTTAATTTAGTACCTGTCTTTTGTAAATATTTTGTTAGTGACACTTGTTTTCTAGTTTTAGTTATGTATAATATCTAATTTAACTTCCTTATTAATATGTTGTTTTTTATCCTTTTTAACCGGCTTCCAAGTGAGGAGGTTATCAATTCGGATGTTTATATGTAATTTTTATGTTTATTCGCGCATAACTCCGTCGCTTACCAACCGATAACCTCCTTTTGGAAGTCGGTTAAAAAATAATGTAAAAAATGAAACATAATTTCGGAGACTTTTTACGAAAAAATATACTGAGTCCGGAGTTCTTAGATTCAAATCCTGCTCACTAGCGGTTAAAATTTTTCTTTCCATAAAAAATCTTTGAAATTCGAGACACATGCGTTAATGCGTTTAATTTATTTATTTAGGATCTCCAACAAAGAATACACAGATAGTATACACAACAATGACACAGAGGGTTCTTTTATGTGTGCTCCTTCACTTATAGGAGACCACAGCATGCACATTTATCTAGGTGTAAACAAAGTTTAAATATAGAGAAAAGACAGATATTTATATAATATAAAAAACAGAAAAAAACATACTAAACCTTTTCAAAGAACTTAAAAATTATGTCTTTATTGCATTGGAGACATATTTTTTATACTTTGAGGTGGGGAGAGTTATATTTAAATATAACTCTCCCCTTATATTTACAATACAAAATTATATTATGTGTCCACAAATTTTCAAAGAAAAGGCCAATTTATTGTCATAGGGTGTCAATAATGGTTGAATATTAAAATAAAATGTGAAAATTTAAATTTAATAATAGTTATTTATGCAACTGTTGTATAATCAGGGGTATTAAAACACGAATGTGGGATAATAGTATCACATGAGTGTTTTAATACCTAATTATAACAGTTGCATACAAGACTTTATCTACAATCATGGTGTGAATCCTCTATAGAATATTCTCATACCATAGGGTGTTGTACAGTGTTGTAAGAACTATGCAAATTCAAGAAAAGTCTGCATGTAAAATAAACAAACCTTAATAAGTAAAAGAATTATTTATCATTTTTGTAAACAACGCACACAGTAATTGTTTGTTTGCGATTTCCAATATTCGAGTGAAAAAATGGCGGGAAATAACACGATAAGACGAAAATCCGAAATTACGAATTAGTCTAAAATTTATTGTTCTTTTTTCAAAATTTTAGCGTTCTGGTGGTGAAAATGTCATTGCATGAGAATGTTCTTTTTTTGAAATTCATAATATCACGCGTTTCGATGATATAATGATCATAATATCATTGAGTGTTTTAATGTTGGCAATAAGCTAACTGTCATAGATTCTTTTATAGAGGATTAATAGCATGATAGTAGTTAAAAAAAATTACGTCATCTAGGTATTCCATTATCTAATGAGACTCCTAGATAATTAACACTATTAGTTAGTGTTAATTATCTAGGCGTCTCATTTATAGGAGTCTCTTTTATACTTATTTTGCGAAGTGCAAATTGCGTCAATCTATATCTATATTATAAAAGAACAGGGTTTTGTATTAAGACTCGACTACAGCCGAAACCGCTAAATGCAGTAACTTGAATTTTGGACAGCAGTTGCAGTCTACTATGTAGGGAAGCAATAAGACGGGATTTTGCGAAAATCCTCCTCTAAGGGCGTGAAAACGTTTGTATGAAAAATCTTATTCCTTGGGTTTATAAATTTGAAACTTGCCACAAATAAGAACACAAGTAAATACCCTCCATTGCTAAGCTAGACAATGTTAAAATTTGTATGGGAAAATCATAACGCGCTGGCCGATGAATTTAAGTCTCCGTATATTGAAATAAGATTAAAAATAATCAAACAATTGTTTTTGGGGTTTGAAAATCCCCCTAAAGAGGTGATTAAGTTTTAAGGAAAGGATTTTACTGTTTGCTTAGATAAACTCAAACCTTGGCACAAAAAATCTCTCAATCAAATAAAGGATCCATAATTGGCTATTTGACAGTAGCTATAAATTCAAATATAATTAGTCCGTCATTTAGAGTTTTAAAAAATAACGGACACGTATTTTTTCTTTTGTCAATGAATATTCACCAAAATACAACGCATCAAAACTCGAGAGTGGGGGCTCGTGACGTCAGAATTCAATAGAAATTGTACTAAATTGTGACGTATTGCTAATTTTTAAAGCATCGTATCTCAGTAAAATTTGGTTTACGAAGCAGAAGAAAAAATACGTGTCGAATATTTTTTGATAATCTAAGTGAGGGCCTAATAAGAATTTTTCAGTCAAATAGCCAATTATCTACATTTCAAAATCAACCCCGGGCGGGGTGAAAATACACTAATATTTTAAGAGGAAAGATATGATTATGAGTCGAAGTGCGAGTTACACTATAAGTACAGTGACGCACCTGGAAGGAGAGCGGGCACACGGAGCACTGGTAGACGTCGTCGCCGCGCGCGTTGCGAGCTCGCTCCAGGTCGTCCTCGTCCGCGGCCGCCGCCGCCGCCAGCGTGTCGCGCTCCACCATGATGATGTCCTCCTCGGAGTACGCGCCGCCCGCGCCCGCCGCGCCCACTACTATGAACACGTCGATCTTCTGCGTCAGCTCATGCAGTCTGCCAAACCACACCAAATGGTTGCTAATCACATAAACAGATCTAATTTTCTGTCATAGATTTATGAAACCTTCCATTTAGATAATTACCATAATAATAACAATTTCAGCTAGAATCTGAACTAGAAAGATCATTCCAAAATAATTGATAACTATTACCAAACTACTCAAAACTATTGCTAAATTAAGTATTATTCTGACAAACATGCACAAAATTGGTGCAATTATTATAAATCCAGTGAGGTTTATTTCAGAGCTAATTGTTATTTTTTTTCAGTAAGCCAATTTGTATGGTCCATAAAATTACAGTATTTCATGACAGCAATGTAGTTACCTTCTACGCAGAGCTCTGATCTTTTCACTGAGAGGCGGTACCCCTCGCTGCGAAAGTGCTGTGCTGAACTCGTATGACTCCAGTGTGCGGCGGATACAGCTGGCACACAAGCGCCCCTCAGGAACTACCTATCAACCAAATATACTGGTGAAAGAATGTATTCAACAACAATATTGATACCGGAAATGTCAATGAACACAAGGGACATTTTGGCGAAAAAGGTTATATATATATCATTGGATTCAGAATTTCGCACTCTATCAATGGGATTTATCAAAAAATCTTAAAAAAAATCTCTTATGTATTTATAATTTTGCGTAGCAAAATACACAACCCGGGCGTTTTAAATACATTGGGATTGTGTGTACCAGATGGGTACATGGGGCCGCCGCTCGCTTTCACCAACGTGCTGCAGTACGTGCCGCTGACGAAGCGCTGCGTACACTCAATCTGGTATCACAACAGACTGACTGTTTTGATTGTAATAATAAAAGCCTTTATTCAAACAGTAGCATTTTTACAAATGATAAATAATAACAGTATTTAGCAGTTAATTGGTTAACAATGTCTTCCTGTCTGTTTGCCCTTTGGCAAAGGCCTCCTCCATCTGTTTCCATTTAACCCTATCTCTGGCAGTTCTTGTCCAGGTTGCACCCGCTATGGCTCTTATGTCGTCAGCCCATCTTTGGGCTGGTCTGCCCCGCTTTCTTTTCTTGTTTCTGGTGAACCAGTACATTATGGCTTTGGACCACTTCTCCTTCCCTCTTACTGTGTGTCCAGTCCATCTCCATTTGAGCTTCTTTATTGTGACAACAACACTCTTTGTTCTTGCGTGTTTCTTTATGGTTGATATTTTTATTCTGTCGGACAGCCTCATCCCCAGCATACTCCTTTCCATGGCATTTTGGCAAGTCTCCTGTTTCTTTATATGCGCTTTTGTGGTTGCCCATGTCTGGCAGCCATAAGTCAGCACAGGTAATATGCATGTGTCGAAGAGTTTCCGTTTAACAGTCATACTGGTTTCGCTGTTTTTCATGATCTCTTTAAAACTCCAGTACTGTTTCCATGCATTTCCTATTCGACGATCAATCTCTTTTGAAGTGAGCTCTGTTGGTGAGATTACTTGACCCAGATAAATGTATTCATAAACATAGTCAATTGTGTTGTTGTTGACACAAATTTTTTCATGCTGCCCGTTATTAGTCATAGCTTTCGTTTTCTGGGTGTTCATGAATAGACCTGCTTTGCGGCTTTCTCTGTCCAAGTCATTAAGCATTCTTTCCAGCCCATCCTTAGACGGTGACAGGATAATCAGGTCATCCGCGAATCGGAGGTGCTTTGATTGTACTTTAAGTAAATTCACACAGGCCGCATTTGGTATTATAGCTCCATGATTGGAATAATAATATATATTTATAACTACAACTACACTATTGTATTAGGTTAAGCCTGTGATGATACCTGTATGTGTTTAAATAAATAAAAAAAAATCTGACAGTCCCTCCTGCCCTGCCTTTGGTGGGTACACTCATTTTATGATTTTACCATGCTAACAAAAAAAAAGTAATGCCCTTACTTAAAAACATTAAGTTAAAAAATCAAAACGTAAAAACATTTCAGTAAGATTGCTCAAAATTAACATCTAGTCAGCCATGGGCCTTACCTACCCTACCCTACTATACTTTGTTATTGCTACTTCGTCTCTAAATTGATTGATTGATTTATTTCGTTTGTATTTCCTATTTGGGGACACTCATCTTTTGACACATACATTTTGTTCAAAATGTTAGAAAATCCTCTAAGATATATTTTAAATTTGGTTATGAACAGCCAAGTTTGGGCATAAGCTACCCTTTCTACTTCCATGAGAGATTTAGGTTTTTCATATCCTCGGGCCACAGCACTGAGAAATTATTCAGGAATTTACTGGCTTTCATACTGCTTGATTTTGATGTGGCGAGCTTCTCCGAGACTGTACGTGATATGTAATTATTATATGCTTGCACAGTTTTATGATAGTGACATAGATTTTAATACTTTGATGGTTCCCGCCTAACATTAAAATTATAGGTTATACAGTTGTTTTTAAAATGAAAAATCATTAAGATAAGAATGTCTGCTTACTTTGCTGGAGTTTAGGTGCACTAACATAGTGCGCAGCGGCACCTGCATGGGCGGAGCGCCCGCGTCGTGTTCTTCCGGCGATAACAGCTCGCCGCCGCCGCCGCAAACGCAACACGTCTCCATTTCTAACTCAACCTTCATCACTTCTGCTGCCATGGCTCACGTGATTCACAGTAAAGATGTAAGCTTGATGTTTATGTAATAGCAAAAAGGGTTCCAACAATAAAACTCTTCGATCTTTCCTATTAATTTTCCTATACATAAGTATAACTAGAAAAAACAATATTTTGACCAACTGTAATCCTAATTCCTATGACATATTGTCATAGACAAGTTTGTTTGACATTTTTTACTGTAATAGCGCATTTACACATTCGCAAGAATCGCGAGGCGAATGACGAGCCGAATAACGAACACGAATGTGTGAACAGTTCGTCTAGCTATTCGTAAGTTCGCATCGGGAGCAGTTTTTTCAGACGCGAATCAAAGGAAACAAATAGCGAACACGAACTCACCGTTTACACATTCGCGTGCATTCAGTTGGCAGCTAGCATCCGACGCGCCACGGTCAGAGTCCCACATAACGGTGGGAGGGGTTCGCATCGGCGTCGGGAGGACGACGAAGTACCTGGGACTCGTCCTCGACAGCCGGTGGAACTTCAGGGAACATTTCCTGCGTTTGGCCCCAAGGCTGAACCGGGCAGCAGCCACTCTCAAGCGACTCCTGCCCAATCTCAGCGGGCCGGATGCCTCCTGTCGGAGGCTGTACGCCGGTGTCATGCGGTCCATGACCCTCTACGGGGCCCCCGTGTGGGCCCTGAGCATTCGGACACGACTACTAAAAGCTGGTCGCATGCCAGAGGGTCATGGCTATCCGGATGATCCAAGGATACCGCACGATCCTTGCCGGATTTCTGTCCTGGGATCTGGAGGCGACTGCCCTCCAGCACGTCTATGAGTGGCGCGTGGAGGCGCAGCGCCGGGGCGAATCCCCGCTGTGTAGTCGCGGCAAGAAGAGCTCCGGCTCAGGTCTCCAAATAAATTTATAAACTCATTATGTAGCGTACATGCCGCAATTATTTTCACGTCCTCCATATTCGTGTGCGACTGTTAAAATGAATTACACCGCGAATGTGTGAACACTGAACAGTAGTTCGCGACGGCATTCGTCAGCATTCGTGCACGAATGTTTCGTCGAATGAGGAGGCGAATAGCGATCACGAATGTGTAAATGGAGTATGAGCAGCGTTGCCATACCGCACCAAAAAGTACGATTTCCGTACTATTCATCACACAATCGTACCACAACCGTACCTCAGTGTAGACAGTACCTTTTTCGTACCTTTTCTATACTAGTGATTTATTTTTCATTACAAAGGGTAAAAAATAGTAGAATATGAGTAGACTATAGCATTTTCAAAATAACAGCAAAACTAAACTAAAGAACTAGATTCGTTTTTTTTTCTTCGAGTTGCGATTGTTCGAACTTCGATTTACAAAATGTTTTTAGACTAAAAATAAAAATAGTCTTTTTAGACCTATAAATATCAAATTTCATGTAAGATTATTGTAATTTTGTTTCAAGTTTCTGACAGGTATGTAAACAACAGAATTTTGCACATACACTTGTTTAAAAACAACACTTACTACCTTTTTGTTCCTTTTAATAAAAATAATAATAACGCTTCATCTCTGAACTTCATCATCACATTATAGGTTATGATAAATTATTATCAAAAAATAATTTTATTCCTTTTTAACGAATTTAATGACTTTAATTCATTCTATAATTAATTTACAAATGAATTTGTTCGATAAATCAGATAAGGCAATCGCTAATAATCTTCTACTTTACCCTATCCCTTTGAATATTCGATTCCCTATCGGTTTTTTCCAACCTATGGTCCCAGGTAGCCAACTCGAAGAAGATAAAAACTGATCTAGTTCTTACAGAAGGATCTCGACCCAACCGTACCTTGAAATTAATAACCGTATCTTTTCAGAAAGTCAATCGTCCATTTTAGGGAAATGATAACCCTTGACGGGGCCTGTAGAGGGCCAAAGCCTGCCGGGATCGCGGGACCAAGGGATTACCGTGACCCTGGTACGTAAAGGGCTATTGAAGGACACCATGGATTTTAGTCAGTACAAGTCTGACAGTCCCTCCCGCCCTGCCCTGGGTGGGAGGACTCATTTGATGATTTTAATACACGATAAAAAAAAAGGGTATGACAACCCTAAAAGCATGATTGTTAACGACGATTTAAAAAGTAGATGATGTTGTCTATAGTTGTTTTGTTTGGTTAGGTTTTGGTTTTTGCAAAAACTAATTTTATTGTGAAATTAATCCATTTTCATCTGGATAAAACTTGGTAAATTGCTATTCATTTTGAGTGTTAGTGCTGCTGTTGCTATAAAGATGTCGATTGGCGTTCCTATTAAAGTACTTCACGAAGCGGAGGGTCATGTAGTGACTTGTGAAACGAATACCGGTGAAGTTTATCGCGGGAAGCTGATTGAGGCTGAGGATAATATGAATTGTCAAATGACTCTCGTTACCGTGACGTACAGGGACGGACGAGTCGCACAGCTGGAGAATGTATACATCAGGGGGTCCAAAATAAGGTTCCTGATATTACCAGACATGTTGAAAAATGCCCCAATGTTCAAACGTCAAGGGAATAAGCCTACTGCCGGACGCGGCAAAAGTGCTATATTACGTGCACAAGGTTAGTAATATAGACTTCGGTAGGTGAATAAGATGTCGCACAGCTAGAGAATGTGTAAACAAACAAAAAAAAAACAAACGTTTTTTTTCATAATTTTTGTCTATGTGACAAGTTGTTGGCCTCGAAGTTTACAAGGTTTCAGTCTAGACAGTAGCATGCCACAGTGGTGGTAGTATTATTCCGGTAGTTCCACTCATTGCAAAACTGCACAAAACTGAAGTCAAAAGAACTAATAATTGGTTCCCTTTTCATATATTTCAATTTCATTTAATTTAAAAGTAATTTTGCCTCACTGTTGTGTTCATTGTCAGTCATCTTATTAACCAAAAAAAAAACATTTATTTCAACTAGGCCAATTACAGGCACTTTTGAAAAAGACATAAAATAAAACTAGTACAAAAATAGTTATGGTGCTACAGTCCCAGTCACAAGACATAAAAACTGTGAAAGTACCGTAGGTGCTCATTCCAAAGCATAGATCTCTATGGAGAAGAATGAGCAAGAAACTCCATGGACACTCTTTTTCAATTGCCAAAATTATTACAGAACTTTTGTTACATCATTCATCATCAGACGGAACATTATGTGAGAACGATTTGGCAAGTTAATAGTGTCAAAGTTTACTGAGGTCTGTACAGCAGTTTTGAAAACAATATAGTACTAGGTCTGCTTGAAATTCACCATCAGCCATGTGAAGCTGGGGCGGTTTTAATAAACACCTGTTATAGTTCCCCAGTACTTTACTGGAAAATGTGAAATAAACAGTTCCTAAAACACTTAAGTGAATACATTATAACTGTACTATGTAAGAATGTAAAGACTATGTTTGTAGGTTTATTGCTAGTATGCAAATTGTTTTCTGATTGGAAAGCAAAGAAAGAATAATGTTTGTGTATTACATGTTTAATTGTAATTTTCCAGCTGCTGGGCGGGGCCGGGCAGGCGGACGAGGAGGGGGGCACCGGGGCGGCTGGCAGGGTGGCTCCGGACCCTCAAGACGTTAATCTTGTCACTATTTACATCAGTATCTCTGAGTGACAACAGTGATAATACCTGTCTAAGTATAATATTTTAAGTAGGCTATTCTAAGTTTTATTCTATTTTAGTTTAAGTCCCATGTGTCCATACTATCTTGGTGCTGTTTTGGGCAGGACCACCAATGGCCACAAAAAAACTCATTTTTGTTTTAAATCAGTGTATGTTGTTTGGCCCTGGCTGGAAATTGCACCTTATTTATCAAAATGACTTTCCAAATATTCCTTTGGTCCTATCCTAACCTAATGCCTGTCAAAAAATTTGGACAAAACAAAAATATTCATTTATACTGTGTATTGTGTATGCAGTGTTCTGGAGTTTTAAGTGGATGTGCAGTGGTGTGGGGACTTCACTGATGATAATGTATGGAGTCTGTTGTAAATGTGTGAAGTTGTGATCAGACTGGTGTGTAACATACAGAATAAAGTCTTTAAAATAATTACCTCTTTTTAATTTTGTAGGGCAATTGTGCCAGCATCAGTTTGTAACCAGACTTACCTAAACAACAGCATAATTAATACAACTGCAGCAAATCACTGGGAATACACTATAATTTTATAGTTGGTTGGTATTGAATCTCACAAGATGCCAGTTAACAAACAGAACAGAGGAGAGCTACAAAACAGCTGCTGTTGAAAATTGTGAAACATACATTATTGATAAGTTGTCAATGACAACATAAAGTGATTGGTCCCATCAAATCGCTTCCTAAGTGAAAAGGGTTTTTTTAAACAGCTTTCTTTGTATGACTATTAACGCATATGCCACTGTCATCGACGACCTAGAATGTGGTTCTTGCTGAATGGTGCGCCTGCGCAGTTACGGCCACATTATGCCATGCGACATATATCACGATGTGCCTGGACTTTTATAACAATGTGAGAAAAATGAGTCAATTGCCTGCAACAGAAGTCGCCAGAGCTGTGATAATGGGTAACACCTACCGTTCAGTGCGGCGAATGTTAGGTGTATAGGTATAAGGATATTACACATTACGGTAGATGAAGGCATCTACCGTAATTGAGTAAAAGTACAAGAATTGTCGTATTAACAATGTCTGTTTTTGGAAGAGGAATGAAATCAAACAATACAAATATCATTATGTACAGATTTATTGAACTGAAATTAATACCATAAGTGCACTAAAAGCACCTCCCTACTTCTGATCATAGTCAGGGTAGACTGATATTATAGCCAATAATAAAATGGTAGCATTATATTTTCTATCTTTGGTTTTGCATTTTTTTTCACAATGCTTACAATAAATTGTAATGGCAAAAGAATATAGTACATAAGATGTCAAGTTCAAGTGGAATGCCATTTGATGTACCCAGAGAGGATGTTCTTTTGTGCACCTATGAATCAGTTCGGGAGGAAATCCTACAGTATTGTTACACACAGCTAGTTAACTCTTACACCACAGCGCCCTTACGCTACGATCTACTATCACAATATATTAAGGGACACTAAGGTACCAATGTGGCTGTTCTCTAGAATCAGCAATTAACCCCCTATGCACAGCTGCAAATGTAATCAATAGATTTCCAGGATAGCAAATATTTCCAACTTATTTTATGTTTCTCAGTTCATCAAGTACGGTTACGATACAAGTCACCCTGTGGGCACCAGGGACCCTGATATGGCTAACTGTTAACTATACTACAGTAGGTTCAAAATAGCTTGGCGTCGCTAAATTATGTGATATGTTACCATATCTCGAAAACTCTGTTAATACTTAGTTTACACTAAATATTACAGATTTTTTCGCAAAACATTAAATTAGGCTTCAATGACGCTTGAGTTCATGTCAATTTAGTTAACTTATTCATTTTATTTAACTAATCTACATGAAAAATAATGTTTCCAGCAGCAGCATAAAACTTCGTTTTCTGTAGAATTATGTTTAGTATAAAAGTACTTACATAAATATTTACATTTAGATGTGGGAGGTTTGAAAAAGATTGTTAGTTACAATTCACTGTTACAGTTGTGGGAGGGCGCCACAATTTTGGAACCAACCAATACCCGACTAGGTCCAGCCTAGAATAATTTAAAACAAGCCACCCAAAACCCTGCAGATTGAACAAACACGCAGCAGTAGCGAACGGAGTGTTATGTACACGACGTGGGTCGAACTCTGCCGAACAGCAGCGGAGTAGAGACGCGATGACCTCTCATATGAGTGAAGAATTTTTTGCACTCCTGTCGTAGGTACTACTCTGTATGAGATGTTCACAAGTCAGCCTTATCGGAGGGTTTCTCGTCGCTGGGAGGCGGCGCGGGCGGGCGCGCGGGCGGCCGGCGCGGGCGGGACAGCGCGCGGTGCAGGCGCTGCGCCGGCAGCTCCACCAGCAGCGCCAGCGGCAGCGCCGTCATGTACGACACCGCCGCTACCCCGAACCACTCCAGGATCTGAGGACAAAATAAATAAGTAATGAGAGCTGCTAATGATGCCAACAGCTCGTTATTGAATGGCAGGTCCGAGGTAGGCAGAAGCAACAGTGCTACAACTGCTACGATACTCCTTTTACTTCGTGCACAATCTTGTTGATT
Source organism: Agrotis puta (assembly GCA_943136025.2). Taxonomy (NCBI): domain Eukaryota; kingdom Metazoa; phylum Arthropoda; class Insecta; order Lepidoptera; family Noctuidae; genus Agrotis; species Agrotis puta. The sequence goes on from OW964187.2 coordinate 280,035, forward strand.
TCCACAAGGAAGTACATTACCGCGGACTGTCGGTCAAGCATGGAGGGCATGAGCCGCGCGGCCACCAGCGACTTATTGATGGGCATGTGCAGCAGCAGCGCGCCGAACGACAGCCGCGCCCACGACGCCCAGCCGCGCCACGACAGCACGCGACGCACCGCCGCTGGAAGGAAACAATATGCACGATGAGAGTTGATCATAATAAGCGGTTTGAAGATACGTATCGTGTGATTAATGCCGCAGCCCGCAATGATGTCTTATGAAACAAATTACTTTCAATGCTAATATGAAAGTAGGTTTGTTTGTTACCTTTTCACGCTTTAAACCACTGAAATCATCCTGAAATCTTGCATATACGTTTTCAAATACAGAAACGGGGTACCTACCAACCATTCCAGAAAAAGAACTGTTCCCGAGGATAATAAAAATAACGTTCTTATAAACTGCAGAGTACAACCCGAAATTGTCAAATTCTAAATCGAGGACACTGATCGACTGAGGACAATCGAATCGAGGGACACTGCAGGCAAGTGCTAGTGCGCAAATAATTCATAACCGTGACTAAGCGACCCGACGGCAAACATTAGGTATTAGAAAGTTTATTAATGTCAGCTATAAAGTAAACAGAATAAATTCTTCTGAAGTAGGCAAGTAATAATAACTTCTGATTATTTTAACCCCTTTATCATCATAGCAACATAATTGTGAAACTGTTGATACTGCATTATGTAACCGCCTGCGCCTGTAAGACGGCTGTCGATCGACTCTTGCGCAAGCTCGATCAGGAAGCTTGTAAAATCATAGATAGGGATCCGACCACTCGCGATTATACAGATTAGCACTAGATCATTACGGATATGTACTTACCACAACCACAAGACCAACACATACCTAATTGTTTCTGACTGGACATCGGTCATTTATCTATACTTCTATACTATTATTATAAAGTTGTAGAGTTTGTTTTGTTGAACGCGCTAATCTAACGAACTATTACTTCGAATTCAAAAAATATTTTTTACTTGGATAGTTCTTTTGTTGAGGAAGGCTATAGGCTATATAACATCACGCTACGATCAATGGCAGCCGAGCAGCGGGGCTGAAACCACGGGGAACAGCTAGTCTTATTTAATAACTTCTAACGACAGCTAGGTCCAGTTGTTTAATGTTTTACATCTATCTAGTAAATAATCACGGTAGCTTACAAGGTATGCCATTCATGGCCCCGAGCAGTGCCATGGCGACGAAGAAGGAGAAGACGGGTCGCTCGAGCGCGGCCAGCGCGGCGGCGGCCAGGCGGCCGGGCGGCCCGCGGCCCAGCGCCAGCGGGGACGCGCCCACCCACCACGCCGCCACCGGCACCGACGCCACTGACACCCACCCGAATATCTGCAACAATTACTTGTTATTTATTACCTGAAAGGCTGGGCAGTTTAATGGCAGATTGTCGAACCCATGTTGACTGACTGACTGGAATAACAATCAGTGGCGTAGCTAGACGAGGGCCAAGCGGACCCTAGACCCGGCCTCGCACCTGACGGGGCCTCACGTTCAGAGAATAAAAAAGAAAAGGTCTTGACAACGGCGATCACCAGTCCGTAAAGCAGCAGTTGTTACTGGGAACTGAAAGAGTTCAAGAGGCCTCGCAAAGGTGATGTCGCTGTCATATCACAATCACATTTGGTATCGATGACTTGGGGGAGCAGCGGAGGTAAGTTAGTTTAGCCCCCGCCTAGATTCGGTCTAGCTACGCCACTGATAACAATAAGTATTGCCAATCTAATTAATGTGAGTTCTGTTTACTTCGTAGACGACTCTTATGCTAAAAGTGTTAACTAAGAACAGACTGCCTTAGTGTTGAGTTTGGGGAGCCGGGTTCAATAGATCGGCGGTTAGGCTGCTGCGCAACGTGTCGCATCTACGAGTAGTTGTTCCGGGTTTGGGTGTTTGTGTAAGAGTTTTTATGTTTGTAAACACACCCACGATATAGGAAAAATTCCTAATGTGGGGCAACGTTTTTAGACGTGTTATATGGCTTTTCCATTATAAATTGCTGACTGGCAGTCAATGAGCCTGGATTAGAGATGATGAATGATGATAAAAGGGATGGTCTGTGTCCAGGTATGTTGTCTACCTTGTACGTGTCGAGCTGCACGTTGTTATCGAGCAGCGCGTGGTGCAGGTGCGCCAGCAGCAGGCCGGCCAGCGCGCCCGGCACGTTGCCCAGCGGCGACTGGTACAGCACGTTGAACGACGAGTCCGCCTGGTACGCCAGCCGCACCGACCTGCAACCACAACCAGCTCGTCATCACTTTCTATATAACATGGCTCTACATCACTATATCGTCATAATAATTTTGAGGAAAGAAAAAATCAGCTGCGAGTGGGAAATACTCCAGACGCCGTACCAATTCGGTTATCGCAACTCCACTCGTCGAGGTCGAATTTTTAGAGTTTTTTTTTATAGTGGTAAAATCATCAAATGATTGATCACTAAAATTGACAGTGTCCTTAAATTTTAGAGCTTTCCTCTATTGTTTGAACGTTTCATGGAACTAAATATCTTCATTACTTCTTCCATACTTCTCTATTATTCGTTAACAGTAGACACTATGCATGCTGGTCATATCAACTTCACACAATTTTCCATTCAGTCAGTCACACCGTTCAGTCAGTCTTGCAACTCTTGCTCCATTCGGTCAGACGTGGCGTTCAATCATAAAGTCTTAATTACTTCTGTCCTTCATGAACTCACTCAGGGCGATGCATAACGTATGTGGGCACGAGGTTCCAGGAGTAGGCGAGGCCGAAGAGCAGCGCCACGGAGCCCAGCAGCAGCCCCGTCAGCACCAGCAGCGCCGCGCGCCGCCAGCGCCACAGCGCCAGCGTCAGCACCAGGCACAGCGCGTACAGCTGCATGTCTGCCGCCAAGTACCTGCACGTAGCGGTATGTTATCACAAGCTGTAGAGGAAGCGCCGGCCAGGTGCTTACTTGCTCTATTACAGGCAGGGGCCCAAAACGGCCACTTTAAAGCAATATTCCTAATGATTCACTTCGTGCATTTCCAGCAACGACATTGGCTATTCATTCACAAAGTGAATCTTCGGAATTATGCTAAGTGGCCGTTTTATAGCTCCTTCATGCCTGTCCTAGCGCTGGGAACACTATAGACTGTTTATGACCGAATAGAAAATGAGTCATGTAACCTTAGCAAGAAAAGTAGACGCGAAAGCAATAGATATGTTTTACTGACCAGGTTTGTATGAGGCACTTGTCATCGGCGTGCAGGATGTTGTTGAGGTAGAGCAGGTGCGTCCACCACTTGCTGCGGCACACGGCGGCCTCGCTGCCCACCAGTGGGCCCCACATGGGCCCACGCCCCATGCGCTCCCACCACGATGCAGCGAACCACACCACCACCCAGTACGACGGGCTCACCCTGAAATCAAATTATTATCTCACACTCTGTAATATCAACTGCCTAGTATTTTCATATGTATGTTGTGGTTAGATATCAGTCTTGATAAAGCTGAATACTAGTAAATCGTCATCAGATGCGTGGATGGTTGGATTTATGGAATATTAAGATATTTGTAGTCAGGAATGGAACACGTTCATAAAACAATTCAATTGCGTCGCGAATAAGGATCGAAATCTGAGAAATCTTAGGATTCCTTTCGTTCAAATATCGGATAACTAGAGCTCGCACAGATGCGCTGTTTTTCACTTCACTCTCAAAACGGTAGAAGTCTCATAGTTTGGGAGTTGACCATCACTCTTGAAAAGTTCACTCTGTATTTTTGAATACCTGATGATCCTGTTGATCATGGTCTCCACGAAGGTGGCTACGGGTGGCACGTTCTCGCCGCGGCGGCGCTGCTGCAGTAACTTGTGTGCCAGCAGGAATGACGACATGATGAAGAAGATCTGCACCACCAGCGTACTGTTCGTCATCAGTAGCACGTCCACTGAGCCACGGATCTACGGAATTGTGGAGGTACTCATTGCAATATTTTTCACCATCTTATAACCAGCAGCCCCTGTATATTAAGTATTAAAAACCATGCAGGAAGTTAAATGTATGAACCTGTTCATATATCTTGGTGTCGGTGAGGTACGTCTGCGTGGTGATCCAGCAGACATGCTCGATGATGACCACCAGCATGGTGAGCACGCGCAGCCCGTCGAACGAGGCCAGGTCGGTGCGCGCGGCGCGCGGCGGCGGCGCGTGCAGGGCGCGCCAGCACGACGGGATAGACCACGAGAGGGCCCATTCCGCACCTGGCGAGGTTGACAAGTACATTGTGATTATGAGAGTCAACTCAGTTTTTAGAAAACATATTTTTTCCATGAGCGTGCATTGTGTGACTCCTGCATCATCCTGAAATATTACAAATAATGTTCTTTTTGGGGTTGGTAGTTTGTATGAAACTTAGCCACGCGAACGATGTCGTGGGCAACAACTGTTATGATATAAGAAACAAATAACTTCACAAAAAGCGGTGCCAAACAGTCATATTTCAACATCTATTTCCAACAAATCAGTCATAACCGCCAATTCGTCGGCGTCCATTGATCGCGCGATGCTGTAACGTGCTGCAACCTCCGCGGCTGCAACGTTACGTACTACTCACAGATTGGCACATTGTTATTGATCCGGAGCGACGCCCCCCCCACTCCCCCCGCGCTTAACGAAAGTGAACCGCGCTCCAGTTAGTAGCAACTTAATGGAGATCCGTAGTGCGAATGTTTGTGAGATTGGATGGATGTTTGTAACACACACAAATCTACCGGATTCTGAAGGGTTTTGGATTTTTGGAAAACATAGGATATTATAATTTTGTCACCCCAGTACTATATGGTACGAAGCTCTAAGAGTGTGAAGCTGCGGGCATATGCTAGTTTAAATAAGTTTGTATCTTGTGAAATGTTCAACATATTTTTTTACAATTAATTTAATTAATTTTGATTCTGAATTTGCATTAATGCTTCATTTAAAAATATCTTTGAAACCTACAGAACCTCACGCTAGTCGTGGCTCGATTTGTGTTTGTTGTGGTGCTGGCAACACGATTAGTGGCCGAATTCCGTCGAATACATAAACGAGTGCGGGTCGCACGCACTGTACCCGTACATACTGAAGTCCCTTTCGTGGAGTAGTTCTCGAAAAGGTCTCTAATGTAATAGGTAGGTACGCTAATTCCTTATTTTAATCATCAAATGAGTCCCCCTGCCCTGGGTGAAGCAGACTCGTTCTGACAAAAATCCACCGTTTTCCTTTTTCCCTTTGGACAGTTACACGACCCTGGCTGGCGTTTGATCCTCTATGGGGCCTCCGTCAGATTGCTAAGCTCTTTGAGGCGCTCGTGACGAGTCACCAATGAGTCGCGGAGCTGTCAAACTAACCAGGCCTCTCAGCAAACTGCGAATATTACTGATAAGCTATGAGCTTTCTTGGGTGCTACAGCCGGACACATCAGCTCATCAATACAGAGTTATTGAAAATTTAAAGGAACGCTTTTGCCCCAAAGTGGGATAAAAGTGTTAAAAATATTGAAAAAAAAAACCTTTTCTAGCATGGTCGGGCAGGGTGAGATCCAGCACCGTGCTAACGACGGCGAGCGCGAGCAGCGCGGCGAGCACGCCGGCGAACGCCTGCTCGCTGGCGGACAGCGGCGGAGCGGGGGCGCCGCGCGCGCAGTACTCCAGCCGGTGCAACGTCGCCGACAGGTTGTACGCGGCCGACGTCTGCGCGTTCACGCACGACACGAACCTGGGGTACGTCTTAGTACATATACCTGTTTGTTCTATATGTTTGAAGAATTTTGTACGCCATGAAGGACAAAACATGCAGCCTGCAGAAAGTCAACGATCTACTGCATCATATATTTACAAAAAAAAAAATCATAACCAGGTTATGAAAAACCGTTTCTAAGTAGACAGCTAATGAACAAGTTTTACATTAAAAAGACATCAACGCGTTGTCCCTGAACGTGCTCAATTTTATTAATTTGTATTCTTGACTTTTATATTTCTTCCTCTAAATTCTCTAAAAGTAATGTAAACAAAGTAATTTAAAATGTTTTATAATTGAAATTATTGTGTTTCTGATAGCAAACTTGGTAAGAACTAAGTAAGGTGTATCAAAGTTGGCAATTATTGATCGAACATAAACTTTGCATTGTGGCTTTCACATGGCAGATGATTTTATTTTCACGGCGACACTCTTTTTAAGATGGGATGACAAACTGTTTCAGTTTTCGATGTTAAGAAATTGTTATACTCTGGAGCACAAAGTTGAAAATGCATTTCAAGTTTATCGACGAGCTCGTCGTAGAGTCTAACAGAGAACACACAGTAGTACCCACCAGTCCCGCAGCTGATCATCGCGCAGCTCGTGTGCCTGCGCGGGCGCATGCTGCGCGCAGCTGCGCGGTAGACACAGTCCGCGGTGCAACCGCGTGTGGTTGAAGTTGTCCACTGTGTTCGCTGAGTAGCGCTAGAGAATGGAAAAAAAATCATATAAATTGACCGTTCAGTAAGCACACATAATTAAGTCAACAACAAAATTAATACTGGCGATGTTTATGGAGTTTACGTTAATGAAGAAATAAAAACAAAATACTCCGTCGAGAACTTTATTATCGAAGTTCTCCGCACCAAAAGAATGTCAAAAATCCTGACAAGAACTGTTTTTCTTGGACCAAATCAACTAGACAGTGATGTGAACTAACTGGGAGCACCCGCGGAGTGAAGTACATGCCTAATTTGATACGTACCACAAGCTTTTTAAGTAATTTTTAGATTGTATTTAATTTTTCATGAGAAACAAGCCGAAAATGTTTATCAAAATATCTAGTTGGCAAGAATTGGTAAATCTTAATTGAGTAATAGTGTTACCCGATGGGAATTGATTTATTCCAACCAGCAACACTTTTACTCTATGACGAACATTTTTTCCAACCAGTAACTGTATGACAGTAAGGGGTGGTGGACGGGAATAAATAAATAATGTGGGAGACGCATATTGTTATTCGCACAGCGGGTCTAGTGGCCTTTTAAGACCCCAGGTCAACCCTAATTGTACAAAGGGGGAAAAGTATAATTTAGTTAGCACACTAACTTCAACTAAATACTTGCTACTTGCTATAGTATTTTTACATGTTCATAACCTACAATATCCTGTCTCAGAAGTAATTTTACTAGGTAATTCATGTTCATTACAAACACTTTAAGAATTCTAAAAGCAAGGTAAAATAATTTAAAATACTATAAATATCTGCAATAGAAGGGGTTAGATGACGGTAACTAGTCTAACCTAGTCTAACTGGTTGGACATTAACCACTGGTTAAGATGGTTGCCCAACCGTGAGTTGCACCCGGCTCCTCGTGCCCAGGCCGGTACTCAGCATGGTTGAGCAATCGACTAGTTGAGCAACCGTCGAGTAAGGTCAATAACATAGGCGATGGATATGTCACAGAGTGCCCGTGGGAAAACATTGTTGATTTTGCATATCCTAGTAATGTTTATCAGGAATATGTTACAACGGTCTTGTAAGTTAGTCTGATGTTTCATATCTAATTGATTCACGCTAGTTTAGCCGCAATTAGGAAAACAGTAATACATATAGTGTTGGTACACAAACGATAGGGCGTTTGGCTTTCTATCCCCGTCCGAATGCTGAGAGCTCTATGAGGCGCGTGGAACACGACGCGCTGCCGATCCAGGCATGGTCCATGTCCGGACGGCGAGTCACCCATTACTCTTAGTCCGCATGCCCGTGTCATCACCTCATCGTGGTGCGCTGTACTGCATCGACATCAGACAGCCCAAGGTGAACTACGGTGCACCCGGTCAGCGTCGCACGTGAGCGAGGTTCAATGACCTCCCACCTCCCCGCCTCCCGCTAATAGGTACCCCCTCTGAGTTCCTTTCACTGTGCACCGCTCCCTTCGTATAATTAATGACTTCATGGCTTCAGTATAAAATACTACTCATTATTAGATAATTATTTCACCTACGGGGCCTGTATAGGGCCAAACCCTTCCGGGGTCGCGGGACAAACGGATTACCGTGACCCCGGTACGTAAAGGGCTATTGAAGGACACCGTGGATTTTAGTCAGTACAAGTCTGACAGTCCCTCCCGCCCTGCCCTGGGTGGGAGGACTCATTTGATGATTTTACCACGATAAAAAAAAAACTGTTACCAATAAAACCGCATTGTAAGTTTTTAACTGACATGGTCACTATCATCATCATCTGTCCTTTTTCTTAAGTGTGTTGGGGTCGGGTCAACAAGGCTTTTCATTTGTTTAGAGTGTCCGATATCTCGAGGCACTGTTGCAAGGCGCCATGACCACGGATAGAACTCAAAACGATTAGCTTGATAAAAACCCGTTTTAAGCTCTTATGATAAAAATGCGTTGGATAGAAGAAATAGTCAACTTTTCTGCCATCCGTTCGCACTGTTTCCACCATCGCCTGCTGTTTGACCTTTAATTCGCCAACATTGCAACGTTTACGTTATCTGTCAAAATTATTGCTGATCAAGAGAAGAGATGTTATAACTAGTTTGTTTGACGAAACTGGCCCACATTGGCCGTATTGGCCAATTACAAACACTGTGACCTCAGGTGTTTGAGTGCTCTCTAGTCTATGGAGTGATAACTACAAGTGGAATGCTTTGGTTTCACTTTCACAAGAGTTTGCGAAACGATGCAGAATAGTATGATTTTTTACAGTACATATAATAAGGACCGCTCTCGGTGTTAACGATTAGTAATCCATTACTCCATTACCGTCAGAAATACAGAATTGTCAGACTGATGTGAAATTATATGAGTGTTAAAAATATGTTTGGCGCCACTCACTCTACTCTTAAGTGGAAGCTTACAATGTGTCATCATTGTCAAGATGTCAGCTTTTGTACGTCTACTTAAGGTCATCAGTCAAATAAGTTGTTGAAGCCACAACATTGAATATCATTAATAATTTGAATGAAAATATTTCTATCTGACATCACTTCATCAGTGTCAACATACATAATTAACTGGTAACAAATGCGTTTTTCAAAAAGGTCACCTATTAATCTCGCTTAAGGAAAATTCCACTCTATAATAATAATATCAATTGTTTACAGTAATATCAATTTAATTTCTGTACCTATCCAATGGGAACTACTTTAATCAATTAAAAAATAACTGGATTTCGTTTTATTTCAAACAAAAAGGATTTCGTTTTATTTCAAGGTCAAAAACAAAGTATTGTAGTTACCTAATAAATGAAGGGAAATACTTGAAATTAAAATATCCATTTATTTATTACACAATAGTTATGAGTCTAGAACTAGAACACAGTAAGAGGATTTATGTATGAGCACACCAATTAGAATTTGAATAATAAAGTAGTCGTACGAAACTGAAAGTGATGTTAGTAGGCCAACTGGCCAGCAGACCGCGGCCCGCGCAGCAACGCGCAGCCACGCGCTGCCTCGGAAATGTGGCGGTGTTCAGTACTACATCATATTTAGCATTGCTCAATGCTCTGGGCTAATGACACGATGCCTTCGGCACTATAAACTTTTGAGAACACCAGTGAATAGGTACATTTATTTATTGATTTTAATTTCATAAACTTATTAACCATGTTTGACGTCAGATAATAATTTGTACTTATATACTTTGATAAGGAACCTTCGTTTTTAATAGAAAAAAGTCGTCTTAATAACAATATAGGTAACGGTTGCAAAGATACTTGTAGACAACGTTTGTGAGGTAATCTAAATAGCTCTATCAACTCATGAAGTCACATGTATTTACTCTCATCATTCAAGAGAAACTGTGGTCCTGAGCTCTATTTTTTGGGGAAACCTTTGAGAGACGACTGGTGTGAGGGGGGGGGGGGGATGACAGGCAGTGTGGGATTTTTATTACACAAAATTCGCCCCGTTGGTCGTACTCAACGGGGTCCTGTTAAGGCACCTGTAAGGCTGGTAAGACTGTAGAGTAGTATGGTCTGTCTTACTTGCAGACGGGGTTCCACATATTGAGACTTCACGGCGGTTGCCTCTGGAAGTACTGTGCTCTAGTGATAATTAGACTGCCCTGCTGTTTATTTATTTAACACAGGCTTCAAGGCTATGTGTGCAGCTCACCTGCATGAGGTCGTAGATGGGATGCGGGCGCATGGCTGGCGTCAGCTCGAAGCTGCCGAGGCAGTAAGGCGCGCGTGCCGCCACGCAGCCTGGCCACTCGTCCAGCGAGAACAGCTGCGGCATGGTGTAGTACTGCTCATCTGTAAACAACCATCTCTCGTCAATCTGGATCTATTAACAGTATCAACCATCAGCTCAGTTGCTATCCTCTTTTTGAAACTAAAAGAACTAACGACTAACAAGGCTTTGTTACCCCTTAATTAAATCCTAAGGGATTTAATTAGGAAGGAAGATGGAGACTACAACAGTTTGACAAAGATACATAATATCTAAAAGACATAAATATCCTTCCGTATCATAAGTACGTTGATAACAATGTACTAGGATAGCATACAGAGCTAGACGATTAGAATGCAACAGTGGCCGGTCGGGCAGTGACCGACATTGGCAGTGTGTCCTGCGATGTACTGTGCATGTCGCGGTGCATTGTCATGGTAATCGCCCCTTGTATGAAACCGGTATAGAATATGCTGGTAAATGCTTATCCATGCTGTTAGGAAAGCAATCACCATCTTTATAATGAACCTCAACATGCGTGGAGAAGGGTTTATCTTATTATACATATAACTTCCAGACGTGATGGCTACATATGGTGATTTAAGTTATAATTCGTATGCTACGAGGAGTAAGTCATATGGCAAGGTGGTTATAAGGCTTTCCATTAAAAACTACATAGTTTGAATTACCGTTTGAATTTAAATATGCTTGCCTAACTTTGTGAGCGAATGTGAAACTAGAGAGAATAATTTCTTTGAGCGAGCTCAAGGCAATGTGAGTTATCAAACGCAATAACTTAAATAGCTAACATTTCACTGTTTTAATAACAACGTGTGTGCGGTGGCAGGCGCGGGCGCATGGCGATCGGGGACGCCTTACACAATGTAACGGTCGCCGATGTGATGTTACACGCAGCCCTACTTCGACTGCATTAGGAAACGCCCCAAATGCCTGCAGACAGTGATGTTACACACTTTTTTTTTTTTTTTTGCGTGGTAAAATCATCAAATGAGTCCTCCCACCCAGGGCAGGGCGGGAGGGACTGTCAGACTTGTACTGACTAAAATCCACGGTGTCCTTCACGAGCCCTTTACGTACCGGGGTTACGGTGATGGGTAAGTCCCGCGACCCCGGCAGGCTCTGGCCCTCTACAGGCCCCGTCAATGTGCTGACACTCCTTGAGGCGCGCGTGGAACACAACGCGCCGTCGACCCGGGCATGGTCCATGGTCGGACAGCAAGTCGCCCATTACTCGCTGCCCGCATGCCCGCGCCTACGGTGGCCGGAGATCGTCCTACGACGTCCGACGCCGTGAGCGTCTACCACTGCGGCTGGGGTGGAGAGAGTACGCTGTCCTCTCCCTCAGGCGGCCCGCCTCCTCCTTCACGAGCATGACTGCTTCGCAGAAGGAGGCGACCGCTTCCCACTCCGTCTCGCCCCGCAGCATGGCCTCGACCAATGCCGGGCGCGAGAGGTCTCCGCCTATCGCCGTCGTGAGGACACGGCGGTGCTCTGCCCAAGCGGGGCAGTCCTGCACCGTGTGCTCCACCGTGTCCTCCGGACGATCCTCGCAGTGGTGACACCCAGGCGTTTCTTCCCTCCCTATCAGACACAGGAACCTCCCGAAACTTCCGTGTCCGGTGAGGACCTGCGTCATGCGGAAGGTAAGGACGCCGTGACGCCTATCCAGCCACTCCTCAAAGAGGGGTCTTACCGCCGCGATTGCGGCGTGCCCGGACCTCGGTTGCGACAGTCGCTCCCTCCATACTGCCCTGAGATCGCGCCGGAGCTCTTCCCGCCGCGCCTCGACCTGTCGAGGCAGCGGGGATTCGCCCCGGCGCTGCGCCTCCACGCGCCATTCGTAGACGCGCTGGAGGGCAGTCGCCTCCAGATCCCAGGGCAAGTGATGTTACACACTTGAGGTATACTTACTATGGCTGACCCTTTGTGGGTACAAACTCATTCTCAACCACCTATTGCTACAATCTTGATGAAGTGTTAAAGAATACACAGGAAAATAAACGATTATTTTCCCAGTTCTGTTGCCCAATTTGATCAAACTGTTAGAGTCATACTGAACACTGTTCCAGTATGTACAGTAATCAATAGCATTGTCTTGCTAAAGGATCAACAAGTGCTATACTTTAATAATCTGTAATAACACTCCTTATAAACAAGATGTTGAAGTGTTTTTTTAATGTGGTAAAATCATCAAATGACTCCTCTCACTCAGGGCAGGATGAATAAGATTGTCAGACTTGTACTGACTAAAATCTGTTACCTGAAAAGACTGTCCCGCGACCAAAAGAAAAATCCAAGATGTGATCCCGGGACCCAGCACGTATAAAGCAGCTGTGATATTAATACGACTGGCTGCTTCGTTATGTTGAAGTGCCTTAACACACTTAAAGTTCGTCATAATAGCGACTAAATAATACCGACTTGCCGAAAATGTATTATCAAATCAAGGTATCATTTTGCCTTATAAATAAGCAATGATGCAGATGGGCTGGTGGATCCGGGGTCTGCCCAGTGCCTGGGCACAGTTGGCATATCCCTGTTTTCGGCACTGATCGAGCCCAACAGTTGTGTCGTGTTTGTATTGTAACAGGAGACCTGAATTAACGGAACATTAGGTAGTTAAAGGCTGATAAGACAGTATGTTAGCACATAATGCTTCATGAATTACATAAACATAATGACATGCTGATGAAGTGCACTCGAACTTGACGCGCATGAGTTTGCACAACACTTCCTTTGTAGTGCGTGCTGTCTGCCTCCCGCCGGCCTGCGCGCGCGCCGGATATACAGGTCAATGTGAACAGCCTTTATGTCACGTTTAATTATAAGGGATCATTGTAATGTACATAATTTAATTATTGTAATTTTTGGTGTTACATTGAAGTTTATGGAGGCTTGTGGTGCCTCAATGGTAGGTAATGGCCCCGATTTATGCGTTGTAGAATGACTACCAGTATCAACTACTTACCAGTAATATTATCAAGTTATTGTCTCGTGGATGACAGATAGGGCAGTTACTCTATGTAAAATACTGATAATGGTATATCCGTATTTGGGAAATCGAACACAACATGTTTAAGGCGAAATGTGCTTTCAAAAAATATAAAAAGATACATCTGTTTTACAAGCGAAAAAAACCAAACACAACAATGATAGGTATGAAATATTCCAATGTACACTATAGCCACGCGTTGATCAAAAGAGAAGGCCTGAGCCTGATGTTAAACTTAACAAACATTAGGGGGAAATTAAAAGCCCTAATGAAAGAAAATCAAGTACTTTAAACAAAGAACAGATAAGATAACCGCCAATCATCCAACAGTTAGCGCTGACAAGATAAAAACGTGAGATAAAAATAAAAATTTAAATAATTTCAGCTAATCAGGTCAACACCATGATTATTGATTACATTAAACTGAGTTGTAGCCGTACGAGTACGTGGGTTGCGAAATGTGTGACGAGGTTCCAGAGATCTTTAGAAAGAGATAATTGACTAGTTTCCGCTTCTTTGTTTGCTTTAGTGTTATCTCTGTCATGCACTACCAATGAGCCGCTTGCCAATGGTTTGTCGTTCGTGCGACAGAGATAACGCTCTACAAACTAGCCGAAACTAGCCTGTTATCTCTTTTCAAAGGTCGATGTGCATTATTTATCGGTGTTATCTGTGAATGTACATGCGTTAGTGACACGCTGTAAGCAAACATTATTGGCCAGCGGGCGGTAATGAAATTCAGTACCTACTTGCAGTTCCGGATTAACATAAGCAAATTAATTGCTTAAGGCATCAGTTCTCAGGGGGCAACATAAACCGGATTAAAAATATGTATATTTGCTAAGGGATTTGGGATACTAACCCCCCGAAATACACTAAAAAACCAAACCTACCCGAGACTTAATGCTTAAATTTTATAGCTCGCTTCGCTTTCTATTGCTTAGTTAGTTTTGTGCAAAGATTTATTCAGGTACTCTTAATCCATTTTTGGTATGAATAAACGAAAATACCTAATTTGTTGGAAAGGTGTAAATAAATTCGAGCTCACTTCGCTCGCTCTTGCATCTCCCTAAGTTCTCTAAAGGTTTCTTTACCGATTAAACAAAGTACTTACCTACATGACACCTTCCGCATCACCAATGAATACGTTAAAAATTAAACTGCTTTACTCTGGGGCATCATAGACTTGGATTGCTTGGGGCCTCAAGCAGTTTTAAACCGGCACTGCGTACTTGCAACCAAGATATGAACAAAACTGTGAAAGCGCCATATTTTAAGGTTTGAACGGTTTTCTAACACTTGCATGCTCTTGAATAAACAATACTGCCCTTTATTGTTCAATCGAGCCCTATCGTTTAAAGGTGCTACCTCACCGCGAGCATTTATCTGTAATGTAACGTTACAGATTCGAATATTTCATCAGTAACGGAGGAAAATGAAGCATCACAATGCGCACCTTGTAATAATACAAAACTAGTTTACATCTGTGAAGGAGGAGAACCGAGCATTACAATGTGCACCTTGTATCGAATCTATACTAAATGTACACGAATGCTTGTCAGTCAGGGAGGTAGTATTGTAATGTAATGCTGAAAGTCGAATCTATAATGTTACATTACACGCGAAAGCTCCCGGTGAGGGAGCGCTTTTACAAGATAATATATAACAATGATAATAAACACATGTGATGACTTGCTCTACTTTAGATAAGTTAAATTGAGTATAACTACATGTACAAAGTTGACGATAATAAGAAACTCCTGTAAACGACACTGATGAACCTACAAATATCTCACAATATACATATATAAGAAAGCTCGTTATTTAAATCCATACAAATAACGCGAATGCCTTTGAGAAAGTGACATTATTACACTTAGATAAAATGCACAAACGACGCTTTCCCGCGAACCGTTAGAAAATATGTGTAAAGCTATATACAATAATGACTGGAAGACGACTTTCTAGAGAGGCTCAGCATCCAATAGTACTAAGCTAGCATCAGTTACATCTTCACCTACATACACTCTGTTTGCCCAGGGGTTCTGTACCGCTAGAAATACATCTTAACATGCTAGCATTTATACTTTAGTATTCATCGCTGGCATGTTCCCAGATGACAGCGATGCGCTTTTTTGTACATATTTTTTATTTTTGAATATTAGTTTGTAAATATTTAGTTAGTAACACTTGTATGTACGAGTATTTAGTTTAAGTTATGAATAATATGTAACGTAAATTCCTATGTAATAAAAGATACTGCTTTCAGTATTTAAATGTTAACCACTATAAATTCCTCTTCTATGGCATCCCAGAAGAGGAATTTATAGTGGTTAACTGGTATCGTAATCGATCAATAACTAGAAAGAAAATATGAACTCTGACACGCACTAGGAATTTCTCTTGGGTCGTGGGTGCGTTTAAAACAGAAATACACAAACACCCAGACCCGGAACTTGTAGGTCATACAAATATTAATTCCGTACGGGGATCGAACCCATGGCTGTGCAGCAGTCGATGGCTCAGCCACTGCGCCAACCGTGTGTCGAATTTCTTATATACGTCATTCATTTTTTCAGGACTCTCAGGATTTTCAGGTTCTCAAAACGTTGAAGATATATTGTGTTCAACAAGCACACTGGACTCACTCCTGGTTGAGATGAAGCTTGTGTCTCAGCAGCTGAAGAGACATGACTTATTTAAATAATTGAACTAAAAAGTATTTTTCTAACCTAACAGACTCAGTCCATCAATGACAGCGAATGTGACCTGAATGTCCCCCATGAAATTCATAACAATATCATTATCATCTAACATCAAAAATCATCAAATGAGTCCTCCCACCCAGGGCAGACTCGTACTGACTAAAATCCACGGTGTCCTTCCATAGCCCTTTACGTTCCGGGGTTACCCATTGTTCCATTCACCAGTGATGTTTACTTCGTAAATTATAAAAGTCACGAGGAAATAATGTATGTTTTATATTTATTTAGTTTCAAATCTCAAAAATAAGCATCGGTCAATGATCATCCGATCACGATATATCTATTAGAGTGATTCGAGTCTAGATAACATATAGCGTAACATATATGTGCTAATTGTCATTCAGTTTGTCTAAATATTTTCATTCCATTAGTTAGGTATTGTAATTTTAGCGTGGATGTGCTAACAAGATCCAAATGTTTAATCAGTCAAAGTCCGGTGACATAAGTAATTTGTGGATTGGATCAAGGTTCAAAGCTGGGCGTAATAATTACACAGCCACACAAAAAAAAATGTTTTGACCTGGAGGTCTCACTATGTTTTTGGGGTCGCTGAATCCGAATCTCAGTTTTATTCCAGCACATCTGGGTTCGGCCATAACTTCAAAATATACCCTCAAATTTGCTACATATGGTTAAACTGTTAACGGCTGTGTTATGATCGATGTTGGCTGGATGTAGTGGATGTTGGTATTCTAATTTATTATCGTGGGTGCATTTATAAACATCTAAACTACTCGTATACAAAAATTCAGACCCGGAACAACTACCTACTTGTAGATCATACAAATTTTATTCCGTGCAGGAATCAAACCCGCGAAGGAATAACCCATCACTCCACCACTGCGCCAATTGTCGTCAAACTAGGTAGTTTTATAATACAATTTTCTTTAAAAGTAAAGTTAACTTTGATTCCTACACCGAAAAACATCAGGTATTTATCCCGGGTCTGGGGATGTCCGAGTATCTTTACATGTAAACGCACGATACAGTAAATATTCCCTACGTTTCTGGCATTACATGATTTCATCAATCCTGAATGTATTTTTTTTTGCGGAGAGAAATATTCGATTCAAATCAAAACAAAAATATTTATTTGTAAAAATATGGTACAGAATTGAACGAACATGTGTACCATTGCACCGGATCGGAAGGTCGCAGGTTCAAGTCCTGTCCACAATTGAATATTTATTTCCACAAAAAAGCTTTACGATTCGTGACGCAACGCGCAGGCTTTAATGCGTATAAAAATATTAAAACTTCAATGATTTATGTTTGTTATTGATAATTGAGCAGTGGTGGCCGGGTCGTGGGTTCGAACCTAGACAGGCGCATTATTTTATTATTTTATTTCATCACCACTGTCCTAGTAAGTGGAATCTTATGTAGAACTTTCACGCAAATAGATTCTTTAGGCAACAAGCATCTGCAAGCTACAAATGGAATCAACAATTTGAAAATATTATGTGACATCGACCAACTTACTTACTTCTTTTTTTTCTAATAGAAAAATCAGCGTCAAAAATTAAAATCATCAAATTACTACTGTCACACTCGTACCTCTTACTGCCTAAAATCCACTGTGTCCTTCAATAGCCCTTTACGTTCTGTCTCATCAAGTGACACACACCTGATGAGACTGTCCCGCAGCCACCAACCTGTACTGAACTCTCTGGCGGTTTACGGGACATTCTCAATTATAGAGAAGAGATTTGTGCCTAGCAGTGGGTAGTACAACTTATGTCAATTTTAAGAAAACTTGTATACAGTATGTTAGCGGATCCTTCATGATGCCCGTTACCAACTATTATTTATGTATAGACGCCAGCACATCAACCCACCTCAAACTGTCAAAATTCTTTAATAGATTTTCGAATCACAAAACTAAAGGTTATTGGTTTGATTTGTAAAATTTGACGGATTCGGGTAGGTTGATCTGCTGCAGTCTGTACAGCTAACAAATTAACACTGTGTGTGATAAAATGCAAGTTAGTTTTTTTTGGGCGAATAATGTACGTTGTGCGGTAGAGCTCAATGTAACGCAGTCAAGATATGGTGGTAGAGGATGTATTTAACATGGGCTATTCTTAGTAGAGATAAAAAAGGGGTTTGGGTTTAGAAAATGCAACATGGTTAGCGCATGGGTTAAGTGATTTGACTACTGCGCTGCGTTTTCGGTTCCTGCTTGGAGACATTTTTGTTTGACTCTTTAAAAATAGTTTTTGTAGTCTGGCTGATTGTGTATGTGAGATTAAATGTTTGTAAACGCACCTACGATGCAGGAGAAAGTCTAGAGTTTAACAAAAAAAAATGGCGGTAAATACAACCTTTCGGTAACGCTAAGAGTTTTTTTTACATCGCTGTAAACACACTGGGTTCGACTCCCAAGTCGGGAGTCAGTGTTATTGGGTTTTAGCAAGGCTTTATGGAAGGCGTGTGTGTTAGCTGAGCGATGACAAATGTTCAAGAATATTACTAAAGACAGTGTGATAACGGAAATGGACACCCATAGGTCAAGCGCCACGAAAATGACTTTCAAGAATGGACAACAACTTTGGCGCAGTCTTACAAACTATTTCCAAATAGCCACATCGAAGTGTCTTTAACTTCAACCCAAAAACCACAGGTTTAAAAAACACAGCGAGGAAATATCCTCATGAGCACAGATCACAACACTGGTACCGTACCGCTCAGGTCGAAGATAATGTCGGAGGAGGAGCTCGCGGCGCTGATGGCGCTGACGGCGCTGAGGACCGCCAGGAGGGTCGGCGCACGCGGCGGGGCCATGGTGAGCACTGAGGCGCGGGCGACCAGCGGCCGGCGCCCGCGCATGCGAGCCGCTGTTATGCAAGCGCCTTTCATTTCTGAGCAGGGGTGATACTGACAGTCGTCGAGTGACGATGTTTGTGTATCAAACTTTTAATTCACTTTTTGGATGCTGACATTCATGATGATTCGCAAAAAATGTTGTAATACGATTATGTGCGTGCAACCTGACAATGTGGGATCCAGGAAGTTGAATCAATAGTCATTTTTTAAGCATATATAGATTCTCGATTTGATTAATAATAACAATATCACCAAATCAGTACATTTTAATTGTATCTGTAATTTACAATATAACCTAATAAACGCAACAGTTAAATTCGTGTAAATGTCACAAGAATTGAAGTGGACCTGTGGGTCTATCTACGAGTAGTCCTCTGTGATAGATGCACCCTACAGGCAACGAATAACCACGCAATCAAAAATAATAATTGTCTGAAAATATGGTTTTAGCTGGGACTGGGACTATAAATTTATGGCATGGACTGAATCTTCCCTAGCCAAATATCAAATAATATTTTCATATGCTCTTTAGAACCTTCCGGGGTCGCGGGGCTGTACGAATTACCGTGTCCCCGGAACGTAAAGGGCTATTGAAGGACACCGTGGATTTTAGTCAGTACGAGTCTGACAGTCCCTCCCGTTCTGCCCTGGGTGGGAGGACTCATTTGATGATTTTACCACGATAAAAAAAAGCTCTTTAGAAAGAGAAGAAAACAACCACACGACCAGAAGGAGTAGAAGATACCCCTTATGGCTTTTGTCTATGATTCTTGTTAACCAATGAAACTAAAAATCCCTTCATTCCAAAACCGTCAATAAAGTGTCAACATTTTCTAGCAAAAGTAATTTGGTTCGTGCGACGAGATATTAAGAAAAGGGCAGTGACTGCCGCTGCTACACATAGACGATCATAAACAAAGAACCGGTAATGTTAGGAAGGTCGCAGTGGGTCACACAGCTTTATGATAAGGGCCCAAATGGAGATACAAACAGATGAAGAAAAATAAACATAGCCCAGAGCAGAGGGAATTGTGAAATTTTGATCGATTTCAATGTATGTCTCATTTTTTTCTTTTTTTACGTGGTAAAATCATCGAATGAGTCCTCCCACCCAGGGCAGAGCGGGAGGGACTGTCAGACTTGTACTGACTAAAATCCACGGTGTCCTTCAATAGCCCTTTACTTTCCGGGGTCACGGTAATTCGTACAGTCCCGCGACCAATGTATGTTCCATAGCAAAAGTAAAGAAAACGAATTGTCGTGAGGTTAATTAACACTTTGTCTCCTCTCATGTAAGAGGTTGTAAGTTCAAACCCGTATTAGTACCAATAAATAAATGTATACTTTTTAAGTTATTATGAGTGAAGGAAAATATCGTGACTAATCCTGGACTTATAATTCATTATAAATCTAAAGTCATTATGTCAGAGACCTGTAATGCTCCCAAAAGCAGCTTACCTAACTCTGACAGAGAGGGTGGACACGTCCTCACATGAGAATGAAAAAGAATGGTAAAAGTTTTACATAATCAGGGCACGCTCCCGGTTCTGATTCGAGCATAAGGTTATATGGCTACCCTTTCGGCAAAGAAAAGGAAAACAAGGATCGCGGAATGTGGGGTGCTTATGTGGGACAGCAAGGTACGAGTAGTACTTACTAGTACTACACTAGCGAGCAATAGTATGGAATCATTTACTTGGAATTAATCCTCGATAGCTCCTTAAATAATGGCGTAATTTTAATGTTTTTTTATCAATTTAACGTTAATAGCTAAACTAATATTATTCTTAATTATGTAGTTGTTAAGTATTCTAAGATCGCGTGGAATCAGAATACTCTTAAATGAGTCCATACTTTTGCACACTAGTATAGTTTGTATAGTACTTTCTAGTACTTAGATCCTAGTGGAATTGAATATAATATTGGTGTGGTAAATATGTTTTTAACGATTTTATTTTATGTATCTTCACCATGATGATGAGGTTGCTTCATTTTTAAGGAGATTATTATAGGCTGTTTATGTGGGATGTTGTTGATTTGCGTTGTTGACAACAGTTGTTGGGACGTTAACGACGAGTGCTCGGGCTCGTGATTCACGCTCCACGAGGATTCCAATAATGATAATAATTAAATATCAAACATAATTATATATCTCAGCATGGCTATGCTTCAAATGGCTTTCTTTTCGCTAATGCATTCTTTACGTTCTTTCTGTGTTACAAAGGAAAATATTGCGTTAAACTCAGAAATTCTACTTTATCGTGGTGCGTCCAATTTATACACACAACTAGCTTCACTACAGCTATTTGTAGCTCATACAAATATTCGTACCTATCCTTTAGTCGAGCTTGCGCATTTGTGTTTCGTATAGCTTCATCAGCTTTATCTACATTATTCTGTAAAAGTATGATTGTTATTTGACGTCTCCACGAGGTTCATTGTGTTCATGACTTTAAGTATCGGCTATTCTACATTTAATATAAATTATGTAATTATCTTAAGTTCAATAAGTTTGTTATTCAATTCAAATGCATGTCGAGCATTTAGCAACCCTGCGTGGACGCACCATATCGATGAATATCAGTGGAATGCAGCGTCGCCGCCGCCGCCGCTGTGCGCTGCCGGGAGCGTGAGATAACTTCACACGAATATCATCCGTATAGCTTGAGACCTAATAAACCAGTGTTTGAGTACTTTTCGGTAATTAATAATGTCAGAAAACGGCTCCTATCTTCTTCTTAAAAGAAAACATTCATGTCTGTAACACCGGAAAGATTTGTCAGACAGACGCCCAGGGCACCGGGGATCACGAGGCGGTTTCTATACACCTAATAACATGTATGTATACTGTGCCGTAGGCGAGGGCCAGCAATGGGTAGCTTACCGTCCGATAAAAACCATGGCGAAATCGATGGAGTCCACGAAGTTCTACGTAGACATACAAGAGCTGCCGTTATAACTTACAAGATGCGATAGAACACGGGTAACATATTATACATCTAGTCTAAAACTAGTTACTTATTTAGTTTAGTAGTTTACTGTATAGTTTTTATGTATGTTACTTCCGATAGAATGGTAATGTTATCATGGGGTTTAAAACTCGCTGCCTGTTAAATAACTCTTTTGCTGACTGTACATGTATAATGTATGCTTACGCACACTGAAAATGTCATGTTCCATGTTTAATAACGCAAAATATGTAGTCACCTATCATTGTTTGGTTATTAAAAAATAAATATTGAAACAAAGATGTGAAATGTTTCAATCATCTTGTCCAATCATAACAGTATGAATGAAAGTATTCATAATGTTTTGTAATACACAGTTGTTAAACAGCTGGGTACCTATTGTGTTATCAGCTAAAACATTATGACTGACTCTCTCTGAAACAAGATCGTGTTTTCCTTGGCAGATACAGTCGCGAGATATTTAACAGAAACAATCATAAACTTTTTTAAAACACGAAAGTCGCTGTCATCACATACACAACAATAAAACCCGGAACAACTACCTGTAGGCCATATAAATCTTTGTTCCATGGCTTCTGTGTGGGTATAGAACCCGTGACAGGTCGCACACCAGCCAATCAGTTAGCCCCTGCGCCGCCGTGCCAGAAGTGCAGAAGGAAGCATTTCGAATGCGTCCGATTCTCTATATCTGAAACTGACGTTTTACTTATTAGACCAGCTGCTCACTGGAGACTTATGTCGCGGAGACTTTTTGTTTTATAAGATAATATAGAAATACGCTGATTTTGCCAGTCACAGAACCGGTCGAATGCTATGAAACGTAGATGGCGGCTAGGAACTATTTGTCACCATATCAGTGTACTCCCATTGTCTCCCATATAATCTACAGCATTCGACTGGGAAATAAAATGCCTCTGCGACAAAAAGTCACCTGCAGTACTGGCTGGCCTAAGGTGTCGTACCCTCAGTACCTTACGACTTTAGTATACATTGACGCGTGCCTGTGTAAGGATATCTATGGATTTGAATTGTGATAGTCGCCTGGATACCAAAGTCGTAAGGTTTCGGACACTTGTGTCGGCTTGTGTACGAAGGGCCTTAATTGTAGGTTCCTGAGCTGCGAGTGTGTCCGTGTGTGCGTGTGACAGATCAATGCACTGATAACAATGGCAGCCGATAACCGCTTCCGGTGCAACGATGATGTTTTATCTAATTGTTACTATTCATGACAACACTAACTCATTATGTATTACTTTCTAATTGATATGATATACGATGGTCTTGTAGCTACTGCAGGCAATTTAACAGCATCAATAAGTTGTAAATTTTTACGTGAGCTGGAGTTTTAAAAATAATGGGCACCTTTTTCTTCCGTTAAACAAATGCTTTTTTTTTCCTTAGCCTGTATTGACTGTCCCACATAAAATTTATAGAGCGGGGGAAACTCGTGACGTCAGTACTAAGGAAAAACTACACGTGCTTGTGACGTTTTGCCATTTTTAAAAGTGTCACATTATCTCCGTCTATTTTGGTTTACGTAACAATACATAAAATACGTGTCAAATATCTTTTCATAATCTAACAGACGTACTTTATTAGATTTTTTCAGTCAAATACCGTATTGGGAATTTGGGACACCTATTTTAGATTTGATTCCGAAATCGAGCTAAGTGCCAAGTTGAGTTTTTGATGTTCGTCAGCTGATATTGTCGTTTAACACTACATACATATAAAATATATTTTGTGAGAAACTGATCCAGGAAACATGTAGTATACTATCTTAGCACGCAACACTATGACAGTGTTATTTCACCAAGCTGCAGACCGTGGCAGGCAGCTGTAGGGTCCAACTAGTGGCTGTTACGTCACGCGCTGCGTTTCCTTATCACAGGCTGTTTAGAAAGCACTAGCTGCGTCTGTTCGTCTGTTTGTCTGAGCTCGCAAACTGCTTGGTTTACACACGGTTACAAGCTTTATTTATTTTCAAAATCTCCGTCATTTAAAATAATCTCTTAAAACAAAAAGAAAAAACTTTTAGACGAAAACAGAATACTGTGCATTTTTTATAAATTTGCCCCTCACTAGGAATTTGTCCTTATATCTGTGGTGCGTTTACAAACATTTAAGCTCACATACACAAACACCCAGACAGTTATATTGTCGGTGTACGTACAGGCACACGACATAAGTCTCATGTTGACACGTTACCGTCGAGCTTCATTGTCTCGGCGCACTTCTGGTGGTCGCCACTGTTGATTCGGGCTTTCAGGAGTTGCAGTGGTGCTTTGAGAACAGTGTGGTGGGTTTGTCACAAAAAAAAAACCACGGGTTGCACTCTGGGAGTGCCGGCAGAAGTGAAAACTTGAATAGTAATAAACACAAACGAACATTCGCGCAAGCGCCCTGCGCCGTCTTACGAATTTTCGATCAGGTCATGTGTCCTGACGCGAGTTTAACATTTTTTACCCATTCATAAGTGCACAACGCCGCTAAAGAAGTTTTCACTTCAAAAACCATAAGTCGGTCGTTGGTAATCATCTACACATTTGATCCTAAAAGCTGAAGCAATGTCGGGGTAAATTCCTTAACTAGTTAATTTAGGCTGAGGGAAAGTGTTCCTGACGTAACACCACTTACTCATAAGGTCCTGCCAGTGACTGTTAACTACTAATCCACTACACACTACTCATGCTGAAGTGGCGTCATACGTACTTTTAATTATCATACTTTTTAATTACTTTGTAAACTAATATTAAATTACAGAAGGGTTTGTAGTAATCTCTGAAACTATTGGGTTCTAACTGAAAGATTTTTTTTGCGTTTTGTGGTCCATATTTCGACCATATTTTGATTATATTCATATAGGGTCATTTGCTACGACCAATAGGAAAGCAGCGGGGGCCAGACCACAAGATACAGCTAGTACTAGTAATAGGGTATCTAGTTGTTTCGTTTTACTATCAGAAAGTTCTTAATGTTTTGGGTCGGTAGACTTAGGTGTTAGTGAATATTGGTGAAAATGGGCATGAGCTCAACTCCGCTACAATAGCAGTTTACAACTTATTATTATTCGAAAGGAGAGCGGAGAATTCAGAAATATACATTTTGCCAATTCAGGTAAGGTGTTTTTTACCCGGTAATCTCATCAAATGAGTCCTCCCACCCAGGGCAGGGCGGGAGGGACTGGCAGACTTGTACTGACTGAAATCCACGGTGTCCTTCAATTGCCTTTACGTTCTATGGTCACAGTTCCCAGATGAGACAGTCCCCCGACCCCGGCAGGCTCTGGCCCTCTAAGGGTAGCCCCGTCAGATTGCTGACTTTTTGTCACTGGGTCTTTTTTTATCGTGGTAAAATCATCAAATGAGTCCTCCCACCCAGGGCAGGGCGGGAGGGACTGGCAGACTTGTACTGACTAAAATCCACGGTGTCCTTCACTGGCTCTTTACGTACCGGGGTCACGGTAATGGAAAAGTCCCGCGACCCCGGCAGGGTCTAGCTTAGAAATATTGCAGTGTTCGTTTCAGACCCGCTGACTACATCGGATGTTTACGCTCTTTCTTATGCGTCGAGCCATCCCCATAAGCTCTTAACTGTGAAATTGTCATCTCTATGTAAGTGACCCATCATGTTCTCCAAAACTACAAAAACATGATCGGAAATAAGTCCTACATAGGTGCAGGACTTGGTTCTTGTAATAAAATATCCAGTGAAGCGTATATCAGAGTGTGGAGCGATGACCGGTTCTATAAATGGATGTAGCGCATGTCATTAGCACACATTCACACATCGCGCTCGCTGTGGGCGCTCCTATTAGCAAGGTCTTGCAGACAGCGGGCGGCGGGCAGCTCACTCGGAGCGGGTGAAAAGCGAATACGTCGGTTCAAAAAATTACTTTTAATTCAATAATGTTTTTGCTCGATATTGATAACGGCAACTGGTAGAATCTACCATTTCAAGCATATACCCGGTACATGCTTGAAATATTCACAGATTATTTGTTTAAATTTATTCTTGTCCAAAATAAAGAATTAAATTAAAATAGAATCAATATTTAAGGGGGGCTGCCACTCTCATGCAGACAACGTGTTTTTGTTTTGCCGTTTTCATCGATATTTTTTTCTTCTTTGGTAACAGAGCTGCGACCGTATTATGACGTCTTCAAACCGGGCTTGTTCCGGTGACTGAAAGAGACAGAGCTATACAATTCGTCTAGCGCCACCTCGTTCACTCACTGGTTTTAAGACATCATAATACTGCCCAAAACTAATTTGTGTGACTGATGTCGAGTGTTGTGTAGCTTGACGGTTGTGCAGCGAATTTATACGATGAATTGTGCACTTTGCGGTTGCTAATTGTTAGACGCAAATGAAATTTTAAATTGTATTCATTTGAGAAGAAGCAATACATCGGCCTCCTTCCGTCGGCCCGCTGTGAGTGGCACCTCGGCCACGTTACGTCAGTTGACACACTGCCCTCGACTAGCCGCGACTCCACTAGACACCCTCTTGTATAACGAACGGGTTATGACACTAATCTCACCGTTCATTAATAAATATACATTACAATTTTTTTCTGTCATATATATACACTATGTACCAAAAACCCTGTTGTTCCTTCTACCTACGTTTTAAGAATAGGTATACATACGTAATAAAGTGAGTCATTTATGAAAAACTATTAATAAAATTAATTAAAATAAATATTTAATTATTAATGTTTGTAATATTAAAAATAGTTTAAATAAAAAATAAGTTAAAAATAACTAAAACCCGACTACAAAAAAATCGCGCACTGAAAAGTATAAAACAAGAACAAGCCGTGGTCGTATGCCACCTAGCCAATAAAGATTGTGTGAAACAACCGCAGGTGGCATACGACCACGGCTTGTTCTTGTTTTATACTTTTCAGTGCGCGATTTTTTTGTAGTCGGGTTTTAGTTATTTTTAACTTATTTTTTATTTAAACTATTTTGGGGTTATATTATTCATAGTAATTTATGTTATATGTATAGTTTCTGAGTTGTGAATTTAAGATTTATCATTTGATTCCCATGTTGACACTGTTAAAATCAGAAAATTAGCTAGTGAAAGCTATATAATGTATATATATTTCAAATGTGGTCATCAAGCCCTTTAATTTGATACCCATGTCGATATTGTACGAAAAAAATTTTTTTTTCGGTAACGACTTTTCATCCCCTAGAGGGCGCCATATTGGATTTGGCGACACGTCACCTACCCTATAACCAGCGGACAACTGAGACGCTTCTAACGAGACCTCATTTGTCATGTAATGATAAGTAGTTTAGAAGTTATGAGGGAACAAACAAACATACATACATACAAACATACATACATACATACATACAAACATACATACCGGTCAAAATCATAACCCTCCTTTTGGCTTTGCCGTAGTCGGGTAAAAATGGTTTGTTACCTCTGCTGCAATACTGCATGAAGCGACGTCGCGAAACCACAAAGGAATAAAACGCTACCGCCACTCTTTGATCGATGCCGCCAAGACGCCGCCGCCGCGCGCCGCCCGCCCGCGCCGGCGCAAATATCCAACTATTTTTCTACACAAGTTGTTGTTTGTTATCACTTTTACGAACGAGTCTTTTAAAATGTTGGTTTAGTAAGAGGTATTTTTATGCACAATTGATTATTTTTTTAAATTACATTTAACACTTCACTAAAAATGTCGTCAAATAATTATCCAAGCAGCTTGTCACAGCGCGGGAGAAGTGTGGCGGCGAGCCGTCATGTTGAAACCACATACGTCGCACGATATGGAGCCCTAATTCGTCCAGTTCATCACTCAGCTGTTCTTGAAGGAAACGAAGATAGTTGGCACCGCTCATTAATTGGTCTAAAAAACAAAGTCCAATAATTTTGTCACCAATAATTCCAGCCCAAATATTAATCCGCCACCGATGTTGAAAATGACTGGGTTTAATAGCATGCGGGTTTGTGATCGACCATACATGTTCATTGTGTGAATTGAACACACCTGTTCGAACAAATGAGCACTCGTCGGTGAACAGTACAGAGTTCAGAAAATCATTATCTTCTGCAAACTTGTCTAGTACCCATCTACTGTATTGTAATCTTGGCTCATAATCGGAGGGAAGTAATGATTGGACGCGAAGATAGTGGAATGTGTGCTGGCCATCTTCTTTGAGGACTCTCCACACGCGCATATGGTTTACTGCGAGTTCACGTGCCACTGATCGCGTACTTCGCGTTGGATCGTGCTCAAACAAGTCCAAGACTTGCTCTTCAATATCGAGTCCTGGTCTGCCTGCGTCAGCTCGATGTTGGTCTCGTCTTTGGACACTGTCGGTATTGTACTGACGCATGTGCAAACGTTAGAATGCTATCGCCGACGGTAATGGTAAACTCGCAAAACGTTCTTGGTAGAGTCTGCGTGCTGCTGCATAATTGCAATCACATTTCCCTAGACACATCAACAAATTCTGCGTTAGAAAAAGACATGTTTACGTAAACAAAACACAAGTCACTCACTACGCGGGTCAACAATGACATCCGTTCGATAGGAAGTTGCGCGGGAGACTAAGGAAGAAGGAACTAGGAAGTGGTTCGCGGGGCGGAGGGCCGGGCGGGGGGAAAGGGTTAGTTAGGCACGTGCGCCGCCCGCGGTACCATTGTCGGCATTTTTTGTCAAAGTCAAAGACAGCCGCTGAGTTCGTTGGACATGTAGTATTAAAGATGTACTAGTAAAGTCAGATACTGTAAACATTTTTTTGAATATGTCGATTTTATTAGTTATTTGATTTTGAGAAACGGACTAGTAAATATTGATTTTTTTTAAATTCTAATTTCATAAATGTTGTGCTTATAGGTATATGTATACGTCCCTAAAAGGAACAACAGGGTTTTTGAAACAGCCTGTATATATATATATATAATCATGAAGCAAGTAAATAAATAACAAAAGTGAAAAAAAAATTTATTGATTAATTGTGTGCAAAACTTGTTATGCAGGGTACTTAAGAAAAAGTTAAATATGTTTAATTTTTTTTTTTACTGTTCATAAAACAATCAAAATCAACGGTACATACTAAACTACTAAAACTAATTCAGTTAGATGTGTATTATTTAAGTTTAAAAATCTAATAAAAAACTCCTAAAAGAGTTGAATTTC
The DNA here is from genome assembly GCA_943136025.2 of Agrotis puta. NCBI lineage: Eukaryota > Metazoa > Arthropoda > Insecta > Lepidoptera > Noctuidae > Agrotis > Agrotis puta. Next base: position 308,991 of record OW964187.2, read on the forward strand.
GATGTAAAATTCTCATTTACTATAACTTTCACGACTTTCTATTACTTTCATGGGCCATAAAAAGGTAAAATAAAAAAGTTTCAAAAAGTTAAACTTGTTGAAACTTTTTATCTTTAAAACTGTTTCATTAAGGCCCAATTACACCACAAATGACTAAACGGGTTTAGCGCTAAACTGCCTTAGAATATCACTGTATCCCTGTCAAATTGTTTGAAGTTGACAGAGACAGATCGATGTTTTAAATCAGTTTAGCGCTAAACATGTGTAGTGGTTTGTGGTGCAAGTGGGCCTAAGTATTTAAATAATAGAAAATGTTAAAACAAAATTATTTATTTTACCCTTTTTATTGGGTACAGGCATAATATTTTGTTGTGTGATAGCGTAAACAATTCATGTGCATGTGATAGCAGCAATCGCCGTTGATTTGCTATAATATATTGAAGAGTTCCCTCGATATCTAAAAGATCCCGTCATCAGATACTGATCTGATTACCATGGGACCATCTGTGAAGAATTTTCCAAATCAGCCCAGGCGTCATCGAGAACTGGGGAACATACATAAAAAAATGATTCTGATGAAATATCGAAGTCGGTAAATAACGGCTTTTAAAATGGTAGGTAAAAAAACAGTAGCAAATTCGCAGGAAAAAACTGTTTTAAATAAAAGTAGAAGAATAAAGAACGTAGATTTCATAACAAGACCACCTACTAATTAGATTAAAATTTTTGGGCATGTCAATTGATTACAATTTGAATTGGAAAACACATGTTGATACTTTAAATCAAAAATTAAATAAGCAATCATACGCCCTACATATGCTGGCAAAAACGGTAGATATTTCTGCTGTACTTGTAGCGTACCATGGCTACGTGGGATCCTTGATAAAGTATGGAATTATATTCTGGGGAAATTCCACAAATAAGGACATGGCATTCAAGGCGCAAAAGCGATGCATTAGGGGTATGTTTGGTATCAACCAGACTGATAGCTGCAGACCATATTTTATCAAATATAATATATTGACACTACCATGTGTCTACATTTATGAGATTGCTAGCTTCGCAAGAACTAATAAACATCTTTTTGAGAAGTACAGAAGTAAGCGACATGGTGATAAAATTTGTGGTAAATTTAACAAGACGGCCCTATATTCGAAAAGCATTTTTAGTATGGCGCCACGTATATATAATCACTTGCCAAAGTCTTTACTAGAAAGTCCATCCATCGAAGAATTTAAAAAGAAACTAAAAATATTCTTGTTACATAAATGTTATTATAGTATTCAGGATTACCTAATAGAGGATGTAAGGAATTATTGTTTTCAGAATATTGTTTGATGCGAATGTAATCACTAATTTAATTTTCTATGAATACCATTTATTTATTAAAATTTATTTACCAATATATCCTGACATTCCCATTTAATTCATGATATTTTAATTCTGATTATATTCTTTGACATTATTATTTTACTAACTATTAATTTATTTGCCAAATATTATTTCTGTTTTTTTTTTTCTCTGTTATTATTGTTGTGAGTATTATATAATAATGGAATTTAATAACTCTGTATTTAATAATGTTAATGCTTGAGATTTGCATGCCTCAAGGCGTAATATGGCTGAATTATACCCTTTTTTTAACAACTTTATGTACTTACCCATATTAGCGAATAAATGATATTTGATTTGATTTGATTTGAAACTATAATGAGCTAAGTTCACAGTTTAATAGCTATAATATTTATTCAAAATTTATGTAACTCGAGCCGCACTTTTTAATGGATGGTAAACTTAGTATTACGCAGGTCTCTCTAGATTACATCATTACAGTGCAATTTGCGGCCAACTTTTTTTTTTTAAAACTTTAGATTCCTTATTAATTGAGACGTACACACATATATATTTCGACGAAAGTTAGACAAAATCGCGGGAGACGTGCTAGTCTTACTAGTTTTTAGCAAGTAAAAATAGATTTTCAATTTTAACATTCCACCTCGGATATATTAGTCAAGCTGTTCCCCGTGGTTGTACCCTCACTGCTCGACGCCTACTGGTGCGTGATGGTATATGGCCCTTCTTCCTCGATAAATGGGCTACCCAACACAAAAACACCAGTCCAGAAAGATGTCTGAAATGTGAATTTGTGAATACAAGTCTTAATGGTTTTTTTTCTTTATCGTGGTAAAATTATCAAATGCGTCCTCCCACCCAGTGTAGGGCACGAGGGACTGTCAGACTTGTACTCCACGGTGTCCTTCAATAGCCCTTTACGTTCCGAGGTCACGGTAGCTCGTTAGTCCCGCGACACCGGCAGGCTTTGGCAATCTAAGGGGGCATGGGGAATTCGTAAGACGTTTTAGCGACAGCTCTTTAAGGCGCGCGTGTAACACGACGCGCCGTCGATCTGAGCGTGGTCCATGATCGATTGATCGGACAGCGAGTCGCCCATAACTCGCCGTCCGCATGTCCGCAGCTACGGTGGCCGGAGATCGTCCTGTGACGTCCGTTGCCGTGGGCGTCTCCCACTGCGGAAGTCTTAATAGTAGGCCATAAGTTGCACTATTTGTAATGATGTAATCTAGTGTAGCTTCAAGCATGTTAGTTTCGCAAAATGTATTATTATATATATTATCTCTCTTTATTTAGTATGATATGATACTGCAGTGCTCGGCCCAAAAGGAGCAGACCTCCGACGTGTCCTGTGGGCGGTCCACACACCCGGTCATTTCTTCCTACTCAATCCGACACAGAAACAACCATGTCCGGTGGTGACTGGAGGACCTGAGTCAAGCTAAAAGTGTGGACTTAGTGGCGTCTCTCCAGCCACTCCTCAAAGAGGGACTTTATCGCTACGATGTTTAACGCCTGATACAAATGTAATACGAACAGATCTTATGAGAAGTTGTTGCTATTTATTATACACAGGCGCGTTCATTATGATTTTTTATAAAATTGCTGTATCCTCAATCTTCATACCACAACTTCTTCTGTCTATGCCATCCATTGTTAGGTCTAGGAGGTGACTTCCTCTACCCGGCCTGGGCAGCGTTAGGCCCTCTACCTTGGTGATGCGCGATTGACTTGGCCATCCGATTCCATAGTACAAAAACAAACACAAAAAAAACCCGAACTCAGCATAGCACTATTGCAGGTTATTGGCTTTCTATCAGTTTCTTAGCTTGTAGCTAAAATTCTGTGAAGACGGCGTGCTACTCATTACCTACTCCAAAAGTTACAAAATGGACGGGTTGACTCATAATAAAAACAAATAAGTTAAGGTCCTTGGGCAATTGGTCCTTGGACCCAGTTTTGTGGTGGGCGAGTTACCCCCTAACCCTAGGTAAATTTAGATTTTTTATTATTTTATTTACTATACCTATTTAATTACCATTCATGGATCAATGGGATTAGATGAGAAGGTACTTTAGTTCCATAGAACTACTGGGAGAAAAATAATCCCCATAGTCTAGGGAATGGAACTACATATAACAGAGTGGGTATTCCACCTCCTCTGTTGCCTCAACCTCTTTCCTGCTGTATCAATATCGATTAATAAATGTTCATATTTCGAATGTCGTTCTGTCATTTGCCTCATCTTCAACTTTTTTCTTTTGGTCCATTTATAGTACCCCTACAGGTCCTCATGACCGTTACATAATATTAAATAGTTTTGGCTCCTTCATTTAGTGTCCCATAACTCTTCCCTCTTATTTATTGCGGCTTCGTCCAGTTATAATTATTTATTTGTAATTTAACAACAACATGCTCAATATGTACATGTGTGTCCTTACATTGAAACTGATTATATAAATAATTATTGATGCGTTCGTTAAACTAATAGCACATTATCGCACTTATTATTATTAACTACATTGGTGTAGGTGTGTCATTAACTATATATATTATCTTCGATACGGGGACGCATGTGTTTTATACAATCATATATATTTATAATGCAAGTATTCTTGTATTTTGTGTAGTTAATAGTTGTTATTTATGTGTTCAAACTGTTTTCTATTAATTATAGCCGACTGTGTAATAAAATATGCACGTATGTTTGTACAAAAGCTGTTATTTATTTGTAAAAACTGTTTATTACTTTTTTATTGTAGCAACCTGATATACAATTATACGTAGATGACAGCAGACATCCTTGATGTAATACACTGGGATCATAGACGCTTGTATGACTTTGAATAAGGCTTCGGCCTCAAAACGGCACGCTTAGTGACAAGAAGCTAGTTGATCGCTTAGAAGATGACTTATCCGAGTGAACCGACACTCGGCATGATATGCACACCGCTTGCTCAGTGGGTCCCGGAGTACCTAATTATGTACAGTTAAAGGATGAATAATATTAGCGATCAACTAACATTGTGTTGTGATGCCTTGGGCTAAGGTATTTGCCCCCGCCGCTCTTCGCTCATCCCGAATGGGTGATTCCTCATTTTAATTTAGTTTTAAAATGAACAAAACGAATGTCATCATTTGCCTAGCCTTTTCCCAACTATATTGGGGACGGCTTCCAGTCAAACTGGATGCAGCTGATTATCAGTATTTTACATGGAGTGGAGCGACTGCCTTTCGGACCTTGACAACCCAGTAACTGTAGAAACTGGGAAAAACGATACCCCATGGTAAGACTGGTTGTCAAACTTTAGAGCTTCTGACTAACAGTAACGACTGTTAAAGATCTACAAATGACATACGAGACCAACGGCTTCACGTGCTTTTTGAGGTACGGAGGAAACTCGTGAAACTATGACAGATGTTCACTCATCCATAGACCAACCTCGGCAAGCGCGGACCTAACCTAACCCGGAAGATAGGCATGTGCGGCTGTAATCAAATCAAATCATTTATTTCAAGTAGGCCATTTACAGGCACTTTTGAATTGTCAAGAGACAAAAGTAATTATTTAGCCACGTGCTCCTTAAACTGAACAAAACGAACGAATTACCTCTTTTTCCCCGAATTAACAAACTTGAAATGTAATACAGTAGAGGGGCCGATTTAAATAAAACAAAAAAAAAACAAAAAATAATATAATCCTCTCTCCCAATTTTTGCGTGCCCGACAGGGTCCATATTGTCTCTTTAACTTGTTTTTACCATCTTTGTAACATATGGAATGCAATAAAAAATTGAGTATTGAGGGCAAGTATTAAATGCCTTGGTTCATTAGGATGAGTCATGAAAGCGACCAACTAATATCTTTTCACTGCCTACGTGTGCCACTTGCAGTGTTGTGACTAGTGAGCTTGTGGCCGGAGCTTTAGTCAAAGCCATAGTATTTCTGTAAAGTTATAATGATCCTTGTGCATTTTATCAAGGTTGTCTGCTGTCATCTATGTTATCAAGTAGTACAATAATAAATAACACATAAATAACAACTTTTATATGGACATACGTGCATTAAATTATGCATATAACAAAAACACAAATGTTTAAATATTGAATAGTTAATGTTACGTTAATAATAGCAGAGTGCAAGCACAAGTGACTAATGATAATAATAAGTGTAATTTGTATAAAAGTTATGTAGGTATGTATTTATTGAGTTTCAACAACATGTACATGTTGTTAATAAATAACAAATAAATCAAAGTAGGAAACACCTGTTCAGCTGTACCGGCGACACACAGCTCGTTGTATAGAAACCAATGTCATCAATAAATTGGACGCTCTTTTGGATTCGTAATGATGAAAAAGACGGACAGGCGGTCGATGGAGAAGACATGTGCTGGAGTCTTTTATCATCCCTATAATAAACACAGAAGATGACGGTGTTCTTCTTTTTGTCTCTTACCATAGCTGGACGGGTACGCCGCAATTGCGGCGGTAAGACCCCTTTTTGAGGAGTGGCTGGATAGGCGTCACGGCGTCCTGACCTACCGCATGACTCAGGTCCTCACCGGACACGGAAGTTTCGGGAGGCACCTTTGTCTGATAGGGAGGGAAGAAACGCCTGGGTGTCACCACTGCGACGATCGTCTGGAGGACACGGTTGAGCATACGGTGCAGGACTGCCCTGCTTGGGCAGAGCACCGCTGTGTCCTCACGACGGCGATAGGCAAAGATCTCTCGCGCCCGGCATTGGTCGAGGCCATGCTGCGGGGTGAGACGGAGTGGGAAGCGGTCGCCTCCTTCTGCGAAGCAGTCATACTCGTGAAGGAGGAGGTGGGCCGCGTGTGGGAGAGAACAGCGTCCACCCTCCAGCCCAGCCGCAGTGGTAGACGCCGTTTTTAGTAAAACGGCGGGTACCCAAACAAAGTTTTTTTGGGTAAATTTTGATTTTAAAAAACAATTCTGGTCGTAAGTATAAGTAGAGCCATTTGAAGAATGAATGTTATTGTGGTTTTTCTCGGCAACAGCTTTCTTCTTATCTTCGAGATGAAAGATATCCAATGTCCGTCTCTGTGGGCCGACGGCACGTTGTGTTCCACTTGCGCCTCAAGGAAACCCGCTCTGCCCTGCCCTGGGTGGGAGGACTCATTTGATGATTTTACAAAATTTCAGGACGATGGAGCCCATCGTCCTGAAATGTTTAGTAGTTTGAACAGGTAACAAACAAACAAACAGGCATGTATATAATTATAGTTTGAATAGTAAGTTTGCTTTTGGCATCACCTCGAGCCCAGAACCACAAATGAGACCTACGATGAAGCGAGCTTACCTAAAAGGAACTGGAATTCCAGCGCATCGACGGAAAACGAGTGGTCGAGAGCCAGGCGGCGATCGTGAGGTCCACCTTCGCAAGTGGCTCACTCTCAAGTTAAAGGTGCAGTAGGCTACCTTGCCAGAGCAGGCCGGTTTTGTAGAAGGGAAGGGTACTCGCGAACAGATTTTAAGCGTGCCCCAAATCATTGAAAAGTCTAGAGAATTCAACAAGCCGACATACATTTGCTTTGTTGACTTTTCTAAAGCATTTGATTCGGTGAAATGGCCAGTATTGTGGGAAACTCTTCTAGCCATGGGGACACCTAAACATCTGGTCCACCTGCTCAGAAGATTGTATGAAGAGGGAACGGCTTCAGTAAGAGCAGATGATGTATTTTCCAGCCATTTCCACCCCAGCGCAGGAGTTCGACAGGGCTGCATAATTTCACCCCTGCTGTTTAACATTTACACCGAACTTATTATGAGAATAGTACTGGAAGACTGGTCTGATGGGATCACGATCGGAGGCTATAAAATATCAAATTTGCGATACGCCGATGATACCACCCTCTTTGCAACAACGTTCGACAACATGAGTATTCTTCTTCGCAAAATTGAGCAAACCTGCCATGATTTCGGCCTGAAAATTAATCGCAGCAAGACGAAGATCATGATTGTCGATCGTGCAAATAACAACTCACCAGAAGTGACTAATATCGCGAGTTGCGACGTTGTTCCGACCTATATCTACCTTGGTGCACTCATTTCTAACAACGGTGGGTGCGCAGATGAAATCAAGCGACGAATGACTATCACGAGGTCAGCCATGGACAGGCTCGGTAAGATTGTGAAACAGAAACATCACAAAAGCCACAAAAGTACGACTCGTCAGGGCATTCGTTTTTCCCATATTTCTCTACGGAGCGGAGACATGGACACTTAGGGAAAGTGAGAAAAAGAAGACAGACGCTTTGGAAATGTGGTGCTGGAGGAGAATGCTTGGCATATCATGGAACCAATTTCGAACAAATGTTTCAATACTAAGCGAACTCGGCGTCAAACAGCGTCTATCTTCCATCGTTCAGAGTCGTATCCTCACTTACTTCGGACATGTTTCTCGGCGAGATGACTCGTCTGTGGAACGCCTTGTGGTGCAGGGCAAAGTGAATGGTGTCAGAGCTCGAGGCAGATCACCAATGCGCTGGACAGACCAGATCAAGGCTGCGTTGAATGGTCCCCTACACGAATGTACCAGGAAGACAGCGGTGCGAGAGGAATGGCGGCGAATTGTGAAGCGAGCCACCACCCCTGATGTGACGACCACGACCACTCTGCCAAGAGTGTAGCGACTGAGAAGAAGGCTACCTTGAATATTTTTATTATTGAACCACAGGAAGGTGATCTTCTTCTATGAGCCAATGATGATTCAGAAGAAGATTGCTGAGTGGGATTAAAAGTGTGTCGGTCACGTTTGGTAAAATAGCCTCGATGCGTATTATCTGCATCACTTAAGCATGGTGAGACATTGAAAACGCTGCCGCATACCAGCCGCATCTTCTAAGCAAACGGTATTGAGCGAAGCGAGCAAAAAAAACCGGCCAAGTGCGAGTCGGACTCGCCCATAAAGGGTTCCGTAGCAGCAAGTAACATAATATAAAAGTTCTTATAGTTGGTTGTATCTTTGAAAGGTAAATTGCGGTTTACGATTTATGACGTATTAAAAAAAATATGTTCTCCCACACATTCCACCTGCAAATGTAAGTTGGTACGCACAATATTGAGTGATTTACCATGTTATTTTAATATCATGGACTTCTTATAGGTTTTCCTATAATCTATAAGGAGAAAACTAATTTCTGTATTTTTTTCAAAATTTTAGGTTCAGTAGTTTCGGAGATAAGGGGGGGGGGGAATGGTCAATTTTCGTCTATTTTCTTGAATAACTTGGAAACTATTTATTTTAAAATTACAAAAAAATACATTTAAGATCTTCTCAACAAGACCTTTCATTTGATATGCCACACGATGCAGTTTTCAGAATTTTATTTTTTAAATTTCCCCTTCCCCCCCAAAAATGACCCCCCATATACAGATTTCATCTGCTCACGTCACACCTCTGTGTTTGGGTCACAGGAATTGATATGTGTACCAAATTTCAACTTAATCGGTCTAATAGATTCGGAGATAATTGACTGTAAGCGACGGACGGACAGACACACGAGTGATCCTATAAGGGTTCCGTTTTTGTATTCAGACGTACGGAACCCTAAAAATGAAAAAATGCATGGCTTTTTTTGCAATAAAATTGAAATTTTGTACATGATAGTCTGAGCCATTATTTGAGGTCTTATTTGGGATTTATAATATCAGTTACAATAATTCAGACAAGCCATTTTGTTTCAATAGTAGTTACGGAGGAAACTCGCTATTGGCGATGGTCACCCATTAACAGACCAACCTCGGTAAGCGCGGCTGTAATTATTTAGCCGCGAGCTCCTCCAAAATTAACACATCATAAATTAAAAAAAACACCTATTTTTTTTAATACTCTTTGATTTAGTTTCAGTCGCTCTGTTTCAGGGTTTAGATCAGTCAGGTATGAGACATCACCTGCCGGGGTCACGGCTGTCTAGACAGGCTACCGTGACCTCGGAACGTAAAGGGAATTTAGGAATCACTGACAGTCCCTTCCATCCCAACTGAGACGGGAGGATCAGATTCAATAATTGAAGATTTTACCAACTAGAAAAACTGGCCAACTGCGTTGAAAATGATTTACCTCAAATGCAACTTAGCATTATATTTGAGCTATTGCCAGCGTCTCCGCACTCTAAAATTTGAAAATTATACCATGGGAAAAAAATTATACCACGATAAAATAGGGATACCAAATATCCTATTAGGCTATTATGTTAATGGCACAATCTCCAGAGGCATTTTTTTTCGTGTCGGGCTGGATAAACCCATTTTAAAATCGAAAACCGTTTTCATACTATTTTTTTACATACAGTTCGGTGTCTCATCTACGTGGTACAAGGCTAATATTATGAACTAGCGGGCGCCCGCGGCTCCGCCCGCGTGAATGTTGGTTACCGCTGCAAAAGCCTACTCAGGAAAGACACGGTCAGCAACATGATTCCCAGGTCTATTCACAGACACCGAGATACAAAGACACTAACATCGACGACGCAGTCATCACAAACACTCGACATAGATAGATATAGTGTGTCGCGGACTTTTTTGTAGATATTTATAAGATCAGCAATTAATTAGAACATTTTATGGTTCTATCTTTTATAGTTTAAGCAGCGTACGCAAAATAAGTAACTTTTCTGTTTGATTTTTTACACCTTGTGGCCGAAAAACCCAAATATCTTAAGGAACCTTATTTTTCTCCAAATTAAATATTACCTCGTGGATAATGTAGCTTTCGAATGGTGAAAGAATTTTTAAAATCGGTCCAGTAGTTTTTGAGCCTATTCATTACCATCAAACAAAGTTTTCCTCTTTATAATATTAGTGTAGACTACCAAAATAACTAATTTCGTACCTATAGTAGGTACTGCTTCAACTATAAAGAAATAAAATGTAAACTGTTAATATAATTAAACACTACCAAAATAACTAATATTCGTACCTACTATTGCTTCAACTATAAAGAAAAAAAATGTAAACTAATAATATATTTAAACACTACCAAAACCTCTTATACCTATTTCATAAAATAACAACAAAACAAATCTAAAAATAAACTATTCAAAGACTAAAAGTCGCGCTGATAAAACACGGTTTGGAAATAACAATTATTGTCTGTCAATAAGGTCGTACAGTCTGAACGTCTATTCGCATCAACAGCCAAATATTGTATGAAGCTCGCGCGCTTTTTTTTTTGTATAGCATCTCGCAGGTCAACCTCTAGTAGGTTGTGTACTGCTCAACCAGACTTTTCCCGGCCTCCAGGCGCGCGGACCCCCCCGCTTTTTTATACAACCCGCCGCGAAGCGCGTCGATTCACAAAAATAATCCTTATAGCATGATTCTGTATTCACACGCGATGACTTATTAACGTATTTCATGTATAACTTTAGTGTTTCTACACCGATTTACATGATTCTTTTTTTATTGAGTAGGTAATTATGTTAACTTTTTTAATTAGGGATGAGTGAGAGTGTTGTAAACGTAAGAGTAGATAAATATAATCAGAAAGCTCCGAATTCCTAAGCCATCGGGAGTTTCACGTGTTATTGTGAGTCAACCATAAAAGATAGAGATATGTTGTCAAGGAATATTTTTATATAATTTTAAGGAGAACATTTCCGTGATACATGTTTTCTATGTAGCTTTAACCATTAAGGCTGCACACGCGACGGAAGCTTAAAAAATGGAGTAACTTCTCCCGTTTTCCCAATATTTTCCTTCACTGCTCTGCTCCTATCGGTCGTAGCGTAATGAAAAGTATACTATAACCTGCCCAGGAGTATGAAGAATAATTGTGCCAAATTTCGTTAAAATCCGTCGAGTAGTTTTTGTTTCTATAACGAACATACAGACAGACAGACAGACAGACAAAAATTTTACTGATTGCATTTTTGGCATTAGTAACGATCCCTTATCACCCCTTGATAGTTATTTTTTAAATATATTTCATGTACAGAATTGGCCTCTCTACAGATTTATTATAAGTATAGATAGATAGATAAGTGTATTTTAAATATTTAAAAAAAAATCTTAAACCCTAAAATCCTGATCGCTCTGGGTTGACCCGAGCCCCGATTGAATGAAAAAAATATTGTTTAACTTTTTAATGAGATGGTTCATATGAAACAATTATTTAGATTACATAACAAATAGTTAATCTTTATAGTAATAAAATATTTTCAGTTATATTAACAATACTTTTGCCTCAATTTCAATTTAAAATCGTGACCGGGCATTTTGTCTCATCGCTCTGCGCTGAGGTAAAACATCGCCCTCATTCCTAGTTACGCGTTATACACTCTATTCCTCTCCCGCTGGGCAGCGCCGAGGAGGATACCTGTCTGCCACGTTCCCGCGAAGGTAAGTTTACGAAGGTAAGTTTATGATTGCTCTGGATTTGGTTCTCGAATTTTATGATTGATATGGCTCGTTATTTAAATTAAATAGTAAACTTGTAAATGTGTTTGCTATGTGAATTAAGTGATCATTATAATGTTTTTTATGAGACGTAATCACAACTTTCTACTACTTTTAAATTCGGCTCAATTTATGAATTAGTGACTTTTCTGATCGCTATGACTGTGATTGCTCTGTCCAAAAAGACCAGAGCAATGATATTTTGCATTAATTGTACGTTATAAATCTTTTTTAAGTCCGGACTGTAACAATGACAAACGAAGAACTATGCATATAACCTTTAATTTATAACCTTTTCTGGGTTTCTTTGGGTAACCTAAACCCATAAACAGATTTTGACGTATTTTACTATGATGATAAGTATTATTATATTGGCATTTAGATAACCGCAACCATAACCTTTTCTTCTCTAAAATTTAATATCAACTATTGTTGCAGATGGAAACCATGCCTCGAAGAAAAACATTTTATAGAGCGGGAAAAGGGGGAGCAAAATTTCGTCAGTGATTTCTTCTCAAGCCATAATAGTAGACTACATGTGGGAGTCGTATCATAAAGATTCGTGGAAGTCAGCTGTGGTTCCGTTGGTGGGATAAGCAGCAATAGCAGTTCAAACACGTAGAAAAAAAATTTGTCTTTTCCTCCCAACTGAAACCTGGTTTATATTGAAGATTATCTATTATCACGAAGAATAAAACCAATCAGTTGACTGTACCATGTTTGAAAACACGTCAGCTGGTCACCCAAACATGTAATTTTTTTTCTACCTTCATGAATTTTCTCTCGACTCAAATTTCATCAGATGATAGTTTACATGAAGTTATGGATAAAAACAAACGTCAGCTGGCTGTATCTCGGTGGAAATATCGTCAGCTGATACTTTGAAAATTACAAGCAGGACTAAAGCTCTCAGCCTAAAATGTGCATTCAGTTCAAAGTTTTCAATTCCTCCCAACAGAAAACTGGTTTATATTGAAGCTTACTCTTAAGAAAACAAAACATTCAGCCAATGTTTACTCGCAGGTATGGTAAAAAATACAGAGTTATTCTATTGAGTTCGACAACAGAGAGGTATCTGAATCTGTTGATTTTTTAAAGTGATACAAAATAATGATAAGTATTGCTAGAACCATAACATAACATCACACCTGTAATCCCCGAAGGCTTGGACAGAGGTGTACCTAAGTAAAATGAATTATAATCTCCACCAACAATTATAATATGACCAATTTCCGCTATCCCCATTTTTTTCTTCCGACACAACGAAATGATCTATACATGACAAATAATCCAGATCTATACGGACAATGGTTTACAAAGTCAAGAGAAAATCACCAAAGGAAAAAAGCTCGGGGCACAGTACTACCAATGAGTGATTTTACTCCAAGTCAGCAAAAGGTTCGTAGGAAGAAAAGTAGGGAAAGTTCGGATAATATAGTCCAAATAAATGAAACTAAGCCAAAAGTTGTTTTTTTATAAGTATGTTAATTTGTTATTTTAAAATTATAATGTAATAGTTTGAAATTATAACGATATTTTTCTAAAATAATACATTTCTCTTACATCAATCTTGTTATTCGTACACTGAATATGACTGAAAACGGCTAAATAAATACTATTTTATCAATATTAATTTTTTTGTTTCGCTGATTTAACCATTTATGATCGCTCTGGCACCAATTATGATAGCTCTGGTCGCGAAATTTTTTGAACTTAAATATTTACATAACTGTTTGTGTAAATTGAAGGCCAATAGTAAAAATATACTATTTGAATATCATTATTTTTAATGCGATACATAATTACTATTAAAAATCAATAAATTAATTAAATTAAATTAATAAATTAATATTCCACAACTGTCACACAACGCCATCTAGTCCCAAGCTAAGCAGAGCTTGTGTTATGGGTACTAAACAACTGATAAACATACTTATATATTTCTAAATACATACATATTATAGATAAATTACACCCAGACACAGAACAAATGATCGTGCTCATCACACAAACATTTGTTCTGGGGGGGAATCGAACCCACGACCTCCGGCATAGCAGTCAGGTTTACTAACCACTAGACCAACAGGCCTGTCGATATCTGAAAAGCACCAGAGCGATCACACGAATACGCCCGTTTTGGAGATCCATCCTAATCTAGGTTACAAACTATTTGCTGAATATCATCCAAGTCCGTTAATGATGGACAAAATGAAATGTAAAAAGTTTTTAAAAAAAAAATTAACCGACTTCAAAAACAACCACAAAAAGGGTAAAATAACCTACTTTTTTAGGGTTCCGTAGTTAACTAGGAACCCTTATAGTTTCGCCATGTCTGTCTGTCTGTCTGTCTGTCTGTCCGTCCTCGCTTAATCTCTGTGACCGTTAGCACTAGAAAGCTGAAATTTGGTACCAATATGTATATCAATCACGCCGACAAAGTGCAAAAATAAAAATTGGAAAAAAATGTTTTTTTAGGGTAGCCCCCCTATATGTAAAATAGAAAGTGATTTTTTTTTAATTTCAACCCTAACGTGTGATATATCGTTGGATAGGTATTTAAAAATGAATAGGGGTTTACTAAGATCATTTTTTGATGATGTCAATAGTTTCGGAAATAATCGCTCCTAAAGTCAAAAACAATGTGTCCCCCCCCTCTAACTTTTGAACCATAAGTTTAGAAAATATGAAAAAAATCTGGAAAGTAGAACTTTATAAGGACTTTCTAGGAAAATTATTTTGAACTTGATGGAAAGAACAGTTTTTGTGCAAAAAAAACAAGAAGGTGGTACAAAATTCCTGGACTAAGTTTTTTTAGTTATCACCGTCCTTTGTGGGCCCGTTTTTAGGGTTCCCTTTTTATCAAAGTTCAAAATGTCAACGTAACAAATAACCTTTTTTTAACACACAAGTTTAAAAAAAGGCTATTTGTTAACACTTATTGTAACGGACGGGAAACTACGGAACCCTACACTGAGCGTGGCCTGACACGCTCTTGGCCGGTTTTTTTTTTTCATTGTCTTTCTGCCACCAACTTCCGAAAGAAAATTATTTTGTTGGTTATTTTACCCCTTTTTGTGGTTCTTTCTTAAGTCAGTTTCTTTTTATTACTAAAATATATTTTTATTTTTCGTTTTTTTTGTAATACGAGGATGGCACTTAAAAATGTATTTATTGATTTTCGAAGTATTCTCCGCGAAATTTGACACATTTTTCCATACGATGGAACCAATCATTGAAGCAACCATTCCATTCGGAAGTTGGGGTCTCTAAAATGGCCGTTTTGTAGGCGTCCACAGTCCGTCTTGAGGTGGTGAAAATCTCTGTCCACGCAATTTATTCTTTATTTTAGGGAAAGTATAGAAATCATTTAGGGCTTAGGTCGGGGCTGTACGGCGGATGGTCTAATAATTCTACTCATTAAGCCTTTTCATTTGATACCCATGTTGACACTGTTAGAAACAGGTAAACTAGCTAGTATAAGCTATATAATGTATGTATATTTCAAATGTGCTCATCAAGCCCTTTAATTTGATGCGCGAAAATTTTTCGGTTACGTCTTTACATCCCCTAGAGGGCGCTGTATTGGATTTGGTGACACGTCACCTACCCTATAACCAGTGAAAAACTGAGACGCTTCTAACGACACATCGTTTGTCATGTAATGATAATTAGTGTAGAAGTTATGAGAGAACAAACATTCATACAAACATACATACATACCGGTCAAAATCATAAACCTCCTTTTGGCTTTGCCGTAGTCGGGTAAAAATAAGAGATTCCGACGAATTAAAACATCTTTTTTCGAAGTCGGTTAAAAATACTTAGTAATTACTGCGGTGGGAATAAAACATGTTTCTTTTTATAATTATAATATAGTATATTTCAAATATCATATAAATATTTACTAAAACGATTGGGGTAAGTTACATTTGAAAAACATAAGATTACTGTGTCTTATTTACGAAGTTCCTAATTTGCTATTATAAATTAATAACCAAATAATTTGATTTAAATGGAAAAGTGGGTAAAAATTGTAACTGTAAGCATGCTGATAGTGACATCAAGTTTGAATGTAGTCTATTTCATTCTTCCTGATTAAATTGAAGAAAAAAGTTAAATTGCGAACCCCTAATAGTATGAGAGAAAATTTTAATACATTATAAATCTATTTCACGCAAATGCCTAGCTGGATACATAGTGACAATTGAGCTTCCAATGTGGCATAGGCATTCACGGCTATTTCATAATCCTCTTTTGACAGATGAGGTTTCATACAGTTTAACAAATCCAAAATTATTATCAATGGAGATGAACCCGAAGACTCTACCTCGGCGGGCGCCATCGTCAGCACCACCAACACCTGCAAAAATATATAATAGTCGTAACTGTTCTCTAAGAGTGGCCATCACCATCGAAGTGACTCTGATCTTCATCACAGCAGACAACTAGCTTACCAGTAAAGCGAGTGCGGAGCAGGTCTTCATGTTGGTTCAGTGGAGTAGTTTCAGTTGTGGGGATGGCTGCACAAGTTGCAATGTTCCAGTGTCGGCTGGTGGCGTCTTATATACCTGCAGAACAACTGCCAATGTTGGACCGCATGTAGTAACCAACAATAATAGATCGCAACACAAAAGTAAGTCAATATTAATTGTCATTACGGTATTTACATTACAACTTGTAAATAGACAAAGAAAATATGAATAAAAAAGAAAGAATATAGTTTTAATTCTGAATAAAGATAAAATATTACATTACAGTTAACACAAGCTAGGTAGAAAGTATAAACAAGCCACGGCCAGGAGTGAGCTAGTATCTCTCGGTCTTTCGTTTTTAGTTCTTTCTTTCCTTCTCGTGTGAGGATGTGGCCACCCTCTGGGATCAGATTTGATTAAAGCCGCCCTTGACCCTGACCTGGTGTCACAATGATTTATTTCACGGATGTCAGTGATGTCCAGGTTAAGCTTCGAAAATATGTTGACGTGCATCGAAAAAGACACACACATGCTCGGGTTGAAGTCAGTGCGTCGTGTATGAAGGAGAGGTTACGTACCAGAGGTGAACACCTCGCGTGTTAACCTCTGGTACACTTAACGACTGCCATCCTGCCGTGCTTACAATAACCACCTTTGCTGACATGTTTATCGAATTTGAGCTAATATTATAGTATATTTCGACATCGGCACGGCATCTTGTCGCATAGTTTTTAAGTCTTCCAACTTGTCTAGAGGCTTTAAGTTTTAATCAATAAATAAGGAAATGTTTAATGAAATACTCGTAATTATCATTTCGTTTTTTATTTTCTTATGTGTATAAAAGTAAGTTAATATCACTTATTTGACGACAGCGTGTCCGGTAAGATTAATAGCAGAGGACTTTCATATATTTTTATTAATTATTATTTTAAAAAACACGCATTGATCTTATCTACTGAACATGTTTCAATAACCTCAGAACTTAAATAACTTAAAGTACGGCGGAGCTCTGAGATACTGTTTTTAATAATCAAAACAATATACTACCATTATTAGAAACTAACTTAATACATCAATCTTAATAATAATTTATATACAAAACAACAAAAATATTTATTTATATACACTTTCAAATACAATTACATATTGTGGTACATATAGCGTCTTTGCCAGTCAACCTTAGGATTAAAAGGAGAAGCAATGGGAATAGGTAGAACAATATTAATTGAAAAAATATAAATCTAGTGACAACCAATCACAATTGGTTTGGAATGAAAGATGCGTCCTCGTCGGGCAGTACTGCGATAGTTTGTACAGGCAGCGTCTGGAGTACTTATGCAAAGAAACGGAGGTTCGAGTTCTGCTCGCAGTAAATTCTTCTTTCTAAAAAATGCTTATATGCTTATGATTTATATAGGACACACCTATCTAACACTAGCTGTTCCCCGCAGTTTGAACCGCTGCTCGGCTCCTATTAGTGGTAGCGTGATGTTATATAGCCTATAGCCTATAAATGGACTATCCAACATATATATATATATATATATATCTATATATAAATAAATAAATAAATATATTAGACCCAATGGTTTCTGAGATTAACACGTTGAATCAAACAAACTCTTCAGATTTATAATATTAGTATAGAATATCACTCTATTAGCTCCATGGTACTTAAACAGAATTTTACTTGACTTATTTCAAGTAGGCCAATTACACGACTTTTGAATTGTCAAAAGACATAAAAACATAAATAAATAAAAAATAGTTCATAAATAATTATGGTGCTACAGTCCCAGTCACAAGACATAACAACTGTGAGTACGATAAAATTTTAATGTATCATTTTATTAAAGGCAGTCAAATATTTTTATTGGACATAAAAGCTTAATAAACAACTTTGTGAGACATTATGACATTACACACAATATTTGGCTTATTCGCTAGATATAATTTACAATCTTAACATAATAAGCGGCTGCTGTAAGCAACAATCAGCAATCTACTAAAGTATCTCTGTCTGCTAATCGCGTTCGACGCATGGATGCTGTTAACATCATTAATATGAAGGTGTTCAGTGCAAACAAAGAGAGCTATATTGTCATTGAGTGCAAAGCAGAAGGTGTAGTGTGTTACATTCAGATTTAGTTACAAATCTGAGAAACAATAGACCTTCGATCACCAATCAATAATAATTAACATACTCTTTAAGAGCTGTCAATAACAATTTACTTCTGTATGGTAAAAGAAAATTGTGACGTCACTAATTAGTGAACTCAATAAGCTTACTAAATTTTTCGTGTTTTCGTTTGTAATTGTTAGTCAGTAGAGTCAAATACCCAATTAGAAAGTGACTGGAATTACATTAATAATCCCTGATACTGAAAATAAACAACACTACGACGACCCTCTGTTACAGCGAATGAACTTTAAGAACAAGTTTAACAGAGCGCAGGTTTACTTATAAATACACAGTCCAGGGTTGCTTCAGTCTACAAACAGCACCACTGGTGGTCACCATCAGTTCTGTACGCTCATTTGTCCGGTTGTTATAACACAAAGTACAGAGAAGAAAGTCTAATAAGATTATGAGATGGTAACCTCAACCACAGGTAGATACAGATACAGTCAGTCATGGCGATCATTATCTTACTTCTCCAACCAGGCTGTGGCTATGTCAGACCTGCATGACTTTGAGAATTGTGCGCCGCTACGCCTGCTTGGTGGGCTGCCGCAGCAGCAGCGCCGACACGAGCCGCTGCGCCGGCATCTCCAGCATCACGGTGAGCGGCACCGCCACCAGGTACGAGCACCAGCTCGTCGTCACCCAGTCCGACAGCTACAGAACGAGACATGTTTGTTTACAAGAGGAAAGTTGGACAAAGATGGATGAGTGAACCGTACGGCTGTTGCTACGCGTCACACGGAGTATAACAGTACTTTTATTTAAAACTGACGACGTGCCCCGGCTTGCCCGGCGGTTCTTGTTCCGATAATTACAATTACCGCGGAACTACCTAAATTCATTCAGTCGTTCTTGAGTTATATATATTATGGGATATTTTGACCAGAAAGCGAGAGGGCCAAGCGAGAAGCCAGGACCAAAACCTAATTT
Source organism: Agrotis puta (assembly GCA_943136025.2). Lineage (NCBI taxonomy): Eukaryota > Metazoa > Arthropoda > Insecta > Lepidoptera > Noctuidae > Agrotis > Agrotis puta. The sequence continues at coordinate 328,355 of OW964187.2, forward strand.
TAAATAAAGGCTTTGAGTGTGTGTTGATAGTGAGTGAGTGTTTCCCTTGAGTGAGGTACTGACCACGCTGCCGATTGAGGCGACGCGCGGCTGCGGCTGCGCGGCTAGCGCCAGGTTGAGGCACCAGTGCACCAGCAGCACGCCCAGCGACAGCCGCCCCATGGCGCGCCAGCCGCTCCAGCTCAGCACACGAGCCAGCCAGCCTGCGCCATACGACCCAACTTACTATTTTAGTTCAAGAGCGTTCTAGGATAACTTTATGGCGGTTCGGCAGTGAGCTTCAAGCGCTGGTCCACGCAGGTACACTCACGTTTCGTACATCTGTACCCCGCTGAGCCGCTATAAAGTTTTCCTTGAACTACATATTATACATACTTAAATATACTCCTATTCCTCGAACTATACTTGTGAAATTGTGAATAAAAGCTCTCGCAACGAACTTCTAAGCACAAACTATATAGCTTCTGAACTGACATAAGGTTTTTGGATCTCTGTGTAAGATTAATAATATGTATAAAACTACATGCATACATAAACTCGGGGCTTAACCCCATGGGATTACGCGGAATACCACCTTATTGGAAATTTTGCCTATGAAACCTAGAACCTCAAAAGGGTGTGGTTTCAAGGTTAGCCCCACACTGTTCATAGTATGAGTACAATTAGAAATGAATAAAGTTTCAACAAAGGACTAACTGACACATTGTAGTCAACGTTCTAAGTAGCTCATGATCCTCACCTTCGAGCCCGTTGAGCATGCCGAGCAGCACGGCGGCGGCCAGCAGGCTAAACGCGGGCCGCTCTAGCGCCACGTAGGCCGCCGTGAGCGAGCGGCCCGAGTGGCCGCGCAGCCACGAGCCCGCCAGGGTACCCGCCACCATCAGCAGCGGCGCCGCCAGGTACGGCCCGCGCAGCCACTGTGGACATAAATTATATTATTGTAACCTAGGCTCCACACTTCCACAGAGTAAGACAATGGTGTGCCACCCAGATTTAGTCAGTTATGTTTTTAAGATCACAGGGTGCTGTTATACTTGAAAAAAAAAGTAGATAACAAACATCCCAGATAGGATAGTAGAAGCACGGTGAAACTGCTCCCTTGAGTCGTACGGCAGCTTTTAACAACAGGAGACTAAGCGACACGAGGCGTCTTTTTGAACCTCCTCTCCAAGAACTGCTTCCGCTGATATGCTCCTGATCAACAGGTGTCAGGTGTGTGACTCACCTTGTAGGACGACACCTTGACGCCTGTCTCCTGCAGATCGAAGTGCAGAAAGGCGAGCATCAGTCCGATCAGGCAGGCGGGCAGACTGCCCCACGGAGCCTGGTACAGTCGGGAGAACGACGGGATGCCCAGGTACATCGTCTTCAATTGACTAAGGGGAGGCGGAAAATAACATTCATTTATATTTATTCCTGGTGTAAAAGTCATCTTTGGCGGATTTTTCCGACGAAAAAAACCTATGATTACGATTTAAAACCCATCATCACTTAATTTTATTCATATAAATAGGTTATCTCTAAAATGTAAGTTATAAGAAGCAGCTCATGTTAGAACTCCACGCGGGCGCAGCCGAGTGTATAAGACGGTATTCATACCTATTTTTACATATTGGACAAACTATCAAATACGTGATGAAACAAAAAATGAATGTCTGTGTATGACCTGGAGGCCCAGAAACTCATGGTCTTCAGTCACGCTTGTGACCATTGAACCAACCAAGGAAAAATGATCTCATACTTCGGATACGCGAAGTACATGATAGACTTCCAATGGAACACGTAGGCGAGGGCTCCGTTGAGCAGGCTGGCGAGCACCACCAGCGCCGCCAGCAGCGGCAGCGCGCGGCGCCGGCGCTGAGCCAGGTACACCGTCAGCACTGACGCCAGCACGTACAGCTGCATGTCCACCGCCAGGAACCTGGGAGGGAGGGGTTTTTGATATCTATTGTCTTATGTTGAGCACAATCACCCTTCCTTCCTGAACTGAGCCTTCTTGACGCAGCCTTGGAAACACACAACAAGTCTTTTCTTTTGTTATTTAAGTTTCTATTTTTTTAATTCTTGTGTTTATTTTGTTTGTCGTGGTTTTGTGCAAAATAAATGTTCTTTCTTTCCTTTAAGGTTCTGTTAAAGAAAAACGAAGGTTGTCGTAAGTTGTGTGGTGTTCGCCTCACCAGGTCTGCACGAGACAGATGTCCTCAGGGTCGATAAGGTTGTTGAGGTAGAGCGCGTGCGTCCAGAACTTGCGGCGGCAGGCGTCGCTCTCGGCCCCCACGGCGGGCGCCCACTGCGGCCCGGCGCCCGCGCGGGCCCACCACGTGGCCGCGTACCCCACCACCAGCAGGTACGCCGGGGATATCCTGGAGGAGGACAACAAATACGGAGATCACGACAAACAGACAAGTATGGAAGACGAAGAACAGAATGGTATTCTTAACTAATTCTACTTCCTACTAATATCCTAACCTAATATTACAAACGTGAAAGTTTGTTTGGATGGATGGATTTTGTTACTCTTTCACGGAAAAACTTCTAAACACATGTGGATAAAATTTGGTACACAGATAGTTTATAACTGGATTAACACATAGAATAGTTTTATCCCGATTTTATCTCCCTGTGGGATCATTTTCGAGTTGCAGCGGGTGAAACCGCAGCAGCTAGTATTATTTTAAATGCAAAATTACTCTGTGTGTGTCTCTGTTATCTTTGACGCTTAAACCGATTCAGATTTTGAGCTATATGGGAACGTTTAATTTTTATTGGGTTGAAAATCTTGAAGTAGTCGGGCCGAAGTTGTGTATAATATTTTACGATGTCATCTCTCCTACTCCATCATGACAAAATGTAAAACTTTTATAGTGTGATGTGCATCCGCTAGCTCACCTAGCTATCCTCTTGATGGTGATGTAGGGCAGCAGGCGGAAGGAGATCTTGTTGGTCTTGGAGTAGAGCAGCAGGTTGTAGCCCAGCAGGAAGTTGGACAGCATCACGAAGATCTGCACTACCGACGTGCCGTTCAGGAACAGCATCAGCAACGGGTGTCGCGACATCTGAGGACCACGAACAGGAACCATGCAGGCAGGTGTGTTTCATGTTTCACCAAACAAGTGACGGAACTTATTTGTATTTACGTTACGATTAATTCATGACATTGAATGTTATGTTAAATATTAATTTTGCGATGAAAGGTTCAGGCTTGGATGCAAGATAGACAATTATTGCAAACTACCTGACACGATCTACAAAATACTCGTCTCTCCCTCATTCGTATCACACCTGGTCATACCCACGGTTTCTCCATGGAATCGACCAACCCGAACCGAGCACCTGCTGTCGACGTTTTATAAGTGCCCTCATGGGCCTATGTGAAATAAAAACTTTTGATTTTGATTTTGTTGCTACGCATATTATTCACAGAAACGTAGTACCATTATATACTCTGTGACAATAGTGAGTGTTAGTCGCTGACCTGCTCGATCCACCTGGGGTTGTACAGGTACAGCTTCACCAGGATACAGCCGCTGTGCGTCGCCATGGTCAGCACCATCAGCAGCACCCTGCAGTGTAGTACTAATTGTTATTACATCGATAGTTGTAAAATCTATAATTTATCTATACTTAATTTTATAAAGCTTAAAGAGTTTGTTTGGTTGAACGCTCTAATTTCAGGAACTGCTGGTTCGTATTGAAAAAATCTTTTTTCTGTTGGATAGTCTATTTATCGAGAAATGCTTAAGGAAATAAAACACGACCGAATTGGAGCCGAGCAGTGGGGGATTGAGTCACAGAGAATGGGCTGATGACAGTTAAAATGCCGTCGCGGGTATATCCTGGATGAGATGGAACTTGGAGATTAGAATAAGCAAAAATAAGCCTATATCCAGTAGTGGTTGACTTGAACGGACCTGACTGATGATGATAACTATGACAAAAGGAAACTGAACTGACCGGATGCCCTGCACAGGCGTGAGCGAGGCCAGGCGCGGGTCTCCGTCCTCGTAGGTGGCGGTGAGGCGGCGCCAGTTGCCGCGAACCGACCACGCGCTCAGCAGCGCGCTCTCTGTCCACACGTCAGAAACACATCACAATAACAATCCAACTTACATCTTACAAACACCAACTGTGATAGCGATAAAGTCCTGGTTATTTTCCAAAAAGTAAGACGTTTAAATTTTCTATAAACTTGACATAAACCGTAGTCACAGACGATGATGCGTCTGTGACTACGATTTAGCTCAACTCACCTACACTGCAAATAGAATCATACATAAAAATGGTCCTTCGAGTCGGATCTGAACTAGGGATGTGTGTTGGACACATAAAAAAATCATATCTCATGAGTCTCCTTGTAAAACAAGACACTCACTGTTCGCATGGTCCTCAGTAGCCACATCATACACAGTCCCGATCACGTTCAGCGCCAAGATGGCGACCACCACGAACAAGAACAGCTTCTGCGGTGCGTCGAGCGGCGCGGGGCTGTGCGCGTGCGCGTACTCCTGCGCATGCGTGCGGCAGTAGGAGAGCTGCGCGAGCCGTGTGCGCAGCGCTAGCCGGCGCGCCCAGCGGGACACGCAGCGGGAGAACCGGCGGGACACGTTGCGCTCGTCCCCGCCCGCCGTGCCGCCTCCGCTGGGGACGGGGCAGCGCGAGCTGACGCAGTACCCGCGGTGCACCTGCGTGCGGTTGAAATGGTGCACGTCTTGGGAATACTCCTGGGAATCAGCAAAAGTACTTTATTGGAAAACTCAGGCTTACGAAGAAACATCAAGGAAGTGTCCCCCGGGCGGTTAATTGGTTCTTTCTCCCTGCAATCACTATCACTACATAGTATAAACAAAGTTGCTTCCCGCTGTCTGTCTGATTCAAGAGGACGGTTTGTATGTATATAACATGCATAAAATAGTAGAGATTGCACCCGTGCGGAGCCGTGCGGGTCACTAGTACAAAAATATGTTGCAAATAATAAAACGTGTTTGCCCTTGATTTGTGTTGTTTATATGAACGATTATGTTTTATAACATCGGTATTTTAGAAAAAGTTAACTAACGTCACATTTTAAGCCAATTAATAAGTTTAAGTTGCAAAAAAGCCTTCTGTTACTTTCAATACTTAACATTTAACTTTAGGTCAGCCAACCTACTAAAGTACAAAAGTCAATTGATTTTAATTGAAGTAGAGACACGGAAATCTAAAGTTTTTATGTTATTATTTATGAATTCTTTAATTGTGACCAGCTAGTATTGTAAAAAAGTAATTTTAATTTTCTCTGGCAATCTGCCTCTTATTAATGCATGGCGAAGTAAGTACAAAAGTAATGCCTACCTTACTTACTTCGCCTCCACGAACAATACCGTGAATAAAATTGATAAATTCCTGATGGAAAAAAAACTCAATAACACTTTGTCCAACCCCAACCCAACCGATTTGCCTAAACCGAACTGCGATTGGATCAACGAAGCAGTCTACAAAGTCAAAAATGAGGCATTCGGTTACCCTGTTCCCAAATGTACCTTGAGCATGTTGTAGAGGTGGTGGGGCTCGCTGAGCGGCTCCAGGTGGAAGGATCCGAGGCAGTAGAGCCCGTCGGTCTGCGCCAGACAGCTGCTGTAGTCGTCCAGGTGGTACAGTCGCGGGAACCTCGCGTACTCTTCATCTAGAAGGGGGAGGGAAGTTGATTTGCCAGCTGATGCGTTGTTACATAATCGATAACTAATCATCATTTTCCTGCCCTTATCCCATTTTACATAATCGATAGCTATTTCTTTAAAAAACGTTGCCCTACATGCGTAATTTCTCATTTAAACTCGCATACACTAACATCCATACCCAGAGTGAATCGCTCAAAGATAAAAAGATCGACCTTTGGGAAAACTAGCGAACAAAATAATATAACTTGTAAAGTCAAAATCAAGCGTAAGTAAGCTTATAAATGAACATAGGTACTAATTCGATAAAATATTGCGTTAGTTTATTTCAATTAAATACCTACGTTGGTTTATTGGTTGGTTCTTTTCAACGTTAAAAAAGTAAGTTTCCACAGACAGCGATGAACTAAGATAGACCCAAACAAAAACAATATAATCTGGTTACTTATTTGAGCAAAATAAAGAAAAAGTATCCAGGAACGAAATGCGATTGCGAGTGAGGTCAGAGTGGTGCTCTGACGCAAGTGTGACCCTTAGAGGAGTGCCTTGGCCCTCGCAGATCGAACATAAGTCGTTCTTTCACTTAAGAAGTGAAAGAGGCGAAAAGAGGCCGGCCTTTTAACAACATGTTTTAATGAGGCGACGCAGGTTTCATAGGTAATAATAATAATAAGCATCATCAGCTGGAAGACGTTGACTCTTGAACATAGGCCTCCCCCAAAGAAAGCCAGGCGGCCACGCCGAACCACAATCCGCCACTTCTATTTACCACGACAACCGACTTTGGGTACCCGCAACTTTTACTTGGAATATTTTGTTACATGTATGAAATCCGAAAGACGACGCATGGCGTACCTCAGGGAAGCATGGCAGAAAAGAGAGGTGGCCTATATACAGCAGTGTGTGGAACAAGGCTGCTAATAATGATGATAGGTCATGATTGGAATTAAATGCCTAGTTACTTTTTAACCGAAAATAGACTGTACCGCGTACTAGTTAAAATTCATAACAAAACGTACATATAACACTTTCACAATCGTCGGAGGCAATTATATTTTAGCCTCTAATTTGTCATTGATGGGCAAAGACCTTACTCCTACCAAACCTCTCCATCCTGTGCGATCTTAAGCTATGATAAATGTATATTTTATTCGCATTTTTTTTTCATTACTTATTTATTTTTAATAATAAGGTACCTACTTTGTAAACTCAGGGTTGTCTTCTGAATCTATTGTAATGTTAATTGCATACATTGGTGTTTTTTTTAACCGACTTCTAAAAAAAAACGTTTCGAAACGTTTTTAGGGTTCCGTCCGTCTGAATACAAAAACGGAACCCTTATAGGATCACTCGTGTGTCTGTCCGTCCGTCGCTTACAGTCAATTATCTCCGAATCTATTAGACCGATTAAGTTGAAATTTGGTACACATATCAATTCCTGTGACCCAAACACAGAGGTGTGACGTGAGCAGATGAAATCTGTATATGGGGGTCATTTTTGGGGGGGAAGGGGAAAATTAAAAAAAAAATCTGAAAACTGCATCGTGTGGCATATCAAATGAAAGGTCTTGTTGAGAAGATCTTAAATGTATTTTTTTGTAATTTTAAAATAAATAGTTTCCAAGTTATTCAAGAAAATAGACGAAAATTGACCATTCCCCCCCCTTATCTCCGAAACTACTGAACCTAAAATTTTGAAAAAATACAGAAATTAGTTTTCTCCTTATAGATTATAGGAAAACCTATAAGAAGTCCATGATATTAAAATAACATGGTAAATCACTCAATATTGTGCGTACCAACTTACATTTTTTTTTTAATACGTCATAAATCGTAAACCGCAATTTATCTTTCAAAGTTACAACCAACTTTTATATAATGTTACTTGCTGCTACGGAACCCTTTAAAGGCGAGTCCGACTCGCACTTGGCCGGTTTTTTTGTATTTTATTTTTATGTACTATCGCGGACTTTTCCGCCTGACCAGTTAAAAATTTTTTCGCCTAAATCGTGCGGAAGCGCCGAGCCCCGCCCCCTTACAGTTTAGGCCTATTAGGAAAGAGTCAACGTTATTAGTTGCAATCTGCTCTACGCAGGTTACTGACGTGTCCTCTGTACACTTTTGTCCGAATTTTACGCGCGAAGTTTGGCGCGCTCACCGGACCTTTTGAATATTGATCATTGCTCTGTTTACCTGACCTTTGATTGCCTAAACGTTAACCTGTGCAGTATTGGACTCCTGTGAACCTGTGCTAGAACGTTTTGTGCATAATATCTTCCAGAAATCTCAGAAGAGAAGAACGCAATGAAATTATAATTTTGCATGGACAAGGATCAGTCAAATCGCTGAGCAGCTGCATATGAGCGTAAGTAGTAGATTATTTTAATAATAATTATTATGATACTTTTTGTTATTTTCAAACACCTTAATTATTTTTTTATACATTCGATGCAAAGTGTTTATGCTGTGTAAATAATCAAAAACTTTTTAGCTCGTTATATAAAAAGTTAAAGTATTTGATAAATATGATTAAACTAGAAACAAATAGAATATTACTACGCGAACTCAAATACTATTTTCCTTTTTCTCGTTAAGACACACACTAATATCTCATCTGTTTTTATTTCTGTTGTTGATTTTCAAAGAACAATCTTTGCCACTGTATCTTATAAGTAATTCATTAGTTATTAGGTATTTCATTAGTTAATATCATAATCTTGTTCAAAACTTTTGGTGCCAAGCACAACCTAGCATATGGGTCAAAAAATTATTATTTCTACGTGAGCCCACAACCTGCCTCCCGAGTCGTCGTTATACGTAGCTATAGATGATTTATGTTGATACCCAAGGGATAAGATGAGCGCTTTAGCAGAATCAATTGGATACTAATATGAATCACATTAATAAAATTCTTAAAATAGTTACAAACACAGTTAATATTATGGATTGTCACTGACCATTTTACGAATTGTAATGTAATTCACATTATTATCCTATTTACGCTTCGACTAAAGCGGACATTTTAGGCCCCCGTACACAACTTTGCTAGTTATGTCCCACAGAAAAACTAAATTATAAGTCTTATTTTTTTAAATGCCAATAGAAACGTCATTTCTTTCGTTACAAAAAGATCATTCGTATCTATTTCGAAAAGCGTTCAGATTAGTTTGAATAAAAAATGATATTAATATCTCGGACAAATCCGAACTTCCTATTTTTTACCTCAGTATAACAAAGCAATTAGGAATAGCAGAAAGCGTCACAAAATTTTAATCCTTGCCGACAAAGTTTAAAGAGTGATAACAAAGCGCATTATCTATTATGTTTGTGGTTTTAATTTTTTTTGCTAAAAAATATAAACAAAAGTCGTCCGCCCTTTGTTTGCGTAACTATTTTCTTTGTGTCAAATTGCAAGCCGAAGTAAGAATATCCTTTGTTCTATAATATATCTATAATAAAAAATTCTAGTCATATGTCCTAAGTTATTAGGACATATATTGTATTTAGGAATTTTATTGTTATGGCATGTGATAACATGTGATCTTATGTTGGGGCAAGTTATTATTCGGACAAATGATGACTTTTAACTGAAATAAATTATGACATTTCAGATTTATGTTTAGATAGAGAGCCGATTAAAATTTTCAGGTTAACACTTTTCATAACTTGTATCTGTGACTTATGAGATTGTTTATTGTTTGTAGAGAAACACTGTGCGGCTGTGCATCAGACGCCATGAAGAAGAGGGTGTCTTAGAGGAAAGACTGCGGACACCACGTCCGTTTCTCATTCCTGAGGAAGACGTCCAACGTATGATGAATTACTGAAACTTATGGCGCATCACAAATAGGCGTTACGAACCAAGGAACGCGATTCCCAATAATAACTGAGGAAGAGTGTGTATGAGTGAGTGCTGGTGGTCCTAGAGAGCTTGTCCATATCCCAGGGCGAGCAAATGGTGCAGCTTACCGCGAACTGTTAAAACCGGTATTGGTGCCTACTGCGCAACACATGAAAAGTTATTTTACACTGTTTTAGAGAGCATTATTCATAGACATGCAATAGCAGCAATCGCGGTTGATTTGCTATCATTAAAATTTGTTGAAGAGTTCCCTCGATTTGTCCATGATCCCGTGATCAGATCCTAACCATATTATCATGGGACCATCTGAAAAGTATACCCTTTTAAACAAAAAAAGAACTTTCGATTCGGTCCAGGCGTCATCAAGAAAGAGGGTAACCTCCTTCTTTTTCGAAGTCAGTTTTTTTTTCTAATATCATGTTTGAGTAGCCATTGATGATTATTGTGTTATCTTTGTATTTATTTAAATATAGTGAAAAGTAATTATTGGTTACCGACTGTTAATTTAATTATAGGGAAGATATTGTATTTCATTATTGTTTTGTATTTAATATTTGATTTGTTGAACCATTTAACTAGAAAGTCTAATTTGAATAATAGCGAAAATTAAAATGAAATAATTCTGTATGTTACGTTATGCACGGATATTATTGTATACTTTCTCGCTTACGCACACATTATCTGTTTCATTTTCTTAGTTTAGTTTTAAAGAAACAATGTTTGCCACTGTAAAGATATTATCAGTATTAAATTAAAATCTATATATATAATCTATTTATAAGTAGCTTTCGCCAGCGGCTGCGCCCGCTCACCCCCTCCCTGCCCTTATTGCCTATGTCACTCAGGACAAATAATTACTATTGTTTATAAAAAAAAAAACTGATGCTTGTAATAATAGGTCACAGAAAGGGAGGTTTTGTATTTTTTTAAACGGTAAACTCCTTGAAGTTAATTTCATAACTTTTTCTTTGATTTTGTGTTTAACCTATTTTTACTGATTCAGTTCCTATATTGAACCTAATAAATATTTTACGAATATCTGTTTGTTTAATTTACTTTAGGTAAAATAAGGGCGAGACTAATGGGAAGCGGTCGCCTCCTTTTGCGAAGCAGTTATGCTCGCGAAAAAGGAGGCGGGCCGCGTGAGGGAGAGGGAGAGGACGGCGTCCTCCCTACACCCCAGCCGCAGTGGTAGACGGACGTCGGCAGACGACCTATTGCCACCGTAGGCGCATGCGGGCACAGAGTAATGGGCAACTCTCGGTCCGATCATGGACCATGCCCGGGTCGACGGCGCGTTGTGTTCCACGCAAAATGACGGAGGCCCCTTCTAGAGGGCCTAAGCCTGCCGGAGGGTCGCGGGACTCACGAATTACCGTGACCCCGGAACGTAAAGGGCTATTGAAGGACACCGTGGATTTTAGTCAGTACGAGTCTGACAGACCTTTCCGCTCTGCCCTGGGTGGGAGGACACATTTGATGATTTTACAACACTAAAAAAAGGTTACCTATTGCCAGTCAGTAATATAGGATTTTATAAGATTACTATAATAAATTAAAAGATATTTACAAAAAAAGGTGAATTCCGAATTTCTGACACACGCAAACACATAAGAACAAACAACGAACAAAGTTAAAAAAAACACACACATACTTATTATCAGTAACGCAGGCCAATTTAAGTTAAAATATTTTTACAATTCAAATAGCAGTTTAAAAAAAAACTCGAATGGCGTGCCTCGTCAGCGCTCGGCCGATCGGTATTGTATTTCATTCATTATTTCTACACAAAGGAAACGGGGCGGGGCTAGAGAACGTTTCTATATTGTAAGTGCAAGCAAAAATGAGCTTAGTGGTGGTCAGGCGGGAGTGTCCGCGATAGTACGTTCACATTGGACCGATTAGGAAAATCCTTTACTTTGAAAGGATATATGTATGTACATATCGTCATATCGTCTCATGGTAATCAGATCTGATAACTGGATCATGGAGAAATCGAGGGAACTCTTCTTTAAAATACATCGAATCATCATCAATTCATGTGAAACTCTATGAAGGTATAAGTTTGGAGAAGCTGACGATAATGCAGGTATAAAAATCAAAGGACAAGTTTCACAGTTCTACATTTAATAATTCAATTAAGTACCTGTTTTATTTAATATTTCATCAAAAGCTAATTATAATTATCCTATCGTTGGATAGATAGTTTAATAACTACTCAAAGCAGGTTGAACCAGGTCAAGGCCGCGCCGATAATCAAATTATTATGCTCTAACGCTGAGCACTGATAGTGACTGATACATAGTTTAACTTATGTTATATTTACTTATCTATAATCTGTTAGTTCATCTTAAAACGATCATGTATAGCAGTTAGGAAAACCGTTGGGTTAAAGAAACGAAGATCGTCCAAAGTGATGTTTGGTTGACGATTATAACGATAACCGTAACATGGGATAATCAATGCATCTCATCATAAATAATGCTTAGCTGAGGAGCTTTGCGTCCTCAAAAAGCTAAGCATTCTTCAAGTGTGGATAATGTATGTAGACATAACGATGGAAATTGCACTGAATCAAAAATAACGTTGGTACGAAAGTTAATGATTATACGAGCTAAAGAATTAAAAGTCAATTTGCTAAGCAATCTATTGTGCTGTCTGAGAATAAACGTTATTTTTAAAGAATAATAAATAATTAAAACCGACCGTGCGGACTCCGCTTTACAGGCGTGCTGCGCACACGCATGTCGCTGTCGCAATATATTGGTAAGTTAGCCAATTACACACCATCTCAAACCAGATTATTTGATTGCAGTGGGATATTACTGGTACTGAGCAATTGCACTGCTGCGCTACGTGTCGTGGGTTTGATTACCGCACGGAGAAAATATTTGTATGATCTACAAACAGTAGTGCTAGGCATTTGTTTATGTGAGTTTTAAAATGTTTGTAATAGATATGTTACGAATATTCGCATTCGCAAAATTCATGCGAATATCTTGCGAACACGGAGACTGAAAAGATACCAATATTTGGTACTCCTTCTACACAGTCTATTCATTCTTATGTTTTTCTTCCCCTCCATTCATCTTTTATTAAATCTGCCTTTATCTCGCGATTCATCAATATTAATGTTCATCAAATCATAAATATGACAATGCTATGATAAACGTGTTTCTTTCTGTTTTTCTTTGTGTTTCTTTACTTTTTCCATTCTCGTTACACAATAAGAATTTTAAAAGTAAGTTATAAGTTCAATCATTAAAAAGTGTTTTTTTTTTGGTTATTTCTGAATTATCAAATGTATTCGCATTCGTTTTGGGCTATTTAAATATAAATACCGTCGTGACAGCGATACGATGAAGAAGAAGCGTTTAACTGCATATTTTCGAACTTTTATTATAAATCACCGATCAAGGGGATCTTTTCGATGGGATGTATTCATTTTTTAACTCAAAACTCTTTCTAAATTATCACAAACTTGCAGTTAACGTAATCGTAACTTAATTTACATACTCACAAAAATTGTAATCGCTTTGAAAAATGTAAATCTGTTTTGTAACGGTAGATTAAGTAATGAAAAATAGTTTAGTTTTTTAATTGCAAACAGGATATTTTATAAAAAAATCAGCTTATGCTAGTGATGACAAATTATTTTTGATGTGGTAGGTTGTAAACATTATAAAACAATATCTTCATTTACTACTAGCCATCGAAGTAATGAATTGACACAAAACGGCATGAAGCCTAATCTAGCAGCATCCGAAGTAAGTCAGTGAAGTTCAAGACCTTGGTGACCAAAAAGGTAAATACCATTTACGTAACGAATTGTATCGACAACGATCGCCGTGAGCCTGTGACCGAGAATATTAAGGACGAGGACTGACCAACAAAAACCGGCAAAGTGCGAGTCGGAATTGCACAAGAAGAGTTCCGTACCATTCACCTTTAAAAACGGTAAAATAGTCGTGTCTGTTGTATGCGAGCCCCCTTATTCAGTGTTTATTATCCGTTGTAACAGCGGCAACAGAAATACATCATCTGTCAAAATTGCAACTGACTAACGATCACGGCTCGAGATACAAACTGGTGGTAGAGGGACAGACAGACAGACACAGATGGACAACAGTCTTAGTAAGAGGTTCCCATTTTTTATCTAGAAGCGAATCAGACTCAGAGCTTAGCTTGAATAATTTCGTATAAGAATAAGTACTTATTTGGGAATCAGCTGGATTTGTGAGCACGGGAAGGTCTTTGTTCACTTATGGACATTTTCCTACTAACCTTGGAACTTAATTTGGATGCTTTGTCTTTTACTTGGCATAATTCCCGTATCGTGGATGTGTTTACAAACATTCAAACTTATATACACAAATAATCAGATCGGGAACATTTACTTGTAGACGAAATATATATTTGTTCGTGCGGGAATCGATCCTGCGAGCATGTAGTCGCAATCGCTCAACCACTGCGTCCATCGTGCCCCCGAATATGGTTATCTATCTGATAACCATATTCGGGGGCACGATGGATGGTCTATGACACAAAGGATATTTTTATAAATCGTTAGTGCAATTTCGTGGGTCAAATACAGAAAGTCACACGGGTGCAGTCGCAGGCATAACCTAGTTTGGCTTTAAATGACGATGATCAATGATTTGCTATTCCACTACTTCGCAGTAAGCGTTTCCGAACGTATTTTATAACGCGCACAGCAAAGGGAACTCCTTGCCTGCGTCTGTATTTCCGAATCAAAGTTAGAGTGAAAATGTTTTTTCTGGGTAAGCTCGCTCCATCGTAGACTTTGTCTCAGTCACCTCTGTGTCAAGACCATCTTAAATTAAGAGAAAACTGTGAAAATGTGGTGTCCGCCTGCCGACATTATTAACCATGTATTTAATATACAGGTGCTTTAATAACTAGTTTGGGAACTAGTTTAAATGTAGGCTCCGACCTATATCGAAACAGCCTACAATCAGATCAAAACAAGAAATACAAGCGACCCAGGAAGAGCCTCCTGCATACGATATATTTAAATATGGTCTTAACATTTAAAATACTCAGTGTAAGTGAATCAATAACACCAACACTGAACAATTCCGTTGAAGTTTTATTAACTTTAGTACGGAATACTAAACCGAAGTTATTTATAAGAACATTAAGCTGATACGCGAAATAAATTTAAGTCAAGTAAAAATTCAAGTCAACTTTAACGTTTTTATGTTTATTGTGTGAATGTGAAGGTAGGCTGTACTTACACCCGAAATAGTTTTGTCAATTTAAGCAGTTTTTAATGCACAATATTCGGGGAGAATTTTTTATCTGGGCGTGGATCTGAAACTATGAGGAATATTCAAAAATACCGAAAGTGGTCTCGAGGCCGATTTTGACGAAAACTAAAACTGTTGTTGTTAATTGACCAGTTCATTTAAAAAAACAAACACGCGCTGTATTATTAAACCATCCGTTAGTGTCGCTCATAACGATCAAACCCTGGGAAGTAATGATACATGTCTTTGGGTGTTTTGTCATAATCTTAATCGTTAGCTACCATTACATCTATACACATAATAAATCTGTAGAAGTGTCAATTCTGTACATTGAAAATATTGTTAAAATAAATAGCGGGGGGTGTTGCTGGATCGATACCAAACCCAAATATGTGATTAAAAAAATGTTTGTCTGTCTGTCTGTCTGTCTGTATATGCAGGCATCACGTGAAAAGTAACGGTTCGATTTCGATGAAACTTGGTATAATTATACCTTATTATCCTGGGCATAAAATGGGATACTTTTTATCCTGGAAAAATACGTAGAAAAAAAAATCTTATTTTTCAGTAATTGTATGCCGTATTTGGGTCCAATAGATATTTATAAGATGTCATTGTCAGAGTTACTCAAAATGGAGAAATAAACCATCCACGCGAAGACCGACATCCGCGCGGACGGAGTCGCGGGCGGAAGCTAGTAAGTCATAAAACTACACAACGTGACATCCCTCCCCCTCGGCTCGTTCATACATACACTTGCATTTGTTATCTTCCTAAGCAAAAAGAAGAGCGGGTAACACCCCTCTTACTGTTAATCTCTTCTTGCCTACTACGATGTCTATGTTACCTAGAGGTTGTAATACGGAGTCACTCGGCGCCAATAGTAATCAAATCTCTCTCTTTTTAGGGTTCCGTAGTTAACTAGGAACCCTTATAGTTTCGCCATGTCTGTCTGTCTGTCTGTCTGTCCGTCCTCGCTTAATCTCTGTGACCGTTAGCACTAGAAAGCTGAAATTTGGTACCAATATGTATATCAATCACGCCGACAAAGTGCAAAAATAAAAATTGGAAAAAAATGTTTTTTTAGGGTAGCCCCCCTATATGTAAAATAGAAAGTGATTTTTTTTTTAATTTCAACCCTAACGTGTGATATATCGTTGGATAGGTATTTAAAAATGAATAGGGGTTTACTAAGATCATTTTTTGATGATGTCAATAGTTTCGGAAATAATCGCTCCTAAAGTCAAAAACAATGTGTCCCCCCCCCTCTAACTTTTGAACCATAAGTTTAGAAAATATGAAAAAAATCTGGAAAGTAGAACTTTATAAGGACTTTCTAGTTTTACTTCAAATTAACGTCAAAGTTCCCAGTTACGTTACGTCATAAAAACGTTTTTGCTAGATGCTCTGTTCGTGAGATGCTAGTCGGCCGTTAAAAAACATACACCAAATTAAATGGGATGAAGAGTAGTGGAAAAGTAAAGAAAGTACAGACATGCGTAGACTACATTAAGTATAGTAACATAATGATGCTGGTATTTGAAATGAAACGTACCGGTTACATCTGTTGCTAGTGCTGCACGCGCCGCCAACAACAGCAAAAACCAAAGGCGATCCATCTCACACACTGCTCGGAAGATCAGCTTTTAATAAAGGGTCCAACGGAACTCCTTCCAAGAAGTTAGAATCCTCTTGATACGGAAAACTAGGATATTATGCTTGTTTGTGGTCAGAACGTAGAATGAAACTGGACTAGTCTATGAGTATTTTTGTTTCTTACATTTACAAACATAACGCTTCCATGTTTTCAGTCACTTGCACTTTAGTAATATTTCGCGGCTATGTAATGAAATCTTATATTTGGAGGATGTAATTGTTGAGTAAATGAGAATAATGTCGGACACGACAGTCGGCGGGCACTTCGCGACCTGATGTAGTGGCCGCAACAGGCAGCGCCGCATGCAACACATGAGCGGCTCAATGTCACTGTCATGGGCTCTTTCTAAATTTGGCGGTATGCTATGCAGAACACTTAACTGGTGTAAACCTGGGTGATCCGGTAAACCCGCATTTTATTATTTATGTTTATGTTTGTAGCGCTCAATGTCTATGCTAATATTATCAACAGGTAAAGTTTGTAGTTAGCTAATGGGGCTGTCTCAGTAATTAATGAGCCTATTCATTTTTTTGTAGAAAAGCACTATATGATGCATATTAGTAGGGCTATCATAATTAATGTCTAGCTATTAGGAAAAGTATCAAGAGGAAGAATAATTATTCGAAGGCCAAAGGCCTGATGAGTTGTCGATATTCAAAGAACATGGATAATACTTACCTGATTAAAACTTGCGCAGATCATGGAAACATGGCAAAGATAGGATTCTTAAACCAAGCATTGGGATGAACAGAGCACGAGGTTTCCAATGATGGTGATGACTCGTACATAAGCTAAGATGGTTCGCATGTTAGTATTAACGTACGTATAAATTATTTATATTAGGGCAAAGTGTCTGGCGGTCGCGGGACTTACGAATTGGTCGCAGTGATACCGTGGATTTTAGTCAGTACGAGTCTGACAGTTCCTCCCGCTCTGCTCTGGGTGGGAGGACTCTTAAGATGATATTACCACCTAAAAAAAAGGGCTGAGTGTCTACTAGTGGAGTGGTTGCGTAAGGTAAATCTTGTATAAAAATAAGCAACAAAAGGGGCCAAGAATTGAACCCTGGGATACCCCTATTTGTATTAGAGTTCCGAGAAATCTTTTTCCGTGGATTTCCACTCTCTGAATCCTATCATTTAATTACGAAGTAAGAAGATCTGGAAAGGAGTTTCAAGATCCTTAGTGGTGAGATTTCCTAATTAATGTTATATGGAAAACGCAATCGAAAGCCTTGGACAAA
This sequence comes from Agrotis puta, assembly GCA_943136025.2. Lineage (NCBI taxonomy): Eukaryota > Metazoa > Arthropoda > Insecta > Lepidoptera > Noctuidae > Agrotis > Agrotis puta. The sequence goes on from OW964187.2 coordinate 346,041, forward strand.
TTGCATAAAATGCCCAAAGCATTGTCAGCTGACGTTTGTTCGTTTTCTTTATACACCGCCATGTTTTCATTCTCAGCTAAGCTAGCGTCACACACGTAGGTATAATGTTAGCGAGGGAGAATGTATAATTATAATCTTGCACTTTATTAATATGCGGAAACGAAGAAACATACACACGTCAGCAGATGTTTGTACAACGTTGTAAATTGTTGTTAGTGCACAGGTAAGCAGAAACGAGGAAATCAATTGCATTCCACAAATATGTTCATTAGAAATGTTGCAGTGTCGCAGTTAGTAGTCAAGGATCTCCGGAGTCCGGACCATCATCTTGACTCAACTGGTATAGTTGTGCGGTTCTAGTTGTTCAATCCGGACGATGCAGGGCGCTTGTATAAAGATACTGGTGTCATGTACCAACGAGTTGTAATAAACCAGTATTGATCGGGAAGGGTATAATTCTGGCTATCCTAGTACCTATATTCTTACTTTATTTGTTCGTTTATTTACTTGTTTCTCACGCTTTCACGCCCGAATCACCATCAGCTGCCAGTTTTTTCAACTTTATAGGGGTTCCTGTCTAGCCTGATGCAGCTGAGTATTTAATATGGAGTGGACAAGGTACCTCTTCGTAAGACTGGTTGTCAGATTTGACTACCAGTAACGATTGATTTCATGCCTTAATCGTGATCGGATTTTTTTGAATTTTGGCAAGAGAAAAATCCAAAGGCTGTTTTTTGAGGAAGGGAAATTTCTGGAAAACAAGCTAGTATTCCAATATAATGTATTCAAAAGGGCCAGCAAAAACATATTTTTAATCTTAACGCATTACAATAAAATTAATGTAACCTTGAGTAAAGAAATAACTTTGGACATCGCATCATTCGCATCTCAGAGATAGCTTGCTATGGGCATCTCCACTGCACGCCAGTTTTAGTTTAACATGTTTTCTTTAAATATCGGATCGAAATAAATATTGTAGTGTTTGTTGTAATGTAAAGGACATTTTGCGCTGATCGACCTTGCAGTGTTCATAGAACTCAAATGGAATAAACTGGAACACGCAGAAAACACGTTTAACGCAAGTTCAGTAAAAATCGGTCAAAATCACGTCAATGGCAGTGTGTAATGTCACCAGTCTTATCACTTCCTTCTGGGTGACGGGAGCGTGCTCTCGCGCGGTGTACATTGCGTACTACAGCAATGCATGTGGTATTTTATACTCTGGTAGAACAGCAATGTATGCGTGGTCTATGTAAATGACTGTTCTGAATTTTTGATACGAGTTCATTATTGATTTTTGTTGATTTGATTTACTTTATAAAGCAAGCGAAGGACATTGTTTAAAACCTTGAGTGTTTAATTCTATGTTTTGATGTAGGTTTAAGTGCAAGGTGATAGCGAGTTATAGAACCAAAAAAATGGCAAACACCTTTAATGGTTAAGGTCGAGGGCTTGGCTCCCATATTTGAACAAGTCTAATTCGATGCAGATGCCTTGACCGTAAATGTAAAACACTACCATTTGTAAAATGGAAGATAAATGTTTGTCGGTATTCAAAAGTTGAATTTTCCGCATGTTAACTATTTTATTATGGGAAACTATAAACCGAGCCACAAAATTACTAATTCAGCCACGAATTAGATTTAGGGGGAAAGTCGCCTCTTACAACACGGCAACATTTTTAATATTGGGGGCACCCCAAGGTTCGGTTTGGTTAGGTTCCTTTTAACCCCTCGGACAGAAATAGGAGCCCCGTCCACCGGGGCTCCGTCAACTACGCCTTATCTTGGTCTATTTTTTTTACATTTCCTGATTATTCAATTTATTTGAGTCTTGAATAATTTTGTGGCTATTGCAGTTTTTAGTGGAGAATAATGCTAGTTAATAGAAGCCGCTTTAATTATTAAGCTGCATTGCGAACTTGATAAACATTATCGTCAACGTATTAACTACAATACGTCATTATAATTATTATGGTAATATCGGTATTAAACTTTCGAAAGACACGGATTTCCGGGAGATAACGCTTGACTCCATTACTTTTTAATTGATTGTAAATAGGGCTCGTTGGAAATGTTCATGACATTTGTAACACTTGTTTTGCGGAATTACAGTGGAAACTTTAGAGATCTTTACTATCTAGGCTTATTTCACTAATATTGCAAAAATTGGAAGACACAGTTGGTCGACCGCTACGCAGCGTGTCCTTGGTTCGATCCCCGCACGGAACAAATATTTGTATGATCTGCAAGTAGTTATTCCGGATCTGGGTGTTTGTGTGTGTGAATTTCTATGTTTATAAATGCACCCACGATACAGGAGAAATTATTAGTACGACCTTAATTTTTTTATAGATGGATGGATTTATCTTTTCAAAATCAATTCATTTATTTCAATTAGGCTAATCACATGCATTTCTTAATCGTCCATAGAAATAAATCTAAGAAAATGAATGGAAACAAAAATAAATGGTGCCGCAGACCCATTCACGAGACATAATAACTATGATAGTACTGTGGGTGCCCATTTCTAAGCGTAGATATCTATGGAGAAGAACAGGCAAGAAACTCCATATTACCCATTTACCCAATCACGCCAAGAAGTCCTGGTATTACATTCCCAGGACACGGCAGGAGGTATAGCCGGGTACTGACCCGGTTACCCGGCGGGTCATGTAACCATTTTTCATTTCATGACTCATTTTACACAATATAAGGGAAGGCCACATTTGTTTGTTGGTTTTTTTGTGCAAATTGTACACCTCAGACTACCAACAGTAATGTTTCTCCTTTCTCTTATATCCATTCAAAGGTTGTCTTGAAGAGATCGCTTTTAGCGATAAGACCGCCCTTTGTGTCACACTATGTATACGATATATAAAAAAAAAAAAAATATTCCACAACTATCACACAACGCCATCTAGTCCCAAGCTAAGCAGAGCTTGTGTTATGGGTACTAGACAACTGATAAACATACTTATATATTTCTAAATACATACATATTATAGATAAATTACACCCAGACACAGAACAAATGATCGTGCTCATCACACAAACATTTGTCCTGGGTGGGAATCGAACCCACGACCTCCGGCATAGCAGTCAGGGTTACTAACCACTAGACCAACAGGCCTGTCACTCTGTACACACACACACATATACTCTGTACTAATAAGTTGTATGGTGTGTATAATAAATGTATTCTATCTATCTCTCGCCAGTAATGTTTATTTGCCATGTTCAAGTTCCACATGTGTTCCAGTTCACACCTATATGTACGTAATGCGCGACACTTATCTGATAAAATAAATTTAATAATATAAGAATTATTAAGAATGCAGTGCGTATGAACGATAATGACTTATATGTTGAGGCAGGTCCGGTTCTCGAAGACATATCGACGATGAAGAGTCAATATATAATATCTAACATTTTGGCCATTTTTGTTTTATTGCATTATTTATTGTAGAATAGAGTAATGCACATGCTGACAAAGATCTTAGGTCTGTTTCTTATTAATTTTGCAAGATAAACAATTATTGCAATATATACTAAGTGGTGTTACGTCATTTACGATGGCAATAAATACTAATAAAATCTATCTAAAATATATCTAAAAACTAATAAAATCATTCATTAATATATTAATATTGTAGTCATAAGTATAATATTGTAGTCAGTTTACATAAAACATTTAAAAAATCAAATATACTAAAAAAATAATTAAACGGACTTGAAACGTTTTTTTCGCCTCCTGTAAAGTTGCGTTTTTGCAGTTATTATTTATTGACTCTTCATCGTCGATATATAGTAATTTAAACTGTTATTTTTGTCTACATACAGATAGGTAAGAACGTAAAGTTAACAGTAAAGAACCATAACAATGTTATTCCACGCTAAGTATCTCTCTCAATAAAGCTTTATGTTGTTGTTAGCACAAACTGAAAATAAAACATAACACTAAGTACCGGAGAGTTCTATATGTACATAATATCGTGAAATTCGTGGACAAAACATTCGTTTAGCTGTAATCCAAAATGAGGTAGATCGCCGGATAAAACAAAATTGGAAATGATATTGTATACATTGTTATGATTTTAATTGGGTTTATAATGTTCTTAGGGGTTTTTAGTATCAAAGTTTTTGTAATTCAATAATAATATATACTGCAATTTTTAGATACCCAAGAGAAGATTTTATTTTTTAACTAGCTTCCGCCCGCGACTCCGTCCGCGCGGATGTCGGTCTTCGCGTGGATGGTTTATTTTCCCATTTTGAGTAACTCTGACAATGACATCTTATAAATATTACGGCGCTGAATCCACTGCGGGTAATGCAACGTGTGTTCGCGGTTCTACAGAACAACGTCTATGAATAAAACTGAAAAATAAGATTTTTTTTCTACGTTTTTTTCCAGGATAAAAAGTATCCTATGTTATGCCCAGGATAATAAGGAATAATTATACCAAGTTTCATCGAAATCGAACCGTTAGTTTTCACGTGATGCCTGCACAAACAGACAGACAGACAGACAGACAAAAATGTAATCATATATTTGGGTTTGGTATCGATCCAGCAACACCCCCCGCTATTTATTTTTTCAATATTTTCAATGTACAGAATTGACCCTTCTACAGATTTATTATAGTATAGAAGATATCTTCTACCACAGACACAGGGCACAGAGTATTAAAAATAGAGCAATGACCATAGACATACTATATCGACTATTGGTTCGATAAATTACTGTTTATATAGATTAGTATAATTCTTTCAATATTATTTAACATATATCACTTAAAGAAGTATAACGTATACCAACACTCCTGAAAAACAAAGCTATGTACACTGTTATACTTCTTACACTGTTCTATGGATGCCTATATACTAGGCATTAACGTTATAATGCTCAATTTGCATAGTAGATCCTCGTTAACATCTGAATAACAGGCATCCGTGTAGTCTATAATACGCTTGCCGCCATCGCGGGTTCCACCGCACCGGATGACTTATTTTAATTCGCAAAAGAAACCTCGGCTTGTGATTCCACCAAAAGAGTCGAGCAAGTTTGAGAAAGCCGACAACTAAACTCTTCCTTGGTGGAAACGGTTTGCGTTTATTTCGTGAGAACGAAGACTAAACCACTCATCTTTCGCTTAAAAACAAAGCTACAGACGTTACCGCCACCCTGGAACACAAGTTGACGGAACACCGTTTATCGTAAATCATGACAGTCCATGGTACTTCTACTAATAATATAATTTTTTACTACATATATATTATAGGTGAAAAACGCGTTCATTCGGCTCTAAAATCGAAGTACTCATTTTATGCTTACACAGTGCGCTAGCGCCGACGGAAGAGATGTATATTTTAATCATAACCGTAAATGGGGCTACTATAACTTCACATTTATGTAATCACTAGCTTCCGCCCGCGACTCCGTCCGCGCGGATGTCGGTCTTCGCGTGGATGGTTAATTTCTACACTTTGAGTAACTCTGACAATGACATCTTATAAATATCTATTGCACCCAAATACGGCTAAGCCTATAATAATTAAGGAGATTCGCGGTTCTACAGAACAACGTCTATGAATAAAACTGAAAAATAAGATTTTTTTTTCTACGTATTTTTCCAGGATAAAAAGTATCCTATTTTATGCCCAGGATAATAAGGTATAATTATACCAAGTTTCATCGAAATCGAACCGTTAGTTTTCACGTGATGCCTGCACATACAGACAGACAGACAGACAAAAAATTTTTTATACACATATTTGGGTTTGGTATCGATCCAGCAACACCCCCCGCTATTTATTTTTTCAATATTTTCAATGTACAGAATTGACCCTTCTACAGATTTATTACCTACTAGCGGGCGCCCGCGGCTCCGCCCGCGTGAATGTTGGTTACCGCTGCAAAAGCCTACTCAGGAAAGACACGGTCAGCAACATGATTCCCAGGTCTATTCACAGACACCGAGATACAAAGACACTAACATCGACGACGCAGTCATCACAAACACTCTTCTACACCGATTTACATGATTCTTTTTTTATTGAGTAGGTAATAATGTTAACTTTTTTAATTAGGGATGAGTGAGAGTGTTGTAAACGTAAGAGTAGACAAATATAATCAGAAAGCTCCGAATTCCTAAGCCATCGGGAGTTTCACGTGTTATTGTGAGTCAACCATAAAAGATAGAGATATGTTGTCAAGGAATATTTTTATATAATTTTAAGGAGAACATTTCCGTGATACATGTTTTCTATGTAGCTTTAACCATTAAGGCTGCACACGCGACGGAAGCTTAAAAAATGGAGTAACTTCTCCCGTTTTCCCAATATTTTCCTTCACTGCTCTGCTCCTATCGGTCGTAGCGTAATGAAAAGTATACTATAACCTGCCCAGGAGTATGAAGAATAATTGTGCCAAATTTCGTTAAAATCCGTCGAGTAGTTTTTGTTTCTATAACGAACATACAGACAGACAGACAGACAGACAGACAAAAATTTTACTGATTGCATTTTTGGCATTAGTAACGATCCCTTATCACCCCTTGATAGTTATTTTTTAAATATATTTCATGTACAGAATTGGCCTCTCTACAGATTTATTATAAGTATAGAAGATATGTATATAGATATAACATAACAAAGCCATATTAGTTTGCAAAGACATTCAAAATAACTTAAACATCAAGAAAGCATCACTTTAGCGTGTAGCCAACTAGCTAATATGGTCGTTGGTAGCTAATCTAGTTCAAGGATGATATTCACGAGGAGTACTCCACAGAAGGAATATCGTAGTGATTCACCAACTTGTATGGCGACGTATCCTTGCATTTATCGACATTATTTGGCGCACAGATTTATTTGAAAAAGCTTTTAATTGATGCTAAATCAATTTGCCAAATGAAGATGTACCAAAGTCATTATTCCTAATCTTGTTTGGCCTAGAATTCAAAATCAAAGTCAAAACCAAACCATTATTTAGTTCGGCCATGAAAAATGCAAACGTATTTCAGTTTTATGTAAATAAATATTAATAGACTCAACTGATAGCCATTTTAATAGGAGAACTCGTGAAGCCGATGTCATCGATGATTTATGATTACGACATTTAGGTCTAGCACTTCCACTGGTCACGCGAGGTTCCTTGTTTTTTTTTTATTAGGAAAAACCCAGCACACTATTCCCAAACCACTGCGACTCCTGAAAACCAGAATCAACAGTGGCAACCACCAGAAAAGCGCCAAGACAATGAAGCTCGACGTGTCCCGGAGAATGAATATACCTGTCTTGGATCCTGCAACGAAATGAACCAGAAAAGAATAGTGGAGGAGTAGGAAAAATATGTTTCCACTTTCCTCAATGCAAGCAGGAGACAGAACAAAACAAGGCCAATAGGCACAAAGGGACATTACAACTGGGAGAAGCCCAGTTGCCTAGCACCACGGGTAATAATGAATACAAATATTAATGGGTCCTAAACTGTGAGCTGCTAGATGACTTGGTTACGTTTTATTTCTAACTGGGAACTGAAAGAGTAATAAAGGCGTCGCAAAGCGGATTGATGACTTGTTCACCCCAAGTCATCTATACCATTAATGTGATTGTCAGCGACACAGCGGCCTCTTTGACTCTTACAAGGAGCCCTCGCGCTATTAGCTGCTTCATTTATCGCTTTGTAGAATGCAATCACTGAATTATTAAAGTTAGTAACTGAATTAATAAAGAAGATGATTAAGAAAGAAAGAAAAAGAAAAACTAGATAAATTTTGTCATTTATTTGTTTAAATATTCTTATATGCCTCCTACAACTTGCAAAAAACATACACTACTCGTATTTTTAACCGACTTCAAAAAAAGGAGGAGGTTATCAATTCGACTGTATTTTTTTTTTTATGTTTGTTACCGCCTTACGACCGACTGGGTGAACCGATTTTCAAAATTCTTTTTTTGTTTGAAAGATGATGCTTCCCATGTGGTCCCATTGTCACCAAATCAGGATCTGATGATTAGATCTTGGAGAAATCGAGGGCAACCCTCAAATTTTATGGGCCCACCCATCGTTTTTCGTAAATTTTATGAAGTAATTTAAGTACTTGCGTATGGTAATCATCATCTTATGTAGCTGAGCTGATGATGGAAGGTACAACTCCTTAACAGTAGTTTGTTACCGCATTACGACCGACTGGGTGAACCGATTTTCAAGATTCTTTTTTTGTTTGAAAGCTGGTGCTTCCCGTTTGGTCCCATTGTCACCAAATCAGGATCTGATGATTGGATCTTGGAGAAATCGAGGGCAACCCTCAAATTTTATAGGCCCACCCATCGTTTTTCGTAAATCTTATGAAGTAATTTAAGTACTTGCGTATGGTAATCATCGTCTTATGTAGCTGAGCTGATGATGGAAGGTACAACTCCTTAACAGTAAGCAGTAGGCATCGACTGATTCATTGTTCGCATATCTCCGGAACTACACGTCCGATTTAAATAATTCTTTTTTTTGTGCTAGGTATCGTTCAACTTAGGGAATACTGCAAGTTTCATCAAAACCGGTTCAGTAGTTTTTGAAATAGGGAATTTTATTAGCTTATTGTGTACATGAGGGATGTTATTACCAGTGCTACGGATTATATTATATGTAAGAATTTGGTTTGAATATTTAAACTAAAAAGAGTAAAATAAAAAACTTTTTCAAAAAAAATGTAACCACCTTCAAAAAGAACCACAAAAAAGGGTAAAATAATCTACAAAATAACTCTTATTTCGGAAGTCGATGGCTTTGTTATTTTTTATTTCATTGTTTTTTTCATGGTTCTTTTTGAAGGCGGTTACATTTTTTTTGAAAAAGTTTTTTATTATAATTAAACATTAATTAGTTAATGAAAGGAAACAACCACAGATCACTTAACACTAATTTAGATACTGTATAATCCTGTTCCTTCTACGCGCTGGCTACGGCGTAGCAGCTACGAGCTACATGGTGCAAGCTATAAAATTCATCAAATGTACGAGTATGTCAGGCGATCGAGAAAATTACGTTTGCATGTGAGTGAAAAGTGTTGAGCAAGTATTAGTTGCAGGTGATAAAGTCAGCGGGTCAGCTATCACAAGTTAATATGCAATCAATATTCCTAGCCAGGAATCTGACCCGCTTTTGCAAGCGAGGCTGGCGAGTTGTAAAAACCAACTGACAGGCCTTTGACAGGCCTGTTGGTCTAGTGATAGTGACCCTGACTGCTATGCCGGAGGTCGTGGGTTCGATTCCCACCCAGGACAAATGTTTGTGTGATGAGCACGATCATTTGTTCTGTGTCTGGGTGTAATTTATCTATAATATGTATGTATTTAGAAATATATAAGTATGTTTATCAGTTGTCTAGTACCCATAACACAAGCTCTGCTTAGCTTGGGACTAGATGGCGTTGTGTTGTTATATAGTTGTGGAATATTTATTTATTATTATTTTTAACTAAATGATCCGGCACATTAATTTTCCGTCTCTTTAAATATTCAATTGTAAAGGATTCGAAATGCCTCAAAGACTTTTATGTGACCGCAAAAACGAAAAAAACCGCATCTTTAAATACGTCTAGCTTCGTTTAATACCACTTTTGTTCAACCAGGTTAGCATATCTGTGTTTAGGGATAATTGAAGAAGTATTGAGCAAGTTTTCAGCCTCAAGCACTTTTCCATAATTTCAAGTAGCTCTTAGGCCAGGGGTGCTAAGACAGAAAACCTCCACGTGCGCCCGTGGACTGGAGTTCCTTCTCGGATACGTCCGGGGGGAAGACCAGTTTTTCGGGCCGGTGCACCCTGGGATGCGGGCAAAAATTCTTCCTTAGGAACTGTGTGCCTAAGGGGTCTCTTTGCCCATATGCGAATAGCCTGTCGGGTGTACGCTCCAACGCGTGTCCCTCTGAATAGCAGAGGGCACAGCGGTGGAGCGGCCTTGCGGACGGTGAGTAATGGGTAAGCTCTCCGTCCGACCAAGGACCAAGCCCGGGTCGGTGGCGCGTCGTGTTTCACGCGTCACCGACGGGGCCCCTTACGGGGCCAAATGCCTGCTGGGGTCGCGGATTTTTTCTTAAAGGGCCCGAAGAAACACGGGTGGATTTTAGTCAGTAAGAGTCTGACAGTCCCTTCCGCCCCACCCAGGGCGGGAGGAATCATTTGATGATTTTGCCACCCTCAAAAAAAAAAAGAAGCTCTTAGGCCAAAAAGTCATGTAAAGGCTTCTGAATCACATTATTACTAGTAAAGTAGGTGCACCATATTTTTTAAAAGTCAATACAACACATCTGATTTACAACAAGCTGTGTGTTTGTCCCTGTGTGTACTTGTGCACACAAACTGTACAGCTGCACAAATGTTTCATGTAATGTCGTTGTTGATCAACAACAAACCAATAACCATTATGCGACGAGTTCTTTTAACTAAAAGCATTACATATTTTGCTTATGTTATTTATTATTCAGTTGCGTCAATTTAATAATTGCTAGTACACTATTATTAACTATATTGATAAATAATTAGTTATTTGTTTTCTTCGCTTTAGAAAAATAATAATTTATGTGTTTTTATTCATGCAAATAATAGAATGCTAAGTATTATTGTATTAGGTGTTGTTATTTATAGTTGTAATTTATGTGTTCAAACTGTTTAAACATATTTTTTATTATAGATGTGACTGTGTCGAACTAGTCGGCCACGCCGATCATTATTGTCGATGTTTCACACACAGCTGACTTACTCTCATTAATTGCATTCTATCACACCTGTCAAATGGCTCGTAGAAATTAATATTATGTAAAATGTTATTTTTGTAAGCCTGCCGGGGTCGCGCGAATGTCTTATCGAGTTACCGTAACCCTAAGAAGTAAAGGGCTACTACAGGTCGTACTTCAAGACAAAATTACTTGAATGCGACGGTTATAGCACGTTGAGTAGCGTAACTTTCACTTAACTATACGACTAACGACTTGTTGTTTCTCCTGTGACGCGACGCGGCGTGAGACCATCAGCGCACCCTAAAAATATAACTTTATTTACTGCAAAGATACACATTCCTGCGCACAGGTCACGTGGCGCCTTGGCGTGAACTGACCCTTAAGAGAAAGACAAACAAAATTGAGTGTCAAAGAAATAAACGATTCATAAATTGTAATGCTGATCAAAAGTAAAAATATTGTCAAAAAATCATTTTAGCCGACTAGTCCGTGCTTGTTGTCTCTAATTTCTACCATAGTGCCAATAAAGAATGAAAGCAGACCACCTTGATATTGAAGCAGTGTGCAAAGATCATTGGCGTTTCATATTACGTCGCTGCATAAAAGTTTGATAAAAAATATTATGCACTTGTTGTTGAAAAATAAAAAAAATACCTATTATGCGAATAGTTCGTTAAACTTACAACACATATTATTAAATGTTGCACTCATTATTATTTATCACTTGCTCTATTATTATTTATTACATTAAAGTAACGTTAACTATTTATTATCTTCGATGTGTAAACATTAATTTATGTGTTTTTGTTAAATGTACTTATATTTATACAAAACATGTTGTTTATGTGTTCAAACTGTTTTTATTATTTAATTATTATAATACTTGATATACATAGATTACAGTAGACAACCTTGGTACAATACTCAAGGAGCATTGAGCTTATACATGTCTTTGAACAGAGGGCGTTGTTGGTAAACATTCTGGACGATTTTGAGGAAAATAAAGATGGTGGTGAGTTCGTTTGAGCACGCGCCTTAAGCTCCTTGTAGTACCTACAAGGATAGACGTGCTTTAGAGTGATTCGTAATGAAAGTAAGAAGAGCTAGAGACCACAGCGTCGCACTCACAGTACAGGGCACAGCACAGGGGCTCTATCCCGGGCACGCCGCGATTGCGGCGGTATGATCCCTCTTTGAGGAGTGGCTGGAGAAAATCCACGGTGTCCTTCACTAGCCCTTTACGTACCGGGGTCACGGTAATTCGTGAGTCCCGCGACCCCGGCAGGCTTTGGCCCTCTACAGGCCCCGTCACTATGCTGACACTCTTTGAGGTGCGCGTGGAACACAACGCGCCGTCGTCCCGGGCATGGTCCATGGTCGGACAGCGAGTCGCCCATTACGGTGGCCGGAGATAGTCTTGCGACGTCTGACGCCGTGGGCGTCTACCACTGCGGCTGGGGTGGAGGGTGTCCTCTCCCTCACGCGGCCCGCCTCCTCCTTCGCGAGCATGAATGCTTCGCAGAAGGAGGCGACCGCTTCCCACTCCGTCTCGCCCCGCAGCATGGCCTCGACCAATGCCGGGCGCGAGAGGTCTCCGCCTATCGCCGTCGTGAGGACTCGGCGGTGCTCTGCCCAAGCGGGGCAGTCCTGCACCGTATGCTCCACCGTGTCCTCCGGACGATCCTCGCAGTGGTGACACCCAGGCGTTTCTTCCCTCCTTATCTGACACAGGTACCTCCCGAAACTTCCGTGTCCAGTGAGGACCTGGGTCATGCGGTAGGTAAGGACGCCGTGACGCCTATGCAGCCACTCCTCAAAGAGGGGTCTTACCGCCGTGATTGCGGCGTGCCCGGGAGGACACGCTTGGCACTTGTTCAGTCTATGTTGCAGAGCGAGGGGGGCGGGAAGCCATCACCTCCTTCTGTAATGATAGCAAAGGAGGAGGCGGAACACGTGGGAGAAGACATCCTCCATCTCAAGAACCAGACACCGCGGGAGACGCCCAGAGCGTCGGACGTAATTTAGCGATTTCCAGTTACCGTAGACGCGCGCTTGCGAGCGACAAGTAACGGATAGCTTAGCCATAGTGTTCCAGGCGCGCCTCAAAGAACTCATAGCGAACTGGCGAGGTTCTCATACGGCCAAACGCCTGCTGTAGTCACAGCACCGTCTGTAAAGATAACCTTGGAACGCAAAGGGCAACTCTAGGAACAGGGAACGGGGAGAATTTTTAGAACGTTATGAGAACAGGATCCGATTGTAAAATATTAAGGTCAATACACACCGATCCGCGACGCTGCGCGCACATTCATCAATAGAGCACCTCTAAATCTAACTTTATTTACTAGACGAAAAGGTTTCACACTATTCCAATATCTTTGTATGTGTGTATCTCAGTAATTGTTATTGAAGGATGTCTGAATTTCAGGGTAGTAGTAAGTACTAAATAATAACAAAGTGGAAAGGAAAACTATCACAGCTAAGGAGGCTTTACAAGTTTACGATAGGATAAAATATTTCCTAAACATAATGTATGAGAGACCGTGTGATGTGTAAGTGGAAATATACTCGTAAGTTTGTTTTTTAGCGCGCACAGCGCTCGCCCATGTGTATGTTTGCTATGATATTTACTGTAGGCAACATTAAAAGAATCGGTCGAATAGGTTAGGAGAAGATTTACTGTAAAGGATGGACGGACACACGACGGATCTTATCAGGGGTTCCGTTTTTTAATTTGGTTTCGTAGTTTTACATTTGCAGTTGAATAATATGTTCTCCTGCACATTATGATTTACACCTCAGACTACCAACAGTAATGTTCTCCTTTCTCTTATATCCATTCAAAGGTTGTCTTGAAAAGATCGCTTTTAGCGATAAGACCGCCCTTTGTATCACCCTATGTATAAGATATACTCTATACCAATAATTTATATGGTGTGCATAATAAAGTGTATTCTATCTATGTTTAGCAAAGTACGAGTATGTTATCGTTTATATTTTGTAAGTTGGTCGACTCACCGGACACGGAAGTTTCGGCAGGTACCTGTGTCTGATAGGGAGGGAAGAAACGTCTGGGTGTCACCACTGTGAGGATCGTCCGGAGGACACAGTAGAGCATACGGTGCAGGACTGCTCCGCTTGAGCAGAGCACCGCCGTGTCCTAACGATGGCCATAGGCAGAGACCTCTCGCGCCCGGCATTGGTCGAGGCCATGTTGCGAGGCGAGACGGAGTGGGATGCGGTCGCCTCCTTCTGCGGAGCAGTCATGCTCGTGAAGGAGGGGGCGTGCCGCGTGAGACAGAGGGCAACGTCCTCCCTCCACGCCAGCCGCAGTGGTAGTCGCCCACGGCGACGGACGTTCTCAGACTATCTCCGGCCACCGTAGGCGCGGGCATGCGGGCAGCGAGTAATGGGCTACTCGCTGTCCGACCATAGACCATGCCTGGGTTGACGGCGCGTTGTGTTCCACGCGCGTCTCAAAGAGTGTCAGCAAAATGACGAGGCCCCCCTCTAGAGGGCCAATGCCTGCCGGGGTCGCGGGACTGTACGAATTACCGTGACCCCGGAACGTAAAGGGTTATTGAAGGACACCGTGAATTATAGTCAGTACGAGTCTGACAGTCGCTCTGCCCTGGGTGGGAGGACTCATTTGATCAAACTATCACGATTAAAAAAAAAAAAAAGTTGTTCGACTAATATTCGTAATCTTGTGAAACCTACTTGGCTTGGATGGCTTCGTTAGCAGATGTTGAATGAATGTATTTTCTTTGTCTATTTACAAGTTGTACTGCAAATACCGTAATGACAATTAATATTGACTTAGTTTTGTGGTGCGATCTATTATTGTAGGTTAACATGTGGTCCAACATTGGCAGTTGTTCTGCAGGTATATAAGACGCCACCAGCCGACACTGGAACATTGCAACTTGTGCAGCCATCCCCACAACTGAAACTACTCCACTGAACCAACATGAAGACCTGCTCCGCACTCGCTTTACTGGTAAGCTAGTTGTCTGCTGTGATGAAGATCAGAGTCACTTCGATGGTGATGGCCACTCTTAGAGAACAGTTACGACTATCATATATTTTTGCAGGTGCTGGTGGTGCTGACACTAGCGCCTGCAGTGGTGCACTCCTGCAGTGATGTAGCATGTGTAATGAATCCCGCATATACATACGTAAATTGTGTAAAACTAATAGCATTCATTGATGCAAATGCATGTCTGGCAGCGCTAGGTAACCTAACCGTCGTTTGCAGCGATTCGAAGTATAAGTCGGTGCTCGATTTATGCTTGGTTTCGATTTAAGTATGATGTAATTGAATATTTGGGTACAATAATACAATCGAGTGTGGTAGATATTTATTATTTTCATTTTATTATTAGTAGCTTAGTAATTTGACTTGTCTTTCAATTTAAAGAGGAACAATACAATAAGCTACACTTGCGTACATTTGATGTATTAACAGCTTTCTAATCCCTTGTTTTTACTAAGAAACAAGCTGTAGAAAAAAAATTGTAGAATACATGTATGAAAACAAGGGGTAAGAGGCAATTATGTCATTTTTTAGATAATTAATTCGTAATATGAAAATTAGCCATATAATTATTACATTGTATGTTTACTTCAGTTACCTGATCAAATGTAGCTTACCACAATCGTATTTGTAAATATGTATTATGATGTTTGAAATATATATTATGTGAAAAGAAACATTTTTTATTGCTCCCAGCCGCAGTTGTGACAAGAAAAAAGTGAAAACCAAGAAAAATAACTTATTAAATGACTGGCGACTTCGTACGCGGATCCTGTTGCTTATGCCAGCGACAACGGGCTCGTCAAAATCACAGACAATCTGACGGATATTTTTATTTTGGATTATTACTAATAGTATTATTTCCTTTATTCATTTTTTTTCCTATCTGTTTACATTTTTAAATATTTTTACAAAAAAGAAATAAAAAAAAACATTTAAAAATATAAAAAAATAGTGGTCCACCAACATCGGGAACAGGGTCCAAGATGCCGGTGGTTAGGGCTCTAGAGAGAGGAACCTCCTCACAATGCGCGCCGTGTCCAAAAGAACTGCTTTCTGCATCAAGCCCTTGAGCCAGCTGCACAACGAGAGCCTCTTGAGGTGTTGGTCGAGGCTCTTCGCAATGAGTCCATTGACCGAAACGACTATCGGTACAATGACTGCTGAGTCCACGTTCCACATGTCGACGATCTCGTGAGCTAAATCAAGATACTTGATTTTTTGATCATTTTCAGCTTTCACGAGATTTTCGTCATGAGGGACGGTGATATCAACAATCATTGCACGGCGCTCTCGGCGATCTACCACCACAATATCAGGCTTATTGGCTACAATAGTCCTGTCAGTGATGATAGATTGATCCCAATACAATATGGCATGACCGTTTTCAAGAACTGGGTCGGGCACATACCTGTAGTATGGTACTTCAGAATCCACAAGGTTGTACTGCAGGGCAAGTTGCTGGTGGATAATCCTAGCTACTAGATTGTGTCTGTGCAAGTACTCGCCGTTAGCAAGACGAGAACAACCGGAAACAATGTGTCTGATCGACTCACCGGGACGGTGGCATGCCCGACAGATGTCAACCGTACCGTCCTTGACAATATATTTCCGGTAATTGTTCGTCATGATAACTTCATCCATAATTGCACAGACAAAACCTTCGGTTTCCCCGAAGAGGTCACCGAAACGTAGCCAGGCCACAGACGCCAAAAGGTCTACGTCAGGTCCGTGAAGGGCCCGGTAAAACCGTCCGTGTAGCTCCTTGCTCTGCCATACCTCCTTGCGATCATTAGTATCCAATACCACAGGTTTGCGCCAGTTCTCGTTAGCCAAGGAGAGCGGGGTAAGGCCTTTATCCACTGAGACTACATCTCGATGCATCCCCACGTCGGCTTCAAGGAAGAATTCCCTGAGACTGCATACCTCACGGTTGTGCAAGGTCTTAGCATTGAGGAAGCCACGACCTCCACACTTCCGCGGGATATACAGTCTCATTACCGATGATCGTGGGTGATGCATCCGATTTGCAGTCAGCAGTGTTCGGACCTTTCTATCTAGGGCGTCAAGTTCCGTCTGAGTCCATTTGAGTATGCCGAAAGAATACATCAAAACCGGCATGACCCAATTATTGAAGGCGCGCACCTTATTTCCGCCTGATAAAAGACTATTTAACACTTTATTCAGGCGGCCAAAGAAGCGCTCCTTCAACGATTGCTTCATGCCAGCTACATTGATGCCCAATGATTCCGACATACCCAAATACTTATAGGTTTCGGTTGCTGATAGGGATCTAAGGTTTATGAAATCTGAGAGTTGGGTGCTCACAGATTCCACAATCTCCCCTCGTTTTACATGCATGACCGCACATTTGTCCACACCAAATTCCATCATAATGGCGCTACTGAAGGTTTCAGTAATCTTCAGTAGCCCCATCAGCTGCGAATGAGTGGGGGCAAAGAGTTTCAGGTCATCCATATAAAGGAGGTGAGATATAACCTGACCGCCTCTCCTCAACCGATAGCCTAGACCTGAATCCTCCAGCAGTGTGCTAAGAGGATTCAGGGCTAAGCAAAACCAAAGCGGACTCAAACTGTCACCCTGGAATATTCCTCGCTCAATCCTAATCGGTTCATCGTTCCCAAGAATCTGCCGACGTCCTGGATAGAGAAGGACCGTCCTCCATTGCCGCATACATGACAACAAGAAGGTGCGAAGTGTTGCATTTATTTTATACAACTCCAACACCCTCATGAGCCACGTATACAGAGTCATAGGCCTTCTTATAATCTATCCAACACGTCGACAAGTCCCTCCGGGATCGACGAACCTGTTGGCTTACGGCCATGTCAATAAGGAGCAGCTCTTTAGTACCGCGGGACCAATTCCTACATCCATTCTGAGAGGCAGACATAACTGAATTGCTATCAATATGATAAGAAATTTTTGCTCTCAGAATGGATGTCAGAACTTTATAGACCGTCGGTAAACATGTAATTGGTCTATAGTTCTTTGGTTCCGCGGTACTACCTGATTTATAGAGCAGGTGGGTAACTCCTGTGGTAAAAAACAATGGTAGCGACCCTGTCTCTAAAGATGACTGAAATTGTGAAGCTAAGCAAGCGTGCGACCTTCGTAGCCATTTAATCCAAAAATTATGCAGTCCGTCCGGCCCTGGAGATTTCCAGTTGGGTAACGGACGGACTGCATGGGCCACGTCAAGTGAAGTTATAGAAATGGCTCCCATTTCTGGGATTGAGTCACACGCTCGCTCAACCACATGCATCCAGTCACCCTCAGTATGACCAACGGGCACCGACCAAATACTTCGCCAAAAAGCACTAATAGCTTCATTACCTGGCAGGCGCTCGTCAGTCACACTCTGATTGAGAATGGGTCGCTCCCATGATCTGTATACCCACCTTTCATCACTTTGGAACATGCGATTCTGAGTGTACCGATCCACTCTTCGCTTATACCGGCGGATACGGTTTGCCCATGCATAAACTTTCTGCTTCAGGAAGTCAATGCGCTCTGTGACGCGGGACAAATAATCTCGAGAAGTGATTCCAGTTCCCGAGAATGCCCGCTTCACAAAGCGCATCACCCTTGGGCGTGTATTTCCCTCCCTGAAGCAGATGAGCTTCCCAATGAGCACCCTGGCCTCATTGATACGACGCTCAATCCTGCATTGCCAGGCTGGTACGGCAGGTTTCGGTCGTGCAGCTCTGTCAGTGTTTGGAAATTTAACATGAGCTACACGACATGCCGCGATAGCCGTACAATACAAGATTGAGTGTGTATCGCAAAGGTCTGCGCTGCTTTCAATAAAATCTGGTAGCAACGCATCCAGGGCACACACTAGTGCTCTGTTTTTTTTATTCATGGGCAAACGTGGTAGCCGCGGTCTCAGGTCAGGCGATGTAAACCGATACTCACGAATCGCATCCTCCAAAGCACTCCCTATTTCCGTATTGCATTGGTCATTTGCAGATATAGCCCTGTCAGTCTCCTCTTCAACATCCTGGTTTACTCGAGCAGTGGCAGGCACATGGGTGTTTATCTGTGCTGCCAGAGGGTTGCTGACAGGGCTACTCTGCATTTCCGAGCGCAGCCGATCAAGTTTAGCATCATCCAACCTATGACTACGTTGAATCACGCGCACCTGATCCGACAATCGTTGGGCCGAGACGTTGACAGCGGGTTCAAGCACCTGAAACAGAGAGAGCATCCGGACTCGGTACGCTGTAAGGTTAATTCCTCCCTCTGTAGCCCCATAATATGCGCGCATCACATTTTCATTAATGGACTGAGTCCAACGAATGCGCGACACATTTCCACCGGCAGCGGGGACCCTGTTCGGGGCCTGTTGGCCTCGAGGTCCCAAGCCCGCTGGTGGCCGTCCTCTGCCTCGTCGTCGCGGTGGTGATGGTGTAGACGGCGGGGAGAAAAACTCGTCGCTGGAGCTCGACGCAACTGCAGCGACCGGAGACACGACGTACTCAGATGAGGCGCGTCCCGGCGGCTGCGAGGCGGAGCTCAGCGACGAGTCCGGAGATGGTGGGTGTGCCTGTAGCTGTTTTGTCCGACTTCTTGTAATCATTCGGTTGATGGTGACATAACTATGATTTCATTTTCGTTCTGTTTTGATTATATTTCATTGTCATCATAATATTGCTGCAATTTTTTATTTTTGTTTTCGTTGGTAAAATAACATATTTTAAGTTGGATTATGCGAAAATTAAATTAAAATTGTATGGAAATTAAAGAAGATAATTTTTACGTCACTCTTGACAGACGTCGGACCAGTTTTTTTTACTATTATTATTACTACTAGTACTATTTCTAAACCCCGCTCAATTATTATTACTCTTTTAATATCTTGTTCAATGTACTGACACAATTTTTTTACTGTTTTATTATAGATTATACTGTGACTGCTACATATTGTTAATGCGTAGAAACGGCAAGTTTTTATAACGAGGATTTTTTAAATAAAAAAACGTTGACCCACACTTAGAATTTCTCCTGTATCGTGGCGTGGGTGCGTTTACAAACATACAAAACTCACATACACAAACACGCAGACCCCGAACAAGTTCTTGTTGTTCCGTGCGGGTATTAAACACGCGACACGCGACGAGCAGTCGATCACTAAGCCACTGCGCCAACCGTGTTTTTTTTTTTTGAATGGCATCTCGCAGGTCAACCTAGAAGAGGTTGTGGGCTGCTTAACCGGACAAAGCGCCAACCGTGCCGTCAACTAACATAAATATACCACTTGGAACCTATAGTTATGGGAAAAAATGTTGTTTATGTGGAGTCCCCTCCACATAAACAACATTTTTTCCCATAACATTATCAGAGGATCACACAATCACCGATATTTTGCAAGTTGGTTTTTATAAAAAACAGTATTACACTTTTAAAAAATCTTTGGAAAGATACCCGTTCTTTTGTTTCGCTACAATCAGGTAATGAATAGCGTACCATGAGATCTTCGGTTTTTTCGTTATTTGTTTACAATTACGTCATAAACATATAAAAAGGGAGCTGAATCTAAGAACCAAACATGTTTTTGTACAGAACGAATTACTAGAACATGATGGTTGTTTATATTCTTCTCATAGACTTGTTGAGGGCTATTTTAATATTATCGCAGAAAATTGAAGTTATTTTTAGTACATTGAGCAATTATACCTTATTTGATAACTTTTCATCATCATTTACTTAGGTACAATAAAACCTTTTGGGGTCATACGAGGTCACTAAAGTATGATAGGTTATTTACTCAAAAAAAATATTAGTCCAAAATATATGTAGATTTTAAAATAATGTTAGAGCCGTATTTTTTCTTATGTTACATAAACCAAAATTGACGAAGATACAACGCTTTTAAAAATCACAAAACGTCACTTGGTCGGCATAATATTCAACCGTTATGACGTCACAAGCTCCCACTCCCTAATTCAGAAGCTTTTTATCTTTCTCTAATACTCATTGATTAAAAAAAAAAAACAAAAAAAAACGAGTACTTACGTGTCCATTATTTATTTCAAACAGTTTTTTAATGCAGTAAAATACCCTATTATTATGAACTAGCTTCCGCCCGCGACTCCGTCCGCGCGGATGTCGGTCTTCGCGTGGATGGTTTATTTCCCCATTTTGAGTAACTCTGACAATGACATCTTATAAATATTACGGCGCTGAATCCACTGGGGGTAATGCAACGTGTGTTCGCGGTTCTACAGAACAGCGTCTATGAATAAAACTGAAAAATAAGATTCTTTTCTACCTACGTATTTTTCCAGGATAAAAAGTAACCTATGTTATGCCCAGGATAATAAGGAATAATTATACCACGTTTCATTGAAATCGAACCGTTCGTTTTCACGTGATGCCTGCACAAACAGACAGACAGACAGACAAAAAATTTTTAAATCATATATTTGGGTTTGGTATCGATCCAGCAACACCCCCCGCTATTTATTTTTTCAATATTTTCAATGTACAGAATTGACCCTTCTACAGATTTATTATATGTATATAGATTTTCTACATTTTAATGTTTATGTTAACACAAGCATCAATTGAATATTTTTCAGGATTGATACAGTAGTCATTTAAAGCAGTCAATACGAGTTACCTGCGTGCGATAAATACCAGTTGTTTCATCAAAATAACATTTTTTTAAACAGTAAGTTAGGAATTAGTTCTAAAGCATTAGTTGTAAAGCAGTAGTTTTAGAATGTTGGTGTACATATAGTACCTCTATTATATTCTTTTTTACATAGATCTAGAATAGATCCACATTCATGCTATTACCTAAGCAGCATTAGGCATTAACTGGCTACTTTAAAATGCTAGTGTACATCCACATTCACTGAAAACCGCTATCAGGTGTACAGCAGAGAAAATAATCATAATAGTTTCAGAATGCCAATAATAATATAATAAGTCAACAGCTTTCTGAACTTATACAGAGTATTTCTTTAAAGTTGGTCAACAGAGGGAAATCCGAATCCATAACAAATACCTAAAAACTTTCTTAGGAACCTTTAGCTAATTTTTGATGTTAACAATTTTGATTTATCCACAAAAATGAGTGGAAGGGCAGTAGAAGTGGGTCAAATCTTATTAAACATCAGGTACTACTTATTTATAAGACTTTATGGTTTTTTATACTTTATAGTTGGATAAGAGCCGCAAAGAACCGAGAGATATGGCATAAAAAGGGGGAGGCCTATACCCAGCAGTGGGTGATCCCGGGCTGATATTATTATGATGATGGTATTTGAAAAACATTACTTTAATTTCGATATTTGTCTAAACACCAACTTCCGCCGTCCCGATTGTTTTCATCCCATACAATAAAATGATCCTTACATGAAACGGAGTCAAAAGGCATTAAACATTTTTTGGCCTTTTTCATTTATTTTTGTGGACAACTCACACTTGACCAAATATATATAATTATATATGTCGGATCTTGGAGAGAACACAAGCGCCTTTGTGCGTTATGCTGAGTCTTAGGTAGGTGTCTGATAAGCACCACGGTCCCATGGAACGACAGTGTTCATTCGGGCGCGCGTGGTGGAAGTGACACATACTACCCTAGGAACTGCTCTGTGTTTCCTTTTAAGGTCTGAACATTAATTTAGCAAAGTTGAGTTAGTAATAGACTATGCAACACTAGCACTTTTCCCGCGACTTCGTCCGCGTGGGTTACGTACTTTCCTAATTCCCCCTTTTCACCCCCTTAAAGGTTAAATTTCCAAAAACCCCTTCTTAGTGCTCCCCTACATTATAATAGGGAGCCGTGTGCAAAATTTCACATTCCTAGCCCTAGTAGTTTCGGCTGTACGTTGATATGTCAGTCAGTCAGTTCTCCTTTTATATATATAGATTAACTGTGCATAAGTCAAAGGAATTATTTCTCACATTAACCCGTATCCCACTCTGCGCCCACAATTGTAGACACTATGCATGTCAGTTAGTACTGTTATTATACTGATCGCCAACAAATACACCCGGATGCGACATATATATATACCAAAATTGTTAATATGAAAAAGGACTACAGTACGTAACAAAGGTGTTTCGTATCTGTAATAGATTCTGATTTCCTTCTGTTTGCGAATTTAAAAGAATGACTCTGTATAAGAGTTTACAACGACCTTAATTTCTACATAAGTAACTATTCGTGATACAGAGTGCTTGCTGTGTTACTTAGGCAAATATCTGGCATAGCAAGCGTGTCACATAACACCCGCTGGTCTGGATGACATAGGATCTTCGTCAAGTCTAAAACCACCACTTTAGCAATGCTGCTAACAAAATTGCGATACAATTAGTATAATGGAATATTCTATTCTATTTCTCAAGCAATAGGGTAGATAATTGATAAAGAGCACTGTGCAATATTGTTAAATTGCGTTTTTTGGGAAACTTTTACACTTTCTTTGATCACGGAATTTCTCCTGTATCGCGGGTGTGTTTAGAAACATTTAAACTCGCATACACAACAGCCAGACCCGAAACAACTTGTAGATCTTAGAAATATTTGTTCCTTGCGGGAATCGAACAGTGGAGCGCTTAGCCACTGCGCCAACCGTGTCGTTTTAGAGCCACCGGTCATTGGGGCACGATCTCGAAGGATCGTGAGACAACTCACTATATAACACTAGTCCGGCACTCACCGGTGCTCATTTACTGTGAACTTATCAACCGCATGGTGTGTCGACCTTCACCGGAGGTAGTCTAGCTTAAATAAACTTTACACAAACAAGTGCAGTGGGTGAGAGAGGTGCTTTCACGTAGAGTAGCAGTGATGTTGATCCTGTGGGCTCTGACCGCGCTGGTGGCGGCTGGCACCGGCTTTGAAATAAATGGTAAGGAGATTTTATTTAATAATAGCTTAAGCGTTTATTTTGGTAATCGTCCCATAGGAAATTCATCGAGATGAAAATTAAGTATCCTGTTTGTTAATACAAGTTATAATCTTATGATGATGATCTAAGGACCTAATTTCATCCAAATCGTTTTAATGTTTTTTTTGTGAACGAGTAACAAATATTCATCAATCCAAGCGAGAGATATTTTAAAGATATACCTACATTCACAACTTTTCTAATACAGAGATCTCTAAAGGACTCATCATTATGAATAACTTGTGCCATGCCTCGGCTACCCCATACTGATGAGTAAAAAGACTCCTTAGAGGTTTCAGAATTAAAAAAAGAGTAGCCCACGGCATGGGTAGCAGTGGTTTAACGATTGAATACAGCGCTGCGTGTCGCGTGTTCGATGTCCGCACGCAACAAATATTTGTGTGATCTACAAGTTATTGTGTTTGTGAGTTTCATGTTTATAAACGCACCCAGGATACTCTAACAGTACACGGGCGCCGGTTCAAGAAAAATGCTTTCTGAATCAGGTCGCCGATCCAACTGCCTTACGAGGACCTCTTTAGATGTTAGTCGAGGAGGCTTGGCATTGACCGACACACTTTTACAACTATCGACATCCGACACACTTTTACAACTATCGACATAATGATCACAGATTTTACATCCCACATATCGACAACCTCGCACTGCACACCTCTCAGTGGATGCATTCCATATAATTATGTAGATTAGTCAATAGCATTTTGACGTAATTGAAGCTAGGACTTCGGGTGTACCTGTGCGCCCATCACGACAAGACATACAGTACACAAGTCCCTAATTATTCTAATGCAGTGGTTCTTAACCGGTGGTCCGTGGACCACTGGTGGTCCGAGGAAGCATCCCAAATGGTCCGCGGGGCCAGCTGATTAAGTGACAGTATACAGTAGACGACACAACGCGACCCGCGTATCAGCTGCAACGAGCGGCAGGAGTATTTCTCAAAAAGCGAAAAAGTTCAGTTACTCAGTATAGAGTATGAACAATAATCTCATTGAAACCTGTACTGTTTATGTGAATTTACCTAACTTAATAAAAAATATATTTGGCTTTGAAAACATCCAAACCAGTAAATCAACTGGGTGGTCCATGGTAACACTGTGTACAATCAAAATCTAATTCGCTCAGTAGATATAACTGCATCACTTCTAATTAGTCGTCAATTTGTTCAGTAATGATCATCACTGCCACCCAGTGCGGCGCTGACTCACCGCTACAATGCCCGACAGTAAGGAACCACCGTAACTGCCGACACTGCCTTATAGCTGCAAATCTATCCAATTGACTGCTCATTGTGACCG
This sequence comes from Agrotis puta, assembly GCA_943136025.2. NCBI lineage: Eukaryota > Metazoa > Arthropoda > Insecta > Lepidoptera > Noctuidae > Agrotis > Agrotis puta. Next base: position 371,065 of record OW964187.2, read on the forward strand.
TCCTTTATCTGCTGACACTATTGTCACCGTGGCCCCGGATTTAATGTGCATGTTTTAATTCGACATAGCGGTTCTAGTACATTTATATTTTAAGTAGCTGCTGCCAGCGGCTTCGCTCGCTACTACTCAAAAATTATCCCACAGGAGCATAAAATCGGGATATAAACTATCCTACGTGTTAATCTAGGTTATAAACTATCCGTGTACCAAATTTTATCCAAATCCGTAGAGAAGTTTTTGCGTGAAAGAGTAACAAACATCCATCCAAACAAACTTTCACGTTTATAATATTAGTAGGATAAATCGTCGCTTCCCATAATATGGAATTCAACAGAAATAGAAAATGGGGTCCCATTTTCTATCGGAAATAACTAAAAAGTGGGATCAAAGTCTGGGATTTAACGAGAATGAATCTAGACTGGTTAAACTAAGTGTGGAATCGAACCCACGACGACCGCAAGCTAATCGTGACGCCACTGAGGTAACGGATGTGTGAGGATTGCTCACCTTTAATTTATTTTTCATCTTTGTTATTATGTTCGTTGTTAAAAAACATACTTACAGTTATCCTATAAAAACGAAAACGAGGCCCTAGCATGACTTTTCACGTTTTTACCGGGATTTTGAAGTGAAATTAATGGAATATTAGTTCCTCGTTCGTATAATTGAGGCACTTTTTCATTTTCAAACAATAAACGCCGTAAATACTATAAGTACGCTATAAGCAATAAAGAGTTTGAGTTTAAGTGAAATACAGAAATCTTGTGCTAAAGCCTCAGAGCTTTACACAAGTAGCAGTGATAGCCGAGTGGTACGACCGTTGGACTGCCAAGTCAAAGGTTGCAGGTTCGAACCCCGGCACGCACCAATGTCTTTTAGAATGCATGTGCGTATTATAAATTAATTATCACTTGCTAAAAACGGTGAAGGAAAACATCGTGAGGAAACCAGCACACCTGAGAGATATTTCAACGGTGTGTGAAGCCATGTCAGAGGCCTACGGGCGGTTTAAACTCTGACACCAGGTTGTTCATCAACCATACGATAAGAAGAAGGAGAGCTTTACAAAAGTTATACGGACACAAAAATCTACTTATACTTGAGTACCTAGCTACTTACTTCACTTTATATAAATTCACGCTTGTTTGGTCTTCATCGAAACTTCTCAAGCTACCAGCTCTGCTGATTTCTATCCTGTATGCTATGTGGAACTTGACAAGAGACAAAGCTTTGAGATAGTGTCGCAGCACGGCGCTGTCCTATTTGCCTGCCATGACCCTGGAACGTAAAGGGCTATCGAAGAAACACCGTGAATTTTAGTCAATACGAGTCTGACAGTCCCTTTCGCTCCACCCAGTCCTGCTGGACTCATTTGATGATTATACCAAACACGACATGAGGCATCTAATTTTATATAATTAACGACAATAAATCGGCCAGCCTGTATATATACGACCACTAAAACCACCTACCTATCATCTTAATTACAAAGAGTTTGTTACAGAGCCTTTATATTCACGTACAAAAGGTGTCAATCAAAGAGTATGGAATATTTTATAAATATACTTACGTACTTCTTGTTGCTATTTATAAATGAACGGAATCTTACAGTAACTTGACCCCGGGGTTTTATTTAGCAGTCAACAACTCGGTAAAACCATTATACGATTGTTACAGAAACTTTTGCTTGCGGTTTAGGTTGCTATAAGTTTATTTTTGTTTTTTTTTTTTTATCGTGATGATCAAATGAGTCCTCCCACCTTCGGCGGGACGGGAGGAACTGTCAGACCTGTACTGACTAAAATCCACAGTGATCCTTCAATAGCCCCCCTTACGTTCCAGGGTGACGATTACTTAAGTTGGTAGTTTTAATTAAGTTTTGGCCCTTGACCCACAGCGTCGCAATCCATTATTTTTTTGTTGTACTAGGTATTGTTCAACTTAAGGAATTCTGCAAGTTTTATCAAAATCGGTCGAGTCGTTTTTGAGATAGGGAATTTTAGCTAATTAAAATTCATTATTTATTGTGTACATGGGCGATGTTATTACCGGTGCTACGGATAACAAAATTCTAATGCACATGTAAGAAAATTATGTGTTACAAGAAGTGGGGTTGAATATTTAAACTAAAAAAGGTTAAATAAAAAACTTAAAAAAAAATGTGTTATTTTATCCTCTGGTTGTTTCTGAAGTCTATTTTTTTATTTTTCATACAATTTACGTTAAATACTTCAAACACGCTGTACGGCCAAATACGTAGAATTTATGCTAGGTCCTGTGGTTGGGCAGGGTTTGTCTATTACGTATGATTATCCAATACCGCTGTTTGCACTCAGATGAGGACTACCACGAGATGCCGAAGCTGTTCCAGCTGGACGACTGGGAGCAGTGCGCGGCCCGGCGGGGGGTGTTCTGTCTCGGCACCTTCGAGCTCATGCCGCACAGGAACGAACGCCTCTTCACTGTTATACAGGTAATACTTCCTTCCCAAACCTGCGACCTTTGTGAAACTCTCGGATGGAACTATTTCTCTGTCTCACAAGTCCATACGATGCGGCTGGTGCAGTGGCCGAGCAACAGATCTTCGTATGGCCGACAGGTTTTTCGGATTTTCCGAGTCTAGTTGTTTGGATACGTGAGTTTTAATGTTTGTTCACAGTACACAGGAGGATTTCCTAGTGAGCTGCAACTGAAAATAATTTTATTTTGGCCACTCCTGGAATCAGTATTAGATAATGTGAATCCATAGGTAGTAATAAATCTGTTATAATGCAATAAAGGACACAATAAGTTAAAATAAGCTGTAGGTTGTTAGTTTGGATCTAATAGATTCTTCGGAGTTTTTCCATTGCATCGAGCTACACCGCTTTATGATCAGCGTCATAATTATTTTGAAACGGCCAATTAGGACAATGTTGTGCTTATTTATTATTACAAAGTCAGTCAAGTCATTGCGTTCAATCATCGTGAAAAAAAAATTGATTTGTGTTCGTTAATTATAGCCTTGACGAAATCTAGAAACATCAGACATTTGTATTCAATAATATTGGGTTTACCCCCGACTGCGAGCGAGTGCGACTGGAAGCGGACTTTACCTAACGTAGGTGGGAAAAGGCAAGATTTCTCCTTAATCGCTACACTCTTAACAGAGTGGTCGTGGTCGTTACAACAGGCGTGGTGGCTCGCTTTGCAATGCGCCGCTATTTCTCTTGCACTTGCTACATTCGTGTAGGGAACAAGACAATGTGTCAAACAAAACATGTTGGACAGTGTTGTTGTCTGCGCCCTATGCTTGGGAACCGCTGGCACAAGAAGAGCATGCCGCAGACCCTGGTGGGACTCAGAAATGACCAGGACCAGTAACAGGACCCACAATTGGCCAGACTAGGTCGCAGTTTAAGAAGCTCGCACTGGGCGCATAAAAGGCTACGTCATTAATGATGGTTAATAAATGATAGGAAACCCTAACATAACCTTTTCTTCCAGCACTTCTCCGCCGACCGCTACCACTTCAACCACTCGCTGATCCACCGCGGGCTCTGCCTGCCCACCTCGTGCGGCCACATCCAGGACTCGTCCACCCGCGCGCGCTTCAACCTTTGCGTGAACAACCTGACGCGCGCCCTCCATGGGCTGGAGGCCAACCTCACGCAGCTGCAGTACTGCCAGGCGGGGGGCAGCGGGCGGGGGGAGGACCGCTGGGACCTGGCCTTCGCGTGTGTGGCTGCCCTCATCGCCGGCCTGAACGTGGTGGCTACCACGTATGACGTGCTCAGGAGTGGCGACGGGAAACGTAAGTTGATATTGTTTTGTTTGGACTCGGGGAGACTCGAGGTATTTATGTAATCCTTATTAAACAACTAGTAAAAACAGCTACTCGGTAATAGAAATAAATAAGATGTGGAAAGTTACATAGCAATACAGGGGCACGGTCGAAGCACTCCAGTCAGTCATGGGTGGTGACCTCATAAACAAACACTAAATATACGGTACGAGGTTAATTTTTTTATTAATTCTGAGGAAACAGAGAATAAGATAAATTATTGTGTTTCTTAAAATTAGTACTTATTTGTTCGATTCATCATTGTATAATGTACCCACTGCTGGGACACAGGCCTCCTCTCTATGAGAAGGATTTGTATGTTGACTATCATGAAAATTGTGTTTTTTATTTTGTGTTGAAATTATTTGAATGCCTAAATTGGAAAGGCCAGAAATGGACATAAGGGTTTTTTAATATTTTAAATAGCAAGACAGTATGGCTTATTTATTTACTATCGTAATAAATAAGTCTAAAATAAAACATCTTAACAATTTGTCATCGTAACATGCTACTAAATTTTATATAGCTAATTAATAAAATTGTTCAGAGGCCTGTATTTTATGCCTGGAGATCTGTATTTTATTTATAGCGTACTTGAAGTATTTACAGCGTTTATTGTATATGTATAACATTGAAAAAGCGCCTTTAGTGTACAAACAAGCAACTATTTTTTTCCTTAAAATTAACTTCGAAGTTAGAAAGTCTGTTTACGTCACAAAAACGGGAAAAGTCATGATTTGACCTCGGAATAGAGACGATATTTGACGGCTGATTACTGTTACATTGTGAACATCGGCACCGCAACAAAGACAATTTAATTTATAAATAAATAAATATTCCACAACTATCACACAACGCCATCTAGTCCCAAGCTAACCAGAGCTTGTGTTATGAGTACTAGACAACTGATAAAGATACTTATATATTTCTAAATACATACATATTATAGATAAATTACACCCAGACACAGAACAAATGATCGTGCTCATCACACAAACATTTGTCCTGGGTGGGAATCGAACCTATGACTTCCGGCATAGCAGTCAGGGTCACTAACCACTAGACCAACAGGCCTGTCGATTGTTATTTGTTGTGGTAACTGTTTGAACTTCACCGATCTTATTATCTGTTCTATTGGGCTAAATTAACAAATAAATAAAGAGATACCGCTAAACCGAGAATGTTTTGTATGAGTCCTAAATATAACCATAATCATACAGTTGCCACAGTGACTAAACATACGTATTCAAAAACCGTTATCGATAAAGTGTTCTATAATTAGATAATGTAGTGACCTTGGGGAGTTCTAAATCCATAATATGCGCAAACACATGTGCCGCTTACCATAAAAATTGATTAACGGTTACTATCTCATAATAGGAACTAACTACCGCAAAATAACCGGTTCATTAAAATGATTACAAATTAATGACGTCTGAATTGTCAAGTCACGTCTAAAAAAACTTAAACCATTAATAAAAAAATCGACAAGAAAATTTCGAGAAATGTATCTATGTAAAATTATGAATTGTAATTTGTATCAGTAGAAATAGCACATAGTGTTTTTTTCCATTTTTTTCATGGGGAGATCAATTTTTATTTGGAATGCGTGGAAGATCTCTGCTTATCCAATGGGAGATGACATAATAATTTATCATCAAACTCATTAGGCTCGTTCATAGCGCCACCTGGTGGCTCCGATCCCTGTCAAGTTTAATGGGTGTTAAAAATAGGCCCAAAAAAACAGCGTCAGTTATTCGACTCAATTCTCTGCGATAGTTGAGAAAAGAGCGAGCGGAGTATAATCACAGAGATCATTTCCATTATCATCATTCGCTGTTCAGTCGAGTCAGTTAAGACCCTCCTGATGGCAACTTGAACAGCGCGCGCCCGCGGTAGTCATGTTTCCGATGTAACGAAACCATAGCGAGATCTAATTCGACGACAACGCCATCTATCGAGGTAGTGGTCAGTTTTTGTCGAATTTTAATTTTATACTTTATTTTTGTCAAGATATTACGATGATTGTGGTATACATAAAATACCCGTCACGAGAATACTTATATAAAATTATTTTTTGCCTTATCAGTTAGACAAAATCATCAAAAGTGGTCATATACAGTGCTATTTAATACCATTCAAGTGACCACTTTTGAATGGTATTAAATAGCACTGTATGTCTCAGAGATAAAAATAAAAAAAATATTGGTATTGACCTCTCCCAAGCCATTTAATCCACACTTCCCAGGACATCCTGTATATGCTGCAATAGTTTCAGAACCATTTTATAGAACAAAAATCTATGTTAAATGTTTTACATTTTCTTGGTCCTTTGCAGCAATCAGACAGCTGATGGCCTGGTCCCTGGTGGCGAACTGGCGCCGGCTGACGGCAGACCACAGTAACGGTGACCCCAGGCTAACCGCCCTTAAACCTGTACAGGGGATGAAGTAAGGAACACCCTTCATTACATAGTGGACATGCTGGACATAGTAGATACGTCATTCCCTGAATATGACTGATTTGTTTCAGGGCCATTACGTTGCTGCTAGTGATGTTGGCTCACTCGGTGCTGTCGTACCACCTCACATACATCTACAACCCTCGATTCTTTGAGAAAGTAAGTACTGCTATCACTTTCGATCCTAAAATTGCTTTTTTAGGGTTCCGTACGTCTGAATACAAAAACGGAACCCTTATAGGATCACTCGTGTGTCTGTCCGTCCGTCGCTTACAGTCAATTATCTCCGAATCTATTAGACCGATTAAGTTGAAATTTGGTACACATATCAATTCCTGTGACCCAAACACAGAGGTGTGACGTGAGCAGATGAAATCTGTATATGGGGGGTCATTTTTGGGGGGGAAGGGGAAAATTAAAAAAAAAAATCTGAAAACTGCATCGTGTGGCATATCAAATGAAAGGTCTTGTTGAGAAGATCTTAAATGTATTTTTTTGTAATTTTAAAATAAATAGTTTCCAAGTTATTCAAGAAAATAGACGAAAATTGACCATCCCCCCCCCCTTATCTCCGAAACTACTGAACCTAAAATTTTGAAAAAAATACAGAAATTAGTTTTCTCCTTATAGATTATAGGAAAACCTATAAGAAGTCCATGATATTAAAATAACATGGTAAATCACTCAATATTGTGCGTACCAACTTACATTTTTTTTTCAATACGTCATAAATCGTAAACTGCAATTTATCTTTCAAAGTTACAACCAACTTTTATATAATGTTACTTGCTGCTACGGAACCCTTTAAAGGCGAGTCCGACTCGCACTTGGCCGGTTTTTTTAATAGTGACAATTAAGTGTAATTAATACCGCGTTAGTTCAATAACTGAGTCGCAGTGGGTGATGTGAGACTAGATGATGATGATGACTCCATTTAGTAACAGTCTAGATTGTCGTTTTACCTTTCTCTATCACGATTTTACCATTTTTTAGAGCAATCACCACATCCTCTCCACATACATGCAGAACGGCACCTCCATAGTGCATACCTTCATCATGATCTCCAGCTTCCTCCTGGCATACAACCTGCTGCTCCACGTGGCTGACCATCCCAAGAAGAAGCTCAGCATCAGGATGCTGCCACAGTGCTTGATGCACAGGATCGCAAGGTAATGTTGAAAATTTTAGTACCTTTTAGATACCCATCGTTAGTTCACAAGTTTCCTGTATTTTATTCCGGTATAAAGTTTAATTACGTCAAAAATAATACAATCTATATATTATTTTAACAAAAATTGCTCCTTTTTGTCGCCATTTTACCCATGTCTAACAGCCTATGAGCGTCTGCTCTTAATCTTGAACATATCTTCACATCTACAATATTTATGTAGGATATCTCCTCTGTACCTGTTCGTCCTGGGGTTGGCTACGACCTGGTGGGCGCATGCTGGTGACGGGCCTCTGTGGGGCCCCTTGATAGAGGCCGAGGTCGACCGCTGCAGGGGCAAGTGGTGGGCTCAGGCGCTGTACATCAGCAACTTTGTGCAGCCCGACGATAAGTGTCTTATACATACGTGGTGAGTTCATATGGAAATAATTGAATAGTTCACATACTCTTATGTACAGCCTATTACTTCCATGGAGGTGTCGACGTATAGGTAAAGCTGTAGCCGGTGAACCGCTCGCCATCAAAATGTTCAAAGCCGGCACAATTTGCCATACTTCCTTCACGCACTATATTCATGTCATGTCAACGTATTGTGGAAAAAATCGTAATTGATTCAACCTTGTATTCATAATAATTAAATGAAATTACAAAACAACAGATTTGACAACGGAAACGTCCGGACTTTTTGCAGAGGTACTATATACCTACTCCATATTTGGCTTATAAAGGCGTATGAATATTTTTCTTGCTGAGAAGGTCTTCCCGTAGATTCCACTAAAGCTTGACGATTAATTGTGTAACCATGGAATAATTGGTAGTTAATAATATTACACGATTTTACCATATTATGGTAAAATCGTTGAGAAACTATTAAGTATTGTACTATTACTTTTGTGGGTAAACCTTCAGTGTGAAATGTAAATGTATTTATTAGTGTTATACAATAATAATAAATAATATGTTCCGCAAGGTTGTTTACCTCCCAACCTTATTTTACCAATAAGGATGTCATTGTGTCTAACTTATAGGCAACTTTTTTGAATGTGCTCAAATCTTGCTTTGACCCTCATACGCCTTATAAAAAAAAATAGTATTCAGATGGGTCAATTTAACATTTTGCGCATAATATTTCACATTATGTATGTCAAGGTTTGTCATTGAATATCTGGTAATATGTTTCAAATGAAGCTAAAACCACAAAGTCTATCTTTGGCAGATTTTACTGCTTATAACTTAATTTCATCATTTCCAACGGTGCATGCATTTATTGATTTATAAGGTAAGTAGTTAGTTCAAAATTAATGTTAATGGATTCTGATGCGCCATTTTGTTAAATCAACTTCACGTCCTTTCCGTAAACGTTGATTAATGTAATCGTTATTTTCATCTCATAACGTATTTTGTGTATGTCTGCACTTCCCTAGTCCTGATAATTTATTGTGTTTACATATGCAATTTAGTACTTTGTAGTAATTTTATTTAATGATCAGTCTTTTTGTCATCTCTCTTTTGAAAGACGACAACTTGTAGTGTTCTGAATATTAGACATTATTTAAGAATATGAAAATTCTAGGTAATTCGTTATTTTACCTGTCCGGTATTACTTAACTTTGAAACAGCGTTCCTGACCTGGAACATTCGGGATCACGTTTATGGCGCCCGAACAAGGACATAATTATGGGAACACGCTTTTTGGCGCACGAACAGGGACGTTATTTCACATAAACATACTCTTGTTTCGCAGGTTTCTGGCCGTGGACATGCAGCTGTATCTTGTGGGCACAATCCTGACCCTGCTGCTGGGTAGGTGGCCGCGCACCGCAGTCAAGGTCCTTGCCGGCCTGGTGGTCGGGTCCATGCTGGTCAACTTCGCCATCATATACCACTGGCAGCTCAAACCTATGGTCCTTCTTATGATTCCTGAGTTAGTACTGTTCACTGATTACTTTATTTCTAATGTCACATGATGACAGTAGGGTATATTAGTGTTTGTAAAGTTAAATGCTCTGTGAATGTTTGTATATTTACGAGTATTTTATAACTGACATATTTATTATTTTTTTCGGATATAGGTAGTTGAGAGGTAGTTGATATTTGATTTTTAATTCACGTTTTGAAATGGAGAAATAGTGTATTTCCACAAATTGTTATGACTTATACTTAGGATACCTTTATCACAGAATTACTGTTATTATTTAAGGCCATGTACTTACCACAGTTAGCACTTTATGGATTCCTGTGGCCATATTAGTAAAGCCATAAATATTTATATGTCAGGAAAATGTAAACAAAACTTTATTGGTGTCGCGAACTCTGTTACTAAAAAGATCTTGAATGATTTCCGCCCACTTTTATTTCCATTAATCTTTATAATTAAAAAATCACGCTTTTTCACCAAAATATACCTAAACGCGCTAGATGTACAGCTAATAGACTCAAACACGATAAAATGGGAGAGTGGCTGGTATTTACTTCTCTGATTCATTTATACACACTAAACACATTTTCTATTTCACCAGAAAAATGAGGACTGTGTTCCCCGGAGAGCGATCCTTTATGTGGCTGTACTCCGCACCCTGGGACAGTCTACCTGCAGCGCTTTTTGGCCTGCTGGTGGCCTTCGTGTACTGGTTGCATCAGGTAGATGGCTACCAACCTGCACAGAGCACGGTAAGTTATGGTTTTAATCAAAAATCAAATCATCATCGCTTTTACTGCTGGTATACACAGCCTATAGACCTCGTATCATTAAGAAGGAATGGATCTTATTATTTTCCATGAGAAGTAAAACGATAGTACGGTTTTCTTGTTTTGTAACCTTTGGATTCGGGAAAAATGGGACTGTTTCGTCATGATGTTTTAAAAAGTCAAGCGATGTATGTTTTTTCAAAAAGTTGTCTTTCTAGGCAGTGGATCAGAACCAGGTTGAAATGAGGCGTTTATCTAGTTGCAAATGAACTAGTTGATGATGATGATAGATCTGCTAAAATTTGAGTTTGTCAACATCGAAATGTGAAGAAGGTTGATTAACTTAAAAACACATGTGTTTTTATGATATCCCAGTGTATGCGGGTGCTGTACCGGCTGTCCGTGCCGTGCATGTTCCTGTGGGTGCTGGGCGGCTACTGGGTGAAGAACGTCACCGACCCGGTGCTGGTCACCCTGTACGCCACCCTCGACAGGCCTGTCTTTGTTACGCTCACCGCCTTCGCCATGTACGGCTTCTTCAATAAGATTGACAGTAAGTACTTACGTGTCGATTTTTTTTTATTAGTTAGATTTAAGTGGAAGACCATAATTACTTACGTCCTAGAAAACATAAACACTAGGAAAATAGTTGGTAGAGAAATTTTCCCATTTGTTAAAATTTCAGCTTGTAACATAAAAATAAATAGAATTCCTGTGATGATGTGTGGCATGTGCGAGCAAAAGCCTTGTACGATGTACTCAACACGACCCGCTCAGCTTTCATGAAACATAATGGTCATTGCGATTGTCGATGGCCCATGAACTCAAAAATGAAGCAAATCCGCCCATCTCCTGCTAAAGCTTACCTATATAGCTTATAGATAAAGCACAAAAAACAATTTGGTGTTCAAATATATTGAACACCAAATTGTTTTTAGTGCTAAATCATAGAAATAGCGACACACATTTTTCGTTACCTCCCACCCTGGTTAGAGCGGAAGGGACTGTCAGACTATTACTGACTAAAATTCCACCCTGTGTCTTTGGTTGCCCCTTAAGTTCCAGGATGACACCATATACTGCTTCGATAGACCTGCGACTCCAGTATGGCACACCACTTAGCAATTGAATCACTTGACTTATGAAGAAAAACAATTTAATAGATTCTTGGTTCACCGAAGTGCCAGCTACCATGCTACAAAACTAACGCAACGTTGCTGATTTCCAGGTGTTTGGTGGAAGTTCTTGTCATGGCGCGGCTGGGAGATCCTGGGCCGCATGTCGCTCTCCATCTACTTGATTCACTGGCTGTTCTCCCTCACACTCCTGGCTCAGCGGACTAACGCCAACAGGGCTTCCGTCTTTGATATTGTAAGAATAATATTTTTGAAGTGAAAACTTCTTTAGCGGCGTTGTGCACTTTTTTTGGAATGGGTAAAAAATGTTAAACTCGCGTCAGAACACGTGACCTGACCGAAAATTCGTAAGAAACTTGCGCGAATGTTCGTGTGTGTTTATCACTATTCAAGTTTTCACTTCTGCCGGCACTCCCAGAGTGCAACCCGTCGTTTTTTTTTATGTTCAGATTTTATGAACTAGTAATCTATAAAAGTCCATGTCTAGTGGTAAACTATAAACTGAGCGGGAGTCAATTTATACAGGCATTTATACTTACATAAGAGCAAAATGATGTTTTTTCAAGTTAAAGAAAGTGTGAAAGGTTAAACTGGCCCTTTTTGACCCACTGAGTTCCTGCCATGTTTAATGAAAGTTTTTAAGTCTAACGTATATGTGGCTTAATTTATAACTTCTCTTGCAGGGTGGACATTGGCTGGCGACAATATTCCTGACATACTGGGCAGCAATACCTCTGCATTTATTAATAGAACTGCCAGCGATGCGCTTCCTGCAATCTTTAACGTCTTAATTTAGTCTTATAATACTTATTTTAAGAAGATTTCGGCTGACATGATATAAATACAATCGTGCCAGTGACACGAAGAAGACGAAAGTTAATTTATTAATATTCTTTAAGCAAATCAATGGAATGTATAGTTATTTAGGCTTTTTATTTAAATATTAGTTTTAAGTTTTTCTCGTCTGTGATATTTTGTAGGTAGTAAAAATACTTTAAATGAATCTTTTGTATGAATTAAACAACAATTTTGTAAAATCCTTGTGTTTTATTTGGTTTATGCTAAGATATTTTTATAAAAAATTATATTTCCAAATATTTATTTTTTTATACTTACAATGTTTTTATTTTACAACTACCTATCAAAGCACAACGTATGAATTCATGCATTGTCTGCTGCATTGTTTTAATGAGTGCGAAGTGTTTATTTGTATTATTCTAGTTTCGTGCATTTTTAATGTTCACACTTCTCGATCTCGGTTCACCGCACCTGTTTGTGGTTCTCAGTATTTATTAATTCATCATATTTGTATCCGAACGCGCTCACTTGACATTGACAATTGACGTCAGTTGTCTGTCATGCGTATGACGTTTATTCGTGTGATCATTAGAACAGCTAGCTACGCCAATAGCTCGCAAATTGTTGTTATTGCAGGATCCACTCCTGCTTATATTACGTAATTAAGGTGCTAGAAGTGCGGTGAAGTGATGGGGAACCAACACAGCCACGATTCGAAGGGTGGGGGAGATCAATCTGGCAGTGGCACGAGCACGCCGCGAGGGTCCCAACGAGGCGCTGGCTCTCGTTCTGGATCTGGCGGTGACTTGCAAGGCTTAGCGGAGTCGAAGGAGAAGCCCCTGTTGTCGATGGTGCCGGTGGAGAAGCTCGGCAAGGTGAGGATACTCTAGCATGTCCATATTAGCGAGGGTCATCGTCAGGGTTAAATTGACGTTTCCTGTTCGATGTTTGTTTTGATTCGCGTTGATAACGAACGTATCGGTAAATCTCAGATGTTTGACAGATTCGGATTGTCGAATCATGGAATATTTTAAAAAAAATGTGTGTGACTAATATGTAGGTTGCAAAAGATTTGTAAATAGATACATGACTGTAATATGAGTGTCTAAAAAATGTTTCGTATCTGTCGAGTGATTTTAATGAGTGTTAGATAAAGATGATTCACAAGGAATCTGCTGTCTCTTTATCTATGATATCTAAAGCTAGTGCTTTTTACACCAAACAATTAAGAATTATGTTCTTAGTATGGCTATAAAAACTGGTCTGGTTGGTAACAGTACAAGGCTGAAAAATAAGTCTTGTCTATGAATTATTATAAAAGAGAATAAAAAACAATGCACTTAACAAATCAAAGACTCCTGCTGAACTTGACCTTGAGCATTGGCTTCTCAGAGGTCTCTGTAATGACCTCAGTGCTCAAGGTTGTCTACACTTGTACAATTATGATTAATTTAAACTGTGTGAAATCATAAATTACTTTATTTTTATGTGAGTACTACTGGTTATTTAAAAAATAAAACTGCTGTTCTATGAAACAGCTTTTTCAGTGCAAAAAGTATATGATCTTGTGTTTTGAATCTAAAGTATATGTATATAGCATAGTTTACAAAAAAACTCATTTCATTCCATACTTAGATTAATGAATTTTGACACAGAGCTCCGACATGGAATGTTACCACGGCACCTATGATGTAAACAGTCTGTAATTGGCGCTCCAATCATAATTGTTACTGGACAGTGTACAGTGGAGGATACATTTAGATTGATATTAAATTTAAAGTAGGTAACAGAAGGTTTGTAAAATGTTTTAAGGAACATCACATGGAGCAACATATGGGGCGCAGTCTGAAACTTGATTGTTTTATTTTATTATGTTATATGGTGATGACAATGGCAATTTCCAAATATTATAATAATAAAAATTAATAAGAAAGATAAATTAACAAGCAGTTCTTCTGGACATGGCGCGCATTGTTAGGAGGTTCCTTTCTCTGCGGCCCTGACCGCCGGCATCTTGGACCCTGTTCCTGATACCGGTGGGCCACTATTATTTTTATTTATATTTTTTTTTTGTGTTTATAAAAATATTTAAAAATGTATATATAAATAGTAAAAAAATGTCATGTTGGCCTTCTGTCACTAGATGTTATGGCGCAAACGCGGACAACACTGATGATTTCGTTAGCACACTGTATTTTTCCTAGTTTTGTTAGATGTTCTGTTTTGCTAACAGATACCAAACCATGAAGACTTTCTTGAGTGAGATTGAGTAATTCACTTGTCATGATTACAAATGGTTCACATTTGACCAATACAACTCTGAACTCTAGAAGAGACTATGACCTCTGACTTGAGGCAAAAAATAATAGACAAAAGTTCTAATAACCTCAGAATAGTGACGGCTACAGGGTGGTCAGAAGGAAACAGGATTAAATGTAGGAAAGGAAAAGGGTTTCTTCATATTTGACCCTGACCGAATGTAGCAATGGGCTGGAATACTTAAATACTAACCTTCTACATTTTTAAAACTTACTTTAAAATAAACACAATGTTTGTTAGTGTTCTGTTGGATTTTCAACACCCACAAATGAATGATGATATGATGATTATGACTCATCTTAATACTGGTGCAATAACATTGTTTTCAGTTATGAAGGCAGTAAAATAAAAGACAAAGCCTACCCTCAAGCGAAACACCAGAAGGACAAATGTAGGTATCTTATCCAGCAAGCTCCTCTGACCTTCACTAGTTCTGCAGCTGGACAGAGACAGTCTATTTACTTTAGAGCCCAAAGTAATCGTGAAATCTCACCTGCCCAGAGTGTGTTAGCACATATTATCACATGTTTGTCCATCATGTGACGCGTCACATGACGTTGTAGCGCTTAATGAACCGCGACGCGCTGAATCAGATGAATGGTTGAGGTGCACTAATTGATGTATGCGTGTGCTGTCCGTATCTGTTCAGATACGATGCGATATTGCTCTTATCTCTCAGAATCGAATATTAGTTCGATTCGAAACTGCGTTTTAAAGACAGCTGTTGTTCTGCAGTCGGCGTTTTCTAGATTTAATCAAGGATGTTTGCACGTTCTTGCTACCGAATGCATGATTGCGCTTCTCAAAACGCTTGCTTACTCTAGAAGTGATCGTTTGGATGTGATTTCCTGGCGGACATAAGAAATAAAATAAGCTTCCTGTTATTTCCTAACAGGATACAAGTCATTTCATTGACTTGCTAGTAGCTTCCCTTGCACATGCACCCCCCGTGTCGATTGCGCCTGGCATTCCTCTACTCGTCACTATCTTTACTGAGCACATATCTTCAAGTAATAGAAATATTTAACGAAATAGATTTTACACTAAGTCCTGAGCTACCATTTTCTTGTATCTCTAGCTTCATTAACTGCCCGACTTTTATATGTGTATCTCTAGTAGGTATTGGATCTTCGTTTTCTGAAAATACGTAAGTTTAGTCCTACCAGTGTTTCACACTCGATAATTCATCGATATAATCGTTTTGACGTTCGTTATCATTATCATCACTATGGAACAACATATCTTAATGTTTGTTAATATCCAGTAATTCGTTCGCCGACTATCTTATCACCGCCCTGATTGATCGCTGTGATTCTATGCCCTCCTGACTTTACTCAACGTCGGGTAATGTTTACAGTATCTAAATAAATGCATTACGCAAAAACAACTTGAAAATAATAGTGAGATAAATAGAAAATCATGTTAAATGAAGAACATTCATGAGTGCGTCGGTTTTATACGGTAATTCCACGGTAATATCAAATAACAATAACCGGAAAATCAATATAAAAACAAAGAGTGATAAAATTAAACAAAAAACTTTTTTTAAACTAAATACTTAATTTATTGACGACCGAGTGAAAGTTTTCCTTGTAATTTGTTATATAGTGCGTTAAAATGGATGGGTGGATGGGAAGAGTGAAAAACATGAGGTTCTCTGTAGTGGGCATACAAGTGAGCAAGCTCAAGAAAAAGAAGACTGCTTCACCTACTTGCAAAGTGCGTAAGTTTACTTACATCATCATCATCGCCATTCAATCGAACGATCGACTGCTGGACATGATCCTTATCTTTTGGACATCTCCAAAACGGCAAGTCCTACGCACACTCAAGCGTAAGGTACGGTGGTAGGAGTAAGTTTTGCTAGAGATAAATCCATGTAGAAGCGGAAACTACACAATTTAGGATTTAGGAAAGGATTAGCTGTTTAATTTCAATAGGTGCTTAGTTCACTCCATCAGGCCATAAACATCAAGATCATCAGCGTAGGCCGCAACTATAGATTTAAACTGACTCTCTTGCTATGATTTGACTTGTAGACAGACCGTTTCAGACTAGACTTACACGACATACTTGAATGACCAGATGCATGAAAGCAGACAAAACGAAACGAGTATGTAAAGAGGGATCTCTACGTGCTTTCGAAAGGCTTGCTTACGGCATTTTGAACCAACATAGGTACCTTCGAAATAATAAAGTACCGGACAAATGAGCTATCGCTGTAGAGTTTTTCGCAATAATTTGTGTATTTTATTTACAACGTACTTGAAGTATTTTATTAGTTACTGCGTTTCTTTTATGGGAAAATGAAAAAAAATGGTAATTCAAAACAAATTTAAGAAATCAATTTTTTTCCTTCAAATTAACGAAAAGTTCCAGTTTACGTCACAAAAAAGGGAAAAGTAATGATAGGCCTCAGGTGTCTTTCTATAGTTTCTGCCTACATATAGGTTATTTTTATGTTTTGGGTGTGTATTCCTATACAAAGTTACTGTATGATTGCATTTATCAACAAACATTTTTGATTGATGGTACTTAATCGCTATTAATGACTGATAACGAATGTTTTATGCACATGTTGTACCCACTTGGAACACTAAAAGAAAATGTTGAACCTAATCTGTGATATTTCAGCAATAAACATCTTGATCATAATTGCTCTCGCTATGATTAAAAAATATATACAACTGTGGATCATCTTATGTCTGTCTTTTATCATCATCATAAGCAGACTGCTCACTGTTGGGACCCAGGCCCCACTATGATGGAGTGGTTCATGATCCGTTACGTGGGAGCAGTGCATGTTAGTGGACCTCACATCTCATAACATAAAATATGGCATGACGATTTTTCTACGCATACATTTAAGAGTTCAAATATAGTGTTAAGTGGTGGAACCTTGCCTGCCGGGGTCGCGGACCTAAACAGCTACCGTGACCCCGGAACGTAAAGGGCTATTGAAGAACACTGTGAATTTTAGTCAGTAAAAGTCTGACAGTCCCTCCTGCTCTGCCCTGGGTGGGAGGACTCACTTGATGATTAAACCACGCAAAAAAAAGTGGTGGAGTGGAACCCACATCGGGTAGAGCAAAGATTTTTTTTGCAATCCAACAAACGAGAGTATATTTTGGAGTTGAATTGCGTTATTTCGGTCGGTTTCATAGAAAAATCTTTCTTGATGCAAAATTAGTGCTCTGCAACTGCAAATCAAATCAAATCATTTATTTCAACTAGGCCAATTACAGGCATTTTTGAATTGTCAAAAGACATAAAATAAAACTAGTACAAAAATAGTTATGGTGCTACAGTCCCAGTCACAAGACATAAAAACAGTGAAGGTGCTCATTCCAAAGCGCAGATCTCTATGGAGAAGAATGAGCAAGAAACTCCATGGACACTCTTTTTCAATCGCCAAAATTTTTACAAAACTTTTCTACATCATTCATCATGAGATGCACTATACCAGACCACGAAATTACGCGACAAGCAACTCAAAAAATTGCTTGGCTTCAGCCTAATAAAAGCATATTTTTCTGCCAAGATTGTAGCAAAATGACAAGCTTTACAGAAAAATGGTATTAATTAAAATTGACTAAAAGTACATTCTCCGCTAAAACGGTGAATGTTTCCACGGTGTATGACGATATTGACGATGCAATCAGCTGATTAATGAGTTTCCATTGTTTGCCGTGACGTCACTACTATAATCTAGTGTAAACCAATTTTACGCCAGCGTACACTTGACATTCACCGCCGTAATGCTATTAATACGCCCAGATTATAAACAGATTTAGGAATTATGTGTTTAACTTTAACATGGGATGGTTCTAAAAGTTTATTTATGGTAGTATTAACACTTAACAGCTGTTTCCGCGAGGTCTTTCGTTCTTTCATTGAGTTTTTTTTTTACCAAACTTGATTGTTTTTGTTTTATTATCTTTTAAGGGTACGAAGGTCTGCCATTCAGACCAGTCATGTAAATTCAGCAGTATTTTATTACGCATTAAACAAAAATTCTAGAAAGTCACATAACTAACACCCTGTGCAGTAAAAGGTCTCCTGTGCAAAATATCTGATTCACCGAATCAAGTCACCGTTTCTCACAAGTGTTACATATTTTCGCAGATTAAGAATTTTGCACACTCCTCAAAATAACATTTACTATACAAATGATTACTTCACGTATTATTAAATAAGATGCGCAAATAAATTAACTATTTGTGTACATCATAATTTATGAGTTAGCAGAACATATTAGAGCATTCCTATTTTACTGACGACCGCAACATCGTATTTGCTCGATACCGGTATTCACCTATGCAATGCCTAAGTAAAGCCTTTTTTTCAGAATAGTATAGCTCTAAACAGCCGACACAGGATAAGTTCTTGAATGGCTTGATGCTAAATAATAAAACCCAAAAGATGCGATTCCACACCTAACAGACCCCCTCCGGGAAAGCTGTTAGTCCCAGTTGTCGATCTAAGATCTTTTGAAGTTTTGACTGTTTAAACGAGTAGGCAGAAGCCCAAAAAACAGAGAAAGTATTTCTAAAGTAAATCCTTATTATACCCGTGCCTTCGGGCCACCGTGTCAGTTTAAGTTACTAGTCAAGGATATAATAATTATTACTTGTTGCAGTTACTGGTTCAGAGGTCACAAAAAGAAGATGGAGTCAACGGTGTCACAGAGAAATCGTTTACAGTAAGTTCTATAAACAAAGCCTACGTTATGGGTCTACCACACGCACAAGCTTCACCACAGTTCTGTCTGCGTAAGCTACTCACATGACAAAACAATACACGGTCGGCAACACTGAACGCCCAACCACACACACAGGCAAGTACGCGCAGGCGGGACTCGCGCAGGCAGAACTGTGCGTGTGGTAGGCCCATAAGATGACGGCCCACTTTATTGAAAACCCTGAGAACAGAAGTAAACGTGACGGCTGGTTGAAATCTTATTCATGTTTCCGAGGAAGTAGTGTAACAGCAGAAACCTACACGAACGATCTCCCTTCCTCCTGATATGCTCTTTATGCTACTCGCAAGGGTACTGTGAGGGACCTGGCCGTAGCCAGAGTTCCAGAAACCCTTCCTACGCAATAACGGTTTAAGAAGAAAACTTCGTAAAAGTACTCTACCGTATTTGTCTCCAGAAATACCTGTTCCCTATGTACCCGGAACTGGCACGACAGTTCTACAAGTACATCCACCGCGTGGGCAAGTGCAAGAACAAGCACATCGCGCTGTCCACGTTCAGGCAGCAGTGCGAGAAGATTCTGGCCATGCTCGACGATGCCATGATCATTGAGACCTATGTCAGGTAAGAAGAGAAGAATTGGAAAAAGTTAACCTGCGCTACCCCCAAATATATTAGAAGGGAAATGAAGATTATCATCCTCATTCAAAAATCATTATTTTTATTGCTTCATTCATAGTTTTTGTATCTATGTAGGATGACAAAATACCCGAGATGGCCTTGGTATTACACACGTACCCATAGATGACGGGGAACAAGTGTTCACCATCAGTTTTATTGTCAATCAATGTCCGTCAAAATCATTTTGTTACAATTGCCTTTCAGTTCACTTGACATTAAGTAGATCAGTTTTGGTCTCGCTCCTAGCATTATTATGTAGGCAAATAATTGGAAGGTCTCTTGTTTAGATTCTGGTCTATCATCAGATAGGCCAGAATCGCCTAGCTCTACACTACATAGATATAATATTTTCTAGGTGCCACGTGTCATAGCGATTTTGGGATAAAATTCTTGCTTAGCAAGCTTACATTTTGCTATAGTTGTATAGGAAAAAAGAAGACCTTGGTTGGTTTTATCACATTTAGCGTCAAAGGGAAAATTGCTCTAATGCGTAAATGGAACGATGACGATTATGAGCCGAAATATCGGTTTGAAGGGTGTAGCTGAACTAGGAATAAAAAGCGTATGAAGGCGTGGCGTGATTCGTGTATGTGTCTTTATTATTTATTATCTTTGGAACCAATCTTGATGCACCAACACAGACTAGCTGAGTGGAGAGGAAACGTGCAGAATCGACTAGTCACATTAATTACAAGCGTAGACTGAACTGAGTGACTACCGGCATTAATTTTGTGTGAAGAAGAAAAGTGAGACAGCGATAGTGCGACCTAAACCTTTTTCTTTTCTCTAGGTCTATAGTGACGAACTACTGACCGCATTATCGTTTTTTCTCTGTCAAACCACATTGCGTCCCTCGTCGTTCTGTAATTGGTCTTTTCTAACACGTTTCTGCAATGCTCCGTTTGTGTCTGCTTCGGGGGAAATCAGGCTTTACATCTCTCTGTTTCACGTTTAGAATGTTCGCTGCGGAGACGGATGAGAATATGGTGATGCCCGAAGGTTTGCGCAACCTGCTGTACACCAGCTACAAGCTATCCATGGACCACTACCCCGAGGGTCCGCAAACCTGTCTCATGGTGAGTACTGTCAAATAAAGAAACTGCTGCCTTCAAAGAACTTAAAAAAATTACTCGAGTTTAAAGAAGAAAAATATAGGCACCAACAATAAAAAATACACACAATATAAATAAAATATAGTAATTATAAAATTAAAATAACACTCTTTTTTCTGGACAGAAGACCATATAATATTATATCCTTCGACGGCAGTGATTTTTCGCAAGGCAATGCCATTACAAAATATATGTGTTCAGATCAACCAGACATTGTCTGTGGTGGTGAACGGGTGCTTCAACAAGAAGGACATGCACAGCGTCGGGTTTGTGGTGCGCTGGCTAGAGGAGCACTGTCACAGGCTTATATTCCCTGTTCATAGGTAAGATACGATTTTTTTACGAGGGTACTTTTATGTTTGATAAATGTTGTTTATGTAACGGCTTTGGCACTGTTTAATGTGAATAAGAACAGCAAGAGTCCCATGTCTGAACCCTGTGGTAATCCAGACGGTATTTGAAATTTAAAATTTACTACCATATGTAACCGATTTTCAAATAAGACTTAAACCAACGCCTCAAGGCCTCATGAATACCCATGGTCCCATGACTGTTATCTGACATTGAAGAACATTGTGATTAATAACATCAACTGCCTTACTTCATTCTGTAGACACTACGTGAATCTATTTTCATCGAACGCATCCGCAATATCACCGGAACAGCACAAAAAAAAAGTAGTGGACTTATTTAGAAGAAAGTATGCTGCGCAGTTACTGCTTGGTAACGATACACCTTATCCTTCGAGGGTTACAAGTGCGACGTGTGTTTAGGTACTGCGTACACATGTTGGCGACACGGCACCGCGATATGGAGTCGTCCGTGGAGTCCAACGGGTCGGGAGCCGGCCTGGAGCTGGCCACGCCCGTCCTGGAGCGCGGCGCCTGGCAGGCCGCCTCCCACCTGCTGCCGCTGTCGCGCGCCTGGCTGCTGGCCGGCACCGCGCCGCCGCTGTACTCGCGCCCCAGCCACCCGCCGCCGCAGCCGCAAGGTAACACATCTCTCTCCAGGCGGCACTCCAGCTGCTGCTGTGGCCTGTCTGCTGGCCAGCACTGCGCCGCCTCTCTACCCTTCTCTCTACGTCTCCACATCTTTTTCTACCCCTTTATATTTTATGCAAAATTAGGTATCATGTGCACCAGTCTATAGTGCGTTGTCGTGGTAACAGGTGGCCTGGCGTCGACGGTCTGGCTGGCGCGCCTGGTGTGCGCGGTCCCGTCCCACTGGGTCCCGCTGTACGCGTCCCGCGACCACGGCATGGGTGCCAACCGCTTCCTGCACCACACGCTGGCCTACCGCGGACCCACGCTGGTGCTGGTGCAGGCCGGGGAGCTGCTGCTGGTGGTGTGTGCCAGCCAGGAGTGGCGGGAGACGCACCAGTACTGGGGCGGACCTGACTGCGCGCTGCTGCAGATACATCCAACGTGAGTCACAACACCCAGACATTGGTAATACTAACGTATTTGTAAACTAGCGTCATTCCACTGCTGAGATGATCACTTCCAGTTTCTTCAAACCACCGCCAAAGTAAATCACTAGGCGTTGGTCATCACCCGATAAAACTATCAGTTAAAATTAAATATTTAATTCTAATTAAACATTTTCGATTATCTCCTGATAAACAGTTGTCCTGTTGCTATTTTGCGCTATCTCATTTAAGAGAACTTATTTTTTTGAAGTTATTGAGAGAACTAACCAGTCTCTTCCACTTCAGGTTCTCCATAGTGGAGAAAGCGCCCAAGATGCTGTACCTGAACACAGCCATCCGAGGCTACCCCAAGGGTCTCCGCGCTGGCTCAGACCCTCGCAAGCCGCTGCTCATCATACCGGAGGACTTCGACTCGCTGCAGTTCCAGGGGACTCCCTACACGCTCGAGAGTATTGAGGTCAGCTCCTTGGGCTATTTCTTACCTTTTAACATACATAATGAAAAAAATATTATATTTAATTTATTTGAAACGAAATATAAAATACAAATTCAGCTAATATTGTATGGTTCAGGTATGGGGCTGCGGCGACCAGACGTCCCGCGAGGTGCAGCTGGAGATCAAGAAGTGGCAGGTCAAGGAGGCCGAGAGGCAACGAAATGTGAGTACTTGACGTTACTGATAGAATATCTCATAATAGTGGCGTGTTGTAGTTCGTTGATTCTTAGATAATTAAGTGTTCGTTGGTTCCAAAATATACATCTGTTATGCCCGCAAGTTTTCATAGAACAAAACAAGACTGAAGAATAATTCAAACGTCAAAAAAAAAACAACGGAACCTTATACTTGAAAGTGACATTTTTTCTATTTCAGGTAAAGTTGTCAGCTGCAGACTGGATTGAGCACCCAGATAGATATCTGTTAGAGCTGGCGGGACGGCCACAGTACAACAACTCGGCCAGCTAGTGAACAGCGGCCAGCGCGGGCTGACCTCGCGCGTGAGGAGCGCGCGCCCGCCGCGGGGGCCAGCGTGGCTGGTCGCTGCGGCCTGCGGACTGTGATGTGCTGTGGATTGTGACAGACTTGTTCCAAACTTTAGGGCTGATTATGTGCTTTTTACGGCTATAAAAGGCTATAAAAGAGACCAATATTTATAATACACCAAATGTATACGACATTTGGTGTATTATAAATATTGGTCTCTAATAAAACAATATTAGGCTAATAACTAAAACCATAATATGTATACACCACACTAAATACTAACGACAAATACATGTAAAACATTATTAAGTATATATCAAGTAAATGTATTGACAAGTAAAGATGTTCTATTTATATGAAAGCATTTGGAGTAATTTTATAGTATTCTCATAAAAATAGCTGGTATAAAATACATAATGTACCCAATGGTAAATTCATAAATAAGATAAAACACAACAATTTACACAAAATATCTACGCTATTTTATTAAAACGCTGCACTTTATCAAAAATACTTGCCTACAACATCTAATTGATTAAAATTTATATATTAAAATAAAATTCCAATTGTTTTCTTCGTCTTCAAGTTCCTTTAATTTCTATGTAATAAACTGACTGTTGTTTATGTATTTCTTTTGTTTTTCGTACTAAATATTTATTAATGATGATTTTCAGTGCAAATGATGATGATGATGATGCATGAAAATAATCAAACTAAACTTCTCTTACATTTTTTAATGAAAGCTTGACATTCGTGACGATAAAAATGTGCACCCAGTAGCAATCCAAATATTTGTAATAAGCCTTATTTCTTATGTATGTGTCTGTAAAAAATTCCTCATAAGTTGGTGTAAAACATGAGAGTGTAACAAGATATTATATTTACTTGTAATATTCTTAAAACAATATGTATGTACCTGTAGCAACTAAGGCCTTTATTGTTTTTTCGTATTGAAGCTCACTAAAAAAATAACTAATAAATAGGTAGTCAATAGATATTTACAAGACACCGCATGTGGTCATGATTTGACATATTATTATTAATAATAAAGACGGTTTTCGTAGTGTTAGTGTTACTAATTACGTTCATTTGACCACTTTATTATGAGCCTGTGTTGTGCCCTGCAGGGCAAAAGCCAGAAATGTCGCCAAAGTAGATATTTACGTAAGAAGCATCTAAAGCAAGCTTCAGATTTGTATAATGTTCCTATTGTACAAGCCATAATTTGTGAGTCACTTAGGAAAGCATGTAACGCTAATTTTATGGTGTTTTGTTATTTTATAAATGGACCAAAATGATTAAATAATACTGTACTAGGATAAGTTGACGTTGAAATGAGTAAGTTAATGTTTGCGATCTCATTGTTTTGGCGGGACAAGATGGCTGCGGAAAGAGAGGATTTTCTTTTCTTTTATAGTTTTAGTTGAGTCTCGGTAAGTAGTCATTTAGCCATGAATAACATTTCATCCTAAACAATTTTGAAACCGATTTATTGAAGGCTCAAAAATGTTAATTAATGAACGAAACGCAATACAGCTTCGATTCTCAAAGATGGCGCTACATCTGTTTATGAGTCAATTGTTTACGCTAAGTATTGATATTATTTTTGAGATCGCGACTCATTTTTGTCTTATTTACAGAGAGCTGTATTGCAATGAATATTGTTAGAATTAATTATTTTCTCTAAGACATCACAGGCATCAGCTTGACGTAACACATGCACAGTCAGTAATATGCGCTTCGTAATATAGGTGCTATATGAATGCTTTGTAGATAGGTATTTTGTGTAGGTACTATAATATTGTAAATTTGAATAATAAATGAAGTATTTTATTACGAACTTCTTTTATTTTACACTAGGTTCCGCCCGCGACTCCGTCCGCGCGGATGTCGGTCTTCGCGTGGATGGTTTATTTCTCCATTTTAAGTAACTCTGACAATGACATCTTATAAATATCTATTGGACCCAAATACGGCTAAGCCTATAATAATTAAGGAGATTCGCGGTTCTACAAAACAACGTCTATGAATAAAACTGAAAAATAATATTTTCTTTTCTACGTATTTTTCCAGGATAAAAAGTATCCTATTTTATGCCCAGGATAATAGGTATAATTATACCAAGTTTCATCGAAATCGAACCGTTAGTTTTCACGTGATGCCT
The DNA here is from genome assembly GCA_943136025.2 of Agrotis puta. Classification (NCBI taxonomy): domain Eukaryota; kingdom Metazoa; phylum Arthropoda; class Insecta; order Lepidoptera; family Noctuidae; genus Agrotis; species Agrotis puta. Next base: position 396,525 of record OW964187.2, read on the forward strand.
GCATATACAGACAGACAGACAACATTTTTTTAAATCACATATTTGGGTTTGGTATCGATCCAGCAACACCCCCTGCTATTTATTTTTTCAATATTTTCAATGTACAGAATTGACCCTTCTACAGATTTATTATATGTATAGATTGTTGGGTTGTTCCCCGAAAATGATGATAAAAAGTCAAAGTCAAAGTATATTTATTGTGGGCATATGTAGGTTACAGGTCTTAACAATATATTGAAGTATCAATATGTCCTGCCATATAGGCATACAATAATTATGTAGGTAAATTTAGCAGGTACTTAATTATCATTGTAAAATACAGGGAAACTATCACATGGTCAATATTAATGCATGTCAAATACAGTAAAACTACTACATAGTCAATACTAATACATGTCAACAATTCAGGAAATCTTGGATCGTGTAGAATGCTTTATCAATTAAAAATGTTCGTAATTTATTTTTAAATACTGGAAGTTCCTTAGTGTCTAGAATGCCTGTAGGTATTTTGTTGTATATATATATGTAAAGGTATCATGTGCCCATCACTGCTTGTGTGGTCCATCATCATTCTAAAGTCGCCTCACAGAATACAGTTATGTATACAGGGTGAATTTTTCAACTGGGCTTGAATGGCTAAATCCGTCCGGAACTATGAGGAATATAACAAATACTGAAAGGAGTCTCGAGGCCGATTAATTTTGACGAAAACCAAAGCATCATCATCGAACTTTTGAAAAATCAATAATATTGGCAAGGAATCGACCCCCTTGAATTTGGAAAAAAAACACGATGTAAATAACAAATAAATAAATATTCCACAACTATCACACAACGCCATCTAGTCCCAAGCTAAGCAGAGCTTGTGTTATGGGTACTAGACAACTGATAAACATACTTATATATTTCTAAATACATACATATTATAGATAAATTACATCCAGACAGAACAAATGATCGTGCTCATCACACAAACATTTGTCCTGGGTGGGAATCGAACCCACGACCTCCGGCATAGCAGTCAGGGTCACCAACCACTAGACCAACAGGCCGTCCGGTCCGTCCAGTAGTGTCGCTAACATGGATCAAATTTAGGGAAGTTATGTCAAAGTTTGAAAGGGTTATACTTCACAGATTGTCCCATGGTAATCAGGTCAGGATCTGGAGAAATTGAAAGAACTCTTCAATAAATTACAGCTAATCTACGGCGATTGCTGCTATTGCATATCTATGCATTATTTAGTCAATCAACCACACAACAAAATATTACGCCTGTACCCACTAAAAAGGATAATAAAAAACACATTTTTGTGTTTTTAGAGGGTGGTTTAATTTTTTCAAAAAGTTTTTTCCTTGTACACACATTGAGTTTCCTTTTACTTCTTTGACTGTCAGACTCGTACTGACTAAAATCCACGGTGTCCTTCAATAGCCCTTTACGTTCCGGGGTCACAATTTTAATTTTAGAAACTTGCGAAGTTTGTTTACATCCAATGCAGTCTGTGATCCAGTGTCATAACTTTTTAAACGTTGCCAGCAGACAAAAAAAATAATTCCTTTTCTAGACTTTTTTGCCAAGCTGTACATTACAGTTTGTAACAATTTTGTTTCTAAACGTACTACGTACGTCAATGTCACTTAGTCAAACAACATCATTCTCATCGTCAACTCATTCGAAAAAATGATATACAAAGTGTTGAAGTAATGAACTGTGCTGATTAGTTTAGTTAGCAACAAATGTGGTAAATATTACAGCATGGCGGTGTACGCGGCCCACTTGACGCGCACGCTGCAGGGCACGCCGACCATCTTTCAAGTGACGGCTCAAGAAGCTCTCGGAGCTACTGTGAAACCTGCGCTACGGAAAGTCGTAGAGGTAAGCTTGATAGTAGGTATTTCATTTCATGAAATTGATGATGCCAACTATTAGTACCAGTAATTTTTATCTTGATAAAACAGTAAATCAGCCAGTTTTTCGCTTTCAAAGTAAAACATACAGTGGTCGTTTCATGAATAGTTGACTACTTATGATACCTAACTTTCATAGCAAGTACAGTCCAAACTAGTAAAGAAGTGTATAACGATCGTAGCAAGTAGCATGTTATAGTTTCTGTCTCCTGTCATGGGAAGGTGTGAGTTTATTAAATGTAAAAACTAGTAATAAAATAGGTCCTCCAATATTAATTGTCACTATTTTTAAAGTGAGTAAAAATAGACCTACTTGACTGATCAAATATTCATAAGTAAGGTCATGTTAGTGCTCTTCATACCAGTTTTGTAAGTTACCAAGTACCTATTTCATATAGAATTTGAGGGATTATGTTGATTTTGTAACATATTTTATGATGGCTGCTAGATAAGTTGGCATTCAAGATAGTTGTATCTGTCCATTTTATCTTTATTATTAAGATAAGTTTAATGAAAAAATGTAGCAAAGTAAATTATTAAAGGGTAATTAATAGAAATTAAACATTAAGATGAGAATTTTCATATTTCTCCATAATAAGGGAGGTGATTTACGACGGAGCACATGGAACAGCAAGCTTAAGTATTATAGATGCAGAAAAGCATTCCTACATGACCAGTCATAACTTTAGAATACATTGTGTTTCCAGTTCCTGGCAGCAACATACCCCAACAAGTGTGGCTGGTGTCTGCACTGGTACGATGAGGTGTACCTGCTGTTTGATTGCTGTCTACAGTACTACTACCTCAAACACTATGGTCAGTTCAAATATAAAAATGTCTTTTCATTCTCTTTAGTGATTCTTACTTGTTCACCCAAACAGGGACAGTAATGTCTGTTAACACATCATCAGTCTGTAACATTAATTGTCTTTGCATTTCCATATTTTGGGAGAATGAGGGACAGAGTGTAAAATTCCTAAACCCCGGGTAGCAAGAGGAGTTGCCTCAAACAGGTGTTGTGTCTGATGGGTACCGCCAGACAATCATTGTTGAATCTCACCGAGAACTTTTATTTTCTTCTATTGTTCCATACAGAACGACTGTGAACGTCTGCTACAGACTTTTTCATATTATCTAACAATTACCTTTCTAGCGGCATCATTCTCGGAAAGCTTCTACGACCTGATCCGTGTGCCCATTTCAACATCCAATGAGTTCAACAATGGACAGCAGTTACCAGTGTACTTGGAGCGAGCATCGCTGGCCTTGCTGGTGCTGGTGCCCTACCTGAAGGACAGAATCGAGAGGATTGTGGAGCGATGGAGGGAAGATGATGAGGATGGCAGATTGGGGAAGGTAGGATATAATATGGATCTAGTAAATCTCACTTAATGATGGAAAAGCTGTTGGTAGATGTTACATTGTTTATTTTGTGTCTGTAGTAGGCAACAATTTTCTGTTCTCAAATTTTCTCTATCCGCAGTGATAGTCGCCCACGGCGACGGACATCGGTAGACAATCTCCGGCAGGGGCGGTCTCTCATAGTACTGATTTAGGCCGAGCCTACCCTACCACAAAAACGCATAAATAAAACAAACGCATTTATTGTAACCTTGTAATAAAACAAAACAAAAATATGAAATAAACCATAATGTCTCACATAATGCATTAGCAAATTTCCGCGCGGCCGCCGTGTAACGTCATCACGTCCAGTTTACTATAACCGAAGCCAAGCGGTCCTGTTGCGTCAAATATTCTAAAATTCATGCATATGTATGCATCCATCTTCATATTTTCGTGTATATGAACCGCACACATGTTTACGTTTTGAGGCTTTTTTTTTTGTATGGCATCTCGCAGGTCGACCTCTATTAGGTCGTGTACTGCTCAACCGGACTTTTCTGTGGATGCCTTAAGATTTTAAGGCCTCCAGCCAGGGCAACAAACTTAGTTAAAAACTAAGCGACCACCCGCTAAGGGCACCCCCTGTGGGGTACGGACCTCGGCTTAGGGCGTCGCTGGGAGGCACGCTGTAGCTGGCATTTGTACCCACCGAATCGTTTTATGAATGAAAACGCACGGGGAACATGAACAAAGTTGCCAATTCGGGAAACAGATTACACACAGAAACGACAGTTTCGTAAAAGACTAAAAAAACAGGGTAGTATTGTCAAATCTATACATTTCAAATGAAATGTTATATTTTAAGGAATAGCAAAGACCTATTATAATAATTAAAAACTAAGAATTTTATTTCAAATTTAAGAATTTTGTTTTTGGGGAATTTTGTAAATTAATATTGGCAACTCCGTGTGTTAGTGTCAGTTTATGCCGGCTAAAATTTGTTATTGTTTTGCACTTTTGTTTTTATAAAATCATAGTTAGCTTTAGGTAATACGTTTTGAAACCAAAAGTAGTGTAAATATTAAAGAACATTCGTTTGTTTATTTAAAATGGTCCTAGTTTGTGTGACTTGTGCTGACAATGTGTGTTTATTGATTACGATAGTTGTGAAAACTTATTATTCACAACAGCTCTTATAAACAAATATTTTCATAAATATCAAGTTGTGTCTAAAAGTTACGAGAATTAATCCAAAATCTTCTATTTGGATCGTCAGAATATCGTGATTATTAATCTTACGTGAAGAATGTGGTGAGTGTTTTAGATTATAAGTTTTGAAGTGGGCCGAGGCTTTCTTCTATTCACATCGTCAGCATTGAGTAACGTAGTTAGTTTTTTTTTTTCGCTGGCCTACCCTTACTCTGGAACCACTGCACGCTACTGATCTCCAACCACCGTGTGCGTGGGCATGCGGGCGGCGAGTAATGGGCGTCTCGCTGTCCGACCATTGACTATGCCCGGGTCGACGGCGCGTTGTGTTCCACGCGCGCCTCAAGACGTGTTAGCATATTGACAGGGTCCCCTGTAGAGAGGGCCAAAGCCTGCCGGGGTCGCGGGACTCACGAATTACCGTGACCCCGGAACGTAAAGAGCTACTGAAGGACACCGTGGATTTTAGTCAGTACGAGTCTGACAGTCCCTCCCGCTCTGCACTGGGTGGGAGGACTCATAATATGATGTTTTACCACGTAAAAAAAAAAAGAGTTGAATGGATATGAAGTTGGTTGGACTTGCTGTGTTGTTGTTGTAATGTTATTTTCTGAGAGGTGAGTGAGATCTGGATAGCCAATAATGTTTTATTGTTGTTCTACCAGTCCCGCTCGGACCGCGTCCGTCGCGCCGCCATCCACGTGTACTCTGTGGTGCACACGGTGTGGTCGTGCGCGCGCCTGCTGTGGCTGGCGCGGTACTGTGCGGGGCGCGCGGCCTGCCCGGGGCCCGGCCTGGCCGCGCTGCGCCTCACGCTGCGGCCCGCGCCGCCGCGCCAGGAGCTACAGCACACCTGGGGAGACCTGCTCAGGAGCCTGGCCACTGGACAGATAGGGTGAGTGCAACGACACATTGCTTGTAAGGCGAGGAGGTCATGATCAATTTTGTGAATTGTATCCCGGTCTTCAATTAGGTCTCAAAACTCACTAAAAATACAGAGTTTAAAAGTACTTGTGGTGTGAACAGGAGCGCCGTGGTGACATTCCCAATGCTGGGCAGCGCGGCGCTGCGTGCGGTGGAGTACGGCGCGTTCGTCGTGCAGTTCCTGCGCTGGTGGGACGGCCGAGCGGCGCCCGCGCAGACGCTGCCTGCGCCACCGCCACCCGCGGTGAGTCAAATACAACGATATTTATTTGCATAAAAAGATTTTTTTTTTTTTAATAGTTCATCTTGCAATCAGTTGTACACCTTTAGCAGATTTTTTGTACGAATATTGGCTGCTGAGGTCCATTCTTCCAGCAAAGAATCTTCCTCTCTTATTTATTATTAGGCTTTATTCAATAAAGTCCCATATGTGGTGACGTTTGAGCCTTTTCATAGTTGTTGGTTCACTTAGGGCTGTAGCTAAGATGTTGGTATGTGACATTATTCGAGCTTTGTATGTTTCCAGTCTTTGCTGTACTTCCTCTTTTATGGTTCTCATTTGTAAATGCTCATGTAATTCTGCCGTCTTCATAAACCAAGGAGCATTGGCTATAATTCTAAGAACTTTATTTTGAAATCGCTGAAGAATTTCCAAGTTTGAGTTCTTTGCGGAGCCCCACAGCTCAACGCCGTATGTCCAGACGGGTTTTATAACTGCTTTATAAATGAGTACTTTATTCTCTAGTGAGACATGTGATGTTCTACCTAAGAGCCAAGTCAGTTTTCGGAGCAGGATGTTTAGTTCGTCACGTTTTTTTTCTCTATGTGGTGTCTCCACGTCTGCTTTCTATCGAGATGGACGCCGAGATACTTAGCTACTGTACCGTGCGGAAGTATGTCATTTCCTAGTTTAACAGGTGGGCAGTCATCCTTTCGGAGGGTAAATGTCACATGCGTAGATTTATTTGCGCTAGCTTTAATCTTCCAGTCCTCCATCCATTTATAGATTTTGTCTAGGTGTGTTTGTAGAATTTGTGATGCAATGTTAGGGTTTTTGTGACTGCACAAAGCAGCCGTATCATCAGCGAAGGTGGCAGAGAGAACTTCTTCTGACGTTGGTAAGTCTGCTGTGTATATCAGGTAGAGGGTTGGACCCAATACAGAACCTTGGGGTACTCCAGCTTGTATGTCGTAGAATTTCGAGTATGAGTCATTAATTTTTACTCGAAAAATCCTGTCTTCTAAGTATGACTTCAATAATACATACAGGTTGTGTGGCAGTTGTTTTTTTATTTTAAACAGCAAGCCCTGGTGCCAGACCTTGTCGAACGCTTGCTGTACGTCCAGGAACACGGCCGAACAGTACTGTTTTCGCTCCAGACCTTCCCTTATCTTATTAACCACTCTATGCACCTGCTCCACGGTAGAATGGCCCGTTCTGAATCCGAACTGATGTTGTGGGATGATATTGCCCTCTTTAAGATATTCATTAAGCCTACGTGCAGTGACTTTCTCAAATAATTTCGACATAACCGGTAAGAGACTTATTGGCCTGTATGACGACACAAGGTGTGGTGGTTTTCCTGGCTTTGGGATCATAATAATTTCCGACACTTTCCAAATGCTTGGAAAATAGCCAGTCCTCAAGATTCCATTAAAGAGCTGTGTTATAAAAACGATGGCTTTTCTTGGCAATTGGCGAAGGATTTCAGCAGTTATAAGGCAATATCCAGGAGCTTTATTTGGTTCGAGGTCTTTTATAATACTCCAGATCTCTCGAGGTGAGCAGCACTTCAATGGTAAGCTCAGTTGTAGGTCTGTCTCCAAATATTTTTGGGTCTCTCTGATCCACGGCGTGTCGCTACTGTTACTAGCATTCAGTGTGAATACATCAGCCAAAAAAGAGCCAAAGGCCTCTGCACGTTCGTCGTCTTTTCTTGCCCATGTATTATTTGCTAGCTTTAGAGGGTGCTGCGCGGTTTGTGGCGCATGTTTGCTGTGTTTTACGGTGTTCCAGAGCGAATATTCGTTTTTGGCGGTGGCATCAAGATTTTCGAGACGGTTTTTTAAGGTTTCATTTTCAATGTTCTTTAGATATTGCTTCAGATCCGCAGCCGCTTTATTGAAATTTCTTCTGTCAGAAGCAAGACGACTATTATGCCAAACTCTCCTGAGCCTCCTTTTTTCCAAGACCTTGCTCCTTATTTCCTTTGAGATATTTTTGTGTCTTGGCCTGGTGGGTGTTGGTGTGCATTTCCAAGCTGCTGTCTGAATGAGTTCTGTGATGTTTGTAGCAGCTTCATTAATGTCATTGTTTGTTTTCAATGCTATTTTTAGGTTCAAGTTTGTCTCAATAAAGTGTCTGAATCCAACCCAATCTGTTTTCTTGCTATAGAGCTTTTCTTTAGCCTGTCTTTCTATTAAGGATGTGCTTATAGTGACAATCAGAGGGGTGTGATCAGAACTGCTATCCAAGCAACTTTCAGCGCTTAGGTACACATTTGAAAGTCCTTTATAAACAAAGAAGTCCAATAGGTCAGGGATTTTATTGAGGTCTGTAGGCCAATATGAAGGTTCACCCGTACTCAAGGCGCGTAGCTTATTTTTGTCGAGGCTTTTTTTCAATTCTCTACCTCTAGGTAATGTCATTTTTAGCGTTCCAGTCTCCGCCACATATAAAGATAATAAAAAACATAAACAGCAGTCAATTCAAAAAACCAAATAACCTAATTTTACAAATAGTAATGCTGTTCAATTGAAAACATCATTAGCAAATAATATGCATTTACGATTAATTTAATTAGTAATAAGATTACTTACTTATAGAATCTTACTTAATAGAATACTTAATAGAATCTTATGTTGAAGCAGTTTTTAAAACACCAAACAATGGTGTATACAAGTTTCTGGCTTATTATCTCTTGTTCCAAGGTAAATGCTATTTTGACTGGAATGGAAACATTCTGTGTTGTGCTAATGCCTTATACTCCATGTTTGCAGAGAGACGAGCGAGCCCTGCGGTGGAAGAACAAGTGTCCTCTCTGTCTACAGTCCTGGAAGATACCCACTGTGTTGCCAGTGTCAGGGTGAGTGCGCTTATTTGGCCTAAGAGCTTCTTTAAATTTTGGAAAAGTGCTTGAGGCACTGAAAACTTGCTCAATACATCTTTAATTATCCCTAAACACAGAAATGCAGACCTGGCTGAGAGAAATTAATTAAAGAATTTAAAGATGCAATTTTTTTGATCTTAAAAAAAGTGTTTGAGGCATTTCGAAACCTTTATACCTATAAAATTGAATATTTAAAGAGTGGAAAAATTATTAAGCCAGATCATTTAGTTGCGCCTCGCCAGACGCAAAAACATGTAAAAAAATAATTTCCTACCATTATTTTCATGGCAAGTGGTGACGCCCGTGTGTTAAACTGCTAAACATTTGTATTTTACTCAGGCGCTATAACCTAATCCAGCTGCATCTGGTTCTTCCAGCCAATCCCAATATAGTTGGAAAAAGGCAGGCAGATGATGACCGTTTCTTTGTTGTCAGGTACATATTCTGCTACATCTGCATCTCTCGCCACCTGCGCACTCACTCCGCATGTCCGGTCACCAGGTGTCCGGCCGCGGAGCACTCGCTGGTGCGACTGTACATCGACTAGCAAACCGATACCACTTTTACTTCTAGTCGAAAATTTGTCATATATTGTAGAATCTACACTATACTATAACAAACTATATCTTACACACATATATGTGCATAAATGGAACTAAACGTCTCTTACCAGTACTTGATATGATTCTTAACAGTGCCGTAGATAAACAAATAACTTTTGAGCTCGGATTATATATTGTGCCAATTGCATTCCATATCACAAATAGACAGAGAATTAAAAGATTGAGTAACTTTAGGATAACACTTCAAATGTTATTTTAAATTAAATAACATTTGAGCTGATTTATTGCTTATATAAATGTAGTACATGTCAAAAATAATGCCTTATTTCAATTTATTATATGAAATTTAAACTTATATCACAACATTATTATGGCAAATGAACTTTGTTAAAATTAAACGGAGTGACTAGTGTTTACTTACTGTATTATTAATTCAAAAGAATGCGTAGACCCTCTGCGCAAAAATGTAAAAGTGAACACGAAGGAACTTTTTCGTTCCCAGATATGGTCTAGGGTTAAGGGTGTTATTATACCCTTTATAATTATATGGTTATGGGAGAGTTGCATGCGAGACAGACTTATGATGACCGAATACTCAAACGTCACTTAATCGCATTTTGATTTTAAACCTATTCAATATTATGTAGTAACAATGTATAGATCGAGGAATTTGACAGCGATTTACTTGTTTCAAATGTAGAAACATATTAATCAAATTGATAAATCATGTGTTTCAAGATTTTTTGAAATTCTAACCCTAAAGGGGTCATTTAAAGTTATATTCAAATTCGCTATCCTTGCGGACAAAGTTCTAGTATACCATACAATTGATATTTGATTGAAAAATTCTTATTAGTCTGTTAGTTTTATTACCAAAAATAAGTTTTGGTCCGTCTTTTTTCTTTTGTTACGTAAACCAATATTGAAAAAGCCTTTTAAAATTCACAATATATCACAACTTAGTACAAATTTTACTGAGTTCTGACGTCACAAGCCCCTTTTCTCGAGTTTTTGTTTATATAGAAAAAATGTATTACCGTGACTCCGGAACGTAAAGAGCTATTGAAGGACACCGTGGATTTTAGTCAGCACGAGTCTGACAGTCCCTCCCGCTCTGCCCTGGGTGGGAGGACTCATATGATGATTCTACCACGCTAAAAAAAAGTGTGTGCATTATTTTTCAAAATTATAAATGACGGACTAGATTTGCAATTTATTGAATATTTTAAAATTACCTATTTTTATTTCCTTGGGTTGTGATAGTGTCGCCTTTATTAAGTGACTTTAGTTTAAGTGTTGTCTGAGTACACGGCTGTTTAATTGGTGATTGGTGATCTTATGAACTTTATCATTGTAGACTTAACACTCAATATTCCACAAACGCTTAGCAAACTGTAGCTTAGCAGTAATAGTTATTAATTTTATAAATTAATAATATTTGTTATTATTGTAGTGCCTTACTATGTAAGGGATTTAGTTATTATGACTTGTATATAAAAGATTTATTACTCAATTTTGTTATTGTTTTTTTAAATAAAATACAAAAATTATGAAGAACTTTTTTATTATTTTTCGTAACAAATACATAACAAATGCTGCACTATACAGTATCAAAACTTATCATTTATAGTTAAGTCTTAAACATTAGGATTACATTAGAAACTTTAATGCAAAACTTAGAAGTATTTTTACAACTGCCTTAATTTCTCAATTTATGATGGGTGATTGATACCTAACTAAAATAAGTAGTGCCTCGTTTTGTTACCTATGTATGAAATACAACAGTCTAACTATATTATATACTTTACTACTACTAATGGTCACCACACAAAACACTGTCCTGATATTTTCTAACATAATTCTAATAGTACTTAGTAAAATGTTTTTCTAAAGGGAGTAAGTTAGTAGTAGGTCGTCTACGAATATTTATAACAACTTCTATAAAATATAAGTAGACTTCTCGTTACATTTGTTTGAATTATCACATAGGCATGGCTACCTCTAATGATCGTTTTTAATAGAACACATAAAATTGGTACAAAAGTTAAAATGACGAATCAAACTTAAAGCTACATAGCTGACAATGATTTAAGTACACAATCTTTGTAAAGCGAATTGAATAGACTATCATTTAAAAAAACTATACGACTGACTAATATCAACAAGCTACCAACATGACGTACGTTCACATCCACCACGAGCTGACGCAGATGAACATCAGCACTCCTAGACAAGTGGGAAACGATTAACGAAAACGCTCTGAAATCTAATATATTTTCAACATTTTTTTAGAGTATTAAGTTTTCGGTCAGCGTTTGCCACTTGTATAGGGGCTGCAAACGTCAGCTCGTCTGTGTCCTCCGGGGAGGTTGTTCCACCATGTCTCCACAAGTACAACACTAGGAACTGACGGAGGGGAGCGGTGGAGAACACTCTTACACATTATCTCCCTCATAGGTAATCAATTTGAGACGTGAGTACTCCATGTAGATATTGATGAGAGATCTGGCGACCATTCTTAGCTACTAGGACTAATCTAGGCGTGGGTCCCTGGTAGAGGATAGGAGTGGGAGGACCGTGAGGTCCCTCCCCGAGGGGAGGCAGGGAGGCCACGTACGCCCTCAGTTGGTCGCGGGAGGAGAATGTCCTGTCTCCGTAGATGACGGCGCCCTCGGGAGGGTCGACTACTTTCCAGGATTCCGTCGTGTCGAAGTAGCCACCTTCACCCTGGAATTATATAAGTTGTTTATTTTATAAGAAAACTCTTTGCATTACATTCAGGTTTATATACCTATCATTTTTAGTACGTTTATACTAGCCCAGTGTTTTAGTGAACTCAATATTTTAATTACATAAAAATAATATTTCTATCAAAACTCTTGCATACTTTTTTTTTATCGTGGTAAAATCATCAAATGAGTCCTCCCACCCAGGGCAGAGCGGGAGGGACTGTCAGACTCGTACTGACTAAAATCCACGGTGTCCTTCACTAGCCCTTTACGTATCGGGGTCACGGTAATGGAAAAGTTCCGCAACCCCGGCAGGCTATGGCCCCCTACAGGCACCGTCACTAACTCTTCCATACTTGGGAAGGTTTTGCTTGGTTCTTTGGTTTGGCCTTTAAAAAATATTTACAACTAGCTTCCGCCCGCGACTCCGTCGCGGATGGTTTATTTCTCCATTTTGAGACTCTGACAATGACATCTTATAAATATCTATTGGACCCAAATACGGCTAAGCCTATATCGATTGAACTACTGCTGTTGAGCTCGCGTTCTGGAGTAACTGAAAAATAAGTTTTTTTTCTACGTATTTTTTCAGGATAAAAAGTATCCCATTTTATGCCCAGGATAATAAAGTATAATTATACCAAGTTTCATCGAAATCGAACCGTTAGTTTTCACGTGATGCCTGCATATACAGACAGACAGTCAGACAGACGGACAAAATTTTTTTTAATCACATATTTGGGTTTGGTATCGATCCAGCACAGTGGCGGCCTTAGGGGGTGGCGAACAGGGCAATCGCCCGGGGCCTCGCTCCTACAGGGGCCTCGCGCATCAACTCAAGCAAATTAAAAAAAAAAACATATTTTTTTTAGATTTTGATCCTTAATAACTTATTAAGGTTATAACATAACCGTAAATTAAAATTAAGTTAGTTAACTAATTCATTCATTCAAAACATAATTGAAAAATCCATTATCGTACACTGAGAGATTTTTTTCGATAACCGTAAGTACAAAAAATAAGTACAAATTCGAAGTTTATAACTACAAATGTGTGTAAACAGAAGTAAACTTTGGGTTATTGTAATCATAAGATGTACTTTATTCTATATTTTACTTAATCTTAGTACAGTTTTACTTATCATAACCCAAAATTGACTACGATCTACTTACGTACATTTTCCCTTGTTAACTTCGAATCGCGGACTTGTCACGTTTTGTGCTTGCGGTTATCGAAAAAAATAATGTTCTGCTCTTCTATCGCTCGGGGATTATTATCTCGGTGCTAAAATACGTAATAGAAAAAAAAATAACGGAAGTTTACCCCACTATCGAAATAGTCCTGAGAATTATTGCTACCACACCTGTTACAGTTGCGTCTGCTGAAAGGAGTTTTTCGAGGCTTAAAATTATTAAAAGTTATTTGAGGAATTCGATGGCACAAGATCGGCTTTCAGCCCTCGCTATTCTTTCAATCGAAAATGACGTAGCTTATTCGTTAGATAATTGTGCTTTAATTAAAGATTTTAGTCTTAGGAAAAGCCGCAAACATCAATATTAAAATTTATCATCTCTGTATTTGTTAATTTCGTAAATCTTCGAATGTAAAATATTTTAAAACTCAAATTTGATTTATTTGTATAATTTAAGCATTTTTCCATAAACATGACAAATACCTAAACCAAACTACCAGACCTACTTTTGCATTACATACTTTTCACGAAGGACAAAGGGCCTCGCAAAGTCCTGCCGCCCGGAGCCTCGCAATGGGTAAGGCCGCCTCTGACCAGCAACACCCTCCGCTATTTATTTTTTCAATATTTTCAATGTACAGAATTGACCCTTCTACAGATTTATTATATGTATAGATTATTAGTTGCTGGCCTCCCGTTGAATGTGCGGCTGATACTGTATTATGGCAGACACATTTGATTGTGACAGACTTGTAAGTTAATTTAGACAAGCAAGTATTAAATATTGACCTCAAAAGTGGAGACAGCGTAGTGGTTCCCCCTCTTGGCGGTGACGACGGACACGAGCTCCCCGGCCTGGTTGACGACGGGCGTCCCTCCCACGTACATGTTGGCGGACTCGAACGTGGGCGCCAGCCGCCACTGCGCCAGCACACCGTCGCTGGAGCGGACCAGGAGGCGCTTCGTGCGGTTGATGAACACCTGGGGGGGACAAAATAATGCATTAATGGTTTGATGATCGCAAAAACACGAATAACAAGGTCGATGTGAGTATGTGAGTGGAAACGCCAAGGGACCTTCTTATAGGTCGAGAGACAATTCACTCTAAAAAAAGCATGAGTTCATCTAATGAGAACGAAAAGAAAATAATCTTTAAACAGTCATATTTTACTGGATGTTCCTGAGATAAGCCAGAAACAAACAAACTGTTCAGTTTTATAATATTAGTGGACTATAGATACTAGGTAATAAAGACAAACATTGCTGGTGTTCCCAAATCTATGAACAACAGTAGTTAACATGAACTTTATCTCGTGACAATAAATTTGTATTCAAGTGATAATGAACATGTACCTTCTCAGCCGTGTTCTCGTCAATCCTCACGAAGACCAGCTCCCCGAGCGGCGCCAGCACCTGTTCCGTGAAGATGTCGCAGTAGTGATGCGTCGTCTTCGACAACTTCTCCACCTGCAAACATAACGACATCTATCACATGTGAGGAAAATCATATGGCACGCATATGTAAGTAGTATCTTTGACAATCGCTCAGCACGCGTAGCATGGGTACCGTAGAATAGGGTTTTGTCGACGGAAGATAAGACAAAATAATGGAACGTCAAAAGATTTTTACCGTTTTAAGCATGCCAATGTTTCAATATTTTTTCTTCATTATAAATAAAGAAATTATTTTTTCTTCATTTCTTCATTCAGTTGGTCGACTTGTTTAGAAACAACGATTAAATAACTTTGTCTATTCTTGGTAGAACAGAGATAGTATTGGTCATGCTAGTCAGAAAGTCCAACAAGTCTTAACAAGGGGTATAGAATTACCCACAAACTAAGGTGTGGAGGTCGGATGGGCAGTCGCTCCATGTTATATACATCCATCCATGGTATTCAGCTGTATCCTGTTAGACTGGATGCCGAATTCAACATAATTGGCCAAAGCTAGGTGTCAACATAATACTTTATGGCCAGAACGTGATCGAGGGAAAAGGAGTACTGGAGTGATCATCAGCCTATAAATGTTCCCACTGTTGCGACACGGGCCTCCCCTCCCCGTCCCTCGCAAGAGCCAGCCCGCGATGCTGAGCCGTAGAGTTAAAAATCAGCCCCTAAATAATGAACCATTGTGATCCAGCCTGTCCCTTGCTGTCCTCTCTCAGTGACGCCCTAAGCCGAGGTCCGAACCCCACAGGGGGTGCCCTTAGCGTGCGGTCACTTAGTTTGTAGTTTTTATTTAGTTTGTAAGCTCTGGCTGGAGGTCTTAAAGTAATTTAAGGCATCTCTACAGAAAAGTCCGGTTAAGCAGCTCACAACCTCCTCAAGGTTGACCTGCGAGATGCCATTCACAAAAAAAAAATAAAAAGACACGGGCCTCCTCTGTGCGAGAGAGTGGGCCATAATCCACCACGAGGGCCCAGTGAGGGTTGGTAGATGTCACAGTCATGTCTTCGAATTTTTGGTTCTAGTACATGATAGGTACATCTAGTTTTCTCACGATGTTTTCCTTAACCGTTTTGAGAGTTTTTTTTATATATTTAAGATGGGTTTACTCTTGCCTCTAGTCCAGGTCAAAGATGACTGAGACAAAGCTTACGATTGAGCGAGCTTACACAGAAGAAGCCTGTTCACTGTAACTTTGAAGACATTCGGATTCTATGTGTTCGGGAACAGAGACGCAAGTCGCGGAAGTTAGTTACACTCCTTTGATGTGCGCATTACGAAGGAAAATTATTTTCTCACCTGTTCTGGAGTACAGCAATGGATGGGCACTGTGCTCCCGAAGCTGGCGTAGGGCTTGCCGTCGGGCCGCTCGTGCAGGTCAGCCGGGATGGACATGTTCTCCACCAGGCCCCGGTACGTGAGGCCCCTGCTGGTGGTCGGGTAGCCGGTGCGCTGCGACATGATGAGGGGTGTCGGGGGCGGACACTGGGGGAAGAAGAGAGACTAGTTAGGTCTACTTACGGACACATGTGGGTCTTCTTCTTTCTTACTTGTTGGTAGCACTTTTTTTGGTAATATCATCAAATGAGTCCTACCTCCCAGAGGAGAGGTGGGATAAAATCAACGGTGTTCCTTTAATAGCCTTTTAAGTTACAGGGTTACGGTTCCTCGGATAAGAAAGTCTCACGACCCCGGCAGGCCCTCTATGTAGATTGTTAGTACTACCAAGTTACGCCCTGCTGGCGTACCTTGACGTCTTAAAGCGTGGGTGGTTCCGCTCAGGGAACGAGATGGCGCTAGACGACTTGTATAGCTCTGTCTCTTTCCAACAGCCTATCTACTCACGCTTTAAGTCACGTCATGGTAGGCCATCTGTACCTTATATCGGATCACTCAGAACAAAACACTCGGTACCTTTATCGATAGGCAACAATTCCCAGGTAATTGTCTGGCCTACTTTTACTTGGTGCGTAGTATAGTTGAGATAACTACCTACACGCTTTTAATAACAATAACGATGCAAGATTATGAGGTATGACGAAAGAATAGCCTAGTTGTCAGCTGGAGCAGAGGGGATATGCGCAAGATTCGATCTGTGATTTGATATCTGTGTTGCAACTAGGAGACAGGTATTGATAATAGACCTATTATACTGCTTTATATGCTTTGTAACTTATTGTTTCCATGACATTTATATACCTAAACCGTTCTATTATAATTAAATAACTATTATATAAACCGGAGGGAACATGATAACAGTCTGTTATCACATTTATGTTTGTTTGTCACAATCAGGTGCCGCTCCCTTCGATAACGTTTGAATAATTAAATCTACGTTAATTGATTGATTTCGGATGAGTGGTATTTAATGTATTTGGTTTTTTTTTGCTCTAGAATATTCTATTATAAAGTTTTGCATAACGCCCTTGCGTATTGGTCGATGACCTATGATTTTTTGTGTAAACATGTCCGTAATTTATTGGTACCTGCGCGTTCTATCTACCTGCGGTTGCATAATTTTTTTCCTTCAAAATTATATTAAAGTCAGGTCTTGCCCTTTCAGAACGGCATATAATTTTTATCCTTTAATAATTTTTTTACTTTCTTTTTTACAAAAACCATTTAAAAATATAAATAATAGTGGCCTACCGGTATTGGGAACAGGTGGGTCCAAGCTACAGGCTGTTAAGGCTCCAGAGAGAGGAACCTTCTAACAATGCGCGCCGTGTCCAGAAGAACTTCTTTCTGAATCAAACTATTGATCCAGCTGCCTAACGAGAGCCTCCTTAGGGCGCGGCTCAGAACGACAAATTATTATTGGTCACGAGACGATTTTTATTGCTATCAAGCGACTTGTCCCGGGTTCGCACTGATATCGGTGAATTTCTGTAATTTCCGGTGAATATAACAAAACCTTTCATTAAACAAAAAACTATTTTCCAAACGAGTGCAGCCGCTTGAGTTTATGTGCTTACAAACATCCATTCGACAATTGATTTTTACTTATATACCTACGTGTACAAAAAACTGCACATTAATTATTATCACCCCTGCTGCCCTCAAGAATGGGCAAAGCTCTACAAGTTAGCACGAGAAACTAAGGGCGATTGTGCACTACAAGGAATTTTACTGTCCGAACATCCGATTTTTTACGGTCCGAAGTGGCATGAAAAAAACGGATGATTGGCTTGTGCACTTGTCCGTCTTTACTCGGATGATACGCCTCAGTTTAGGGTAGCTCTGTCTTTGAAACTAAACGCCACGCACCCGAAATTACTCTGAATCCTGATGACCGTTCCGAAATGGGGAAAAGTAAAATGTCGGACGGTAAAATTACGTATAGTGCACAAACTAGTATATACAATATATGGCGTGCCATATCGGACCGTAAAAAAACGGACTGCCGGACAGTAAAATTCCTTGTAGTGCACAATCGCCCTTACTTCAATAAGTTTCTCTTTAACTAGGGCACAACACTATACTTTCTAGGGTCCATCACTCCACACCGTGCAACCAACGTGCCCAAACCACTGCAAATCGTGAAAGCCTGTGGCGACCACTAGTAAAACACCAAGCAAATATTTGAAGTCCCAGAAAATGAATTTAACTGTTTTACTGAAAACTTGAAATTGAACAATAAAACCAACATACCTACTGCTCTCCGTCAAACAACTGCGACCATGCCCGTATGTCGCCGTCGTTGATAACACTATCACTGATAACAGGTGTCAGAACGTCAGTCCACTGTGTATCAGAGAATATTTACAGTCGTCAGTTATCCGAGGAGCTCGGAATTAAATAGTAACAATAGTTTTGCTAGCTAATTTAATTTAACTTGGAGAGATTCCGTCTCAAAAAAAATTGAAGATTAACATTAAAAAGGCAGTTGGCGAAGTTGTGGATTCCCAGAAGGGACCAATATTTGTATGGTGTACAGGTACTATGTTTAAGGTAACGCACTATACGGTATGGTCACTTGGTCAGGCTGTTGTCGGTACGGAAAAACTTTAGCTTGTAGCTTGAACTCAATATCCAATTACGGTGCGTGTTATCCAAAAAAATACTACTGAATCGTAATCGCAACTAGTGGTCGCAACCATCTTTAGCTCCTCAAATTTATCTGATTACCTTGACCTTTCACTAATTAAACATCTTAAAACTCGCAGATTTAAGTATGGACAATAAGAAGATGAACATCTCAGCTAGAGAGCCGGCACACACCTGTAGTATTCTCTATAAGACTCAGCGCCGCGGCAGCGATGAATCTACGATTATATTTGTCTTTAATTTTAACCTTATGTTCTACATAATGCAGTTGATTTTGTTTAAAGAGAATACTTTGTTTCACTGCCAAACAAAATATGAATGTCAACACAGAGACACAGCCAGTGTTGTCGTAGCTGGCCTTGAAGTCAAAAATAAAATTAATACTCGATACTTAACTTATCCCCAATTTATTTATACTTTTCACTTAAATAAAAGGTAGTAGAAGTAGTTATATAAGTAACCCAAGATGGAAAATCTATATGTAGGCGATGTGAAGTACCTACCTACACCTGGCCATGTGACTGTCTATAAATAATACCATTTTATTGAAGCAATAAATCACCAGAGATAGCCGTCACAGTGGACAATGGTGCTTTATGTCACTTGTGTACCTACTTAATTAATAATGGCTTTTGGTGCCAGTGTCCAGTGTCAATTAAAATAAAAATGAATGGGCCATTGAAGACAAATGTCAACGATGACAAATTAGTCATTATCTAGCTTAGAATTACGGTATCTAACCGGAATTCTTTGAGAAAATTCAATTCAGTGAGAGAAAAAAAGTTTAAATAAAAAATGTTTCATAGAGAATTCACATTCAAATCCAAAAGATAAGCTTAGTCTAAAGCTTGAAAGCACAAGAGTTGATTTAACAACAGAACATTAAAATAACCAAAACAAAACAAACAAATTCATCCCATAAAGGGGTTATAAAAACTTTTCGAAAAAAGAAAAAAAAATGTTTCCGACGAATTATTGAGAACTTCCACCTTTTTTAGAAGTCGGTTAAAAAGGGATGAAGTTGGTATGAAAGTTCATAATTTTGGGTAGGAAATCCCGTTGACCAAAAAGCAAGTTTTAAAAACTGAAGACTTACATTGTCACTACTATTAAAATCCATTTCCACTGTAATCCGCATGGCTCTGAAGTTTGTTGAATACTGCGGGTATTTCTTATGAATAGGGACTTTTATGCGGAAGCCAAACGGTACAAGGAGTAATTTTATTGTGAAATAATAATAACTACTTATTTGTCATACCATTCATGCTCGTCACGTCGACAGTATAGAAGGCGGAATATACCGGGCACACACACATGACTCAAGGGGTCAACCCCGTTCCAAGTAGGTACGTAAGGGGGCAAATCAGTGTGTTTGTTTTGTAATTGCAATAATTTTAATGTCTTTAAGAAAAAATATGCTTACGGAAAGCTTAAAACAATGTTTAATTGTTCTTTTGACACCATCAATTATTAGGTACTTACTCAAACCGCTAAAACAACAAATATTAAAAACAGTAAAATAAATATTTTACGAAAGCCAAATACAACAACAAACGTAATTTTAGCTCAATATTGATAACGACAATAGGTAGACGCTTATTTTGAACAAATGGTTATTTTGAATTTCTCCTATTTCTAAGTCAATTTTTTTACCAACAAACGTGTTTTATTCTCTTTTAAATATTTGTTTTATTGTTTTTATTTTTGTATATAATATATCTTTTATTTTTCTCTGTAAAATTTAGCAAAATGAAAAATCTAAACCGGTATTTTAATAGTTAGTTTTTATGTAGCGGATAATGATAAAATTATTTATTAAGAGTTCAAAAGGTCAAGTTTTAACTGTATGGGACAAGCTTTTGCCAGCGGCTTTGACTACTGCTTCCGTTCCCTTATCTATCTTCTATATATATAAAAGGAGAACTGACTGACTGACATATCAACGTACAGCCGAAACTACTGGGGCTAGGAATGTGAAATTTTGCACACGGCTTCCTATTATAATGTAGGGGAGCACTAAGAAGGGGTTTTTGGAAATTTAACCTTTAAGGGGGTGAAAAGGGGGAATTAGGAAAGTTCGTAACCCATGCGGACGAAGTCGCGGGCAAAGTGCTAGTAGCCTATAACACTGGATCGATGCAGCTTGCTAGTGGTGAAAGATTTATTAAAACCGGTTCAGTATTTCTATAGATTACCCCATATATACATACAAACAAACACATTTTGATCGATTTATAATATTATTATTAAATAGATAATGTTCTCGTATATATTTTAATGTCTTTGTGTTTTTATCTGTCTTGGTTCATTGGAACAAGGTTCGAATTATCGTGGACAAAAGCGGAAGGTTTTTTAAAGGAAACTTATCAGTTACTGTTTTTGTAGACACCAGGACAATCTGTCAAAATTTCCCAATCGAACATGAACCTTCTACTGTTGTAATAAAGTTGGAATCAATAAAAAAAATGTATTGGGGTAGGCTGAGGTGCTGGCGCCTATGAGGACAGACAGGTAACACTTATCACGTACACAATTGGATGACGTCATAATATCTTCAAAATGATGACGAAAACAATACTGAGAAAGAATGACGATTCTATGAGAAATACCAACAACCTGATTACATAACATCAAGATTTTTGAAGACTCACAAACGCAGTGGAAAAAGGGGATTTTTGTACCTACCTATTATGAGAAGAGTGGATTTCACCGAAATTCAGTGATGTTTTAAGGCCTTCTGATGAATTAATGCCATCCGTTATCATTGGAAATTCCAAAAACGGTTAGTGTTTACAAATAGATACGCTTAATTCAATGCAAAGCTCAGCGCAGATAGTTAAGTACTTATGTTCTGTTGTAGACGTACTCGTATATACATTTAGCTATGGCTGCTGCCAACTCGTTTACGCTTTGTTTACGTTTTGCTTCTTGCTATTTATTTTTTGTCCTGACGTATTTGTAGATAGAAGGTTAATGAATGAAACACGAGCTAAAAAAAAACGGAGGAAGCATAACTGGAAAGAAAGCCGATGTTATTGAGAGATAGATTTTTATATAGTACAATATTATTTAACAGTGTTATGCTCTAGTTATGGTATTTTTAAACGAACTGGATATTTTTTTTAAATACTTATATTTTTTAATGTAACTTCACATCGTACATCTCAGATTTCTAACTTCAAAATTAGTTTCCATACAATCTTTGAACTCCTATACCTAATATTTAGAGGGAATCTATTGAGGGTTATTTTAAGCTATAATAGAACTCAGCAAATTTCAAAATGCTAAGTCCAGTGGTTTCTTCATCATTTTTTACCTGTATGGTGTGTTTATAAAAAGTAGTCCTATGTTCTTCACAATTTTGGTCGTACTGGCTTGCACAGAAAAGGTAGATATATGCTTTCGCGGACTTTTATTTAGATCTACTTAAGACAAACAATCCTGCGGTACATCATCTTTAGCGCACGCCAAGAAAGCTCTCAGATGGACAATTTTTTTCCGACTTAATTGACAAGTGTCGTTAAATTATGACCAAAATTACATAAAATCATTATAAATTGTAGCCTATTTGTTATTCTGATGAATAACCAAAATTAATGAAAAGTTTCATCCAATTCCGTCCAGTAGTTTTTTCGTGAAAGGGTAACAAACAAACACATACACATATGTACATCCATCCTCACAAACTTTCGCATTTATACCATTAGTAGGATAGGATTATAGATGCGTGATGTCCTCACTTCCTCAAAAGCATTTAGTGCTAACGATTATTAGTAGCGCATAGATCGACAGGCGCAGGCGCACGTTCTAGATGCATTACTCTCGCCACGAGTAAAGGTCAGCGCACACTGGGAGATGGCAGGGCACAGCATTTTATCGATAACCGATGAAAATTGAAACGTAGCTTGTGATAACAAGACACATAATCCAATGTTCAATGCTGCAAGGGAAATTCCCTTGAATGCTCTGCGCCGATCTCTAAACATTGGAATCTGTGTCTTGTTACCACTAGCTACGTATGAATTTTCTTTGGGTAAAGATAATACGTTCTAATCTACCGTCCCTGCGTGCTGGCTTAAAGCATAGTTATGTAAAGTAAACAACTAAATAACATTATTTATGATCTACGTATAAAATAATGATCCGATGACAAGTGTGGTGTGGTGTGATGAAACAAAGCCATCCATCTCCACATATAAATTACGGTGAATTTGTGACATCCTAAGGCTGTATATGCATCGGCATCCGGAGAACTCATATACTTTACCGCCATAAAAAAAGGCTTGGTGTATGCCTTACGGAGTCACATAGCTACGCCAAATCTGTAGGGGAACAGGGGTGCTAAGGAATGCCGGATCAACCTATGAGCAAATGCTTAGGAAATTACTAAACCGAACCGATTTTTTTAATAACAAACTCCTCATCTAGAACTAATTTCTCCGTTTATTTTACGTCACAAAAACGAGGATCTGGTGTTATAACCTCTGATGGGCAAGCGATCAGTCAGTATAATTGCGCGCCTCTTACATTTATGAGTATAGCCAGGACACTTACCCCCTCAGAGAATGAAGTCGTATCAAACACCGCCATTAATATAATGATACTAATCACGAGAGCCATTGTTGCGGAATGATAGATTTAAAAGATCATCAATTGCTTATATACGTACGTAGTTTGATAAGTAGGTATAGTCACGAGCATTATTGTATAAACAATAGTGACTTCGACAAATAAGTAGGTACCTAACAGAAAAATAAAAAAACCTGGCTGTATTGATTTCATTTTAATTTGTAATCATTTTTATAATTAAGTAGCTAGTTAGGTACTTATTTTTATTATATGTTATACGACTCCCTTTTAAACATGTTAGTTAATAGTTATTATTACCCGCGTCGTACGGGAGAAAACGCGAGAGATTCTCGATTTGATTAATTGAAAATATTTTTTGTAGTAAGGATGTGACAGATAAATATCACCGACATTTCTTAAACGAATTGTATGATTTTTTTGAAGAAGCCCTTTTGATTAATAGATAATCATACGGTTCAGTTAAGAACAAAGAGATAGAGAGAGAAGAGAACTTTAAGTATGATCGCAGTTCGAGTAGAACTTTAGAGACGGGTACGTAGATTTAAGTCTCCAAAGTAGACAAATACAGATTCATACCAACTTTCAAAATCACAAGTCATTTATTCAAATTAGGCTGATTTAATAGCACTTTTTGAAGGTCAATTTTTACATAAGACAGTCCCCCAAAGCGCCCCCCCTTCGACACTTCCTAGTGTTTTGGCTGGGAAGAAGAAGTGGCGGAACAAACTCCCCAGCAACACATCTGTCTGTACAGTTAGAGGAACCAAGATTGTATACAATTTAATAGAACATTCACATTATACATCAATCCGAAATTACATCCCAACCGTGACTAGAAGGCACAAAAGATAAACTAGGACCAACGCAGTAAATAACAATTTAATGAAGAAGCAATTAAATTACAAATAACAGAACCAAAGGTCAGCAAGTCGACCAGTCACCACAAGCAGCACCCGTTCACGAGTACGCAAGCAATGTCAACTAAGGGAGCATGACAACTTACTGCCGGTTCCTCCGCCAAAAACACTAATAAAATAAGATTAAAAATTGTGGTCGATAGTTTATCATAGTGCAAAACTATTTATTCAAATAAGAAAATGAAATTTAAAAAAAAACGACGAGTTGCACTCTGGGAGTGCCGGCAGAAGTGAAAACTTGAATAGTAATTGTTGGAAATATCTTGTGAACAGATTTTAGTAAAACTCGCAAAAATGGTTGACTTTTTATTTCAATAATTTTCCAATGTGACGTACATCTTTTATAAACAATGTTACCTAGCAACGAATGTATCCAGCATACAAACTTTAAAAGTAATAAAGTCACACGAACATTCACGCAAGCGCCCTGCGCCGTCCTACGCTTTTTCGGTCAGGGTCACGTGTCCTGACGCGAGTTTAAGATTTTATACCCATTACAGAAAAGTGCTCAACGCCGCTAAAGAAGTTTTCACTTCAAAAAAAACTTCTTTGATTCCCACATGCGATAATTTACATAAAGGATGGTCGTAGACCAACATCGGTTAGTAGCCTTATAGTGTCGCTGTCCTAATCTTGAGATACTAACCATTCGTTATAAAATATGTATATAGATTTTAGCTTTTAACTAGGTAATGATTATGATACTTTTGTATTATTACAAATTAATATTGTATCTACGCACTTTACACGACCCTCTGACCCGTACCGCTTAGTAATGAAATAAGTAGGTACGTCTTGTTTTAAGTGTCAAGGATTATTTTCGAAATAAAAAAAAACTTTCATCAAGTAGGTACATACATCCAACTTTTATAATATTATAAGGGTTTTTCCCGTGGCTTCGCCCTCCCTCTCTGTTGACTATAACCGTGTCTCATTTATTTCTGTACCAAAATTCATCAAATCAATCCAATAGTTTAGACGTGAAAGTGTAACAAACAAATAAATAAAAAGACTAAGTCACTTTCACATTTATGATAATAAATCAGTGAAGATGTTCCTGACTGTACTTATGAACTTCAGTGGTAATAATGTCATATTTATCTAGCACATGTATCTTCTTAAGAATAATTTATGCAACAGATATTTTTGGGGGCATCCCGGAAATGTCTAGATCGATTAAAATGTTTTTATTTCATCCTGTTTGCTTTTGACCTCAAAACATTTAGTTTTTGTGGGTTTTTTCTGATAGGTTGTGGTTTTTATCATGTGATAGTGACGACTAAAGTTGATCGCACATTTGTTAGCACCGCAGGTGCGTACGCGCCGCTTTTTAGAAGCATCCTAACAATGCTAATGACGTCATAACGTCACAGAAAGTGCGCGTGGGGCGCGTACGAGCAGCGCGGGCGCTGATATATGTGCGACCACCTTAAAGGACCATGTTGTGACTTTTGGCAATTGTGATAGGTTGCCTAAGTAGTTATCATCAATAGTGAATGTGCAACTAATGTTGCTCTGATTTGGACATAAAACATTTTTCTGAATGTGCAACTAATGTTGCTCTGATTTGGACATAAAACATTTTTCAACGCTGTCTTTAATCTGGTCGAAAATAATAAAAGAAATCATTGACACTTTGAAGAAGTAAAATTATTATAGGTAACACTTGTCTTTTGATAATAATTTGTGGCAGACTATTCATTGCTCATTAAAATTACGTAGGCGCTCTTAACTGATTGATTACCATTTTGTTTACTAGCAACGTTTTGTTGAGAATATTTTTGTCACGGCTCGGCTGAATGAATTCTGATGTGACAGATCATAAATTTCACTGACACAATTTCAGATCACTAGCACAAGATTCCCGTTTTTGTGATGTAAACGTAGGCTTTGACGTTAACCGCTAAATTGTTCTGACAACGAGCGTTTCCAAAACCCGAACTTGGCTTTTGGCAACAATCGTTGCCAAAAAACATTTTTTATTAAAACACCCTAATCTCTATTTTGAAGGCTTTAGAGTCCTTTCAAATCGCCTTTACTGTAGTGTAAAAGATTTTATTTTGATGGATAAATTGAGTTCCTCATTCATAAAAAAGAGGCGCTTTTAAATTCTTCATACAATGAACGCCGTAAATACCTACTTTTTGTAAGAACGTTGTAAGTAAAATACGGTAATCTTGCTTGTACAGTTTACTGTACCTCTAGACGCCGCGTCGTTTTTGTTTTGAACATTTTTCACGGTTCAACAACTTATGGACACGGTCCTGGATGACAGGGCCATTTTAGAAGAATTTATAACAAGATAATATAAATTCGCACCGCATGCGTTAATGCTTTAAATAGTGTATGTATTTATAATATTCTAAAATATTATACCTAGGATAGTACCTAGGTAATAATATGATTTAAGTTAAAATTCGTAAAATATTCAAGGACACAGTTAACATTATAAATCGTCAATTTATGACATTTTTTTTCAGTCCTAAATGGACTGATCAGTCAACAAGGCGGTAGGCTCCAGGTCTAGACATTTTAAGTAGAATCTTGGTACTTACATCATCAGTCAGAATCTCGCAATCACTGCCGTCGCTCATCTCGAATGCCACAATGTTCCACAGTTCCACAGTACCCACCCTCACAGCGAGGGGATCCGGACGCAACAAGCACAGATTCAAAGCTCCCCTGCTTTTTATACTGTAGTCCTAATTCTAATAATAAAACCAGACGAATATAAGTCTTATGACGTTGAAATAATGACTAGAATGACTGCTTCTGCTGGTTTAATATTTTGTAGGGTCAGACAAGCAAGTTGGTTGTCAACGAAACTACTAAGCTACAGTGAACACTGTTATAGTTCCCAGAAAGTCTAACTTTATTGTAAACAAAAAAAATAATGTCTCTGATTAAAATCTCAACGGATATGGTCCATGCTCACACCGTTTGAGCAGATAACTAAACATCTACTAAGATTGGATGCGTCTTCGTAGGAGGCCATCCACCTATACACATAAACTTGCATGTGTTGATAAAAATAGTTTGACCCGCAGATTTGTCTGCATGGTGGGGACACGAGGACACGAACAAAAATTGCTAAGTAGACCTTATCTATCTCTTGGACTAACAAAACTTGAAAATGGATCAGATACACAAAATTACGTAAAAAAAGTGTTAATAACTTAAACACTTATTTTTTATTTATTCTACTTACTAAATAGAGATGCTTGCGTCAAGTGATATGAAGCTATAATATTAGCACATAGGGATATATAATGTATATTTCGCAGGGATATGATAAAAACAGAGATTTGGCCAAATCCCTAAGGGAAATGATCAAACAACAGACGATGTTAAAATAACAACACGATTTTATCATTTCCCTAAGCAAATCTAGTGATTTGAACAAATTCCTAAACAGTCAGTGAAATGACAAAAATAACTTTTCTGTACTTAGTAGTATTATGTCAGAAAAGGTTGACGGTCTATTTCTGCGTGGTTAAAAAAAAATTACTACGAAGGGGATGGCAGGGTCTGGAAAACCGCGCCATCCCCTTCGTGGTTATTCCCTAACTTAACCTTAACTAGATTTCTTTCTTTTGTGGGATTTGTCAAATCATCAGATTCCTGTTCCCAAAATCCCTGTTTTTATCATATCCCTGCGACATATACAATAACCCATATTTCTAAAGTCACATATGGCCATAGTGACTGTAACAAAATATCTGTACCTAAATATTAAGTATTATTGCCCAACTGTTTCTTATTCTGGGGAAATATAAATAATACTTACTTTGTATTTTTGTACTATGTATTTTTATTCGTTGGCTTTTGACGATTCATGTGCCTGTAACTGGCCTAGTTGGAATAAAATGATTTCATTTTGATAACCCATTGTGAATAAACACTTAAGTAATTTTAATATTTAAAACATAGTATTATTTTTACATTCAATGCCTGAAAATTAACCAACTATGGAATCGCAAGCCGTTTTGTTGACTGTATCAAACAAGTGGGTGTTTCCGACATTTGTGGGTGGATTTGACTTTTATATTATGTTTCTCCTTTTGACAGCAGCTGTCTACGTATTTTCATTTACGCGAAAGAGACAACATGATATCTGCCGAACATTATAAACAGCAAAAAAAACATTTTTAATTAAATATATATTTGATGCGGAATTCGTACCAAGATAATCCTCACGTTCTAACTAAGCATTATATTTTTGATATGCAAGATAAAGATATTGTATCAATCAATTTATCATTTCAATGTGTCTGGTCAGGGCATACCGGCCGGGCGAGTCTTTAGAAATGTCTCTGGTCGGTTTACTCCCCAAGTTTAAAATTTCTGTGGGTCACAAATGTACAGTCGCTGGCTCTTCAACCTACCCCTTTGACAGATTGGGGTAGTTTGATGTGCTGGAGTCTGTAGGTAGCTAGTTGATAAAATTCTAATATTACTACAATACCAATAACATGAAAGGCCAACAGCCTTAAAAAAACGATCCATTTATTATTTAAAAAAATATTTATTACTATAAATAAATCACATCAATATATTTGTCATCATTAAAATATAATTATAATTAATCACAACTTCCATTTAAGTACTTATGTATTCCTGTTGAATTTTGGTTATGGTTTAAAATAAAATATTTATCAAAACCACAAATATTGACACATTTGACCACTTAATATCATTATTATTATGGCAAGGGTAGGATCCATAAATATAAAGTTATAAACCAATAAATAATATAATTATACCTATTATGATATCTACGAAATTACGAAAAAGGTTGTGAGTTAGTTTGTAAGATGTAATCTCTGGAACTGCTGAACCAATTTTACTAATTCTTTCACGTAGTAGGAAGCTAGGCACGTTATTCCTGAGTGTAATACCTATATGAGGACGAAGTGTAACTATACTAGTACCTAATCTGTGGTCGCGGGCGGAGTATTAGTTATAAATATAAAATAAGAGCTGAAGAGTTTGTTTGAACGAGCTAATCTCTGGAACTGTCAGTCGGATTTAAAAACATTTTCGAGATCATACCATTTTTAGGCCACTAGGCAGGTTTAGGATTTTGTTTTCAGCTTTGACTAGAACTGTCAAGCATATAGTCACGAGCAAGTAAATGTATACGCGTAAAAGAATTTGTAAAAAGCGATTTCCTCTTACCATATACCTAACCTTTTAGGTTTTCAAGAACGTTTTTCTTGGAAGCTATGCTACGAGTATAACGAAATAGCTCTTATTTCAATGTAGAAACAAGTATTTCACAAGAATATCGAGTTTGAATTTTTCGTGACTGTGTGTCAAACCTAGGAAATCAGAAATCCCCTGTTATATGTTATTATAATACGGATATTAAGTCAGTTTCCTGTTACCTGGGCGTAGGGGATTAATGGCGAAATTGGAAATTACAATTTCACCTCTCGTTACTAATAGGTAAAATTCCCTACTTATTCCTGAGAGCGTCACAATGTGTATTTAAATATTGAAATGAGCCATGTTTCCTTGTTTTGTGGGGAACGGCCAGCCTTTTTTCGGGCATGTAGGTACATCTGTATCTAAACACTACTAACTATCTAATAAAATACACATCACAGATTTCTATAGGTACTAATAACCTACTATTATAATATTGTAAAGATGAAAGATTTGTATGTTAATAATGGGTAAACTCAAAAACTGCTGAACTGATTTCAAAAATTCTTGCTCCATTAGAAAGCTGCATTGATCCTGAGTGATGCTATAAGGAGGGAATGATCGGGCGAAGCTGCTGGGACAGCTAGAGATGAATAAAGAGAAGAAATCTAGAAAACTCTTAGTCCTGTTTGTATGTGTTTTCTCTCTCGGTAAGTGCAAAGGCCCTGCTGCTGCGCATGTACAAATTTATCTATCTAAATTATACTAGACACAAATGTATCATTAATATGATCTTCTTGAAAAGGAACAAAGATAGGTATCTTCCTTGTACAATTAAGCCACGATTTTTCCGTAGGAGTTCAATTATTACATGTTAGTTTACAATATATAGAAACTGACTGCCGGCGCGGGTTTAATACCCGTTCGTACGTGACAAATATTGGTGTGGTTCATGAGCATGGAAGATTTATATCACGGGAAATGCCTTTAGTGTTGGTTAAGCACCTTAGTTACCGAAAAACATACAGGCTACGACTTACATACAAAAGAGTATGCATAACGAAAGAAAGTAACACTTGAACAAATATAACTACAATAATCTCCTCGTGGGAAAGCGTGAGGCACGCTGCAACAATTATTTCAACATAACGTGTATTTGTGACGCAACATACTGTCCAAATAAACAGATACCTGTTA
The DNA here is from genome assembly GCA_943136025.2 of Agrotis puta. Taxonomy (NCBI): domain Eukaryota; kingdom Metazoa; phylum Arthropoda; class Insecta; order Lepidoptera; family Noctuidae; genus Agrotis; species Agrotis puta. Next base: position 426,849 of record OW964187.2, read on the forward strand.
CAAATATCACATAATTAGGAAACGCTAGGTATTGCGTCACATTTCTATAGCAACGGCGCGATTAGAAAAGCAGCTTTTCATACAACAAGGTCACGGCTTTTCAACAGCAGCCGTGACTTGCCCTCTAGCCGTGTCACGTGGAACATCAACATACGCATCAAATACTTGATAAGTATTAGAAAAACAACATCATCCGAATCAACTATCCATACAATAATGAATCTTACCGAGTTATACTTAAAAGTCAAGATAGCAGTAACATTGAATTGATGGTGTTTCCCCTACAATAGACGAAAAACTTGTGACGGATGGAGATTTTATAGATTTCGAAACTCTATGGTTTGAAGTACCCGGGTAAGGGTGGGTTTATACATGCAAACACGTGCTACGAAATATTTTATGTGTGATTAATATTTATGAAAAAAATTCCGATGTTAAATTTGCTAATATGTATTTTATTATAATGTTATGTGCTTGGAAAACTAATTTATGATTATGTGTTTTCGAAAATTAAGACAGGAAAAAGAAGATTCGTCATGTTGGTAGTTATCCAATTTAGTTGTATTATTTTTCCTAGGTCGTACATTTCTTCTTACGGTCTAGTTTTTGTGCTAGTAAAAGATTCTAGGAACTTTAAACAGAACTGTGAACAAAGCTTTAGTAGGGCCAGTGCCCTTGGCATAGATTATAACCAACACATTGGTCAGTGCCAACATCCGTACATTCCCTAGTACTACGATAGCCCTTTTGTTCTTCGAGTACGTTATAGGTTTAATTGGAACGAATGTGATTTATGTGTTTTCTATATATGTAGTAGCTTGGAAATCTTGGTATCGACGGAGACCGACTTATATCTAGTACCTGTGTTTTGGGCTAAACGCCAAAAAAGACGACTGACATAATGCAAGTGCCTATAGATAGTAGTTTTAACAGTATTAATTAATCAACAGTTAAATACGATTGCAAGCGTTCTCGTGACAAACATTAGAGTGAAATCGTGAAAGAATTGAAGCAAAAAGTTTTGAGAGTGTTCAAATGGTGGATGACACTTATTTAAGGGTGAGTGAAAACATTTGCACATAAACATTAGCTGGCCAATGATCCTCTCAGATTTAGCTGTCAATCTGAATCTGCATAACATATTGGATGAATAGAAAACCTAGCAATCAACCAAGGACTCCATTGCCTATATGGTACAGGAAGACGTAGCACGGAAACATGTCATAAATGGACTATATTATCAGCAAACGTAGTTTCTTTTTTTTTGTATGAAGATGTGACCACCCTTAGGTATCAGATTCAATTAAGCTGCCTCTGGGAACACGACAGGCCTCTGACATGGCCTCAGTCAAACGCGGTGATCAGTGCTTATTTCTTTTTCTGTTTTAGAGATCATAGTTTTACTAGGAAAGTCCATAACGGTACCTATATCAAGTGGTCTTATAACGTAATATTTTGATAACAATCTGGTAGTGAAGATTGGACGATTTAGGCAGTGTCTTTTGTAAATTTTGATGTTCAGAAAGTGCTGATTATAAGCTTAATTTGAAGAAATAACTTTTTAACTTTGTACAGTAAATGTCAGTCTAATATTGGAATGAAAACAACCAGTCTAACAATAGGTTATCATGTGACAACATAATTATTTTGTGATAGGCAGTCAATCCATGTCAAATGCAACATTTATGCTAAATTTGTTTAGACTGGAACTTCCTAGCATACTAGGAAAAAAGCTGGTAAATAATTGTGTTATTGCAATGCGGAAAACGGATATTGCAGTTACTTTGCTAATTCTGTTTATACAGTAGAATAATTTACTAGTTATTTTAACTAAAGTGCATCTTGTTGAATTAACTGCACTATGCTCTAAAACGCAAAATAATTTGTCTCACAAAGCTCCCCAAGTTACGGGCAGGACTTGTCAAAGGTTGTCTTGAAAAGATCGCTTTTAGCGATAAGACCGCCAATTGTGTCACCAATTGGCAAAATCTGTGTCCAATTTACATGTATCTGTAATTTGTATGGTGTGCATAATAAAGAATATTCTATCTATTTATCTATCTTGTCTGTCGCATGCCATACGAGCTGTGGCCACGCAAAGCTCAGGATTGGTGTCCTGAGACACACTCCAGGTACGGAAGATCACGAAAGAAGTGACAGTGCGAACTGGATGTCTTACTTGAAAATTGGAAAAGTGGCACGCAATCATGACCTTTGGAAGCAAGGGAGTTAAGCCCAGCCACTAGGACACTATAGGCGGTGTTATTTATAACATCTTGGTGCAATAATATAACATTAGGCTTGTAATCCCCAAAAGGATAGGTAGAAGTAAACCTACATTTTGCCAGTTAAGTGGAAGTCTCAGGTGATAAGCTTATCACCATCAAACGGGCACGAATCCCGTCTCCACGGCTGCTACAGAGTAAATCTTGATAGGAAAAGCTAACAGCATTGCCCGACCTGGCATCCAACTCTGGAAACGCATGATCAGTAGTCGAACAAATCATGTGTTTAGCAATGCGAACTGCATTTTCATCAACTAGATGAACGCAGTTCAAGAGTTCAACCAGGAGAAATGTCTCTTGACTTTTAATGAAAAAGTAAAATTAAGCAATGATTACACATTATTGCTTACTTTCAAGCCACTACCGACTTTCCTAAAAACGATATGTTTTCATCAGTGTGTTTCCCCCAGTACATATTTATATCCTTATACCAACCTTAATTGGTCTTATTTTGTAATTCCACGTGCGTCAAGTGTACTACAGACTTGAAGCAATGTTTGTTTACTATTGAATCACGGTGACTCAAACTATGCTTGGGATAAATTAAATTAATTCCTAGTTTGTCATATTAAAGGTATACCCCGTATTTTTTTAAACTAATGGCTTTACTATTTTACTACCAAGTATTATAATAACTGAAGTAGTGGAATTCCCACCGGGGCCGCGGGACTTCTAACAAGGTAATCGTGACCTTAGAACGTTAAGGTAGGAACACCGTGGATTTAAGTCAGTACGAGTGACAGTCTGACAGTCCTCTCCGGTCCACCAAGGGCGTAGCAAAAGGAGTGGATTTCCCTGCAGGAGTATTCGTGTCCTGATATCTACAACCTTGGGGTCATCAAGTCAAAATTGAATTGCTTACCGTCGACCACACCGACGCTTACCATCAGGAAAGATATTAACAAAACAAGAGAGACACTCGCAAAAAAAAATTACAAGAATTGTGTTAATAATGTCTTTGCATATATTGAGTTCATACTGAGTTTTTTAAACTCTCTGAAGTTATTTTATTTTTCCGGATACTTGGTATTAGGCAGGTCCTATTAGTCTTAATTGTCATGGCTCTGATTTTAAATCAACTTACTAAATTAAATTACAAACACACATAGTACACAAGCCAGCACACACACCCTAATCTTTCAAATTTTCCCAATTCAAAATGAACCTTCTTGTATTGTGATAAAGTAGAAAATATACTTAATAGAGACAAATTGTGGAAGCTTGTTGTGCTGGTGTCTGTACTTAGGTATTGTAGCTAGCGATGCTACCGTGAGACATACATACGATACATAAGCATTATAAGGCACATTTAATAATTAAATTTAATTATTCCACAACTATCACACAACGCCATCTAGTCCCAAGCTAAGCAGAGCTTGTGTTATGGGTACTAGACAACTGATAAACATACTTACATCTTTCTAAATACATACATATTATAGATAAATTACACCCACCTCACACAGAACAAATGATCGTGCTCATCACACAAACATTTGTCCTGGGTGGGAATCGAACCCACGACCTCCGGCATAGCAGTCAGGGTCACTAACCACTAGACCAACAGGCCTGTCCTTGTGACAAATGTGTTAAAATTAATTTTGTAAGAAATAACATACTTAAAAATAATCCTGTTTCATAGTTTTTAATAATTTATCTTATAATCTATTGTACATACTATTAGAAAGTTAGTTACAAATACATAGTTATTACTGAATAAGCTGACTTATTCCGTAGGGATTAGAGCTCATATTACCGGTACATTCTGTGACAAAAATCATTTATTATAGAATTAATTTTTTTTATTACTAAGTCTACAAAGAATTCCTTAATAAACAACCTGTTATGTTATGTTATAAAAAACCTGTTATATATTCTAAAATCGACATACAAATTGCAGCAAGTTTCAAAAAAACATGGCATTTATTGAGTGAAAAAACTTATGTCACTGACTGTACCTTCAGTGTTATTATGTCTAAAACAAGTTTTATTTACAAAAAACTTTGTATATAGGTTTGTACTCATAGTTAACAAACGTTGCACAACATTGTTGCAGGAAGACCCAACATAACTTACAGTAATTTGAACATTACATTGATAGCACATACTGTATTTACTAAGAAAAAGTGTATACAGGATGATTGGTAATTGGCTGCATTCCATGAAATGGGTGATACTAGACCTTATTTGTAACAACTTTAACCATGAAAACATGGGGTCCGAACTGACTGGTTGTAGAGATATTGAACATTAAAGTTTTTTCGAAGATTTCCCTTATTAAGCGCTTATTGTTAGAAATTAACGACGGTCACCACTTTGAATTCATACTTATAGAATACGAACACTGAATCTAGTGAATACAAGTTTGTTACAAAACTAATCATATCTTGGCCATTGGGCGTGTGCCCTTCAATGGAACATAACAACAAATATCATACTTTTTTTTTTTTTTTTTTTTGTTTAGGGTGGCAAAATCATCAAATGAGTCCTCCCGCCCTGGGCGGGGCGGAAGGGACTGTCAGACTCTTACTGACTAAAATCCACCCGTGTTTCTTCGGATGCCCTTTACGTTCCGGGGCCGCGGTATCCTGGATTAAGAAAAAAGCCGCGACCCCAGCAGGCATTTGGCCCCGTAAGGGGCCCCGTCGGTGACGCGTGAAACACGACGCGCCACCGACCCGGGCTTGGTCCTTGGTCGGACGGCGAGCTTACCCATTACTCACCGTCCGCAAGCCCGCTCCGCCGCTGTGCCCTCTGCTGTTCAGAGGGACACGCGTTGGAGCATCCACCCGACAGGCTATTCGCATACGGGCAAAGAGACCCCTTAGGCACACAGTACCTAAAAGAGTTTTTGCCCGCATCCCAGGGTGCACCGGCCCGAAAAACTGGTCTTCCCCCCGGACGTATCCGAAGGGGAACTCCAGTCCACGGGCGCACGTGGAGGTTTCCTGTCTTAGCACCCCACAAATATCATACTAGAGTCAAAAGAACTCTGATTTACTGGGAGCTTTTATCTAAAGTAGTAAAATACGAGATCAATTTTAAGTGATATATTGCATTGATGCACATCAAGCGAAACTACCTATGTGAGGCTTGTCTGTTATTGGTTTGTCGTTCGTTGTGGTTGGTTAGTGCTTCTTGGGACAGAGACAACGCAATACGAAGGCGAAACTAGCCACAATATTTATCCCTGTACATTTATAATTAATAAAAAAAAAACTAGTTAAAACAAAGGTTAGCATAGATTAGAATATTTATTTTAGTATGTAACATCAAATTTATTAAAAACCTATCCCTACCTCAGTCCATCATCGGTAGTCCTTGTACACGAGTATGGCGTCCTCGTCCGTCCCGTTGGCCCTGCGCGCGCGCAGCACCCGCGCGGGTGACGCGGCACACAGGCGCGCGCGCAGGGCGGGGTCGCGGTACAGCAGCTTGTGGCCGCTGTAGCCCACCACCACGATGTAGTGGCCTGTATATGACCCGCCGAAGCAACGCCTGGACAACAAGATATTAATAATAAAAATACCTAAATCATGCTGATGATCATCAAGCAAGATCGATACGACGCCGCACTGTACTTTAAAATTTAATTTAACTAAATTGGCAACGACGTCGACGTCCACCAACCAGGTGGACAGACGACCTTATAAAGGTCACCGGAAGACGCTGGATGCAGGTCGCTTCCAACCGGTATATGTGGAGATCTAAAGGGGAGGCCTATGTTCAGCAGTGGACGTCCTATGGCTGAGATGATGATGATGATGATGAAATTGGCAACAAGTACCTGAACTCGGCCTTCAATTTATTATGCTTGCAGAGATCACAGACGAGCATGGAGGCATCAACCAGCACTATAACAGGCCCCGTAGTGGCCAGGTGTGTCACCAGCTCTGCATGGGTCAGCGAGTGCTTCTGAACTTCTATACCGCAGGCTGAAGCCTCACTGAAACGTTGCTTGACACGTTCACGGTCCTAAGAAGTAAGTGCCTCAGATAATATAAACATAGATAACAATAACATCACGCATGAAATCCTCATCATCATGAAAGGGTAGGCAAAGGCATACCCTAATAGTACACTCGAGATAATTAGTTTAAGTACCATTAAATAAGGGGTGACCAGACTCCATCCCTGGGAGAAATCCTGTATGGAAAACCCAATAAAACTGATAAAATACAATAACTACAATCTACTGATTTTCTTGAAATGGAACACAGAACCTCAAGTGCAGCACTAGCAACCACTAGATCAATGAGGCACTTAGATATAACTTGAGAAGTCATTTTACTTACCTAGAGAAACATACCACCCATCTTACTAGGTGGCTGATTCAGACAAGCTGAGGTTGCAAGGCAAAAGATGGGGTTTTCTGGAGCAGCTTGGAACCTATGCCCACCAGTTCAATAATAAAGCTGAGCTCATTGATTGATAACGATTCTCTAAATTTTGTGCTACCAGGGATTAAAGTTCAGACAACTTGAGATTTGGCTACAAAATGATTGAGTGAAGTAGTTCAAGTAGTCCATACCATATTTATAATCCTGTCGTAGTATCCATGTCGCCTGTACTCCTCATTCACGCCAAGTAATGTTGTGTACATGCGGTGTCTGATGTTGAACCTGTTACAAAGAACCAGAGACTTACTATAAGGCACATGCTTGCACTGACTGGACAGGTCCACTCAGATCTATGAGGTTCTTTCTTCAAAAGACCATCTCGAGACAAATGCGTGCATTTTGTATGACTTGACCAAGATGTCTAAACTTTACAAGAGGATGTGACTTCTGTCTGTGAAAGGCAGACGACAGGATGATGTGGCACAACCTGGCAGATGTTGAGCAGTGGACTGCAAAAGGCTGAGCTGATGAATTCTGAGTTTATTGTGACTGTTTCTTCTCAAAGTTGTTAGGTAAAAACAATGGCCTGCTTTAGTTTATTACCTCTTTAATAAATAGCACAGATCTATAGTCCATGTGGACTGTCGGAACCCCTCATCCTCACAGATCTGCTCGAAGTTCTCGAGCATCTTCTTGCGTTGCTCCGGAGGCAGCAGCATCAGCACGCAGGACACGCCGCAGTCCCAGTTGTAGCGCTGCCGATAGTGATCTAGATTGTGTTCTACGTACCCTGGAGAGATGGACATTGTTATAATACGTAATGTTTATAAATAGGATTCACTTTTATGTAAGCTTTATGTTTGGAGAACTCGTAAACTAGCGGTTGTTTCCGGTGCGATGTTGAGTTTTAATAGATATGACTTAAGTGTCTCAAAAAAACCTTGAAATTATTAGTTTGTTACACAGATCTATACCACATTCTAATGGGAAAAACAACTAATCATCAGCCAGGTAACTTCAACTTACTTTCACTTGGAGCTAACATGTTGGTTAAAGTTAGATCTGGTATTCTTAAAAATAACCACTGATAAAACCAGATATAACTATCAGGTAATAATAACTTAGACTCATGTTTGTTTATCAGTACTTTCCTGCTTTCAAATAAATTGACTCATTTTTTAAGTTTGTTGTGACTTTTCCTAAAGCTATTGACAATGACAGATACGTTCCATTCTTAATTTCATTTGTGTTTGCTAGGCGCATGTCAGGTTTCTAACAAAATATGGCAATCTTTAGTTTCTCCTTATGTAGCTCGATGAGAAAAGTGCTTGTGTATCAAAATCAAAATCAAAAGTTTTTATTTCACATAGGCCCATGAGGGCATTTATAAAACGTCGACAGTAGGTGCTCGGTTCGGGTTGGTCGATTCCATGGAGAAGAACCGGCAAGAAACTCCATGGTTACTCTTTTAAAATATGGTATGGTTTAACAATCAGATTGTTACAATTTTTGGATACTTAGAAATGTGAGAAAAATGTAGGCCTGGAAACAAGGGGAAGTCCTTTTTAAAATTAGTGCTACAAAAAAAAAAATATATATATATATATACACACGACTTACAATGTTCTCACATTCACAAAGAGTAAGAAAGAATCTATACAAAAAAAAAAGAAAGCTATAAAAGCTGGGTTAATTCTATAATGTCTTACAAACTGTAACATCAACAACAACTGTATATTTGTTGTTTTGGTTCAATCAATATAATGAATAAGAAAAAAAGACCATTAATTTCCCAAGAAATGAATCGTATCACGGATTTTTTATAAAAAATCTGGATCTGATCTGGATTTTTGACACTGACAGCTGACAGTCAGCTGGGCTGAAAGGCACTGATTTTTAAAATTTTGTGCAGCTGCCTGGTTGTAAAGAAAAAAAACGATGGCGCTTAGGAAAGGATTACTTACATTATCCAACACAAGATGTACAGTCCAACAAGCATTTCGGGTCCGCTTTATCAGCACACAAACAGTTTCCAAGGACACGAACACCGAAGCAATGAAACCCGGTCAGACACACTTTGGATTTCAAGTTGTTGATGAAGGCGAAAAAACGCAAAAAGGTAACCTTTCTTAAGAAAATGCAATTTACTCATGTAAAACCTACGCACCTTTTGACTGTAGTTTGAGATTCAGGAGTGAATGCAGTCATGTTTTTGTCTGAGCGAAAAATGTAACCCACAAAAATATAGGATATCTGCTAACTTTACCTTTCCCTAACTTTTTCATCAAAAATTGTATTAAAAATTGTCCTTGTTTGGTAATTTGAATTGAACTTGATTTTTGTTTACATTTACAAAAACATTTTAAGATTGCTTGAGATATTCAGTTGAGATAAATTATAACTAAGAATAAAGGTTCAGAGTCGTCTTAATTAATGAGATAATATATTATTATATATTATAATATAATATATTATTAGAATTAGTTTTTCTTCTTGTGATTTCATATTCTATTAAAACAATTTCTTATAAAATATTGTAAATGTTCCAGTTCACGAAGTATTTGAGACCGTTGCTGAGAAATATGACCTGATGAATGATGTGATGTCTATGGGCATCCATAGAGTGTGGAAGGATATCTTCATGCAAAGACTAGCACCCAGACAGGAGACCAGACTGTTGGATATGGCTGGTGGTACTGGTGAGTGTGGTTTCCATGCTATTATTTTATTTATTAAGTTTCTGTTATTGGTAGGTACAATCCGAGTTATTACAATTACACACACCGGCAAAATTAGCGGAACACAAAAAAAGTCCCAATTGTGTCAAAGCTTTGGCTAATTCAATAATTGTTTTTTTATAAAATGCTAGCCGCACAGGGCATTCTTCCGGGTTAAGCCCTGCTTTCCGAGGTTGGTTTGTGGATGGGTGACCATCTGTTATAGGGAGTTTCCTCCGTGCCTCAGAAAGCACGTAAAGCCGTTGGTCCTGACTGTCATTTGTAGATCTTTGACAGTCGTTACTATTAGTCAGAAGCTCTTAAGTCTGACAACCAGTCTTATCATGGGATATTGTATTACCCAGTTACTGGGTTTTGGAGGTCTGATTGGCAGTCGCTCTGTGTAAAATACTGATATTCAGCTGCATCTGGTTCTACTGGAAGCCGACCCCAATATGGTTAGGAAAAGGGTAGGCAGATAATGAGATGAAGCATTGGTTTCCGACTCCACATGTAGACTAATTTTATTGTCGGAATTAAGCAAGCTTCCCTTTAAGCTTGTACAGACTGAGACTGGACACATTGTAGAGTGAGTGAGAATAGTTCTGTACTATATTCTAGAGTATTCTATTCACTGATAAGGTCTTTTATTAACATTTCAGGTGACATAGCATTCAGATATATAAAGTACCTGCAGAGCCTTGGTCCAGCACACACAGCCAAGAGCAGCGTCACTGTCTGCGACATCAACCAAGCCATGCTGGATGTGGGCAAGCAGAGAGCATTGAAGTATGTGAACATTACTTATTTTTTCACTTTTATTACACCTGACCATACGACCTTTTTTCCCATCAAGAAAACATCGACCCTTCTTCATTAGAAAAGTGGCTCACGCCCATGTAAAAGCAGTACATGTTGCTGGCACAACTATCTTTCATATTCTATGTATAGGTTCAACAGTTTGCAATTTTTGAGGTGTACTATAGATTCTGGGGTCGCAGGACTGTCTAAATAGGATACCGCGGCCCTGGAACGCAAAGGGCATGTGTAGGAACAGGATGTTTTAGTCAGTAAGTCTAACAGTCTCTTCTGTTCCACACAGGGCGGGGGAACTCATTGGATGATTTTTCGACCTCAAAAAAAGTGAGAATTACAGGCACGCCTCTGCCTAAAAGTAGACGTAAAAAAAGAAAAGACCTGTTTTATTTGACCTGTTATATTGACAGGCCTGTTGGTCTAGTGGTTAGTGACCCTGACTGCTATGCCGGAGGTCGTGGGTTCGATTCCCACCCAGGACAAATGTTTGTGTGATGAGCATGATCATTTGTTCTGTGTCTGGGTGTAATTTATCTATAATATGTATGTATTTAGAAAAATATATAAGTATGTTTATCAGTTGTCTAGTACCCATAACACAAGCTCTGCTTAGCTTGGGACTAGATGGCGTTGTGTGATAGTTGTGGAATATTTATTTATATTTATTTATTTACACTGATAACGCATGGCCACGACCCAACACATCACCTAACTGCACCTCCTGCCCGGTACCCCTGTTCCAGACTAGGCTACACTCCGGAGTCGTGCGGGGTGGCGATAGACTGGGTGTGCGGCAACGCGGAACAGCTGGCGCTGCCGGACGACAGCTTCGACGCATACACCATCGCCTTCGGCATCAGGAACTGTACTCATATCGATCATGTAGGTTTATCTACACAGGCTTCTCTGTAGTGGACACTTCCGATGTTGGTGGTGCGAACAGATGATCAGTGGCGTAGGGTACAGACAGCGTCACGATGTGGTTACCCTCCTCGAACTAACTTGTTTAACTACGTATAAAACTGACTGACAAACAAAATAAATATTTAGCCATGGTGTTGATGCTAGCTATCGATTTATACAAGTCATACTTAAGAGCCTGTCCACATCTCTACGTCACGTCGTCAACGTGGAACGGTGCGGTAACGTGGAACGGTACGTTGACGACGTGCAAATTCACGTTAACGTAACAATGCTCGTCACAAGGCATAGCGACGTTGTACGTCGCTGTGCCTTGTAAAATTCTGGTACTTTACTAACGTACGTCAGTCTGTTCAGTCATAGACAGTTCAGTATTGTCTATTCGCATCTTTTGTCTTCACCCTCTCTCTCCGTCTGTTCAATCTCAGAAGACGTACTGACGTACTTTACGCCAACGTACCGTTGCACGTTACCGCACCGTTCCACGTTGACGTCGTCGTGACGTGGAGATGTAGACAGGCCCTTAGGTCGCGTTTCCATTAAACAAGTAACAAATCGTATGTAACTTGAACAAATCTGCATACAAGTTACAAGGAGGTAGTTTGGTAGATTTTGCCAATTCAAGCACAACAAATGTGACGTCATACTTACATGTAAAACTTGCCTAGTGGTAACACGCCTTAACTGAAGAAATTGTCTCATACAATACTTATTGCTATTGATATTTACTTAGCAAACATTTTGTCGCGAAACGAAGCATTTTTGAAGTGAAAACTTCTTTAGCGGCGTTGTGCACTTTTGAATGGGTAAAAAATGTGAAACTCGCGTCAGGACACGTGACCGGATCGAAAATTCGTAAGACGGCGCAGGGCGCTTGCGCGAATGTTCGTCTGTGTTTATACTATTCAAGTTTTCACTTCTGCCGGCACTCCCAGAATGCAACCCATCGTTTTTTTTTTTTTTTAACTGTAATGTGGGGCAACCCACACTAGGAATTACTCCTGTGTCGTGGGTGCGTTTACAAACATATAAACTCACATACACGAACACCCAGACTCGAAACAACTACTCGTAGTTCATACGAATATTTGCTCCGTGCGGGAATCGAACCCGCGACTACGTGTCGCGGGTTCGATTCCCGCACGGCACAGCAGTCTAATCGCTCAGCCATTGCGCCAACCGTGTCGTCAAGCATTGTCAGATTTAACCACCTACAATATTAACAAATCTCTCCTGTGCAGGTCTTAGAGGAAGCTTACAGAGTGCTGAGACCCGGTGGTCGTTTCATGTGCCTTGAGTTCAGCCAACTGCCCAACAGTACATTACAGTGGTAGGTACACATAATATATTGTTATGGACACCTACTTGGCCTATGTCGCCATTAATAGTAGATCTTGGCGGCTTGCATATTATCAATACCAACTAGGAACCTATAGGATGTTATGGAGATAGGACCTAGAATAGCTATGCGGTGCGGGTAGGGTAGATCGACACGCTTCAGCGGTCACAGTGAGTGGGTCCTTGCACACTGACCTCCACTTTCCATCGCGCAACACTATCACCCTCAGATGGAGGAAGGATTTTAGGTTAGTTAGCCCCCAAACATTTGATCCTCCAACGAACATGCATACACGATTTGCAGCAGTGCACCTCATTACGCTGATGATGTACGATCGATTTCTCTTGCAGGGTATACGACCAGTATTCGTTTCAAGTGATTCCAGTGCTGGGCCAGCTGTTCGCGGGCCAGTGGAAACCATACCAGTACCTTGTTGAGAGTATCCGGCAGTTCCCCGACCAGGTACGTATGTACTATTAGCTGTGATTCACGTGATTGTATGTCCATGTTTGCCTTAATTATGTCGCGTAAACTTAAAAAAAAATATCCATGGGTACATAGCTGTCGCACAACCTCTATATTAGAGTTTTGAAGTTCCACAAAATCTTTGGAAGAGTCGAATTCATGTTGAGCTGTACACGCCCCCTATACACGGGACTTAAATATTAATTGGCGAAATGTAGGCGTACTAGTACACCCCTGCCCAATCCTTAGGGGATTGCAGGCGTCAATATATGAATTACAACAGTTTACAGGGAAAGGCAACACAAGACCACACCCATCTTCGCTTACCATCAAGCGAGATGGTGGTCAATCTAAAGCCTATCGCTAAATTAAAAAATACCTACTCTTTTCTGTCTCCAGGAGAAGTTCAAGACGATGATTGAAGACGCAGGCTTCAGGCAGGTCACCTACGAGAACCTCACGTTCGGAACCTGCGCCATCCACTCAGGGTTTAAGATTTAAGTGTGGTGTGTGAAAGACTCCTGTGTAGATTATTCATGTGATAATATAATACTAGGCTTTGTGTACATAAATGTTTTTTTTTTTATGGAATAATAAATAGATCTTCGAATAATTTTATTGTCGTATTATTTCTAACAATATAAGATATACTCTGTACTAATAATTTATATGGTGTGCGTAATAAAGTGTATTCTATTCTAACTCGATTACAGTAGGTAATGGTATGCTTATGAAAGTAATTTCTATGTATGTTTACTGATAATTTGACGAAGAACTTTCAATGAGAAAAACATCAACTGCGGCAACAAATGTGTTCACCAGCTTGCTGTAACAATCAGCAGCGTTACAGAGAGGGCTACTGAAAACATTTTTGTGCTGTTAGCAGGTTTAGGTCAATAGAAAAGAAACACGTACAAATTCTTTTGTAAGGAATTTATTAAGTCCATCAAACTGTGTTGGTCTTTGGAATGCAGATCCAGTACCTAAATTACAATGTCCACACAATACATCTATGATATCGAGCGTCGGCGACGCACGCGTTACAATTCATCTGTGATCAAACTTTGTCTTCCTAACACCACGTTCTACAATTACATTCTGTATTACTTACATAATTTGTCAAATTTTAAAACATTCATCCTCGGTCACCCTCCCACACAGACCTCGTCTCGCTGACACGCAGGTAGGTTGTATGAAAGCTCATAAAGCATGCTAATTATTTATATATGACACTGAATTGTTAGGTCTAACACACTAATGAGCAAAGCTAATAGAAAATTTCTCTCATATCGTCACTGAACCGAAATCCTACGTCTAGGAAATAAACGGCAGACATCGAGAAGCAAATAAAGTGTGAGTTAAGGATATCCAAACAAACATTAATACTCTTTACCGAGCGTGCACTCAACATAAGTTATTTTGCAATTAATTTGAATATTCATACCCAAAGGTCCTGATCCTGATCCAGCGCGGAGTGCGTAGTGACCGCGCCGGGCCGCTCCGATCGTCAACGATCCAATACGAAATCCAACATCCGAAAGGGAACATTACATCCACGCGACAAATATTCAAATGTCCGCCAGAGATCCGCCGGTGCGGTCCGATCCGATCCGATCCGATCCTACACGCGAGGCCTCTATACGGCATCCTGACTCACACCTCCAGCCAAGCACATCCAACGAGCCCAATCCACAGTGGATGAAACAAAAGAAAATGCTTTTAATTATAAACAGTCATCGTGTCAAATTATATCGTAGACAAGCGCGCGACGCAGCTCGGTGCACGTTCTGTCACACTTCGCTCCGGCTGCGTCGCGCGCGCCATTTTGCAACAAACATCTACCGTTAACCCGAATGTTACTAAATAACTGACTAAACACTAAAATGCGACCACGTCCATGAACTACTGTACACGCTGCTCCAATGAAGATATGTTTATGTGAAAGTAGTGTTTGTGTCGCCGCGAGGGCACAGCGGTGTGTTGTGTAGTGCAGGGTCGTGGTCGGTAACAGAGTGTCGTCCAGCTTGACGAACTAATACATTAATATGCTCTCTTAAGTCTAGCAGAGTGTGGCTCCCACCGCCGCGTCGCCGGCCGCCGCTCCGTCAGCTGTCGAAATATAGACCTTCAGTTGTATACGGTAACACCTGCTGGCACCGACAATAACCACATGGAGGTACCATTTACTCTCACACATTTCATTCGCAATATGTTGTCGTGCGATCATGTGCACACTCCATGTGCTTACTGCTCTGTGCTAGTGATAGGGGCCGCGAGTTGACGCCAGTTTCCTTACCGAATCCAGACACAGTGATCTTACCGAATCCGGACTGACTTAGAGAAAGATTTGAATATTACAAGTTTTAATTAAAAAAAGATGTATTTACTAAGTCTTAGTTTTAAAGTGTACTTATACGATTATAAATTGATTATCAATTAAAATAATATATTAATCTGCCTTATCTTCATTATTTAGATAAGGTCTTTATCAAACTAAATATAGAGCACGCATTTTAAATTCATATAAGCACAAAAATCAAACGTATTATGCAAGGCAAAAAAATAAAAAACAAACTAAAAATCATAATTATTCGTAAAAGCTATCTCAAAGATATCATTGCCAAAATATGTCTGTTCTCCCGCAAACCTGATAAATCCATATGAAATCCATATCCTTAAGTCCAGAGATATTTTCAATTATTTCGAAATAGTCCTGAGAAGTCCAGTGTAATTTTCAATAAGCTGTCAACTGCTATATCCAGTGTATCCTTCCTTTACTGTAAATATAGCTGTCGCTTATGTAAAAATATTTCCAAGACGGTAAAAATATAGATAATACGGATTTTAGCCATTAATTTCACTACAAAAACAATAAATTTAGATAAATCATTGACCTAAGCTAAGCCCTACACACGCTAAATTAATTACACTAGCTTTGTAGTCAATTGAGCAGATATAAAATAATGTGATACCAAAAATAGCTTCCAAACAGATCAAGGTAACTTGTACTTTTCAGAATATAATTAATATCACAATTATATTGTTGACACTTAAAAACCAGTAATTTACTTCTTCCTTTTTGCATAACTGGTTTTTTTTTACTACATTTCAGGTCTGAATACTTAGTAGCACTTAGTAGAACCATTTACATTTTTTGTAATGCCCACTCTTTTGATGATGGGTATGGATTATCTGATGTCTGAATTTTCCCCTCGAATTTGTATACTTAGAAAGCAGTGACACGAGCTTTGCATTGCCACGATGTCTAGCTTATCTACAAGAGAACTAAAGTAGCAGTCGTTGAAATGCTATAGAAACGAGTGGAAATAAGGTTGGCCTCTGATTGTGAGTGACATGTAGTGTGGTGGTAGTACCGACCTGTGCTCAGTAGTTGTGCGAGCGCGAGCGGCTGCGCGAGCGCGAGTAGCTGCGCCGCACCGGAGAGTACGTCGGAGACCCGCGCCGCCGCGGAGAGTACGAGCGGGACCTGCCGGCAGCAGGACTACGTCAAGTCAGGAAAGAGTATTGTTAAGTACACTTTTCATTATCAACGTCAACGTCGGAGCTGTACAGGTTGCAACAAATTGGTCTGTCCAAATTCGAATTTATCAACACATAAAGAAGACATAAAATGTAAATTGATTAACAACTTACATAATTATATAGTCTGAATATTCAAACTAAAGATACAATATGTTATTCTTAGGCAGTAGAAGTAAGTAATACAGCAAATTGACATTTGCCTCAGTGGTTGAGTGAGGGCGAGTATGAGGTCTTCCAGGGCTGACAATGTTAGGGTAAGGTAGGGTTTTACATCTGGTTGATAGGCTTGTCCCCTATTACATGGAGCTTAGTATATCTGTTTAAACTATCAAGTCCACAGTTTGTCTGAAATTTTGAGGAAATTATCAGAAGGCGGGCAGTCATGTGAACTGTCACAAATATAAAGTACAGTAGTGTTTGTTACCTGTCGCGGTCGCCGCTGTACCGGTCGGCGCCGCCGCCACCGCCGCCGCCGCCGCCACCTCCGTAGTCCTCCTTCACCCGGATGTATGACACCTCGCCCTGATTAAAACACAAAAATAAATAAATATCATAACTTCGGTCGTACTCGCCGTAAGTATTCGCTGTGTGACCGAAGCTTTAGAGTACTCTATTGATGGCAGTATATTCAAAAATATTGGTCCACAATTTAGCTACAAGAACTGTCAATGACTATTCCACACAAGATGGAAGGTGGACCATTGTCTGTGGGGAGACAGCGCATACGCACTATGGTAATATCTTTTAATTTTCAAACAAGATTGTAATTCGTCCATTTTCAACCGAAACTTCACGAAGCATTTCAAGGCAATAATGCAAAATGGCCTTATCATGGTATATTACAATCTGTTGGTTATTTATTTATTCGGAATAAAGCAAACTCTTGGGATCCATATTGTATAAAAATCTTAAAATTTATTTGCTTCGTAGATACCTTTAAAATGAGTATTTAGATATAAATATCAGTAATCTTATCAGTGTTTACGTAAATACGTAAGTTTGTTTTATAATATGGCCACTTTCATGACTTCAAGTAGTTTACTTACATAGATACAGTAAATACTTATGATATTTTTAGGGAATATTTCAAAACAACAATTACAAAAATACTGATTAGAAAAAACTCCTAGCATTGATCACAATATTTATAAACTCAATATCATTACCGCCGTAAATTGAAATACGTATTAATCATCATTTTGTATCATATTCATCACTACATCAAGTTCGTTAACCCCTTTCAATGACTCAACGATCCTGGCACAACTCCCCTCCTCACAACACATAAGTACCTACCTACAAACATTGTAACTCGAGCCATAGATACTAAAATCAATAGAGAATAAAGGTATATCACCTTGGCGCCTCCCTAGCATGACAGTAGATCAATATAATTGCATGTCTGTCTAACATATCTATGTGTATAGTGGCATCATTTAACTGCCTGCAAACTTTAGAACTTTAGTAATGGCGTTTCAGAAAGTTTCTGACAATATCATCGAAAGGAGCGCGCGGTTTTAGACACGAATGGTGGATAACTTTGAATTTAATGTGTTTTTGTATGGGATCAATTAGGAGATATTAAGAAAATAAACTGGTGTTTTACATCGTATGTAGCAGCTTGAATTTACACCGAAAACTCGATGATTTTGGTGTTTTGTGGTAGTCTTTCGATTGTTTTATTGGGCAAGAATGTTCTTCCTAAAATCATATACCAAAGCAACATCTCACCTCATGGCTCCTGAATCTTGAATCATCCAGCTTCTTGACAGCATATTTCATGTCCTCGTGACGCAAGAACTCTACCACGCCCGTGCCATCCTTGAAGGTGTCCGCAAAACAGACATCTCCGGCCTCTCGCATGTGATCCTTCAGATCTTGCCAAGAGCCGGACGGAGGCAGTCCAGTGACCAAAACGCGGTATTCGGACCGTCTGGCAGGTGGCCCGCGAGTCGCGGTGCGGGCTCCGAAGCGCTCGGGGCCTCCGCGGCCGCCACGGCCTCCGCCCCCACCGCCGCCGCGCGGGAACTCCACGCGAAGACGGTAGCCGTCATAATCGTAGCCGTCACGGGCGCGGACTGCATCATCAGCATCTCTGTGGACGATTGAAGCTTCTGTATTAATATTTGATGAATTATTAGAAAATCTGAAGGACTTGGTTGATATTTTTTTAATGATGAAATTTTGTACACTACAAAATCGTAACTATGTTTTTACATTTTTACCTTGTAGCCTAGATAGTGGCTACACAAAAATGGTTCTCATATACATGTCAAAAATCTGTGATCTTGTGTGAGTATTAAAATTGTGTTCAATGTCATTGTTTAAAATTCTGATTCATTCCCACATTATTTTAATTGTATTCAAAACTACATTGCTAGTTAAGTTCCAAAGACTTGTACATATAAAATTGTTTTCTTGACAATACTAGCAGGTGTGGCGATTAGCATTATTGTTAATATGCTAATGAATGCAAACAGTAATCACATACCACTTCAAAGACTATTAAAATGAAACCAAATGTTAGTTAAAAGTGTTGTTTTCTCTTTCAAGTGAGCCATTTTTCCAGAACAACTTTTCCTTCTCCTTTTTAAAAACGAGGAATTTCTCCTGTATCGTGGGTGTGTTTACAAACACCCAGACCAGGAACAACTACTTGCAGATCATATAAATATTTGTTCCAGGGATCAAAGCCCCGACATGCTACGCTTTGGTTTACGTATGAGTTACTAGTGAAGCTAACATAACATTTCAATAGATATTGGATGGGATGATCTTAGTCACAAAACAGCGGTCTGTTTTATGGATCAAAGTAAAACTATAAGGGGAACATAACTATTGTGTAGACCTTGAGTACATTATTCCTTTACATTTATATTTCATAAAAGATTAAGGAGATTGAACATTAACTCACTGGTTAATTAGTTATAGCTCTACTCCCTTTTATCTATGTTGAATGGTACTTTTAAATTATGTAGATAGCAGATTACTGTGCATTATTTTAAATCTATATATATAAAAGGAGAACTGACTGACTGACATATCAACGTACAGCCAAAACTACTGGGGCTAGGAATGTGAAATTTTGCACACGGCTTTCTATTATAGTGTAGGGGAGCACTAAGAAGGGGTTTTTGGAAATTTAACCTTTAAGGGGGTGAAAAGGGGGAATTAGGAAAGTACGTAACCCACGCGAAGTCGCGGGCAAAGTGCTAGTTAAGTATAAATCAAAAACTACTGACTGAAAGAAGCATCTTGAATTTACTCAGAAACTGCAAAATGACTCACACATTAAGATCATTCTTAATTTTTTAATAAACATTGACAATGTTGGTGATAAGGATTGTACACAATTATAGATAATAAAGCCACAAATTGTTATCATCACATGCCTTGTTTATCAGAAAATAGCATGAAATAAACATATTTTTGTTGTAAATGCCAGTTACATAAATTACAGTACTTAGAATTCTATAGATGGAGAGAGATAAAGAGACCAAAGAAAGACGAATGAAATGAATTTTAAAGTTGTAGAATTGTGTGAAGTCGAGTAGTTTGATCGTGGGACTCACAAATTACCATGACCCCGGTAGGTAAAGGGCTATTGAAGGACACCGTGGATTTTAGTCAGTACGAGTCTGACAGTCCCTCTCGCTCTGCGCTGGGTGGGAGGACTCATGTGATGATTTTACCAAATAATAAAAAAGAGGTGTAGTAGTTTAAGTTGAGAAAAAAGTCACCAGTGAGTGGCTAGCCTTAGGAAATACAATTTATAACTACATCTGAATCATTGTCAGCCATACATATAAACTAATAAACGATACAACAAATTTTTGTTTTCTATTTAATCATTCAGAGGTGTTTTTATGGGACAGTGCTAAAAAAGGAAAAAATATTGATCATGTAGGTGCCAACTTAATAAGAATAACATGTATGAGCAAAAAGTGAATAATTATGCACTGTGACAAGCCATTACAGAATTATTTATCAAGAGTAGGTACATTAAGTAGGTATGCACAAATTGAGTGTACCTACATATAATGTCTTTTGCAGGCATTTGTTTGTATATCCAGAAAAATTATACACTAATTCACGAAAAAAAGAAGCTATAATTACCTACATAGGTAGTTGGATGATTTAACTCTAATTCACGATGGCTGCAATGTGTAAGTCAGTGTTTGGCTTTCCGACCATCGTCAAAAAAATATAATGGCACATATTATCAAGAGGAGGAAAACAAAGGTAAAATGGGCCAATGGCAGCCATAACCTAATAAGTGTACACAACAAAGAACATTTTGAATAATCGTGTTTCATACAGGGAAAATGAATACTAACATAACCAATCATCGAAATCATACCTTGGATCCTCAAATTCGACGAAGGCAAAGGGTGGTCCTTTTCTGTTTTTCAGATCAACGAACGTAACTTTACCGAACTTGTAAAATAGATCTTGAATGTCCTTTGTTCGTATGTCAGGGGGAAGGTTGCCAACGTATATCCTGCACTCATTTCTGTTACTGCTGCTTCCGCCAGACATTTTTACTTATGTATGAAAAAACTAAGTGATATTTTTCCTTAAATCCTTGGGTAACGCCACGGCGTTTCTCATCAGGAACTAATCAAATATGGCGACCGGACTGACAGACAGGACAGCAGAAGGAAACGGAAATCGAACAAATATTGACGTTTACTGTAGCGCCAATGGTTTATGGTTACCTTTTTTTTAATCATTCGTCTAAAAACTTCGGAAGCTTAGCACTTATTTAGTTTCTATTTAATTTTCACTAAACCATTCCCACAATATGTCTCTATTATTTTCCAACTTTCTTGTGTAGAATATTAATCACTTACAACAATAAACTATTAATTTAAATACATTTTAATTAGAAAATGTTCTGAAAGTTTCTTGTTCATGTTATGAAAAATCTCACTTTCTAATAATAAACTATTTGGTGGAAAAACTAAATCTTATGAGTTTTTTTATTTATCTAAGCATCTAATGGCTAAAAATAACATTTTTGAAAATATGCCATAAAGTTTATTTTTCGAATATGTTTGAATTTAGAACGCCCTCTATCGCAATTAGAAGAAATCGTCGCTGAAAGAAGCCTGTGAAGGAATCCTCTCGAAAGTAGGCATTGAATCTCCGGTTATCAAAATCTTTACGTGAGAATTTGTTCTTATCCCGAAGCAAAAGTGAGTATTTCTTTATTTCTATGATTATTTAATCTAATTTAGAGCGTTTCCAACATTTTAGAGTGCCACTTTTCGACTAATTCGGTATATTCACAAAATGGTGTGCGAAAGTCCGAAGGCGGAACAATTTATTTTCTGCGAATATTCGCAAATATGTGGAACAAAATGGTATTTATTGATTTAACCACAATGTTTCTATAGTGATAATCTGCGTTACGATGGATTATCTCGATCTTCTATAGCACTAAGCCGAATTACATGTCGGTGCCTCATTCGTAATTTCTCTATTTTTCGATTTTGATGACGGGCATTAGTGCTAGTGCTTCCGTTAGAATTACAACGAAAAGGCCGTCGCAGATTGTAGAAGAGATCAGGTAAAGTAGACTACGTTAGTAAATGTATTGTATTCATCGTTTTGCTATTTACACATTGCGATCTTTCTTTGCGGGTGAGGAACACATTTTGTAAAGGGCGCGCATTGAGTCCTGGTTTTCGCGCTTGACCTTTTCTGGAGGTTATTTATAGCGTTTTGTTGTTCAATATAAACAATCAACGTCCCCCCTCATTAGAGAGAAATAGAAAATTAATCATAACAGAATGTTATCGATGAAGTTCAGGAACCTATAACCTTTCACATTGACGTTATCAGTCATCGATTGCAATAAGTACAGGCTTTTGATGATCAGAATCTCAGATGTAACCTCTATTAACTCCTGACAGTGTCATTCGAAACCCTCTTTTATTTTATTTGACAGCCTACTGCTGATTTTGTTTTCTTGCTAATCATTGTTTATATCTTTTTTTCAAGTTATTGTGAAGTGTCAGTTTTATTCCTTAAAAATTTTTAGGCAGAGGCAACAGTTACCAGACTTTATTTTATAACAGAAGATAAGGTAGTGGGGAGGAAACAAGCCACCGCTATCTAACATTGCGCCTTATTAGGATTATTTGGTAACTTTCTACTAGAAAATAAAGCACAGTTTCTTCCAAGCCTTTTTTAGGGTTCCGTAGTTAACTAGGAACCCTTATAGTTTCGCCATGTCTGTCTGTCTGTCTGTCTGTCCGTCCTCGCTTAATCTCTGTGACCGTTAGCACTAGAAAGCTGAAATTTGGTACCAATATGTATATCAATCACGCCGACAAAGTGCAAAAATAAAAATTGGAAAAAAATGTTTTTTTAGGGTAGCCCCCCTATATGTAAAATAGAAAGTGATTTTTTTTTTAATTTCAACCCTAACGTGTGATATATCGTTGGATAGGTATTTAAAAATGAATAGGGGGTTTACTAAGATCATTTTTTGATGATGTCAATAGTTTCGGAAATAATCGCTCCTAAAGTCAAAAACAATGTGTCCCCCCCCCTCTAACTTTTGAACCATAAGTTTAGAAAATATGAAAAAAATTTGGAAAGTAGAACTTTATAAGGACTTTCTAGGAAAATTATTTTGAACTTGATGGAAAGAACAGTTTTTGTGCAAAAAAAACAAGAAGGTGGTACAAAATTCCTGGACTAAGTTTGTAGTATAATCAATTATTTAATCATATATACAAGCATTTTTTTTAACTTCGTTTACGTATTTCATTATTCTGAACGTATCTTCTTTCAAACAATAACGGACGGGAAACTACGGAACCCTACACTGAGCGTGGCCTGACACGCTCTTGGCCGGTTTTTTTCGACATAAAACGGTTTACAAAGAAGTCAACAATCGAGGTTCTTGACTCAATTGTTGATTTCTTTGTTATTGTAAAGTACCTATTTCAAAAACATGCAGATCATATTATCAGCAATAGCGTGCTGATATAAGAATGTAAAGATAAAAGACATTTGAATGGAGAACCCTGTTGGAATATAAAATTTGGATTCTTGGATTTCAATTTTTGCATTGTCAAACTATCAAATCTTATCTTAAATGTGCCAGTGCATAGAAAGAGAATTTAATTTGTAGCTAATATGGGTTTCAAACCTATGATTTGTCATGCATTTTAACATTAAAAGCTCAATTCCATCGAAGATTTCATGGTCTTTATTGTTGCTTTAACTCTGCCGGGTAGAGGGGAGAGCATGCAGGTAGACAAAGATAAAACTGAAACTCACCAAAATATACTTTGTCCAGACACTTAGCCGACAAGATGTGCGACCGCAAGGCGGTGATCAAGAATGCTGACATGAGCGAAGAGATGCAGCAAGATGCTGTCGACTGCGCAACGCAGGCACTAGAGAAGTTCAACATTGAAAAGGTAGGCCCCTTGTGTGACCATTCGGCTTTTGATGCAGATGTAATAATCATGATAGTGGATAGGTAAATTTATGTTGTCTATTTGCACCGGGAAGTAGTTTTGGTGGTTTATACCATTATACTAAATGATCAATGAATCATTATTTCCACATAAATACAACTACAAAATAAACTAATGAAATAAATCTGACTAAGTTTATGTGACTAATGTCTAATGTAAATTCCTTATTTTTTAATTGTAAATTGAAAAATAAGCTGGTGTGCAAAGTTCCCACGATTGATAACTTTGAGGTTTTCCTGTTGTGGTTAGTTCAATTTCTGCAATATAATTCACATAATTTAATGAATCAACATAACAAATTGTCCGTCTCAAATTTTGTCAATGAACAGACTTTTGCATGGCATAGGATGTATTTTGAGGGAGTGTTGCATGTTTGCAGGATATCGCGGCGTTCATCAAGAAAGAGTTCGATAAGAAGTACAACCCGACGTGGCATTGCATCGTGGGTCGCAACTTCGGGTCGTACGTAACGCACGAGACGCGCCACTTCATCTACTTCTACCTGGGCCAGGTGGCCATCCTGCTGTTCAAGAGCGGCTAGGCGGGGCGGCGCCCCTTTCAAAATTTTATGTTGTTAGCACAGACGCAGTATTACCTACCGGGCGACGAGTGCCCAGGCGGCGGCCTGAGTGTGCAGTGTGAGTGTCAGAGTGCGAGTGTGAGAGTGCCAGGACTGGTGACTGTGTGTGTGAGCGGCACGCCACGCGACTAGGACTAGCTCGAGCCCACTTTATTATTTACGATGCTGGACATAGCTGCGTCGAATCTCTTCACTTCTTAGTCCCCGGCGCACTCGATGTATGTTTGTACTGTGTTAGCTATACTTAAGAATCGATATTGACTTGGGTAAAAACATTCACTTCTAGTGTATTTATATTAAAAATTTTAGTTAATTATTCCTAGACTTATTACCTAGCATAGCGTAAAAGTCATATGTTAGTATATAACTAAATTTATTGTTTAATTTCTTTGTTAATACACCCTGTGAAAATATTTTTCAATACTTCTTTATTAAACTTTCTTACAAACCAAACAACATCTATGATTGTTTTATATTTATGTACCTTATAGTCCTATTTTTATATTTTTGTTGAAACTTCTACATTTTACACTTATTCATTAAGAACACTAAATACAAAACCATTGAAACTGTACATTTTAACAAATGTCCTCTAACTTGTAGGAGACAGTTTAGGTCTTATAAAATTTTACCTCCACACCAAGCATTACTCCCATTTGAGAGCTCACTACTGTTTTTAACTTTTGTAATGCAAACTTCCATTCTTATGAGACTACTAATTTCAAGTTCAATATCACACAAAATGTCTAAATGTTGCACTCGAGTGAGTGCTCTCAATTGAGAGTAGTTTACTAATTCCAAACGTATGTTCAGCCTAATTTACGTGATCCCGTCCCTGAGAACTGTCTCAAGATCAGACTTATTTACCAAACTCATGGTCGCACTCGTGCGCATTGGCCCCGTAACATCCGGGTTATGGGACATTCGGTCGATTTTCGCCCCCTTAGCCATATCTCATCCCAGGACTAATGTAAATGATTTAAAAAATCACAACTTTTGTCACAAATTGAATCTGCACACTCAACCCATACTACTACCGTCATTTCCATTTTAATATGCTCTTGTGATTATATAAATATCAGGTCACTATTCTAGGATGTAATGTTTGATATTATGTACCTAATCAAAATAATAAAGCATTTACTTTGACTGTATTTTATGAAATCTTTTTATTACATCCACACCCATAGATATTCAAATGCGTGTTAAGTATCAAATTAGAACAAGTGAAACTAGCCTAGCGCGCTACTTCGCAAATTGTTAATTGGTTACCTAGTAGGTAGTAGTAGTGATAATATTGTTCATTCGGTTCACTTCGCATGGGTATTTGAATGCCTCATTTATTTTGTGAATAGATAAAAGCGATTATCGATAAAAAAGCAATTGTCGAGGGCTAGATTAAACGGTAGTTTCTTTGCTATATTTGCGAAGACGCAACTTATGATGCTGGGATTTCAAATCCAAAGTGGAGTATTTGGGATATGTTACCAGCTTATAGAAGAGTTGTCTTGTCCTTTCTAGTACTGTTGGAAACTTGCATCACGCCAAGTGTTTTCTCCTTGGAAATTGCTAACTGAGCATTTTTAAACGACATTGTCTTCCCACAGTATGGGGTACACGAGACATAAAATATTCCAAATTACAGCTTTCTAGTGCCAAGCGACAAGCGTTTCCGAGCTAAGCTGCGGACAGATAGACCGACAGACACGGCAAAGCTTTAAGGGTTCCTTGTTTACAATGAACCCTTAAAGCTTTGCCGTGTTTGAACCTTAATTAGTAATAAGGTCCCGTTTCACTCTTTGGTTACGGAACCCAAAAACCCGAGGAGAACCATAGGTAATGCGCGAATCTGTTTAGAAGACTTTTAGCGTGGTAAAATCATGAAATGAGTCCTCCCACCCAGGGCACAGCGGGAGGGACTGTCTCTGTTCCGGGGTCACGGCAATTCGTGACTGCCGCGACCCCGGCAGGGTTTGGCCCTCTAAAGGGGGGCCCGTCATTATGCTGACACCCTTTGAACACAACGCGCCGTCGACCCGAGCATGGTCCATGGTCGGGCAGCAAGTCGCCCATTACTCCCCGCTCGCATGCCCGCGCCTACGGTTGCCGGAGATCGTCTGGCGACGTCCGTCGCCGTGGGCGTTTACCACTGCGGCTGGGTGGATCGAGGACGCTGTCCTCTGCCTCACGCGGCGCGCCTCCGCCTTTGCTAGCATGACTGCTTCACAGAAGGAGGCGTCCGCTTTCCACTCCGGCTCCCCCCCGCAGCATGGCTCCGACCAATGCGAGAGGTCTCCGCCGTATCCGGTCGTATCCGGTCTATCGCCGTAGTGAGGACACGGCGGTGCTCTGCCCAAGCGGGGCAGTCCTGCACCGTATGCTCTACCGTGTCCTCCGGGCGATCCTCGCAGTGGTTGTCACCACTGCGAGACCCAGACGTTTCCTCCTTTCTCATCCGACACAGGTACCTCCCGAAACATCAGTGTCCGGTGAGGACCTGCGTCAGGCGGCAGATCAGGTTGCCCTGACGCCTTTCCAGCCACTCCTCAAAAAGGGGTCTTACCGTTGCGATTGCGGCGTGCCCTAGGTACCTAGAATAATAATAAAAATAGTAATAGCATGTACGATATGCTAATATTTTTTTATTTTATGCCTCTTACAAGGTCATGGTCAAATGGGTGGAAGGAGCGTGTTAATAAATTCCTCAGCGTTATTAACGAGACTAAATAGCTGATATTAAATACTAAACTACTTGTGTTAAGATACCTAACTAGTTAACATAGGTATGCTATTAAAATGCTTGATTAACGTTACAGGTGTACCTGGCTGGCCATTGCATTCCAATATTTACCAGCTCTCCGATAGATTAAGGGCCAGTTGTTTGATCAATAGTCAACCAACTATTGTTTAAATCCCATTTTTTTAAACTAATGGTTATAAAATGTATCGGATTTAAGAGAAAGTTACAACTGGTCTTAAGGGCCAGTTGCTTGATTACTATTTATACTACCTATTGTTATAATTCCATATTTTTTTAGCAAATGGTTATAAAATGGATTTAAAAAATAGTCTAACAATAACGCGGTCTAAGGACGAGTTCTTTGATTGGTAGATAAACTAACTACCTATTAGGTAACTATCTATTTTTATTTAACTAATGGGCGGCACTTCTGAGGTGATAAAGCTGGTTTATTATTCTATTAAGAGCGAATTTCACAAACAAGTTGTATCCGACACTTAAAATATCGTTTGAATGTGCTGATGTTCAATCATATTAGTGAATTTGCCTTGAAACTGCGTGCCACTGCTACGTTAACCAAGCTCGAGGACATTCGTAACTTCATTAAAATTAATTCTCCATCGCGCCTACAAATTAAAACAAAACGGAGGGACATTTCCTGGCTATGATTAAAAAATAAACGGTAAAGTGTTCCTTTTGCGTTTGGTCGTCGCTGAATAAATAGGTCAATTAGGAAGTGCCCCACTGTGGCGCATCGGGCCAACGAATGGCATCCAAGCTTCAAGGTAAACTTGTTACAGTTAGCGCTCTCCTGAAATCGATAAATATATACCGGTGGCTGCGACCTATCCTCAGTTTACAGTTCATGTAGGTAGCAATGTAAGTAGGTACCTACTTATATTTTATTGTTTTGTAAATGACTTTCTATTCTAGATTTGTTATGGGTGAAGTAACAGTGCAGGTATTTACCTATAGGTGATACTGCTTACGTTTCACTAGCTGTTGCCAGCGGCTTCTCCCGCTACAACTCGAAAATTATTCTGCGGGTTTATAATCGGGATAAAAACTATCCTGCGTTAATCCAAGTTATAAACTATCTGTTTATCAAATTCCATCCAAATCCGTTTGACAGTTTTAGGAAGGGCGATGCTTTCATCGATCAATTATCTCGTGAAAAACGCACGGGTCGATCTTCAAGGTAAGGCAGCGCTTGCCAAGGCTAGTCTGTGGATGAATGACGAGTTTTCTCAGTACCTCGATGAAGAGGAGCCATGGTTCCCGGCTGTCATTTGTAGAACTTTGGCAGTTGTTACAGGTTCATTTGTCTAAAGTCTGACAGCCAATTGTACCAAGTGGTAGGAATCGAGGTACCTATTACCCATCACTAACTGGGTTATGGAGATCAGATTGATTTTGGATCCTGACTGCACTTTTGGCGCGGTGGCTGTAGCAATCGACTGCTGCGCAGCGTGTCGCGGGTTCGATCCCCGCACGGAACATATATTTGTATGACCTAAAAGTAATTGTTCCGGTTCTGGGTATATGTATAATGTGAGTTTCAGTGTTTGTAAAAGCAACAACGCTACGGGAGAAATTCCCAATGAAGCAAAAAAATGTAAAATACTGTCGTTCAGCTGCATTCAATGACATTTTAAGCCGAAACTATCAGTTGGGAAAAGGCTGATAAGTATTATCGCTTTATCATCATCATAAGCCGTAGAATGTCCACAGCTGGACAATGGCCTGTAGATCTCTCTTCTACACTGGTATTGCGTTAAATACGATTTGTTTTGCCAACTTGGGAAAGCAACACACGGCAACACTTTTTCAATTTATTGATATTTGATACAAAACACTAGAAACGTGCTTTATTATGCTTATCTCATATGTTTATCTGGCGGATAATCTCGCAACTAATCGGTTAATCGCTTGATTATATTGAAAATAAATAACAATTTTATCTAATTGGAAAATGTTGACGCAGATATTTAGTATTCGGTTATCTTTACACGTGTTGGACTATAGGTCCCAACAAGTTTTTAAGTTAAGTAATCTGTGTCATGATCAGCTGTGAATAAAGACAATGAAAATGGATTTTATTTTTATTCATTCTTTTTCGTGTGAGGATCTGGCCACTCTCTGGTTTCAGCTTTAATTAAGTTGCCTCTGGGAACCGCGCAGGCTTTGACATGGCTTTAAACTTATATTTATTTTCCAGGGTCTTACACGGTGTCTTCTTCACCAATGGTAGTGATATTCAAAAGAAAGTTCTAGTACTTTCATAATAATTATGCATAGAAATAAGTCACAACCTACGAGACTAACAGACAAAACTTGGGGTGAGACCCATTTATTGATTTTATAACGATAAAAAAGCCCTGGGCCATCATGACTAAGCGACGTCTAAATGTGGGGCGTCTTCGTGACGATATATTTGACATTTTAAGACTCTAAATACACTATGAGCTAGTTATTAGCAAGCCTACTTACCTTACTAACTGAATGCGGTAATTTTTTTTTTCCAATCTTCCTGTTTTTACATTTTGGCTCATTTTAGCATCGCGCTGGCGTTCCTACACTGCTTGTCAGTACCTAACTTCTTGACCATTTTCGACATTCCTTCTTCATCAAAATCATCAAACGTGTACACCTTGGGTGGAGCGGAAGGGACTATCAGACTCTTACTGACTAAAAATTCACTATTTGCCCTTTGTGTTCCAGGGTCACGTTAACCTTTATACAAGGTCCCGCGACCCCGGCATGGCTACCTACCAATGCTAAGTGTAGATCAAATCTTTCTATGTACCTTTATCAAGTTTCTTACTACTACTTTAATAATATCTTCTGTCTATCTTATATCTATAGCTTTTCCACATGCCTACGTCTGTGGTAACCACTTCACTGCTTTCCTCCTGGAAAATAATGCCAAATGCGACAGTGAGTTTGTTTATTACGCCTAAATCGCTGAACTGATTTTAATGAATTTTGTTACAATCATAAATTAGGACCCTGGTTACGGGGCTTATTTATATCTGTGGCTATAGGATACTTAAGGCCTATTTACCTATAATATGTTATCGGCTTCTTCTTTGGACAAAATTTGTAGGGTGTGAATAAATTGGGACACGAGAGGAGCTACCGACAAAAACTAGCTATATCCTTAATACTATATTTTACCCTGTATGAAGGACATTGGCCTTAACTATCTACCCTAGCTAGTTTTTTATGGGGCTGCAAACTCGAGGGTTAGGTCAAAGAACATATTTATTTATTCATATTAAAAATTCCGTCGTAGCATGCGGGGTTATGACTTTATATACCTACCTAGGTTTACAATAGCTGCCTAGTTATGTAGAGAGTATCGATTTTTACATATTTTTATGGTAAGTAGTACCGCAATGTTGTGCTTTGTAGCGTTTCAGAATACAGAGGTAGTTGTGTGGGTGTTCAATGTGTTGATTTAAAAATAAAATTATACATATGGAAGGTGGGCAGTTTTCATAATATAACCCTGAATCGAGGTTCCTCCCTCTGCCAACCGGAAGTTTGGGCACTGTTCCCGGGTTTGGTGTTTTTTTTGAATATTTGTTCCGTTTCACGTGAAAACGGCAGCATTGACTTTACTGAATTTGATTATTTACAACGGCACCTAGAGTTGGTTAAAGAAATCTCAAATGGAACCCTACAGGCATTTATAAACTACTAGCTTCCGCCCGCGACTCCGTCCGCGCGGATGTCGGTCTTCGCGTGGATGGTTTATTTCCCCATTTTGAGTAACTCTGACAATGACATCTTATAAATATTACGGTCTATGAATAAAACTGAAAACTAAGATTTTTTTTCTACGTATTTTTCCAGGATAAAAAGTATCCTATATATATCTATATGTATAAAAAGTATATCTATATAAAAAGTATCCTATATGTATCCTATGTATGTTATGCCCAGGATAATAAGGAATAATTATACCAAGTTTCATCGAAATCGAACCGTTAGTTTTCACGTGATGCCTGCACAAACAGACAGACAGACAGACAGACAACAATTTTCTAAATCATATATTTGGGTTTGGTATCGATCCAGCAACACCCCCCGCTATTTATTTTTTCAATATTTTCAATGTACAGAATTGACCCTTCTACAGATTTATTATATGTATAGATATAGGGGGGCCTATATAGTTTATAAATGCCTGTAGGGTTCCATTTGAGGTTCGACTGGCGACGCTGTGGGCAACTGCTGCTAGACTTCTCTCTCTTCTCTACTCTTCTCTTCCCTGAATTCTAGAAAACGCCAACAATCAACATTACTGATTATGAAATCGTAATATAACGCGACATCACACATAGAGTCACACAAAAAATGGCTTATGTAGAAAATCAAGTTCAAATCAATTCCTTTTTTTTATCAATTGTTGTTTTCAGGACCTAAAGCCCCGAAGCATAGCAGGGCCCTTTGAAAATGTGCAGAGTGTCGAATGGTATAGATAGATGACCCTGCCAACAATACATTTTCATTATCATTACATAACGGGAGAGTGGAACCGGCGAGAGATGTCGTGCGGTGTTCCACAGGGATCGGTCTTGGGGCCGCTCCTGTGGAACATCGGTTACGACTGGGTGCTGCGCGGCGACCTCCCTGACGGCGTCGGCGTAATTTGTTACGCCGACGACACGCTCGTCCTGGCGAAGGGAGAGTCGCACCAGGCGGCGGCCGACGTGGCGACGCAGGCGGTAGCGACAGTCGCTAACAGGATCCGGCAGTTGGGACTCGACGTTGCGCTGCACAAAACAGAGGCCATGTGTTTTCATGGCCGTCTGAACGCGCCACGTTCAGAGTCCCAGATTACGGTGGAGGGGGTTCGCATCGGTGTCGGGAGGACGATGAAGTACCTGGGACTCGTCCTCGACAGCCGATGGAACTTCAGGGAGCATTTCCTGCATTTGGCCCCAAGGCTGAACTGGGCAGCAGCCGCTCTCAAGCGACTCCTGCCCAATCTCGGCGGGCCAAATGCCTCCTGCCGGAGGCTGTACGCCGGTGTCGTGCGGTCCATGGCCCTCTACGGGGCCCCCGTGTGGGCCCTAAACATCCGACCACTCAAGCTGGTCGCATGCCAGAGGGTCATGGCTATCCGGATGATCCGGGGATACCGAACGATCGCCGGCGAATCAGCCAACCTCCTAGCAGGATTGCTGCCCTGGGATCTGGAGGCGACTGCCCTCCAGCGCGTCTATGAATGGCGCGTGGAGGCGCAGCGTCGGGGCAATCCCCGCTGCCTCGACAAGTCGAGGCGCGGCGGGAAGAGCTCCGGCGTGATCTCAGGGCAGTATGGAGGGAGCGACTGTCGCAACCGAGGTCCGGGCACGCCGCAATTGCGGCGGTAAGACCCCTCTTTGAGGAGTGGCTGGATAGGCGTCACGGCGTCCTTACCTACCGCATGACGCAGGTCCTCACCGGACACGGAAGTTTCG
This sequence comes from Agrotis puta, assembly GCA_943136025.2. NCBI lineage: Eukaryota > Metazoa > Arthropoda > Insecta > Lepidoptera > Noctuidae > Agrotis > Agrotis puta. The sequence goes on from OW964187.2 coordinate 459,565, forward strand.
GGAGGTTCCTGTGTCTGATAGGGAGGGAAGAAACGCCTGGGTGTCACCACTGCGAGGATCGTCCGGAGGACACGGTGGAGCATACGGTGCAGGACTGCCCCGCTTGGGCAGAGCACCGCCGTGTCCTCACGACGGCGATAGGCGGAGACCTCTCGCGCCCGGCATTGGTCGAGGCCATGCTGCGGGGCGAGACGGAGTGGGAAGCGGTCGCCTCCTTCTGCGAAGCAGTCATGCTCGTGAAGGAGGAGGCGGGCCGCCTGAGGGAGAGGACAGCGTCCTCCCTCCACCCCAGCCGCAGGGGTAGACGCCCACGGCGTCGGACGTCGCAGGACGATCTCCGGCCACCGTAGGCGCGGGCATGCGGGCAGCGAGTAATGGGCGACTTGCTGTCCGACCATGGACCATGCCCGGGTCGACGGCGCGTTGCGTTCCACGCGCGCCTCAAAGAGTGTCAGCATATTGACGGGGCCTGTAGAGGGCCAAAGCCTACCGGGGTCGCGGGACCAAGGGATTACCGTGACCCCGGCACGTAAAGGGCTAGTGAAGGACACCGTGGATTTTAGTCAGTACAAGTCTGACAGTCCCTCCCGCCCTGCCCTGGGTGGGAGGACTCATTTGATGATTTTACCACGCAAAAAAAAAAAAAAAAATCATTACATAACGATATCAGTATCAGACAATGTTGTGGTTACCTACGATATTCAGACCGCGAACATCCTCCCCATTCCCGACTTATCAGGAGTGGTGCAATGTTTGCACACGGATTCCCTGTCCATGTCGTGTGCACTGTACATGGTATAAATGGTCTGCTCCAGGGATGGAAGTTCACAATCGAGCCGTGGATACACGGCTTGAAACAATACAAAAAGTTTTAGTATTTATATTAGTGGGAAAAATCTTGTGGTAAGTGAAGTTTTTACTATTTATTCTATGTTATTTCTTTACTGTTTTAGTTGCTTTGTATCTTTAAACTATCACCTTCGTGGTTATGCAGTAGGTACCTAACCAGTATTGGTTATCCCTGGCCGCTTAGAACTACTGTTGGATTTCTTTTCTTTGGTAGTTTCCGTAGTTCGTTTTCACCAGCACTGTTCTGTTGCATTGTCAACGCTTAGCTTAGTGTTGAGAGTTCTAAATGCAAGTGGCAGGATTTATGTGTTGCATAGTGTTAACGTAAAACGGGTATTAAAGTACATTTCAACTTACATTATATTTCATCTTTCAATAGACATCACAGTTATAAAAATAGATTAAATAAAAATATTTTGTATCTTTCTTTTGTTACGTAAACCAAAATTGACGAAGATACGACTCTTTTAAAACTGCAAAGTACAGGTTTTACTTGCTTATGACGTCACGATTGCAATTTTGATGTGTTAAAATTATCTTTATAAATATGCATTGATTTAACAAAATATTAAATACTTACCTATTTATCATTTTTCAAATTTCTAACTGACGGTTTGATTAGATTTGCAATTTAATGATGCTGTCAAAATATGCCTATTGTAATAATAGGTACAGACGCCAGCTCATGAACCTACCTAAATCTGTCAAATTTCTGTAATAGATTTTCAACCTTATCACAATGTGGAAGGTTTATTTTCGAATGGTAAAATTTGACAGAATCGGGTGGTTGTCCTGCTGGGGTCTGTACGTACATAGTTAAATATTGATTGTAGTTAAGGTATACGTAATCATATTCCACAGTTGATGTAACATATGGTACCTGCGTCTCATTAGCAGTCCAATCATGCGTGGTGCTATTGAAACTAAAGCCGAGGTGATACCTTATATTGTAGTATTAATTGTTTTATTGTAATAGTAGAAGCATGATTGTGCACCTACCTCTTTATAAATGTAGTTCAGAAAAGGGTGTGCGTTACCCAGGCAAAATGTTTTGCTTTAGAGAGATGAGACTTAAACAAATAATTAGTGTATCATGAGGAGCAATTTGTTTACTAATAGCAAAATTTGTTTGAATTGTAGTTTTTAAGTTATTTAAGAAAAACAAATTTTGCTGGAGTAACGTTTGAAACGTTACCCAGGCAAAATCGTCTTTCAAAAATTAGTTTCAGCACGGAACCAAATACATGAATAGATAGCTTTTGTTGAGTAGTAAATGTTTATAAATAGCAAAATTTGTGTGTGGTATAGTTCTTTAGTTATTTAAGATTTTGCTGCGGTAACGTTTTGGGATTTCCCAGATCTCGAAAACGGCTCAACGCAGAAGTTTGAAAAAAATACCAATAAAAGACCTTAATTTGTTTAAATTTGTTTAATCATTAGTTTTTGATTTGGTTGACGTAAACCAATGTAATTAAATGGTTTCAAAAATCAGAAGAAGCGGGTTTACATGTAAACCAATACACTTATAACCAAATAAACAGCTGTAAAAAATACCCGTGGTTCGACGCTTGTTTACAGCAGACATTTTAGATTTCATACTTTACACGTTAAGAAGATAAAAACAAATTTGATTTATTTTAGACTGGTCGTACTTTAGCGATCGAATACGCAGTTCCCATAACATTAAGAAACATGGCATACTTTAAACAAATTAAAATGATTCATGAAAATTCTTTCCTGTTAATTTCAGCCTTGAATTACGGCTCTAATGAAAGTTATCTCAAAAACAAGATTATGTCAGCAATTCTCTAATAAGCCGACCAAATTGAAAAGGTCACATAAAAGCGACTGCACCGTACGTACGGGTAATCTTCGCAAATTAGCAGCTTGGTAACCGATGTTTTGTACAGTTAAGCAGAAAAACGTTATTCGTGAAGCCGATTTTTTAATATTTTTTAAGTGCAGTACCATATTACACAATTTTTACTAGTTAATAAAAGTGTAATATCATAGTGTATAATTTATAGTGTGATTTAAAACAATACAAACATATATACATGTAGCTATATTTTTAGTACTTAATTTGTTGTTTCTGTTAAACCAAATGTTTTATTTTGATACCACAACGCAAAGCCACGCTAAAAACGTTTTAACGTTCTTGATGCTAGTCAGAGCAGCGCGCATCGCTGTGTGCAATGCAACGCAACAGCTATATGCCTTGTCTTACTTACTCTTTAGCTGTGAGTAGTTGAGTACGCTCTATCTATGGGTACGCTAGCTCCGACCGAACCAATGAAACAATCAGTCGTGAACCAAGTGTTTTGGAGAGAAGTGCTTGTGGTTTATGTGTGTGTGTACGACGACGTCTTTGAACGATGTGAGTATTAAATGTTTTTATTTTACAGTACAGTTGTGTTTCAGTATAAAATAGTCATTCAGCGTATATTAATGTACGCTTTTTTGTGTGAATCAGAATAAAGAAAACTCGTCAAATGTGACCCACAACACAATTAGCCCCGGCACAAAAAAAAACTTTGCCATTTTCTTCATTACAATTAGGAAAATATAGTATATAGTTTTTTTTATCATTTCAATGGCTATCATGGAAATATTGAACCAGAATATCGCGCAAAATATGAAATATTATTGTTTTACGACAGACTCATCTCTTTATTGCTTAAAACTGTGTGTGTGATTATTGGCTAAAATAACAACGTGGCGGTCTCAGTGGTAGGCTTTAACTTTTAATTACACGTAACAAAACTCATATTAAAATGCCATACTGTGAGTCGAGGTGAAATGGAGTCCACCTATCAACCTACGTTATTAGTACCTCCTAAGGAAAATTGTACAAACTATTAATGTATCCAAATATTAAAATTAAGTAAGTAGGTTATAACTTATCTGTGATTTTTCTCTAAAAATGTTGATGCTAAGGCAAAGCAATACATATAATTTGTATGAGACTGATTTTTTAAATAAAAATAATGAATCTTAACCATTTTATTATTTTAACTAACCTGACCAGAAAACTTTTGTATTCAACTGTACTAACAAAACATCTATATTATCCTGTTCATTTCAGATGGTTGCGCTTATGTATGGTGCGGTCGCTTTTATGTGACCTTTTCAATTTGGTCGGCTCATTAGAGAATTGCTGACATAATCTTGTTTTTGAGATAACTTTCATTAGAGCCGTAATTCAAAGCTGCAATTAACAGGAAGGAATTTTCAGGAATCATTTTAATTTGTTTAAAGTATGCCATGTTTCTTAATGTTATGGGAACTGCGTATTTGATCGCTAAAGTACAACCAGTCTAAAATAAATCAAATTTGTTTTTGTCTTCTTAATGTGTAAAGTATGAAATCTAATATTTCTGATGTAAACAAGCGTCGAACCACGGGTATTTTTTACAGCTGTTTATTTGGTTATAAGTGTATTGGTTTACTTGCAAACCCGTTTCTTCTGATTTTTGAAACCATTTAATTACATTGGTTTACGTCAACCAAATCAAAAACTAATGATTAAACAAATTTAAACAAATTGAGGTCTTTTATTGGTATTTTTTTCAAACTTCTGCGTTGAGCCGTTTTCGAGATCTGGGAAATCCCAAAACGTTACCGCAGCAAAATCTTAAATAACTAAAGAACTATACCACACACAAATTTTGCTATTTATAAACATTTACTACTCAACAAAAGCTATCTATTCATGTATTTGGTTCCGTGCTGAAACTAATTTTTGAAAGACGATTTTGCCTGGGTAACGTTTCAAACGTTACTCCAGCAAAATTTGTTTTTCTTAAATAACTTAAAAACTACAATTCAAACAAATTTTGCTATTAGTAAACAAATTGCTCCTCATGATACACTAATTATTTGTTTAAGTCTCATCTCTCTAAAGCAAAACATTTTGCCTGGGTAACGCACACGAAAAGGGTGTGCGTTACCCAGGCAAAATGTTTTGCTTTAGAGAGATGAGACTTAAACAAATAATTAGTGTATCATGAGGAGCAATTTGTTTACTAATAGCAAAATTTGTTTGAATTGTAGTTTTTAAGTTATTTAAGAAAAACAAATTTTGCTGGAGTAACGTTTGAAACGTTACCCAGGCAAAATCGTCTTTCAAAAATTAGTTTCAGCACGGAACCAAATACATGAATAGATAGCTTTTGTTGAGTAGTAAATGTTTATAAATAGCAAAATTTGTGTGTGGTATAGTTCTTTAGTTATTTAAGATTTTGCTGCGGTAACGTTTTGGGATTTCCCAGATCTCGAAAACGGCTCAACGCAGAAGTTTGAAAAAAATACCAATAAAAGACCTTAATTTGTTTAAATTTGTTTAATCATTAGTTTTTGATTTGGTTGACGTAAACCAATGTAATTAAATGGTTTCAAAAATCAGAAGAAGCGGGTTTACATGTAAACCAATACACTTATAACCAAATAAACAGCTGTAAAAAATACCCGTGGTTCGACGCTTGTTTACAGCAGACATTTTAGATTTCATACTTTACACGTTAAGAAGATAAAAACAAATTTGATTTATTTTAGACTGGTCGTACTTTAGCGATCGAATACGCAGTTCCCATAACATTAAGAAACATGGCATACTTTAAACAAATTAAAATGATTCATGAAAATTCTTTCCTGTTAATTTCAGCCTTGAATTACGGCTCTAATGAAAGTTATCTCAAAAACAAGATTATGTCAGCAATTCTCTAATAAGCCGACCAAATTGAAAAGGTCACATAAAAGCGACTGCACCGTACGTACGGGTAATCTTCGCAAATTAGCAGCTTGGTAACCGATGTTTTGTACAGTTAAGCAGAAAAACGTTATTCGTGAAGCCGATTTTTTAATATTTTTTAAGTGCAGTACCATATTACACAATTTTTACTAGTTAATAAAAGTGTAATATCATAGTGTATAATTTATAGTGTGATTTAAAACAATACAAACATATATACATGTAGCTATATTTTTAGTACTTAATTTGTTGTTTCTGTTAAACCAAATGTTTTATTTTGATACCACAACGCAAAGCCACGCTAAAAACGTTTTAACGTTCTTGATGCTAGTCAGAGCAGCGCGCATCGCTGTGTGCAATGCAACGCAACAGCTATATGCCTTGTCTTACTTACTCTTTAGCTGTGAGTAGTTGAGTACGCTCTATCTATGGGTACGCTAGCTCCGACCGAACCAATGAAACAATCAGTCGTGAACCAAGTGTTTTGGAGAGAAGTGCTTGTGGTTTATGTGTGTGTGTACGACGACGTCTTTGAACGATGTGAGTATTAAATGTTTTTATTTTACAGTACAGTTGTGTTTCAGTATAAAATAGTCATTCAGCGTATATTAATGTACGCTTTTTTGTGTGAATCAGAATAAAGAAAACTCGTCAAATGTGACCCACAACACAATTAGCCCCGGCACAAAAAAAAACTTTGCCATTTTCTTCATTACAATTAGGAAAATATAGTATATAGTTTTTTTTATCATTTCAATGGCTATCATGGAAATATTGAACCAGAATATCGCGCAAAATATGAAATATTATTGTTTTACGACAGACTCATCTCTTTATTGCTTAAAACTGTGTGTGTGATTATTGGCTAAAATAACAACGTGGCGGTCTCAGTGGTAGGCTTTAACTTTTAATTACACGTAACAAAACTCATATTAAAATGCCATACTGTGAGTCGAGGTGAAATGGAGTCCACCTATCAACCTACGTTATTAGTACCTCCTAAGGAAAATTGTACAAACTATTAATGTATCCAAATATTAAAATTAAGTAAGTAGGTTATAACTTATCTGTGATTTTTCTCTAAAAATGTTGATGCTAAGGCAAAGCAATACATATAATTTGTATGAGACTGATTTTTTAAATAAAAATAATGAATCTTAACCATTTTATTATTTTAACTAACCTGACCAGAAAACTTTTGTATTCAACTGTACTAACAAAACATCTATATTATCCTGTTCATTTCAGATGGTTGCGCTTATGTATGGTGCGGTCGCTTTTATGTGACCTTTTCAATTTGGTCGGCTCATTAGAGAATTGCTGACATAATCTTGTTTTTGAGATAACTTTCATTAGAGCCGTAATTCAAAGCTGCAATTAACAGGAAGGAATTTTCAGGAATCATTTTAATTTGTTTAAAGTATGCCATGTTTCTTAATGTTATGGGAACTGCGTATTTGATCGCTAAAGTACAACCAGTCTAAAATAAATCAAATTTGTTTTTGTCTTCTTAATGTGTAAAGTATGAAATCTAATATTTCTGATGTAAACAAGCGTCGAACCACGGGTATTTTTTACAGCTGTTTATTTGGTTATAAGTGTATTGGTTTACTTGCAAACCCGTTTCTTCTGATTTTTGAAACCATTTAATTACATTGGTTTACGTCAACCAAATCAAAAACTAATGATTAAACAAATTTAAACAAATTGAGGTCTTTTATTGGTATTTTTTTCAAACTTCTGCGTTGAGCCGTTTTCGAGATCTGGGAAATCCCAAAACGTTACCGCAGCAAAATCTTAAATAACTAAAGAACTATACCACACACAAATTTTGCTATTTATAAACATTTACTACTCAACAAAAGCTATCTATTCATGTATTTGGTTCCGTGCTGAAACTAATTTTTGAAAGACGATTTTGCCTGGGTAACGTTTCAAACGTTACTCCAGCAAAATTTGTTTTTCTTAAATAACTTAAAAACTACAATTCAAACAAATTTTGCTATTAGTAAACAAATTGCTCCTCATGATACACTAATTATTTGTTTAAGTCTCATCTCTCTAAAGCAAAACATTTTGCCTGGGTAACGCACACCAGAAAAGGCGGATTTCGCAACAGTGATATGTACCTATAGCATTTCCCATTCAAACTTATTTTAGAGCAAATACACTAAATGAAACTGATCTCGATCGATACGTCATTTAAACTATGTTCAGTCACGAGCAATAACAGTAAACTTTTAACAAAATTCAAACGCAATTTACTCGTGAAATACTGGTTTCCACTTTGAAATAAGACCTGTTTCGTAAATAGTATGCCTTCCAAAAGAGAAGTCTAATGAAAGAGTTTAATCAATATGGTAGCAGAACATCGCTCCTGCCGGGGTCGCGGGACCAAGGGATTACCGTGACCCCGGTACGTAAAGGGCTATTGAAGGACACCGTGGATTTTTGTCAGTACAAGTCTGACAGTCCCTCCCGCCCTGCCCTGGGTGGGAGGACTAATTTGATGATTTTACCACGATAAAAAAAAAGCAGAACATCGCTTTTGAATACTGCTTAGTGTATACATACTATTGCTCGTGACTGTTCAAGTGCTAATTCATCATCATCAGCCATCTAGGACACAGGCATCCTCTCTGTGAGAGGGCCTCATCCACCACGCCTGCCCAGTGACCACCACTGCTCTTACGTGTTAATTCCATTCTAAGTAACGAAAAGTAATAGTGGCTATACGAAAACCGACTTTATTGCAACGATATAATATAAAGTTCTGCCTGCTTTAGCTGTCTATTCATGTTTGTAATTGTTTTTGCAGTAAACAAGATGTCGGACTCGGAAGCTAAGAGGAACTTGTTGCTATTCTTCGACCGGCCGTCGGAGCCGTGCTTCATGCAGAAGGGAGATGACAAAGCTGTCTTTGAACTCCCATCGCATTACTATGTAAGTTTTTTCCATACATCAACTATGAAACATAAATCTCTTAACCTGTTGTGTGCGATAATAGACATTTAAACTTCGTACATCCTAAAAATAATGATTCATCATCATTCATCACCATCATCATCAGCCTATAATGTACCCACAGCTGGGACACAGGCCTCCTCTCTGTGAGAGGAAGAGGGCCATAATACACAACGCGGGCCGAGTGTAGGTTGGTAGATGTCACATGTCTTCGAATTATTGGTTCTAGGACATGCCGGTTTCCTCCGATGTTTTCCTTCACAGTTTTGAGAGCACTGGTGATGAAATAAATTACACAAAGTAATGTGCCTGGCTGGGTTGGAACCTACAACTTGTAAGTCGGGGCAAGGTCGCAGCCGATACCACTGGGCCACCACTGGTATTATTATTATATTATATCAGCCCATAGTGACCCACTGCTGGGCAAAGGCCTCCCTCCACTCTTTCCACTTCTCACGGCTTTCTACGACCGTGGTCCAGTCCTTCATGAAGCGGTCCAAATCATCTCGCCATCTTCTTTTGGGCCTGCCACGACGTCGAGTTCTCCCTTTTGGCACCCAATCGGATGTACACACATCAAAAGTGTCTAGGGATCAAGCATTTTTATGCGGATTTCTTGAGATTGAGATGTGGCTTTGCAATAAATTTATGATTTTATAAATTTATATGGATCCTTTTTGGTGCATTTCATAATTTGAATCAGGAACTGTGAATCAAATTCGAGTAAAAGATGAAAATCAGCTGTCAATATTTTCCCTATAAAAACATACAACGCATTGAAGACATTATTAGTGCTACTGTTTCCCTACTACTGATTAAAACCAACGTTATTATGGAGCGGCGACGTCATTTAAGCAGGGAAGAAATGCTCAGAGCCGTGGGAATGATAGAAGCTGGTTCCCGGCAACGTACTGTGGCTTTAGCTCTGAATACAAGTCAGAGTATTATCAGTCGACTTTGGACACGTTACCGAAGCACTGGTACCGTGGCTGAGCGCCATGGAGGACGGTATCGCTGCACCACACGGAGACAAGACCGATACATTCAAATCTTAACTCGAAGAGCTCCAACAATAACCGCCATGATTTTAGCCGTGAGGCTTCATCACTCTTCAGGGAACTTAATTAGCGACCAAACAGTCAGAAACCGCTTGCATGAAGTGAACCTTCATTCCCGAAGACCGCTACGGGTACCACCTATAGCAATGCACAATCGTAGGATTCGATATCAATGGGCTCTTGAACACAGAAATTGGGCAGAAGAACAATGGCGTTTCGTGTGCTTTTCTGATGAGTCTCGTTTTGTTATGAGACCGGATACAAGACGTATACGACACTGGAGAAGCCCTGGACGCCAACAGCGATTAAAATCCTGCCAGGAAGTCCATCCTTATAGTGGTGGAACCATCATGGTATGGGCGGGTATTTGGATCGGCGGAAGAACTGAGTTGATTTGGATCAGAGGCAACCTCAACGCTCAAATTTATGCTGAGACGATTGTATCAGACGTCATCGTTCCTCTACAAGTGCAAATCGGTCCCTTATTTCAGTTAATGCATGATAATGCACGACCGCACACCGCAAGAGTTGTAAGACAGACTCTCGCCGCAGCTAACATCAATGTCCTGCCCTGGCCTGCTCAGTCGCCAGACTTGAATCCGATTGAGCATGCATGGGATATGCTACAGAGAAGAGCTCTGCCGAATATGGAGGGTATCCAAGAAGACCTTTTTTTGTTGTTGCAACGAACATGGGCGGCCATTCCACAGCGTGATTTGGATGAACTCATTTTGAGTATACCAAACCGATGTTCTTGTGTTGTTAGTGTTCGCGGTAGAAACACGGATTATTAATTGTTTAAGTTACCCAATAAAATTTTAAAGAAAACTGTTATTTCAGTCTTTTTTTCGAACTTTTGTGTTAGTGGTTCAAATGTCAAAAATCCCTTTATTAGGAAAATGGCAAATTTCTTTATTAATGCAAAGGTGACTTGGTTTATCGTTACTGTGACAAACGAAAACACTTTATTTGATGAATCCTTAAAAAATTTTTTAATTAATATCAATCAGGAGAAAAGTTATTGCAAAAATATATGTTGATCCCTAGACACTTTTGATGTGTGTATGTTTTGCCCAGCGATTGTTTGGCATTCGACATACGTGGCCTGCTCAGTCCCATTTCAGCTTGGCAGCTTTTTCTCCCAAATCGGCAATTTGCGTCAAGGAACGCAGTACTGTGTTTCTTATGCGGTCTGAAAGTTTGACTCCCATAATGCTGCGTTCCATGCGTCGAAACCGCGAGTGTGGACTTCTGAACATTTGTCAAAGACCAAGTTTTTGCACCGGACGTGAGGATGGGAAGGATCCAAACGTCCATGAGTTTCCGCTTTAGCGTCAAAGGAAGTTCTCCCTTCATCAGGTCTTTCGTGGACCAAAAGCTCATCCAGGCGTTTTTAAAACCAAAAAAATAATGATTAATTTTTAGATAATGATCCATTTACTAATTTAAGAATTCATGCATTACGTGAGTATGTGAGTTTGAATGTGTCTGAAAGGAGGCAAAGGCTTTAAAAAAATAACCTAGGTATCTTAATGTTTTGGCTCTTTGAATCTCTTTTTCACAAAAAATTTAATAATGATCAATAAATATTACTTTTGGTGTGTTATCGAGTAAGTCACCAACGCTACAGTTTTATCATCTCCCCTTCCCAGCCCGAAAAGTACCAGGCACTGACGAGCACGATCTCGAGCCGGTTCGGAGATGACGCCACCCGCACCATCCCGGTCCGCAACATCGCGCTGCCGAACCTCAGCCTGCCCATGCAGCTGCCCTACAACGACCAGTTCTCGCTGTTCGTGCCCAAGCACAGGACCATGGCCGGCAAGCTCATTGACATCTTCATGGGTAAGTCAATCAAGGATCCGCTGCTGCACATATAGCTCTCTACAGTGTCGCCACCAAGGCGTTTTTGCTATTGGGCACTTTACACACGGGCCTAAGCTCCTAGTAACTCTTGATCACAACAAGTGTTCGAAAAATTTAAGTTCAGTGTGCTTCATTCGATTCACTTGTCTTGTTTTGCATTCCACACAGGACCTTTAACGTACAGGATCTTAGGCTATACACGGCTCTGGTCACCATGTCGATCGGTCTTATGTTTCTTGGATTCCTGTGGCCCTATAAAGTTATTGGTTCAGGATTAAATGAAACTTTTTATCTGGAGCATAACTGGTCGAAGGATCAGTATCCAAAACCAACACCCGCCTAATATAGAGGTGTTCCATTTTGACCTCATTTGTCTGCTTTTTATTCGATCTCTCAGGACGCTGAAGTTTTTATACTAAACCTTTAAACTTATACACTTTAAACCTCAGCCTAAACGCAACAGTTCGTAACAAGCCACCTTATGTTCCAGGTATGCGTGACCTAGAAGACCTGCAGTCCGTCTGCACGTTCTGTCAGCTACGTATCAACCCCTACATGTTCAACTACTGCCTCTCGGTCGCTATTCTGCACAGGTTAGCGTTAACATTCTTATTTATGACAGTTTGTGTTAAACCAGATCTAAAATATCTGTGATAAAGAAACCGTTGCTGCAGAGGTGATTGTGGAGAACGAAAATGTGTCCTCGACCTTCGGATAGAAGCGATATTTATTTATGCAAGTAGGTTTAGAAAACACTTTTACACGTTTTTTTTTTTAAACTAAATGAGGTGAGGATGACTTTGGGAAGAAACAGCTGAAACAAACTTGCCAAACTCCAGACATTTATTGGTCAAGTCATAGTTACGAAGAGGATCATTGTATGGTTTAAGTCAGAAGTCTGACAGACCCCTCCGTCCACACTATGGCGGAAAACATTGTATCTATCGAAGATTTTGTCTTGTAAAAAAGATACTCAGTGAGTAATGCTTTTTTCGTAACATTGCAGGCCCGACACTAAAGGCCTCAACATCCCGACGTTCGCGGAGACTTTCCCGGACAAGTTCATGGACCCCAAGGTGTTCCGTAAGGCAAGGGAAGTCAGCAACGTCGTCACCTCCGGAAACAGGGTAAGATATCGAGTATAGGTCTAAATATTAGGTCTATGCTAATGAGACTGTTCCTGACAAAAAATCTACCCTGTGCTTTCAGTTGCCCTTTGCAGGGTCAGTTACTTTTACAGACTGTCTCGCAGTTTTTATCATAAAACGGTATCTTTCCATTGACCCTAATGACTTCTCTCCCGCAGCTCCCAGTAACGATCCCAGTAAACTACACAGCAAGCGACCAGGAGCCCGAGCAGCGCGTGGCGTACTTCCGCGAGGACATCGGCATCAACCTGCATCACTGGCACTGGCACCTCGTGTACCCATTCGACTCGGCCAACCGGGAAATCGTCAACAAGGACCGACGAGGGGAGCTGTTCTACTACATGCACCAGCAGATCATCGCCAGGTCACTACCACTGCCTTTTTAATACATTTTCAACTTTATCGTCAAGGTCGTAAAGTTGAAAATCTATTAAAAATAACAGAGCAATTTCGAACTTTTTTATTGTACTCTTTAAGGGCTATATTTCACCGGGACACCATGGCGGCGCAACCAGTCGCCGCTACCGGCCTAAAACGGCCGTTTATGTTTTGAATGCACGATTTAGCTAAACAGCTATATTTCAAGTGTTGACAATGTGTTATAAAATTACTTTATTGCCTTTTCTACAGTAATAATAGACCTTATTTTGTATTTTTGATTCTATTTACGAGTTATGACATTTTTTCGATTGGCGGCGCTAGTGGACTGTAAGAGGCCTCTTAATCTAGAGCTATTATTGATCGATGGTGCGAGGACAGTCCCTTTCGCTCCGCCTAAGTTTTGAGGATTTGAATACCTAAAAATAAACATCTTTTTAACGAATCTTTATATTCATCCATTTGTATATGTCCCCACAGATACAACATGGAGCGTCTGTGCAACGGCCTGCAGCGCGTGGCTCGGTTCTCCAACTTCCGCGAGCCCATCGCCGAGGGATACTTCCCCAAACTGGACTCGCAGGTCGCCAGCCGCGCCTGGCCGCCCAGGTGACTCATACGTGTAGCACTGTACGATAAGGACATTATACCTGGCTAAATAAGAACACGGGCCTTATCAAAAGCTTTCTGTATTTTATTATAGCGTACTTGAAGTAATTACTGCGTTTTTTTGTAATTATGGAAAATTTAAAAAGCGTGTCTAGTGTACGAACGAGGAACTAATTTCATCTATCAATTTAACGTCAACGACCTCTATCCGTCGACTGAATGAATAGACCTAAAAAGTAGTTTGAGCAATTTTAAATAGATGGCGCTAACATAAATAGCGAGGTTTAATGCTTCATCGATATGTTCGTCATCTGCCGACTTCTTCTTTTTGGCAAAGTGAAGGAGTTTCAGAATTTGTGCCTGTTTGGTCTTACTCCCTGTTATAATCGAATTTATAAAAACTGTCATAATGTGGACTAGGTATCTACTATTAGAAATACATCTGCCAATTCCTATTGAAGTTTAAATTGATTAAGTAGCAATATACGTATTTCAGGTTCGCTGAAACCACGATCCGTGACCTGGACCGTCCAGTAGACCAGATTAGAGCTGATGTATCGTCGCTGGAGACCTCCAGGGACCGCTTCGTGCAGGCCTGCGAGAACCTGTCCATCACCATGGTGAGATGACATTTTCTTATACTCCTTAGTTCACTGTTACAGGCGTAAAATTTTTCCTTTAATGGCGCTAGTGTAGCGTAGGGTCTCCAAAATTTTAAATGTTACTTGAATACGTTGTTTGAGCGATGACAGCGCCTCCTAGTGACCACATTATTCAGGGCCATAAGCTTGTAGTGCATGTTAAACTTGAAACTTCACTCCGCGGATGTCCCCAGATAGTTCACATCTCTATCACATCGAGCGCTGCGATCGATTTAAAATAAAGATAACATAATATTTATTTCTAAGTATATGGCACATTGAGATCTTACATTATTTTTCTTTACATTGATTCACATATATGTACTACCATTACTGGTATAGAAATTGATCGTCCCCGACACTGACATAGCTGTAAGTGTCGACGCTGTGGCGGAACATGCGCGGGTTTTGACATGGAGTACTCTCCAAATTACTATGTTGATATTGTTATAACTATAAAAAAGGTTTAAAGGCACGAAGAAGTTCCTTTTACATCTTTTTGGAGGTTTTTCTCATATCTAGAGCATGAGATGAGATTTTGTTGAAGTCTTAAACTGATGTTCCGTAACCATTAATGCCTTGTTCCAGCCCAACGGACGTCAGATGCCGCTGGACGAGGAGCGTGGTATCGACATCCTAGGCAACATGATGGAGTCTTCCATAATCAGCCCCAACCGCGCCTATTACGGGGACATGCACAACATGGGACATGTCTTCATCTCCTACTCACACGACCCTGACCATCGCCATCTTGTGAGTACAGGGACCATATGCCCAGAATCAATAGGCACAGGACTGAACAAGTTACAATTGAACATGCTCATAAAAGTCTGGTTCAGCCACGATACAGGGAGTAATTCCTGGTGTTGGACAACGTTCTCTATTTCTTCTGGGGTGTTACGATCATCAGATGAGTGTTCGTGCTCTGAGTGGAGCAGAAGGGACTGTCAAGCTTATAAAAGACACGAGATGAGTAACGCCGTTGCTTTGAGGAAATCCTTGAAATTAAATGCTATGAAAAATGTCTAGTTTTATTTCTGCGACAAAAATACAGGCTTTGATGCAGGATGCCATCCCACCCTCCCTGATTTCTTTTCCTGGGTTTATCGCGGAATTAAAACTAGACATTTCATTTAAAATACTTGAGAACCTAGAAGGGAGAAGAGTACAAGAGAGTTCTTCCACATCTCGTCACACCACGTTTGTTCCACATCTCGTCACTTTTGTGTCATGGCTAACTATTTTCTTCCCTATTACTAACCTCCTCCCTCCGTCTCTCAGGAGACGTTCGGTGTGATGGGTGACTCAGCCACAGCCATGCGTGACCCGGTGTTCTACCGCTGGCACTCCTACATCGACGACCTGTTCCAGATCTACAAGTACAAGCTCAACCCTTACGGCGATGACAAGGTAACCAGGATTTGTACTATATGCCTTTGACAACTTCTGTAAGAATTTTGGCTTACCTAAAGGTAGAATAACACTCTGCTGGAAATTACAGTCAAGTCGCATACAAGTTTGACTACATCATTAATGGACAAATTTGATTGTTAATGGACAATGAATCTAACTTGATTCATATACAAATACCGCAGTGTAGTGTTGCATGCAATTTGTATGCAGCACTACACTGCTGCCATTTTTTCAAATTTGATACCAGCTATCGATTAATACAGGTTTTTTACATAGTTAAATCTTGGGTAAAATAAATGGTGGACGTTACGCAACCAAATATTTCAAACTTGTTCAAAGAAAAGTGTACCTACTAATGTCTTTATGCTACAATATTTTTTCTAGAAGTGTAAAGGATCGATCGGACGCCAGCACATCAACCTACTCCAATCAGTGAGATTTTTTCAATCAGTTTCAATCTTAAATCAGAAGCAGAAGGTTCAAATTAGATTGAGAAAATTTGATAGATTGGGGTAAGTTGATGTGCCGGTGTAGAATTTGTGTTCATGTTCATTTACACCTGTCACTATGGCCTAAGATGTTCAGTCCACCTCTTGTCTCCTCAGCTGGACTTCCCCGGTATCCGTGTGTCCAGCGTGGCCCTGGAGGGCGCGGCAGGTACCAACACGTTCGGTACGTTCTGGGAGCTCAGCACCGTGGAGCTCGGGAGGGGACTGGACTTCACTCCCAGAGGGTCCGTGCTGGCCAGGTTCACACATCTGCAGCACCAGGAGTTCAACTATGTGTGAGTGTAGCTTCTGTAGCAGGGGAAAATAGTTCTTGGAGCAGTTTTGTTTTATTACTACAACGGTTAGAACTGTGAAAGAAAGCGTATTGATTAAATTAGCATATTATGTCTTCTACAATCTACGTTGGCGGCTATTGAACAAAACTAAAGTACATAAAATCCGCCGAGAAAGTGTGCTTTTGGAAAAAAAGACACATCTTTTTAAAAAATACGTTACCACAGTTTTGTTATAAACATGCTTAAATTGATATGTTTCGACAAACTTGGATTACACAATTTATCTACAATCACTTCTGCCTGTCCTGAATCGAATCGTACTGAATCCAATCGATCTGAAAGTATGACCGTAGTGACATCACTCAGATGATGGAATGCAGCAGAACTCACAGCTATTCTGCTCGTAACGACTTTGCAGTACCATCTTGACACTTGTGAATGTCAGCAATACTGACAAATGTCAGCACATCAAATTGTCATTCAGTAGATTTTCTACTTCATCAAAAATGAATGTTCATGTTTGATCCGAAAAATTATGAAAAAAGGAATAGACTACATACCAAAATGGTACTAAACCCAGTGGAACAACTTATTAATAGCAATGGTTTTCTGTGCTCACAGTATCGAGGTGAACAACACATCCGGTCAGTCAGTGATGGGTACAGTCCGTATCTTCATGGCTCCCACAGTCAACGAGAACGGAGAACAACTCGGGTTCGACGAGCAGAGGAGGTCCATGATTGAGCTGGACAAGTTCACTGCTGGACGTGAGTATCTCACTCTAAGTCAGGCTTGGGGACTCGGTCGACCCATTAAGTGATCTCGGCGAAGACGGTAGTACAATTAGTCTCTTGTTGCTGTGCACGGCGAGGCTCAAGGAAGACCATTTTCTATAAACGTCGACCTTATTTTTTATGGCGTTAGCCATATTATGGTCTCCATTCAATGAGGAATGGTGATTCAATCCTTTTGAAATGTCCTTCGAGCCGGGTTATTCATCAGAACAGGACAGATGTCACATACATATTTAAATCCAGTTAAAGTTTTTATTATAATATGGTGTCTATTTGATGAGCAATGATGACTCAATTCCATTGAGTGGTTTTTCGAGCTGGATCATTTAATACAAGATTTTTTTTTAAAATGTTTTCACTCAATTTCGCAGTACGTCCGGGCAATAACACCATCCGTCACCGCAGCTTGGACTCATCTGTCACCATTCCGTACGAGAGGACCTTCCGTGACCAGGTATGTTAACAACTAAAACTATGGACAATGGAAGGGGCAAGAATTTTCTACTCCTCCGCTAATATTTTTGTTTTCTGGGGTCTTTCTTTAAACATATGTTATTTCTCTCCAGTCTGCCCGTCCGGGAGACCCAGGCTCCGACCAAGCAGCTGAGTTCGACTTCTGTGGCTGTGGCTGGCCACATCACATGCTGATCGCACGCGGTAACGAACAGGGATACCCGGTTGTACTGTTCGCCATGATCTCCAACTGGAACGAGGATAGGGTAAGTTGATTCACATTGTTGGCGTATATCTTGCTGAATACGCACTACGGACATATATACCCAAGCAAAGTTATCCACGAGATCAAAATATACAACAACCCAAAGGTTGAAAATGTTCTATTAAACAAAATTGTTCGTCCTTCGAGCCGGATCATTAATGAGCAAAAAGTATAATTTCAACTCAAATACCAATACCCTACTACATAATACAATATCTTCTTCACTCTCTCCAGGTGGAACAAGACCTCGTAGGGTCGTGCAACGACGCGGCGTCGTACTGCGGCATCCGCGACCGTCGCTACCCGGACAGACGCGCCATGGGCTTCCCGTTCGACAGGCCAGCCGGCCAGGACGTCGCCACACTCACCGACTTCCTCCGCCCCAACATGGCCGTGCAGGACTGCACCATACGGTTCACTAACACCACGCAGCCGCGACAGCAGAGACGGTAGGTAGCAGGACGGAGAGGACTGGGGAGGGGACGGGAACACGGAAGAAAAGTAATAACTTTAGCAGTGGCGAACTTAAGCCTATGAAGGTACTTCTAAACGCGCAATATTTTCACTGCTGTATGTAGCTGCAACATTTTAAACCAGCTCATTTTCAATATTTATGACCGTAAAAAAACATTTTAATGTAGTTCAGCCCAGCAATATGTCTCGACTAGCATGGCTCATTCGTTTTATCTTAAGGCCAGATCAAAAATGTGTGGCCATAGACCGGGCCACACTCAAAATATAGTCATAAATTGCATAGACCGCTCCGATTGCTAGCAATATTGTCGGCAATTGTATTACAGCCATGCAAAACAGTAAATATATTGCTCGTAAAAGCACCTTAAGAAAAACGTCTTCAATTTTGAACAGTAAAATGTATGGTAAGTCAATCTAGAGTTGAAAGCCACCACGGATTGGTTATTGAATTCGTGAACAACTGATTTTTAGTGTTAGAAAATACTTGTAAGCTAAACTTCCTCTCCCAAACATTTATAATCACCTGTAACAACATGAATAATGTAATATAGATTATATACTGATTCGATATATATTTTATGTATAAAATTATAGAATCCATATTTTGGTTACCAACGTTCATGGCGCCACCTTAGGCTATTAAAAAATCTTGTGTGAACCTATTAACTTTACATTTATTTTCTTAAACATAAGTTTCTCATTTTCTTATAATTCTAGTTTTAAATTAGTGGTGCCATCTATGTGTTAGTAACCGAACTATTGGGTGTGTAGGTCTGTGCCCGACCCTCCTGTCTCTCCCGTGGCTTCCGGGTCCTCCGGGTCCCCCGTGTCCCCCGGGCCGTCAGCGGAGCCCCGCGAGGAGCCCTGCGGTGTCGGCCGCGACCTAGCCCTGGCCCTAGCCAAATAGCTGCTAGTATAAAGAAACCTTACTATTATGTTCGATGCAATCGTTATGACAAACATCATAATCTTTAATATCTTACCGTAGGGCAAACGTTTATATTTCACAACACACGCTATTATCCTATGGGTGTAGGTAAAAGTTCTGGGTAAGCTCACTCCATCGTAGACGTTGTCTCAGTCACCGCTGACCTAGACTAGAGTCAAAGCAAACCCATTTCAA
Source organism: Agrotis puta (assembly GCA_943136025.2). Classification (NCBI taxonomy): domain Eukaryota; kingdom Metazoa; phylum Arthropoda; class Insecta; order Lepidoptera; family Noctuidae; genus Agrotis; species Agrotis puta. Next base: position 479,134 of record OW964187.2, read on the forward strand.
ATAATAAAAAAAAGCTATTTAAATACTTGGTAATTAATAAACACGTACAGCAATGATGGGTACTCATTATATACTTGAATACAAAACAATTTATTAATGATTACATTGTTGTTTAACACGCTTTTGTAATAAGCGTTTTATAATAGCCGTTTCTATGACATCACAATTATAATACCAATAGTTTTCGACCTGTATGCTCATAAAAGACCATAGTTGGATTTGAATATTTTACTCTTTGAATGATATTTTTTTAAAGTGAAAACTTCTTTAGCGGCGTTGTGCACTTTTTTGGAATGGGTAAAACATGTTAAACCCGCGTCAGGACACGTGACCTGATCGAAAATTCGTAAGACGGCGCAGGGCGCTTGCGCGAATGTTCGTGTGTGTTTATTACTATTGAACTTTTCACTTCTGCTGGCACTCCCAGAGTGCAACCCGTCGTTTTTTTATTGTTGACATAAATACAAGAAATGTCATGTTTCTACGAAGGTATTAGAGCCTACTACGTCTAGTAGTATGGTAGGGTCTAAAATGAGACTGGATTAAAAAGGGAAAAAATTGTGATGACAATTTCACTTCATAATCTAAATATTCATAGAGAACATTGCTTACTTTGATTTATGTACCTGAAACAGGAATCTTCCGATATATGTATATTAATATATATCTCTATATACTTACATGTTACTATTTCGTTGTTACTGGATTGACCTCGGCTATTTCTCAAAAGATTCTGATTTTATCTTTCTTAGTATTTAGTTTAATTTTAAGTAAACGGGTCTGTAAATAAATAGAATAGCTCCTAATTTTATGTACATACTGTAAATATACTTGTGATTCTTGAGACTGAATAAAATTAGCTTTTTACCAATATGTTATTTTATTATGTTCTTTATTTATTAATCGCTTGTAAAACATTTTTTTGTTAAACAACCTTTATAGAGGTTTCACACACACAGAAAAATAAACTGCAATTTTTTTTTTCTCTTCACTTCACATATCGTTGCCCTATACTACTAATTTCTCATGTATCGTGGGTGCGGTTACAATACTCACATACACAAACGCCCAGACCCGGAACAACTACTTTGTAGATAATACAAATATTTGCCACTGCGGCAATCGTGTCGTCTTAATTTAATAAAATGCAGGACTATAAACTCAAGTAAATTATTAAAAAAAAAACATGTACTGTTTGTCGTTAAACATTTTTAAACTCCTACATTTTTTAATTTATTTTCCAACAGATATGATGGTAGTAATGTTTTGCTAACAGTCCCGATACATTTTGCCGTACGGCTTGCAAAATTATTTATAAAATAGGTACAAATAATACACACGAAACAATACTTTCCAAATAAGGCACAGTGTCAATAAATTAAATAACAAATGACAATTTGTTTTTTTTTCTTTTTTTAAAAACTTAGCCCCATACTAGGAATTTCTCCTGTGTCGTGGGTGCGTTTACAAACATATAAACTCACATACACAAATGCTAGAATTGCTTAGGTTTTTATTAGGTGTGTTATTGTATGTATTTGATTAGGTATGTCAATAAATTATATTTAGGGTCATATTGTGACGCCAGTGTTCACGCTCTTCCTTGTTGACATTTAATTTTTGAGATTTTACTAATTTTAGTAATTCAAGCAAAAATTGCAATGAAAATAATCTAACATTTTTGTTATACGTTTGTGATAAGTTTATCAAAAACGCGCTACTAGAAATAATGTACTCTGAAATAATTGATGAATTATAATTATAACCAAGTGCACCGCATTGTCTCTATGTTTCAATAGAATGCATAATTTAAAACTTAATTAATCAACGCTATCGAAACAAAACTATGATCGTTAATGTCGCAATTTATTTCGTGATTACACAAGAGAATCAAATCCTATATTTTCTGTTGACTTGGAATTATGAAATTGGCATAGATCAATTTTTAATTCACTTAAGGTAAGAAGGCGACTCGTTGACCAAATGACAACAGCCTGCAAAATTATCCATGGACGCATCTATGCGTCTGATTTGCATGCGGCGCTGTGTCAATTATTTGTTCCGAATAATTATAATCGTGGCAAGAAGCATAATTTATTTAATGTCCCATTTTGTCGCACCGTGGCCCGATCCACCTCCCATATACCGCGTATGCTCACGATGCTCAACACGCTGTTGGAGACCAACCCTGGATTGGACTTGTTTGCTGATGAATGGACGACGATCATGTTAGAATATTTGCGGTTCTGTGAGACGACAGAGTAACAGGATATATTAATATAGTTTTAATAGTTAACGCTGTACTAAATGTTTATAATAAATAAATGTCCTACAGAATATAACACAAGAAAAAACCCGTAATATTTTTTTTTTATCGTGGTGAAATCATCAAATGAGTCCTTCCACCCAGTACGTCGATTCTGTAAAATTCAGACAACAACTCGCATTTCACGTCGCTATTCACTTACACTTCGCGTAAGGTTCAAAATGACCTTGATTTTGCATTCTGTAAGCATCACCTAAACATTTGCGAAGTGACGTGAGCTCCAAAGCGACCAATACTGTACTAGTGACTACCACACTCAACAAAATGTAAGTCGAGATTTATCGGTTTTTCATTTTATCAGTTTTTGATACAGAATTTTAGCTAAATATGATGTTTAAATTACAATTTATCATTTAAAGGAATTTGAGGCAGCTAATAAGTAAAAAATAAACAGAAAACTCTATATTCGTGCCGTGAATATAATCTATGCTTACCCTACGAAAAAAAATATAATCTGTGGACAATATTTTCATCTCGTCGTTGCATTGTTTTGTTTACGTTTTGATTGTTCAGTGCCGATAATAATTGTGAAATAATCATGAAGTAAGTTTATATTTCTTGTTGTGAAGTTCAAAAATAATATTAATTAAAGAAAGTGTTTATTTTGTTTTCTAATCCAACAATAATGTTTCAGTCCAAATGAGATACGTTCCTCTCACCCATCGTCGGCTCAGGTTGAAACTCTGATAGAGTTTATGGAAAGAAACCCTGGCATGGCGAAGTGTTTCTTGAGAAAATACCAGAGAGCGAAGTCGACACCAGTGGGAGGAACTAGCCGTGCGCCTCAATAGCACTATCAAAACCTTCAAACAGTGGACCAAGGTTAGCAGTGCTTTTTTTACATGTTCGAACCACATAACATTCCTTGAAGCAAACCACTTGACAAATGTGCGATAATCTTGGTTTCAAGTTTGTTCCTTGATTTCATAAATATTTTAATTTTACTCAATTCTTGACTATGAATGAAGGAAATGGAGATTATAATGTAGTTTAAAAAATACATGTGTACCTATTTAATAACAGCATTTTGTTTCATATCTGCTCACAAAAGATTTTATATTTAGCTAATTAAGTAATAAGGTTTTTTTACTATTGGTAGTTGTCTATGATGGTCATTATTCAATATAATATCAAGCAAGATGAATATTGTAAATCATAGAAGTGATGACCTAAACAACCTTCATGTAAGTTATGTAAATATTTATCTTTTTAGCTCCTCATCACGCTGCTTCAGTTACTTCACCTTCTCGCCGCCCTAGGACAGTTCATAGTAGTTGAGGCAGTTCTGTGTGTAAGTACAAACTATCAAAACTTCATTTTCGAAACAAATATTTAGTTTTAACGCATAGTTTCTTTTTTAACACATGTATTAATAGGTGTTCTCGTTTCAGAATCACATCACACAACTTCAGTTGCTGCTCCTCCATCATCACAACGGTGAACAGAATTCTCCACCACCACTGAGAGATTCCTGAGTGTGGAAGAACAGCAGCTGGAGATACAAAGATTAAATATACAGATCTTGCAGTCCTTTCTGGAGAGGAGTGCAGAGAGGGATAAAATTTTAGCTGAAGCTGTGGCTGCAGTCGGGAAAGGGCTGGAAACATTGGCTGAGGCCAAGAATCTCTATTCTTGGCTTCTTACAACTCATACTGCTACACCCTATCTCTATAGGGTGTAGCAGTATGAGTTGTGTTTTAGCTTTTAAAGTAAGATTTTTAGTTTTAAAGTAAGTTTTTTTTCATATTTAAATTAAACACTTAACGAATACTAGCGCAGTTTTATTGAAAAAGCCCGCCTCACACACCACAGAATACATACAATAAACAATACCAAAATCAAATATTTTTATTTCACTTGTTCGGTTCAGGCTTCAGGTGTTCGGTTCGGGTTGGTTGATTCCATAGAGAAGAACCGGTGTAGAAGCGTTCTTCATTCTCTGCTGGTTTTTTCATTGCCATCAGAGTGCCATCAATACACCCAAGAGCTGCTGGAAAACCAAACTTTTTGTAGAACCTGTAATTTACAATAATTACTAACATGATCAACCGTCATATAAAATGTAAAAATCAAAGGGTCACTTAATAAATAAAATAAAAATTATAATATATTATACCTTTTAACATTTGTCTTTCTTGTATATTTTGAGGAAACCTTATATATTTTTTTACTATGGCTGGATTATTCAGATGATGGTTGGCTGATGGTTGCGATAAATATGATCTTATGTTTTCTTTAATAATTTTCTGATAACTGCCATTAGCCAAGAATGACAAGGTGCATAATATCTGTGAAACAATAAATCAATAAAAAATTAAATATCTACTTTATCTGGATCTAGTCAAATCAAAACAGGGACCAATTTGATTAATTTCATGCTTAATAGAATACCAATATTATAACTATGGGTACCTTAGACTAACATGAAATTTTAAGCCTACAGCTAGCGGGGAATCCACATAAAGGGAACACTTATCATGAAGTGTTTCTCTTATAATGGTATGCTTGGTTACAAATCTTTCAATTATAAACTGTGTAAATACTTACAAAATTAACTTTATACTTAGTAAAATAAACTTACTTTTACACGAGTTGAAAGTTCTTTGCTTCGACGTTTTGTGGGCTTTATCAGAGGCAGTAACTCATATTCCAGTTGGTCAATTAGCTCCTTTGACAATCTATACACGCTCACATAGTCGTCATCTCGGGTTAATAAAGATAAACTTAGAATTTTGGTAGATTGTCGACGTTTTTCTAGTTTATCCAAAGCGTGAGCTTCTAATATAGATTTAAACAAAAACATTCTTGCCATCGTTATCGCTTAAGTAGATAGGCACTTATTCACTTATAACTTTATTTATACACTATATAACTATGATTTCTTCTATTTTCATTCGTAAAATAGATGCTTATAATTAGACACTTTGAATCGGGTTTGAGTGCGAAGTGAGCGTCGAACTCACGGTGGAATTACCTTACAGAATGCCACTTTTTACGTCATCTCATACTTTATCTGTCAAAATCCCGAGTTCAATATAGTTCAACTCGCAAACACGCTCGCTAGAGTAGCGCTAGTGTAGATTCGAATTATTAACCGAGTTTTAGAATGCCAATCAAGAAACTCACAGCGGATTCAGATTCGAAGTTTAGAATGAAGTCTTACAGAATCACACTGCAGGGCAGGGCGGGAGGGACTGTCAGACTTGTACTGGCTAAAATCCACGGTGTCCTTCAATAGCCCTTTACGTACCGGGGTCACGGTAATCCGTTGGTCCCGCGACCCCGGCAGGCTTTGGCCCTCTACAGGCCCTGTCACTATGCTGACACTCTTTGAGGTGCGCGTGGAACACAACCCGCCGTCGACCCGGGCATGGTCCATGGTCGGACAGCGAGTCGCCCATTACTCGCTGCCCGCATGCCCGCGCCTACGGTGGCCGGAGATCGTCTTGCGACGTCCGACGCCGTGGGCGTCTACCACTGCGGTTGGGGTGGAGGGAGGACGCTGTTCTCTCCCTCAGGCGGCCCGCCTCCTCCTTCACGAGCATGACTGCTTCGCAGAAGGCGGCGACCGCTTCCCACTCCGTCTCGCCCCGCAGCATGGCCTCGACCAATGCCGGGCGCGAGAGGTCTCCGCCTATCGCCGTCGTGAGGACACGGCGGTGCTCTGCCCAAGCGGGGCAGTCCTGCACCGTATGCTCCACCGTGTCCTCCGGACGATCCTCGCAGTGGTGACATCCAGGCGTTTCTTCCCTCCCTATCAGACACAGGAACCTCCCGAAACTTCCGTGTCCGGTGAGGACCTGCGTCATGCGGTAGATCAGGACGCCGTGACGCCTATCCAGCCACTCCTCAAAGAGGGTTCTTACCGCCACGACTGCGGCGTGCCCGGACATCGGTTGCGACAGTCGCTCCCTCCATACTTACAGACTAATATTGAAGAGTCTGTTTGGATGAACGCGCTAATTTCAGTAACTACTGGTTGGAATTGAAAACATCTTTTTATGTTGGATGGGTAGTACATTCATCGAGGAAGGCTATATGCTATTTAATATCACGCTATGACCAATAGGAGACAAGCAGTGAGTGAAACCGCGGTGAATAGCCTAAATAAAGGGTCAAGTTTGTATGGAACCCTCGGTGCGCGGGTTCAACTCTCACATGGCCTGATTTTGATATGATTAGGTGATATTCTTTCAAACATGAAGCGTGCGCCTCTGGTTTAGAGCCACCATTTCAGGAAAAGCAAATCTGCACAGATGGATGAAGCTGTTGACATTGATCGTCAATTTGATCCAAAGGCAAAAAAAAATCTTATCTCTAATATACATTTAATTAAAAACTCTTGTTTCGTTCATCGTTTTCAGCTTGTCTTTAACAAAAGCTTCTCTAATGTTTTCTATTTTGTCCTTCGTAAGTATCCATTCTGGACCAGCAGTCTTCTTAGTTCCAAAGTTTAGTTTGTCTACCCTTGCTCCTTTTATTAGCATGCGCCCTGTCCACCTCCATGTCAAGGTTTTATAGATTGTTAGTATATATTCTTTATAGTGCACAAAATTTAGTACCTATGTTTCTAAATGCTTTGCACTTTATAGTTCTTGATAACATCTTGTCCCTTCTTTTCATTTCATTATTACTTCTTTCAATTTCATTTTGGCAAACTAGGATTTTATTTAGCCGACAAATATGGCTGTTTGCAATGAGTCTTTGTTAATGATCTACCGTTATTACACCATACATTTTTCTTGTTTTATTTTTTTGTAAGAATGTGTCCATAAAAACCTGTAACTAAAAATATCTCAGCAATGCTAAAATCAATTAACTTCGTATTAAATACCCATCGAGTTCGGTTGGACAGTTATCTGTCGATAGTAATGTATTGCCTGCTAATTAGAGACTTTCTTTAAATTGTTGTGCTGTACCAGTTGCAAGCACAGTTCAGGGAAACATGGCGAAGACTGCGCAGGTAAGCCAAAATTGGATATTTGTACAGTGTTATATGGATCTTCTGGCGTTTCAATTGATGGCGTTGTTCATAAACATACTTTGTCAGTGATTCACGGACTAGTGTTAAAAAAAGATGGTGGATATTGGCCACGCGCTAAAAGATCAGTGTACCACCTTAATTTGTGATGTGAGTTTGTTATTAGGCAAGTTACGTTTTCAATTTAAGCGATGTTGTGATAAGAACCTTGAGTCAAATTACCTTTTTAAAAGTATCTGTGAATGGTGTCATTGAAATCCTTCGATTTACGATATGAGCTGACCCATTTCTAAAAGACACAGCACGTCATTAATTATTGATTGCCGTTTCTTAAAGTCTGCTGTTACTAATTTAACTTACCTTGTATAATCATTCAGCCCTTTTATCGTTGTGCAGTTGAATGCCAGTGCACGTACCATTAAATAATTCTTTATTCATCCACGAAACCACATGGAGGGTCCTATTAATAGCCGATGTCACATGATATTCTTTAACCACGCTCCACTAAGACCATTTATAACTTTAGAACAGCTCCATTCATTCAATTTCTTTCAACTCTATCAGAATTTTATGTTTCTAAAACTAAAGAATTCATTGGCTTTACTTCACAACGCTCGACCCACATAGCGTTAGATCAAAGCATATATATTTTACCAGGAGACCTCTCTAACACGGCAGTTCATATAAAATGGATGAGGAAATTCGCCCGCAGATTTTGCGGTGAAATTCACAATATTTTATGCTGGATATAACCATGCTCCAGAATATTTTTGTGGAAATAACTTGTAGCATGTTGTTCTTCTAATCCTACCTAATATTTTTCTTGTGAAAGAGAGTTTGTTAAGATATTTATTTATTTGTTAGTTACCTAATCTTTCACGCCTTTTTCTTTCGTTTAAGTCCAATCCAGATTTCTAGAGACAGCTAAACCTGCCTCTAAAATAAATTAATGTCGGAACATTGCTACAAACTTATCATCATCAGCCTGTATTCGTCTCTCAATGTACGTTACTGAGCCCGGCCATAAGCTTTCTTCATCCAGTCTCTGTGAGCTGCCTTTGGATGTAGGTTATAGGCTATAGAATAGAATAGTAGGAAGGGGGGGGGGATTTACTTATTGCAGTCGATAGTACTTTTGGGATCAACTGGTTTAAGTTTGTATTATAAATTCTGTTCTTGACCACACTTGGCTGAATTTAATCTTGAAGTATGGTTGGCAACACTAGGTGTCATAAAATTAATAAACCAATTAACTAATTTGTAAGCGATTAATGGACTGCTTTCACTAATGGCCTTCGCTATTAAAAATCAGTCTTTAAAATAAAGCTCGTTCCTAACTCGTTTTTATCTTCTATCTATATATATTATATATATATATATATAAAAGGAGAACTGATTGACTGACATATCAACGTACAGCCGAAACTACTGGGGCTAGGAATGTGAAATTTTGCACACGGCTTCCTGTTATAATGTAGGGGAGCACTAAGAAGGGGTTTTTGGAAATTTAACCTTTAGGGGGGTGAATTTGCACACGGCTTCCTATTATAATGTAGGGGAGCACTAAGAAGGGGTTTTTGGAAATTTAACCTTTAAGGGGGTGAAAAGGGGGAATTAGGAAAGTACGTAACTCACGCGGACGAAGTCGCGGGAAAAGTGCTAGTTAAATTATATCCGTAATGTGCTTTTATTTGAGACTAGAATAGGTAGTTATTTTCCTGATTTTCGGTGTCCTAAATTATTTTTTGAAGTGAAAACTTCTTTAGCGGCGTTGAGCACTTTTCTGTAATGGGTATAAAATCTTAAACTCGCGTCAGGACACGTGACCCTGACCGAAAAAGCGTAGGACGGCGCAGGGCGCTTGCGTGAATGTTCGTGTGACTTTATTACTTTTAAAGAAGTTTGTATGCTGGATACATTCGTTGCTAGGTAACATTGTTTATAAAAGATGTACGTCACATTGGAAAATTATTGAAATAAAAAGTCAACCATTTTTGCGAGTTTTACTAAAATCTGTTCACAAGATATTTCCAACAATTACTATTCAAGTTTTCACTTCTGCCGGCACTCCCAGAGTGCAACCCGTCGTTTTTTTATGTTCAATGGGTTTGTTCTTGACCTTAGTCTAGGTCAGGAGTGACTAAAACAAGGTCGACGAAGTTTCGAATTACATCTTCTTCTGATTTAAGTTAGTTTTATTTTAAATTGTGTGAAGCACAAATTACAAGGTACGTTGTTTGCAATTCTACAATCACGATCTTTATTTTCAGATCCTGCTTCTGCTGCTGGTGGCAGTTGCGGTGCAGTCGTACGGCGGACGACGCTACTTCCGCGGTAGGTCTCACAGGCACCGCAATTCTGATGACAATTCTCATCACCGGAGACACGATGACGTTGACGGACCCCGGGATGACAGACATGATCGCTACCCGAACAGACATCACCACAGCTCACGCAATCCTGGTGATGCATCGCAGATCCATCCTGCAGTGCCTGATGGTAGACCGCAATATTCACCTGACGGTGAAGGATCCGTGCCAATGTCTGAGCAACCACCCTTAGGTGGCGATAATGGCAGTTCTGGTAGTGACGAATTAGTACCCAGTCAGGGAGTGGATTTGACAGGCGCTGACAATGATAAGCCAGATGATGTCGCTAACGTAATCGAAAGTGGAAACAACCCTGATGAAGAGCCTGATAATACTGGTGGTGATAACAACAGTGGCGATGCATCTTCGTCGGGAGAAAATCCTGATAATACTATAAATGTGAATGGGTTGTCACCGAATGGTCCAAATGAGCAGCCAGAGGGTGACGGACCCATAAATGGGTTATCTCCAGGTAACGTAGATGACGACTTAGATGGTAATGTAGGTGGCAACTTTGATGGCAATATAGGCGGCAATCAGCCGAGTTTAGATAAACCAAGGGGCAGTATTAATGTAAATGGCTTAGACCCTAGTGAGAATGATGGATCCTTATCATTTAAATCACCAAATGACGATAATGATGACGGATATTTAAATAATAATATTGAATTACCCGAAGGTAAGAATGACCCGGGCCACAATGGCAACAATATTGATGACAATAAATTACCACCAAATGGAGGCGATAATTATATAAATGTTAATGGTCTTTCACCAGGAGACAACAATGAACAACAGGATGGTAGTGATAGTATTCACGATAGTGATGATGATGATAATTCGGGTCACGGTTCTATAAACGTCAACGGGTTGTCCCCGGTTGGTGATGTGAGCAACCCTGACGATAACAATATTAACAGTAATGGTTTCTCACCAGGTGGGGACGACGCCGATGGCCACGGCAATGAACATGGAGGGCTGCCAAGCGAACACTTAGGTAAGCCAAATCATAATTATATAGACGCATATGGGCTAGAAACTGATCATAACCATCATCATGACCATACCATTCATCAACCAGATAACAATAACGGTGAATTACCCTCAGGTGTTGGAGTGCATGGTGACTTGCCGTTACCCTCAGGCCATCTAAACATCGGTGGATTGCCAGTACCCTCAGGTGATGCATCCATTGGAGTGCATGGTAACATTGATCATGGCGGTTTAGAGGGGAACACAAACGCGGGTGTGTCTGATCATCCAACTTTTCCTGGTGACGATATTATACCAAACCCTGGCGACTATATGATACCCAGGCCAATAGAAATACCTGGTCATTTGGACAATAATGCTGGTGGCACGAAAAACAACTCGATGATGATACCAGTTCTACTGCCTGGAGGCGGCCATATCTTAGTGCCAGCTAGTGATTTGGGAAACATACCTTCTTACATCATTGTGATGATCAACGGGCAGCCAACTCTCATACAGAATCCTGGTGGTATTGGCATTGGAGGTGGAAACAACGGACTGTCTATCGGTGGTCTTAGCGGTGGAGCAGTACTGCCAAGCTGGCTTGCAGGAATTGGTAACGGCGGAGCCAGCATTGGCGGAGGTGGCATCGGCATTTTGCCAAACAATGTGCAACCGATTTGGATTGGTTCTCAGTTTCCTAACTTCGGAGGTGGTGGTGTTAGTGGTCAGATCATTATTCCAACCACTCCACCTATTCAACCTGTTCCAGTTCCTATTCCAAGACCCCTGCCTCCCCCACGACCAATTTACCCGGTTACTCCGCCAATCCCGATGCCTGGACCAGGTTTAAATATTAACACTTATCCCGGATTCCCTTGGCCATCTACCTGGAACCCAAGTAACCCAGGCAATGTAAATGTGAATTTGACACACAATGTATTGCCAAACCAAGGTTCCGATATAGACTGGAATACTTTACTTGATCTTTTGGCAAACATCGATTCTCGTCTCCCTAAGCCACAACCACTGCACCCTAAACCATTACCTATGCCCAACTACCCTTCATACCCGTATCCTCAGTACCCATACCCCTACCCACCACCATACCCTTACCCGCCTTATCCTTACCCTCCTAACTATCCTTACCCTGACAACAAGAAGCCTACGGATCCTTCAAATCCCCACCCTGATGGTCCCGGTAATCCCGGTCAACACCCATTAGAGCCCAAAGTACCCAGTCCTGGTGAAGTGCCGTATGAGCCCATAGTACCCGGTCCTGGTGAACGCCCACATGAACCCATAGTACCCGGCCCTGGTGAAGGCCCACATGAACCCATAGTTACCGGCCCTGGTGAAGGCCCACATGAGCCCATAGTACCTGGTCCGGGTGAAGGCCCACGTGAGCCCGTAAAACCTGGTCCTGGTGAACGCCCACATGAACCCATAGTACCCGGCCCTGGTGAAGGCCCACATGAACCCATAGTTCCCGGCCCTGGTGAAGGCCCACGTGAGCCCGTAATACCTGGTCCTGGTGAACGCCCACATGAACCCATAGTACCCGGCCCTGGTGAAGGCCCACATGAACCCATAGTTCCCGGCCCTGGTGAAGGCCCACGTGAGCCCGTAATACCTGGTCCTGGTGAACGCCCACATGAACCCATAGTACCCGGCCCTGGTGAAGGCCCACATGAACCCATAGTTCCCGGCCCTGGTGAAGGCCCACGTGAGCCCGTAATACCTGGTCCTGGTGAACGCCCACATGAACCCATAGTACCTGGTCCTGGTGAAGGCCCACATGAGCCCATAGTACCCGGTCCTGATGAACGCCCACATGAACCCATAGTACCCGGTCCTGGTGAAGGCCCAGAAGAACCCATAGTGCCAGGCTCAGAATTACCATCAGATAATACAATACCTACAGATCCAATGAAAGACCCTACTGATGTCTCTCGTTACCCTAATCCAGATAAAACCTCTCCTAAACCTGAAGGGCCCATTGTTGGACCCTATGAACCGATACCTAATGAACCAACCGTTCCTAGACCCTATGAACCGAAACCTAATGAGCCAACTGTTCCCAGACCCTATGAACCAATACCTAATGAGCCAACCGTTCCTAGACCCAATGAACCGACACCTAATGAGCCAACCGTTCCTAGACCCAATGAACCGACACCTAATGAGCCAACTGTTCCCAGACCATATGAACCGATACCTAATGAGCCAACCGTTCCTAGACCCTATGAACCGACACCTAATGAGCCAACTGTTCCCAGACCATATGAACCAATACCTAATGAGCCAACCGTTCCTAGACCATATGAACCGATACCTAATGAGCCAACCGTTCCTAGACCATATGAACCGATACCTAATGAACCAACCGTTCCTAGACCATATGAACCGATACCTAATGAACCAACCGTTCCTAGACCTAATGAACCGATACCTAATGAGCCAACCGTTCCTAGACCATATGAACCCAAACCTAATGAGCCAACCGTTCCTAGACCCTATGAACCGACACCTAATGAGCCAACTGTTCCCAGACCATATGAACCCAAACCTAATGAGCCAACCGTTCCTAGACCCGATGAACCGAAACCAAATGAGCCAACTGTTCCCAAGCCCGATGAGCCTATAGTTTCTAAGCCAATCGTGCCCAAACCACACCCCGGGCATCCAGACCATCATCATCATGATCCTGACAGTACAATCATTAACTTGCCAGACATTCATATCACACTTCCCAAGCCAAACTACAACGGCAAACCGAAGCCTGGCCATCCTGCCCACAGCGGTCTTATCGATATCCTCAACGTGCTCCTGAAATACCCAGATAGAAACTCTCATCCACCTAAGAACGTTGGTCCTCTTATCAAGTTACTGCTCGCTATCCTGAAACCTGGCGAGAACAACCAAGTAAACATTCCGAGCTTGAACGAAGATGTTAAGGGCCAACCAGATCTTGGAAATCTCGTTCATCTTCTTCTACACCTGTTTGATGGCCATAATAAAGAACCCAATCTCAATGTGTTGGTCGAACCAGGAATGGACGATGGCACACGTGCTAACCTGATGCTCCTGCTGCAAATTCTGGCCAACAATCTTGGAGCTGGCTCTTATCCAAGCATGGGGTACTATCAACCTGAGAACCCGTTGCTTTACTTCCTGGGTCACTTCCCTTGTGATCATCCGAGTTTCCCAGCAATATCTGGAATGCAGTCTGGCTCCAACCTCTGGCAGTTGTTGGCCAACATGTATGGCCATAATTACGGCCAAGAGTTGAGGCTTGGTAGATCGGCGGAGGAGACAGATGGTGATGATAAGTCAAACGAAGCCACTGAGAAGACCGACACCAAATAGAAGATTAATTGATAGTAGTAATTTATATACATTTACGTAAAGTTAATGTTTCATGTTTAGATTCATATTTTGAATGCTGTGATAAAAAGAAAATTAAACGTTTATATCTATACTTATTTGTTAATAAACCTTTGTTTTGTATCCCGTTATAATACGCATGCAATTCTAATGCAGTATCAGACCGACAGAAAAAGATAGGCATATTTTAACATAACGAAAAGCTAGGAAATGTGTCATGCATGTGTGTTATTTCAGAATCTACAGCTCTGGGCTTATAAAGGGCCTGTCAGACTAGTACTGACTAAAATCCACAGTGTCCTTCAATAGCCCTTTACGTTCTGTGGTCACGGTAATTTGTAAGTCCCGCGACCCTGGCAGGCTTTGGCCCTCTAGACAGGAGCCCTGTCATTTTGCTGACACTCTTTGAGGCCAGCGTGGAACAAAACGCGCCGTCGACCCGGGCATGGTCCATGGTCGGACAGCGAGTTGCTCATTACTCGCTGCCCGCATGCCCGCGCCTACGGTGGCCGGAGACCGTCTGCCGACGTCCGTCGCCTTGGGCGTCTACCACTGCTGGGATGGAGGGAGGACGCTGTCCACTCCCTCACGCGGCCCACCTCCTCCTTCGCGAGCATGACTGCTTCGCAGAAGAAGGCATGCCTCGACTAATGCCGGGCGCGAGAGGACCAGAAGAATAGAATGTTCTAATCTTTTTATATTATACTTATTTTTTCTTTTCTTTGATGTTATCCAGTTTTATATTGCTGAATTTTTTTTTACTTAAATTTTTACATAAGTTATTAAAAAAGCTAGAACTCATAGTAACTCATACATATTTTATAATTTCGACGGGGTCGGTACCACTCTTCTCGGGTCTTTCTTTCTATTGTTGTTATGTGTGTTTCAACAACCGTTGAAAGTTTTCTAAGTATGTGGTACATATACTAGATAATAATGTAGTACTTAGATACAGTACGGACGAGAGTGCACCAGTACTCAGACACGCTGGCATGTGAAGTGCTATGAGAACAAAGTGCAGCGCCAAGTGCCAGGTGAATTAACACCACTTGGTTCTCACTATCCGTTAGAGAAATCTCTCCTCTTTGGTAGTGATGTAGTTGGAAATGCCAGAGTATGCACACAGTGCTAGCACCGATAGTAAATTAGATAATTATTAATAAACACATCTCATCGTCACAGACCTTTTATTTCAGAATGACAGCACATCTTAAACTAGTGTTCTATGTCATCATGTGACAGATTACCTTACGGCCAGCAAGGGCCTACAAGGAGTATCAACACCTTCAACAGTGACATCACTACCAAAGAGGAGAGATTTCTCTAACGGATAGTTCATAATTCAGAGAAATCTTACCCTCTTTGTTAGTGAACAAAGATGGTGAGATTTCGCTGATTCTTACCATACCTGAAATATGTCTAACCGTTTTCGAAACTGGCAATTCATTCAGGTTGCAGCACAAAAAGATACCAGCCTGATTGCTTCTGATTTTTTTTAAATGTCGCTCCACACAAGGAATTTCTCCTGTGTCGGACATAGGAAGTCACATACACAAACATCCAGATTCGAAACAACTACTTGTAGGTCATACAAATATTTGTTCCGTGGGAGGATCGAACCCGCGACACGCTGCGCAGTCAATCGCTCAACCGTCTCATATCTTCAACAAATACACACATCAAAAGTGTCTAGGGATCAACATATATTTTTGCAATAACTTTTCTCCTGATTGATATTAATTAAAAAATTTTTAAGGATTCATCAAATAAAGTGTTTTCGTTTGTCACAGTAACGATAAACCAAGTCACCTTTGCATTAATAAAGAAATTTGCCATTTTCCTAATAAAGGGATTTTTGACATTTGAACCACTAACACAAAAGTTCGAAAAAAAGACTGAAATAACAGTTTTCTTTAAAATTTTATTGGGTAACTTAAACAATTAATAATCCGTGTTTCTACCGCGAACACTAACAACACAAGAACATCGGTTTGGCATACTCAAAATGAGTTCATCCAAATCACGCTGTGGAATGGCCGCCCATGTTCGTTGCAACAACAAAAAAAGGTCTTCTTGCGACTGGATACCCTCCATATTCGGCAGAGCTCTTCTCTGTAGCATATCCCATGCATGCTCAATCGGATTCAAGTCTGGCGACTGAGCAGGCCAGGGCAGGACATTGATGTTAGCTGCGGCGAGAGTCTGTCTTACAACTCTTGCGGTGTGCGGTCGTGCATTATCATGCATTAACTGAAATAAGGGACCGATTTGCACTTGTAGAGGAACGATGACGTCTGATACAATCGTCTCAGCATAAATTTGAGCGTTGAGGTTGCCTCTGATCCAAATCAACTCAGTTCTTCCGCCGAGCCAAATAAACACAGAAATTGGGCAGAAGAACAATGGCGTTTCGTGTGCTTTTCTGATGAGTCTCGTTTTGGTATGAGACCGGATACAAGACGTATACGACACTGGAGAAGCCCTGGACGCCAACAGCGATTAAAATCCTGCCAGGAAGTCCATCCTTATAGTGGTGGAACCATCATGGTATGGGCGGGTATTTGGATCGGCGGAAGAACTGAGTTGATTTGGATCAGAGGCAACCTCAACGCTCAAATTTATGCTGAGACGATTGTATCAGACGTCATCGTTCCTCTACAAGTGCAAATCGGTCCCTTATTTCAGTTAATGCATGATAATGCACGACCGCACACCGCAAGAGTTGTAAGACAGACTCTCGCCGCAGCTAACATCAATGTCCTCCTCTGGCCTGCTCAGTCGCCAGAATTGAATCCGATTGAGCATGCATGGGATATGCTACAGAGAAGAGCTCTGCCGAACATGGAGGGTATCCAGTCGCAAGAAGACCTTTTTTTGTTGTTGCAACGAACATGGGCGGCCATTCCACAGCGTGATTTGGATGAACTCATTTTGAGTATGCCAAACCGATGTTCTTGTGTTGTTAGTGTTCGCGGTAGAAACACGGATTATTAATTGTTTAAGTTACCCAATAAAATTTTAAAGAAAACTGTTATTTCAGTCTTTTTTTCGAACTTTTGTGTTAGTGGTTCAAATGTCAAAAATCCCTTTATTAGGAAAATGGCAAATTTCTTTATTAATGCAAAGGTGACTTGGTTTATCGTTACTGTGACAAACGAAAACACTTTATTTGATGAATCCTTAAATTTTTTTTAATTAATATCAATCAGGAGAAAAGTTATTGCAAAAATATATGTTGATCCCTAGACACTTTTGATGTGTGTATATAAAACTGTAATGAATTATATTATATGGTGATAAACTCATCAAATGAGTCCTTCCACCCAAGGCGGGATGGATCTGTCAGACTCCTACTGACTAAAAACCACGATGATCCTTCAATAGCCCTTAACGTTCCAGGGTTACGGCTTACCTGATAAGACAGTTCCACGACCCCGGCAGGCTTTGGTTCTCTAAGAGGGGTCCTTTCAGATTGCTAAGAGCTGTTGGAGGCGCGCGTGGATCACGACGCGTCATCGAGGCATGGTCCATAATCAGACGGCAAGTCACCCATTACTCGCCCACCGCATGCCCGAAGCTAGGTTAGGTACATGCAGTTGTCTCAATTCACATAGGTACTAGAAAAATGCAGCGAGCACATTGGTACATTCAAGTACAAGACATGCAGTCGGGTAATAGAACAAAGAACGTATGAGGTATTAAAAATTACGTTACATTTCAGAAATATTTCTATTTTGATAGGAAAATACGAGGAATAAAAACGTGTACATTGTTCCTTCTGTTAGGGCAAGTCTAGATTCTAAGGAATAGAAAACCATGAATAAAACGTTGATGACCAACGTATAATGTTAATAAACATTCATGAAAGTGTAAGGTATTATAAAGATGAGAATCTTCCTTCTTTCGTTGCCTGAAAATGAATGAAATTTAAATATTTCTTAACTCATAATTTTTCAATTTTAGTTGTAATGTTGACAACTATAATATGACGGGAGTTGGCAACCGTCGTTTCTCAGTGCTACCACTTCTATTTCATCCAAGTTTCCTAGATCAAGATCAGGTTGCTTACCATGACGTCTTAGGCCCGTATTACAGGACGAAACTCAGGCACTGATCTCTCTTTAATACTAGTTTTGAGTCGACATTTCTTTTTAGAACTCTCCTCAAGCATAGATTCGTTGATCATAGTTCAGCCGAGTGTAGATTTATTCTAGATCATTACTCAGTTTCAGATTATTAAAGCAGAGAGTTAATCTCTAATCGCACAAGTGTGGTCGACACCGCGCTTGAGCAGAGATTTCCTTGTCAGTTTTGCAGATTATTGTGTTGTCGAATCGAAGTTATTTTTATCATAAATGGAGATTGTTTTATTGTACAAATATATAAATATTAATTAAACTATAGAAATATAAATATACTAAATTAAAAAAAAAAGATCAGAAGAATACAACTGTAAAGTGTGATAACAAATTCAGAACTAAACGGCTGTTTGGTTACCAAAGACAATGAATCGTAAACACCACATAAAGAGCTAATTCATTTACACGTTAACAAAGACCAACAACACTACAGGCAAAAGTAACATCAAAACAACCTGCTTTGAACAAAAGCACACAAAAACCGGTATTTACCGGTTCAAACAGGAATAAAGTGGAATAAACTGGTCCAGCGGACAAACACACCTTTATAAACAAGGCTTGATTCCAAATTCCGTTTCTACAATGTTAATACACATTAATTATTTAATATTCACCTAGGAACAGGCCGTTGCGGACTTGTCACGTGTGCCCGTGCCCGCTGTGTCCAAAGGTTTACATTCCGCTTGCCCGGTGATTTCCCGAGGGAAACTCTCGCATGACGTATAAGCAAGGCGATGCAAATTTACGCCGAAATGGAGAGTTTGGTACTATTTGTCAAAGTGATTGATATACAGGTTGTCTCAACAAGAAGAATGTCCCCCTTTTTTATCCGACTACGGCAAAGTCAAAAGGAGATTGTATTTTCGTATGTATTTTTTATGTATGTCTGTTTGTATGTATGTTTGTTGGTTCCCTTGTAACTCCTAAACTGCTTATCATTACACATGACAAATGAGGTGTCGTTGGAAGTGTCTCAATTGTCCGCTGGTTATAGAGTAGGTGACGTGTCACCAAAATCCAATATGGCGCCCTCTAAGGGATGTAAAGTCGAAACCAAAAAAATATATTTTCGCACAGTATCGACATGGGTATTAAATTAAAGGGCTTGATGAACACATTATTCGGTCAAATGAATTTTGTTCTTGTTTTTTCAGTGCGATTTTTTCGTAGTCGCGTTTTATGTTAGATCAATTTTGTAATGAAAAGACTGCCTCGTTATGTTGCCTAGAAATTGGTACAGTACTCTTCACGACAGCCGTATGACACGTATAAAAAAGAAGGAATAATAGTAAATTGTTATCCAAGGGGCGAAAGTTACTTATTTAGTCCTGAGACGGGGTTCGGTTCGTTCGAAAAATGAGTGTTGATCGGATTGTCGCTTTCCCGCATATTTTTTTTGCCGATTGTACAAATATATGTTTTATGTATCGGAATCTGTTTCAGAAGGATTTACTTCGTAATGTTAACTTTTACTAAAATACTTTAGGACTTACAAGATTTGTGTGTCCAGGAGTCATACTGACTCGAGACTGTATTTTATTTTTACTGGTATTATACTCAAATCTTTAATTTATGACACTTATTCCAATGTTTCACAGAGAGGGAGCCTGCCTCCCAGCAGTAAGAACATGATAATGATTCGACTGATGATCCATCATCCACTCACTTAGTTTTCTCAAACAAGGTATGCTAGCTATACAACATTTCTAACTTAGTATACTCGTAGTACAACATATTATTATGATCTTTTTTATTTTTTTAAACATTGCCCCGCACTAGGAATATCTCCTGTGTCGTGGGTGCGTTTACAAACATATAAACTCACATACACAAACGCCCAGACCCGGAACAATTATTTGTAGATCATACAAATGATTGCTCCGTGCGGAAATCGAACCCGCGACCGCAGCGCAGCAGTCCAATTGCTCAGCCACTGCGCACAAAGTGTTGGTGAATTTGACGGCCCAGTGCTGCTGCGTGTCGCGTGTTTCTTACCGCATGAAACATAATAATTATATTTGTATGATCTACAAGTTGTTGTTCCAGGTCCTGGTGTTAGTGTATGTGTTTTTTAATGTTTGCAAACCCACGATACAGGAGAGATTCTTAGTGTGGCGCAACGTTTTATACAAAAAAACGACGGGTTGCACTCTGGGAGTGCCGGCAGAAGTGAAAATTCGCGCAAGCGCCCTGCGCCGTTTTACGAATTTTCGATCAGGTCACGTGTCCTGCCGCGAGTTTAACATTTTTTACCCATTCCAAAAAAGTACACAACGCCGCTAAAGAAGTTTTCACTTCAAAAAAACCCACTGGGTTTCTAACTTGGTATACAAAATTAAACAGAACACACGTAATTTAAACGCACTATCATGTGGCTAATTAAATTCTAATTAAAGAGACGTTATATTAGTTTGTCCATTACATCGGTTTTTCCATAATGTTCTTTTTAAAACATCAACTCAGTAATTAAACTATCATTTGGTGGGTCGACATGGCGCGAATCGTACAGGTATCGTAATTCATATATTTTTAAGTTTCAAGTTCAACGCACACGTATAACAACTCTACAGAGCCTGAAATGTAATTTTTTATGAATTATTTTAAATAAAATTATGAAATACATGTAGAATTGTAAATTTTTGACCATTCCACGCATTGTAACGTGATTTATAACGTTATACTTATATATATCCTCAACCCGAAGTGTTCACCGATTCGCCGTTCTGTATAGCATTTTTTTTTATCGTGGTAAAATCATCAAATGAGTCCTCCCACCCAGGGCAGGGCGGGAGGGACTGTCAGACTTGTACTGACTAAAATCCACGGTGTCCTTCACTAGCCCTTTACGTACCGGGGTCACGGTAACCCCTTGGTCCCGCGACCCCGGCAGGCTTTGGCCCTCTACAGGCCCCGTCATGTTCTGTATAGCTAGGAAAGAGTTTTGGCCATATTGCGCGTCACACTGCAATGGATATTTTACAGACCTTAACGGCAATTGTTTGGTCCGGGTTCAGTTTCATGTGTTTCTAAAATTGAACTTTATCACGAAAAAAACTTTGTTGTGTTTTTTCTTTAGCAAGAAATACCCTGTTATAAGAATCTAAACAGAAGAAGAAATCATAATATAATTTACCACAACAAAAAAGACATCGTTTTTTTCAAAGTGAACGCAACCTTTATTTGATGTGTGTGTATGTGTGTTATGAACTTCAATCAGAACAATAGATCATTATCACTCTGTGTTATTATAGCATTTAATCATTTCTATGTTCCACTCAGGAGTTTGTTTTGATTATTCTTTAATAAGTGAAATAAAAATGAAGGTTGTGTTATTAATTTATGGTCTATAGCGAAATAATTAATTGACAACCTTTCTCTTGACTTTCCGTAGGAGTACTAATTCTGTTTTTGTGTTAATTTGGAAAATGGTGAATACGTTGTTTTGTTGATGTTAAAAGTGCAAAGATGATTGTGTTAATACACCGTATATACTGCTATAAGCAAAAAAGGAACTATTGCGGAAAATTTTAAAGTAAAATAAAATATTTTTTTACTTTTCTATTTCTGAATGGCACCTCACTTATTTACAACAGACGGTCGTATTGTGGGTCAATGTTTCTATGTATTTACATAAATGTTTTAGAGTTCATTATGGAACTAGTAATTCCCAAAATGCAAGCGTTGTACGCTTAAACAATATGCTTCACAAAGCTAGCTGTATAGAGCTTACGATGTCACTAGACAATAGACTAAGTCAAGCAAGTACGAACAGCTCTATGTAATTCATGATAGTTCCCGCCATTTCATATTAGACTGAGTTTCAATAAACAATCATCGAGCTAATGGGAGTCGTAAGTCAACTCAAACCTAAAAAAGAGGATAAAGATTTGTTTTTTTTTTAAAGGAATGACGGCAAATAAATAAAAAGTCAGCCTGTATGTTGATTTTCATTTCATAAAATGAAATATAGTTAAACACAGAATTTGAGTCATTGCAAAGGTTTCCACTCATTACGGCATTTAAATACTTAATATTATTGAGCAATGATAATTTAATCATTAACGTACCTAAACACCGTTATTCATTCAATGTAATTAATAAAGCCAGTGTATCATTTGTAATAATTACTTCATGCAACAGTTTCACAGAAGTTAAAACCAGATTTATTTTTACGGAAAAATTGCATTTATTCACGTCCTCTGAGAGTTGTACGAACGACACGTGTAACCAACACGTAAAACTAACTACATCTACACTTTTTATTTCAGGTTCTGCTACCACTGGTATGCGTGGTTTTAGCAGAGGCTCAGTTTCACCTGCCATTCTTCGACAACATCCCAGGATTGCACCACTCTCGGGCTGTCGGAAACGGACCCGGAAACGACCAGATGACCCATAAAAATGTAGGCTACAACGGCGGTCATGACACTTGGTTCGACAATTTTGGTAATCCAGAAGATCAATTTTCTTCTGAGAGTCATGAAACACGTCATTCCTACGAAGATTTTGATCCTTTCTTTAATCCATATTATCAAGGAGATCATTGGAACCATATGCCAGGAATAAACATTCCAAATCCAGGATATGATAATCACAGGCATCATCCACCACGTAAGCCAAATATCCCACAAAAACCTATTCAAAATGATGTTAAACCTGAAGAAAAACCGAAGGAAATGCCACCAGTTGATAAAACACCTACAGAACAGAACAATGGTCCTAAATTAAACGATGCCGACGATAAAATTTCAGACGTGAACAACAAAGTAAATGAAGCTACCATTTCGGGAGAGAAAAAGAATCCCGAAGAATTACCTCCAAAAACAAATGAAATCAAGAAGGAAAACAATCAAGGAGACAAGGACAAAGAACAAGTCGACTTAGATAAAAAGAAAGATTATTTACTAGTTGGTCAAGGTGATAACGGTAATAACGTTTACCTTTTACATGAAAACAATCCCAACCCGACTGGAGCATTTACAACGAATGCCAATCAGCCTAGTAACAATATCATTTATGTTCCATACAATCCGAGTCAACCGAACAATCAAGTTTATCAAGTTGTTAATGGACAACCTGCTACTTCACCTACAAACGTCCAAATGACACAAGAAAAGGTAGGAGCTTCAAATGGTTATAATAATTTTGCTTCAACTCCTACCGTTAATCTCAATTCTGGTAGCCAAAGTCCTGGGTATGTTACGATTTATTCCAACGGACAGCTAATACAAATTCCCGGTGTGGTTGTAAACCAAGTACCAAGTAATGTACCTGTGCAGCCTGGGAACCAGGGTCAGGGAACAAATTATGTTATTGCCAATACAGTCCCCAATAATGTACAAACTGTACCATCTAATCCGGGAACAAACGTCATTTATGCTACTGTTCCAAATCAAGCTTCCAATGGACCAATATACGTTCAAGTGCCGAATTGTTGTGATTCTGGGGCAGTCATACAAAATCCTGTTAATGGTATATCAAATAACGGTTTACCAAGTAATATGGTTGTTTATCAAGCAAATCCGAATACGGTTGCTCAACCAGCTATTAATGATGGTTCAAATGTATATGTTCCGACTAACATGGTTCCAACACAAGGTCAAGGAATAATAACAGTGTCTATTCCAAATCAACCAAATCAAGGTACTGTGTTGAACAACCAAAATGTTGTGTACCAACCAGCAAATCAACAACCAATAAACAGAGGCACGAATATATACAATCAACCAATAGTATCTAGTTTTGGGCAAGGACAAAATACACCAAATCAAGGTGTTATGAACAATCAAAATGTGCCAATTCAAACAGCTGTTCAAATGCCAGTTGACAGTAACAACAATGGATATAGCCAGCCAGCAACGGTGACAAGTCAAAGACAAGACACTAATGCGCCTGACCAGGGACTCAAGTACAACCAAAATACACCGGTGCAAACGGGAATTGAAATATCAATTCCAAGCGGGTACAACGAGCACCCTCCGGTCATAAATCCCAGTCCAACCATTGAAAGTCGTGACGAGATACCTAGCGACCAGAATCATCAACCACATATTGCAATTGCAGTAGACAATGGCTCAAATGGGTACAATCAACCACAGGTAACAATTCAAGGAAATCAAGGGGCCAACGCTATAGTAAATACTCCAAGCGGTGCAGACGTCAACCAAGAACTCGATGTCACTCAACCACTAGCAACATCTTCATTAGTTCTAGACAGCAATAATCTGTCATCTATAGGTGCTCAACCAGCAATCATGATCTCAGACTTCAGAGAAAAATCTGATGACAAAAAAAATAAAAAGAAGAGTAAGGGTAAGAAGGAAAAGAAAGATAAGGGAAAGAAAAAAGATAAGAAAGCTAAAGATGATAACAAATCTAAGGAAAGCCAAGAAAAGGTTGACAAACCGATAGTTGAACAGCCAGAGGTTCCAGTACCAGAACCATTTACTAACAAGAAGGTAGAATAAGTTAGTAATATTTTCAACAATACTTATAATTACAAAGAGACCGATATTGTAAGATATGAGATTATTGTGACGTATATTATTATATCAACGAATGGGTTTTCATAAATATATCATTTAATATTAATGATGTTTGTTTTAATTTTATTAACAGTCCTGTCATTGAATATAAACCGAGTTAAAATATAAAATTATACACACAGTATACGAAAAATAATAAATCTTTTAAAAGTCGTACAAGTTAAATGTTAATGGCAGTGACGGATTTTAAATTAATTCATTGCGAGCAGAGGCTGTCAGCTGTAATTCACATAATTCATCGAATCAATAATGAGATGGGTTGAAATTGAATTAAAATTAAAAGCATCAATTAACTTTCCAATGAAATTGATGGTACTTAGTCATTTTGAAATACAAAACTCGGTTTCAAAATGCAGAGTTTTAACATTTGTTTTAAAGACGGTGGATTTCTTCCTATATCTTGGTGTTTATACATATAGAAACTCACATACACAAACACTCAGACCCGGAACAAGTCCTAGTCGAGGATAAATTCGAAAGGATACTATAAGACGAGTCTTTACGAGTTTTACTTGACAATTTTACAATAAAACTTCCTAACATCATAATCGTATATTTCATAAGTTAAATCGCCACCAATAAAGACAGTTTCCTCATTATATCTGTCCAGTTCTACCAGTTCTCGTTATTCGACCACAGCTGTCCAAAACTTAAGACATTGTTCTTCGAAACTCCTGGGTACGAACAAATGATTGTGAAAGTTGCTCTGTGGTCCTCATTGACCGCTCCTCGTAGCTGAGCGATCAGAAACAAAGGACAATCGATAATAGACTGCCCCGGGTTCAATTTTGTGTGAACGAACGTGCACAACACGACTACAAATGGGTCGAACAATGAATATGTACAGATACGCTAGAAATCAATAATCTATCTCGGTTGGATCTTTGTCTGTAACCAATCCATGACTGAATTTGCCTACGAGTATCCGAGTCATTAAGATGTCCAATAAGAAGCAACCGTCAATTTGGATTGAGATTGAATATTAATTTCGGGCGTTAGTAAAAAAAAAATAAACGATTTTCTATTTTCGTACGAGGCGGTCAATCTCAGCGGAAAATCATAATATACAGATATCATAATAGAACAAAAATCATAATGACGTGTGCGTGCAGGCACAGGTGCACTCTCTTCATTTACTTACATAAATAACCTGTTGGGACAGTAATCCGACACGATCGGAGAGAGATCATGGATATGAACAATCATGGGGATCATGTATGGCATATCATTAACATCAACTTTTAAACTCCGGGCTACTATTAGGAATATTTCATAGAGAAACTAAATAACACCTTCTGTCCGACTCGAGAATGGAACCTCACAGCAGTCGCGCTTGGCACCGAAAATTGTTCGTGAAAATGTGCAGAGGCTACGGGTTTTCACGGTTTTGTAAACTTTGACGTTAATTTAATTGATATAATCAGTTCCTTATTCGTACAATGAAAGCGCTTTTGATTTTCCAAACAATGTACATTATATCGTAATATTTTAAGTACTCTGTACGGCCAATTACGTAGAATTCATGCAAGAGACACAGTAATAGAAAATTCCTTTTGAATTTAGCTATGCTTACATTGCTTAAACCAGTATAAGCTGATCGTTCATTGTGCGAAAAAACCTAGTAAAGTGAGGCTAAGATTAACTGGTTTGCACAGCTTGATACCTATATGCCATATGTAGGTACCTGTATTTATGTCGGTACAAAGTGTGTGTTGTGTGTCGGCTTGTGTATCGTCTAACATTACTTGAGATAATTGTAGTTAAGTAATCTCGGCTGCAATTGTAAGTGATTGCATTTGTTTTGTTCTGCTGTAGTACTATATAAACTAGGTAGGGAGTCAACTGTATTGTTCATTTGAGAGTAACTAGTTTAACCAAAGTTAGTTAGCATTGATTTGAATGTACTGTCCAATTGGTAATGTTCGGAACTGGTTAACTATGTTGGCAGTTTAAATTAACATGCAGTACTGACCATCAGCAGCAGTAATGCAGATATTTCTCCCTATAAAATGTTTCTCCTCGTTAAAGAAAAAAAACAGTTCTATACGTACGTTTCTGCCTGGAGTTGCCCCTCGCTTGGCATGATTCCTGTTCGTGTGTTTAACCACACTTGTATAGACAGCCAGACCCGCAACATCTACCTGTAGGCCACCAATCACGGCGAGTAATGGGCGACCATGGACCATGCCCGGGTCGACGGCGCGTTGTGTTCCACGCGCGCCTCAAGGAGTGTCAGCATAGTGACGGGGCCTGTAGAGGGCCAAAGCCTGCCGGGGTCGCGGGACTAACGGATTACCGTGACCCCAGTACGTAAAGGGCTATTGAAGGACACCGTGGATTTTAGTCAGTACAAGTCTGACAGTTCCTCCCGCCCTTCCCTGGGTGGGAGGACTCATTTGATGATTTTACCACGATAAAAAAAAGGCCACCAATCAACGCAGCCTATCGGAGTCCACTACTGGACACAGGCCTCTCCCAGGCCCCGCCAGATCACTCAGTCCCCCGCCTATAGGCCATACAAATATTTAATTTGTGAGGAAACCGAATTCTCGACACGCGGTGTAGGGCCTACATTCGCTTTAATGCTGTAATGCCTTTGTCAAACAGACTGGCGAAAGCGAAGCGTTTCCGAAGCGAGACGTCAGTCCGATAGTTCTGTCACGCTATCGGATCGCTTTCGCTGTTCTATGTGACTGGATTCAAACAATTCCCATACATAAAGGCTTAAGACAGTGACTTTATAAAGCAAATTACTCCGTAAAGCCTTTGTCAAACTGACAAGCGATAGCGAACCGGACCGAGTCGGAAGCGATAACGAAGCGATACGAGACGTCAAACTGGGTGCAGCGAACCGAGGCGTGACAGTTGTACAGGGTGTCCGGTGGCAGAATTAGGATTTCAAAATGAAATAATAACAAAACTGCAAAATATTTTTTTTTATTTCAATGACTAAAACAAAGAAGGGAATTGCGGGTTTTATTTCTTAAAAATTATTTCGTCTTAATGTTGACCATCACGTCGGAAACACTCTTGGAATCTGGCTTCAGTATTCCGCGCCACTCGCTGGAGAAGGGACGTCGGGATGCCATTAACCTCGCGAACGATATTTTCTTTTACGCTGAGATGGTCGGTGGGGCGGTTTCATAAACTTTACTTTTGAGGTACCCCCACAGAAAAAAGTCCATGAGGGTAAGATCCGGCGACCTGGGTGGCCAGGGGATGTCAGCAAAACGGCTTATCAATTTGTTAGGGAACAAATCATGAAGAAGCGCCATGGTCTCTCTGGCAGTGTGAGGCGTGGCGCCATCTTGCTGAAACCATGTCTGTAAACTGTAGGCAGGATGTTCTCTTAATATTGGCAGAAAAATATCGTTAAGCATTCGCCGATAAGAAACGCCGGTCACAATAATGGCTTGTCCTTGACGATTTTCAAAAAAATAGGGTCCGATTATTCCTCTGCTTGACAATGCACACCAAACCGTCACTTTGGGACTGTGAAGTGGCTGTTGATGTTTCAATCGTGGTTTCTGTCCTTTAGGTGACCAATAACGGCAGTTCTGTTTATTTACACTTCCATTTAAATGAAAATAGGCTTCATCGCTCCAAAAGATTGTGTTCACTGTGCGAAATCGCTGCAACATTGTTTCGCAGAAACTTTTGCGCAAATTGTAATCATTAGGTTTAAGCGCTTGCACAATTTGAATTTTAAAGGGGTGAAGTTTAAGGTCCTTTTTCAATATTTCGTGCACAATCGTTTTTGGGAGCCCTAGAGCAGCCGCTCTCTTACGCACGGACTGTCGCGGGTTATCGTGTAAACTGTTTGCGACAAGTTCGATGTTGTCATCAATCCTCGACGTTCGGCTGGGTCCCGGCCGCGGATTATTTGCTGCTGAACTTGTTGTTCTGAACCTCCGCACCCACAATCGAATCAAATCTTCGCTTGGCGCATCACGTAACCGTCGGATATTTTACCGCGAACAAAATCTTCGACGAGCGATAGCACAGGAATCGTTTGCTTTTAAATAAGCTTCGATTGCGAACGCACGATGTTCACCCGTCCACTGCGACATCGTGACTAAGGAATCCGCACGAATGACGAATCGAACGTGACCCCCCCGCCCGCCCCTCCGCTAACGGTTCGAAAACAGTTCGAAATTTAAATCCTAATTCTGCCACCGGACACCCTGTATAAGCAGCTGATTTTTTATGAAGGACGTCAAACAAAGCAAACACGCTTTCGCCACGTCTTCGCATCGGTTCGGTCACGCTATCGGATCGCTTTCGCTTCCGCCTGTCTGTTTGATAAAGGCATAACAGTTAGGGTTATGGTTTATAAACAAATATAAATTCTCTCACACAGGGTTTTTAGTGTGACTCATAGTTTTCCCTTAAAAATATTTTACAACACGCTATTCCATTGCTTAATGTTTTGAAAACTCCTCATAAACGGCTATGATATTTTTTAATATTTTTTGGATGATACACATAGCTTATCTTAATCACTGAATATTTTAAAAAGAATCTACAAAATCTTAAAAAGTTAGGTCTAATTTGCAGTCGTGAGCAACGCGTGTGTGTGAATCTAAAGTTGCGCGCTTGATCAAAGCCATTGGCATATGAGACCATAAAGTCCAGATTACCTTGCACTATTTTCCTTTCTTCTTTAGTCCGTAAAATATAATATTGACTTAGAAAGTAATAAGATACATGCGACTTTTCAATTATCTCCGTATGACACTGTGCAACGTAATGGCACGAAGCGCACGCCATGAAAGAACGTGACCTAGGTATCCCATAAAAAAATAAAGAGAAAATGAAGTTGCAATAAGCACAAGACGCGAGATATTATTAAGAAATGCTTACTTCTGCCGCCAGGGAGCGTTTTGTGTCGGTGTTCGACTTGGAGGCATCTGTTATTAGGACGACTTCTTCACTAAATGTAATTTTACAAGTAATGGTAAAGTAAGGCACGTGTGATATTTCCTGTGATATTTACCTCTTGTGGAATACCTCCGGTATTGGAAATGTCTACATCAAACGGTGACTAACTACTAAGTATCGGAATATCCACCTAATTGAATGTTATCTTCTTCTAATTTTTTATACTTTGCCCCACATTATGAATTTCTCCGGTACGGGTGTGCGTTTAATAATTGTCTAGCTTTTTAGCCAGACCCAGAACAACTACTCTTAGGCCACATAAATTGTCCCTAGTAGGAATTGAAGAGGTGCTAAGACAGGAAACCTCCACGTGCGCCCGTGGACTGGAGTTCCCTCTCGGATACGTCCGGGGGGAAGACCAGTTTTTCGGGCCGGTGCACCTTGGTATGCTGGGATGCGGGCAAAAACCCGTATGCGAAAAGCCTGTCGGGTGGACGCTCCAACGCGTGTCCCTCTGAATAGCAGAGGACACAGCGGCGGAGCGGGCTTGCGGACGGTGAGTAATGGGTAAGCTCGCCGTCCGACCAAGGCCCAAGCCCGGGTCGGTTGCACGTCGTGTTTCACGCGTCACCGACGGGGCCAAATGCCTGCTGGGGTCGCGGATTTTTTCTTAATCCAGGATACCGCGGCCCCGGAACGTAAAGGGCATTCGAAGAAACACGGGTGGATTTTAGTCAGTAAGAGTCTGACAGTCCCTTCCGCCCCATCCAGAGCGGGAGGACTCACTTGATGATTTTGCCACCCTACAAAAAAAAAAAAAAAAAAAGTGGGAATTGAAACAGCGACACGAAGTCGTTGCATCGTTATCGTTCCTATTACTTTAGCGTTTTAATTAGCTAGTCAAAATACTATGTGATCGATGTTTATCATCATCATCACTGATTGCCTTTCCCTAACAGTATTGAGGTCGGCTTCGAGTTGAATCGGATACAGCTGAATATTAGTATTTTACACATAGCGACTGCATATCTGACCTCCACCACCATGTTAGTATTGGGTAATACTATACTCGTACCCCGTGGTAAGACTGGCTGTTAGATTTACAGTTTGATGTGTTGAAAGAAAAATAAAAGACAGAAATATTTTGAAAGTGTTTTTATTAAATTGTTAAATATATTAAATCTCAATAAAATCAACAACTCATTGTAATAATTGTTCAGGTTTATTTAAACAGTTGAGTTTGTGTGGTGTATTGTGCGACTTATGCTTACGACTATTATTATAAAAGGAGTTAGCAGAGATGTTGAACGGCGTCAATTTAGGATTCAAACGATGTAAATTTTTTGTAAGATGAAAAATACATCACAATATTCCTCCAACATGATGGCTGACTTGTGTCTTTTAAAATTCTTATTATTCCTCTCTCATGAGCTTATTAAGAATGTATTAGTAAATTTCAAGTATACGTTTTATAAGGCAGCCCGAAAAAACATACTATGTTTTTTCATTCTGAGACCGCTAGATCTGACAAAGTTCAACATCAATGCAGATTGTTATTGCAGTTCAAATATTGTATAATTTAATATTCAAAACAACTGATAACACGCTCAAAGTTCTAAAAATTTGACATAAATTTAGCAAAAACAACAATCATTACAAAAAGAAATAAAACAAAAAAATAACCATCATTGTAAACCTTACATCAAAATCTTCGCGAGATTATTTCAAAAATTTCTTCGTTTACATTATCATAATATTTTTTTTTATAATTTGAGAGATAATAATTTTTAAAACGTTTTAAAATCTTTATTTAGTACTATTTAGAATTAATATAAGCATACCTCCGTTCTAGACTATCACAACATTCAAAGGCATAAGTTTGGACCTTGGCTTGCAAAGGATAAGGGGTTGTTCTCTGACCCTGGCTGACACTACACAGGCACTTTGCATACTTTACCACTTTTGGGATACAAACTAGTTGAAATCAGATCACCGCGCGCCGGTTTAATTACAAAGGGATAGTTTTAAAGCTTTTCTATCTCAAATTCAGCAGAGGTGCGGCTGTAATCACATATTCATTGAATGCGTAAACAGGGGTTTGATTTAGAGGTGCACGATTTAAACAGTGGAATCACCTACTTTAAGGTTATAAAATGGCGTGTATGAAGAGATAAGTAACGTTAAGCTGTTGCAGACTTTGTCTCAAATGCAACATTTACTTGCAAGAAAATGAGATGTTGCAAGAACCGTGATAGCACGCCCCGTAAGTATCCGGTATTAGCAACTTAAAGTAGCCAAGTCTGCAAGTTGCCTTATTTTTAAAAGGATTTCATCGAGGTAGGATATTCTTTAAAGAATTTCTTCTTAGCTTCATAACGTGAAGATTCTTGTTTATAAATTACAAAAGTCGATTAATATTTTAAGAAATGTTTTTATTTTTAATAGTAACTAGTTGTGTCAAAGGAGATTACCTACGTGTGAGTTTTCATGTAATCAGTAATTGTTTGGAAACAGAGGAAACTCTATAGAAATCTATTGGAAAAATAATAATAGTAATGAACATCATATTCATTAGGAAATAAGGAGGAGTCTTGGGGTTAGAAGACTTTTAAATACGTTGTTATATATATAATAAATAATAATGTAAGTCAAATATTTTTTTAGGAAAATAATAGTAGGTATGTTGTACCTACAATCAATAATGTTTTATTTTCATAGAATATTTTTATTACTATGCATTCTGTGACTCTGAGAGCCGTAAACATCATTTGAGCTACTGTAGAATTAAAAGCGAAGAGATATAAAATAGCAAGTGACGTAAAAAATGTTTGGTGTTCTTAAATCATGCCAGTGTTTTGTGTTTTAACTATATTTTGCTCTTTTTGTAAGAAATCGAAAGTGTCCGTCAGAGAACATCGCAGCAGAAGGTGGACAATAAAAATCCTTTCACCTAATATCTAAGCTTGGACTTTGTTAATTAAAATATTTAATTAAATTTTTATTACTTATTTTACACAAAAATCGTAAGTACGTCAGTGATCGGGACCCTGTACACTAACATGTACCTTATCTATCTTTTTGTTACAACCTGTGCATTGTTTTATCTGTGAAATAAAAGTCATACGTTCCAAAATGGCAGGGAAACGAAAGTTTTTTGTAGGTGTTTTACACAGTTTTAGAGTTTCCATATTCACGTTGATTACATATTACCTACTCGTAGATAAAAAAAAAACAACAATGTCGTTTTAAAACATTGTGGTATACAATAAAGTAACAAATTGTCACCAAGAAATCGAAATTTCCTCAGAATTATTGCCACAAACTGAATTTACCAATAACTTCCGCCATTTTGTTCGAATTTCGCGCTATAATTTCCTCTTGACATAAATGTCAGAGCTGGCAACACAATGCACAGACTATAAACGCGTTCACGACACAATAGATAGTCATTATAATTGAAATTAATTTGACAGTGAAAATTGGTCAATCTCTTACATAGCTGCTCGCTTTATACATACATGCGCTTTTAACCTGTGGTTAGGGCGCAAATTATCTAGGGGTCTAGGCAATTTTATACATTTCTCTTAATCTAATTTTGTTCCGTATAAGTCGGGGTTGTCATTTGGCAAAATGTTTAGGTAATAAGCTGTCGCTATTTGACGTGCTGGTTAGGTTTAATCAGCGATTCCGGATGGATGCTGCATCCAGGTTTCGGAAGCGCCAAACCAGATATTTATAAGGTGCTCACCACAAACCATACACCAAAACCACATTGCTGGTTCGCTTGCTCCGGAATAACGGATTTTCCGGATGAAACGTCTATTAATAATGCAGATAGCATTCGTTGCATAAATACAAATAATACAATATAAATTGCTTTTATCAAGGCATAAAATAAATTCAGAAATTTTAACGTAAAACTCTAACGAGGCACAATATTTTTGCAATTTAAATGACATTACGCTCATGTTTCTTACATAAAATTCATTCATGGTTTTATAATTGCCTACTGACCCCTAGAATTATTTACAATAGTAATAGTTAAAAATATTTTTTATT
Organism: Agrotis puta; assembly: GCA_943136025.2. Lineage (NCBI taxonomy): Eukaryota > Metazoa > Arthropoda > Insecta > Lepidoptera > Noctuidae > Agrotis > Agrotis puta. The sequence continues at coordinate 512,793 of OW964187.2, forward strand.
TTATAAAAATACAAAATAGTGCGAGAGAAGAAAATTAATCGTTATTATTGCAGGTGCCTTTTTATAATAGGTATCCAGCATAGATTTCTTATTTTTGAACTTAAGATAAAAATTATGTTGCTTTAACAAAATTTTATAACTGTTTTTCTTTTATATCAACATTAACGCGCCCATTGTGTTTTGTATTTTTATAAAACTGTTGTATAATCTAAAAGCTTATAATATGTACAGTGATATCAAACAAGCATTGAGCAATTTTTTATGAATTAATATTAAAAATATGCTAAAATATTTACAATATAAACGGCCTTTGTAAAAGTTTACTCTGTACGAGGTACGAGGCCGCCTCGCGAGGCACGTAATATTTCGGCATGGCAACATTTTATCTTGTTAGAACAGCAATTTTTTCATATGTTTGAAGAATATTTGTGTATGTGAGTCACGTATACGAGGGATAACTTTTTGATTGATTTCTTGTAGTTATTAGCATAGAAGACCAAGATTCGAGGGCCTAAACCATATTTTAAACGCTGCCTCACACTACGAATTTCATCTGTCTCCTGTTTACAAACATGGTAACTCACATGCACAAACCCGGAACAACGACTTGTATACAAATATTTGTTCCGTGCGAGAATTGAACCAGTGACAAGCAGCGTAGAAGCCGATCGCTCAACCGCTGCGCCAACGGTGTCGCTAAATATTGTTTTTACTGTGACCTAGACTAGAAATGGCTATTCTCAAGAGTACCTATCACAGTAGATTTGCTTGTCTGTTTAGCCTTTCGTATCTCAGCAAGATAGCCTCGTAAGATAGACCTTATTATGTTATTAAAAATATTTAAGTGCTTTTTATTAAGTCAAAGAGGACAAATGTTATTTTTAAAATATTTACAATATTAAGTGAATAGGACTAGCGGATGAATGAATAAGTAATTAATTAAGTTAAAAATTTAAGTTTCCTTCCGTAAGCTGTCGTCAAAATCAGAGTCAATTATTGGGATATTCTTAACTTTACTCAAGTTCCGATTTAGAACATTAATCACATAGCAGCCTAAAATCTCAAATTTTGACGTCAACGATATATCTAAAATTATTAAAAAAATATCAATTCAATGCATTTTTCATGTTCGCAATACGAATGAAAAATTTCAATGCTGGCAACATTTCTAAGAAAGCTGCAACATTGCTTTGCCGATGTCCAATAGGCTATTCGAATTCGATGACGATTTGAATGCGGAGCAGCCATTGGTCGGCGGCGGCGGGGGCGGGCGCCGCGCGGGGGGAGTATCACCGCGCGCTGGACTCGGCCTTCTCCGGAGGACTCTGAGGACTCTTCAAGTCCTTGGAAGCGTCCAGACTCTGGTCTCGGGATTCTTGAACTGACTCTAGCCCAATGTCAAATGAGGATTGCCTGCTGAAATAATGATTTTAGTTAGTTTCTGATTAGTTAATCACCGCGAGTCTATTTGGGGAATTTGAATCCTGAGTTGATGGAAGTTCATAAATGCTGCCTTGCTATATTGGCTATTGTTCACAAGTATTTTAAGGATTTGGGTGTTCCTATTACTTTAATCTTACAGTCTTCAGTGTGGTCGTAGTTCCATAATTTTCCTTCACCACGTCACCTGGTCTGATGAGACTAACCTTTCAGTCAGATAGTTGCCAGGAGCGGATAGCGAGCGACCAGCCCTGGCCAGGCCTCCTCGCTTGGTGGCTGCTGTGGGTTTTTCCGGCTCGCCACGGGCGCTGGTTGACTCCCTACGAGATGTGCTGCCTTCTCGGCTGCGGAGGAACGGATTCTGGGGGCAAATGGTGAAGGTTTTAGAATCTATAATAGGCATAACTACATACACAACGTTTTTGTCATATGTTGCGGGACTGTCAAAACAGGTAACCGTGACCCTGGAACGTAAAGGGTTATTGAAGGAACACCGTGTATTTTAGACCGTATAAGTCTGACAGCCCCTTTCGCTCCACTCAGGAACTTATTTGATGATTTTATCACGCTAAAAAAGTCTTTAGTCGAACAGGAGCAAAACATGAACAACATCAAAATTTACAAGAATCAATGAGTTCTCACCTGGAAGCTATGCTTCTTCAGCATCGTTTTGATGAGTATGAGCGTGGACAGGTTGGGAATGGAGGTGACCACCTGTGCCATGTCCTCGTCCGTCACCTCCACCAGGCGGCAGTTCTCCTGCTCTGATGGCAGGGGATCTTTGCCGCCGTCTGTTATCCACTCATGATCCTGGGATACAGAAAAAAGAGGAATTAAGAAATAGGAAATAAGTATTTAGATGCTGAAAAGGTTTAATTTAGGGTTAGTCTGTGTCGTGGAGATACTTTAGTGAATGAGTAAAAATTACAAAATAAATGTAAAAAGTACATGATTATAGTTCCTGTTGTTTTACACCACTAAAAAAAGGCAATTTGCAAATGAATGCCTCTGTGTGTACAAATTACTCATAAGTAGGACGACACCAACTATGAGAAGGATTACGCTGACTATAAGAAAAAAATCGACGTAAACTATGAGTAGGACGACGCCAATTATGAGTAGGACGACGCCATTTATGAGTATGAAGGCGCCAATCATGAGTAAGATGACACCTTTTATGAGAAGGACGACGCCGACTATGAGTAGGACGACGCCAATAAGTAGTAGGATGACGCCAATAATGAGTGCGACGACGCCAGTTATGAGTAGGACGCCGCCAATAATGAGGAAGGCGACGCCGACTATGCCGCAGTGTTTCCTGCATAGAACCAATATTTGTTAGACCAACAGATAGTTGTTCCTGGTCTGTTTTGTAATCGATACAGTATGAAAGTCCTAGAGTGGGTAGATCATTTTAAGAATAAAAAAGCAAATGCCCGACAAATTTTAGTCAGATTAACATAAATCCAAGACCAAAACAAAGCAAATTATAATTTCTCCGATTCGCTATCGTTTCTAATACAATCAGAGTTGGCCGCTCGGCTGAAAAGGTCACGGTAACAATACAGATTGGTCAAATTGCTGAACTAATTGCGTTGACTAGACGATTTGATTATTCTTGGACGAATTTGCTTTATTACAGTGAGGGTGGAGGCGAATCATTTGAACTGTGGCCTTTTGAGTAATTCTCCTCTTAGTTTGACTAATGGCATCTTAGCACTTTACCTGTGTTGATGTCGCCTACTCTTCGAAGTGATATGTATATATTTAAATAAGTCGTGGACGCTCTTGTTCTTTTCTTAACGATTGTCGGACGGCATTGAAAATCCACTTAAAACCTGCGTGTAACTCTTTTACTGACTGTACGTCAAATTTTCCTAATCAAAACTTTCTGATTTCGTAATAAAGTTGAAAATCTATCTAAGAATTTTGACGCATTGGGGTAGGTTGACGTACAGGCGTCTGTACATATTCGGACTGTTGCTTCACTAGGGTCGTCAAACTCAATTATGTGGTCTCTTTGACTGGGTCTACTTCTGTATTCCAGGCAGTATGAATGTATGATTGGAATTCATCACTTTGGTAAGAATACGTGGAAAGACAAGCCACGTTTTTGGAACTATAGTATTCAAATATTATTTTCACATTCACAATCACTGTAATTTCTGGAAACATATGGGACAATGAAGCTCGATAAGTCCACAAGATAAGGAACCGCTTCATTATTTTCCCATACCATAATTTAAAATCCTTTGTGCAATGTATTTAATATCTTGCATGCCGTGTATGTGCAAACTCAGATTTCTGACAAATAAATCTTTACATTTAACATTTAAATTTCACCAGAACCACAAACCCACCTTAACTTCCTGCAGAGTGATCCTCGTGACGGGATCCTTGTCCAACATCCTGCTGAGCAGGTGTCGCAATGGCTTCGAGGGCTGGAACCTGGCGGGGTAGGTAAGCGGCTCCGACAGGACCTTGCGCTGCAGATCTATGGCCGAGGTGCTCACCCAGGGGACCTTGCCTGTCACCATCGCGTACAGGGTCACCCCGAGGGACCAGATGTCTGCTGCCTGGGGGAAGGAAATGAGCTCAGTTTGCTGTAAGTGTTTGTGTGAGATCAAAGGCATTTGTCGAACTGTTGTCCTTACGAAATAACTTACTGGAGTTTCTGTAATACATTTCATAGCGAATAAGATGTACATTTCTTCATACTAAACCATCATCATCATCTTTATCTTTCTTTCAATTTTCTTTCTTTCAATTTGAATTCTCTTGAATGTTCTTATCCCATTTTACTTAGGTTAAATCTTTTTTTTATAAATACTGATTACAGCACTTTTGTTCTAATCTCAACACGGGAGCAGAATTGCTTTAAAACTAATAACGTCTTCATTCTTTCAAAATCTCAAAAATATCAAGCACATTTTCGTGACGGCATCGCCCATGCTCACGCAATAAAGTACCAATAAGTCGCAGCGATGCTGTTGATCCCGTGTGTTGCTTCTTGCAAATAACTGGATAGAACAATCGTTGCGTCTCTTAAGACTGCTAACTCACTTCTCCACTATACTTGTCAGCAGGGGCCGCGGCCTCAGGGGCCCGGAAAGCTGGGGTTCCTACGGTCCCCGACACCCGGCCGGCCGCTGCCAGCTCCCCGCAGGCGCCCAGGTCTGCCACCTGCACTCGACCCTCGCCCAGCAGAAGGTTGGCAGGCTTGATGTCTCGGTGAGCTATGCGTTGGTAGTGTACTGTGGAATAATGAAAATGGTTAAAGTAGACTGAAAAAGAGAGATTTGTAACGACGACCGTACTAGGAAGTAAGTCTTCACTCATCATCTGCATATCCTTTTCCAACTAAGTATATTAGGGTCGGCTTCCAGTCGAATTGGATGCAGCTGAATATTAGTACCTATTTTAAATGGAGCGACTGCCTATCTGACCTCCACATTTCTACAACCCAGTAACTGGATAATACGATACCCGTTGGTAAGACTGGTTGTCGGACTTTCAACAGTAACGACTGTCAAAGGTTTGCAAATGACAGCCGCGACCAACAATTTTACGTGCGTTCCGAGCCACGGAGGAAACTCGCTATGACAGATCATCATCTGCCTAGCCTTTTCCCAACTATATTGGGGTCGGCTTCCAGTCAAACCAGATTCAGCTGGATATCAGTATTTTACATGGAGCGACTGCCTGTCGGACCTCCACAACCCAGTAACTGGGTAATACGATACCCCATGGTAAGACTGGTTGTCAGACTTTAGAGCTTCTGACTAACAGTAACGACTGTCACAAGATCTACAAATGACAACCGGGACCCACGGCTTTACGTGCTTTCCGAGGCACGGAGGAAACTCGCTATGACAGATGGTCACCCATCCACAGACCAACCTCGGCAAGCGCGGCTTAATACGGAAGATCGGCCTGTGCGGCTGTATTTATTTAGCCACGAGCTCCTCTAAACTCGCTATGACAGATGAAGGGAAGTAAATGCTTTAGAGACTTTAGAGAAGTCGTATTTAATAAGAGTGGAATATATTTTACAAGAAATGAGTAGACCATATTAGCTTTGAAACCTCATCATCATCATCTCAATCATAGGATGTTCATTGTTTAATTTAGCCTCCACTACATATGTCAAAAAGGACCGGTGGAGACTTTATGGATTTCAAATGTCCATAATTTCATTTTCACGTTTAAGGTGAATTAAAAATAATGACCGTATTCTTCAGAAAAATAAACAACTTTTATGGATTTTAGGAAAGAAAACTTGTTTTTATAAAAATCCTTGTTTGTGGTTAATTAATAAAAATAACCGAAAAATATTCTGTAGCTTTTCTCCATTCAACTTTCACAGTAAATAAATATTGTGTGACGTAAGAGAAGATAATGTATGCATGTAATACAGTACATGATCCTGGGGAGGATACGTTAACATGTTTTCCATACAAATGTTTGTTTTGGTCGAACCAATCTTGTATGATTTGAGGATCAAGAATACGCTGTACAGTCAACCAAAGTATGCGGATTGAAGCAATAAAATGAAAGACTTTCACAGATGTAAATGTACTTTTTATAAGTATGAAAAGCGATGAGAGATTTGAATATTCTATTTTAGACTATTGAGTGCAACTGACTACTGAGTTCATGTTGTTCCAGTCAAGTGTCTGGTCCCTATGAAAGTATAAGCAAAGAGCAACAGGCGTTATCAATTTACTCAAAGACTTTTAAAAGCAAGTTTGCAAGTTTGTTATATCCCGCTGACTGTACAGTGTACATTCGAGGAAAAGCGATATTTTTCGTGAATCTGATATGAGGGTAAGCTTATTAATGAACATCACGGTCTTGTTAATAATAAGATATTTAGCAGTTCATAATTCCGTTAAAGTAAATAAAAATATTTTTCAAGTAATTGTGTGTTCAGTTTTCAATTTGAATTGTCTTGAAGGATAGCGAACTGACGTGCATAATAATTGATTTCACTTCAACTGACAATTTTCACAGTATTGGCACATTTCGCGGAGAACATTACTGAATAATATAGTTATTTGTTGGTCTGATTACTCCGACGCCAATTATATATTAAATGCTGAATAAAAAATGATCTTTGGCTTGTTTTGCTTGATAAAACTTTTAAAAAAATGCATCGGCGGCAATATCTACCAAGTATCTGAAAACTGTTTTTTTTTGTCAGAATAGCTTTTTATATTCCATCATTTATTTATCAACTTGAATTCCAAGATAGTTAAAACTCCCCTTCGTACCAAACTTCGTTGGACGGCGTGTTATTAAAATATTACGACATTTTTATGACTAGATAGAAAGGGGCGTGGAGGGGGTGATACCAAATCACCCCTCTTCATTAGCCGACACGGGACTCGAATAGATAATATTGACAGAGATATACTTTAGTGAGATGGTGATTGGTATGACGCAAAATTAGAGGTTTTATTAATTTTGCGTGGCAAAACTATTGATACGTAATAAACTTTGAACTTTGTTTTGAATTCACGTGTGCTTTTATAAAGGAATGATAAAGTTTGTGCGAAGTTTCTTTTTCTTCATTAAAAAGGGAAGACTTCTTCGTTACGTCTGTATTAACTCTTTCTCTCTCTTTTTTAAAGGAATTGTAGATATAGACATAGATATAAACATGTTTTTGACATATTTTCCCCTTATCCTTCCCTTATCGCGATATATTCTATCTAACCAAAAAAGAATAATAAAAACAACATACAACGAACTGTATCGTACATAAGTTACGTTAACAGGCTTAATGAATTATTTTAATAACTCAAAACAATGATTAATAAAACACCAAGAATAATTAAAATTAGCTTAATTACTTGCGACAGTTGAGAAAGGTCGCTACTAAAAATAGACTTATTAAACTTCTTTTGACCCCAAGACCAGGGTCAAACTGCTATACATATATAACCGTGGTAGCATTTGGCCCCACCAGGCACGGACGTCTCAAGGGCCTGGCTTGCGGGACTTGCCACAAGCCAGTTGTAAGGTAAGATTGAGGCCCCCCAACTAGGCTACGTCCCAGTTCTTGCAACCCAATTGTAAAGTAAATAAATAAATATCAAATAAATAAATATTCCACAGCTATCACACAACGCCATCTAGTCCCAAGCTAAGCAAGGCTTGTGTTATGGGTAGGTACTAGACAACTGATAAACATACTTATATATTTCTAAATACATACATATTATAGATAAATTACACCTTAAGTAGACCAGATAGTTCTCTGATAGGTACAATTAGGGGGAAATTAAATCGAAAAATTTTGAACTTGAGCAGCCTATCTCATTATTTTTTTATACAGGTGGTAAAATCATAAAATGAGGGAATGTCAGACTCGTACTGATTACGATATACGGTGTTCCTTCAATTGCCCTTTACGACCCAGTCACGGTAACCGGCTTAGACACTTCCGCGAAAGCAGACCAGCCTTGAAAATAGAGATTTGAATTTTCTGAATGGCTTGTGGGGTGTTGCCCGGGCCCTTGTGCCCTAGTCCGACCCTGCCCAGGGCCACCGGAGAGAGTCCCCAGAGAGGAGCTTCACTTCTGAAGTTGTAACATTGTACTTAGTGTAACGACTCTTTGGGGAGCAGGTGACCTTTCTTAAAGCTGCCACAGAGACAACTTTATTTCCTCGTCTTGGAATTAAATTAAATAACTAGTCATTTTATTTGAAATACTAGCTTTTGCCCGCGGCTTCGCTCGCGTAGAATTTGGTCTGCCTCATTAAGTTACGTGACATTTTTTTTATGTAACTTCACATCGTACATCCCAGATTTCTAACTTCAAAATTAGTTTCCATACAATCTTTGAACACCTATACCTAATATTTAGAGGGAATCTCTTGAGGGTGGAATTATCTGAATTACTTTCTAAGTGCTCATTATTTTAGAGGGCCAAAGCCTGCCGGGGTCGCGGGATTTACGAATTACCGTGACCCCGGTACGTAAAGGGCTATTGAAGGACACCGTAGATTTTAGTCAGTCAAGTCTGACAGTCCCTCCCGCCCTGTCCTAGGTGGAAGGACTCATTTGATGATTTTACCACGATAAAAAAAAAAATAATAATAGAACTCTGCAAATTTCAAAATTCTACCAGTGGTTCCTTCATCAATCTTTACCTGTATGGTGTGTTTATAAAAAGTAGCCCTATGTCCTTCCCCGGGCTTGAGATTATCCTATCCAGCACAAACGGATTACCAAACACTGACTAATAAACAGGTCGGACCAATGTTACTTGCATTTAATCCCTACATAGTATAAAACAAAGTAGCTTTCTTTGTCCCTATGTATGCTTAAATTTGAAAACTACGCTCGGCGATGAGGCGTTTGCGAGCAATAGCGAATTGCTTGGATTGCATTGTTCGCCGCGACGCTGTTTCGCGCTCCGCCCGTGCTGCCGCCGCCGTTAGGCGCTCCGTTCAAGTCAATCATATTATCGTGATAACTTTTTAACTATTCGGCCAAATTACTTAGTGTGAAAGACAAAGTTTATCTAAATTAAATACTTCATGCGAGAAATGTATTCATTTTGATAAGAGTTTGATAATTATAAACTAACAACACCATCTATCAAGCATAGTGACAACTCGGATTATCTATCTATACTCCTTTCGGGCATTTTCTTTGTACTAAAAGTTTTATTATATTGATATTATTTTTTTCATACCTTTTTACTATTTATTTACTTTTTTTCCGATAAATAAAAACAATAACATGAACCGAACTCGTGTAACGATCGACATCATTGAGCGATCACCGCCATCTATCGAACATAAGGACCACTCGACATATAGTACTAATAGAATTATCTATACTCCGTTCATCATCTGCCTAGCCTTTTTCCCAACTATATTGAGGTCGGCTTCCAGTCAAACCAGATGCAGCTGGATATCAGTATTTTACATGGAGCGACTGCCCGTCGGACCTCCACAACCCAGTAACTGGGTAATACGATACCCCATGGTAAGACTGGTTGTCAGACTTTAGAGCTTCTGACAGTAACGAAACTGCCAAAGATCTTCAAATGACAGCCGGAACCAACGGCTTTACGTGCTTTCCGAGTGCTTTTTACCCATCCACAGACCAACCTCGGCAAGCGCGGCTTAACCCGTAAAAATATATATAATAAAAAACGATGGCTTTGTTATTTTTTATTTCATTGCTTTTTTTTGCCACTGACTTCCGAAATAAAAGTTATTTTGAAGATTATTTTACCATTTTTTGTGGTTCTTTTTGAAGGCGGTAATTTTTTTTTTTAAGTTTTTTGTTTTTCTTTTTTTAGTTAAAATATTCAACCCAAACTCTTGCCAAATACATAAGTATAATATAATCCGTAGCACTGGTAATAACATCCCTCATGTACACAATAAGATAATAAAATTCCCTATCTCAAAAACTACTGAACCGATTTTGATGAAACTTGCAGTACTCCCTAAGTTGAACGATACCTAGCACAAAAGAAAAAATTATTTAAATAGGACGTGAAGTTCCGGAGATATGCGAAGAATGAATCAGTCGATGCCTACTCCTTACTGTTAAGGAGTTGTACCTTCCATCATCAGCTCAGCTACATAAGATGATGATTACCATACGCAAGTACTTAAATTACTTCATAAGATTTACGACAAACGATGCGTGGGCCTATAAAATTTGAGGGTTACCCTCGATTCCTCCAAGATTCAATCATCAGATCCTGATTTGGTGACAATGGGATCATACGGGAAGCACCAGCTTTCAAACAAAAAAATAATCATGAAAATCGGTTCACCCAGTCGGTCGTAATGCGGTAACAAACATAAAAAAATGATAACCTCCTCCTTTTTTTGAAGTCGGTTAAAAACTATCCTATGTCCTTTCTCAAGTTCCAAACTACGTCTGTACCAAATTTCACACAAATCGGTTCAGTAGTTTAGGCGTGAAGAAAAGACAGACAGACAGACAGACAGACAGACAGACAGACAGAGTTACTTTCGCATTTATAATATTAGTTTAGATTAAGATTTTATAATGGGATTCTTATTTCACTGCTCTTAGTTATTTATAATTAATTTACAATTGGGGATTCTCCTATGTTTATCCAAATGCTTCTTTCGAGTGCCATTTCATACCAGCCATCGCAGTGACCGTCCAGGTCATCTCGCCACATCTTTTTGGGCTGGCTAAAGAAGAGACCTTTCCAAAAAATTTAGTTATTAACAAAAAAGGCATTAACTAGGCTTCAAAGTACTTCTCCAGATCTCTCGTAATTTAAACAAGTTTGGTTGTATCCACAGCAAACATTGAAATTGCACCTATATTTTTTGAGCTGTGTCTGTGCTCCAGCGCTATTTTTCTCGTCATATTTTCCTGCGGTATTTTTAGCTAACAAGCTAACTCTGTGCGTTTTATTAAATTTGCTAGCTAGTTTAGATGACGTTCAAACAAAGGTAAAATTCGATATTGACAGAATCTCTCACAACACACATATAAAGAATCGCATACTTTTTTTTATCGTGTTAAAATGATCAAATGAGTCCGCCCAACCAGGGCAGTGAGGGAGAGACTGTCCGACTTGACTGACTAAAATCCACGGTGTCCTTCAATAGCCCTTTACGTACCGGGGTCACGGTAATTCGTGAGTCCCGCGAATATAATTATCCTTTGGGAATAATAGGTACAACCTGGGTAAATATTATTACCATAAGGGTACTAAATAGCATAAACTTATGCCATTTTTTTCTAAATAAAATAAAAAATCAGATATTAGAGAATATAATAAATTATTAATTTCAACGAAAACATTTCTCTGAAATTCAAGAAAAAAGACCTTGCAATATTAATTAACTACTTCTTGCCAGCAGTTTCACACGCTAGAACTCGAAAATGATCCCACAGGAAAATCTGAATAAAAATATCCTATGTCTTAATCCAGCTGGTCGCGGGACTTACCCATTACCGTGACCCCGGTACGTAAAGGGCTTGTGAAGGACACCGTGGATTTTAGTCAGTACAAGTCTGACAGTCCCTCCCGCCCTGCCCTGGGTGGGAGGACTCATTTGATGATTTTACCACGCAAAAAAAAAAAAAAATGTCGTAATCCAGATAATAAACTATCTGTGTATCAAATCCGTTCAGTAGTTTTTGTGTGAAAAAGTAACAAACATCCATCGAAACAAACTTTCACGTTTATATTAGTTAAATTAATATTACTAGGATATCATATTGGATAACTTACGGTACTCCACCCCCAACAAGGCATCCCTGATGTACTTCCTGGAGAGGTGCTCACTGAGGGGCGTGTCTGTGGGGATGTCGATGACGGGTCCGCCTTCCAGCAACTGGAACACCAGGTACAGGTGGTCTTCTGCTGGGTCGTCTAGCACCTGGGGGAAATATTTAGAGGTTAGTAGGGGAGTAAGGCAGATACTAAAGTTGTGCCGGTGAGGGCAAAATCAGGTCCGTTCCAATGTAAGTGAATACATAACATCTCTGGCGAATTGTCAAACAATAGTGATCTATTCTGCACCAGCTTCGTACCGGTTAAAATTTCGGCCAACTCGCTGGATTTTCTGAAAACTTTCTTACATAAAAATCTACGCCCAGAGTCTGAATTTGTATTGTTTGCAATCCTTGTAACATATTAAATGAATAAAGAAATGCCCGTGTTCTATACACCTACCCCTTGGGAAATACAGGCGTAACGGCCCGAAAGATTTCAACAAATGAGAATTACTTTAGAACCTATTTACATTTTTCTTTAACCTTTTTAGGGTTCCGTACCCAAACGGTAAAACGGGGACTTATTACAATTAAAACGGGGACTAAGACTGTGATGTCTTCCGTCTGTCTCTGTCCGTCTGTCACCTGGCAGTATTCCATGAACCGTTTCAGTTAAAAATTTCACAGATGGTTAAAAATTTCACAGATGATGTATTTCTGTTGCCGCTCTATCAACAAAATAACAATGAAAAACAGAATAAAATAAATATTTAAGGGGGCTCCCATCCAACAGACACGTTTTTTTGCCATTTTTATAGATAACGGCACGGAACCCTTTTTGCGCGAGTCCGGCTCCCACTTATCCGATTTTTTTCTAAGTAATTATTTATTTATCTCCGAAAGCAAGCTAAAAGGCGAAAACAGTAAACACTGTCTTTAATATAAAAAGAAAAGAAAGTACATATATAGCGGTGTTATTTACCTTCTAATTGATGGAGTCAATATGGCGACGGGTCAGCTCTGAGTGAACAATTAGCAGAAACGACATCCTTATTGTGTTTGTCGTTCATTTCTTGTTATTAAACGTGGGGATGGGGATAGATTAATTGTAAGGAAATAGAGTTGATTGTTATTATTTTTACTTACGTAACTAATAATATTTTCGTCTTGATATATAAAAATTACGTCGTCATTAACGCCCTGATCTCCGCAAATAGCCAACCGATTACAATGAAATTTTGTAAATATTTGTGGCTTCTTTGAAATTGTGTTGATTTGGTGGAGCTATTGTTTATGTATTGCACGCGTAGTAAACCGGGACGGGTCGCTAGTAGTGCTTTTTTTTTTTAGCGTGGTAAAATCATTAGATGAGTCCTCCCACCCAGGGAAGGGCGGGAGGGACTGTCAGACTTGTACTGACTATAATTCACGGTGTCCTTCAATAGCCCTTTACGTACCGGGGTCACGGTAATTCGTTAGTCCCGCGACCCGCTAGTAGTGCTAATAAAAATAACTAAAACCCGACTACGAGAAAATCGCGCACTGAAAAGTATAAAATAAGAACAATATATATTTGACCGTGTAATAGCCGTGGTCGTATGCCACCTGTGGTTGTTTCAGACAATTTTTATTGGCTAGGTGGCAAACGACCACGGCTACCGACTACGGCAAAGCCAAAAGGAGGGTTCTGATTTTGACCGGTATGTATGTATGTATGTTCCCTATGTTTGTTTGTTCCCTCATAACTTCTAAACTACTTATCATTACATGATAAATGAGTCGTCGTATGCCACCTAGCCAATAAAGATTGTGTGAAATAACCGCAGGTGGTACGACCGACCGACACGGCTATTATTTAAAAAGTTCTGTAACACGGAAGATATAAAAAAAAGTATAATATTATAAGTTGTCCTATGTAGTAATAGATAAATTTTTAAAATTCTATAATTGGAATAAATATCGTTCAAATGAATATTGTTCTTGTTTTATACTTATCAGTGCGCAATTTTTTCGTAGTCGGGTTTTAGTTATTCTTAACTTATTTTTTTCCCTACACATAAACGCAGTAAATAGGTACGCTGTAAATAAAATACAGATATCATGTAATAAGGCTTCTGGTCCGTCAGCATCTATCAGTGAAACAATTTTCTCACCTCAACCAGCTTGACAACATTAGGGTGGTCCAGCTTCTTGAGAACAGCTATCTCGCGGTAGACTCGCTGCAGCGGGTCGGGCGGTGGCCCGGGGCCCGGCCTGCGCGGGGGGGCTCGTCCAAAGAGACCAGCGCGCCGCATCAGCTTGCGTTTCGAGAGGATTTTCATTGCCTGTGGAAGAATTTATATAGGTTAGGAATTGAGGATATTTTTCTTTTATCTCAAAATGGTAGTAGTTTCTACCATTTTGTCTTTGAATCACGTTGTGGTAAGCATAAGCATAATTAGCCTATAATGTGTCCGTTGCTGGAACACGGGCCTCCTCCTCTCCCGAGAGGGAGTGTAGTCAATGATGCCAGTACAGATCGGTTTTTGGTTCTAGGACATACGGTTTGATAACTTACGATGTATTCCTTTTAAATTTTGAGAGCAGTGATGATGAATTAAATTACAAAAACCAATCAGGCGTATTACGTACTTGGCTGATAGGTTCAAACTCACGGCCTTATACGATTTGTAAGTTGAGACCGTTGTGCCACCACTGCTCTCTTCTTTGTGGGTGAACCAATAAAAATGCATAGGTAAGTTTGCTCGCGCCCAGCCCTAGGTGAATTAAAGGGACTGTTAGATTCTCACTAACTAAAAATCCACCATATCCCTTCATTTGCACTTTCCGTTCCAGAGTCACGGTTACCTTACCCCTACAGGTCACACGACCCTAGCTGCATTTGTATGATTATATACAGGTTGAATTTTTCAACTGGGCGTGGATGGTTATATCCTAAACTATGAGGATCAATATCGAAAAACGTAGAAAGGAGACTCGAGCCGATTTTGACGAAATCTAAAACTGTATCATTGGATTTAAAAAAAAAAACAATAATTCTAGCCAGGAATCGAAGCCGCTGATTTTGGAAAAAAAAATCACACCCTGTATTATTACACCATTCGATAGTGTTGCTAATAAGGATCAAATTCTACGAAGTTATCTGTTTTTTTTAAACGTTGTCCCACCCCAGAAATATCTTCCTGCATCGTGTGTGCGTTTACAAACATAGAAACTCACATACACAAACACCCAGACCCGGAACAACTACTTGCAGATCATACAAATATTTGTTCCGTGCGGGGATCGAACCCGCGACACGCTGCACAACAGTCGATCGGTCAGCCACTGCGCCACCTGTGTTGTTAATTTTGACTTTTGTTTGTTTGTTTTTCACGTCAAAACAAACCACCCACAAGCCTAAATAGAAACAAAACATGAACAAACTCAGTACGCGTCATTACATTTCCTGTCGCGTCACTCGGAGATCGACGCCGTTCACATGAGCGCTCAACCTTTGACATTCAGCTGCATATTTCGTCTGCTTTCATTGTTTCCGCTTCAGACGGATGCTGTTATCTACTGAAGTTATCAGTTTATCTGTTTGTTTAGGTGTCACTTTTATTGCAGATAAGTATTTGTTTTGAAGATAAAAAGGCTCCGACGCAGAATGTCCACTTCTCAGAATGTCTCTTTCACAGAATGTCAACTTCGCAAAATGTCCCTTTCGCCGTCCCCTTTTAATCGTCAAATAAGTCCTGCTGCGGGGTGGAGTGAAAACAGGAAGGGATTCTCAGACTTTCACTCGTCTTGCCACAAGATAGTTAATAGTATATTGAACACTTTAAAAAAAAACCTTCAATGTCAAAACGACATTTCACGTTCATATAAGGGTTTTTTTGCAGTTACACTTTTTTTAGACAAGCGTCAAACAGATGTTTATCTTTTTGTATTAAGGCGGTAACTGACTTAAAATCCACACGGTTCCATTGGTTGGTTTGTGTTCCGGGGTCACGGTGTTCTTTTAAGACGGTCCCGCGACGCTGGCAAGCATTTGGTTGTAAGAGAGCTCTGTCAGTCTGCTGCGAGGCGCGCGTGGAACACGACGCGCTTTTTAACCGGGCCAGGGTCCTTGATCGGAAGACTAATACCTATTGCCACCAATTTTCTCATTAAGACTCACAAGTACCTAATTTAATGCTAATTAAGGTGTGCGTCGGGCACGCCGCAATCGCGGCGGTAAGACCCCTCCTTGAGGAGTGGCTGGATAGGCGTCACGGCGTCCTCACCTACCGCATGACGCAGGTCCTCACCGGACACGGATGTTTCGGGAGGTTCCTGTGTCTGATAAGGAGGGAGGAAACGCCTGGGTGTCACCACTGCGAAGATCGTCCGGAGGACACGGTGGAGCATACGGTGCAGGACTGCCCCGCTTGGGCAGAGCACCGCCGTGTCCTCACGACGGCGATTGGCGGAGACCTCTCGCGCCCGGCATTGGTCGAGGCCATGCTGCGGGGCGAGACGGAGTGGGAAGCGGTCGCCTCCTTCTGCGAAGCAGTCATGCTCGCGAAGGAGGAGGCGAGCCGCGTGAGGGGGAGGACAGCGACCTCCCTCCACCCCAGCCGCAGTGGTGGACGCCCACGGCGTCGGACGTCGCAAGACGATCTCCGGCCACCGTAGGCGCGGGCATGCGGGCGGCGAGTAATGGGCGACTCGCTGTCCGACCATGGACCATGCCCGGGTCGACGGCGCGTTGTGTTCCACGCGCGCCTCAAGGAGTGTCAGCACAATGACGGGGCCTGTAGAGGGCCATAGCCTGCCGGGGTCGCGGGACTTTCCCATTACCGTAACCCCGGTACGTAAAGGGCTAGTGAAGGACACCGTGGATTTTAGTCAGTACAAGTCTGACAGTCCCTCCCGTCCTGCCCTGGGTGGGAGGACTCATTTGATGATTTTACCACGCTAAAAAAAAAAAAAAATATTAAGGTGTGCGTAAATCTCCTTGTATTAGTGAAGTCGAATAAAATAGGTTGACTGGTAGAAAATGCCTTGTGGCATTAAGCCCGCCTATGTACCACTATTCGAACACGAAGTTCAACTAAATAAATACATGAAAGTTATATTTTCTTAGGTACCTAACAGGAAGGTCGAGCCGAAATAATTAAATACTCCTACTCATCTAATTATACAGAGTGGGTCTTCTAATCTTCTAATAAGGATCTATTTTCCTCAGTTATTTTGTGGAAATTGACGTTTGATGTATTACTACATGTTTATTTCTTTAATTACTTCATCGTTTTAGCCTACAGGGATATTTTGGCGAGTGGCTGGAATTGGAACTTACATGACCATCTTGTTTTTAGGCTCTGTAAGTGCAAATTCAAAAACAGGTTCGGAACAGACTGAATTTATTTAACAAAACTTCAAAGAATAGAGTCCTGAACTCTTTATGGCAAAAAATTTAAGGTTCCGTGCCATAGAGTAAAACGGGACCCCGTTACTAAGACTCCGCTGTCCGTAGTCCGTCTGTCTGTATGTCCGTCTGTCACCAGGCTGTATCTCATAAACCATGAAAGTTAGGCAGCTGTTTTCACAGATGATGTATTTTTGTTGCCGTTTGTTGCAACAAATACTAATTAAAATGATAAAATAGATACTTAAGAGGGCTCCCTGTATGGGAGCCCTCTTGACAGACATGACTTTATTGCCGTTTTTATAGATAATCGGTACATTTTTGTCCGACTCGCACTTCACCAGTTCTTTTTTAACATATTTGTTTTTTTTTTACTCACAGTCGCTCTACCGCCAAAAGATCCTTGCAGTTCAAGAAAGTTATTTTATTTTCGTTTTAATGTAACTTCTGAACATTAAGGGCAACTGGTGTCCTTAATTAAGGATGTTTCGTGTAATAATCATTACATGAACACTTCATAACAAGAGCAGAGCAATAAGAATATCTGTACTGTTATGAGGAACAGTGTGTGGAGTTCCTCGCCCTCTATTGAGGAGGAAGCATTCCCAAACCAGACGAGTGTTGTGGATATTACTATTGACTGACGGATTCTCGAGCATAATGGTAGGATTTTTGAATAACTTCAAAGTCAAAGTCAAATCATTTATTTCAATTAGACCATCAAAGAGGCACTTTTGAACGTCGATTATTAAAATTAAAGGAAATGGGATGGGAAGGGATTGATTTTACACCCATTCGCAAGGATAGGTTTGTATGGAGAAGAATGGGCAAGAAAACTCCATACATACTCTTTTTCAAAAATGCTTATTCTTACTTAATCTTCTCAAGCTCAAAGCTGAAGATATTTTTTTATTGGTCTCATAGAAAAATCTGATGCTATTAATATCACGCTTCGACCAATAAGTAATGTAAGTGTAGAATGTAATTTTCTATGTTTGTTTTGTAAACGCATCCACGATACAGGAGAAATTCTTAGTAGCTGGTGAAACCGCGGGGAATAGCTAGTCGCTAGATTTAACTGAAGAAAAATCTTATTTAAGTGTTACTATTTCTCGTACCAAATAACTTAGAAGCTAAGGTCCAATTTCCTGTGCACAGCACGAACATTAGGAATCGGTACTGCGTCGCTTTGTCAACTAGGACATACATAGCTTTTTGTGCGACGCAGACTCCTACGATTTACATGGCGCAGAAAAACTACGTCATTAGTATTACGGTTGCTACGTATAGACGCATATAAAGGTACCACAATCTGTCAAATTTCTTTTAATAGATTTTCAACCTTATCACAATAGTGGAAGGTTAATGTTCAATTGGTTTAATAAGACAGATTTGGGGAGGTTGACCTGCTGGCCTCTGTTTCATCTGGTATTTTAAGGGTAAGAGGAACCTAGGGTTGCGCTATTGATCGATAGAGTTGCCGCAATCCTGGTATGCAAAGGGCTATGGAACAGTGTGGAGTTTAGTTCGTAAGAGTGACATTCGCTTCAACTCCATCCAGAGTGCGAGAAATCATTCGATAATATGCTATATTACTCGAAAAGATATAATTTTTTTATTAAATCCGTATATTTTATTTTGTAACTACGTAAACCAAAACTGACGACGATACACCACTTCTAAAAAACACAAAACGTCACTTGGTCGGTATAATTTTACAAGCGTTGTGACGTCAACCACCCCCCCCTCCCGGAATCATTGTCAATATTCATAGATAAAAAAAAAATACGTGTTCCATTATTTTACATTATTCTAACTGACGGACTGAAGAGATTTTCAATTTCTTTATGTAGTAAAATACCCTCTTCTTACGCCTCAAAAAGGGTTATAAGGATATATACACATATAGACATACACGTAAAGTTCCTCAGCCTTCTTAGAATTTGAGTATCCTCTCACTAGACGGGTGATGTGTCTGGTAGGCTACATAGTTTTGAAATCGTGATGCAGGAATTTTAATAGTTCTTTACTCGGGTCGTAGTATATTAATTTTTCTTTGTTTATTGCCACTACAGTATCGATGGCTGTGGATTACATTAATAAAGAAAAATATACATAAATTTAAGTACTACTTTTAATTTTTTTTTTTAATGTAGCATTTAGGTATGTACGAGTAGTATAAAATCGTTGTTTAATAAATTCCCCAGACTAACTCCATAATTGTCACAGTAGTGCGTAATAGGTATTAATAAGGTTACTAAAGATTGTTGAAATGTAAAGAGATGAAACGTGAGCCAGGTCTTGGTTACCTGCATACATAATTACATCTAGTATTACTAAGCATTCTTATTTGCATTTTTTCTTAATTTGCTATCCATTTAGGATTAATTTTTATTTATCCTAAAACAACCGCATACAGCCTAATTTCTGGATTAAAGCATGGCTTATTTGGAAGTTTCAAAATAAGCTGTAGATAACACGTACCATTACTGTGATCTATTAAATCGGTACAATATTGTATCTTACTTAGCCCTTTTGAAATAGCAATCATTATGTTATCAAACACTCGTCATTTAATAGTCATTTAAAACAAAAACTCACGGTCGCGGGACTCACGAATTACCGTGACCCCAGTACGTAAAGGGCTATTGAAGGACACCGTGGATTTTAGTCAGTACGAGTCTGACAGCTCCTACTGCTCTGCCCTGTGTGGGAGGACTCATAAGATGATTGTACCACGTAAAACAAAAAAAAAACTCACGCCTTCGTCCCATATGATAGGGGTAGGCAGAAACTACAGAGCGCCACCTGCTACTCTTCATACATAATCCTTTCGCCTCATCCACATTCATACATTTGGTCATGCAAGCACGTCGCAAACATAATTATATTCTGGTGGTTTCTATAAAGACCCGGCTGAAATAAATTGCTCTTGTAATGTTAAAATGTTAATAAGGTACACTTACATAATGCGTGTCATCCTCTTCATTGTAGGCTAACTTGACGATCCCGTACGAGCCCTGAAACAAGTTCACGTAACTTTCAGCTTATTAGCGGACTTAACTAAATTATACTTTTAGTATAATTAGTGGTTGCCTGCCGGCTCATGTACTTGTGTTACAGTACTGGGGTCAGTGACCTGTGTGGTGAAACAGAGGGAGAGAAATTGAGGTTCTTATTTTCCAGGTTGTAGGAATCATATTTGATTTTCAGAGTAGAAATGTATGTTATTTTAAATAAAGTTGGGTAACGATTAGTATCATTATAAATTATCTTCAGATATTTTGTTGTTGGTCTGTTGCCATTGTTCCTTGATTATGTGGTACTGCTAGGCAAAAGCTATCCTATTCTCCTTCCGAGCCTCTGTGTCTTTTACAGTCTCCGACCATGTTTTTTTTTTCATTTTTAATTCTTTATTGTTTACCATTTTTGTGATTAAATCAAATTCTTGAACTAACATAAAGACATAAATATTAATGAAACTATAAATAAATAAATAAACATTCCACAACTATCACACAACGCCATCTAGTCCCAAGCTAAGCAGAGCTTGTGTTATGGGTACTAGACAACTGATAAACATACTTATATATTTCTAAATACATACATATTATAGAACTATAGAAATGTGAAATATGTCTGTCCATGTTTATCTTACAAAATGAGATTGTTATACATCTTTCGCTGTGGTCTATCTCGACGGCGATGCTTCGTTCAAGTGTTCAGTTAGTGGTTATCTTTACCCATATTTTCTTTTATTTGTGCAGTGTGCTCTACTTCTGTACAATCTTAGTTTTTTTCTGCCAGAAATGTTTTAAAGGTTCTAAGTTTGCTATGGGACCAACCCTCAAAAATACTAAAAAAATAAAGCAATTCCCTACGTTCAAAATATTTACATAGCACATAATGTACGAGGCAGCTGTTTTTTTATGATTTCAGGCTTGTTCTTAATAAGACTGTAAGTTGTTAATTACAATGAATAATTCTATCACAATACAAACCCTAAAGCCTTTGTCAAACAGACAGGCGTGGCGAATGCGAAGCGAGGTGTTTTTATTTGTAATGTATGGAATTGTTTGAATCCAGTCACATAGAAAAGCGAAAGCGATCCGATAGCGTGACCGAACTATCGGACTGACGTCTCGTATCGGTTCGTTATCGCTTCGGACTCGCCTGTCTGTTTGACAAAGGCTTTAAAACGTTTCTTTTTGAGATGGAATTTCTTTTGATTCTAGTCTATGGCAAAGGTGACAGAGACAAAGCCTACGATGGAGCGAGCTTACCCAGAAGCTGTTTACTCTAACTTTGAAGAGAATCGGGTTGTATGCGTTCGGGAACACAGACGCAGGTAGTGAGTCCCACTCTTTTGGTGTGCTTTTTATGAAGGAAGATTGAAAGCTAAAAGAAAACCTAAGGTTGTTAACCTATTCTAAAAGGTTGCCCAACAAACCTGTCCAATAGGCTCCAGCAACCTGTACTGGTTAAGCTGCACGTAGCCCGAGGCCTGCGCCAGGGAGACGCGCCGCGACTCCCGGGGCGCCCGCCGCGGTCGAGGGGAGCCCTGACCACTGCACTCCGCCGACTTGGCCGCGTGCGACCGTAGCAGCGTCGAGCGGTCGCCTGTCGCTGGGTATGTGGACAGCCTAAGGGAGATAGCATAAGGTTAGTTGAAACAAATAGGTAAATAAGTAATAAGACCACTTAACGTAAGTACTATCAACCAACTCTCCCACCGATGAGCTAAGTAGACGCAAAGACGGAGCAAAGCTTTGACAAGGTTTGTCTAGATCATGAGGTTATGAGGATATCGTAAAAATCACTCAGAAAATCGGAAAGTATGGCAGAGAAGGGGACGCTTATTATACCATGGAGTGGGTTATTTTAAGCTGAAATATTGACTGGTTACAGGCTACCTCTGAAAAAGTGTAAACTAATTATCCAATCACTTGTTTAGTAGCGCCTACACTCTACAGTTTAAGGGAACTGTTTACAACCACTATCTATGCCGTCAATGTGGCATAGTTCTGGTCAAAGCTAATTTGAATTTTAATAATTGCTATGGGAATCATCAACACGTTGAAAAAGAAGAAAACTACCAGCAAAAAATAGTTGCTATACTCCACATGCATAACTAATCTACGTCTAAAATATACATAGTTTGTAACTTATCCACACATGTACACACATAATAACCGCCTAGTGTATTCACATAGTATGAGGAGACCACAAATTGATCGTTACACAATTTGTGGTCGAACTGTGCACGCGATAACGCGTACCACGACCTAATCGTCTTGACACTTGCACTATTTACTGACTGCCACAGAATGTTGTTATTATAACTAATAGAACGCACTTTGTGATTAAACTTCAGCTTTATGATAGTAAATTGTATGGTGTACCTGACGATTAATGGACATAATATTTAATCACTTTTGTAGTTATTAATTTATAAGGCCTGGTATAATATAGCATGGATATAAGTTTAACAGAAATAATTTACCATGAGTGATTGTTCAAGGGCGTTTAGTTAAAAAAAATACACGCAATATACAATATTTTTTATTAAATAAGCGGTAGTGCCAAGAATACTTAAAAAAATATGTGGAAAAAGTTTATTACATTTTATGCTATGCCATACAATTAATAATTATAAAATTATACTATGCTTGTAAAGTGCGTTCAATTAATTTTAATCACATTCTGTTGCCTATGTGTCCATTTGCCCTAATGGCTTCAATGATCTTAAAAGCCACACATGTGTATGGTGATCTAGGTTAACACTCGAAGATTATCATTTTTTTTGTAAAAAAAAGGTTGCTGTTGATTTTATAGCAACACAAAAGCAAGCCTACAAATATAGGGAAAAAAAATGTACAATTACGAGTATTGACAACCTCCTTATTTTTTATTCGATAAAAAATATACCTAGACGTAACTTAATACTATAACAACCATTCACAAATAACAAATTGCCAAGTCATTATGACTTGATACTCGTCTGACAATACAATTGCAAGTAATTATTTTTTATAGTGCGTACAAAAAGTCTCGACACTTGAACATGACCCTATAATGACCATTATTAAAATGTCTGGCATTTTTTTGTGGTCACAAATAGGTGGAATCATTAATCTCTGTTGTTTGGAGATGCTCGACAGAATTGTAAAAACATCCTTTGAAATAAAATCTTTTGTTAAAACTTGACTGTACTTGATACTTGTGCGGATGGTCATAAATTATAATCTTCTGGGCTTGTTCGGGGGCAAAAACATGGGGTGGTTAGGTGACAGTCTAATAAACGATCTGAAGTCTCACGTTACAGGCCAAAAGGTGAAAGGTCCAGAGGAATGACGAGCTTTGGTAACAGGCTGATTACATAACGGTGTATAAGTTTTAGACTGACGTTACTTCCTTATTAAAACATGAAACAACAGAACTTCAAATAACTTAGAATATGATGTTATTTTATAAATCTTGCCTTTAAGCCTTTGTCAAACAGACTGGCGAAAGCGAAGCGTTTCCGAAGCGATACCGAATTTTTATTTGTAATGTATGGAATTGTTTGAATCCAGTCACATAGAAACGCGAAAGCGTGACAGAACTATCGGACTGTCGTCTCGCTTCGGTTCGGAAACACTTCTGACACACGTCTGTTTGACAAAGGCATTGGAGTGCTTCTCGCATTAATGGCTTATACAAAACCATTGTAAAACTTTTTGAAAATCGAAAATCCTAATAAGTAAAGTCTATAATTGCCATCCCATCTAATAGAATCCGGGCAAATATGACCGTTGATAAGTTTGCGCTGGATTATTTTGGATAATAACCTCACTCCACATGTTACGGGCTTACGAGGGTTAACATGTCTTACCCTTTTCTTTCCTTATTTATTTAGTAGGGTACAGTAATGTTGGTCAAGTCGTAAAGGTAGCGGGATGTCGAGGAAACTAGATGTCAAACATGTTGGTTGTTGTTATTGGTACACAAACTAGTAACAAGGGTAAATAGTGTTGAGATTCTACGAATCGAATTAAGTTGGGTTTTACTTTAAATCTAGATAATATCTATTATTCTTGCATTAACTTCAATTCTCCAGGTTATTTCTAGGTTTCTCCAAGTTTGCTAACAAGTAATCAGTGTCTAAACTTATAAATGACAGAGTTGTGTGGGTAGCTACGTATTGGTCGGATGCAATTTGAGTACATTGACACACAAAGAAGAAGAAGAACTTATAACTGCGTGTATTGCCTGGGCCACTTCAGATTAAATTTTCTAAACTTTCTCGAATTAAAATTGTTTCCTTGATATTACGTTTTTTACAAAAGTATCGTGTGTTCCATACCTGTCGCCATCTGGTGTCTGCCACCTGCTCCTCTCATGTTCTCTGTTGCCACCGTTAGACACGTCCACTGCTGAGTGTCTGCAACAATACAATAAACAGGTTACATTCCATGACGAAGTATAAACCTCAAGGGTTTAGACAGATGCACTCCATCCCGGATTAAATGGACATCGACGTTGGAACTGCAATTTAGCTGTTATGTTGGAGCATGATGCTGTTCATTAACTTTCCCTCTGAAGTCTGAAAAGATGACGAGAACCAGTACAAGTTTTGTCTTCTAAACTTTACAGACAGCTGGCCTGTTGGCAGAGACAAACGTCGCGTTACTTTATGATTTGATAATCAAGACACATATCACTATATATGTATTAAAGTTACTGTTGTTTTCCTCAAGAATAACCGTTTTTTGGCATGTCCGATGTGACTGTGTTCGTCTCTATACACTTGTATATACAAGATTTTCAGGATGATCGGTTCAGTGGCTTAGACGTGAAAAGGTAACAAACAAACTTACTTTCTTTCGCATTTATAACATTAGTTAGAATTGATTGTCTGTAGATTTGTCATTTACGGATAAATAAAGAAGAAATATCCATAAAAACATTAGAAAGAACGACATAAACGTGCAACTCAAACCGCAACTCCAAATTTATTATTACATCCAAAAAGTAACAATATCTCTCCGTGTTCCTCTCAATGTGTGGTGTCCCAACATTCACATATTAACTCGGTAGCACGTGCGACTGAATTAGATTCGCTTACATGTTACTTATACAAAGGGGACAGGCAGAACTGTAGGAACGTGACGAAAATAAGTGATTACTTGGACGAATTCTGGACAGTGTATGTCATGTTTTATAATAATTTACGGAGGTTGTATTGTGGTCATCCTGGGCTTGATTAACTGTCTCTTTGGTCTCGTGGTCGCAAGCGCGGCTGTTGTCGGTTCGATTCTCGGGTCGGGCATAAAATGCTATTGGGATTTTATACTACCTTTTCTGTAACAAGTAACCCGGAGTTTGAAAGTTGGCTGTATATACCTCGTGGTTCGGAAAGCACGTTAAGCTGTTGGTCCTGCTCCCTGATCTTTCTCCGGTCATGTCGGATTGACGTCCCATCGGATTATGAGAGTAAATGGAACAGAGATGGCTCCTAACAGGGATCGCTCCTTCGCACATATTTATGCACAACAATATCTCCCGCAGATGGCTAGAGAACTGTATCTAATCTCCATACCGATAAATACTTCGTAAACATAATCAATCAATGTTACCACTGTCATTCATTTATTTTAGCTATTATTTAATAAATAAGAAAACTACAAAGGCTTTCAAAATCTAAATAATTCACATTTAAAAAGTGCGAACAAAAGCTTTATATAACAGACACCTGATGTTTTAATACCGCGCTATATGATGAGAGCGCTTTATTCTTAGCCTCTCACTGCCAGACATTGATACAGCACGTAGGCGAGGATTTTGTTACATGTTGCTCTTGCATTAGAGGAGTAGGCAGGGATGTAGGTGACTGGTAGATAAACAAACATCTTTGTTAGTACGTGGGATTCGATGGGATAAATTCAATTTGCGCCGAGTGTTTTATTTTATGGTCTACTAGCACTTTGCCCGCGACTTCGTCCGCGTGGGTTCCGTACTTTCCTAATTCCCCCTTATCACCCCCTTAAAGGTTAAATTTCCAAAAACCCCTTCTTAGTGCTCCCCTACATTACAATAGGAAGCCGTGTGCAAAATTTCACATTCCTAGCCCCAGTAGTTTCGGCTGTACGTTGATATGTCAGTCAGTCAGTTCTCCTTTTATATATAAAAAAAATAAAGATGTAGGATTGTAGGTAAAAAAAAACAAAATAAACAACACAATAGGGTAGTTTATTGCATAAATAAATTGAAAATCTGTTTAGTCCGTCCATTGACGGCAATTTTTGTTAACCATTGTTAACAAAAATTGCTTAACTGTGCTGTAAGATGCAGTCTTTTTTGGAAAATCTTCAAATGTGTCCTACCGTAATGGGTGGAGCGGAAGGGAACTGAAAAAATATTAACCTCATATTTTTCAGTTGCACTTTCCAACGAATTGGAACTCATGATGACTACCTACTCTAGATTTCTTTAAACGTTTTTGTGACTTAAAGTAAACATGTACTATGACGTTAATATGGTGAAAAAAAATAGTTCCTTGTTCTTACACTAGAGGCGTTTCTACATATTCAATACAATAAACGCCACTGTAACTGTATTGTATGATAAAGCCTTAGGAGTTAACTGCACCGACCAGTACAGATCCTGTCTGTACGGACAACCTGCTTCTGTATAAGACAAGAGAGAGCCAATATAGTTAAGACGACACGTTCAATCCATTTAACCAGTCAGTTAAAACTAACCTACGAGATTCCAGTCAGTTTACTGTTGTTTTACGACCGCTCTGTGTGCTCACACCCCGACGATGTCGTCGTAAACATATTTGAGAATCAACCTGGATTTATAGACGAAAGGTTTTAAGTCTTGGAGCTAATTTCCGGATTTATTTCTTGATACCAATTGGTTGTATGACCAGATGGATGAATGTGGACGAAAGGAGTATGTAATGGTCGTAATAGTTGGGTATGCGGACGGCGAGTAAAGGGTAGCAAGTCGATGGACCATGCCTGGGTCCACGACGCGACGTTTTCCAAACGCCTCAAAGAGCGTTTACCAATCTGCCGGGGTCCCAGAGAGAGCCAAATGCCTGTCGTGGTCATGGGACTGTAAACACGTAACCAAGGCCCTGGAACGTAAAGGGAAATTGAAGAAAAACGGCGGATTTTTAACAGTACGCGTCTGACAGTCCCTTCCATTCCCCACACAGAGAGGGGACTTATTTGATGATTTTACCACCTGGAAAAAAAAGGGGTTGTGGCAGGTAGCGTTCTATGGTTTCTGTCTACCCCCACGGAAAAAAAGAGTGAGTGAATGAGTGAGTGAAAAAAATGAGTGTATGCTTGTAATTTCATGAATGTCGAAGTACAGTACATGGTGTTAATCATGTTAAAAATGCAAATGAGGACACAAAAGGAAATTTTTATATCGCAACTAATTATGACAGTTCTCCGCTAGTGTTGACCAAAACCAAACAAATTGCCGGCACTAGGAAATTGTGGACACGGCTCTAGATACAAACACATAATGCTCCTTTGTGTAAAACAGATGCGCACGCGCCTTATACGCTTTAGTTGGTAATCTCACAAGGAGTACAGTCATAGCTTGTTATTGTTCACAAACAAGTAGTTACTAAACCAAGTGTCTATGTTATCAAATTAGTGGCAGTAAATAAACTGTACGTATTTGTGCAATGCAGGCTTTAACACAAACAGTAAATATTTAGACAACGCAGTTAGTTTAACACTTAAGGTTGGAAATCGGGTAAGTGATTTCCGACAATAATGAATCATCATTTTCTTGGCATTTATCTCATATTATTTATGGTTGGCATAACACGTTTTCTTCTTCTTCTTCTCTGTCAGATGTCACAGCATTATTTACTCCTTCCGTGTTTTCTTTGACCTTCCACTTCATCTCCATCCATCAACATTCATACCCATCACTCCCTTATGCCTTTGTCAAACAGACAGGCGAAAGCTAAGCGTTTTCGATACCATACCGAAGCGAGACGTCAGTCCGATAGTTCTGTCACGCTATCGGATCGCTTTCGCTTTTCTATATGACTGGATTCAAACAATTCGACAAAACGTCACGCTTCGCATTCGTCACGCCTGTCTGCTTGACAAAGGCTTAAGTCACATATGTATATGAGTGTCTAACTTATGACATCACAAATGAACAGGTAGCCACAGTGAATATTATTCATAAATAAATAAATTATTTTAAAGGAATAACTAGGTACGCAAAGTTGGTTACGTCGCGTGCCGTAGAAAGTCGGCTACGGCGTAGCAGCACGGTGTAGGCTGTTCGCTACGCTGCTGTAGCATGCTACGTCGCGGCGTAGCATCTATCCTATGGACTCAGATAACACATACATACGCCATAACGGACTAAGCAACGTTACCTTCACTACTCAATGTTTATTTCTTACTCCCATATAACAAGATTTGTTGTAAGATTTAGAATTCTCAAGGAAGGAACAACAAATACAAGATTAAGGTTACCTGGAACGAATGTGCAAAGTATAAACCTACAGTGAGGGTAATCGCCTAGGCGCTGTTGAACTTTAACATGGTTGTATTTAAATTTGATTTTCTGTGTATTAACAGACTACAATTGATTTGTAGTACACAGTTTTACTGTGTGTACATACGAGATTTTTTATACGAGATTTTTTAATACACCGAATAGTGTACTATAAATCTATTGTTGGTAGGTACTGAATTATGCATATTTGTTTAGCAACGAAAATTTGTGGTACATATGTGAACAGACAGTGAAACAAAGGTTTTATAGAGTTATGGATTTGGTGGAAGGTTGTGAAAAGCTGTTATATATATTTTTTGGATCTAATCCAAATTAACGCCGTCATGTTGTTTAAATTCAACAAGATAGCTAAAATTTAATAAAAATGCATTATAATCATTCTTCCCATGTTGTTAAGAGCGATACTGAATGTAGTTTTTTAGTTTCATGTATCATGTCCCTTTACTTGTTTAACAGGAACCTAAACATTATATAACAGACCTGCTGTAAAGTTTTAATCAATAGCAATAAAAATAGTCATAAATTATCTTCAGATTTAAACTAAAAAAATACCAACATCATTCTTACAAATACCTCATTTATGTTACGATAGATGTTATTATAATTTCTTCTTCTTTTTAGATTCTTTATTTAAAAATATACTAATGTTTTAGACGGCACGTTTGGCGCAGTGGCTGAGCAATTGGACTCATGCGCTATGTGTCGCGGGTTCGGTTGCGGGCTGTCTATGTGTTGGACCAAGAACTATCTCAAAAGTGCATCGCAGCCCTGGAACGCAAAGGGGATGTGAAGAAATAAAGTGGTTTATAGTCAGTAATAATCTGACAGTCCCTTCCAAATTATTACACACAATAAAATATGTCTGTATGTATTAGAGGCAGTTACCCATCCACCTACTGACCTGACAGGCCTGATGGTCTAGTGGTTAGTGACCCTGACTGCTATGCCGGAGGTCGTGGGTTCGATTCCCACCTAGGACAAATGTTTGTGTGATGAGCACGATCATTTGTTCTGTGTCTGTTTATCAGTTGTCTAGCACCCATAACACAAGCTCTGCTTAGCTTGGGTCTAGATGGCGTTGTGTGATAGTTGTGGAATATTTATTTATTTATTTATTTACTAAACTGGGCACGTACAGAAACCCTAATAATAATTCAGTTTTTTCCATAAATAAGTAAAAAAATACAAAAGCCGTAATAGTTCTGTTAATTGCGATACAGGTTATATATTGAATTATGTCCAAGCACGCAGCCAATCAGATCGCTTTAACATCAATAATTCAGGACAATCGACTGCTAATTGCCGTGCGCCATTACTGACGCATTAGATGGATTGCTTCCCACTCGTGGGAATTTGATTATTTTGTAGTGTATACTAAATTACTGACAAATAAACATGAGACAAAGTTATTAATGGACATGTTACTGGTATTACAAATCAATCATCGTGTTTTAATGAGAGTATTTCTATTTTTGTATACAAACATTTCAGTTTTGTTTACTAAATATGTACGTTTTGAAATAATATATCAAACGATTATAATGAATTCCCTGCCGGGTTCTGTATTTTCTGATAGCTATAACCTTGGGGTCTTCAAGTCAAGAGTGAATTACTTCTAGGCAAGCGCTCTACAGACGAATAATTGTTCTTTCAGGGTCGCGGGACTCACGAATTACCGTGACCCCGGTACGTAAAGGGCTATTAAGAGTCTGACAGACCCTCCCGTTCTGCCCTGGGTGGGAGGACTCATGTGATGATTTTACCACGTAAAAAAAAGGCAAGCGTTCTTCACCGTCAACCACATCATGGTTTCCCATCGGTCGGGATAGTGTTCAAACGCGAAACTTGAAACCCGAAACCCGATTTAGCACAACCTAAACTTTGGGAAAATAACTTGTTGGGAAAATAACTTGGTTCCTAACATTATTTTAAGCTGTTATTAGACATTTCATTTGAGTGAACAGCTCACACGAATTCACTCGCCTCTCGTATTATTTTTGCATTTCACATTAACTTTTTATTTACTGTGTGAGACATTAAAAATCAATATAAAATAGAGCGTCTAATTTCTGCAATGCAGTTAAGGCTAATTATTTCGCTTAATAGTTTGCCTTTAGCCTATACATTAACTATAACAACTATTATAAACATTAATCATTTACTTGACACTAATACATAATGAACTAGTCTGAACCGATGGCACTCTACAGTGGTTGCCACCCCACTTATATGTATCATTACCGATAAGTGTTATATAAAATGATTTGCATGAATATCTATGCATATCATAATGAAAGTCCCAAAAAGCTGTCTGTCTGTGTGTAATTGATTTTCTCTAAAACTGTTTTTACTAAAAGATAGTGCAATTCTTGCAATTCTTGCAATTCTAGTGTTATTGGCCCCGTCTTACGAGTTCTTGGTCGTGGGTTCGAACCCAGTCAGGCGCATTACTTTCTTTAATTTATTTCATCATCATTACTCTCAAAACGGTGAAGGAAAACATCGTAATAAAAACTGGCATTTCCTAGAACCACTGACATCTACCAACCCGCACTGTACACGCGTGGTGGGTTATGTCCCACATCCTCATACAGAGAGCAAGCCTGTGTCCCAGCAATGGGATCATTTATAGGCTGATGATGATGAGTGCAATTCTTGAGGAAGGTTTATGTAAATTGACCGAAATATAACGATTACTGTTAAGAGGTAGCGCGGTCGCCCGCCGGGGTCGCGGGACTCAGAAATTACCGTGACCCCGTTACGTAAAGGGCTATTGAAGGACACCGTGGATTTTAGTCAGTACGAGTGTGACAGTTCCTCCCGCTCTGCCCTGGGTGGGAGGACTCATTTGATGATTTTACCACGATAAAAAAAAGAGGTCGCGCGGTCATAAAAATCGCGCCTGTTAGCTTTACTCGCGAGCAGTAAAGTACACTAAAGTTTTGTACCAGAGAATTATAAGGACTAAGGATTAAAAAATATACTATACAAAAGTCGCGGTCAGAAGCTAGTTTTATATATGAATATGGGCAACGTGAAAATGTACTGTAATCATAGCTTGCGGGCCGACAGCCGCTCATAAAAATTAGCATACAAAGTGATGTGGGGCATAATTATATGATCCTGATAGTGGTAGCAGATTTTGTTGTTAGGTTGTAAGTGTGCCAGTGCAGGATATGAGGGCCAGGGTGAGCATATGGTGAAGAAAAATCATTTTTATCTCTTTTAATGAATGTCCTCCGGTCTAGGGTTACGGGGAAACGGAGGGATCTTGTAAGGGAGTAAAACGACTTAGATTTTCGCTCGCACACTTGTGGCGGAACTTGCCCTGTGTCTAACGTGTCGAAGACCTACTTTATAAAAAAATTAAATATGAATGTAGATTCACTGCGAATAATTAAATTAATTTATAGCGAATTATTTTCCAAAGAAAGGATTTTTTTTAATTGAGACTGTAGCCCCCTTTTTTAAAATGAGACTGTCAGACTCTTACTCACTAAAATCTACGGTGTTCCTTAAATAGCCATTTACGTTTCAGGGTCACGGTTACCTTGTGTTTATTAAAGTTTGTTCGGAAACTTTAATAGTTTTGGGGATTGGGAGATTTTATTATGATACACAGCTGTAGACAGTACTTTTTTCCTTCTTACATATCGAAGGTATATTGTTGATATTTTTTACCGATATTTCGAACCAAGCAAGCTCCCATACATCAAAGTAACTCAGTAAGCTTAAAAGGGTTCACGTGGGGACGCGTTATGTAATAATATTATTGGTTTATTGGCTAGTATCGATATAGTCTACACGTGTGGCGATATGTAGGGTCAGTTCATAAACTCAGGTGATGCGACTGGTCTCAAGGGACACTTGCTTCACGAGGACCAAGTTACGGACACTCGAGGTGTTTTGTAAACAACTTTTTCTGCAATTTAAGCATGTAACTTTTGTTCCAAAGGTTTAATTGGACTGTTAGGCCTATATCACATTAATAAAAAGTACTGCAGTGCAGCGCCATCTGTTTCAAATGAAGAAGTACCACTTTTAATCTTACAGCGATCGGTCTGAACTCTTGATGAACATTGATCGAGCAGCTCATAGCTGTTTCCAGTGTGAACTGTCAATGAAATAATGTAAACATGTTTCAGTCCAGTTCAGCTGGATCAGAATAGAGCACGTTTCTATTTTTCAATACAGTGACGCTGGATCCAGTTACTGACCAACAAACCAGCTTTAGAATAGCCGGACAGCATCTGTCAGGCAGCACTCCCGTCTGATCGGAAGATCCTGACTTTTCAGGGAGTATCGAGGTTACAACTTAAACACTCTCCTTTCTCATTACAAGCCTGTTGGTCTAGTGGTTAGTGACCCTGACTGCTATGCCGGAGGTCGTGGGTTCGATTCCCACCCAGGACAAATGTTTGTGTGATGAGCACGATCATTTGTTCTGTGTCTGGGTGTAATTTATCTATTACATATAATAAATCTGTAGAAGGGTCAATTCTGTACATTGAAAATATTGAAAAAATAAATAGCGGGGGGTGTTGCTGGATCGATACCAAACCCAAATATATGATTAGAAAAATTTTTGTCTGTCTGTCTGTCTGTCTGTCTGTTTGTGCAGGCATCACGTGAAAACTATCGGTTCGATTTCGATGAAACTTGGTATAATTATTCCTTATTATCCTGGGCATAACATAGGATACTTTTTATCCTGGAAAAATACGTAGAAAAAAAATCTTATTTTTCAGTTTTATTCATAGAGTTGTTCTGTAGAACCGCGAACACACGTTGCATTACCCGCAGTGGATTCAGCGCCGTAATATTTATAAGATGTCATTGTCAGAGTTACTCAAAATGGGGAAATAAACCATCCACGCGAAGACCGACATCCGCGCGGACGGAGTCGCGGGCGGAAGCTAGTCTATAATATGTATGTATTTAGAAATATATATGTATGTTTATCAGTTGTCTAGTACCCATAACACAAACTCTGCTTAGCTTGGGACTAGATGGCGTTGTGTGATAGTTGTGGAATATTTATTTATTTATTTATTAATATTGTATCAGGGTGTCAGCTATTATAGCAGGGTAGCAATTACTGGAGCAATAACGATAATAATACTCAGCTGTACATTATGGTGCGAATAAAAGAGATAGAATATTTTAGGATTACAACGTTAGAATAACTTTTTGGAAAATATTTTTAGACATCTTAATCCTAACTAATGTTACAATAGGTATTTACTATTTTATTTTATTTATTTAAGGTCATTAGCGACCACAGTTAACAATACATTTATTTGAGTACATACATTAATTAGGTTACATTCGAAATTTATAAAATGTATGGATGATTGTTACGCTTTCACACAAAAAACTTCTAAACGAATTTGAACAAGCACATATATTTAAAATAAATCTCGATAGTACAGCCATAAAGGATAGGCTATATCCATAAGTTTATAGTTATAAAGAGCACTTTAAACCTACCTGGTTTACTACTAAAAACAAATACGAGAGCAAATCTGTAACGTGTTTCAGCGCACAAAGCAGCTCTTTTCTGCAATGTAAATCTCAATGTAACTCACAGAAGTAAAATTTACGGAATTGCAGCACAAACCTGCAGGTTGATTACTGAATTCCGTGAAGCTGTGTCGGAATGACAAGTTGCATTCTATTTACTGTGATACCAGAAGGATGGGGGATTGATTAGTTGCAAAGTTTGTAGGCGACTTCTTCCTAACTTGTGAATTGTGAAAGTAATGAAACTAAAAGAGAAAGAAAATAAATAAAAAGAGGGATGGTGAAGATTTTTGGTAGTGGTAAATGTTGGTCGCGGGACTCACGAATTACCGTGACCCCGGTACGTAAAGGGCTATTGAAGGACACCGTGGATTTTAGTCAGTACGAGTCTGACAGTCCCTTCCGCTCTGCCCTAGGTGGGAGGACTTATTTGATGATTTTACCAGGATAAAAAAAAAGTGGTAAATGTTGTTAGTTATAATGTTCATATACGAGTCTGTGTGGTAGACAATGTTTTATTTTTTATCGTGGTAATAACATCAAGTTGTTCTCTCCGCGTCCCGCCTCCTCCTTCACTAGTATGACTGCTTCGCAGAAAAGGTGACTGCTTCCCATTCCGTCTCGCCTCGCAGCTTGGATTCGACTAATGCCGGGCGCGAGATGTCGCCGCGTATCGCCTTTGTGAGGACACGGCGACGGTGCACTGCCCAAGCGGGTAAACTGCACCGTATGCATCACCGTGTCTTCCGGGCGCTCCTCACAGTGGTGAAATCCAGGCGTTTCTTCCTTTCCAATCAGACACAGGAACCTCCGGAAACATCCGTGACCGGTGAGGACCTGCGTTAGGTTAGGTTATGTTACGTAAGGTGAGGATGTCGTGACCCCTTTCCAGCCAGTCCTCAAAGACGGGTCTTAACGTTGCGAATCCGAGAAAATGTTTTTGCTTAGATGAATATTGGTAAAGGTGTAGTCAAACACAGTGGAACGAACCCCGGATTAAAGTGCAGACACCGGAATTTTATACATAACTAGCACTTTGCCCGCGACTTCGTGCGCGTGGGTTATGTACTTTCTTAATTCCCCCTTTTCACCCCCTTAAAGGTTAAATTTCCAAAAACCCCTTCTTAGTGCTCCCTTACATTATAATAGGAAGCCGTGTGCAAAATTTCACATTCTTAGCCCCAGTAGTTTCGGCCGTACGTTGATATGTCAGTCAGTCAGTTCTCCTTTTATATATATAGATGTATGTACCTATTAAAATATCATTCAAATTTCGGTACTCCGGTGTCTAAATTCAATTCGCAGTTCATTTCATTCAATTTGCTTAAACTAAACTACTTAGATATATGTATGAGAATATCTCATATCTTATTAAGACTATAAATTATAACGCAACTGGGAGAGATTATTTACATAAATAAATAATATATAGCTACAAGAATCTATTAAGTTTATCCTACCGAATTACAACCAGAAAATCTAACTCGTAAGCTTAAACAATTTAATGATAAATTACTCCGCAATTTACTTTCATAAAATATTCACCTAGCAGCCGTTCAACACAGGATCTGAATCTAGACCGCAAACTGATACCTCTGCTAAATATTTGATGAAGCTACCCTCATTCTGCGATGTTCATTGATGAGCACGTATTCAGGAACGGTAATGTGCTGCGGTCGGGATATGGATGGGTGGCTGTTAACATTTAATGTTAGGTGGTAAGTGTACCGGTGTTTTAGGTCCGCCGGAATTGGAGTTACACATTTGTTTATTTTAGTTTATTTATACGATTTTTTATAGACATAACTAGCATTTTCAACAAATTCCACCAATTCGCACTAAGCGCTTCCAAAAGTCTTTTATAATGCGGACAGCGATGGAGTGGAACTCTCTGCCTGCGACTGTGTTTCCGAACGCATACAACCCCAATCTCTTCAAAGCTAGAGTGAACAGGCTTCTTCTGGGTAAGCTCGCTTCATCGTCGACCTTGTCTTAGTCACTCCTGACGTAGACTAAGGTCAAGAGCAAACCCATAGAACATAAAAAAATTACCTACTTGATTTGCAAAAATTAAATAACAAATTGTAGGACGTGGGTTCTAACCCAGCCTGGCGCATTTCTTTGTACAGTTTTCATCACCATTGCTCTCAAAACGGTGAAAGAAAACTTGTGAGGAAACCGGCATGTCATAGAATCAAAAATTTGGAAGAAGTGACATCTATCAGCCCGCACTGGACCCTCGTGGAGGACGATATCAATAGGAATGATTGTTTGCCAGCTTTTCGTGCTTCTGACTCCAAGTAACTACAGTCAAAGATAAACAAGTGGCAGCAGGAGTTAATCGCTTTTTTTTTCGTGGTCAAAATCATCAAATGAGTCCTCCCACCCAGGGCAGAGCGGGAGGGACTGTCAGACTAGTACTGACTAAAATCCACGGTGTCCTTCAATAGCCCTTCCGGGGTCACGGTAATTCGTACAGTCCCGCGACCCCGGCAGGCTTTGACCCTCTAGAGGGGGGGGGGGTCACTTTGCTGACACTATTTGAGGCGCGCTTGGAACACAACGCCCCGTCGACTCGGGCATGGTCCATGGTCGGACAGCGAGTAGCCCATTACTCGCTGCCCGCATGGCCGCAGGAGTTAATCTAAGCGATTAACTCCTGCGGCGTATCAAAATAAAGTTGCTCTTTTAATCTTATTACAGCATCTCATATTCAACCTAACAATTTACTGCCAAATATTAAGAGAAAATACATCAAAACTGACGGCAGCTTGCCTTGAGCTTCCGCACACAATATCATCACTTGAGAACTTCATCACGGTCGCGGTGGAATGCAAAACAGTCAATAATGGAAGGTAAACAAACCTGGATCCAATCTTAGACTAGTGAGCGGAAGTAGTGTTGTAGAAAAAAGATCGAATATACTTTTTAGGGGTGTTTAATCGTCTAAAGAGTTTTCCGGAGCGAAAGAGGCTGTCAGTTGAGTGTGTTGGTCTTTGCGTTCCAGGGTTGCGGTACCTAAGAGAAATGAATCGTAACAATGGAATACTGATTTCTTACATTTCTCACTTCCGTGTATCGTGGTTGCGAAACTCACATTATACAGAAACGTACAAATACTTCGATCCCGCAATATGCAGCGCATTACCTGATTCCTCAGTCTGCGGCAACCGTGCCGTGAGATTATTTCTGACATCCAATCAGGCTAAATCTCTGGCTGATACGTTTTACACTTAAACTTTTAACCGCGGAGAAGGATTTTGTTTCTGTTTATATTGATGCTGAAGAGTATACACTAGATTTTATGTGGAAAGAAAATCTCGAACCTCGGTGGCGTGAAACGAGCTACCGAGATTGTCACCATCAAGGGTCGAATTCTTCAATCCGTTCCTAACGTCTTAAGCCTTTGTCAAACAGACGTGAGGCGGTGGCGAATGCGAAGCGAGGCGTTAGTTTTTGTAATGTATGGAATTGTTGGAATCCAGTCACATAGAAAAGCGAAGCGATCCGATAGCGTGACCGAACTATCGGATTGACGTCTCGTGTCGGTTCGGTTCGTTATCGCTTCGGACTCGCCTGTCTGTTTGACAAAGGCTTGGCGCTTGGCGAGGTTGGTGACCATCTGTCATAGCGAGTTCCCTCCGTGCCTCGGAAAGCACGTAAAGCCCCGGCTGTCATTTGTAGATATTTGACACTCTGTCGTTACTGTTATTCAGAAGCCCTAAAGTCTGACAACCAGTCTTACCATGGGGTATCGTATTACCCTGTTACTGGGTTGTGGAAGTCCGACAGGCAGTCGCTCCATGTAAAATACTGATATCCAGCTGCATCTGGTTTGACTGGAAGCCGACCCCAATATAGTTGGGAAAAGGCTAGGCAGATGATGAAAAGCTATGTTTTGAGAGGTTAGGATTAGAATCTCTCAAATAAGAAGAATGCTATGTAATGAGACAAGACAAGACGGGGTGAGGTGTTTAGCGTAGGGTGCGTAGCACTCGCAGCCGACGCGGCGTGCTTGTATGACCAGAAGAATGTAAGGATTGTAAACATTCGCGTTTTATAGTTTCTGCTTTGTCGTGTCATGAGAAACGGACTGAGATTTTAGTAAACAATACTAAACAAAAAAATCTCACGCCGTTTATAGTACTTCAAAAACACTTAAACTATTGAGGCATGACTCTTTCTAATACATTTTTTATGATTACTATTTGATCCCGTAACTAGAACAGAATACGATTTGACCGAAATCCAAACTAATATTATAAATGCGAAAGTAACTCTGTCTGTCTGTCTGTCTGTCTGTCTGTCTGTCTTTTCTTCACGCCTAAACTACTGAACCGATTAGTGTTAAATTTGGTACAGACATAGTTTGGAACTTGAGAAAGGACATAGGATAGTTTTTAACCGACTTCAAAAAAAGGAGGACTGTATTTTTTTTTTATGTTTGTTACCGCATTACGACCGACTGGGTGAACCGATTTTCATGATTCTTTTTTTGTTTGAAAGCTGGTGCTTCCCGTGTGGTCCCATTGTAACCAAATCAGGATCTGATGATTGGATCTTGGAGAAATCGAGGGCAACCCTCAAATGTTATAGGCTCACTCATAGTTTTTCGTAAATCTTATGAAGTAATTTAAGTACTTGCGTATGGTAATCATCATCTTATGTAGCTGAGCTGATGATGGAAGGTACAACTCCTTAACAGTATGGAGTAGGCATCGACTGATTCATTGTTCGCATATCTCCGGAACTCCACGTCCGATTTAAATAATTCTTTTTTTTGTGCTAGGTATCGTTCAGTTTAGGGAATACTGCAAGTTTCATCAAAATCGGTTCAGTAGTTTTTGAGATAGGGAATTTTATTAGGTTATTGTGTACATGAGGGATGTTATTACCAGTGCTACGGATTATATTATATGTATTTGGCAAGAATTTGGGTTGAATATTTTAACTAAAAAACGAAAAATAAAAACCTTTAAAAAAAAAAAATGTAACTGCCTTCAAAAAGAACCACAGTTGGCGGTAACATTTTTTTTTGAAAAAGTTTTTTATTATATATATTTTTACGGGTTAAGCTGCGCTTGCCGAGGTTGGTCTGTGGATGGGTAAAAAGCACTCGGAAAGCACGTAAAGCCGTTGCTCCCGGCTGTCATTTGAAGTTCTTTGACAGTCGTTACTGTCAGAAGCTCTAAAGTCTGACAGCCAGTCTTACCATGGGGTATCGTATTACCCAGTTACTGGGTTGTGCAGGTCCGACAGGCAGTCGCTCCATGTAAAATACTGATATCCAGCTGCATCTGGTTTGACTGGAAGCCGACCTCAATATAGTTGGGAAAAAGGCTAGGCAGATGATGAACGGAGTTTAGATAATTCTATTAGTACTATATGTCGCGTGGTCCTTATGCTCGATAGATGGCGGTGATCGCGCAATGATGTCTATCGTTACACGGGAAAAAGAAAGCTACTTTGTTTTATACTATGTAGAGATTAAATGGAAGTAACATTGGTCCGACCTGTTTATTAGTCAGTGTTTAGTAATACGTTTCTGCTGGATTTTTGTAATCTCAAGCCCGGGGAAGGACATAGGGCTACTTTTTATAAACACACCATACAGGTAAAGATTGATGAAGAAACCACTGGTAGAATATGAAATTTGCAGAATTCTATTATTATTATTTTTTTATCGTGGTAAAATCATCAAATGAGTCCTCCCACCCAGGGCAGGGCGGGAGGGACTGTCAGACTTGACTGACTAAAATCTACGGTGTCCTTCAATAGCCCTTTACGAACCGGGGTCACGGTAATTCGTAAGTCCCGCGACCCCGGCAGGCTTTGGCCCTCTAAAATAATGAGCACTTAGAAAGGAATTCAGATAATTCCACCTTCAAGAGATTCCCTCTAAATATTAGGTACAGGTGTTCAAAGATTGTATGGAAACTAATTTTGAAGTTAGAAATCTGGGATGTACGATGTGAAGTTACATAAAAAAATATAAGTATTAAAAAAAAATGTCACGTAACTTAATGAGGCAGACCAAATTCTACGCGAGCGAAGCCGCGGGCAAAAGCTAGTAAGTAATAATTCTAAAAATAGCTCGCAATCGTGTTGTCGGCAGATTTCGCCAGTTGTCGGCCCGAGAGACAATATTTGTGTCTTAAAATAAAACAGACGTTGTTCTTTCTTTTGCCAATATCTTTCAGAGGGACGGGTTTACTTTATTCATAGGAAATATCCAAACTAATATTATAAATGCGAAAGTAACTCTGTCTGTCTGTCTTTCTGTCTTTTCTTCACGCCTAAACTACTGAACCGATTTGTGCGAAATTTGGTACAGACATAG
Source organism: Agrotis puta (assembly GCA_943136025.2). Taxonomy (NCBI): domain Eukaryota; kingdom Metazoa; phylum Arthropoda; class Insecta; order Lepidoptera; family Noctuidae; genus Agrotis; species Agrotis puta. Next base: position 553,272 of record OW964187.2, read on the forward strand.
TTTGGAACTTGAGAAAGGACATGGATAGTTTTTTATTACAAAAAATAAAAAAAATCTGCCGGAAGTCACTTCTTCTTCTTCTTCTTATCGTATGGTTGATAGTCCGGAAGTCACTATTCCACGCGAACGAAGTCGCGGGCAAAAGCTAGTATTTAAATAAAGGGTAGTACAGTTGTGGCTCTTCCTGTAAGTCTGCGTCATCCCACTCTGGACTAAGGCCACTTGCAAAAAGGATCTTCCAGTATTGAGATTATGAGGTAGTTTATGTTATGCTACCTGTAGTGCCTGCCGGGGTCTCGGGACTAACGAATACCATGACTCCGGAACGTAAAGGGCTATTGAAGGACACCGTGGATTTTAGTCAGTACAAGTCTGACAGTCCCTCCTGCCCTGCCCTGGGTGGGAGGACTCATTTGATGATTTTACCAAGCTTTAAAAAATAAAACCTACCTGTACTGCACATTCAAACGTGAATAAAGAAGAGATGGCAATCAAATAGTACGTTTTATTTACAGGATAAAAACTTGATTATTTTTTCTGGACTTCGTAAACAAATTAAAAATAACCTTTGCGGAGGTTGCACTATACAACTACTCGTATTTCAAGGATTTCAGTATCGGGAATTCCTGAGCAGCAGCGAGTAAACCTTTAATACCTACTCGAAACGAATGTATAGAGCAGATGGTTTATTTTTTGGGATTATACTGTGAGTCCGAGGAGCTCGTGGCTAAATACAGCCGCACAGGCCGATCTTCCGGGTTAAGCCGCGCTTGCCGAAATTGGTCTGTGGATGAGTGACCATCTGTCATAGCGAGTTTCCTTCGTGCCTCGGAAAGCACGTAAAGCCGTTGGTCCCGGCTGTCATTTGTAGATCTTTGACAGTCGTTACTGTTAGTAAAAAGAAGAAGAAGCTCTAAAGTCTGACAACCAATCTTATCATGGGGTATCGTATTACCCAGTTACTGGGTTGTGGAAGTCCGACAGGCAGTCGCTCCATGTAAAATACTGATATCCAGCTGCATCTGGTTTGACTGGAAGCCGACCCCAATATAGTTGGGAAAAGGCTAAGCAGATGATGATATACTGTGAGTCCGATGGAGAAAGTTTTTCATTTTGATGGTCAGCCTTGATAGTTTTGTTCTGTAGTCCCATGCGCGCGCGCTTCTACTCACTTAGTCGGGCAAGTCCATGCGGTGGCAATGGTTTCTCTAAAATCCATTTTACTGATTCCTCGGGAGTAATGTCCCCTTTTAAATACCCCAACATAAATAAACATATTCAAACAACCTTTTTAATTATCCAGTAGGATCATATTTTGCTATAATATTAAGTTAAAAAATAACAGTAAAAAAAAAATTTTAAAAACAAGCTTTTATTTAAATGCTCTAAAAAGGACAAAATAAACTTTAAATTAAATCAAACATATAACTTAAGTATAATATAAAAGCTTGTCGCGAGATTTACCTGTGTAAAGTATGTTATGATACATACATTTTGTCGTTGAATTATTTGATTGTTTTGTTTGTGACAAGTAAATCTCGCGACAAGCTTTTATATTATACTTAAGTTATATGTTTGATTTAATTTAAAGTTTATTTTGTCCTTTTTAGAGCATTTAAATAAAAGCTTGTTTTTTAAAATTTTTTTTTACTGTTATTTTATTTTTAAATTTTTAGTTTTCGTTGGACATATTTCGCAGTCTTTCCATTTCATTTAGTGCGTCATTGTTGCATGGTCGTTTACCTGTTAATTTCGTACAGTCAAGTTCTTCAATAAGGAGACCTTCTAGCGATTTGACTCTACTTAAGGCCACGTATGCTTGGCCAGCAGCGAAGAGCTTTGAGCCTAAATAGACGACAAAATAGTATTTTTTTTTATCGTGGTAAAATTATCAAATGAGTCCTCCCACCCAGGGCAGGGAGGGAGGGAGTGTCAGTCTTGTACTGACTAAAATCCACGGTGTCCTTCAATAGCCCTTTACGTACCGGGGTCACGGTAATCCGTTGGTCCCGCGACCCCGGGAGGCTATGGCCCTCTACAGGCCCCGTCACTATGCTGACACTTTTTGAGGCGTGCGTGGAACACAACGCGCCGTCGACCCGGGCATGGTCCATGGTCGGACAGCGAGTCGCCCATTACTCGCTGCCCGCATGCCCGAACCTACGGTGGCCGGAGATCGTCTGGCGACGTCCGACGCCGTGGGCGTCTACCACTGCGGCTGGGGTGGAGGGAGGACGCTGTCCTCCTCCTTCGCGAGTATGACGGCTCCGCAGAAGGAGGCGACCGCTTCCCACTCCGTCTCGCCCCGCAAGGCCTCGACCAATGCCGGGCGCGAGAGGTCTCCGCATATCGCCGTCGTGAGGACACGGCGGTGCTCTGTCCAAGCGGGGCAGTCCTGCACCGTATGCTCCACCGTGTCCTCCGGACGATCCTCGCAGTGGTGACACCCAGGCGTTTCTTCCCTCCCTATCAGACACAGGAACCTCCCGAAACTTCCGTGTCTGGTGAGGACCTGCGTCATGCGGTAGGTCAGGACGCCGTGACGCCTATCCAGCCACTCCTCAAAGAGGGGTCTTACCGCCGCGATTGCGGCGTGCCCGGACCTCGGTTGCGACAGTCGCTCCCTCCATACTGCCCTGAGATCACGCCGGAGCTCTTCCCGCCGAATAATATTATTGCATTGTTACCGGGTTTCCATATATATTTCAAGTTTTAGTTGTGTACTATTAACCATTGAGGAGTTCTCTCGTGAGCAGACGATCCTGGCTGCACCACCAGATCGCACTTATCATATTATTGCATTGTTACCGGGTTTACATATATATTTCAAGTTTTAGTTCTGTACTATTAACCATTGAGGAGTTCTCTCGTGAGCAGACGATCCTGGCTGCTCCACCAGATCGCACTTATCATATTATTGCATTGTTACCGGCTTTCCATATATATTTCAAGTTTTAGTTGTGTACTATTAACCATTGAGGAGTTCTCTCGTGAGCAGACGATCCTGGCTGCACCACCAGATCGCACTTATCATATTATTGCATTGTTACCGGCTTTCCATATATATTTCAAGTTTTAGTTGTGTACTATTAACCATTGAGGAGTTCTCTCGTGAGCAGACGATCCTGGCTGCACCACCAGGTCGCTGTTACCATATTATTGCATTGTCATCGGGGTTCCATATTAATACCAAGTTTCAGATCGATTGAGTAATTAGAAGTGATTCTAATTTGACTTGCAAGATTTGATCTAAACAAACATACAAACATTGCAAGTTAAATAAAAGCTTGTAAAAAAGATAACATTTTTTCCGTACAAAACCCAGTGTATCTGTCCCAAACCTGTTAGCCTTTAAACTGAGACTTTACATTTTAAATCTTACATGGGCCGTCAGTGTCCATAAACCCTCGCTTCCTCCCCATTTCTCCCCTTTTGACCCCCAGTTTTAATATTTACAGTTGTGTACAATCTCAAATACTGGATTTTCTCTCATGTTTTTAGAGTAAATACGAACATTTTATGAGCGTTTTTAAGTGTTGAATTCAGTTGCCGTCTGCAGTTTGAAGAAGGCAGGGTTTTAAACATTTAATGGGGTTTGTGAGTACTTTTAAACGGAGTTGATTTTCTCCTTGTAATGGCAATAAAAGTTGCAAAGTAATTTAGGTTCGTTGAAAAATTCAAGCCAATCTTTATGTATGTTTCTTGTATCAAGTGCAGTTTTTCATAACGTTATCAAGTTTTTTGACTTCTATAACCCAGTTACTGGGTTATGTATATTTTGTGATTAATTTCTTCGCAGGTTTCGAGACAGTCAAATTCATTGTCCGGGACACGTCGAGCTTCATTGTCTCAGCGCTTTCTGGCGGTTGCCACTGTTGTTTCTGGCTTTCAGAAGTTGTAGTGGTTTGGGAATAGTGCGGTGAGATTGTCCCAAAAAAAACCCGGTTCCTGGGTAATGTAATTCTCTTGTCATCTTTTAAACATGACTAGGTTGTCAGGATCATTAGTCTAACGTGTTTTCCGAGTTACATACAATGTAAAATGAAAATATTATTTTAGCATAGCTTGAACATATCACTTTAGTAACAATAATATTGTCACATGATTATGCTTGCTTGTATGTATTATATTCTAACATAATGTAATGTCAGCGGACCAAGTAAGTGGTTGTATTGTGCAAACGTTTGACAAATTACTGCTCATTGTTGTACAACATAATGGCCATAGTATCTGTCGTGTTATTAAATATATTACATATATTATAGAGGTCATGGGATATTAGTGCTGCGTCTTACGATTTATTAAGTGTCTTATAATGACACTAATTAATATACAGGGTAATTTTTACAAGTGGGCTTAGACAGGTATTTTTAACGTTGCCTCTCACTAGGAATTACTGTCTCATGATGCGTTTACAAACATTTAAAAATTTAATTCGCTCAAATAACCAGGTACAATTATCGGTAGTAAATACAAATATTTGTTCCATGCGGGGATTAAACCCGCGACACATAGTCCAACAGTCGTCAATCGCTCATGAGCTGCGCTAACCTTGCAGTCTATCATTCCTTTATGTTTTAGGATAGTAAAAAATATGAGCTTCACTCCTCCATAGTATATTGTTTTCGTAAAAGAGGGTATTAGTATTGTTTTCGCTTCACGTATATTGCTTTGGAGTATAGTTGGATGGATGTATAAATATGATTCGCGACATTTACAAGTATGTAATTACATAACTTTAGATTTCTACAATATTTATGAAGTTTCCGAAATCTAATTAATATTTCACAAATCTAAGTTATTGTAGCGAATCATACTATCAAGTTACAACCTGAAACCGACCTGAAAATTGCAAAAACACACGGAAATACGTGTTATTTCGCGGGCTACCAAATTGTTTTGCCTGGCTACTTGCCCTTAATTACATAGAACTTAAACATAAATGCCACAACCCAAGTGTACTATCGCTACAACTCTACAACTTTGTTTCATCCCTTGGGGAAAATAACCGTGATGTTATGTTACAAACTTGCGGTCTCTCGTCCGCAAGTCCGTTGCCTCACCCGCTGAGTTATAGCCCCTTTGAATTTAATTTGTACATACATAGTGACAAATTGCCCGTGGTATTATTCCACAGAATGATTTACTAACTCCGCGGTTAGAGTTGATATATCTAGCGAAGGAGAAGGCGGGAGGGAGAGGACAGCTTCGACCTCACGACTCGACGCCCAGGGCTTCAGACGTTGCGATGCGATTTCCGACTTTCGTAGGCGCGGGCATGGGGACGTTGAGTCATGGATAGCTTGCCGTTCGATCAGGGACCATGCCCAAGAGCTGTTAGCAATCTTATGGCGCTCCCCTCTCATATAACTCCTAACGCCTGTCGGGATTGCGGGACTGTCTAAATATGCAACAGTGACTCTGGAACGCAAAGGACAATTAAAGGAACACGATGGATTATAGTCAGTACTAGTCTGACTGTCCCTTTCCGCTCCATCCAGGGCGTAGAGACTCATTTGATGGTTGTACTACGTAGAAAGAAAAGCGTGATTTGTTAATATAGTGTACTAGCTTTTGCCCGCGGCTTCGCTCGCGTAGAATTTGGTCTGCCTTATTAAGTTACGTGACATTTTTTTTTAATATTTATATATTTTTTTTAATGTAACTTCACATCGTAATTCCCAGATTTCTAACTTCAAAATTAGTTTCCATACAATCTTTGAACACCTATAAGTACCTAATATTTAGAGGGAATCTCTTGAAGGTGGAATTATCTGAATTCCTTTCTGTGCTCATTATTTTAGAGGGCCAAAGCCTGCCGGGGTCGCGGGACTTACGAATTACCGTGAACCCGGTACGTAAACCGTAGCACTGGCAATAACATCCCACATGTACACAATAAGCTAATAAAATTCCCTATCTCAAAAACTACTGAACCGATTTTGATGAAACTTGCAGTATTCCCTAAGTTGAACGATACCTAGCACAAAAAAAAAAAAATTAAAATCAGACGTGAAGTTCGAGAGAGATATGCGAACAATGAATCAGTCGATGCCTACTCCTTACTGTTAAGGAGTTGTACGTTTCATCATCAGCTCAGCTACATAAAATGATGATAACCATACGCAAGTACTTAAATTACTTCATAAGAATTACGAAAAACGATGCGTGGGCCTATAAAATTTGAGGGTTGCCCTCGATTTCTCCAAGATCCAATCATCAGATCCTGATTTGGTGACAATGAGACCATAGGGGAAGCACCAGCTCTCAAACAAAAAAAGAATCATGAAAATCGGTTCACCCAGTCGGTCGTTATTCGGTAACAAACATAAAATTGATAACCTCCTCCTTTTTTTGAAGTCGGTTAAAAACTATCCTATGTCCTTTCTCAAGTTCCAAACTATGTCTGTACCAAATTTCACACAAATCGGTTCAGTAGTTTAGGCGTGAAGAAAAGACAGACAGACAGACAGACAGACAGAGTTACTTTCGCATTTATAATATTAGTTTGGATATTGCCTGTTTAAGCTGCCATTTTGTCTACTTAGCAGCACGCGCTCAGACGAGTGAGGACTACTAATGTCTGAGACCCTGAATGAGTTGTAATTCAAGGCGTGTGCATGCACAGTCATTCTATTTTATTACTGAGGTTTTAGTGTTTTGTTTATTTTTGTGGGGAAGTAGGAATTATTCCAGTTTTTGTTACTAAAACTTGCAGAAAAACAACTTTACTGTTTTTTTAACGTTATCCGACATCATGAATGTCTTCTGTGTCGTAGGTGTGTTTGCAAATATTAAAACACAAACAACCCTGAAACAACTAATTACGTTTGCTGCGATCGGAGGATCGAAAAAAAACCGAAATGATTTTAAATTAATTTAATTACTAATTGAATATTACAAAATTAATCCTATGAATGACGATTCCAAGTCGAAGTAGGACAATAGAATGATCATTCTTACAATTTATTGAACAAACAACAGTTTGCGAAATCGATTGACGTCATAGGTGCATTGGCAATAATAAGTATCGGTGCGGATGCAACATCAGCGATCTTCATATAGTAGCGCTATGTAATTCCTCCCCCTTTAGAACGGCGACTATTTTAGCACGTTGAGTGAAAATGTTGCCGGAAGTTCGCCAGAACTTTCATTCTCTTCCCGGGTTGCGGCTGGTGGTTGCTGTTTCTTTTCCTTAGTGTTCGTACGCCTGCGTAGGTAGCGCCGGGTCGTAACGATGATAACGAGTACGCTTGCAATCGATAGTATTCCATAGAATGGGATTGTAGTGTGATAAAGTCCGTCTGTGACCACGTTTTCAAGTTGGACAGGATTCTGGATCATGAGTTGGTCCTGGATGCTGTGTAGTCCTTGGAGATCAATAGAGTTCAGATTGACGTGGGTAGCTGTGGTGGCCTGCTTCTCAGCGTCATAGGGTATCTTCATTAACTTCAAGGGTTGGCCGTTAATTTCGTCATAAACGTTCGCAATGGTGAACTCTTCAGATTTCAAATAACATCCGGTAGGAATTGTTGCAAGGTAACTACCCTGAAGCGATGTGTAGTCTTTCCGGTTACAAGTTAGTTGTATCTTCGTTTCTTGAAGAAAGGATAGGACGTAATGTTGGTCGTCGAGCTTCTCCATGGCTTCTCTCATCAAGGTGACTGTGGTAAACCTGCAGGAGTCTTGTAAAACTTGGTTGGTGATTAACTCCTGGACGCAGTCAGCTTTGGTGCGAATCTGGTGGGTAACATCTTTCTCACAGAGGTACCAGTCTTTCGACTTCGGGCATTCAGCCTCTATGTACACATGTGACATCTCGTTAGTTGCAAGGAAAGGGAAGGGTGGAATGAGAGCTTGTGCATGTTTATTAGGTACCACAGAGAGTCTATAGATATCGTAACTATCTTTAGAAAAAATTGGGAATTTAAATACGAATACTATCTGCTTATCTACATAATATGATCCCGGTTTTATAATATCATAATAATCTCTAAGTTCTAGGTCTAAAACTTGCTCTTCAGCGTAAATAGTCCTAAGTTTCCTTACCATTGACTCTAGTATTTCTATGTCTATCATGGAGTGATGGGTACTACCCGCACGAATGAAAGCTAAACTATTTTCTATCCTGATTAATTCCTGGAATAAGTCCTCTACATTATCGCTTATAATTTCTAGTAATTGGGCAAAATGAGCATATTTCATTAAACTTGTCTCACTTAGTGCATTACTTTGTAATATAGTCTCTAAAGTGATATTAATTTTATTCTGGTTTTGTACTATCTGTGTGATTATGCTATTATATTTAGACATCCACTCCTTACTCATACTAATATGATCATTAAATTCGGTCACTAATTTATTTTGGTTACGTTCTAAGATCTTAATTGCCTGATTATATTTTAGTGCATCTTCGTGATCTAGGTTCCCAGTTAAGCTTTTTATTATTGAACCTAGTCCATCTACAAGACCTCTTTTGGCTCTATTGGGTTCTAAAGATCGTAATTGTTTTAAGACATTGCCAAGTTTGCTAGTAAGATATTCCAACTGAATTTCATATAGTGCGTAAGTGTCGTTAGTCATTTGATTTTGACAGTTCCTTAGTTGGGTCTGTAGGGAGTGAACATTGGTTTCGATATTACTTAGTTGTATGTACTGAATGAAGGTATGGTGATGAGTCGTGATTTTCATTTGTCCAAGTTTAAAGGGTAGAAGTCCGGGTCCTTCGTCGAGGCTCTCAAGTCTTATCTCCTGAGATCGCGTCATTGGGAGCATTGTTACCAGTAGGATCCTGTAACAATTTTGCTGATTTAGGTATACGCTTAAGTCTTGACTTAGCTATGGGGCCTCGTTTTTTTGAAGTATAAATGTGAATCGGCAGGTCTGCTAAAACTGTGTCTTGTGTATATCGAGGGGCAGTTTTTTGTCGACTTGCAAGAGGGTTTGTTATAAATACTTGTTGTTGGGGGGCGTATTCTATCTCCGGTTCACGGGTTTCATTTCTTTTCTCTATTATCGCGGTACGATTAGCCAGTGATGACGAGTTAATGATGTCATAGACACGTTTCATTTTATCTCGGTGAGCTTGCGTATACTGTTGTAATAAGTACTGTGTCAGGTCAATGTCTTTACAGTCTCGGGGGTCAAAATGACCAGTCAGTAAATCAAAGGGTCGACATCTTGTGAAGCTATGTATAGAGCTATTATAAGCTATTAGAGCATAGGGCACAAGATTAATTATTGGTTCGTCTTTAAACTGTAACTTAAGGAGTCTAAGATGTTCTAGAAGGGTTGAGTGTAGTCGTTCGACATTTCCGTTGTCGTTGGGTGAGTGAGCTAGTATTCTATGATGGTTGATGTTATGAAGCCTTGTGAATTCCATGAACAGTTGGTTTGTGAACTCGGTCCCATTGTCTGTGATAATGGTTATAGGGACGCCATGGTGGGTACAATATTGCAAAAGGGCTTGTAATATGCTAATTGCTGTTCCGTCACGTAGGTGATAAGCTTGACCGTACTTTGTAAATACGTCGATAAATGTTACGTATTTTTCACCCTGTACGGTGAATAGATCCATATGGATTGTCTCGAACGGTTTGGTAGCCGGTGGTACAATGTTAAATTGAGGTCTTATCGGGTTTCTGTCGTACTTGGCCTGACCGCAAATTGTACATTCATTTATAAATTTGGTTATCTGATCCTTCATCTTTGGCCAGTAATATTTACGAGATAAGGCTAAATGACACTCGGTAATTCCGCGATGGTTAGTTTTACCGTCATGATAGTGTCGTATTATCTCCTGTTGTCGAAGATAATCTTTGACATTTTCTAATTCAGATTTAGCTAAAACGAGTTTTAAGGTTGAACTTTTGAATTTGTCCTGTATAATCGGTATGATTGAGTACATGGCTAGAGGTGGGTTAACTAAAATAGCTGTCTTAACCTTAGGGTTAACGTACTCTTTTACGGCACAGATCACATCTTCCTCTAAGTTAGATTCGGATAGCTGGATACTTATACGTGTATGGGTGTCAAATGGCTTGGTAACTACGGGTCGTTTTTTTACGTCATTTACAATGGTAAAGCATATCTGCCTGTTGAACTTATTTAATGGCTCGTCAGTTATGGGAACTTCTAGGATGGGGTTCTCAACACTTGTATGTACTGTTTCGGTTGAGGAGTTTGTTTTACCAAGGATGGTTTCTGATGGATTACCCATTAAGGAGTTTAGTTCATCAATTTCATCTATTAAGGACATGGCTTCTTTAGTGTGAATTTCAATGCGAGAAAGGGCGTCAGCATTTGTATTGGATTTCCCTTTCTTGTAAATAACTGAAAAGTCATATTCGCTAAGTCTAAGTCTCCACCTTGTCAGACGGGAATTTGGTTCTTTCATGTTCATCATCCATTGTAATGGCTTATGGTCAGTGAAAATTTTAAATTTGCGTCCAAATAGGTAGGGTCTGAAATATTTCGTGGCCCAAACTATAGCAAGTAATTCCTTCTCTATGGTACTATAGTTCATCTCGCTTTCGTTTAGGGTTCGGGATGCATAACAGATAGGTTTGTCCGAGTTTATAGGTCCTTGGGATAGAACAGCGCCGATGGCTACATTCGAAGCGTCTGTCGTCAAGTTAAAGTCTTTATTGAAATCTGGATACTGTAGGATAGGGTCGTTAGTCAGGAGAGTCTTGCATCTTTCGAAACAATTGACGTATTCAGAGTCAAGGGAAATTTTACGTCCTTTTTTCAAGCATTGAGTAAGCGGTTTTGTAGTTCGGGCAAAGTCAGGAATAAATTTTCGATAATAACCAAGAAGGCCCAGGAATTGTTTGATTTCTTTCGGTGTTTTTGGAATGGGATACTTCTTAATTGCAGATATTTTATCGGGATTTGGCTTAATGCCGTCTTTACTGATGATATGGCCTAGATAAGCTGTTTCAAGTTTCAGGAATTCGGATTTGTCCATCTGGATTTTAAAGTTGGACTCTCGGAGCCTCTGGAATACTTTTTCGAGATTAATTATATGTTCCTGAAGGGATGTGCTGAAAACGATGATGTCATCTAAATAGACAAGACATATCTCGTTTTGGAGTCCTCTGAGGACATTATCCATCACACGTTGAAACGTGGACGGCGAATTTTTTAGTCCCATCGGCATTCTGAGAAATTCAAAATGACCGTGTTCCACGTTGAATGCCGTTTTTTCTACATCCTGAGGGTGCATTTCCACTTGGTAGAATCCACTTGCCAAATCCAAGGTCGTAAAATAGTGACATTTACCTAATTTGTCGAGAACGTCATTGATGTTGGGTATAGGGTACTTATCGTCTAGGGTCTTCTCGTTTAACTTACGGAAATCAACTACGAGACGCCATTTTTGCTTTCCTGAGGCATCTATCTTCTTTGGAACCACCCAGATAGGCGAGCTCCATGCGGATTCTGATGGTCGTATGATACCTTGGTCAAGCATTTTAGTTATTTGGTCCCTAACTTCTTGGCGATGTACAAATGGATACCGGTAGCTTTTAGCGTGCACCGGAACATCGTCGGTAGTTCTTATTCGATGTTTTACCTTGTTTGTAAAAGTTAGTCCCTCACCTTCAATATAAAAAACGTCCGAGTAACGGGAACAAAGAGCTATCAGGTTAGCCTTTTCTTCCGGGTTTAGATGATCAGTTCTTAAACGCGATACTACTTCCTGAGCGCGTGTCGATGTTTGTTGAGTACTACTGCACTCGATATTGAATAATTCCGCGTGCGCTGGGCGATCGATTGAAAATATTACGTCATTTAGTGTCGGATTTTCGATTTCCAAGTAACCACGATTACGACTTACGGTAGTAATACATTCATGAATTATGCAATTGCAAAGAATTTGTTCCCGAATTAAAACGTCGCCTTCTGGCACATCAATGGGGATACGGATAACCTTAGTACTCCCAGCTGGTATAATATCTTCGTATAAATTTACGTTACACGAGTTATACATTACAATAGGGTTTATTGCAGATCGAGTTACCAACATGTTTTCTTTCAAATCTATGCGAGCTTCCCAATCATTTAGCAGATCTAAACCGATGAGACCATCGAAATAGTCATGAAACCGATAGATGAACAACTTCATGGTTTTGGCGTCATTAAACTCCGCAAAACATGGCAAGGTTATAGAGTAATCGTTCCTGCTTGTTGCGTGTATGTTGGTTACCTCGAAAGGGTCGAAATTCAAGGGGTATTCGGCAAAATGTTTTTCGACAGCTTCGGGGCTAATAAAAGATTGATTAGCACCTGTATCTATTAAAAATTTTAAAGGTGGGTCTCTAGTTTGTATATAGGGGAGTTGCCTCTGTGTCTGAAGGTTTAATTCTATTTTGGTTTTTGCGACGTCGAAGCCTCCTGAAAATCCTGTTGAGCACGGTCGATTACACCCGCTTGCGATTCATCAAATACTTGGTCGTTCATTGACACGTTATAATGAGTCGAGTCAGCGGCGAGACTACTCGGGTCAGAGACACTGTCATTGTAGTCAGTATAGTAATTGTACACCGGTTCGTAGTAATAGTTGTAATAGGAGTCGTCATACGTCATGCACTCATTCATATTCATTTCTCGGGCTTTGAAATAATTCGAAGGTGGTGGATTTCCAAACTTATTCCAATCATGGGCTGCTGGCTGATTTGTTGGAGGTAGGGGTTTGGGAGTGAATCGTTGAACACCACTCATTGGCTGAGGGCCTTGAGGTGCATTATTTCGGGGTGTTAGTCTAAATAGGTTGCTACGGGGATTATAATTAGGAGGTGCCGCACTGAACATTCTTTGCGTGCTCGTTGGCATACGTTGTTGATGTTGTGCTGGTGCAGGGAATTTAAAAGGCTGAGGTGCGGGCCCCGCTGGACGTTGGCCCATGGGTAATGGCCAATTAGGTATTGGTGTCGGGAAGTTATGAGGTCGTGGGGTAAACGCTACAGGTGTAAGAGTGGGATGAGCGACTTTAGGAGGAGCTTGGGCTTTTGGGGTCTCGCGTTGTTGCAAGTACATTACATTGAGTTCCTCTTGAACGAACTCGAGCGCCTTCTCTATTGTTGGTGGGCGCATGCAACGTATGCGGGATCCTAAAGGTTCTTTTAACCCTCGGACATATGCCTGCATGGTAACCTTTTTATACAAGTCGCGTTTCGCTTCTATGGTCGTCGATACAGTCTCATGTAAAGTCACGTAAGTCATGATCGTACTAAACAACGTTTGGCAATGATCATAGAATTCTTGTGGCGTTTTATTACCCTGAGTGGCTAAAGAGAGGTCGTTGTACAATGCGGTTTCATCACGCTGATCTGAAAAGTTATTAATCAAGGCAGTTCGAATGCCTAGCCAGCTCTCTGGTATTCCATTGGCATTAATAGTACATGCCGCGGTCCCAGTTATTTTATTAAGTATTCCGTTTATTAAACATAAGTTGGAAAATTCACTGCCAGGCGTACTACTTAAGTACTGCGCAGCTAACGAATCACAGATTCTAATGAAACGGGTAAGGATGTTCGGGTTGCCGTCGAACTCTGGAATAAGGCGAAGAGCCTTGTAGATAGTATCTGGGTTATTCTGAGCTTGAGTCATATTGTCTAGTTCTGAGTTATCTAAAGTTATATCTCTATTTATATCTACTGTACGTTGGCGAGCCTGTCGCGATTCAGGCTCCCGCGCACTGGAGGCCCTTGGGTGATAAATCTTGAGGTTTAAGATTCAAAGGGATGCAACACGAGAATGTTTCAAGTGTACTTACAGGTATCTCATTTCTGGTTCCTCTCCGTGAATCGGTGGCTGGATTCTCCTTCTGGTCTGCAGCAGGTCCGTAGGTTCAGGATACTCGTGACGTGACTTGATAGTCGCCCAGGTGACTCGCGATCGTGGTAATCGATATGAAATTGATTCTAACGCGATTCGCGAACCGGCCCGCGAGTATCCTACCGACTGCGCCAATTACGTTTGCTGCGATCGGAGGATCGAAAAAAAACCGAAATGATTTTAAATTAATTTAATTACTAATTGAATATTACAAAATTAATCCTATGAATGACGATTCCAAGTCGAAGTAGGACAATAGAATGATCATTCTTACAATTTATTGAACAAACAACAGTTTGCGAAATCGATTGACGTCATAGGTGCATTGGCAATAATAAGTATCGGTGCGGATGCAACATCAGCGATCTTCATATAGTAGCGCTATGTAATTAACTAATTGTAGTTCATAAAAATATTTGTTCCTGGTTCCGTGTGAGAACCGAACCCGCGATACTCAGTACAGCAATCGATCGCCACTCAGCTACTGCGCCAACCTTGTCGACGGCTACTTTGTCGAATAGATTACTGCACACCATAAAGTCCTGGATTTGATTCACTTTCTAGATTTCTGCCAAGTTAATGCCTTATAATACATGGCACATAAACAAACTAACATTGTTTCGCATTAACTAAATCTACTGGGTCGCAGGATTGTGTAGATTGGTAACTGTGAACAGATAGTCCCTGCCGCTCCACCCAGGGCGGGAGGACTCATTTGAAGGTTTTAACATCCTAAAAATATACTGAGTTTATTCAACACTTTTGGATACCATACAGTCTATATATGTTATATTTATGTTTACCTGCCGTGGACCATCCCCGGGTCGACGACGGCGCGTTTTGTTACACGCGCGCCTCAAAGAGTGTCAGCAAAATGACGCCCCCCTCTAGAGGGCCAAAGCCTGCCGGGGTCGTGGGACTGTACTAATTACCGTGACTCAGGAACGTAAAGGAGTTGAAGGACACCGTGGATTTTAGTCCGTACGAGTCTGACTGTCCCTCCTGCTCTGCCCTGGGGAGGACGCATTCGATGATTTTACCACGCTAAAAAAAAAGCTCACACGTATTCAATACTCAAAATAAATAAAACACTTAGTAATAATACTTCATCCATTTTAAAATTAACTCGAAAAGCATCATTGGCTACAAACCGCAGGGTGTCAGCTCTCATATTGAGCTCTGGATTAACGATCTCGAAACGTCCAACAAAAGCCTGATTGACGGTACATTATTACATTATTTAACTGAATTTTAGGGCCTTTGTCAATAATTGGTGCATTCACCCTGGAGCAATAAATTGCTGTGTATTGGCATAATATTTTGAATTATTGTTTGGATAATCTTGCCTAACAGGCCATGTCGGTTTTGAAATATAAATTATTGATTGGATTCGCATCAGACAGGCACACAGACATTAATGTGAGCGAAATAATGTTTTATAACACATAGTATTGGAATAAAGTTGACAATTGATGCTAATGTTAATAAAAAGAGTTAGAATATTATTTAAACAGAACCTGCAAATGTAGAATGGGTTTATAAGACGGGATTCCGTATATTAAAAAAATATCTTCTACTTAACGACAAAACTTTATCTTAACATTTAGGGTTGGGTTGTCAAATTATAATTCAAGTAATGATCTAATACTATTAAATTAAAATACAAGAAAAATACCTATATATGTATAGGTACACACTACATTTAAAAACTAAAATTAAAAGTAAAATATTTACAAAAATGACAAAATTAAAAATTAAAGAAAAAAAATAGGGTTTAACAGAAATAAAAAAACAAACAAAAAAAAAAGCAAATATAAAACCTATTTTTCTTTCTTTTGACTCTCCGAAGATTTCTCAAAAAATTTGAATTCGGAATAGAGTAACTTCCAACAGCAAATATACCTTCCTAGCTCTTTGTAAAACTGATATTCAGCAGCATCCGGCTACCCCAACATAATTGGGAAAAGGCTAGGCTGTTGAAGATGATTTGAAAGATTTTTCTATTCGTAAATACGATTTCATTCGGTCTAAATCCGCTCCCGTCACGTATATATTCTTATCTCAATGAAAACACCCCTTTGATCACTAATAACGGGTCCAAATTATAATAAGACCTCATTTCATGGTTTCCACGCCGCCATTTCATAACTCGGTAATGATATAACTGGAAAATGTGTGTTTACGGGTTTATTTGAATAACTGGCGAAATGAGGGTGTACTATGGGTCACATCTGCTTAACCTTTCTGGGTTTAAAGGTTTGATAACTATGTCTATGGTTGGACTCGATGGTTATGTTGTTTTTTTTTTTGAAACTCAGTGTTGCGCACGAACAGGAACTTCTCAGTAGAAGCTACAGAGTTTGGATTCGTTCCCGGTTGGTGAAAATAGGCTCACCTCCTTTTCCGAGGGGCTTAAATATATAAAACAAATATGGGTATGCGAAGACATTAAAATATATACGAGTATGTATGTCAATTTAGATTGCCATCGATATACCAAGGAGAAAAAATCTCGATCCTTCTCTATATGGGGTGGGTGGGATCTACCTCCCAGCAGTCCACTCCGGGCAAAAATATTTTTGTGTCGGGTGGTCCATTTATCGAGGAAGGCTATAGGTTACAAAACATCACGCTCCGACCAATAGGAGCCGAGTAGCGGGGTTGAAACCACGGGGTTCTTCTTTTTGTGAATGGCATCTCGCAGGTCAACCTAGAAGAGGTTGTGGGCTGCTTAACCGGACTTTGAAACCACGGGGTACAGCTAGTTGTATTTAAAAAAGTGTGTAATACTCACAGTCATTGTCACAGTTATTAGACAGTTACAAATTGCGGGTATAGACAAAAACATATTCTGTCTATCAAAAACAAAAAACGTGTATGTTTGGATCAGACAATGTTTTGCGCTATCAATCATGTCGGCTGATAGTTTATTATTTTGGATGGTAATCCTCACATATTTAAGTTTTTTGTTGATCCCAGAGACACGATGAAAATAGATATTATTTATGAGGATCGTCGGGGTAGAGGTTAATTTGTAAGTTAATTTGCACTGGCCAGTTGAGTATTTATTATTTAGGATGAAGACTTGTACTATATTGATAGATGGTCGTAGATAAATCAGTGCTGGTCCCGTGGTTGCGGAGTCAACTTACGAGTTGTAACTCATGGGTTCATAATCCAAAAGGTGCTCTGGTTTGTGTAATTTATTTCATCACCACTGCTCTCAAAACGGTGAAGAAAACGGGCATGCCCTGGAACCGAAAATTCAAAGACCTGATATGTTTCAACCAATCAGAACTGGGCTCGTGTAGTGAATTTAAGCCAACTTCCTCTCACGAGAGAAAGCTTGTGTCCCAGTTCTGGGAATATTACATGACATTTATGAGTGGAGTTCATTATTGTGGAGACAATGTATAGCATACTAGGACTATTGGTATATTGGCTATGAGAGGGAGGTGATGGTTTATTCCCATCACCTCCTCTAGACTATTCACCGAAGAACAGGGTAATAGTTATTTAGTGACCACCAGGATTGTTTAAAGGGTACTTTTACTGACCTTCAGTTTACTTGACTTAATAAAAGCCTGTAAAAACTATGTTCTTTTTTAAAAAACAAGCTTTAATTTATTGTTAAAAAATACAACAGACAAAGTACTCGTCGAGACAAATCAAACGACTCCAAACTCGATGGGTTTGCGGCGTTTCATTACAGAGTTCCTATGGCCACCTTCCAGCTCCATCATCAGATCAGCTCCATGTCATCATAATATTGCATTGACATGCGTTATACATATATAAACCGGGAAGTGAAACTTGCAAGATTTGATTACAGACAACGGGACAGGTAAAAGTAAATAAAAGCTTATAAAAGTACTTCACGTCTGTGTATTTTCAGATAGGTAGACCAAACGAAAACTAAACTATATAGGTTCTAGTTTCTAACGAAGGAAGGAGTCTTGTTCAGTAATAGTTCGAGTATTTCTCTTTAAAGGAGTCCAGACAAAGACGGTAGATTATTGAATATATATTTAGTATCTTTTACGACTGTTGGAACGTTGTTTAAATTCTTAGAGCGTAGTTTAAAAGAGACTTTTCTTTGAGTTTCGTTTCAACAATGAGTACTAATTGCGATTTACATTTTGCTTTTACTCATCAGGGTCAGGTTCAGGTCGATCGATATGATTCAAGCATTTTTTTTTCGCGGGGGAAGTTTTCTATCGATGTCCAGCGCCATAAGAAGAATGGATAGGTCTGTTAGAGTGAGATGGAGTAGGTTCTGGAATCAAATGCGACTTTTGCTGACCCAGGTTGGTGTTAGCCCGTTTCACCCGCAGGTCTACATAATAGAAACCTGTTTTAACTAGAACAAAGCATTTGGACCCGCGGGTCCAGCCTGAGCGGGATCAAACGACAAAAGAACCTTGCTGCTTTGATTTTTAATGCGACATTATTTTGATTATTTCATGTTTTCTCTTCTCTTTGGATAAATGTTGCCTGAATAAAGATTATCATGTTATTTTATAAACGGTTCAAAGCAAAACGCAAACTCAACTTTTTTCTCTGATTTGTTCAACCTGTAGATTTTTATAAAAAAATAAAATCTCCTCAAACGGAAACACAAGATAAAATTAATTAGCCTCACAAAATGAGCATTCATAAGAAAGCAATCCTCCCACAAGTAGTACCAACTTCCAACACACGGGGCGCCTTTGATTCGCCCCGCGTCGACTTGAAAGGAGCCGCCAAATTAAATATTAACGCGGCAGAGAACGCCGACTACATACAGAGCTGTGAATGTCTGTGGGAGAGAGATAGAAGTCTCTTTAATGAGGTGGGGTAGATAGAAGCAGTTGTTTTAGACAGGTTTTCGTGAAGGCGGAAGTATTTTCTTTAATACTTTGTTTCGCCTCAGGCATTTCACCTGTGTCGTGGGTGAGTTTACAAACATTTCTACTGACAATAGTCAGAGTCAGAAAAAATATCTGTAGTGTATTACAATTTTGATACAAAATTACTAAACTCTGTTCATTAGGTTTTGATAAAATCAGTTATATACAGAGAGACAGCTTTTGGGGACTTTATTTTGAATTATGAATAGGTAGATGAATGGCTAGGTATTTTCATTATGGATTTATCTATGAATGGTGTGATATTTTCATTATTTTAATTTCATTTTAAAGACAGAAAAAACATCATTAATTTATTTTTGAAAAGCGCCTGCCAGAATTGTGACAACAATATCGCGCGCGGACAAAATTAAGGCGGTCTTTCGTCTAGGCACCTCCGGGGAAAGATACCGTATTGTACTGCCCGAGAAAATAATTCAGTATGTACGTTTTTTTATGAAGATCTTTTTTATAACCGGTATTCAATTAATTTAATTAAAATATTTAAATAAAATGGAAAGGTCATAATTTGTCTAGACTCAATGATTTATGTTTCTCTCTAGTTGAGAGTCTATATTAACATAATTTAATATGAATGAGTAATAATAGACTGATAGATGTATAGAATATTTACTTTATTGTACGTCAAAATTTCAACCACTTATTCTATTTTATTTCTTCTTATTCTGATTTATCATTATATCATATTCCCCTAGCGAATGTTAATAGGCTAACCTATATCCCAAAACACAATGGAGATCCTATCTGAACCAACATTTAGGCAATTAGAGCCGAAATTACCTTTATTACCATATCTAAACATCGCTCCTAACGTTGGTTACGCTAAGCATTTAATTAGTAGACAGTTTCTACCCCTTCAGGGTTGAGAAAATAACACGAGAAGGGTTCAATGAGGGTTGGTTATCACAAAAAATATTAGTCCACGTAATATGTTTTTACAGAGCCTGTTTCAGAAGGGGTAAGATGATAATGTATTGTTTCGTGTTTTTGTAAGTCTAGGCTTTTTTAAGTACATGCTTTTTATTTAAAAATTAAGGGTTGTAGCAAGCAAAAACCGCTTCTATTGCCCTGAATATTTCTGCCAAAAAAAAACAATGTAAAAAAACTGTTTCTATTTTATTTAACTACATGGGCTCTTGGGCTCAATCCCGCGAGAAGAAGAGCGAGCCCATAAGGAATCGAAACTCCTGCGCATTCACGGAACACAAGAAAAACTGTTATATTTGACAAATGATGGATGGTTCGTATCACAACACACAGCAAAACAGAACACTTATGCAGATTCTAATTTTAATTACGTGTTTATACAACCAACATATGGTTCACATCTATTCTTAGTGCTTGCTTCAATTTCGTCTAAACAATAGCATTGGAAATCGCTCGTTATCTTTCTGATTCTGCTGTAGACGAGGAAGTCGATTCGCATAATTATAATTCATGTACTCAATGATTTGGATTAATTTATCTTTGAGGAATACAAATTGTAAAAATTTGCAAAAAATGTATGAACATTGCTTATAAGATACATACGTCTTGTACTTTCGATTTAAATTTCACCGTAAATACCTACTTTATGTTTAGGTCACTCACTCGTGCTAGCGCTTCTGTATTAAGATTGAGCCTTCGTTATTGAAATTATTTACTTAGATTAGATTACCATAAATGGTAATCTAAGGTTCGAGTCTAAGTATTGCCATAAAAAGAGGCAACGCCCGCTCTTCGGCACATTACCAGTTGCCAACAATGAGGAGGATTTTTTTTAATGCTTTGTAGTAGTTTAGTTTTGATATTCTAGTCATTTAAATTTCTATTGTTAATTTTAAGTTATAAATTCTATATCTACGAAAAATTAAATCTTAAACATTGGAATAAGAATTGTAACCATTCTTTTTACTTCTTAAATTGCTACTTTAGGAACAATTGTTTAGAAAGAAGTGTCTAAGGAGTTTCTTTCTGATTTTTCCTTCATAAAATCTACGCTTTGAAATAGGAAACCACAAAATTAGTTTCATCATCTTGTTTTTGTATATTGAAAAGTGTCTGTATATGGATAGATAATATTAGGAATATAATAATAGGATATGTTTATCCTTTCCACAATAAATCCTTAACATGCGCACGCCCGCAGTGGTAGACGCCCACGGCGTCGGACGTCGCAAGACGATCTCCGGCCACCGTAGGCGCGGGCATGCGGGCAGCGAGTAATGGGCGACTCGCTGTCCGACCATGGACCATGCCCGGGTCGACGGCGCGTTGTGTTCCACGCGCGCCTCAAAGAGTGTCAGCATAGTGACGGGGCCTGTAGAGGGCCAAAGCCTGCCGGGATCGCGGGACCTAGGGATTACCGTGACCCCGGTACGTAAAGGGCTAGTGAAGGACACCGTGGATTTTAGTCAGTACAAGTCTGACAGTCCCTCCCGCTCTGCCCTGGGTGGGAGGACTCATTTGATGATTTTACCACGATAAAAAAAAAAAAAAAAAAAAACATGCGCACGCGCTGCAATTCACGTCGACCGCATGTAAACATCATTCATGCATTTTAGTTTACAAGAAATTAAACAAACAGTTACTGTTTAGTTAACTTTGATTTGTAGTTTGGTACCTTGTATTCCGCCATTGTTCATTGAAAACACGAATCTTACTTATATTACAAACCCGAAAGTTTGTGAGTATCAACATATTGTGGAAATGGAAATGGATTTGGATGGGCATACATGTAGTTTATAACCTGGATTAAAGCGGGCGCAGCTGGAAACAGCTAGTATAATGTAGTTGTTTAATCGTCTGTAACATAACCCACAGCGCCGGGACCAAGTCCTGGGCTCTTGGAGTGAGGGTGAGCCATATTCCATCACCGCGGGGAACCTTATGACCCCACGACACGCATGTTGGGGCTGAACAACGTAGGATTCACCCCTAGTAGCACTGTAAGTACATTTAGATTTAGTACAACAACATAATTTTCCGTTGGTAGAGGTTCCTTAGGCACCTTACGATTCCATTTTTTAAAGAAGTAGTACTTAAAGGGTTTTGATTTTGTTCCACAAACGATGACTGCTGGCACTTCTTAACACGGAGACGGTTGACACAGTACCTGAGCGATCCACAGCTGCGCTTCGTGTCGCGGGGGCGGGGGAACTTAAAGCTCCTTCGTACACTAGGCGACGGAAGTCTTCGATACCTTACGACTTTGGTATCTAGGTGACTATCGCAATACAAATCTATAGAGGTCGTACAATAATTGTTACGGGTCTGAGTGTTTGTGTATACGGGTTTAAATGTTTGTAAACGCACCTACGATACAGCAAAAATGGTCATAATGTTAAAAAAAATCACATCCTGGTATCCTGTCGAAAGTGTTTTACTAGAACTGATTGACGCCTCTGAAGGTGCTTTCATATCCCAGTTCTGGACAATACAATTCACATCGCCATCGATACGCTATCACCAGGAACAAGTTTCGTAACATGTTGTGAAGAACAAAGCAACAACGACCTTTGACCTATTCTCGTCTCATATTCTGTTTCCTTCGCC
This sequence comes from Agrotis puta, assembly GCA_943136025.2. NCBI lineage: Eukaryota > Metazoa > Arthropoda > Insecta > Lepidoptera > Noctuidae > Agrotis > Agrotis puta. Next base: position 575,552 of record OW964187.2, read on the forward strand.
CTCCTTGTTGCGAAATGTTCGTGGAGTTTAGACTAAGCTCCTATATGGATGCCGATGTTTGACAGACGGACAACTTAATCTTTAGTAGGTGCCTTATTTTATTTTAAATATCCTTCAATAATTTATTAGTCAAATCTGCTATGACTGAGCCTGATTCGATTTCCAGGTTGGGCAGTGTTATTGGGATTTTCCATTCCAGAAGTTTGTTAGCACCAGCGCAGAGCATGGTTGTGTGCTCTTTTGCTGAAAATAGACTCACAAAAATACAAGTAAATCTTTGTACAAGATCATCTGCCTTAATTTTTTCTAATAATGTAAAAAAATTAGCTACAACAGGAAAAATTCACAGAGTGCAGCAAAATAAATAAAGCCAGACTAGTCTTCCATTCTAGCTTTAAAATTTTTAGCTGTATTCGGCTAGACTAAAGCACGGAAAATTCACGTAAAGCCGGCAACCATTTGTGTCTTAAAAGTTGCCCGTCTGCCTCGCCTCTTAATTCGCATGTGCAGTGTGTTTACGTACAACTGTTTGCTTCCTCTCGCTAATTGCCGTGTACCAGGAGCTCTGAGAGAACAACACACGCTCTCCGACTATTAATACGAGATGAGGAAGGAAAGTTGAGTGGCTCTCATGAATTGTAAATTCGTTGATAGTGCTAAGAATATACGGAAATTGAATTAATTTGAAGTAATTAACGCTGGAAATAATCTATCTCGGTTGCTATCTTCGGTTGAATCTTTGTCCACTTTTCACCAATCAACGACCGTATTTGTATATCGAGTCTTTAAGATGTGTAAATGTCGAAATAAGGAACGGGTTTTGGGTTGAGATTGAATATTAATTTCGGGCGTTAGTCTTTTTGTTTATTGAAAGTCAGTACCAGATTACCATCTATACTAAAATTATAAAGCTGAAGAGTTTGTGTGTTTGTTTGAACGCGCTAATCTCAGGAACTGCTGGTTCGAATTGAAAAATTATTTTGTGTTGGATAGTGCATTTATGGAGGAAGGCTATAAGCTACGATCAAAAGGAGCCGAGGAGTGAAACCACGAGGTACAGCTAGTTTTGGATAAACTTGATTTTCAGCAAGTTCCAATTGTTTTTATTTTTATCTTGGGTTTAGCAAGTTCCTATCACATTTTTCTACCCCAAAGTTCCTTGACTTGGCTGGTATTCAGGCTAGTTAACTGTGGAGTAAGCTATTGTAGTGCACAGTAGAAAAAGATTAGGCAATTTCCATGTAAAACAAGCACATTACGAAATTGAACCTTCTTCTTTTGTGATAAAATTGAAAATCGATTGAAGATCGAATAAAATTGATAGATTGGGGTAGTTTAACGGTATCTGTACACAACGTGTGAAATGTCAGGATTCAGACTCATCGAAGTTATATTTATTCTAACTTCACTAAAAAGAGATAATGATTTTCTTCTGATAAAATCCTTAAAGGACATGGCATGTTAGTTTTCATCCTGAAAAGAAAACGAGGTCACAGGCAACTACTAGTATGTTACCTACATCTTTCAGCAGGCTTCTTCCTTCATAACAAACTTAGCACTATTCTGAAAGTAATTCTCGAGTGAGTGCTCTCCGCAGACAATTTGTGAATATTTCATGTATTTCAGCGTGCATTCAGCTGAAAACAAGCCGTGTTGGGAACACTGCAGTAACACCCGGAACATTAATCATGAACAAAGTGTTGCAACGGAAATTTCGGTAAAGTTTTATTGGTCCCGGGACGACCCGGGTGCTGGGGTATATTGCCTTGTTTTACCCGGTTGTTGATTAAGAAAATAATTGTACCTAGTAAAATATCCTAATGCCGGGTATGCGCCGGCTACTGGGCGACTCCCTGTCTTACCATGGACCATGCCCGGGTCGACGGCGCGTTTTGTTCCACGCGCGCCTCCAAGAGTGTCAGCAAAATGACCCCTCTTGAGGGCCAAAGCCTGCCGGGGTCCCTGGATTTACGAATTACCGTGGCCCCGAAACGTAAAGGGCTATTAAAGGACACCGTGGATTTTAGTCAGTACGAGTCTGACAGTCCCTCTCGCTCTGCTCTAGGTGGGACGACTCATTTGATGATTTTACCACGATAATAAAAAACCTGGTATGCACCGTGTAGAATTAAGTTACTTAAGGTGAGGAAAACTTAAACACATAATCATAATATTTACGAGTATAATAATAGGTAGTACTTATGATCAATTTGCCATCTAAGGAGGCGAAATTACGTCAAATCTTGCAATTGAATTGTAAACCAGCTCCCCAAACCGATTGAAATTATACTTTGCACACACAACTGTGTTTCTGATAATAAAACGTTTCTATGTTAGACTTGGTTCTGCAGACAGGATTGCATCCTCATGGATGTGAAACTATGTATGCGTTTAAGAAATAAAAACGACTTTCAAATAAAAAAAAAAACGGTTGGTTGCACTCTGGGAGTGCCGGCAGAAGTGAAAACTTGAATAGTAATAAACACACACGAACATTCGCGCAAGCGCCCTGCGCCGTCTTACGAATTTTCGATCAGGTCACGTGTCCTGACGCGAGTTTAACATTTTTTACCCATTTCAAAAAAATTGCACAACGCCGCTAAAGAAGTTTTCACTTCAAAAAAATATTACCTGGTTATTTTTTTCCTGAACGAAAAGAGGTATTTGCCTTTAGTGAGTTAATTACCTACAGTGTTTTTTTATGATGAATGGGTCTATATTGTGATTCGACATACCTTTTGTTTAGTACCGTCATAATTATTGTAACAATGTTTATAATCATTTTATAGATCGTATAATTCAAGCTATTAATTTCAAACAACTTACCGAAAACAAGTGAAGGCTGTAATGTAATGTATACTTACAAACCGTGTATTGTCGCAGGTGTATTGTAAAACAGCTGAACGTACCTGAAATGTACAATAATACCTTATAATTATATGTTAGGTAAAGATGTGTCGTAAAAGGACAGGTGTGACTGTGAGCGAGGAGCGGGTGGAAAACTGTTGTTGCTCGTTTTTCTTACAAGGGTCAATTTAAAATTTAAAATAAATTGATTGGAGGACTCTTAGAACTTGTTTACTTTCAAACTGTTTTAGCAGTCCATCACAGGTTTCCTAGATTTAATAAACATTTATTTAGTGTGTTTTTTATAAAATTATATAGAATAGTTTCTAAGCACGTTTTTACATGTCAAATTCGAACTCAAAACACGGAGAATCCGAACAACACACGTAATTACATCTGCAAGCATTTGCTAATTTAAATTAAGTAGGTATAAATAGTTAATTAAACTGTCACTATCACCATAGTTAAATAACAGTTCATTTGAATACTATTTGCGCAGACTTTAATACTAATTGAATCTAAAACACGCATCGAAGCCGCGCATGCACGAGTAAATGTCAAATAATTTGAAGCTATCCCCAAACCCACCATTATTAACTATCATGTACTGCAGAATTTGAATTACATTTTAGAAACTACACCGTGAATTTTAGTCAGAGCAAGTCTGACGTCCCTCCCGCCAAGCCCTGGGTGAAAGGGGTAAGCGCCGGTCGCGGGACGCACGATTTACCGTGATCCCGGAACATAAAGCGCTATTCAAGGACACCGCGGATTTTAGTCAGTATGAGTCTGACAGTCCCTTCCGTCCTGCCCTGGGCGAGAGGGCTCATTTGATTATTTTACGACGATAAAAAAAGACTATATTATTGATAAAAGTCGAGGTTTCTTTACGATGTTAATTATTTCCAAGATATACTTATTTCGGGCACGCCGCAATCGCGGCGGTAAGACCCCTCTTTGAGGAGTGGCTGGATAGGCGTCACGGCGTCCTTACCTTCCGCATGACGCAGGTCCTCACCGGACACGGAAGTTTCGGGAGGTCCCTGTGTCTGATAAGGAGGGAGGAAACGCCTGGGTGTCACCACTGCGAGGACCGTCCTGAGGACACGGTGGAGCATACGGTGCAGGACTGCCCCGCTTGGGCAGAGCACCGCCGTGTCCTCACGACGGCGATAGGCGGAGACCTCTCGCGCCCGCATTGGTCGAGGCCATGCTGCGGGGCGAGACGGAGTGGGAAGCGGTCGCCTCCTTCTGCGAAGCAGTCATGCTCGCGAAGGAGGAGGCGTGCCGCGTGAGGGAGAGAACAGTGTCCTCCCTCCGACCCACCCGCAGTGGTAGACGCCCACGGCGACGGACGTCGCCAGACGATCTCCGGCCACCGTAGGCGCGGGCATGCGGGCAGCGAGTAATGGGCGACTCGCTGCCCGACCATGGACCATGCCCGGGTCGACGGCGCGTTGTGTTCCACGCGCGCCTCAAGGAGTGTCAGCAAACTGACGGGGCCTGTAGAGGGCCAGAGCCTGCCGGGGTCGCGGGTCTTACCCATCACCGTAACCCCGGTACGTAAAGGGCTCGTGAAGGACACCGTGGATTTTAGTCAGTACAAGTCTGACAGTCCCTCCCGCCCTGCCCTGGGTGGGAGGACTCATTTGATGATTTTACCACGCAAAAAAAAAAAAAAAAGATATACTTATTTATTACATAATTATGCGGCTTATTGGACGATTCGCACGAATTTAACTCGCACAAAACGTGCGAATCGACTCCTTTAAAAAATATTATTTTTTCTGTAGTCGATTCGCACGAATTTCATTTATTGGCGTGCGAATCGACACCCTCACAAATATTTAGTAGGCTATTCGCACAGATTTCATTTTAAGGTTTAAAAAAATTAAAGTACAGTCGTATTCAGCCATCACTGAAATAAAAATAAAAAATAATCGAAGTTTAAACAGCAGATATTTTCTTGAAAGTAAGAATGATCTGCATGGAATAAGTGATAATGTTTCGTAATTACAAAAGATTATTAAATCTATCCATTTCTGAACGCACCTTTTCCTAGAACTTTTTAAAAGTGACAGATGACAGTTGAGTTCGCTCGAAACGCGCGTGCAGCGATCCACGGCTTATCGCATTTTATTCTACACAATTCCACTTCATTTCTGCTCTCCGTGCCCGAGACCCGTCACCAGCACCTTCATCAACCCCTGGCCAGGTGGTAAGAGCGGAGCCCGTTTTGGAACAGGTATGTTGCATGCCATTTAACGCGAGTTGAACTCTTTCCGAATCTGTCTCAAATCTATTCTTTTTTTCGGCGTTCATACATTGTGAACGACCCCAATATATGTAACGGCTCCTTATCGTTATCCCTACGGATTCTCTTTCGTCCCGGTACATATATTTTTTGGAGGCCCCGGCGAGATTCACCATTAGCGTGGTCCGCCATTTTATTCAATTTACAACGCAATCGTCAATATTCTATCGAAGTCCCACCCAATTTTCATTATTCTCAAAACGCTGTTGTTAATTCGCAATAAATTAACAATTTCATCTCGCATAATGAGGTTGGTGTGACACCTATCCTTAGAAATATTCACTATTCATTCTCGAAACGTACGTTTCAATTTCATACGTTGTCGTAATAAGTAATTATCCATGCAATTAGGATAAATCCCTTGTACAACGAACCTAATTATATTTCGTTTCCATTGTTAATTCAATTCACGTAACATTTCGATTCTTATTAGAATCCATTTTATTTTCTCGTTTACATTTTTAAATGTGGGTAAACTGTTAAAGCGGCAGCGTCATTGTGTTGCGACTAGTGATGTGCAACGCGTTATTGTAATTTTCGGTTTAACGTTCAATCTTGTAATCGATTTATTTCAAGTTAGTCGATTATTCCATAAATTGTTATTCGGGATAGTTTTGGTTTATTTATTCGATTAAATATTTAATAATGCCTTATTCAACAGTACGAAGACGCAGTACAGATAAAAGAATTAAAAAACCTGTTGGTAAACAAATTTCCTTTGATGTTACGGACTTACCTTCATTAAGGCGCAAGCGTACTCTTGCTTTCAATCGGTTAAAGCGTACTTATGAAATAGCTGAGCAGGCAAAGGCAGACATACAAAATGTAGGCTTATTTCTCGCTCATTTCTCTGATGTTCAAAATCTTGTAGAAAAGTTTGAAGACGCTCATCAGGATATTTTATCTCTGATCGACGCCGCCTTGGAGGAAGGTGAAGATTCAATTCGGGAAGAATTTGATGCACTATATTATAAAATATTAACGATTCATTCTGAGTTGAATCCGAAATCTTCCCACGATGATTCTTTTAATTCTGCTCCTTCGAATGTTTCATTAAACGTAAAGCTTCCGAGAATTACTATTCCGTCTTTTTCAGGAAATATTAAGGCTTGGCCTAAATTTTATGATGTTTTCACGTCACTTATCCATGAAAATGGCAGTTTATCTGACACGGAACGTATGCATTATTTGATATCAAGTCTCACTGGTGATGCGTTAAGTTTAATCAAAACATTTCCGGTTCAGGGTGCGTATTATCGAGAGGCATTTAAAAGTTTAGTTTCTCGATATAACAACAAACGTGAACTAGCATTCGAATGTTGGAAGGAAATTCTCAATGTTAACTTTAAACCGACATCACCTCACGATTTTCGTCGAGTGCTGGACACATTTAATGAAAACCTTACTATCCTCAAAGAATTGGAATTACCGACCGATAAATGGGACTTTGTTTTGTCTTATTTAATTCTCTCTAAATTGGATTCTAAAACAAGATACGAGTACGAGCAGGGTAATTCGTCTATTGAATTACCATGTTACAACACTTTAATTCAGTTTCTTTATTCGAAGTGTGAAGCTCTCGTGCGAGACATTCATTTTACATCTAGTCCGCGCGTGTCAGTTGAGAAACCACGTTCAACAGAAAAATCAGCACAAGCTAATCAAAAGAAGGTTTCGTCGTTTGTAGCGACAAAAAACAGTAATTCATCATCTCAACCTAATAAATCAACTGTAACGGAAAAGCCTGCTCCTTCCAGTACTTCATCTAATATTAAATGTTCCTTTTGCGGAAAGGATCATACCATATCGTCCTGTCCTGACTTCGGCAAGAAGACTGTCGACGAAAGACAAGAATACGCTAATTTACATAAGTGGTGCTTTAACTGCCTTCGTCCTTCACACAGTCTCAAAGATTGTAAATCTTTATTTAGGTGCCGTCAGTGTTCTCAACGACATCATACATTACTTCACCCAAGTGTAAACGAATCACAGAATTGTAATAGCGTTTCTGTGCCATCTACGTCAGAATCCGTCCTTAAGGCTTCCTCTAATCGATCTGCTATTTTGTTATCGACAGCGCGGGTGCAAATTCGAGACCGTAATGGTCAATTTCAATCGTTTCGTGCTTTAGTCGACTCTGGCAGCCAAGCTCATTTCGTTACCGAAAGGACAATCGAGAAGTTAGGTTTTGAGTCCATTCCAACTACGCGGAAGATTCACGGTCTCGGTTCATCTGCTGCGGCAGTGTCTGGGTCCATTCAGTTGGAAATCGGTGTCAAAGGAGAGACCATCTTAAAAATCGAAGCGCTCTCTTTGCCTTCAATCTGCGGTACTATGCCTTCATCTCGCTTAAATACTGCTTCATGGCCTCATTTGAAAAACCTTGATTTAGCTGACCCGGACTTTGATAAGCCCGGTCCGGTCGACGTTTTGCTTGGCGCGGAAGTGTTTGCTTCGCTCTTAATTCCTGGCACACATAACGGTGGTTCCAAAGGACCTTCTGCTATTAATTCTATCTTTGGGTGGCTCCTTATTGGTAACGCTGATAGCAATTCAGTAATAAACTCATTTCTTTCAATGGAGTTTGACTTGCATCAACAAATTCAACAATTTTGGGAGTTAGAAAACATTCCTACAAATTCTCGGCTAACCCCATTAGAGGAGCGATGCGAGCAAATATTCGAAAACACTGTGTCGCGTAATGATCAAGGACGTTACATAGTTGCCTTGCCGTTTAAGGATCTTGAAGATCATTCGTTTCCCGGTTCCAAGGAAAAAGCGTTACGGAGATTCTATTCTTTGGAAAACAAACTTTATCGTAATCCAGTTGTACTTAAACAATATAAGGATTTTATGGAAGAGTATTTGCAGTGTGATCACATGACTCGCGTGTCTATTCAGGACCTTTCTAAAGGCAAATATTACATTCCTCATCATTGCGTTATCCGTCCTGATAGTGTTACGACCAAACTACGTGTCGTGTTTGACGCCTCATGTAAGAGCGACAATGGTGTTTCACTTAACGAAACGATGTTAATAGGCCCTAAGCTTCAAACGAACATCATGGAACTGCTTTTGAGATTCCGCATTCATCCAATCGTTTTTACATGCGACATGCGTCAAATGTATCGCCAGATCTTAGTGCGTGAGCGTGATCGCGACTACCAGCGCATTCTATGGCGCTCGGATCGAAACCAATCCGTTCAAGAATATCGCCTTAATACTGTCACCTACGGCGTGTCATCTGCACCTTTTTTAGCTTGTCGAACAATCCAACAATTAATTGCGGACGAAGGCGCGGATCTTCCGTTAGGAAGCAAGGCTCTACAGTCTGACTTGTATATCGATGATCTGGTCACTGGAGGATCCAATCTTTCAGAGGTCCGTACGATAAAACAAGAGGTTATCGAACTTTTAAAACGGGGTTGCTTAGAACTTCGAAAGTGGGCGAGCAACATACCTGAACTTCTTTCAGATTTGCCAATTGACCACTGTCTAACTGACTTTCTTTCCATGGATGTTGGAAAATCCATGGAAATCAAAGTCTTAGGCCTTAAATGGGATCCACTTAGTGACGTTTTTATGTTTGACGTTGCACCACGTGATGTCAAATGTAATAAACGGAATATACTTAGTGAGTTGGCACGTATTTTCGACCCTCTCGGTTTTCTAGCTCCAATTACATTCTTTTCGAAACTCCTTGTTCAAAAACTGTGGATATTGGGCATTGATTGGGATGCGGCTCCGCCAGAAGAAATTATTTTACGTTGGAATTCTTACATAAACCAATTAACTTCACTCAAACTTTTGAAAATACCTCGTTACGTTTCTCAGGCTCATTCCACAAATTATCAAATTCATGGTTTCGCTGATGCGTCGGAGGCAGGCTATGGTGCTGTTGCGTATTTACGAGTTGAAGATCATAACGGATTCGTGCAAACCGTTTTACTGTGTGCAAAATCGCGTGTCGCTCCAATCAAAAGAGTTTCCTTACCTCGCCTCGAGTTGTGTGCAGCTGTTCTTCTTGTTGACCTTATAAGTCTCGTTAAGCAAGTCTACTTCATTCCGTTACCCGTTTCAACCGTTTTCACCTGGTCTGACTCTATGGTCGTGCTTGCGTGGCTTCAGTCACATGCTTCTCGCTGGAAGACTTTCGTATCGAACCGTGTTGGTCATATCCAAACTGTGCTTCCCGAAGCTCGATGGAATCATGTCCCATCTGCAGACAATCCTGCTGACATTCCCTCGCGGGGCATGCTTCCTGAGGAGCTCGTCAATAATTCATTATGGTGGGCGGGTCCCCCATGGCTCCGGCAGGCTGAAGAATGCTGGCCAATATCGAACAATTTGATTATTTCAGTTGAGACTCAAGATGAAGAGAGAGTCAATTCCATGGTGACACACAGTGAGGAAGATATAATCGAGTACTTGCTAGAAAAATTCTCATCACTTCGCAAGTCGCAACGCATCCTGGCGTATTGTTTAAGATTCTTCTATAACTCTCGCATTCGAAATACATCTTTGCGTAAACTATCTTCTAATTTATCTCGTTCGGAAATTCATTCTGCGTTACTAGTTATGGTAAAACATGTGCAAAAACAACATTCCAATAAGGAAATCTCACGGCTTGAAAATGGCTTGAGCTTACCGAAACAGTTTCGAAAGCTTAATCCTTTCATTGACGAACACGGAGTTCTCAGGGTGGGCGGTCGTTTGTCACGTTCTGGGCTAGAATTCGAACACAAACATCCAGCCTTTCTTCCTCGCGATTCAAAATTAACTCACATGATTATTAAAACGCTTCACCGTGAACACTGTCATGCTGGTGTCAATACCTTGCAATACCTATTAGTTCAGCAATTTTGGATTCTATCGGCAAAGCGAGCCATTCGCCATTGCTTGTCCCAGTGTATTCCGTGCTACCGCACCAATCCAACCCCCATAGAACCCTTTATGAGCGATTTGCCAGCGGTGCGCGTAAATCAAGTAAAACCATTCTCCATGGTCGGTACTGACTATGGAGGACCTTTTTCTATCAAATTCGGTCGTTATCGAGGTGCAAAAACGGGCAAGGCCTATTTGTGCCTTTTTGTGTGTCTCACGACAAAAGCACTTCACCTCGAGGTCGTTTCAGACCTCTCATCTGATGCCTTTATCGCTGCTCTTCGAAGATTCGTCGGACGTCGCGGTCGTGTCAATTGTATATTTTCGGATCGAGGCACCAACTTCGTCGGTGCAAAAACCCAATTTGACAAGTACATGAGTGACGCGGCGCGCACTGAACAAATTGACTTCCGTTTCAATCCGCCTTCGAGTCCGCATTTCGGCGGGATCTGGGAGATTCAAATAAAGGTCGTTAAGTCTCATCTATATCGAATCATAGGTACGCAATGTCTCACATTCGAAGAGCTTACAACGTTGTTCGTACAGATAGAGGCAATGCTAAATTCGCGTCCCCTTTGTCCGTTGAGTACCGATCCTAACGATCTCTCGGTTTTAACTCCCGGCCATTTTCTTACTCTCGAGCCTCTTACAGCGGTTCCAGATGAGGATCTTACCAAAATTAACATTAATCGTTTAGGGCGATGGCAGTTAATTCAGCGTTTTCAACAAACCTTTTGGGAGCGCTGGAAAACTGAATATTTGCATACACTTACTCAGCGGGCAAAGTGGACTGCTCAATCGCAACCTCTAACTGTGGGTTCACTTGTTCTAATTAAAACAGAAAATACTGCACCCCTTTATTGGCCGCTCGCTCGTGTCATTAAACTTCATCCCAGTCCGGACGGAATAGTACGCGTAGCAACGGTTCGTACGGCCACAAATACACTGACACGACCTCTCGTAAAATTGTGTCCTTTGCCATCGCAAAGTGACCAATAATTTAATATTTCCACATCAATTAATCTAATCTTAACTTACAGTATAAAAAAAAACCTTTATTATTTTCTAACATTTCGTATTCGATTTCATTTCAAAACTTTAATTTATTTATTTAACTCGAATAGTAACCAAAGCTATCAATCGTATTCGATTATCAATTTCGTTCACTTTGTTATCGTTCGTCGCACGCACATCACTACGTTTGACACTTGTATGTCACTGTCAATCATGCTCCATCAAGTTGTAAACAACATAACCTCTTTTATTATAAATTTAACTCGTTATTTCGTTAAATTGGTGGGCGGATATGTTTCGTAATTACAAAAGATTATTAAATCTATCCATTTCTGAACGCACCTTTTCCTAGAACTTTTTAAAAGTGACAGATGACAGTTGAGTTCGCTCGAAACGCGCGTGCAGCGATCCACGGCTTATCGCATTTTATTCTACACAATTCCACTTCATTTCTGCTCTCCGTGCCCGAGACCCGTCACCAGCACCTTCATCAACCCCTGGCCAGGTGGTAAGAGCGGAGCCCGTTTTGGAACAGGTATGTTGCATGCCATTTAACGCGAGTTGAACTCTTTCCGAATCTGTCTCAAATCTATTCTTTTTTTCGGCGTTCATACATTGTGAACGACCCCAATATATGTAACGGCTCCTTATCGTTATCCCTACGGATTCTCTTTCGTCCCGGTACAGATAATAATAATTACTTAAAACGTGGCATATCTACATTAAAGTAAGCATTTTATTATTGTAATGACTTGATTTATTATTGTTGATTTGTTAGTTGTATATTAGTAATTTATGCAACTGTTGTATAATCAGGAGTATTAAAACACGAATGTGGGTTTATCACATGAGGCGTAGCCGAGTGTGATAATAGTATCACATGAGTGTTTTAATACCTAATTATAACAGTTGCATACAAGACGTAATCTACAATCATGATGTGAATCCTCTATAAAAGATTCTCATACCATAGGGTGTTGTACAGTGTTGTAAGAACTATGTAAATTCAAGAAAAGTCTAATTGCGAAGCATGTAAAATAAACAAATCTTAATAAGTAAAAGAATTATTTATTGTAATAATTATTTACATTTTGGATCGTACAATTATTGAAATGCACTTGATCATTTGCACCTTGTTGAATGTTGGCAGATCCTGATGTACTTGGAATATTTATATTCACCACTTCATTATTTCTATTTTCTATAGAACTTAATTAGTCTACAATTTAATGTTCTTTTTTAAAAATTTTAGCGATCTGGTGGTGAAAATGTCATTGCATGAGAATGTTCTTTTTTTGAAATTCATTATATCACGCGTTTGGATGATATAATGATCATAATATCATTGAGTGTTTTGGTGTTGGCAATAAGCTAATTGTCATAGGTTCTTTTATAGAGGATTAATAGCATGATAGTAGATAAAAAAGTTTAGTCACTTTTATACGTTATTTTAAAGAAAAATCTGTGATTCAAATAGTGATTATAGCCCTAGTTCCAGTTTTATGATTAAAAGTTTTATTGTTATAATTATGAGAACTGTGTATTTTAGGTACACTTCTGAAAAACATTAAAACATGTTCGTCAATAATAAATATAAGAAAAAGTTGTTAATCATATATATACCTACCTTATTAAAAAAGTAAATGTTTGTGTAATGTAAAAAAAAATGTTAATTTTTGGTACTTTTATTTTTTATTACGTGGTTAGTGTAGTAGTAGTTTGTTAGTGACACTTAAGTGTTTATTATTCTGTGATCGATATTTGCTCATTTTTAATCCTCAAACCACGAGCTTTATTATTGAGCTGTATTAAAATTAAAACTAAGTACTAAACATCTTTGTTTAGTACTTAGTTTTAATTTTAATACAGATATTGTTGATTATAGATTGTGTTTTTATTTTCTATCTATTACGAGTAAAACATATTTGACCTTACTTCTTCTGTGCTCAAGTGTACTTTATCTTAACTGCATTTCATAAAAAACAATATGTGTGCGAATAGCCTACTAAATATTTGTGAGGGTGTCGATTCGCACGCCAATAAATGAAATTCGTGCGAATCGACTACAGAAAAAATAATATGTTTTAAAGGAGTCGACTCGCACGTTTTGTGCGAGTTAAATTCGTGCGAATCGTCCAATAAGCCAATTATGCATTGAAAAAGAAAGAAACATTTGGACTTGACATCACAACCTCGTGAATGAGAGGTGACAAAATACAATGAGTGACATAAATATATATATTTTTTTAAATGAATTTAAAATCAGGAAAAAGTAGCAGATATTGAACCCCTCTCCCCCGCTAGCAGTGTGACCAGAGCCTCGTCCGCACTTGGTCGGCCAAGTGCGACAATACCAAGTGCGAGAAGGCCACTCCACGGAGGATGAGCACACTCGCACCATTATATACCATCGTATACTACAAACATGCTGTTAATTCTATTTACATCTATATAACACTACTGTTTGTGAAGCATTAATTATAAGGCTTTATGAATAGAACTCCTTTGTTTCTACAAGTTTTTTTTTTTAAATGAATTATGCCCATGTTCAAGATAAGAAACTTGTTTATGGAACCAGCAATTTTGTAGTCGGTTTCTGATGGTTTGGTTTTAGTTCCCTGGATTTGATGGTTTATCAGAAGTAGATATGCCTTTTATATAGCTTTATATTAGGCTAACCCGTAAGACGGACTTGAATATTTTTTTGTAGGGATCAAAATAAATCGCTGCAACTCCTTAAAGCCACAACCAACAGTGGCAATCACCAGAAAAACGCTGACAATGAAGTTCGACGAAGTCCCGGCGACTTAATTAGATAACGCGACGAAATAATTAAGAAAATAATAGTGGAGGAGTAGTAAAAACAGCTTTCAAGGTTTACGACTGTTTTCGCTTCAAATTAATGCCCCAGGAATTTCGCTATTGGAGTAGCAATCCTTAGAAAATAAATCTATAGAAAGCATTAATATATTTTCTTAGACTAGCGGCCCGTCCCGGCTTCACACGGGTGTACACGCCTATGTTACTCAGGGGCTGTATGTAGCTTTCTAATGGAGATTTTTTTTAAAATCGGTACTGTAGTTTATGAGTTTATTCATAACAAACATACACACACACACAAAAATACAAAACTTTCCTCTTTCTAACATTAGTGTATTTATGTCAGAGAAAAGCACAAAATAAGGTTTTTCTGAAATACTTTATTGCTCATTAGCGACACGCCCCAGCTTCGCACGGGTGCAATTTACTATATTATGCATGTTATATACATATAAACCTTCCTCTTGAATCCCTCAATCTATTAAAAAAATCCGCTTTGAAATCCGTTGCGTAGTTTTAAAGACCTAAGCATACATAGGGACAGACAGACAGACAGACAGCGGGAAGCGACTTTGTTTTTTATACTATGTAGTGATCATTTCTAATGATGCTTCATATTTACGTCTGCTCATATAGAATCCAACGGGCAAGTTTTATCGATCATAACTGTGTTCAACATTGCGTCAAAATGTTTCACAATGAAGGCGTTGTGCAGAAACTATTTTTTGAGCATTTCCGAATTTTCTCTGAGGAAAATTCTGGACAAAAACATTAATAAAATGTTTAAGTTATCATCGATTAATGCTCACTCAGTGACATCGCTCACTCGTATGGGACCCGCGGGATCACTCAACCCCGTCACATTTTAAAGGAACCTGCGCTATAAGCTTGTTTATTTGCAGCGCTTTAAACAGCATGATTTTGTTGAGGCATTCCTTTCTGAATGAACCTCCTACTAGGTATTCTAGCTCGGACGACTTTTTGCGATCAAGTTGGCGATGGAGAAATAAATCTTTATAATATAAATGTGACCTCCATGCAAAAATACCACTTGTAAAGTTCATTCAACACGATCATTTAGTTCAGCCGTCAGAAGTGAAAACTTCATCAAACAGGAGTTAACTATAATATGAAACAAATGTTTTGTTTTGTTCTCTATTCATAAATTAATTACATTTAATATACATATAGGTAATTCATCGTGGTCTAAGAGTTCCTATGGCCACCTTCCGGTCGCGGGACTGTACGAATTACCGTGACCCCGGAACGTAAAGGGCTATTGAAGGACACCGTGGATTTTAGTCAGTACGAGTCTGACAGTCCCTCCCGCTCTGCCCTGGGTGGGAGGACTCATTTGATGATTTTACCACGATAAAAAAAAAGAAAAAAAACGCCCACCTTCCGGAATTAGATCAGATCCATGATATCATGATAGTGTATTACTCGTGTCATATCATCATCATCTGCTTAGCCTTTTCCCAACTATATTGGGGTCGGCTTCCAGTCAAACCAGATGCAGCTGGATATCAGTATTTTACATGGAGCGACTGCCTGTCGGACTTCCACAACCCAGTAACTGGGTAATACGATACCCCATGGTAAGACAGGTTGTCAGACTTTAGAGCTTCTGACTAACAGTAACGACTGTCAAAGATCTACAGGATTACTCGTATCATATAAATAATATAAATTGTAAACCGAAAAGTGTGTCAAATCTAACTTGCAAGATTTGACTACAGACAGACAACGGGACATGTCAAACTGAAAATACAAGTGCGTTAAAAACTAGCTTAGTGTGAGTCGTACTAAGGGTTCCGGACAATTTTCTACAAAAATGGCAAAAAATTACATTTGTGTGAGAGCCCTTAAACATTGTTGTTATAGCGGTAACAGAAATACTTCATTTGTGAACATTTCGACTGTGTAACTATCACAGTTCATAAAATACAGTCCTGTGACAGCCGAACAGACAGACGGACAGTTGGGTTTTAGCTATAGGGTCCCATTTTACCCAAAGAGTACGGAACCCAATAACTAATAAATCCGTGTAATATAATTTACACAATCTCCCCAATTTCAGCATAACTACTCCATGATATGAATATCAATGCAAACCACAGCTGTATAATTTTATTGGTGTCACGACACATTACAATGATTGGGTCGGCAGAGCTCTGTGATTAGATAATGCAAATAAATTCAGTCTGCCAGCCTCATGCATTACAATTATGTGTATTGATTTTATATTGTTTACATTTTATTGAGGCTGGATTTCATTTGGTGAAATTATATTTTTGGTAGCTATTTGAGGTTTATTTAAAGTAAATGTATTTATTTTTCCTTGTAAAGAATTTGTTGGTCTCGGATGGTGTGATTGGTGTCGGATGTTTTTTTCGAGGAAGGATATAGGGGAGCAGTGTATAAGACGGGGAGGCAAGGTATAATGGGGACATACACTCTTTAGGTATACTTAACACAAGACAAACTATCAGGACGTCATTTGCAAGTGGCCATTAACAAATGGCGTCCTGTTGGCGCTTGCGCTACGTTAGTATTGTATTAAGTTTGCCTTAAGTGTGTGATTTCCCATCATACCTCGCGTCCCCGTCTTATACACTGTTTCCCTATAATATTACATCACACTACGATCAATAGGAGCCGGGCAGTGGGTTAAACCGCGGGAAAGAGCTAGTCTAGAAATAAACCTGGCAATAGAAAGATAAAAATTAAAATATGTAGCATGACCGAAGACGTGCCGAAAAATCACGACAGAGGAAAGTCCCTCTTCAAAACCAATGTCAGTATTTCCATCCTACATTTCAACCTTACCCTCCGAAATCTGGCTACAAGCTTGTACAATGTACAAGCAACGGTTAGCATGTCCATTTGTACCCCCAAACCACGTAGGATTACAGATACCAGTGTAACTTGGTACATCATGTAGACTACAGATAGCGGTGATTGTCAAGCATATGCCAGAAAATAATGTAAGTTCCAGTACATTTGAATTTAGTACTCTATTTCGCCACGGATCAAGATATATTGGGCAGCGAAGACATCTTTGAGTAGGGTTGGCAAAAGCTTTTTTGAGTGGCTAAAATATGGTGCGATATGATATTTTTTTCTGTTTCTGAGTGAGTGCGGTCTGGAAATTAGGTCACACGTTTTTGTAGATGTTTTAAGGCGAGTTTTTGTGATGAAATTAGATATGGCGGGCAAAGCT
The DNA here is from genome assembly GCA_943136025.2 of Agrotis puta. Lineage (NCBI taxonomy): Eukaryota > Metazoa > Arthropoda > Insecta > Lepidoptera > Noctuidae > Agrotis > Agrotis puta. The sequence continues at coordinate 592,654 of OW964187.2, forward strand.
TTTACGTGGTAAAAAAGAAAATGCGAGTGAATTACACAATCTCATAAACAACGCTTTGTCCTAAGAGCACTAGCAAAATTAAGTTTAAAATTACGTGCCAGACTTTTTGAGTTAAATGAATAAAGATACAATTATTTGCATTTTCTCCATAATGACTGAACTTTAAGAAAAATGCAAATATGCATTTACATTTTCATTCTTATTTGCAAACTAAGTGATGTTTTTTCTAGTTTTTATAAATTCACAGAAGTAGTTTAAAGTGGGGCAGATTTTACGAACGTATATAAAATATAATGGATTCAGTTTTGTCGCAATAACAGCAGGAGTTTTGATGAAACATTTTTGCCTTCGTCTACCTACTCTTCTCCTTACTCTGTCGAAGTCGACTTCTACTAGTATTTAACATGGAATGAATTCATATCTGACCTCCTTAATCTAGTTACTGTTGGATAGTATAATTTATTTTTCTTGTTAATGACTTTCTGGCCTCACTGACTACTAGTTACGATTGACGACTGACAAAGACCTACAAATGACTGAAGAAAATACCGGATTTTCGGGACACGTCGGAGGAAACTTCGTTTGTGAATTAATGGTAACCCACCCGTCATACCTTTGAAGATCACCTTTTACGGCTGTTATCATAAAGCCGAGAGAGGGAGAAAGAATGAAAGATGGAGAGTTACTCTTCTATATTTTCAGTTAAAAAAGAAACTATTTTTTTGTGACAACCCTACTATTCCAATTCACATTTGTATTCGAATTCAACAAAACCATATTCATTCGTTGTCGGAATTCGTAGGGTAGTGAAATAAAATAAATATAATGGCAACACCTAGCTGCAGTGGGGGGACAGAGGGGGTGTGGTTACAAGCGGACAGTTATTGAATAGAATTCCTCTTTAATAATACATGTATACACATAATAAATCTGTAGAAGGGTCAATTCTGTACATTGAAAATATTGAAAAAATAAATAGCGGGGGTTGTTGCTGGATCGATACCAAACCCAAATATATGATTAAAAAAAATTTTGTCTGTCTGTCTGTCTGTCTGTTTGTGCAGGCATCACGTGAAAACTAACGGTTCGATTTCGATGAAACTTGGTATAATTATTATAAGAAGACACGTTGCATTACCCGCAGTGGATTCAGCGCCGTAATATTTATAAGATTTCATTGTCAGAGTTACTCAAAATGGGGAAATAAACCATCCACGCGAAGACCGACATCCGCGCGGACGGAGTCGCGGGCGGAAGCTAGTGTGAAATATTTCCGTACTGCTGACTCGACGGGAAGTTCAAATAGTATGAAATAAATTGTAGCACGGTAGATTTTATAAGTTTTAATTGACACGTTGGGTTATTTATGCACAGTTTAACTAGCAAAGTTATACGTTTCTGTAATTTTCACATTTCTGAATAAATAGTGAACTTTGTGCCATAGCTAGCTTTCGTACTAATTAAGCTTTTCACAAAAAAAAAACAGAATTCTTTTGGTAAATTATAGATTTAATTCAACTAAAACCATTCGACTGCCTGGTTTGATTCGTGGTCGCCAGTGCGATTCGTGTATATGAGGGCCTGGGTTTAATTCCGAAGTTGGACAAAGTGTTTGGGTTTTTTATCAAGATTTTTTTAAATAACAGCCATGGAGTATGTGTTTGACCCCGATAGATTTTGATAGCAATAGTTATATCTAAGTTCGCCCTTATATAAGTATAACTTTGCGTAATTCTTTGGTAATTATAGGTGTTATGTTCAAGTCCATAATTCCAATTCAAGGGGCATTCGGAGCATTCGCTTGTAATGTAACGTTACAGTTTGTATTACATCAGTGAAGTAGAAGCAGGAGCATTACAATGCGCACCTTGTAATGATACAATTTGTAACCTTGATACGACTTGCAACATCATACGAAAGTTCGTCAGTCGGGAAGGTACCTATATTGTTATGTTATGCTTAAAGTCAAATCCAAACTATCCAAACTATCCAAACTAATATTATAAATTCGAAAGTAACTCTGTCTGTCCGTCTTTCTGTCTGTCTGTCTTTTCTTCACGCGTAAACTACTGAACCGATTTGTGTGAAATTTGGTACAGGCATAGTTTGGAACTTGAGAAAGGACATAGGATAGTTTTTATTAAAATTAAAAAAAAAACAAAAATCTCCCGGAAGTCACTATTCCACGCGAACGAAGTCGCGGGCAAAAGCTAGTATGAAATATTGAGCAGCTTTACTATTTATTTATGTTTGGATCTCTACGAGATTATCATATCAACAGTTCAGCCAACGCAGAGTAGATCAATCCCAATTGAATTACCACACGCCTAAGTCATAATTTAATTGATAGTTCGGACGTGAATCCGATACGGTAAGTAATGGCTACCGATATCAATATACTCGTAATACATGGGTGATTTAAACTAATTGGCATCAAGATATGAGATAATTTAAGGATTAAAACGGTTCAAACTCAATTAAACCCTAGAATTACTGAAACTATGTTATTCCTGTTAATTTATGCCTTTTTAGTTTTCGAATTTACTCTCAACAGAAAAATTATGAACCTAGAAGAAAATTAAGGGAAATGAAAAGTCAGTGATATAATATTATCCATCTGAACATCCATGTAAAATACTGATATCCAGCTGCATCTGGTTTGACTGGAACCCGACCCCAATATAGTTGGGAAAAGGCTAGGCAGATGATGATGAAAGAAAGAAAGATAAGAGATTTATTGACACACACAGGACAGATAAAAAAAATACATGAGTAAAAACAACAAAGGAAACAAAATATATAAAAGAAAAACGACAAAAGGTAAAACTAATAAAAACAATTTAGTCCTGTGCGAGGCCAAAAGGCTCCTATCTCAGCATGTGCCGCGACATTTTTAAAATTGTCACAGCGCTGGTTTTCTGATAGGGCCATAGTGATGTCACGGTCAGATACGTACCTATATGTTGTTATAAAATAAATAAATAAATAACCAAATACAAGATGTAAATATACAAGTATAAAAAGTAAAAATAAATGAAAATAAAATAAATTATGTACTAAATTAACACCCGACGTAACCGCTTGTCTATGGGGCGATTGTCTTAAGGCTGGCAACACCGGCAAATCAGAGACGCGGGCGCAGCAGACATTATGTCAACAGAAAAACCAAAACAATATTAATTTATAATAATAATCATTTTATTATCAGGCAACTAAGACCCATAGAAAAAATACACAAAATAATATTTAACAACAATAATATACTAATACATATTTTAAACCATAAGAGACTAAAACTATACACGCAACGTTGTCGGCGTCGTGTTTCGCTGCGTGGTGTCGCGTAACCGTCCTCGGAAACGTCGATATACGACACCCTTCGGCCAAAAGTCCTCCTTCAAGCAGGTCTGAAGATGGTGGGTTGGAATTCGTACCACGAATGACTTGAAGTTGATGTTGTGGCGCGATTCCAACCTTTCGACCCTCAGAGTCCAGTTAGTCTTCACTTTCAAATACTGCACCACTTCCTCAGTTGTCGTGGAGTGATGCAGACGTGAAACGTACAGCTGCGTCGTAGGCACAGCAGGACGCAGCAGCATGTTGGGTCCTATCGGTGCGGTTCCACACAGGTTACGAGAACAGGGCTTCTTCTTCCTCCTTTCTACTTTAATGAAGCCCTCCTCATCAACTTGGCTCGTTCTTGGCACGGAGCTACGGACCGCAGCCAGGGCTGGTTGAGCACCCACATTCAATTTTTCCCCTTTCCTGGTTTGTCGCTTAGGCTGCGACGCATCAGTTTTACCGCTGGTGACAATAGCAGCATAGGCACGTTTGACGTACCTACGCGTGACGTATCCGCAGCCGGTGTAGTGGCGCGGGCGACGACGGCGGCGGCGGCGAGCGGCGCTTGCTCAGCGCTATCGGCAGCTGGTGACGCACTTGTGTTCGCCGATTCAAAACTGCCGATGGTTGCATTTTGCGCCCCTCGACGTGTGTTCACCTTTGAGGCCTCAATTTATGTGGAATCAATTGATGATGATGATGAACACTAGTGTTACCAAAGGAGATAACCAGGTATTGGATTGTGAAGAGCAGATAGACAGACGTTATCATCATCTATTTATCTGTCTCTCTTACTTGAGTTTGGTGCAGTAACATCTTCCGTTATCTTCTAACCAGTTAGGCAGTCATTCTATTGAAAGTACTGGTATACAGTTCTATTTGGGTCTAAATAAATACCGGTCTCTACATAGATAGGTAAAGGCGTACGTAGATTAGATTGGAAAGGAGTGAACTTGCTAACGCCTTTTCTTTTGTAGCTCGTTAAAATCATCAAATGAGTCCTCCCACTCAGGGCAGGGCGGGCGGGACTGTCAGACTTGTATTGACTAAAATCCACGGTGTCCTTCAATAGCCCTTTATGTTCCGGGGTCACGGTTATTCGTACAGTCCCGCGACCAACGTTTATCCCTTAGGAGAAGTATAACGGTATGTTCAATAATATTGAAAATTCTTAAAACTCATAACAGAAAGAAATACAAAACAGTACCTATACAATTATGAGAGTTTTCGCAAACTGCAGATAAAACAATAATGCCTGTAGCACACCTCCGCTGCGAAACTCAAAGGGCGAAACCGCCATAGTTTCGCTATGAGTTGTGAGTTGTTGGGCGGCGAAACAATAGCGAAATTCCCTGCTCTAACGTACAAAACAGAATATGATGTTGTCTCTTTCTAACATTATTTCGCTCATTTGCTTAGGCGCCGTCTACATCTCCGCCCGTTGTCCGCCATTTCGTAGCGGTTCCGCGTGTATCTCGGACGCGTCTGTAGCAATCGACAATTTTCATGAGCGAAATAGGAACAATGGATTTGAAAAACTTATACAAGCAGTGAGAAATAGACCTGTTTTGTACTTACTAAATCACCCTGACTACAAAAATAACACAAAAAATCTTGTTTAGTAATACAATATACATTCTCTCCCAACTTCTTTCTTTTTTTATTGATATCATGCACCCAGGTACGACGTTGTCTTAAAGTAGTTGACCACAGTAAGATTAGTTCCTCCTCTGACTCCGAAAGCGACGACATTTTCTTTCGAGTCTTATTTCTCAATTGTTCTAGTTTTAGGTTTCGCTCTGTTTCGCTATTATAGTTTCGCGTAAGTGAAGTACTGTTGCACAGCGAAACTCACGCAGCGGTTTCGCAGTTGTTGTTTCGCAGCGGAGGTGTGATATAGGCATAAAATCTCAGAGCTTCCAATCTTCTAAAAAAATCCAAGCTCCGTCTTGAATAGATTGGCGACAAAAAAGGGTAAAATCTATGAATATGTGATTACACAATATCCTGTTGATCTAGGTAAGACGCATTAGATTTACATACATAGCAACTATTTTTGAGTACAGTTAACTTTTTTTTTATCGTGGTAAAATCATCAAATGAGTCCTCCCACCCAGGGTAGGGCGAGAGGGACTGTCAGACTCGTACTGACTAAAATCCACGGTGTCCTTCACTAGCCCTTTACGTACCGGGGTCACGGTAATCCGTGAGTCCCGCGACCTCGGCAGGCTTTGGCCCTCTACAGGGGGCCCCGTTACTATGCTGACACTCATTGAGGCGCGCGTGGAACACAACGCGCCGTCCACCCGGGCACGGTCCATGGTCGGACAGCGAGTCGCCCATTACTCGCCGCCCAACAACAATACAACTATTTTTGAGTCTATAGTACAGTCAACTTAGAAAGAATAAGAAAATTTAGAAATTCTATCTTTGATTTGCCCACTGATGGGACTAGGGCCTGTTGCACGCAAGGGCTCCATGTGAGAGGGAGTGGACTGTACGACGTAATGCACGTATGTATATAATAATAAAGATATTTATTTCATAAAATATGACACATTGCACTGTAAAAAATAGTTGATTATAATCATTATACATTTGTCACACTATAAGCACAATTTAATAGACTCTTATCCCTTAAACTAGGTCTAGCCTGTATCTTAAGGAATAAGGTTCATCGAAGGGGTACAGCAAGAAAGTGGCCTTCAATAACTATTGAAAAGTGAAAGAGTGTCAATAATATAATAATACAAGATAATTTTATGAAATAAGTGTTGGTGTTTTACATCGTGTGTTGTGTATGTGAGTAAGAGTTCGTGTGTGTGTGTGCGTGTGAGTGTAGGTGTAAGTGCTGGTGCATGTGTGTGCTGTATGTAATATGTGCGAAGATTTGAATTTTTTTTTTTACGAAATGTATGCTAGAAGATTCTCCGTTGAGAGGTAGTCCTGTTGTAGTAGCCATTCAGTGATTTTGTGTTTAAGGGAGCGTCTGCTTAAATCAAGTATGTTTAGTGTTCTGTGTAGCTTCTTATATATATAAGTTCCTAGGACGTAATGTTGACGTGCAGCAAATGTAGTTTTATGAGTTACACCTGGTGGGATATTTGTGCGTTTGTTTGGGTTGGATCTGGGCACGGTTCTATGAGTTCTGAGGATAGACTGCAGGATGAACAACTGTCTTACTGTTAATACCTTAAATTCCTCATAAAGTTGTTTGGTTGGATATAGGTATGGTTTTTTACATATAACTTTAAGTACGGCATATGTTAGCAGCTTAAAAATTAGGCCTACATTTTTGTTGGTTTTAGTCGAAGTGTTACTTTGATCCGTGGTTGACTGCACCGTTTCTTTTTTTATCGTGGTAACATCATCAAATGAAAACGAACTCTTTAAAATAAAAGGATTATATTTTGGTTGCTCGAAGAAAATGATGTGACCGAATTCGTTTCAAATATAATTCAAACTGTAAATATTCATTGAACTTCTAGGACAAATCCTAATTAATAAAATCTCTTTCACTAATAGAAAACGAGTTCAAATAGCCACTTGCACGTCATGTTTAGATGAATCAAAATTATTTAGATTATTTTCTTAACCATTGAACAAGAAACAAGTTCAGTTAACATTAGGCAGCTTTCAATTCATAATGTACTAACTGTTTTTACGTGGTTTCTCACGCATCATTTTTTTTTAATAGTGGTAAAATCATCAAATGAGTCCTCCCATCCAGGGCAGAGCGGGAGGGACTGTCAGACTCGTACTGATTAAAATCCACGGTGTCCTTCAATAGCCCTTTACGTTTCGGGGTCATGGTAAATCGTACAGTTCCGCGACCATTATCACGCATCGTAGGACAAATATACCCGGATAAAAAGTATTTTTGTACTATACTACTAATCCTATTTCCTACTAATATTATAAATGTGAAAGTTTGTTTGGATGGATGGATGTTTGTTACTCTTTCTCGCAAAAGCCGCTGAACGGATTTGAATGAAATTTGGTACACAGATAGTTTATAACCTGGATTGACATATAGGATCGACTCGTGCGTTTAATATTATTTCCACGAGCTAATTGATCGATGAAAGCATCACCCTTCCTAAAACTGTCAAACGGATTTGCATGGAATTTGGTAAAGAGATAGTTTATAACTTGGATTAACGCAGGATAGTTTTTAGCCCGATTTAATGTTCCTATGGGATAATTTTCGAATTGTTCAACAGCTAATTATATGTTTTTTTAATGGGTTTGCTTTTGGCCTGAATCTAGTTCAGACGCAGATATGAAGCCTAAGCTGGAGCGCAACCGGGGTCGCGGGACCAAGGGATTACCGTGACCCCGGTACGTAAAGGGCTATTGAAGGACACCGTGGATTTTAGTCAGTACAAGTCTGACAGTCCCTCCCGCCCTGCCCTGGGTGGGAGGACTCATTTGATGATTTTACCACGATAAAAAAAAAAAAAAAAAAAAAAAAAGCTGGAGCGCAAGGAAGTAGAACTCCTGCGCACCAACGGAACACAGTAAAAACTATGTAACTATATTTGAGAATTTGTCTATTTATATGCCAAATTACATTCAAATCCGTTCAGCCGTTTAGGCGTGATTGAACAAACATGCAAACATTTCCAAATGTTATTAGCGTTTTATTTTTAGATGGTACAATATTATATACTCAAGTATTTCCAGTGTTATTCAACTCTGTTTGAAGTATATATTTGTGTGGCACGTGATCGGTCAATACCTATGTGTTAGCAGTCGTGTTTTCAATACATTTAGCACTTTGTTGAATTAGTACAATACATTATGTACTTGTTATGAGATAGGTAAGTTCAATGTGAAAATTTATACTAATTTTATATATCTCAGTAACACCTGGTTCGAAGTGGAAAGATCTTTTGTGTTATATAGGCTATATAACATCACTCCGACTAAAACGAGCCGAGCAGGGGGGGTGAAACCGCGGGAACCAGCTAGTATTGTTATATAATGGGTCGCAGGACTTATGATTTACCGTGACCCCGTTACGTAAAGGGCTATTTAAGGACACCGTGGATTTTAGTCAGTACGAGTCTGACAGTCCCTCCCGCTCTGCCGTGGATGGGAGGACTCATTTGATGATTTTACCAGTTTCAGCAGTGCAGAAAATAGTAGGTACTTACTGAAGAATAATGCATTGAATGACTACTGTGCCCGGAGAATAATTTTGTCCTGTGATCTGACTCTCGTATCATGCTGACTTGCTATGACACGTCATCTTAGGGTTTGAACTGTTTTTGAAGGAACGTAGCCAAAAACGAACGCAACGTAGCATGGTGCGAACCTTCACATAAATAGGCCATATTTTGGATCAAAGGAGTAGACAAACTGTTATGCATTTGTCAAACAGACAGGCAAAAGCGAAGCGAGTCCGAAGCGATAGCGAACCGAAGCGAGACGTCAGTCCGATAGTTCTGTCACGCTATCGGATCGCATTCGCTTTTCTATGTGACTGGATTCAAACAATTCCATACATTACAAATAAAAACGTCACGCTTCGCATTCGCCACGCCTGTCTGTTTGACAAAGGCTTTACGGTCATTTGCCGAAGCCAACACTTCATTTACTCCAGTAAGTTTAAGTAAGGAAGCATCACTGGAATTGAAATAACGAGCTGAACATCAATTACATGGGATTCAACGTAAATAGAAAATAAAAATAGGTTTTAAAACTGGGATTCTACGGGAATAAATCGTTATAAATCACAAGAATGCATTTTTGCATGCTATGTTGTATCTTAGCTAAACATGCTTGAACTCTTACTATATTTTATTTTACACCTTTGTATACCATGTTTAAAGCAAATAAATGATTGATTGATTGATTGAAATATAGATAGAGTGGGGGCAACGTTAAAAAAAATAAAAAAATTAAAGACATAAGGCACAAAACAAGCAGTGTCGAGCCTCATCGAAAAAAAAAAAAGATGCCATCCCAATTAGACCTCTCTAGGTTTAGGAAATGAAATGTTTTGAGCAATTCATGGTTTCAGAGACCCACTGGCTTATTCTCAGTGGAATTACAGAATGACTGAATGAATATGAATGAAATCAACAGAGGTTTTTTGAGTTGAAAACTGTTCAGTACAGAGAATAAAGCTAAAAAATCCATAAAAAAACATAAAGGTATCAACACAATATCCTACCCACTACCTATACCGTTACCGCGTGAATATACACTAAGTACTTGTTAGTATGTCTGTGTGTTACCAAGCTGGCAACGTCTGTGTCGTGGGTTCGACGACCTGTGCTAAGGACCGGTTACACTTGCGTATGGTAGTGAGACGGCACGGGTGAATGGAAATCGGAATCGAGTAGTGTTCCAATTAATCATGTTAGGAATGTTGATAGGGGAACAGTGTATAAGACGGCTTAAGGACGTCTAAGGACGCGAATGGGGATATAAACTTTTTAGGCATACTTAATACAACACTTACTAGCGCAAGCGCCATCAGGACGTCATTTGCAAGCGGCCATTAACAAATGGCGTCCTGTTGGCGCTTGCGCTACGTTAGTATTGTATTAAGTGCGTGATTTCCCATCATACTTCGCGTCCCCGTCTTATACACTGTTCCCCTACTACTAACCACTATACTATATACTAGACGCCAGCTCTCACAAAGGTGGAATCTTAATGATATATGAAAATAACTTGTGAGAGTGAGTTATTTTATCCTTTTTTGTAAACCGGGAAATAATATAAAAGAGAAAAGATTTATAAGCTCGTGGCTACATATTAACAGCTGCACAGGTCGATCTTGAAGGTTAAGCCGCGGTTGGTCTGTTGATGGGCGACCATTGATCATTGCAAGATTTCTCTGTGTCTCGTAAAGCACGTAAAACCGCTAGTCCAGACTGACACATTTTGAATTAAAAAAAAAAATGCCCCACATTAAGAATTTTCGCCTATGTCGTGGGTGCGTTTACAAACGTAGAAACTTACAAAGACCCGTAACAACTACTTGTACATCATACAAATATTTTTTCCGTGCGGTGATCGAACCCGCGATACGCTGCGCAGCAGTCGATCGATCAACAACTGCGCCAAAATCTTTGACAGCCGTTACTGTTAGTCCCAATTACTAGATTGTGGAGGTCAGATAGGCAGTCACTCCATATAAAATACTGATATTCAGCTGCATCCGGTTGAACTGGAAGCCGACCCTAACGTAGTTGGAAAAAGGTACGCGAGATAATGATGTGATGAAATGATTTGTAAGAGATCTACTTTCAGCATTGGTTGGCTAAGGTTGAAGAAGATGTAGAAGAAGACAAATAAAGAGTTAAAAAAACTGCTAGCGAATTTTTTTTCATCATTTTTTGGTTAGTTGTGGGACAGACCTTTTAGCTATCGAGATGTTGATGGTCAAAGTGCACATACATTTCTTTAAGCAGAAACTGGTTTTAAAGTGTCATACATAACTTTAAAGTCGTTTCCTGTTAATAATGTTTGTACAGATTTACAAAGTTTCTGGAGAATGCTTGATTAGTTAATTAGTGAAGGTAGTATTAAAAAAAAACTATAGAAATATATTTTGATTTCTCTTATCTTGTTAGTATAAAACCAACAAATTAGGAGATCAAGTTATGATTCAGCTTAGATGATCTGATATTTATACAATAATAATCCTGAAGAAAATTAAAGTTTAAAGCTTGATTTTAACCATCAAACTACTAATTAGAATAAAAGATACAGTCGTGAATATTCCAAAGCCAAAGCACATGCCAATCAACATTCTGTTTATTCCTTAAAAAAAAAAAGTTCACCCTCCCTTGGTATTTTTCCTGTATTGTGGGTGCGTTTACAAACATATAAACTCACATACACAAACGCCCAGACCCGGAACAACTACTTGTAGATCATACAAAGATTTGCTCCGTGCGGGAATCGAACCTGCGGCACGCAGCACAGCAGTCCAATCGCTCAGCCAATGCGCTAAACGTGCCGTCAAATTAAAAAATATATAAATGTCAAACTGAGTTTTAGGTTGTAGACACACGGCACAAAATGACACTGATTTTAAGGTATTTTCTTATCTAGACAACAGCGTCGCTTTGTCACCAAGTTATAAAAGTCAGGATGCAGCCATTTGATGTTAATACGTCTATTTAGTAGCATCTGATATGCTTGGAAGCCGACCAGGCTCTAAAAGGAGTGACATAATCGCGACAATCATGCGTCAAGTCGCACATGGGTGCGAGGTACTGTCGCAGGATCATGTATGTCTTTCAGCACGTACTTGAACGATGTTACAAGGCGTAATGTAACGAGCTACATAGCGAGCGTTCGTGCAGTTAGTACGGGGAAGCAAGTGCTTGCAACGGTCAATAAGCGACTCGTTGCTCGCTGCGAATGGTACATTAGACGCCGTAACACCTGGTCTGTATCCACCTTTAAAATAATTGATAATTTGATTTTCAAATCGGGAAGACTACAATGTTCCAACAAAAAAACACGCACGACGTGACTGAATGCAGAAAAATAAACTTACATATTTATAAGTTTATTTACCGGTGACAGTTTGTAAAAATGATTTAATAAAGTACAGACCAAGGAGGGTGGTGTAAATTGGGACATCTGCGTCTCGATCAAGGTGATGGAACGTCTCGGGACGTGTTAGTCTCGAAAATCGGGACGTCTCTCTTGAGAATCGGTCCACTTGACAATACTTGTGCGACGTCTTTAGGTCTACTGTCCACTAGCAGGTAAGATATTCACCGCGACGTTTGCCACGTTAGCTGCGCGTTTTATTTTTATCATACAAGTCATCGTGTTCATCACAGAGAACTTTTTTCTGAGCAAAAACATCTCGTTGGTGTAAAGAGATTGTCGTCCATTTTATCAGACCTTTTTGTGGTTGCTTTAAGCGCCTTCAGATAGGTTTAAATACTCATAAACTAAAGCGACGATAAGGGCGCTACGTGTGGGACACGAGGGACGGCTTAGGGCGTCACTCGGGGAGGATGGCAAGGGACAGGCTAGATCAAATCTGTTAGCAGTTGAATATCGTGCCAATATTTGGCACAGAGCAAAGCTACACGTGCGTAGTTTAGCCGTGGTCTGCTGTGGAGCGACGCCGTAACTTCTGAATAATAAATAAATACATTCACTTTCAATGACTCATCATGTAAACACGAAATAAAAATGTCTTTCTTTTCTGTCTTCAAGTTAACGACTACAACTGAATAATATATTATCTGTATATTTATGTACATAAAACAATCAGATTTATCGAATTCCTTCGTAAACGTCGTTTTACATAAAACAGCTGAGCCGTTTCCGAGGTTTAACGCGTTTAAAATTAAATAATATAAAACAGCTGTATATTGTAAATAACGTTGTGTGTTAATTTACGAAATCACAGATTTATGTGTTACTAGCTTTTGCCCGCGACTTCGTTCGCGTGGAATAGTGACTTCCAGCAGATTTTTGGTTTTACCCACATAGTTCCCGATCTCGCGGGATATTCTAGGGAACTCTTCAAAAATCAACATAATGAGCTCTGCGTTTGAATTTAAGAGATGTATACTCATTTAGGGCATTAAAGCCGTTTTGCCGATCGAAAAAGGCGAAAATGTTATTTTTCCCTTATTTTCTCATCATTCTACTGATTTGACATTTCAGTCCAAAAGGAAAAAAGACTGTTTCTCCCTTGACAAATTTTCTATTAAGTATTTTAGGTTTTAGAGATTATGAAAGTTTCTTACACCAAGACATTTCTGTTTACCACGTTTTTAGTTTAGCCATCCTTTGCAAAAATATAAAGGTTTTGTGGTTTCGACACTCTTGAGCACGCAACGTAGAGTTGTCCATGGGAGAAACAGTCTTTTTCAAGATATACCCCCGCAACTTTTAGCGTTTGCCCTTGGGCTTTATTTATGGTCATTGCAAACGCAGTTTACAGCGGAAACTGAACTCTTTTGAATTGGAATGGCAAATCAGTTGGAATGATGGGAATACGGGGAATAATAAAAATTTCGCCTTTTGCCATCCCAGTCATAATAACGGCTTTAATGACATTCCGTCCTAAATAGGTTATTTGTAACCGTATGCCGTTATATAGTCTTGGTGGATCTAGTTATATAGTTTCTCATAAGCATCACAGGAACACCAATTATACAACGGAACAATTTAAAATTTACGAAACAGGACCAGTCCACATAAACTATCATACAACCGACAATAAGTACAATTTTGGTTCCAACGCCATCCATCAATCCATAGTGACAACTCGTGTAACGATCGACACCATTGAACGATCACCGCCATCTATTGAGAGTTTAAGGAATTATCTATACTCCGTTAGAGCATTTCATAAATTTTATTTTTTATTTTTTTGTAATAAAAACTATCCTATGTCCTTTCTCAAGTTCCAAACTATGTCTGTACCAAATTTCACACAAATCGGTTCAGTAGTTTAGGCGTGAAGAAAAGACAGACAGACAGACAGACAGACAGACAGACAGAAAGACAGACAGACAGACAGACAGAGTTACTTTCGCATTTATAATATTAGTTAGATTAGATTAGATTAGAATTTATTTAATTTTATAAACTGTGGATTAGTTTAGTTAGTTGTTGTTGTAGTTAGTTAGTATTAGTTGTTCGATGTAAAATGCAAACCTTGGTCAAACAAGTTTAATTGAAGTTTCTATCTAGGTTCCATTGTGTTGTGATCTATGGCAGATCTGTGATGTTTTAACAATGCAACTGTCAAAAATATCTTTGTTTCATAATAATTGGTTTTGTTTTTCTTTAAAATGAATCGTCTACTGAGAAATCTAGTATCTTGTTATTTTTGCAAACTCAATGGTGAATACCTGTATCAATATAATGTATACATTATACGTTTCTCATATACATTCTAGAAGCGCATATTTGCATTATGTGATCATCCATATTTTTAATATCAATAATAAATAATTTAATAAATGTAGAAATACCTAACACAGTCTAATCTTTGCACGCTTCCACAGAATTGTTTGATGCAATTTAGCACACGTGTGACTATTTTTGTTTTTTTTTCTGTGGATGTAAATTCATCAAATGAGTCCTATCGCCCTGTGGGGGGAGGAAGGAACTCTCAAACTCTTACTGACTAAAAATCCACAGGCTTGGTAGAACATGCCCCGCGTAGGATATTTTTTATCCTAGCAGTTCGATCATCGAAACGAGTCACTGGCTAAACCATGTATTACAGGATGATTTTTAGTCAGTATGACTCTGAGGCTTCTTTTCCACCAGAGAATGTGCTATGCTACGTTGCTATGGATGCATTTGATATTCACCATGTATAAATAGTTTTGCATAACTGTGATTACTCTTAATAGTCATACAATGATTGCGTAATTCAATTTTTCTTGGATTTTTTGCAATATTCAGGTAGTTCAATTGTCAGGTAGTAACTTAATCAAAAAATAATATGAATTACCATTTGGGCTGCCACTATGGTTCCACTTTATGTAGACTTTCGCCATATAATAATGACTCGCCTCTTACTTAATTACAAAGCTTTTATACCATTCATGCCTTATTTTTTGTGTTCGAACCAGTGAAATTATAATAATGATTAAATGAATTGATTGATTTGTTGTTTTCGGCGTTTTAAGTTGTTTTTGGATTTTGTATGATAACTAATGTCTGACCTCTGTAGGTTGTCACAAACTTGTTTTTTTATGCATGTGGCATGACCGGTTTATTGGAATGTTACTCCACTTGTTTATTTTTATGTGAGATTTATTATTTCTCCAGTTTGGTTTAAAACTTGCTCACCTTATGATGGGTAACTTCACAAATTGCATAAAAATCCTTGAAGCTATAGCATGTAGAAATCTAAAAACAATGGTTATTTTTAAGATTTTGATACAGACCATTAAAATTGATCAACTTTCTTTCTGTGACTAATAAAGTGTACCCGAGAAAATAGTGGAACAGTGTATAAGACGGGGACGCGGGGTATGATGGGAAATCACACACTTAAGACAAACTTAACACAATACTAACGTAGCACAAGCGCCAACAGGACGCCATTTGATACTGGGCGCTTGCAAATGACGTCCTGATGGCGCTTGCACTACGTTAGTGTTGTTTTAAGTATGTCTAAAGAGTGTATGTCCCCATTATACCTCGCGACCCCGTCTTATACACTGTTCCCTTACTAACGTGTTTTTTTAATAAATAATTATGTAATTTCTACGTGTATCTTGGACATGACTAAAACCTGGACACAAAAAATAAATAATTATAAGTCTAAGGTAATGTGAGAGGCCTGTCTGGAGTCGTGGGATTTTGGGTTTGCGGGGCTGTCAGGGTCGCGCGACTCTCTAAGCAGAATATCGTGGCCCTTGAACGCAAAGGGCAACCGAGGAAACAGCTTGGGCTTTTAGTCAGTAGGGGTCTGACAGGTCCTTTCAATTCACCCAAGCCTAGAGGACTTATTTTCTTGATTATAGAACTCAGAAAAAGGCCTGTGAGGTTCTTTTTAACCGACTCATAAAAAAGGAGGTTCTCAGTTCAACCAGTATATTTTTTACGCTATTTAAATGACATACCTAGTTGTCTCGTTAGTGACAACAGCCGGTCGCGGGACCAAGAGATTACCGTGACCCTAGTACGTAAAGGGCTATTAAAGGACACCGTGGTTTTTAGTCAGTACAAGTCTGACAGTCCCTCCCGCCCTGCCCTGGGTGGGAGGACTCATTTGATGATTTTACCACGCAAAAAAAAAAACGTGACAACAGCCACTTGATAATTGCAAGTAGATTACAATTTCGATCACGTAGTCCTTTCGTGAGTATATTATTTAAATGTGTTTGCACAGCTAATATTAAATAAGTCCATGTTGTCTACAAGTCCGTTACGTCACTATTTGCACATCCTGAGCACTGACATTGACATTTGACACGCGCAACTTTGTCTTTCTATAGTAGCGTATGTCATTTACATAGTAAGGTCGAAGGTTGCTATTATTATTTGTTGCTCAGTAGTTAGAGATAAAAAAATAGTTTTGAAATATAATTAAAGATATGTAAAGCTCAAAATAAATGGAAATATTTATTCATACTTTTATATTATTTTTACATAATTGCGCTACAATCATCATTCAGAATTAATTGGAAGTAAAAGAGATATACCTAATAAATAAAATTGATCTGGTTTGATTTGACTGAACAATTGCGAATGACATTTGTGGTTAAATTAATAATAAACCAAAAGGATCTATTATGAATCATTTTAGTTTATATTTAGGTTTATGAACAAACATGTCTACGCTGAATCAAAATATTATTTTGTCCGAAATTATCATCTCCAAACAGTTCTCCGTAAAAAAAAACGACGCGTTGCACTCTGGGAGTGCCGGCAGAAGTGAAAACTTCAATAGTAATAAACACACACGAACATTCGCGCAAGCGCCCTGCGCCATCTTACGAATTTTCGATCAGGTCACGTGTCCTGACGCGAGTTTAACATTTTTTACCCGTTCCAAAAAAAGTGCACAACGCCGCTAAAGAAGTTTTCACTTCAAAAAATCTGCACGATTTGTTTAGTGTAAACACTCCTTAACTACAAGTATTGGGATCTGATTCACATTAAGAGGTCGAACGTTTAGCTTGCATGATTGTTGGTTTTTTGCATGAGCGAGCATTTTTGACGTCCATCACTGTCTTCGTGAGTTCTAATGCGTTTTTGGAGCCATTTCGGAGGGTCATGTAAAAATATAATCTAAAAAGGAGTTAGTTATCATCCTCTACCATACATTCGCTACTTTACGCTCAGGTTTTTTGCCATCGGATGATGCAAAGTATCATCATCTGCCTAGCCTTTTCCCAACCATATTGGGGTCGGCTTCCAGTTAAACCAGATGCAGCCGGATATCAGTATTTTACATGGAGCGACTGCTTGTCGGACCTCCACAACTCAGTAACTGGGTAATACGATACCCCATGGTAAGAATGGTTGTCAGACTTTAGAGCTTCTGACTAACAGTAACGACTGTCAAAGATCTACAAATGGCAGCCGGAACTAAAGGCTTTACGTTGCGTAGCGAGCCTCGGAAAATATTCCGAGGCACGGAGGAAACTCGCTATGACAGATGGTCACCCATCCACAGACCAACCTCGGCAAAATCAAAATCAAAAATCAAAATCAAAAGTCATTTATTCAAATTAGGCTGATTTATCAGCACTTTTTGAAGGTCAATTTTTACATAAGACAGTCCCCCAAAGCGCCCCCCCCATTCGACACTTCCTAGTGTTTTGGCTGGGAAGAAGAAGTGGCGGAACAAACTCCCCAGCAACACATCTGTCTGTACGGTTAGAGGAACCAAGATTGTATACAATTTAATAGAACATTCACATTATACATCAATCCGAAATTACATCCCAACCGTGACTAGAAGGCACAATAGATAAACTAGGACCAATGCAGTAAATAACAATTTAATGAAGTAGGAATAAAATAACAGAACCAAAGGTCAGCAAGTCGACCTGTCACCACAAGCAGCACCCGTTCACGAGTACGCAAGCAATGTAACTAAGGGAGCATGACAACTTACTGCCGGTTCCTCCGTCAAAAACACTAATAAAATAAGATTAAAAAATCGTGGTCGATAGTTTATCATAGTGCAAAACTGTTTATTCAAATAAGAAAATGAAATAAAATATGTAAAAAAAAAGCTAATCAACATAATATAAAAACAAACACAAACAAAAAAAAATATACATAAAAATAAAACTAAATGACTTAGCTAAGTCAAAAATAAATAAACAATTATATGAAATCATATAACCTGTCGGGAAAATAAAAACTGGAGAAAGAGCATGAACGCAGTCTTACTTTCAAACGAGCGTCCAACTGCTCTTGTCGTCTATGTATTCGTTTAACGAATAATATGCCTTGGACAAAGGATGGTTTTGATCTTATATTTAAAGGCATTAAAAGGTAAGTCTAGCAAAGATGAAGGCAGTTTATTATAAAAAACTATACCGAGCCCTACAAATGAGCTGTGAACTTTATGAAGCCGATGAAAGGGAACACGTAATTGGTGCTTATTTCTAGTATTAAAATTGTGAATATCACTATTTTTGGTATATAGATGTAAATTTTGCCTAATATACATAATGTTGGCAAAGATGAATTGAGATGCCACCGTCAGAATGCCAATCTCTTTAAACAAATCTCTGAGAGAAACCCAAGCAAGCGCGGCTTAGCCCGGAAGATCGGCCTGTGCGGCTGTATTTATTTAGCCACAAGCTCCTCCATCGCCATCCGCTATCATCCAGGTATAAGGCTGTTAAAAAGTTCCTAATGGAAAAACCCAATAAATCTTTGGTTATTGTAAAGAGAGAGTACGTACCTAAAGCCGGTTTTATGATTATGTTCTATATCTTCGATTATTGATACATAGGTATGTCGATGATTCTGGGTTTTTTCGAAATGTCAAGATTTTTTATTTGGGTTTTTATTGTGCGTCACTAAAAGTGACGGAATTAGTAGAGCGGGAAAACTGACCTGATTAAGGCTGATTTCCATTTTTTTTTTAATATTCTTCTATATTGATATTATAAACAAGTAAAGATTGTATGTTTTGATGTAGTTGTTAAGAGTCGGAGCTGCCTGTACAATTTTGAAAATTATTTCATAAGTGGAAAGCTACATTGTTACTAAGACCGTGTTACAATTATACAAGTTACTTGTATATGTATACAAGTTGCAAACTGTATACAACTTGAACAAACCTGCATACAAGTTACAAGTAGGTAGTTTGAACTTTTAGATTTTGTTTTTTTTTCCAATTCAAGCAACTTGTATACAAATCTCACGTCATACTTGTATACAAGACTTGCTTAATGTAAACTTGCCTTAAGTTGCAGATTATTAAAAACTTTCCTATTGGTTTATTTCTGACCACGAAGCGAGAGAAGCCGCAAAGCTAGTAGTATCAGTAGTAGTCAGGCCTGTTGGTCTAGTGGTTAGTGACCATGACTGCTATGCCGTAGGTTGTGGGTTCGATTCCCACCCAGGACAAATGTTTGTGTGATGAGCACGATCATTTGTTCTGTATCTGGGTGTAATTTATCTATCATATGTATGTATTTAGAAATATGTAAGTATGTTTATCAGTTGTCTAGTACCCATAACACAAGCTCTGCTTGGCTTGGGACTAGATGGCGTTGTGTGATAATTGTGGAATATTTATTTATTATTATTTATTAGTATAAGCAGAACATAGTTAATTAGGTACCTACGTATTGTTGTATCCGGCGTTATTCGCAGTGGCATGCCAGGTAATTTATTAGATTTAAAGTTTCCGTAATGATACAACTAATGTACCTATAATTTAATGAATGGTGGGCAAAGTACACACCCACCAGTTTATATACATCACTCATGAAATGTGTAGATGGCAAAACAGTTGTGATATCATATTTTATTCCGCACTTCGGTGTAACTTTTTTATAGGTGTGTCTGGCACGCACGAGGTATGATTTTTTTTATAAATGTTTAAAACTTTTGAGTTCTAATACCTTACTAGCGAGCCACCTGTGATTTTATTGTTGCATTTTTTTTTGTAAGTTTCATACCGTACTATGATCAAAATATCAGTAATTTTCCGCTAAACGTGACAAACAAAAAAAAAAGCCAAACCCTGATCTTTGGTGACGCTATGAGT
The DNA here is from genome assembly GCA_943136025.2 of Agrotis puta. Classification (NCBI taxonomy): domain Eukaryota; kingdom Metazoa; phylum Arthropoda; class Insecta; order Lepidoptera; family Noctuidae; genus Agrotis; species Agrotis puta. The sequence goes on from OW964187.2 coordinate 612,704, forward strand.
GGCAATTATTTTTAATGAATAACTAGAAAAAAGATAGGTATGAAATTAATTGTAAACTCAGTAATAAAAAAAAACCGGCCAAGTGCGAGTCGGACTCGCACATAAAGGCTTCTGTAGCAGCAAGTAACATAATATAAAAGTTCTTGTAGTTGGTTGTAACTTTGAAAGGTAAATTCTCATACCTTGAATTTAAATTTAAAACTTACTTTATGGGCAAGTCCGACTCGCACTTGACGGTTTTTATTACAGTCTAGAGACCTATAAAAATTTTGCACAGGACTGTCCACTCTGTGAAGTGAACATTTTGAAAGCAAATGCCACTAGTACCTACTACTAGTATGCAGGATATGTAATATTACCAAAAAACAGTCGGCCAATCTTTCCCAAACCTTACGAGCATTCATTATTAACTTTCCACTTACGCCGAATTCCATCCTCGCCGAATGTATCAGAAAAACTTTGTGAAACAAAAACTTGGAGTTGTTTGCGTTTTCTTTGGTTATTTCCATAATCTGAGAGTCCTTTGTCTTTCTGTAGACAGCCGGGAGATCTCAGTACTTTGTGTGAGTTACTAAGATTCAGAAATCCAATTTTGTTGTCTCCCACGCTTTGAAAAACTATCCTTGTGGAACGCTGTGCTCTTTCACTGAAAACTTTCAGGAACAGAATTTTCATTAGATACTGTTTTGGATCGGACGTCGGCAGACGATCTCCGGCCACCGTAGGCGCGGGCATGCGGGCGGCGAGTAATGGGCGACTCGCTGTCCGACCATGGACCTTGCCCGGGTCGACGGCGCGTTGTGTTCCACGCGCGCCTCAAGGAGTGTCAGCATAGTGACGGGGCCTGTAGAGGGCCAAAGCCTGCCGGGGTCGCGAGACTCACAAATTACTGTAACCCCGGTACGTAAAGGGCTATTGAAGGACACCGTGGATTTTAGTCAGTCAAGTCTGACAGTCCCTTCCGCCCTGCCCTGGGTGAGAGAACTCATTTGATGATTTTACCACGATACAAAAAAAAACCGGCCAAGTGCGAGTCGGACTCGCCCATAAAGGGTTCCGTAGCAGCAAGAAACATAATATAAAAGTTCTTATAGTTGGTTGTATCTTTGAAAGGTAAATTGCGGTTTACGATTTATGACGTATTAAAAAAAATATGTTCTCCCACACATTCCACCTGCAAATGTAAGTTGGTACGCACAATATTGAGTGACTTCTTATAGGTTTTCCTATAATCTATAAGGAGAAAACTAATTTCTGTATTTTTTTCAAAATTTTAGGTTCAGTAGTTTCGAAATAAGGGGGGGGGGAATGGTCAATTTTCGTCTATTTTCTGGAATAACTTGGAAACTATTTATTTTAAAATTACAAAAAAATACATTTAAGATCTTCTCAACAAGACCTTTCATTTGATATGCCACACGATGCAGTTTTCAGAATTTTTTTTTTTAATTTTCCCCTTCCCCCCCAAAAATGACCCCCCATATACAGATTTCATCTGCTCACGTCACACCTCTGTGTTAGGGTCACAGGAATTGATATGTGTACCAAATTTCAACTTAATCGGTCTAATAGATTCGGAGATAATTGACTGTAAGCGACGGACGGACAGACACACGAGTGATCCTATAAGGGTTCCGTTTTTGTATTCAGACGTACGGAACCCTAAAAAACAGTGAAAACCAAGTAAACTACTATAAAGTAACACAGACAGTATTTGTCCTGGGGCTAGTGGACACTGACACGACAAACAAACAAACACGGGTCAGCACATACGTACTATCAAAGCAACCACACGTCTCTAGTAGTCAGAGGCGCCATACCTCTGTTAATTGGAACTTCGTTTCGAAATTTACTCACGAATTCAGACAGCGAACAGCGAAATGTTTTGATTTTAGGAAACCCTCTAGTTTGATTTGTAAACGGTGAGTTATTTGGTGGTCAGTTGATGTGGTTTTACGAGGAAATGTTGTTATTAATACGTTGATAAACAACGTTTTTGGTTAAATCGGAGACAAAGGGTGTATGCTGTTGTTTATTTTGTGACGGCCTGTTGTGTCTTGTTTAAGAATTAAAGTCGTCTAGAGAATTCTCCTACGTTTTAATATAAGACTTTTGAATTAGAACATTTTAAGAGATTTTTTTGGTTTGCAGTTATTGGTTATTAATACTCAATACTCAATACTCAATTCTTTATTGCATTCCATATGTTACATAAGATGGTAAAACATAAAAAAGTACAAGATCAAATATGGACCCTGTCGGGCACGCAAAAATTAGGAGAGAGGAAGAGGGCTGATATAATTTAATTAAATCAATATTCTTATTAAATGTCTTTCATATTATTGTATAAATATTATTATGTTTATGTAGATAGATGTAGCATATCAGTTAAATTTTCTCTTTATTAATTTTTTCACTTATTGATTACATTATTACTATTAAATTCTTACCTAAAAGTTTTCTCTTTATTATTAAATTTTTACTCAACTAGATTAATTATAAGTATATACACTTATTTTAAATAATTATGTAAGTTATTTAAATATTCATATTTTTATATTCTATCTTGAATTTTTGTATTGCATATTATATTAAATATTTTTTATAGGTATATATTTTATTATATTTATTTTATTTTATAATGTTTGGTATCGGAAAGAGTTTTTTTATTTATTTTTCAATCGTTTTGTCCTCTAGAAACTCCTTTACGGTGTAGTATGCCTTGGATTCAAGAAATTGTTTCAATTTATTAATAAATATATTTGTTTTGTTTTCTTGTCTAATATTATTTGGTAATTTGTTGTAAATTTTGATGGACATAATTAAAGGGCTGGTTGAGTGCATTTTGATTCGGGATTGAGGTTTGTTTATTTTATTTTTATTATGTCTAAAGGTGTATCTTTTTTGTGTGTCTTCGCAAGTAGTGTAGAAATCTTGATGTTTTTTGACAAATTTACATAATTCTAAAATATATAAACAGGGAAGTGTGAGTATTTTATGTTTTTGGAAGTGTGGTTTGCAGCTATCTGTTTGGTCAATGTTGGTTATTATTCGAATTAACTTCTTTTGTAAAATAAATATAGTTTGTGAGTCTGTATTGTTACCCCAGAGCATGACCCCATAGCTGAGCCATGCCTGGGCATATGCATAGTAGGTAACAAGTGCTGTTTGTAGGTTAGTCGTTTTTTTAATTTCGCGTAAGGCGTATGAGAATTTAGATATTTTTGCTCTTATTTTTTGTATGTGGTTTTTCCAATTTATGTGGGTATCTATAGATAAACCGAGAAGAGTAAATTCATTCACCTGTTCTAGTTTTCTGTTAATATTTCTTCCATTTAAGAGGTATTCCTGATCGTATCGTATACCTAAATACGGAGCTCGTGGCTAAATAATTACAGCCACACAGGCCGATCTACCGGGTTAAGCCGCGCTTGCCGAGGTTGGTCTGTGGATGGGTGACCTTCTGTCATTGCGAGTTTCCTTCGTGCCTCGGAAAGCACGTAAAGCCGTTGGTCCCGGCTGTCATTTGTAGATTTGACAGTCGTTACTTTTAGTCAGAAGCTCTAAAGTCTGACAACCAGTCTTACCATGGGGTATCGTTTTACCCAGTTACTGGGTTGTGGAGGTCCGATAGGCAGTCGCTCCATGTAAAATACTGATATTCAGCTGCATCCGGTTTGACTGGAAGCCGACCTCAATATAGTTGGGAAAAGGCTGGGCAGATGATGGCAGATGATTATGTATACCTAAATACTGTGTCCAGTACCGCAATAACTGTAGGACCTAGTGCGCGGCACACTATAAAAAAAAAAATTGGTTTGAAACCGACGAAAAATTCCAACACGGGTGGGTCCAGAATCATGTCCTGGACCCATGTTTTTTCATGTGATATTTGTTTCATGTGCGTCGATGTCTGTTACACACTGTATTTTCTCAATAAAAACATTTAACTGGTACCTAAACTCACCATTACCTGAAGGAGGAAACCAGTACCACTCAAAATGCAAAGCTATCATGTACTCCTCCCAAGTTCGATAGTTCAAAGACATCAGGTGGCTCCACAGTATCAAGTTATTCAACAATAAAGGAATTGTTCAGGAAACAGTCGTGCGATTAATGAGGCTTTGACCATCTCCTTTGAGAGACAACGAACGTTCACAAAGCATAGTAAATGTACAAGATGAAGGAAATCCAATACATTTTAAATGTAAGTGCTTCTAATGATTTGCACTTTGATCGTGAGAACGGATTACCTATACTTGTTATTTGCTCTTTTCTGATTGTCAAACGATAAGGGTGAATAAAAAAAGTTGATTTAAAAAAAAAATATGGACATGAAGACCTGTCTCGTTATACAATCAGTTTGTTTCCTTAGCCTGAACTAATCCAATGTTTCTTCCTTTTCCCCCCCCCCTTCCTTGTACTCTTTTCCTGAGTCGGAATCGGAGTTGAGTGAGGAAGTATGGAGTTTCTTGCCCATTCTTCTTCATACAAACCTACCCTTGCGAATGGGTGTAGAATCAATCCCATCCCATACCATTTCCTTTAATGTTAATATTCGACGTTTGAAAGTGCCTCTTTGATGGCCTAATTGAAATAAATGATTTGACTTTGACTTCGTTTCGAACCAGCATTATTGATGTGCGCCTCGTCCCCCTAATCTGGGCCGGCCTCGGCGGCGTCGTCCATCTCTTGTAATTTTCCCGTAATCTCTTTTGCCCAGCTCTTATCTTTCATGCAGATGACCATGCATTATGTTGCACTAATCCCCCTAGCATACACACTATAAATGTATGAATACATTAGCTCACGACTTTTCCATCCTTCATTGTTTTTATTTCTTTCTTTTGTTTCGTCTACGTTCATTATAATTATCTGGTCATACAAGCTTTTTTTTTTATCGTGGTAAAATCATCAAAAGAGTCCTCCCACCCAGGGCAGGACGGGAGGGACTGCCAGACTCGTACTGACTAAAATCCACGGTGTCCTTCAATAGCCTTTTACGTTCCGGGGTCACGGTAATTCGTTCAGTCCCGCGACCCCGGCAGGCTTTGGCCCTCTAGAGGGGGGCCCCGTCACTTTGCTGACACTCTTTGAGGCGCGCGTGGAACACAACGCGCCGTCGACCCGGGCATGGCCCATGGTCATACAAGCTTGCCAATTCTGGGTACTATACACCAAATTTTTCTGAGAACCTCTCATAAGGTCAGTGCATAATTGTTTTCACTTCAGGGGATTCCATTTTCATTCTAAGACAAGCCAATGTCCTTATGACATGCACAGAATTCATTGTACAGTAAAACGGAGTGGACAGAGATGCAGTGGTAAATCGGGACCAAACTTTTCTTGATCAAAAATTTGCCCCGTTTGACCAAGCTAAGTATTTATTAAATATTATCACTGAAGTCCTTGAAATGACGACACTAAAAATAGAAAACTGTATTTTTATATGAACAAGATTTAAAACACACATACCTTTTATAATCCTGCCTATTTTTGCTTTAAGTAGATTATAGTCTCAAAAGCCCACAAAAGCTTAACAATACTTAATCTTCGTCCCACATCTAAGCCCAACTAAATCCGAAATGAAAAACAGCCCATAGACCAAAAATATAATTCTAAAACATCATAAAATAAACGAAAATGTACTCATAAACTCATAACATTTTCGTTCGAAAACACAGCATTCCTTTGTATGAATACATTACGCTAGTGTTGCACTACTTCACTAAGTTAGTTTATTTCTGGACGAACTAGTTTGGCTTAGTTTGTGCCGATACCGTACTATATATGTCTAGTTTTGGAAGTTGTAAAATATCTCTGGTTGTGAATAATATTTTAGAGATGAAAATGACAAATAGGAAATAAATAGCTGTTATGACTAGGTATTTTCTTTCAAACATCTCTTCCACATGTCAGAATGGACATAAGGCCAAGCGTGAGAGCCTAAAACATTGTATTTAGCCTTCTTTGTTTAATGCAGCATGAATCAAGAACATCAGCTGTCTAATCTAATATTTCAAATGAAGCATTTTGTTACTAATAAGAAACAACAGTCTCGTACAAGTCTGCTAGAGCATTTATAAGTAACAAATACCATGATTTTGCAGGGAATTTTGTTAAATTCAGAGCTTTATGAAATCCACAACTCTCACTGGGCCGATTTTGGGGTTATAAGCTGATATCGCTTAGGTATCCCAACACCGGATTCGGATAGATTATTGTTCAACAACATCTTATTAAGAAATAAATGTTACATAAATACCAGATACAATATACTAGTTCCTTAGCCACCAATAAAAGGAACTAAAGTATTTAAACTACCAGTTACAACAAACGAGTATCAACACTTTCCTATCAAACCGTACTTTAATACCAATTTAATGAGTCCCGTTATTGAAATAAAACCGTGGATTACGGTCAGTACCAGTCTGACAGTCCCTGCCGTTCCACCCAGGGATGAATTTGATGATTGTACCGCAAAAAAAATACCAACTTAGTTCCAGTTTAAAATTCATACGCATTGATTTTACGATCGTCTCAGCACAGCGCTACCGAGCGTGACGGATCGGAACGTGAACTATTGATAAGCCACAGTTTCATGAACGTAACGTACTTTACTACCTACATTCACTTATGGCGTGGGCTAAACTGAGATTTGGACTAAGAATAGCAGCTTTTATTCGGTCTGTGGGAGTTGAACGGGGAATAATTTTAGATGTATTATAACAGGATCTTTGTTGAGAAAAATCCCGGGATTTAACTATACAAAAATGGGTTTTCCCGCTAAGCTGCTTTGGTGTTTGGTTTGAAGGTTGTCAGGTTGTTGAACTGAGTCTATGACACATTACTATTAATTAGACACCAAGGCATCAGCCTGCTTCAGCATATACAACATTATTTTTTGTTTATGCGAAACCCGATACACCTGTCTAGTATTTTTGTGTAAAGAATCTATGTACAAAATTTTAAAACCGTATCATAAAAAATCACAAGGTTATAAGTTTGTATATTACCTGGTTGTCCGTTCAAAAACATGCTCATTTCGCGGTACACCCGCGTAAACCGCGTCTCCTATGTTATACACTCGTAATAATAGCTTGGCAATAGGTACCTAACCGGTCGGTGATTGTATTGTAATTAACTGGTAATAAAATTTAATTAAAATATTTTTGATAAAAATATAACATGGTGTAAAAATTATTGGAATCGAATCAGTTACTGATTCTGAACAAACTATATTCAGGTTTCGCATATACTAAAAATAATGTTGCATAAACCTGCTAGTTTCACACCTTTTGATTTCAGTATGACTTAGAGGGATTACAAGTGACGTGTTTCGAATCTCTACAGCGATATTCGTCAGCATCTAACCAGTTTTCAGGTAGCTCTGCTTATGTCGATTAATTACATGTTTGAATTTTGTAGCATCAGGGGCATGAAACTTCACATGCATACTTTTAAAGGCATTTTTACAAAATATTGGTGAAATTGTTCATTTATTTAGTTTTTGTCCAACGCCATGGGAAAAAAGCTTTAGTTCTGAAGTCCTTTTTTTTAGCGTGGTATAATCATCAAACGAGTCCTCCCAGGGCAGAGCGGGAGGGACTCTTAGACTCGTACTGACTAAAATCCAAAGTGTCCTTCCAATAGCCCTTTGCGTTCCGGGGTCACGGTAATTCGTAAGTCTCACGACCCCGGCAGGCTTTGGCCCTCTAGAGGGGGACACCGTCGCTTTTTTGCTGACACTCTTTGAAGCGCGCGTGGAACACAACGCGCCGTTGAACAGGGCATGGTCCATGGTCGGACAGCGAGTTGCCCATTACTCGCTGTCCGCATGCCCATGAGTTCTGAGATCTTAAAAAAATTGTTTATAATTATTTACTTCCAGTTTACACACGGCTTTTGTGATTGCGGTTTTGGCGTAATTATTATTACATGTCCAATTGTCCGTGAAAAATTCTACAAAAAAGGTGTTAATCTATAATAAAAATCTCCAAATATTTGCCTAATTGTAAACCCCGAATCTGATGCGTGTACAAAACAAATAAATTCGTCGTGAAGCCCCTGAACGCCGGCAGGATTACGGCAGATCAGTGCGAGGTCAGGGACAGCCCCAATCACGCGGAAATAAAATATTAGCAGCCCGGACACGTGTCGCGGTGGATTTCATTACAGATGTACGAGGTTTTAGCAAAATGGCTAACACCTGCGACCTTCTGATTCAGTACACCAAGTACCAACCAAGTTATCGTAGTATGTCACAGGTTCATATTATGTGCTCGCATATTGCTTACTTTGAGTTTGAAGTTGAATTAAACTTTGACGTTGACTTTGACGATAACGATGTATTTGGCGTTGATGTTAACTATGACTTTGACGTTGACTTTAACATCGATGCTGACGTTAACATTGACTTTGACTTTGACTTTGACGACGACTTTGACATTGCCTATGACTATCACGATTGACGTTGACTTTTTTAAGAATTCCTGAGTTTCAGCCTGGAACATGGATTTGTCTAGTTAATTACAAATAAAACCGGACACATATCACATTCCTTGAAAAGTAACTTCGTAAATAATACAATAAGGGTAGAATATAGTTGATGCAAACCGTCACATCCCCGGAGTCTCATAAAATATATAATTAATTGTGTTAACTTAGTCAAAATTTGACAGGTTAAAACGATCCCTTCGGACCTAAGCCCAGACCAATTACCAGTAAGTAAATAACAGGTAAAAATAACAGGGTATATAAATAACAGAAATAATACTTAATTCGCGTGTTCGCCGTTGAACTGGGTCTATGACCATTTTATTTGTGCTGGTCACACAAGAACCGGGGAGGCTAAATATTTGTGTTCGGAGCCCACGCGAGCCACCACCCTAAGCTCAGAATTAGTAAATGAAACTTATAAACCTAGTTTTGTTGATATCAATCTGGGGATTATTGCTCTATAACTTTATTGTTGTAGGCATTAACTTTTGAGATTTCTTATCATTATGAAAGACCTAAATATAGCCAAAAGTTGAGTTCAGTTGTGAATTATATTTGAACATTTTAATTTGATTTGAGTTGATCACGTCTCAGAGCAGACTAGTGGTGTTCCAGTAGTATCGGCCCCGACTTACGAGCTGTAGTTCGTGGGTTTGAACTCAGTTAGGCGCATCACTTTGTGTAATTGATTTCGTCACTACCGCTCTCAAAACGGTGAAGGAAAACAACGTGAGGAAACTGGCATGTTTTAGAACCAACCAAATTTTTGTCATTTTCAACACTCACTAGACCTGCACGGTGTGTTAGACCACTCTCTCGCACAGAAAGCAGACCTGGGTCGGGGTAGGATTAAAAAAAAAAACAATTGAATTGTGTTAAACAATGTTTCTGTGTTCTTTTTAGTTTAGGGCATTATTAAAAATTAATTCGGCTTAATATTTCATTTCCAGACAAGATTTTTTTAAACACGCCATAATAAAAAAAAAAAAAATATCAGAACAAATATTATCAGTTCTAATGTTGATTTTTTATTGGGCGACTTTTTTATTCTACGAACGATGAATTATATTCTATGAACTAGCTGTGCCCCGCGGTTTCAACCGCGTTTTCTCGTTTCCGTGGAAATACCGAGATAAAATATTGCCTATATTATAGCCTACCTCAATAAATGGGCTATTGAATATTTAAACAGTTTTCATATCAGATCAGTATTTCCCGAGATTACCGCGTTCATAACAAACAACCAAACTTTTCAGCTTTATAATATTAAGAAAAATATAGATTAAGTTAAATTGTATAAGTCGCAGGCAATAGCTGTCTATCTGTTCGACATTCAGCCAGACACATGAGACTACAGGCGGGAGTGTCCGTCCACTTTAAACCGGGTTAAAATATTATTTTAAAGTACTTCTGAGTAAATTATATTTTTCGTTTTATTTTCTTGTGGCAGAAGAATATATTGATCGTTTCCGCAACCTGATCTTGACAACGCGACATATAGTGGGCCGTGCGAAAAACAGTCTTGCCGTAAATCTAATCCTACATATTTAAATGTTTGCCCCTGTGATCTATTTATCGTTACGGCAGAAGATAATTTAATTGGGAATGGGACTCTTTTAAAATGAAAAGGCAAATCATTTGGAATCATTGGGATCCGAGGTATAAGTACTGTTTGACCAACCGCTAGACCAGCCAAAACTGTTGCAACGATCACGTTATTGCGAAGAAATTTAACCTGAAGTCGAGTCCCGTTACATAAATTTGGTGGCTTTTTTTATCGTGGTAAAATCATCAACTGAGTCCTCCCACCCAGGGCAGGGCGGGAGGGGCTGTCAGACTTGTACTGACTACAATCCACGGTGTCCTTCAGTAGCCCTTTACGTACCGGGGTTACGGTAATTTGTGAGTCCCGCGACCCCGGCAGGCTTTGGCCCTATACAGGCCCCGTCACTATGCTGACACTCCTTGTGCGCGCGTGGAACACAACGCGCCGTCGCCGTCGACCCGGGCATGGTCCATGGTCGGACAGCGAGTCGCCCATTACTCGCCGCCCGCATGCCCGCGCCTACGGTGGCCGGAGATCGTCTTGCGACGTCCGTCGCCGTGGGCGTCTACCACTGCGGCTGGGGTGGAGGGAGGACGCTGTCCTCTCCCTCACGCGGCCCGCCTCCTCCTTCGCGAGCATGACTGCTTCGCAGAAGGAGGCGACCGCTTCCCACACCGTCTCGCCCCGCAGCATGGCCTCGACCAATGCCGGGCGCGAGAGGTCTCCGCCTATCGCCGTCGTGAGGACACGGCGGTGCTTTTCCCAAGCGGGGCAGTCCTGCACCGTATGCTCCACCGTGTCCTCCTGACGATCCTCGCAGTGGTGACACCCAGGCGTTTCTTCCCTTCTTATCAGACACAGGTACCTCCCGAAACTAAAGGTGGCTTAAGATTTCTAAGTAAAATAACTGGGGCACCAATTTTTTACTTGAGAGAATGTGGCGGGAGGCCACTCGGGTTTAGAGAATTAAGAAATTCCTGTGGAAAATGGACTGCATCTTCTTGATCCATTACATTATCAATAGTGTAGGTGACTATATGCCCTGGAAGTTTAGTTAAAATTAAATCGTTAATTTCGCCAACACTACTGTTTCCCGCCGCCAATATTGCTCGTTGACACATCCATTGATAATCTTTATTTTCTATTTCGACGATATCTGGGTAAACAATCATCAACAAATATATTTCGAAAAAGATTATTACAGGATTTTATGTTGATAAAAACTCTATGGCCCATAACTCACTAATAGGTACCAACTCTTAACATCTTACAAACGTGATAACTTTTAAACGAAATATCCGATTGAGATGAAACAAAAAGTATTTTACTTCTACATAAATACCCTTGATAACATAATGCTTAATTTCGATAAAGATCAATATTACGATACATATGTAACGTAGTTTTTTTTTTCTTCAGACGATTTAATAATTATTTTGAACACAAAATCGGTTATTGTGATTAAACCATGATAGCTAGATATATGATCTCGCGGACTTTTTTGTAGGTCTTAATAGGATCTACAAACCCGTAGTACATCATTTTGTTCTATTGTCAATAGTTTTTGCAGCGCACGCAAAAATAGGTTTTCGATTTTACACCTTGTGTTACAAAAAGCAATTTTATTACGGATCCCTAATTTTGAAACAAAAAAACATAGCCTATAGCCTTCCTCGATAAATGGACTACCCAACTCTGAAAGAATCATTCAAATCGGACCAGTAGTTCTAGAGATTAGCGCGTTCAAACAAACAAACAAACAAACAAACAAACTCTGCAGCTTTATAATATTAGTATAGATAGGGGAAACACCAAACAAAAAGGAGAAACACCAAAGGAAACCTGCACTGTACCTGTACTTGTACCCGTAACTATACTTGTACTTGAACTTGTACCTGTACTCGAACCTTTACTTGTACCTATACGTATACTTGAACTTGTACGTGTTCCTGGAGTCGAACCTATACTTGTACCTGTACTTGTACCCGTTCATGAACCTGTAATTTTATTCAAAACTACACTTGAACCTGTACTTGTACGTGAACCTGTACTTGTACTCGTACTTGAACCTGTACTTGTACCTATACTTGTACCTGTACGTGTACGTTTACCTGTACTTGTACCTGTACGTGTACCTATTCGTATACTTGAACTTCCTCCTGTACTCAAACCTATACTTGTACCCGTACCTAAACCTGTACTGGTACCTGTACTTGTACCTGTATTCGAAACTATACTTGAACCTGTACTTGTACATGTATTCGAACCCATACTTGAAACTGTACTTGTACCTGGACCTGTACTTGTACATGTACTTGTACCCGTACTTGTATCTGTACGTGTACTTTTACCTGTACTTGTACCTGTACGTGATCCTGTACTTGTACCCATACTTGAACCTGTACTTGTATCTGTACGTGTTCTTTTACCTGTACTTGTACCTGTACTCGAACCTGTACTTGAACCTGTATTCGTACCTATACTTCAACCTGTACTTGTACCTGGATCTGTACTTGTACATTTACTTGTACCCGTACTTGAACCTGTACTGGTACCTGTACTGATATCTGTACTTGTACCTGTATTCGAATCTATACTTGAACCTGTACTTTGTACCTGTTATCGAACCCATACTTGAACCTGCACTTGTACCTGGACCTGTACTTGTACCCGTACCTGGACCTGTACTTGTACCCGTACTTGAACCTGTACTTGTACCTGTATTCAAAACTATTATTGTACCTGTATTCGAGCCTATATTTGAACCTGCACTTGTACCTTGACCTGTACTTGTACCCGTACCTGGACCTGTACTTGTACCCGTACTTGAACCTGTACTTGTACCTGTATTCAAAACTATACTTGAACCTGTAATCGTACCTGTATTCGAGCCCATACTTGAACCTGCACTTGTACCTGGACCTGTACTTGTACGCGTACTTGAACCTGTACTTGTACCTGTTCTTGTACCTGAACTTGTACTTTTACCTGTACTTGTACCTGTACTTGTACCTGTACGTGGAACTGTACTTGTACCCATACTGAACCTGTACTTGTACCTATACTTGTATCTGTACGTGTTATTTTAGCCATACTGAACCTGCACTCGAACTTGTACCTGAACCTGTATTCATACCTATACTTGAACCTGTACTTGTACCTGGATCTGTACTTGTACATTTACTTGTACCCGTTCTTGAACCTGTACTGGTACCTGTACTGATACCTGTACTTGTACCTGTATTCGAATCTATGCTTGAACCTGTACTTGTACCTGTATTCGAACCCATACTTGAACCTGCACTCGTACCTGGAACTGTACTTTTTGACTGGCCTGTTGGTCTAGTGGTTAGTGACCCTGACTGCTATGCCGGAGGTCGTGGGTTCGATTCCCACCTAGGACAAATGTTTGTGTGATGAGCATGATCATTTGTTCTGTGTCTGGGTGTAATTTATCTATGATATGTATGTATTTAGAAATATATAAGTATGTTTATCAGTTGTCTAGTACCCATAACACAAGCTCTGCTTAGCTTGGGACTAGATGGCGTTATGTGATAGTTGTGGAATATTCATTTACTTGTACCCGTACTTGAACCTGTACTTGTACCTGTACTTGACTTACCTGTATTCGAAACTATACTTGACCCTGAACTTGTACCTGTAGCCGTACTTGAATCCGTACGTGAAACTGTATTCGTACCTATACTTGAACCTGTACTTGTACCTGGACCTGTACATGTACATGTACTTGTACTTGTACCCGTACTTGAACCTGTACTTGTACCTGTCTTCGAAACTATACTTGACCCTGAACTTCTACTTGTACCCGTACTGGAACCTGTCCTTGTAACCATACTTGAACCTGTACTTATACCTGGACCTGTACTTGTACCCGTACTTGTATCTGTACGTGTACTTTTACCTGTACTTGTACCTGTACGTGAACCTGTACTTGTACCCATACTGGAACCTGTACTTGTACCCATACTAGAACCTGAACTTGTATCTGTACGTGTTCTTTTACCTGTACTTGTACCTGTACTCGAACCTGTACTTGAACCTGTATTCGTACCTATACTTCAACCTGTATTTGTACCTGGATCTGTACTTGTACATTTACTTGTACCCGTACTTGAACCTGTACTGGTACCTGTACTGATACCTGTACTTGTACCTGTACTTGTATTCGATTCTATACTTGAACCTGTATTCGAACCCATACTTGAACCTGCACTTGTACCTGGACCTGTACTTGTACCTGTATTCAAAACTATACTTGAACCTGTACTCTTACCTGTATTCGAACCCATACTTGAACCTGCACTTGTACCTGGACCTGTACTTGTACCCGTACTTGAACCTGAACTTGTACCTGTTCTTGTACCTGAACTTGTAGTTTTACCTGTACTTGTACCTGTACGTGACACTGTACTTGTACCTGTACGTGACACTGTACTTGTACCCATACTGAACCTGTACTTGTACCTATACTTGTATTTGTACGTGTTATTTTACCCATATTGAACCTGTACTCGAACCTGTACTTGAACCTGTATTCATACCTATACTTGAACCTGTACTTGTACCCGTACTTGAACCTGTACTTGTACCTGTACTCGAACCTGTACTTGAACCTGTCCTCATACCTATACTTGAACCTGTACTTCGTACTTGTACCCGTACTTGAACCTGTACTTGTACCTGTACTTGAACCTGTACTTGTACCTGTACTTGTACCTGTACTTATACCTGTATTCGAAACCATACTTGAACCTGCACTTGTACCTGGACCTGTACTTGTACCCATACTTGATACTGTACTTGTACCTGTTCTTGTACCTGAACTTATACTTTTACTTGAACCTGTATTCGTACCCGTACTTGAACCTGTACTTGTACCTGAACTTGTATCTGTACGTGTTATTTTACCCATATTGAACCTGTTCTCGAACCTGTACTTGAACCTGTATTCTTACCTATACTTAAACCTGTACTTGTACCTGTAATTGAACCTGTACTTGTACCTGTACTTGTACCTGTTCTTGTACCTGAACTTGTACTTTTACTTGAACCTGTATTCGTACCTATACTTGAACCTGTACTTGTACCTGGATCTGTACTTGTACATTTACTTATACCCATACTTGAACCTGCTCTTGTACCTGGACCTGTGCTTGTCCCCGTACCTGGACCTGTACTTGTACCCGTACTTGAACCTGTACTGGTACCTGTACTTGTACCTGTATTCGAAACTATACTTGACCCTGAACTTATACCTGTACCCGCACTTGAACCCGTATTTGTACCTACACTTGTTCCTGTACATGTACTTTTACTTGTACTTGTACCTGTACTTGAACTTGTACCTGTACCAGTACCTGTACTTGTACCTGTACTTTATACTTGAACTAGTACGTGTACCTGTACTTGAAACTGTACTTGTACCTGTATTTGAACTTATATCTGTACTCGAACCTGTACTTGTACCTGTACGTGTACTTTTACCTGTACAGCTTGTGACGTTTATTTCAGTCTTATTGCACGGACGATTCCTTGCAATTTATCTGTTTGGGGTACTCCCTTAGTAACTGGTAAGATGACTTCACGGTCCATCCTATACACATAATTCTTCAGTGACCTCAGGCTCCGAAACAAATTTTTTTTTGCATGGAATACTACATACAAACATCTAACATACATTCAGCAAGAAAACTAATTTATGGAACCGAGTTCATGAAATAGTTTTACAAATTAATCAGTTTGTAGAAGTTCTGTTTCCAACTGATTGGATGTTTGTATAAAAAGTCTGTGTAAAATTACAACTGTATAATTTAATGTTGTATTTATTTCAAGTACTTACTGAATAGTTTTGCTTATCTTATTTATCCTAGAATTTAGAATTTTAAGAGATGTAGTATCCACCAAATCGGGGGCGAGCTTGGCCATAATTTTGCTATTTTTATTAATAACCTCATGAACTAAATAAATATTGTTTAACAACAGTAAACACCGGTGAGTTCACCTCAGGAGCGGAAGGCGGTGACAGCAATCAGCGGTCTCTTCCGTTCTTTGTCATGAATCTTGAAAAGAATCGCCCTATTAATTGTATAAAATATTGCTATGATTGTGTAAGAATTATATACCGAGTATTAACATAACAATAAGATGTTATTTTTTGCATTTGTTACCTAGATATTTAGATTCATTATCATCTGCCAAGTTTTTGTCCAACTATGTTGGGATGCAGAATATCAGTATTTAACATGGAGTATTCCATCATGAACCCCTGGTTACCAGACTTATGGGCCACTGACTAATATCTACACTAATATTATATAAAACTGAAGAGTTTTGGTTCGACGCGCTATTCTCAGGAACCGCTGGTTAGAATGGAAATTTATATTGACTCTGTTCCGTTGTTATTAAGCCACGAGCTCCATGATAGATTCTCTATAATTCGCGGTACTTTTCAAATCAGAACATGTCAACGACCTCATTTACTGGAAATTACTAACATTTCTTACAGATGTGTTCCTTTTCAAAGAGATCTACTATCGCCTATTAGTAGTAATAGGCGCTGCCTAATAGATAACCATAAACGCTTGAATCGCCTTCTATTAGGACACCAGGTATTTCTGTAAGAGGCTCTTGGGTTACAATGAATTTCGGAATCAAATCTCGAAATTGTTGGACTTAATTGCTTTGGATTTGGTTGTTTGTGTATGAAGTTCCAGGATGCAAGAGAAATTTTAATTGTGGTGTAATTTTTTTTTTTAATATAAATTGGAAACATTGTGTCTCACGGTTGATTCAAGTTCAGTAAGTAGGTCCAGTTCGACACAATTCCGGCCGACACTACCGAATGTGATCGCTCTGGTTTAAGTTTCTATATACTAACACAATTTTGTTTTATAATATTATATATGTTATTTTGTAAGGTATATATCTATGGGCCAAAGTAGCCTGAAAATAAATAAATAATAATAATAATAATAAGGTTAAAGGTTGAAGGTTCGGGGCTAGGATATCGGTTGAAGAGAGGTGGTCAGGTCATATCTCACCTTCTTTACATGGATGATCTGAAACTCTTTGCCCCCAACAACTTGCAACTGATGAAGCTACTGAAGGTAACAGAAACTTTCAGTAGCGCCATCAGGATGGAATTTGGTGTGGACAAATGTGCAGTCATGCATGTGAAGCGAGGGGAGATTATGGAATCAGAGGGAACTCAACTTTCGGATTCCATACACCTTAGATCCCTCTCTTCAACAGAGACCTACAAGTATTTGGGTATGTCGGAAGCATTAGGCATCAATAATGCTGACATGAAGCAATCGTTGAAGGAGCGCTTCTTTGGTCGCCTGAATAAAGTGCTTAACAGTCTTTTGTCAGGTGGCAATAAGGTGCGCGCTTTCAACGGTTGGGTCATGCCGGTATTGATGTATTCTTTCGGCATACTTAAATGGACTCAGACGGAACTTGACGCCCTGGATAGGAGAGTCCGTTCACTGCTGACTGCAAATCGGATGCATCACCCACGGTCGTCGGTGATGAGACTGTATATCCCGCGGAAGTGCGGGGGTCGTGGCTTCTTAAATGCTAAGACTCTGCACAACCGTGAGGTATGCAGTCTCAGGGAATATTTTCGAGAAACCGACGTGGGGATGCACCGAGATGTGGTCACAGTGGACAAGGGTCTTACTCCGCTCTCCTTGGCTAACGAGAACTGGCGCAAACCTAGAGTACTAGACACTAATGATCGTAAGGAGGTATGGCAGAGCAAGGAGCTTCACGGACGCTTTTACCGGGCACTACATGGACCCGATGTAGACTTTTTAGCGTCCGTATCCTGGCTGCGTTTCGGTGACCTGTTTGGGGAAACCGAAGGTTTTGTCTGTGCAATAATGGACGAAGTTATGATGACGAATAACTACCGAAAATACATTGTGAAGGATGGTACGGTTGACATATGTCGGGCATGCCACCGTCCGGGAGAATCAATCCGACACATTATTTCTGGGTGTTCTCGTCTAGCTAACGGCGAATATTTGCATAGACACAACCTCGTTGCCAGGATTATCCACCAGCAACTTGCTTTGAAGTACAACCTTGTGGAATCGGAAGTGCCGTACTATAAGTATGCGCCCGACCCAGTTCTCGAAAATGGCAATATCTCGTTGTATTGGGATCGACCTATCGTCACTGACAGGACTATTGTTGCCAATAAACCTGACATTGTGGTGATAGATCGATCGGAGCGTCGCGCAATAATTGTTGATATAACGGTCCCGCATGACGAGAACCTCGTGAAAGCAGAAAAAGATAAACAATTCAAGTATCTTGATCTGGCTCGCGAGGTTGTTGACATGTGGGACGTGAATACAGCAGTTATTGTGCCGATAGTCGTGTCTGCCAATGGCTTAATCGCCAAGAGCCTCGACCAACACCTGAGGAGGCTCTCGCTGGGAAGCTGGGTCAAGCGCTTGATTCAGAAGGCAGTACTCCTAGACACGGCGCGTATTGTTAGGAGGTTCCTCTCTCAGGAGCCCTGACCGCCGGTAGCCCGGACCCTGTTCCCGGTGCTGGTGGACTGCTATTTTTTATATTTTTAAATGTTTTTTATTGCTTTTTTGTAAAAATATTTAAAAATGTAATTAATAAGTGTAAAAATGAATAAAGAATAATAATAATTTACACAGTAAAAAAAAAATACGCCCATTTTTCCTCTTTTCTAAAGTCTGTAATAAACAAGTTATCAGAGGCCCTAGAACTATTTTTCACGTTCTTGTGACGTAAAGTAAACGGGAACTTTGATCTTAATGTGGTGGATAAAATTAGTCCTGCGTTCGTACACTGGAAGTGATTTTTCATTTTCCGTACATACATATGTTACGTCGCACATTTTTCAAAATGAACTATAGGCAAATACGTAGCATTCTTGCTTAGGCTATAAGCGAAAACGCCCCAGCGCCTTACGTACACACGTCTGTACATAACAGACAGTCGCTCATTGGGCGTTGATTTTTATCATTTTCAATTATAAATCGCCCGAGAGGTTAATGTATAAATACGGAGATGTAAAATCTTTTACATGTCCGTATCTACTCACCTGCCTAGCCTTTTCCTAACTAAATTAGGGTCGGCTTCCAATCGAATCAGATGCCGCTGAATGTCAGTATTTTACATGGAGCGACTGCCTATCGGACCTCCACAATCCAGTAACTGGGTAATATGATACCCTGTACATGTCCGTATCTGTCTTATGTATAATGATGTTGTAGCTACTCCCCTGCCTACCCCTTTGAGTAAACGTTGTCCGAGCCACTGAAGCGATGTCAATTAACATGCCTTAGTGTGCCTGAAGCTTCAGCCTGTAAGGTACCTACTTATGATACTTATGTTGACAAGAACGTAGCCATACAGAGAGTTTCTTTTGAGTGGGGGGAAGTCCGAATCCGTTAAGTCTTTGTCAAACAGATTGGCATGGCGAATGCGAAGCGTGACGTTTTTATTTGTAATGTATGGAATTGTTTGAATCCAGTCACATAAAAAAGCGAAAGCGATCCAATAGCGTGACAGAATTATCGAACTGATGTCTCGCTTCGGTTCGGTATCGCTTCGGAAACGCTTCGCTTTCGCCTGTCTGTTTGACAAAGGCATAAGAGATACCGGGAATGTTTGTTTTGTAAGTTAAGTTTTTAGATGAAAGCAGTTTCGCTCGTAAATTACTAATATTCAGTTGCATCCAATTAGCTTCGTAACCGAAACTTTTTTTGAGATGAAAAATCATCCAATGAGTCCTTTCCGCCCTGCTTGGAGTGGAGGGGACTGCCAGACTCGTACTGACATAGTCAAGGTTTGGAATCCGAAGCTAACATAGTTCGGAAAACGCAGGATGATTTCCAGTAAGACCAGCTATTTGACAGTTCATCGAAGCATTATTTATTTACGTTTAAATACGGTACGAGTACTATCTCAGAAATGAAAACAGATCATTTATGTGATATACCTATTGTTAACATAAATCTATAACCTATTCTAACTTGAAATACTTATACGTAAATCAAACAAAACAAGCGTTTATAAATTCCGCAAAAATATTCCCAGAGAAGAATAAATACTTACACTTCAGTTGTACGTAAATATTTTCAATCACACTCCATACAGTAATAAAGTAGTATTGTTAGTACAAAAATAACATCTTAACGTCACTCTGCCATAAGTCATAGTTTATCAATAAGTTATCAGTAGATAACAACCGACCGATTTGAGTAGCCATTCTGTTATGTTGAACGTGTTTTGAAAGTGTGACTGTTCTAATTTGGTTGGGTTACCATTGTGTTTGGCTGTTAATAGGTCGGGGTAAGAAACAGGATATTATTGTACTAAATGTTTTGAGGTTATCTTGGTCATATTTTTGCCGAAGATTAGCATAATGTTGCAGAATGGGTCCAACACAATTGTGGTCTCATCATCGTTCATCAGTTACATCTGTCATAATTACCGCTCTATATGGAAAACAAAGTAACTTTTGGGATATCCTAAATGCCATAAATTTTATATTTGACAGCAAGGTTGGCACAGTGGCTGAGCGATTGGACTGCTGTGTTGCGCGTCGCGGGTTCAAGCCCCACACGGAACAAATGTTCGTATGATCTTTAAGTAATTGTTCCGCGCCTGGGCGTTTGTGTATGTGAGTTTCTATGTTTGTAAACGCGCCCACGAAACGGGAGAAATTCCTAGTGTGAGACAACGTTTTAAAAAAGAAAGAAAAAGAACTGAAAAGAGAAAAATGAAAAATTGCAAATAAGTTCTCAAATAAACAAATAAATAAATCGATTAAATATGTCTTTATAAATAAAATTTTCAAAAAGAAAGAAAGAAGTAAAAAAAAAATACCAAAAGCACGTGGGGAAAAAAGCAAGACAAATTCGAACCTAATTAAGATAGCCATCAACATCATCTTCCTGCCCTTATCCCATTTTACTTGGGGTCGGCGCAACACGTTTTTTTCTTCCATTCTCCTCTATCAAACGTCACAGTATCATTCACTCCTCTGTCTTCCATATCATTCCTTATACAATCCATCCATCTCTTCTTTGGCCTTCCTCTTCCTCTCCATCCATCAACATTCATACTCATCACTCTCTTAGTCACATGCGTGTCATCCCTCCTCATCACATGTCCATACCAAGACAGACGATTCCCTTTAATTTTTTCTGTAACAGGCGCCACTTTCAAACTTCCCCTTATAAACTCATTCCTTACTTTATCCATTCTTGTCACTCCACACATCCATCTTAACATTCTCATCTCCGCTACATGCAAACGTTTCTCATCCAACTTTTTCACAGCCCAGCATTCCGATCCATACAATACAACAGGTCTAATCACGGATTTGTATATTTTCCCCTTTAACTTGAGGGGCATCCGTGGGTCGCAAGTTGTTCCGGTGACCTGTCGCCATTTCATCCATCCCGAGTTAATCCGGTGTGTTATGTCCCGGTCTACATCGCCATCTCCTTGGACAAGCGACCCGAGGTACCGAAAGTCGGAACAGACTGGTATGGGCGTTCCGGCAAGTGTAATGGGCACAGGACTGGAGAGACCGCCAAAATCGCAAAACAAATATTCGGTTTTGGTTCTGCTCAATTTCAGGCCAACGTTCTCCAGTCTTTGCCACCACGCCTCCAATCTGCTCTGGACCTCTAGGCCGCTCTCGGCAATAAGCACAATATCATCGGCAAACAGCATACACCAGGGGGCCTCCTCCTGAATGTCCGACGTCAGAGCATCCATTATCATCAGGAAGAGGTACGGGCTGAGAGCCGACCCTTGGTGCAAGCCAACCGCCACATTGAAGCTGCCGCTAGTGCCCGCTGTAGACCGGACTTGGGTACTGCATCGACTGTACATAGCACGGATCAACTGCACATACTTCCCAGGCACACTTTTCTCCTTAAGGGCCCACCACAGAACCTCACGGGGCACCCGGTCGTATGCCTTTTCGAGGTCGACGAACACCATGTGCAAGTTTTTATGCGCACCTCTGTATTTCTCGCACAGTTGGCGGATAGCGAAGATAGCATCCGTCGTGCCCCGACCAGGCATAAAACCGAATTGGTTCTGTGAAATTTCGCTCTCCTCTCTCAGTCGCCTTTCAATAACTTTCTCCCAAACCTTCATACTGTGTGACATCAGCTTTATTCCTCTATAATTATTGCATTCCAGCACATCACCTTTGTTTTTAAAAATGGGCACTAGCGAACTATTGCACCATTCGTCAGGTATGGCTTCTTCCAGCAACAGCTTATTGAAGAATAAAGCTAACCACGTCCAACCATACATCCGCAATATTTTCCACACTTCAACAGGTATTCCGTCCGGTCCTAATGCCTTACCATTCTTCATTCCACTCACTGCATTCCTCACTTCATCCACACTTATTTTTCTTACTAATCCCTTATTTACTGGTTTATTTTCAAGCACACCACTCCAGTCATTCTCCTCATTCATCAGTCTTTCAAAGTAACCCTTCCACCTATTCACAATTTTCTCGTCTTCTGACAGAATCATTCCAGCATCGTCTTTTACGCACTTTACTTGACAAACATCCTTCGCCTTTCTCTCCCTAGTTCTAGCAAGCCGGTAGAGTTGTTTTTGGCCTGCTGGAGTATCCAAAGTGTCATATAGCTTTCCTTGGGCATTTGCTTTTGCTATAGCCACAGCTCTTTTGGCTTTTTTCTTAAGAGCATCATATTCACTCTTTTTTTCAGCTTTCAAACTAGCACGCTCATTACCAATGCTCTGCCATTCCTTAAATTTCTTCTTTTTTTCCCTCAAAACATTCTGTATCTCTGTCGACCACCACCATGTATCCCTATCTATCGTGCCCCTGCCTTTCGTCTCTCCCAAAACATCTTTTGCTGCGCTCCTAATACACCGAGCCATCTCATTCCAACATTCATTTACGCTTTGGCCGTTCATATCACCCATCTCAATCATTTTATTTACCACTCGCTCTCTTAATTCTCCAGCACAATCATTCTTCTCTAGCATATGCCATTTTATTTTAGGAGGGGGACGCTCTTTTTGCTTTAGAAGCCTTACTTGTAAGACTACTTCCATAACCAGGAGTCGATGTTGTGAGACTAAATCTTCTCCCGGTAGCACTTTGCAGTCTTTGACGAGCTTTATTTTGTTGCGTCTAACAAGGAAGTAGTCTATTTGCGTATTATGTGTCCCACTCTTATAGGTTATTAGGTGTCCATCGGCTTTTTGAAACCAGGTGTTGGCTACTGCTAGATCAAATGCAGTAGCTGATTGCAACATAGTTTCCCCCTCATTATTTAAATTCCCAAAACCCCATCCCCCGTGTACTCTTTCATAACTTCCTTTCATTCTTCCCACATGCCCGTTAAAATCACCTCCAATAATTAATTCCTCATGCGCCGGGATGGTTATTAAAACTGTATCAAAATCCTCCCAAAACTTCTCTTTGACTCTTTCCTCACATCCTACCTGGGGAGCATACACACTTATCACGTTCAGTACAACATTCCCTAACATTACTTTCACAACTATCAATCTATCATTAATTCTTTTTACATCCATCACACTTTCTTTCAAATTACTATCTAACACTATTCCCACGCCATTCCTTTTTCCATCACTTCCACAGTAGAAGAACTTGTATCCCTCCCCAATTTCCCTCGCTTTTGTACCCTTCCATTTAGTTTCTTGTAAGCACGCCACATTTATTCTTCTTCTTTTCAATACATCCGCTAACTCTCTGGCTCTTCCAGTCATTGTCCCAACATTCCAACTGGCGTACCTCAATCTTTCTTCCCGGGCTCGCTTCTTACGTCGCACCCGTCCGGGTTGATGCGACAACCCTTGTCCATTTCCCGCAGGGGCCGGGTGCTGCTCCTGCGCGTCGCCTGCGGGGTACGCCCTAGCACTATCGCGCATATCAATTTCTCTCAACATATTGCTTAAAGATTTGGCTTTGATTTTATAGCCGGCCGCCTGCCTGACACTAACCCTCTTTGGGAATGCGTTTGTTGGTGGTTTACCCGCCACCATTCGAGTGACCCAAGGTGCTTGATAGCATACACTAGGTCTTAAAGTCCATTAGTCGCCTTTTACGACACCCATTGGAAGATATGGGGTGGCGCTATTCTTTATGTCCGGACACCACACGGACAAGATAACCACACGGATAAGATAGCCATCAACATTTAGTTAATTGTTGAACACAGATTGTTGCTAAGATATACAGCACTTATAAGGAATCTGTTACACGCTCGATTTGGCGTCCGTTTGGAGTGGACGACATGGACTGACGTCAGACTAACGACTATAATTATTAAGTGATAATTATTTTTGTTTGAATGCACAAATTAAATTAATAATGTTGTTTGACGACGGGAAGATACTTTTTTACGGCTCCCGGGACAAATGGAATTTTATTTTTAATACAGTTGCATGAAAATTGACATTTTATGGGGGAGTTTTCTGTGCGTAAAATGCAATTTCTCGCACTAGTTAAATAAAAAACCGTACTACCAACATAATAAATTAATATGGGCTCTCTATGCAACCAAAGAGACTTTAGTCTAATCTTTTTTCATTTTTACTAAAGTATTAATTCAATATTTTTTTCTTCGTTACAAGACTGATAATAATCATGCAAAAAAAAATGAAATTTGTTATTTATTTGTTCAAATAATAAAGCAATATTAGTATCGACATAAACATTGGCTGTATGAGTACACTGCCTTTGCGTATGATGACAAAAAATATACTTGGCGCCATTTTCGTAAAATTTTCTACGCTAAGTGAAGTTAATTTTTTATTATTAAAATTTTTATTTCTTCGCAACTGTATTCAAAATAGTTGTTCAATACACGTGCGAATATGTCTTTACAACTCGTTCCAGCTATTGAGCCGTAGGCGAGGGCGCCTACGGCTCGGCTCAAAAGTTGGAACTTGTTCATAAAGACAGACTTCTCGCACTTGTATCGAAAATAACTATTTTAGACTGGTTGGTCGTCTGCCCTTGGTCTTGTGGTCGTAAGCACGAGGTCCTAGGTTCGATTTCCGGGTCGGGAAAACTTTGATTGTATTTTTATATTTAGAATTTCTCAGTAGCAACCTTGTGTCTGGTTTTTTTTAAACCGTTGCACCACACTAGGAATTTCTCCTGTATCGTGGGTGAATTTACAAACATAAAAAATCACATAAACAAACACCCAGCTGGAACAACTACTTATAAATCATACAAATATTTGTTCCGTGCGGGGTCTGAACCCGCGACACGCAACGCAGCAATCCAATCGCTCAGCCACTGCGCCAACACTGCTGTCACATATAAAATGTAAGGCATTTGGGACATTCCAAAAGTTAGTATTTTGTTTTTCATATAGTGCGGTAAGTATGACAGACATAACTGCATACCTAATAAGGGAAATATTTAAAACTAGCTTCCGCCCACGACTCCGTCCGCGCGGATGTCGGTCTTCGCGTGGATGGTTTATTTCCCCATTTTCAGTAACTCTGACAATGACATCTTATAAATATTACGGCGCTGAATCCACTGCGGGTAATGCAACGTGTGTTCGCGGTTCTACAGAACAACGTCTATGAATAAAACTGAAAAATAAGATTTTTTTTCTATGTATTTTTTCAGGATAAAAAGTATCCTATGTTATGCCCAGGATAATAAGGAATAATTATACCAAGTTTCATCGAAATCGAACCGTTAGTTTTCACGTGATGCCTGCACAAACAGACAGACAGACAGACAAAAATTTTTTTAATCATATATTTGGGTTTGGTATCGATCCAGCAACACCCCCCGCTATTTATTTTTTCAATATTTTCAATGTACAGAATTGACCCTTCTACAGATTTATTATATGTATGTATAGATGTCACTGACATTAAAAAAAACCATACTGATACTGATATAACCCATGAATTCCAGTTTTCACGATCCAGGGCCAAAGTGGGCCACAGGTCATCGGTTTTTTCAAGCTCGTCCCGCCATCTTCTACGAGGTCTGCCGCAATGCACTCTGGCTGCTCATATAAAAAAACCATATTGAACAAAAATATTTGTGTCATCATTACTGCTCGCGCAGATGACACAAAAAATATGGCACGTAACGCACGTCTGGCCATTGCCACATACGCTGGCATTGCGCAGATAACGACATGTCAGTACAAATTACATATTAAACACGGAAATTTTTAAAATACTGGTTGTGCATGTGGTTGGTTAGTGGTCATGCGGTCGACCTGCACGCGTGGCATGGCACCGTAGAAACGAGTGTTCTCGACGGAAGAATAGAATAGAATGTCAGAATGTAGAGTGATTTCTATTGTCCCCAGAATGGCGATTTTAAAAAAAATGGTTCTATTCTTCAGTCAGTGTCAGTCAGAGAGTAGTGGTGGCCCAGGCAGTTGTATCGGTCCCGACTTACGATTTGTAGGTCGTGAGATCGAACCCCACCAGGCGCATTACTAGGTGTAATTTATTTCATCACCTTTTGCTGCGCATGCTGATGGTATGATGGTATGAATGAACCCCTGACACGCAGCACAGCGGTTCATCACACAGCCACTGCGCCAGCCGAGCCGATCACAATTTTATCTATATATATATATAAAAGGAGAACTGACTGACTGACATATCAACGTACAGCCGAAACTACTGGGGCTAGGAATGTGAAATTTTGCACACGGCTTCCTATTATAAAGTAGGGGAGCACTAAGAAGGGGTTTTTGGAAATTTAACCTTTAAGGGGGTGAAAAGGGGGAATTAGGAAAGTACGTAACCCACGCGGACGAAGTCGCAGGAAAAGTGCTAGTTGACGTATACTTTCACAACTTTTCACTTAATAATCTTTTTAAATGAGTTTTTCCATAAACAAAATAACCACGCACGAGTACTTCCTAATGTTATTTCGGAACGATTTCCAGTGATCATCATAAAATTTTCCGTTAACTTTTAATATCATTAAGTCAAATAAAACGGCGCATTTATTTTGTTGTTAATGACGATTAAATTGCATTTGTATTTAAATATCAATTATCTCAAGGTTGTTTTTATTTATTTCCTGATCTATATTAATATTAATAAAGGAGTGGGTAGTAGAACCGGGTTTACGGAATTCAGGGCCGCGGGGTCAATGTACGGAGGCTTTTTACGGAATCAATTTAATGTTGGTAAGCGGCTTAAGTGTCTATAAGCTATAATCAATTGATTTCTTTTGTTTGTTTTCTATTAAAGGAGTGATAGAGTGGGTTGTGGAGGTCGGACAGGCAGTCTCTTAAGTGCTCCTCTACCTGAAATCTTAGATAGGAATATCTATTTGGGAATAAATAGAAACATAGAACTAGTGAGAATCAAAACTCCCAGTATCTCTGCTGTGGAACTGTAGATTTGTGGCATACTCGTAGAACAAGTGGGAATAAAGACTCCCATTTGTCCTACTGTATTGTTACACCTAATATCTTAGGACTATTAAGAAACAAAGATCCTACTAGTTCTACTGTAGAACTGTTTAGTAGAATAGATGGAAACAAACCAAGCAACCAAGAACCAATTTAAGACATTTGTGATATTTGCCAACCCACACTAATGGGCACGCGTAGTGGATTGTAACTCACTCCCTGTTATAGAAAGAAGTATTTCTGCAGTGGGAAAATTACAGTCTGATGAAAATGCAAGTCAGGTGAATCAACTTGTGCAGTAGCTCTAAAGTATGCATCACACGATCGCTCACAAGTCAGTTTTAACTGAAGTATGACATTGCGAAACTAGGTGTTAATTTATTTATAAATAAAGATTGATCTGACCGTGTTTTGTTTAAAAATATAACATTGTTTGCTGATTCAAAAGTTATGTGGAAGGTTAATCTTTGCGTACATTATTTTTTATATTTAAGTATAAAAGTTTAACTTAAAATTCAACCATATTTTAATTACTAATATAGAATTGTTAATACGCCCATTTTAGTTTTTCTGATTAATTAATATTCTTATGTAATACAAAATATACACAGAAAAAGTGTATACAAACCTTTTCAGACAGAAACTTATAAACGTTACAATAGTAATAAGTGTTGAGACAGTTTTAAAACTTTGTTGTACTCTTCGAGATCGGTTTAAAATCTCTGGATTGAAAACTTCTTCATCCAAGTTTTATTGTTTTCCACACGTGTGCTGTTTCTAAACGAATTTTATTGAACTTTACCTTTAAAACAGTTTCATTTTATGACAACAGAGCTCATCACTGTAATTCCCGGAGAGGTTTGGAACATTTGTAGACCACATTTAAATAAATAACTAGCTTCTGCCTGCCCCCCGCCGCTTGTAGGTTTAAAAATATCCCACGGATATGTACTGCTGAGATAAAAAGTATCCTATATCCTAACCTAGGGCATGTTCTACTCATGTACCTATTCAAATCCGTTCAGCTGTTTTGGCGTGAAAGCGCGAACGTTACTAACACATTTTTTCAGTTGTAAAATTAGTTAGGATAAATAAAAGTCGTAAAGCCTTTGTCAAACAGACTGGCATGACGAATGCGAAGCGAGGCCTTTTTATTTGTAATGTATGGATTTGTTTGAATCCAGTCACATAGAAAAGCGAAAGCGATCCGATAGCGTGACAGAACTATCGGACTGACGTCTCACTTCGGTTCGGTATCGCTTCGGAAACGCTTTGCTTTCGCCTGTCTGTTTGACAAAGACATAGAAGTCTGGCTTACTCGTACATATTACAATTACAAAAAAGCCGTTACTTATTTGTATGTCCATAAAGACACGATTACATTCAGTAAAAACTCTGAATTGCCGTACTAGTTTTTATGTGCAGTTTTTATACTTTAATAATGTAATGTAAGTAGAGCTCTTGAAAATAAGTGAAGATCTTTGAGCCTTTGATCATAATATCTTACATAAAAACTGTACCTAGCAGTTATTTGCGTGAGATTTGATTACTTATTCCGTTTTTGTGGTACTTTAATTTAGATTATATTATTTTTTGCATAGTAATAAAGTATGACACAAAAAGGTTTACATCGTAAATTAAGCCGATTTTCACAAGACCACGCGGTACGTGGGTCCATATATCTCCAGTTTACTCATGTTTTTTTTACAATTAATATGTCGATGTATGGCTATCAAAAGTCATGGGGCACGGTAGTGTCCACAGCAGATCATTTTTTCAAAGCGAATCATGGTACTTTTGACCTCCTAGACTTTTCACGCTAATAGCCATACACCGTCAAGTTTACCGCACGCTGCTCTACTGACAAACTGTTTTGGCAGTCATTATTGTTGTAGATAATAGTGATTATGAATTATTAAAATAAAAAAAGCCCCTGGTCCTGCATATTTAGTAGTAACAAGTAGTTGTTCCAGGTCTGGGCGTTTGTGTATGAAGTTTATATGTTTGTAAACGCACCCACGACACAGTAGAAATGTCTAATTTGGGCCAAAGTTTAAAAAAAAATAAAATAATATAAGTAAATTTGATCGTGTATAGCTTTTTTTTATCTTGCTAAAATCATCAAATGAGTCTTCCCACCCATACTGTCAGACTTGTACTGACTGAAATCCACGGTGATTCTTCAATAGCCCTTTACATTCCAGGGGATAACTGATGAGACTGTCCCGCGACTCCGGCAGGCTTTGGCCCTAGGTGATCGTGTATAGCTGGCATTAGATAGACATGAAATTAACCACTCTTTGGTAAGAAAGAAAGCTAATCAGCTGTCCATACCCATATTTTTCCTTTAAAATAGAGACTGACAGAGGAGGAGAGGATCTCACACTTCACTGCCGGTATTTACTTGACATTCGTGTAAAGAAGGTACAGTTCATTATCTACGTCTATGGTTTTTTTTAACGTGGTAAAATCATGATATGATCTCCCATCCAGGGCAGAGAGGGAGGGACTGTCAGACTCGTACTCGTACTGACTAAAATCCACGGTGTCCTTCAATAGCCCTTTACGTTCCGGGGTCACGGTAATTCGTGAGTCCCGCGACCCCGGCAGACTTTGGCCCTCTACAGGGGGGCCTCGTCACTATGCTGGCACTCCTTGATGCGCGCGTGGAACACAACGCGCCGTCGACTCGGGCATGGTCCATGGTTGGACAGCGAGTCGCCCATTACTCGCCGCCCGCTGCCTATCTACGACTATGGTTAGATGTATTTTAAAACTACTAGAGGTTTGACTATAGTGACAAAAACAAAACTATGCCTAAGTAGTGTAGATTTTAAGTTTCAAATTTAAATGGAAATAATTTGATTGATTTCTATAGATACCCCATATTTAGCCATGTTGTTAATTTACCAAAAATGGTTGTCTGGTAGAGAATGTCTTGTGGCATTATGTCCGCCCATTGTGCCACTGTTGTATATTAATATGCAGTTTAAATAAATATCTACAATGGAAATTGTATTCTATTCATATAACAAAATGGTTCATTATAAATAGTTGCACCGGTTTGTTTACTTTAATTTATTATTAGTTTTCCTTATAAAATAAAATATATATATTCTTTATTGTGCACAATATTACAATAAAATCCAAACTTAAAATTACATTCACAAAGGTGAGCTTATCTCTTTAAATAGTAATAAATAAAAACGTAGTTACTTTTATACATAACAGTTATTTATTAATGACTGGGGTTCACGTGGGATTTGACATAAAGGTTAAGTTATTATTTTTCGTTTATTTATGAATAGAATATTAATATGTCAAAAATAAATTAGGATTAGACATATTAATTATAATGTAGGTATAAAAGGTCAATTTGATAAAAAATCCTCATTTTACGACCTTGTTCAACAGGTATGCATCCTGGTGAAACGTGTCCTTGTTTATTTTTATATATTTTTGGATATTTACAAAGAGAACGCAAGCTTATTTTGGGGTTACATCAGCAATATTTGTAGGGTTCACAGAACTCATAAAACACTTCAATATAAACTCGATCCATTGAGAAATATCTACAGAATGATCTGCCCCGTCAGTCAAAACTGAACAGGTCTATAAAAATATTTCGAACTGAAACAGATCTCTGATATTTTATCGCTCTTTCAGATTCCGAAGCAAAAATATCTTTATGAGGAATTCAATCTCCTGAAATATTTTTTGCTATGCTAGAATTGGTTATAATAAAAGTGGTTTATAATAAAATAAAATCCAATCAGTCTACTAAGCAGATTTTCAAAACATATTGACCCGTGTTTTTTCTTTTGCTACGTAAGTAAAAAGTTGACGAAAATACGCTGCTTTAAAAATTCACTTCTAGATATAAATTCACATTTCTGACATCACGAACCCTACTCTGGAGTTTCGATGCGTTATATCTTTGTCAATATTAATTGATTTTTATAAAAAAACACAAATGTCTAATTAGATTTGCAATTTATTGATATTGTCATTATGCCTATTATATGTTTTTCCCCCCCTGTAAAGTTGTCGGTGAATTCGGGGTCACCCTGTGAAAAGCGACCCCTTTCTAACCTCCCATTTTTTTTTATCGTGGTAAAATCATCAAATGAGTCCTCCCACCCAGGGTAGGGCGGGAGGGACTGTCAGACTTGTACTGACTAAAATCCACGGTGTCCTTCACTAGCCCTTTACGTACCGGGGTCACGGTAATCCCTTGGTCCCGCGACCCCGGCAGGCTTCTAACCTCCCATAGGGAATTGTGAGCTGATTATAATTTAACTTTTTGATGCGATTTTGTTTTCCTATACACCTGTATTCCCTAAGGCAGTGAGTAGACTTGTTTTTGTTTATTATGAATCCCTTTTTTATGTGGTAAAATGATCAAGTGAATCCTCAGCCTTGGGTGGAGCGGAAAGCATTGCATGTCAGACTCATCATCATCTGCCTAGCCTTTTCCCAACTATATTTGGGTCGGCTTCCAGTCAAACCAGACGCAGCTGGATATCAGTATTTTACATGGAGCGACTGCCTGTCGGGCCTCCACAACCCAGTAACTGGGTAATACGATACCCCATGGTAAGACTGGTTGTCAGACTTTAGGGCTTCTGACTAACAGTAACGACTGTCAAAGATCTACAAATCGCAGCCGGGACCAACGGCTTTACGTGCTTTCTGAGGCACGGAGGAAACTCGCTATGACAGATGGTCACCCATCCACAGACCAACCTCGGCAAGCGCGGCTTAACCTTGAAAATCGGCCTGTGCGGCTGTATTTATTTAGCCACGAGCTGCATGTCAGACTTGTA
This sequence comes from Agrotis puta, assembly GCA_943136025.2. Lineage (NCBI taxonomy): Eukaryota > Metazoa > Arthropoda > Insecta > Lepidoptera > Noctuidae > Agrotis > Agrotis puta. Next base: position 645,037 of record OW964187.2, read on the forward strand.
CTGACTTAAATACACCGTGTTCCTTTAATTCCCCTTTTCATTCCAGGGCCATGGTTACCTGTTTAGACAGACCCGACCCCGGCAGGTATTTGGCCCTCTATGGGGTCTCAGATTGCTGACAGACTCGCGTGGGATAAGACGAACATTTTAACGTAGCTTATAATGTTTCCATAGGTGGGGCCCAGGCTATGTCTCTGTGAGATGAAGAGGGCTGTAATCTGTCATTCGTGGGCTCAGTACTGGTCGGTGACCCATTGTAGTCTAGCCATTTATCGTATGGCAATTTTCCTATAAATAGGGAAGTTATCAAGAAGTTGTAAGTTTAAATTACACCTGATGCAATTTGGCTAAAGTAAAACCACTTTTTTTTATTTATTTTTTCGTGGTAAAATCATCATATGAGTCCTCTCACCCAGGGCAGGGCGGGAGGGACTGTCAGACTTGTACTGACTAAAATCCACGGTGTCCTTCACTAGCCCTTTACGTACCGGGATCACGGTAATTCGTAAGTCCCGCGACCAAGTAAAACCACTTACATAATATACAACACTAGCGAGTGCGACCTGTCTTCAATTCACACAGGTGTAATTTGAAAATAATAAAACACAAAATTCACCTTTTTATAATATTGATGGTATAGATAACAGAACGTATTTAAGATTTTAAAAGAGGAAAGTTAAGGTAATTAACGAACCAATTAATGATTTTACAAACTGATTTTACTTCAATTGCCAAATTGATAGCAATAGCCCCGGGAAGTCGGTTTACATGAGATTTAAACATAACTTGCGAAATGTGAGTTATACTTCTATATAAAAACTGGTTATTACATAAAAAACCCTTGAGTAAGGCATACTTACAATATTATGTATGTAGTAACAAAAAGGCAATTACAATTCTTGTTCATTACGACAAAGTGCCTTTATGTTAGTTACATAAATAGGTACGTATTGACATAAACAATATTGTTGATGTAATGCAACATATGTGACAATTAACCGATCGCTTATGCCTTTGTCAAACAGAAAGGCGAAAGCGAAGCGAGTCCGAACCGAAGCGAGACGTCAGTCCGATAGTTCTGTCACGCTATCGGATCGCTTTTGCTTTTCTATGTGACTGGATTCAAACAATTCCATACATTACAAATAAAAACGCCTGGCTTTGCATTCGTCACGCCTGTCTGTTTGACAAAGGCTTTACGGAATTACCCGATCTCTTAGCTACATGGCTTAGGGGCTTGTCCCACCGTCAGCGAATAGCGAGAAGCGAGTAGGGCTGTAAGTGATCAACTGCATCATCATTTTGACATCAAACCCTCAATTCTTATTTCTCACACCAAAAAGATAACGTTATCAAGCAATTTTTTGTTTTCTGCTGAATTTCTTATTTTAATGTCAGAATGATTAGCTGACGGACTTCGTGAAGGATCTTTTAACACATTGTGTACTCGTTTCTTTTCCAATGGCGTAGGACTTTCCACCCTGTTCTTTCCGTTGACTGATATGTGACTAAGCCCCTTCGTACAGAAAACGATGCAAGTCTCAGATGCCTTGCGCCTGCAAGGTATCGAATACTTGCGTCGCGTTGTGTTCGAAGGGGCTTACAAACTTGAACGGGTAGGTACGTTTCTTGGTCCAGAAAATAGTCGATATCTAGTCGCTGGTCGCAGACGGTGGGACCACTGCTTTATCAATAATTACGTAGATGACTACATATTAATTTAGGTATTCATTCCAAGTTGATCAAGTCATTTTCAATACGAGTTTAACAGGAAATTAATGAGTCGCTATAAAATACATTTATGTTTGTTTTTGTAATTTTATTTTAATTAGGTTTTTTACTGATTTGTTTCATTTAGTGTTGTTTCTTTTACCCTGTCTTTAATTTGCCAAGTTTTGTGCTCCATCAGCATGAAAAAGAAGATAGATACACTCACGCCTAATTCAATCGGGGGTAGACAGAAGGAATCTGTTTAAACCTTTCGCTGTATGTTAATAATACGGTTCTATGTAAGCTTTGTCACCATCTTTGTGGCAGATTTTAACTAGGAAACTTTCCTAAAGAAATATAATTTAAATAAATTGTTGTTCTAGCTGCTTGTATAAGTGAGTTTGATATTTGTAAACCTATTCACGATATAGGAGTTTGGAGTAGGAGTACTTAGAGAGGGACAACGCTCTTTGAAAACAAAAAGTGCTGCTAAATCGAAATTGAAAATGCTATAAAGGAAAAATAAAGCGTAAAAAGTAGTAGAGGAAATATTTGTTATATTAATTGGAAACAAACAAAGTTTCCTAGGCATTAAATAAGTTCTTAGCTAACTCGATCAAAGTCGTCGACGGCGCCATTTTTATAAAACAAACTTAGTTCAAGTTGCAGTAATGAGGAAACTCTAGATTGCCGAGTGGGTGAAACTTATGAGATGTATTTCTACAGAAGTACTTAGATTTTCAAGGTTTTTGTGGATTCCTGGAAATGTAATATAGGTAGTAAATATTTAGGGGAACAGTGTGTATAAGACGGCTACGCGAGGTGTGATGGAAAATTTTACACTTAAGGCAAACTTAACACAATACTAACGTAGCGCAAGCGCCAACAGGACGCCATTTCTTAGTGGCCGCTTGCAAATGACGTTCTGATGGCGCTTGCGCTACGTTAGTATTGTGGTTAGTATGCCTGTCTTCGAGAAGTGCAGTAATCTAGGTAGATTGTTCCTTTATTTTTTTTTTATACTTATTAAATTATATATATAAAACGAAAAAAATATGGGTGGATTTATTTTTAGCTTATTATTTTTTTAAAGTATGAGGAAAAGGTCATCATTTTATGTATTCCATAAGTATGTATATACGCAACTTGATCCATGATCAATGGGTCGATTTGAGTGTTTCAAGGAACAATAACAAAAAACTAAACATAAATTATGAGAAACATTAGTTTTCTCATATAAGCTTTAATTTTTTACCAATATTTTTGGTGACATGATTAATTACCACAGCTTTAGCTGTAATTTAATATCTATATACGGCATGAACTTCACAACAAAAAAGATTAAAAAAAAATGCGATAAAAAATACGACGGCGAATCCGTTTTTATAATTGGTCGACGAAAAAAATATTTTATAGTATACTGTGGGCTGGCTCAGGAGCTAAATACAACTTACAGAATTGATATAAGAATTAGCGTACACTACAGTATAAGTTTTAACGATTATATAGGCCAATATAATCCAATATTTGATAGCAAATATACCACTTCTTCTGCGTTAAATCGATGATTTCTTTAAATAACTAGCCTTTTTTGGAGTTGTAAAATCAAATCTGAATGAGTCATCTCGTTCATTCTCTGACTAAAAATCCATCCTGTTCCTTTGATTGCTGTCCAGGGCCACGGTGTCCCTCTTTTAAGACAATTCCACGTAAATAACTAGTCAAAATCGATTAGTCAAGAAGTCACTTTGACGGCATAATTATCGAAAACTTATGTGGAGACTAGCCGTGAGACTTTACTACAAACATTTTTCACTAAGATTATAAACGCCGTTTTCAGTTCTTTTTAATTTTTTTTTACGAATTCGTTTACTATTTGCAATGGGCAAACTAAAAACATAGTCGGTAGCTCAAATAAACAAGCGTATTTTTCAGCGTAACTAGAATTAACATTCCGTGCTTTTCCTAGAACGTGAGTTTTCACATTTTTTACGTTTATACAAAGAAGAATTTCTTGTAGGTAAGTCAAAAGTATATAATCAAAAGTAAATATATTAAAGTAGGTAGTATAAGTGCTATTTAGGTATGGACGCATCTCGTCATGCCTGTTTTTACAAAAGTTGTTATAAAAGTTACCTATTATGGATTGTAGAAACCAGATTTTTGAAGAACCAGTCAAACGTGTGAATATTTACATCTGTATGATTTAACTGACCGTAAAATTAAGTTTGTGCTATGAAATATAGTTAAATCTATGTGACAGTTATATTTTGTGATATTAGTACACCATTACTTAGAGATTACAGTTTATTTCTGATTTCAGTTTTAAACATTTACGAAAACTAAAAAGAAAAAAAAAACGATGGTCAGGATATCACAATTATTTGAATCGAAGAAGATAGAAGATTTTTTTAATCATTAATAAAAATTAAAGGTTTTAGCCATTAGACAACGGAATCCTGAAAACCTCATAAACAATCTAGAGCTTTAAATTGAAGTATTTTTGTTTGTAAACTAGTTTGCATAAGTTCTTTTAAATGTTAGGGTAACCTTGTAAATTTTTTAATTGAGGATAATTTTGCCAAGTAAAATTTTTAAAACTTGTTTTAAAGCACTGACGTCGTAAGTTCGGAAACAAGTTTAAAGTGAGTTTCGTTTTGAGCATTTATAATTTGATAACTTAAATAATTGCGAACTTTACTTAGTTGTAGATTGCTTTGTTCTTCAAGTAAACTGAAAAGTTTTATCAACTTTGAAACTTCAATAAGTGCAATTAGTGAGAAATCTCATATCTTAAGACAAAGTTGAATTCCGTTCTGATAGCTTTCGCTTGTTACTTTATCCAAGGAAGACATTATGCAAGAATTAAAAAATATACTTTGGCCTTCATGGTGTGTCTGATTACTATTTTATATCAGTAAAGCTTTGTTGGTCGCGGGACTCACGAATTACCGTGCCCCGGTACGTAAAGGGCTATTGTAGGACACCGTGAATTTTAGTCAGTACGAGTCCCTCCCGCTCTGCCCTGGGTGGGAGGACTCATGTGATGATTTAACCATGTAAAAAATAAAATAAAAAGTAAAGCTTTGTTGAAGTGTGAAAAATGTAGAAGGCACACAGGCCAAAATAAAGTAATTTTTTTTTATTTATTTGATTCAGACATAGTCCATAGTACAATGAATTTTAAAATAAACAATAAAATTAGAAATAAATAATATATTATGATGATGAGATTTTTTAGGGTGTATTCTCTTATCCAGCAAACTCCAAATGTTATTTTGTAACATTTTTTTTATATCCGACTTTTAATGCTCCTTTTGAAAATTTGCGATAGGTAGTAAAGAAGTAAATTATTTAGTTGATCTTCGATAAAATCATCGTAATATGACACTGAATTATTTTTGTAAGAGTTGTTTCAATATACATTTTATTAACTATTAAGTATGTAGGCACTGAAAAGTTAGTTATAGTGTTGCGTGTTGAAAACTTTACAGATTTTTATATATAAACGTGCATTGTTCACTGTAGAAAACCGTTAAAATTGCTTCAGTATGTATTTGTGTAATTCTTTGTTAACAGAATGCATTAGAGATTGGTATAATTTAAAATAATATTTAGTAGTTTAGTAGTAATATTTAGAGTTAATTAAGTCAGTTTGCTTAAAGGAAGGAAGTCGCATTAAAATTAAATTAATTTAGTTTACTAAAAAAATTAGTGGAATCCGTATACATATGGATGAAAATTTGCTCTTAGAATAGTTTTATTACGGTTTTTTTAAAGCAATATTGTTGAAATCACTACTGTTAATTGTTGTAATTTTGAGTTGGATTCTCGGTTTTGGATTTTTTTGTTGGGTTTTTGAAATGTGGGAGTACCTATTGAAGCAATCTGCCTTCGTGGATTACAAGTCAGATGTTTAATTATGTTAGAAATGGTTCAGGATTTTAGAAATAAGCTTAATACATTTGTTATTAACTTCTTTGAACTTTTGAGAAATACAATAGAGCTACTACAAATAGTTTAGTTAGGTTTATTATTGTATGTTTTTCGGGATTTTAGAAATATGTATAATCCACAAGTCACTAACTTCTTTGATGTTACGACAATTATAACAATAAGAAAGGCTATCGGTAGCTTGGAAGCTGTTCCCGATACCGGAGGGCCACTATTATTTATATTTTTAAAGGCTTTTTCTTGTTTTGTTTTTGTAAAAATATTTAAAAATGTATTTAATAAGTAAAGGAAATGAATAAAGAATGGCTATAAATACATTTTTCATAATTAACCGATAAACTTACCTTTCAATAAGTCCACCATCTTTGGAAACATCAGCATTTACTATAACACCATTCATTTTGTATCACATCACTTTCAAAAACTTACACTAACTATAAAGGCACTTCTTCACTAGAATTTCTTTTTCTAAAAAAAAAAATCGTTCAATTACTTTTTTTGTAAAAAAAAAAAGTTTGGTTGTTAAAAAGTTTGTATATATCGCGAGAGTTTTAAGGGGGATAGTGGCACGTCCGTGCCGGCGAGATGTTTGGTGCCAACTGCCTCTTGTAGTGGGTACGCGTGGTGTAAAGACATAGAATGAGATATACAGAACAGATACGACAGATTTTTTTGAAAGGAAAAGTTGTAAGTATTTTGTGGTTGGAGGACATTGTAAGAGATTTATTTTCTATTTTATAGTGTAGGTTTGCATCGTAGATATAAAACGGTTTTGAAGAAAATAAACATTTTTTTTTATATTTTTTCAAATAAAAGTATTATTGTGGTATGCGTTGAGAAGGGTAGGCAAATAACTTTGTAGAGTGAAAATAAGTTAAAGACTCTGTCCCACTTTTGTTTCGTAAGATTATGTAGTAACTCTCAGTTTGTTTACAGTAAATCGACATTATTAACCTACTTAATTTAATGCATCATCATTGAATTAATGCGTATAACAGGTAAAACTCTTTGCCTACTTACAATAATAAATACCTACTTTAAAGAGGATTCATAATAATAACATCTGCTCTGCTTATAACAGTCATAATCCTCATAACGAAATGTAATAAATTGTTGACTTTTTTACTATTATTATTTATGAACCCACTATTATTATTTGAATCTCTTACCTTTGGGTTAGGTTATTGAATGACAAGTGTATTTTTCAACTAGGTTCTTATTATAATTCTTTTTTTTACGTGGTAAAATCATCAAATGACTCCTCCCACCCAAGGCAGAGCGGGAGGGACTGTCAGACTCGTACTGACTAAAATCCACGGTGTCCTTCAATAGCCCTTAACGTTCCGGGGTCACGGTAATTCGTACAGTCCCGCGACCTTATTATTATTCTAGCAAAATTTTAAATCTTTAAAAATGCAAACAAATAATATTTTATTATAATAACAATTTTCTGGGCAGTCTCTAGGAAAATTGTACAGTAATTGTAATATAATACACACAACTGAAAAAACAATCACTATAATTTCTTGTCCAATTCAACTACCTTCTAATTATAATCACATTCAGAGTGTCTCCTACTATTAGTAGCCTACTATTCTGCCTACATGCGCCTCTACGTAACAACAAGTTGGTCTCTGCAGTAACCAGTTGCTTGTAGAGCGGGTTGCGCGCGCAACCTCACACGCTGCCAGAGTACGGCCATTCATGGGACTGTTGGGGAGCTTACACACAATCCGATCAGGTGCTAAGACGGTTTGAAGAGGATTATGTCAGTGTGAACGGTCTTTCAGAGAATATAGTGTGATAAATATTTTTTCTCGACTTTTTTAAGATGGTGGTTTATGTTTTTTTATAGGTAATATTATCTGGTAGATATAGTAGATAAGAGCTGTATTCTTAGCTATTTCACTACTATTACAAATATGAAATCACAAAGCAGCACACTTTTTAAGGCTTCCTGGCCATAGAAGCGGAGGGAGGTGGCGTGTTGGACTCATACCGTGAAGGCTGGTTCGAACTGGCGCTGGACAAGAATACTTATAAAAACTTGGGAGACGCCCAAGACCAGCAGTTTCCCGGTTTTTTTTTTTTTTTGTTTAGCCCATAGTGTCTAGTATGAGCTAAATAAAAAAAAAACGACGGGTTGCACTCTGGGAGTGCCGGCAGAAGTGAAAACTTGAATAGTAATAAACACAAGCGAACATTCGCGCAAGCGCCCTGCGCCGTCTTACGAATTTTCGATCAGGTCACGTGTCCTGACGCGAGTTTAAAATTTTTTACCCATTCCAAAAAAAAATGCACAACGCCGCTAAAGAAGTTTTCACTTCAAAAAAGAAATCCCTCTAAATGCATGATCTAGCCATTTGTCACTTTTTACAGAAACGAGATATCGTTTCTGTAAAATTGAGAGGGTAGATATACCCTCTCAATTATTCTGCCTCTTACATTTCACCAACTAACTAGAGATACAAAATTTATAGATTTAGTTCTTAATTGTCATGTTGTAATGATTTACAAGCCTGTTAACATGATCTAACGTGATTGTTCAAACCAGTTGCTTTGCCAGTCGCACGAGCGATCGTTGCGACTTGTTTATACATTACTGAACTCATTTCCGCTACATAAGTGCCAATTAAAGTTGGTATTAGGATATTTCCGATATATTTTGGACATGATTTCACTAACATAAAGGTTACTTATAACTTCCGTAGACGAACTAAAGTAAACATAGCCCACCGGATTAGCAAGCTGAAGTGGCAATGGGCAGGCCATATTGCTCGCAGAGCATATGGCCGATGGGGTCGAAAAGTACTAGAGTGGAGACCAAGGACTAGCAAGCGCAGCGTAGGACGTCCACCAACAAGGTGGACAGACGACCTTATAAAGGTCGCCGGAAGACGCTGGATGCAGGTCGCTTCCAACCGGTATATGTGGAGATCTAAAGGGGAGGCCTATGTTCAGCAGTGGACGTCCTATGGCTGAGATGATGATGATGATGATGAAAGGTTACTTTCCTACTGATCGTATTATTTTTGTCCTTCTTAATCGTGGTAAAATCATGAAATGGGTTCAACCGCCCAGGGCAGGACGGGATGGACTGTCAGACTCATACTGACTAAAATCCATGGTTTTCCTTTAATAGCCCTTTGCGTTTCAGGATCATAATTACCTGATGAGGTAAGATGAGACGGCAGGCTTTGGCCCTCTAGTCGTTCATGGTCACGTTTGCCTGATTGATTGATTACCAGACCAAACAAATGGCAGTAACCAATGGTGAGTGTTCAGAGTAACCTAGACGTTTAAATTAATATTTAGACAAGTGGGTAAATAATTATAATGCACGTTAAAATGTCGCAAAACAAATATTATAAAAAACCAGCACATAATTTATAGAATGTAAAAAAAATCTTGAAGGCATAATTTAATCAATATCAAAAACCACAAAAGTGTTGGCTTCCTGTCAGGAGTACCTTTATACTCCTATCTTAAGATAGTAAACAATAAAAAAAATACAATTCCTCTAAGAATATATCCTGCATCGTGGATGCGCAAAGACCACCTCCTTCTAAGCATCAATAACAAAAGCCATTTTCACAACAATTAAATTAAATGTTAAGCAATACTTTATACGTAATCCGAACCAAGATTTATCCTAGATTAGACTTAACTTTGAGCTAAAACAGAATGAATAAGCCTAATCCGCTGTCCACCCACAAACGGTACTTAGCAGTAACTAACGACTTGGTTTAACATTTGACCTTATGTTCTGATTTAACATACCTGAGTCAGCGGAATTAAAAAGAAGTTATGAATAAATAAAGTGTAACTCCGAGCAAAGTTATTGCCACTGTAGTGGCAGCCATAGTCAGCAATAGTCAGCCACATTCAGCCATAGTCATTCATATCCAGCCAGCTTTTGAGCCAGCTAGCTAAACCGCCATCACCGTGCCATCACATCCTACCACGAGATTTAGTTAAAGCCATTATAACCACTGTATCTATAAAAACATAAAAGACAACTTCCTAGCATTTCTTAATATTATACGCACGCATAAAACCTATCTTTGTTACCATTATTTCGCGGACATTGGTGTGGGTTACACGTTTACTTAGTCTATAAGTCTATTCTGTTATATTTATAATATAATGTGTAACTGTTTTATGTCTCAATAAAGAAAAATAAATAAAATAATATAAAATACGAGTTGCGCTGAACATGGGCTTCTTTATAATTTGTAAATGCAAAGTAATTTCCACGCCTTTGAAAGTGTCACCATCTTTTGGGGGTCACGAAATTATCAAATGACTTCTACCCCTTTGGCTAACGTGGAAGGAAGTGTCAGACTCATATACTGAATTATCCTACCCTGTTCCTTCAAATCTCCTTTTCGTTTCTTTCCAAGTAACTGTCATGAACGCAACTCGGGCAGAAAGGTCAGACTGTCACCTTAGGGTGAAATCACATTTTACAAACAACTCCAGAGAGCGTACAAACGTCTTTTCACCTTTAGAAGACAATAATGGGTCCTCTTTGGACGAATAGCATGAAAATCACTTCTGCCACCTTTAGATTATGGGATTTATGCAAATATAATATGGGGAACTCGGTTAACTGAAAATTTTCAACACAGGTAAATCGTAGGCGTTTATGGGTAGCGTTCTAGGAACCGAGATCATATTCATAATATCATGAATTTAAGCACTGAGGGCGTAAGCAAAGCCGTATTACGAACTTTGTAACTTCTCTCATAGATGTAGGCAGAAAAAACATGATGTTACCTACTAGGATACTTGCATAGGCCTTTTCTTTCCAACACGTTCATACATTAGGCCGTATACAGAAAGAAAGCTGGATACTTATAAGAGCTTACCGGCGCTTGACAGCGCTGATAACCCGCGCAGGAAAATAAGTAAACTCGCGCCGATAAGCACTAAACGGTGCCGACAAGTTCCGACAAGCTTCAACACGCACTGGTTAGCGCTGGGCGCTGCCGTTAAAAATTAATAAACAACTTGCTTGGTCTGCTTCAATCTGCTTCCTTTGTGAAGAACAGACCAGCGCTGTCTAGCGCCGGTAAGCGCTTATAAGTTACCAACTTTCTTTCTGTATACGGCATTAGCTCGCGTAGCATGAACCATTAGAAACTGTCGACGGATAAATAGACAAAATTACATAATGTAGAAAGATTTCTATTGTCCTAAGCATGGCTATGTTTAAAATGTGGTAAGAAAAATTTATTACGGGTTCCAGACAGAGCTGAAACTCTTGTGTATTGACGGAACAGAGTGGAACTGTATGGCTTAGGAGTCATACAAGATGGTGGTCCTGGTGAGGCGGGATCGCTCAGCCGTCACCGCAGATTACAGGTAGCCTATGGTGCTGTTGCCCAGGGTATACCACTAAGATGTGGGGATCCCACTCCAAAAAATGCTGATTTAAAGTCAAGACTGCCCGCTCTGCGATTGAACTCAAGACCTCTGCTGCTCCCTGATCAGTATTAAAACAATAAATCTTCAATACTTCTACACAACTTAGTTTAGATTACAATAATTAAACAAAACCCAAGTACACTTAGTACATTGTAAAATGAACAACTTCAAAACAACAGCGATAAATATTGCACAATCTGTTTACTGTATATGTATACACATAGTCTTGTTAAAAGTGAACTTGTGTGAACACCTAATTGACATTTGGCGGATAACCTCACGATAGGGAGGTGACACGCAAAATACTGCGATACGAAATTGATACCCGCCCACGAGAACCACGATTTACAGAAAATTGAGCAGCACTAATTTACCCCTGAGGGTGTCGTTCGGTATCTGATCCGTGGTTTATTTTACGTAGTTAAAAGGTCGCGGTTTTCAATAAAATTTGCTAAATTTAGATAAGTCTGAAGTTATTTAAATTATATATTCAGGCCGAGCTAAATAGTCGTAGCTAAGCAATGACGGAACACTTTTTTTTTGTTTATCGTGGTAAAATCATCAATCCACGGTGTCCTTCACTAGCCCTTTACGTACCGGGGTTATGGTGATGGGTAAGTCCCGCGACCCCGGCAGGCTTTGGCCCTCTACAGGCCCCGTCAATTTGCTGACACTCCTTGGGGCGCGCGTGGAACACAACGCGCCGTCGACCCGGGCATGGTCCATGGTCGGGCTGCGAGTCGTCCATTACTCGTTGCCCGCATGCCCGCGCCTACGGTGGCCGGAGATCGTCTGGCGACGTCCGTCGCCGTGGGCGTCTACCACTGCGGCTGGGTTGGAGGGAGGACACTGTCTCTCCCTCACGCGGCACGCCTCCTCCTTCGCGAGCATGACTGCTTCGCAGAAGGAGGCGACCGCTTCCCACTCCGTCTCGCCCCGCAGCATGGCCTCGACCAATGCCGGGCGCGAGAGGTCTCCGCCTATCGCCGTCGTGAGGCCACGGCGGTGCTCTGCCCAAGCGGGGCAGTCCTGCACCGTATGCTCCACCGTGTCCTCCGGACGATCCTCGCAGAGGTGACACCCAGGCGTTTCCTCCTTCCTTATCCGACACAGGTACCTCCCGAAACTTCCGTGTCCGGTGAGGACCTGCGTCATGCGGAAGATAAGGACGCCGTGACGCCTATCCAGCCACTCCTCAAAGAGGGGTCTTACCGCCGCGATTGCGGCGTGCCCGGACCTCGGTTGCGACAGTCGCTCCCTCCATACTGCCCTGAGATCGCGCCGGAGCTCTTCCCGCCGCGCCTCGACCTGTCGAGGCAGGCGACCGAACACTTAAGGAAAAAGTCCTATTAAAGAAAAACTGATCAATGTTCAAGGCAATGACTATTTCAGTATTTTTCGATATTCCTCATAGTTTCGGATATAGCTTTGCTGAGTTGAAAAATTTAGCCTGTATACGCAAAAAAGCGGTACGTATTCGTATATTTTTATGTCATACATATAAAAAATCCTTGAACTCAATAAACCAAAACATCTTTCTCACAACATTGAATAAGTTCTGAATCATCTTACATAGAAAAAACCTTGGCCTATGACTACATACTGTAACTATGTTGATCATTTCAAAGAAATACGGCCACTGTCTGTTGGTCATAAAAATATTTGTTCTATGCGGTAATAGAACCTACTGACCTCATTGCGAAAGTCAATCACTTAACTTCTGTGCCTATACAATGTGTGTGCGTTGACGACGCCTTTTAGTGACCACAGCATTGGGGTCCATAATATTTGCCAACTAAACATTTTGACAATAATTTTGGGATTGTTTTTCATTGAAATTTTAATAAAATCTTAAAAAGTACCTACTTAAAAATGGAATGGTGCATATCAAACTTGACACGTACTTCACTTCGCGGCCGCGGCTTCATAACTGCCAATTCACAACCTAGGCGAGCGGTAAGATCAAATATATAGAAATGTTTGAAACATGCCACGAGATGCCACTAGTGGCAAATTCGCGGGTGGTTTTTTCCGAACGAATCGCTGCAACGCAGTTCGGCAGCTGTCCCCAATCGCTACTGTGGGTACGTGGCGTGCACAACGCTCTGCTGCTCCGCCCGTCGCATCGCTCAGCGCTTGGACCAAAGTCTCTGCCACATCACGCGCTGCAATTGATTTGTTGGTCCCCACCAGGGACATCGCACATGGCATATAGACCTAACATAGTTTTACGTGATCATCAAATTAGACTCAATGTAATAACTTCTCCAGGGAAAATCCATGTTTTATTTCGGTCATAATTCTGCCCATGATGTTAGTTTCAATTACTAATGTAATAAAAATCCTCGCATACAATATCTGGGTACAGTCACGTACAGCGGTAGTGAATGGCCGAAACATATATTTTTATTTTATGCTGTCAGTTGTCTTAATAGTATTTTATGGTTTTAGACAACATGAAATAGGGGAGACTATTTTCAATCTTCTAATGTGAGTAGTAAAACATGTTTAATCTTTTCCCAGCTATGTATGGGTTCCTACGGGGTTGCGGGACTGTGACTGGAATTACCGTGACCCCGTAACGCAAAGGGCTATTGAAGGACACCGTGGATTTTAGTCAGTACGAGTCTGACAGCCCCTCCCGCTCTGCCCTGGATGTGAGGACTCATTTGATGATTTTATCACGATAAAAAAGAAAGCTATGTATGGGTTGAGTCGGTTTCCAATATAAACGGAGTTCAACTATATATGAAATTGAATAGTACACACTACCATGATTATAATGTATACTTTTTCAAATCAAAAGTCATTTACTTAAATAAGCTTGTCATTCGTTACTTTCAGAACAGCAGTAAGTAATACATAAATAGTTATCCAAAGAACTCTTCCTTTGTCACTACCAAAGCCATTTCCATCACCAAATAAATAGGTAAGACTATATTGTTAGGCTTACCTGGTTGTCAAATGAGCTTCTGAATACTTTTACCTACTGTCAAAGTATTATAAATGACAGTTGAGAACAACAGCTTATCAACACAGTCACGTAATTCCATTCGTATAAACTTATTTTGTACAAAATACTCACCTGGAGTAGTGATGCTATTATAACTTCAACTTGTATTCAACAAGTTAGTAATAAGTTCCCGCCAATAGTGCAGCTGCCAACGCCATGTTGTAGTACTATTGTACAATTTATTGCATTGGTAAATTCTATTTTCGCTGCACTAACATTTTTGAATTAATATTTTCTAAATTGACAGTTCTATTCATAGGTAGTTCGTGACTGTACCTGTGCATTCTCATTTATATTCGTGTCACGTTAATCAATGTTTTAAATGCAACCGCATGTTTTCGAACAAGCTTTTTATCAATCAATCATTTATTTGCTTCAAACATGGTATACAATGGTGTAAAATAAAATATGGTAAGAGTTCAAGCATGTTTAGCTAAGATAGTATGCAAAATTTTTGTGTTTATAGAATGTGAGACAATTAATTTTTTCTTATCCATGAATTCTTTTAAGCTGTTAAAATTACATTCATTTAACCACTTGTACAATTTAGCCTTTAATAGTTTATTTATTTTAGAAATAAAATGATACAAGAATTCATCTTAATATGCTAGGTAAGTCAAGCATGAACAATACGACTGGCTCATTGGTTGCAATCGCGACTATTTAGCATGAGATCCCGAGTTCAACTCCTCGGACAGGCGTTTTCAAAGTAGGAGAGGGAGAGTCAGCATGGTGACGGGGCCCTCCTGTAGATGGCCAAAAGCCTACCGGGGTCGCGGTACTCACAAATTACCGTGACTTCGGAACGTAAAGGGCTATTGAAGGACACCGTGGATTTTAGTCAGTACGAGTCTGACAGTCCCTCCCGCTCTGCCCTGTGTGGGAGGACTCATATGATGGTTTTACCTCGTTAAAAAAAAAGGAATTTGTCAGTGACAGCCATGTTGGTAGGTATAGGCCCTATCAGGTCCCGTCAAAACTTACTAGGCTGGCTCTTCATCAAACCAAATGCTACATCTCAATTTTAGCTTTTAAATTATAACAAGTTTATTGAATTTAGTTCGTCTTATGGCGGCACCTTTAAGCTTTTGTCAAACAGACAGGCGAGTCCGACCGATACGTGACGTCAGTTCGATAGTTCGGTCACGCTATCGGATCGCTTTCGCTTTTCTATGTGACTGGATTCAAACAATTCCATACATTACAAATAAAAACGCCTCGCTTCGCATTCGCCACGCCTGTCTGTTTGACAAAGGCTTTACTCTCCCAATAAGGACCGAACTTAACATCAATATGGAAGTCCTATCTATCGAGTCAAAGCTATAAGTGATGCCAGTTAAATACAGAAAACTAATTAGGGCTTTCATTAAGATTCCATAGAACCGTATTAGGGTGAACCTAAATTATGCCTTGCTGATTATTTATAAATATGTTAACTTGTTTTTACTATTTATGGTCGTTCGTATTACGTTCATTAGGCTCAGAACGTTGCCCAGGTCCACGGCGCGTTGTGTTTCACGCGCGCCTCAAAGAGTGTCAGCATAGTGACGGGGCCTGTAGAGGGCCAAAGCCTGCCGGGGTCGCGGGACCAAGGGATTACCGTGACCCCGGTACGTAAAGGGCTAGTGAAGGACACCGTGGATTTTAGTCAGTACAAGTCTGACAGTCCCTCCCGCCCTGCCCTGGGTGGGAGGACTCATTTGATGATTTTACCACGATAAAAAAAAAGGCTCAGAACGTCAAAATGATTATAGTATTATGTTTTAATGCATCTTATTACTTATTTCCTACATTTTTAAATATTTAAACAAAAACAGTAAAAAAAAACATTTAAAAAATATAAAAAATAGCAGTCCATCAGCACCGGGAACAGGGTTCGGGCAACCGGTGGGCAGGGCTCCTGAGAGAGGAACCTCCTAACAATACGCGCCATGTCCAGGAGTACTGCCTTCTGAATCAAGCGCTTGATCCAGCTACCCAGCGAGAGCCTATAATATTATAATCATTAGTAGTTTTAGTGACTTAACGACGTGATATTGGAATGGTCATTTGCCATTTATTTCAATAAATTATGCTTTCTACAAGCTATTGCCAGGAGCTTTTGAAAAAGATAGGATAGACACGATACTTTTAAAATTGCAAATACGTCACAAGCAAGTACAGTTTTCACTTACTTCTGACGTTTTAAGCCCTTACGAATTTTGATGCGTTATATCTTATACGTAACCATTATTAATTATCAAAATTCTTATTGGCTGACTAATTAAATTTGCATTTTTTGATGCTGTCAACATCCCCATTACCGACTTACAAGGTTCATTTTTACCTTCAAAAACAACCCATTAACAAAACCAACAGAAATAACTGGCTATTTCTGTCCTACTATCCTATAAACGTAACCTGAAGTAAATATGATAATGCTCGCGTGGGCGACGACCGAGTAAATTGTGTCTGTTTATGCTAAGTGACCTTTGGACGTAGTGTGTCGTCTCTTGGGGCCTTTATATGGTAGTGGTAGGGCTGTTCTATCTGATAAGATCATGTTGAGATGGTCAACCACTACTATGTAGAATGTGAACGAACCACACATTTTGGTTGGATGGCCCGCGGGCCGTTTGGTATACCTAGGCAATTTTTTTATACGAGTAACGGGTCACTCGTTGTTTGAGGAGCTCGTGACTAAATAATTACAGCCATACAGGCTGGTCTTCTGTGTTAGACTGTGGATGGGTCACCATCTGTTATAGCGAGTGTCCTCCGCGCTTCGGAAAACACGTCAAACCGTTGGTCAGGACCAACGGTTTGCTTTCATTTGTAGACCTTTGACAGTCGTTACTATTAGAAGCTCTAAAAGTCTGACAACTCGTCTTACTAAGGTTTATCGTATTATCCAGTTACTGAAGTGTGGAGGTCCGATAGGCAGTCACTCCATGTAAAATACTGATATTCAGGTGCATCTGGTTCGACTGGAAGCCGCGACCCCGTTGTAGCTGGGAAAAGGCTAGGCAGATGAATGGGTGACCCGTGGTCCGATCATGGAGAGTATCCGGGTCAACGGCGTGTTGTGTTCCACGCGATAGAGCTGTCAGCAATCTGCTGCGCAGCGTGTCGCGGGTTTGGTCTCCACACGGAAGTAGTTGTTTCGGGTCTGGGTGTTTGTGTATGTGAGTTTCTATGTTTGTAAATGCACCTACGACACAGGAGAAATCAATAGTGTGCTGTGGGGCATTTTCTTTTAAGCTGAATATGGTAACGTAATAATATTTCAAAAGTAACAAAGAAAACAAATCCAAAAGATACTATCTTCTTTCATTTTAAAATTACTTGAAACCTGTAAAACTTGTAACAAAACAGACATTTAGCGACAATAAAGTGCTTCATTGTCAAACGAGTCTGCATCGCCATTCGATGCTGAAGGCGCTGGAAGGTAAATATTGGTGTAAAGTCGCGGCGGTAGTCGACAGCTGTGTTTGTACAGCGATTGCTAAGCTCTTTGAGACTGACGCTGTCGAATTTGTTGATGGGTGTGCAATTAAAATATTGAAAGAATGAATTGCTGATGGAGGTACCTAACTACTTAGGTACATTGGCACGGTTGGCACAGTGGCTGACTAATTGACTGCCATGCTACGTGTCGCAGGTTCATTTCTCAGTACGGGACAAGTATTTGTATAAATAAATAAATAAATATTCCACAACTATCACACAACCCCATCTAGTCCCAAGCTAAGCAGAGCTTGTGTTATGGGTACTAGACAACTGATAAACATACTTATATATTTCTAAATACATACATATTATAGATAAATTACACCCGGACACAGAACAAACGATCGTGCTCATCACACAAACATTTGTCCTGGGTGGGAATCGAACCCACGACCTCCGGCATAGCAGTCAGGGTCACTAACTACTAGACCAAGAGGTCTGTCTGTATATACAGGTCTGTATGATCTACGAGTTGTTGCTCTAGGTAAACACAGGAGAAATTCTCATTGTGACCCAAAGTTCTTGAAAAAAAAACTTTTTTTAAACTAGGTTGGGGTCAGCTTCCAGTTTATCTAGATGCAGCTGAGCAGTATTACTTGGAGCGATTTCCTATCTGACTTCCATAACCCAGTAACTGCAATACCCCTTGGTAAGACTGGTTGTCAGATTTTCAGATTTTCGACCTTCTGACTAACAGTAACGACTCACCTGGTTACCTGATAAGGCAATCCCGCGACCCCGGCAGGATAAGGCACTCCAAGGTCAGCAATCACCTTAATTTTCGAAGGTACCCTCCAAATGACGAGAAAACGTTGCAGGGTAGACAGCGCGTAGACTAGACAATACCTCTGCTGTTGCAGGCGTCCATAGTCTACGGTGACCGCGCACCATGAAGTGGGCCATATACTTGTTTGAATTTTAGAATCAAGTGTTACTTAGCGGAAACGCGTGGCAATTAATGTCATAAAAAATATGTTTTAATTCCACCACAAAAATCCGGGATTAGATACAAGATGCAGTCCCCCCTCCCGTCCTCATGCATATGCACACATGCAAGAGGCAGGAAAGATGGAAGAGCATGCTATGCAATCAAACCTATATTCTTTGAATAGACTGCATCCTGCATCCAAGTCTGGATTTTTGTCGCGGAATTAAAACTAGATGTTTTCATAACATTTAACATAATTACACTTGTTTGTCACCCAATACTTGATCGCTTTAAACGGGTACAGTATTAAATTTAAACTATATCGATAAATAAACAATTCAAAAGTGTGTTAACACATTATCACTTATTGTATCGTGTGATAATGCGAGTATATCAGCAATAATTAAATAACGATTCATCTTCCGTGTGAGTCGCGGCGCGGCGCTAACAAGAATTAATTAATGTACTCCAGTAGTGATGGGATGTCGCAGTCACGCGAGTGAAATAAGACCGAGTAAATATTAAAGAAGTTTAAAAAATAAACATTTAAAAAGTTTAAACCTAAACATGTCTAAAGAACACCTATAAAAGTGAACATTACAAGTAATTCAATTTAATTTACATGCTAGATTTAAAAACTAAAATTAAAAATTTAATTTATAAAAAAGACTAAATTAAAACTAAAATTAAACATTTATAGGACGTCAAAAAATTAATCCACATAGCTGTCAATGGGGAAAGAGCCCAGAACGCTGGCAGCATTGCCACGTTGGATGGCAATGCTGATCCTTTGACCAAGAAATAGGCTAGCCCTCTGGTCACGCGAGGCGTCGACTATACGCTTGGCGATGTCTTTGAAAGTTACATTATATGTTCTAAAAATTAACGTAGGCTACAATGACCACTTTTTAATAGCGGACTGTATGCTTTTTGTCGCATGTATGGTATAAAAAACACACGTTCATAAAGGTAGGGATAGAAAACTTTAGAAAACCTCTCAAAGGTCCTCCCACCTCGCTATAAAGAGAGTGCCGACTTTAACACACGATCCCGCCAAAGGCTCCGATATCCAATCAATTGGTGACATCCGAGAGCTTCAAGTGCCCAGACAGACTTTGTCAACCTTTTTATGTTAATATTTATTTGAAATCTAATCTATACAGCTTATAATATACGAGGTTTTTTTATTATTACATAAGCCATAATTTACAAGGATACACTTTTAAATATACGCAATAAACTTACAAATATTTCCTTGCTTGTAGTCATTCAAATGAAAATCAATTTGTATATATAAATAAGCAAATACCGTCTTACTACAAAGTAGTTAAACATCTGTTGAAAACTTGTCTAAAAACTGTAAACTCCAAAACGGCATTTAATTTTGACGTTAATATAAGTGTTGTCTTACAGTTACACTTCAAATTGAAATCATTTATACCAAGTCCGCCAGTTACAGGTACTTTTGAATTTCCAAAAAACTAAATATACTAATTCTATAAAATTGGTTATGGTGCTAAAGTCCCAGTCACAAGACATAGCTGTGAAAGTACTGTAGATGCCCATTTCAAAGCGTAGATCTCTATGGAGAAGAACGGGCAAGAAACTCCATGGAAACTCTTTTTAAATTACTGTTTTAGACAGGTTTTCAGCAGGTGTTTAACTTTTTATGGTACGACAGATACTAGTTCGATTTTTCTACTCATCTGGTATTATTTTCTAAATTAATTTCGTTGCGGGATAAATGGCAGGTATATTCATACTCCGGCACTTCGTCGAAGTTCATTGCGTCTACGCTATTATGGTGGTCGCCACTGTTGATTCTGGCATACAAGAGTTGCAGTGGGTCCCGAATAAGGTAGCAAGTTTGTATCATAAACAAAGTATTGTTTTTTTTTTCTAATGGGACAAACCCACCACACTATTCCCAAACCACTGCAACTCCTGAAAGCAGTAGCGACAGTGGCAACCACCAGAAAAGCGCCGAGACAATGAAGCTCGACGTGTGACGGAGAATGAATTCACCTGTCTTGGATCCTGCAACGAAATTAATCAGAAAAGAATAGTGGAGGAGTAGGAAAAATATGTTTCCACTTTCCTATTCTGGCATTGAAAACAACCTGTTAAAGCTCACATTTCTGGCATTTCTTTTTATATATTCTAACGCTGTGATGAAATTTAAACGCGTGAAAATTGCCTGTAGCATAAAATCCCCACCAGGTTTGAGCACCACTGGCCTACTTATCGAACGTGTAAAGTTAGCATACTTGCCCTTTGAACTTCATTCCTAACTGGCTGTAAGTAGCTCTATTTGGATCAAGTTGATATTAAAGTAACTTTAGTAAGTTGTTATGTGGAATTTTGTTAACTAAGTTGAAGCTTTTTAGATTATTGCGATATAAGGCCATATAGCCAACTTTCAACTTTATACTCCAGCGCGTAAAGCTGAAAATCTATTAGACTGCTGAGTGATAACGAACGAAACAAAAGAAAACGACCCGTCTTTAATAGATTTTCAACTTTATGCGCTGGAGTATAAAGTTGAAAATGTATTAGCGACAGCTGAGCGTTAACGATTGTCGCTTACCGTTTGGCTATAGGGCAAGATTTGCCAATTCTTCTCAACTAGATAAAATTTTGATAAACATTTTAGCCTTGTTTTTGTCATTAAAAATGAAATAAAACCTAAAAAATAATTAAAAGCTTGTGGTGTATATTAAACTTGACAAGTACATCACTTCGCGGGTGTCCCCAGTTAATTCCCATCTCCGTCACATCGCGTAGCAATCGGTTTGATAGTCCTCATCACCGACATTACACATAGCGTATAGACTACTGTAAGTTGTCCCATCCCTATTGGCTGTTTACACCGATGATCTCAGCGTGCAGTAAATAGTAATAAAGTTACTGCGCATCACGCCGCGCCGGTGACAGCAGAGATCCCGCCTAATTGGCTACACTGATGATTATAAATTATTATCAATATTGATAACACATGCAATACTGATAGTCTGTTTTATACCGTACTCTTAATTTCATTTCTTCTATAATTTTTTGTTGTTTGTTGGCCTTTTTTTTATCGTGTTAAAATCATTAATGAGTCCTCCCACCCAGGGCAGAGCGGGAGGGACTGTCGGACTCGTACTGACTAAAATCAACGGTGTCCTTCAATAGCCCTTTACGTACCTGGGTCACGGTAATTTGTGAGTCCCGCGACCCCGGCAGGGTTTGTTGGCCTTTAGTGGGACTTTTAATTAGCTGGTCCACTGGCCCGAGAGATGAGTATTAATTTAAAAACCTTTCAGAATATATCATTTATAATTATGATAGTGATAACTTTATCAAATTCGAATTGTAATTGTTCGTAATAAATATTCAAGTATAAAAATGAAGTTTATCTAAAACTGTTTGAAATTTTGATGATTTGTTAACAAGATATAACATTTTCTGAAAATGATTAATATTTTACAGGTATTATTAAGTTAAATCCCATATAGCAATGAATTGTTTCTCTTGTGGCAATACCACATGTGTTAGAAATGTTTGACAATTATCACCACTGCCTTTTATGCCATGGAAACCAGTTCTTTATCTATCATAGGACATGTTAATTATAATAAAATAAAGAAATTTATTGTTTAAACAACTATTAAACAAATAACAGAGGGATATATATTATGATTGCTGTTTAACATAAACATGTTAAGTGATTGGCCACGAGATGGCGTTGTTAGCAAATCAATGTGTTAGATAAATAGATATTGCACTTATGTGGATATTGTTTTCTGAATCATTTAGCATAGTTTTTGTAGACTTGAGAAGTTTGATAATTTATTCATGTACTTTTAAGTTACGAGTATTATACCTTATTGAGATAACCAGCTGGCAAATTCCTGAAATAAAAAAAGATCAATACGAATATTTATTTTCATACTGCAGATATAGTACTTTTTATATAATTATTTTATCTTTCAAATTCAACCTTTATCCATCCAATACTGATCAAATGCTCTTCCAAACAGACTCAGTGCACAGAAGATATTAATAAAGTGGGTGGGTGAAACTCGAATAGTTATTATGACACAAAACAGTGAAAATTTAGAGATTATATCCTGTATGTACAGGTAACATATTGCCTGATGTTTTAGGCCCCGATTTACAAACTATGCCTTGTGGGTTTGAAAATCTACAATTTTTTTTTAACGAGGTAAAATCATCTTATGAGTCATCCTACCCATGGCAGAGCGGGGAGGACTGTCAGACTCGTACTGACTAAAATCCACGATGTCCGTCAATAGCCCTTTACGTACTGGGGTCACGGTAATTCGTGAGTCCCGCGACCCCTACAGGCTTTGGACCTCTAGAGGGGAGTCCCGTCATTTTTGCTGACACTCTTTAAGGCGCGCGTGGAACACTACGCGCCGTCGACCCGGACGTGGTCCATGGTTGTCCAGCGAGTTGCCCATTACTCGCTGCCCGCGCCTACGGTGGCCGGAGATCATCTGCCGATGTCCGTCGCCGTGGGCGTCTACCACTGTTGAAAATCTACACTAGCATTTTATGAGTTGAAGTAAAACATGAGACTTCCATTTATTTAAATCACAGCAATATGTTCATATTTAAGTAATACTTAAATATCGAAGTTGATCGGAACAATTGACACCATTCAAACAGGCATGTGATCGGCAAATTAAAGAGCCAACAAACTAAGTAGAAGTTATTTAAACATTGCGGTGGAATTTAGCTCCTTCTATCTGCTGTAAAGCCTTTGTCAAACAGACAGGCGTCGCGAATGCGAAGCGTGACGTTTTTATTTGATTAGATGCGTGACAGAACTATCGGACTGACGTCTCGCTTCAGTTCGGTATCGCCTCGGAAACGCTTCGCTTTCGCCAGTCTGTTTGACAAAGGCATACAGGTGCTGAAATACTGAGCATACACTTGTAATGAGCATTCTTGCGAATGTAATGGGCCTCACACGCACAAGCTTCACCACAGTTCTGCCTGCGCAAGTCCCGCCTGCGCGTACTTGCCTGTGTGTGTGGTTGGGCGTTCAGTGTTGCCGACCGTGTATTGTTTTTTCATGCGAGAAGCTTACATCACAGAAAAATAAGAGAGCGTTTTAGCGAGCATTCTGGCGAGCTTTTTGTCGAGGCGACTTTCAAATCTGAAATTTACATGAAGAAAAATTTTTTGACGACTAGAGCGTTCCCTAGAAAGATCGTTAGAATGTTTGAAGCGATTTTTGGATCTATGTTTGGAAATATTCGTTGTTTAGTTCGACTAAATTAAAACGGCGAATGCTCTATGTTCTGGCACGAGTACGTGCTCGAGTATATCAGCATCGTTACAAACTGATCTTACTATCTTATCTTTGTCGGGGGACTCACGAAAAACCGTGACTCCGGTACGTAAAGGGCTATTGAAGGACACCGTGGATTTAAGTCAGTACGAGTCTGACAGTCCCTCCCGCTCTCCCTGGGTGGGATGACTCATTTGATGATTTTACCACGTAAAAAAAAAACTATCTTAGCTAACAAATTTCCTAAAAGTGAGAATGGATGGTTGGATGGATTTGAATGTTTTACATAAATAGTTTGTAACCTGGCTACACAATACACGTAGTATAGATTTTTTCTTGATTTTATATTGCCATGAGATAATTTTCGAGTAACAGCAGTCAAAAATAAAAATCAAAATCAAAAGAAATACGTAATGATGATTGAAATGTCGTAATTTAAGGACGTATTTGCACCGACACGAACACAATGAATTGTGTAGGTGTAATTGTGCTGTTGATCACAACACTAAGATACCGACGTTTAGATGTTTACTAACACTGCCGGGTGTTTGTTGTTGGAATGGCACGTGTCCACCGCCATTATGGCATTTAAAATAACTGAATGAACGTATACACAAAGATATAATTATTAAATGAGTCTTCAGTCGGGCATGCGGGCTGCGAATAATGGGCAACTCGCTGTCCGACCATGGACCATGCCCGGGACGACGGTGCGTTGTGTTCCACGCGCGCCTCGAAGAGTGTCAGCAGAGTGACAGGGCCCCCTCTAGACGGCCAAAGCCTGCCGGGGTCGCGGGACTGTACGAATTACAGTGACCCCAAAACATAAAGGGCTATTGAAGGACACCGGGGATTTTAGTCAGTACGAGTCTGACAGTCCCTCCCGCTCTCCCTGGGTTTTTTTTTTTTTTTTTTTTTTTTGCGTGGTAAAATCATCAAATGAGTCCTCCCACCCAGGGCAGGGCGGGAGGGACTGTCAGACTTGTACTGACTAAAATCCACGGTGTCCTTCACTAGCTCTTTACGTACCGGGGTCACGGTAATCCCTTGGTCCCGCGACCCCGGGCTCTCCCTGGGTGGGAGAACTCATTTGATGATTTTACCACGTAAAAAAAAAATTGCCTTCACTGTAGATGAGTACGCGTGAACGTCGCGCGAAGGGGGCGCGAACCCGTTGTCGCGGGACAAAATACCGACACTGATCAGGGAACAGGCGTGAATGCGCGAAAACTCTGTAAAAACCATCCGCATTCACGTTCACGCCTGACCACGGGACGTGCCGTGAAGCCCCGTGAACAGGCGTGAACGTGTAATGTGGAGTCGCTATTAGATTGCGCAAAAAGGTTTAAAACACAGAAGAGCAGGACCGAAACGATTTGCCTATAAACTATCATTGTCAATGTAAAAAAAAATGTGGCAATAATCTAAACTTTAAATTCTTTGGTGACCTATGTATATCAGATTCCTTAAAAGTTTTCACGGTAAAAAGCCTAACTACAAGTAAGTATACTCGTCTGTACATATACCTACTTGGGCTTTCATGATACAACTTTTAGAACTTTGCCAATTTATTCAAAAGCTAACTTTCTCCATGTATATAGGACATTTCGAAAAAAGTTTTAATAAGAATTCTATAAAAAGATACAATAACTTACAGTTTCTTTATCAATATTCTATGCTTATAAAAAGGAAGTTTGGTTTTTTTGGTAATCATTTATTTCAATTAGGTCATCAAAGAATTACTACTGAATTACGAATATTAAAAGAAATAGGATGGGATGGGATTGATTCTACGCCTATTTGCTAGGGTAGGTTCGTGGTCGCGGGACTCACGTATTACCGTGACCCCGGTACGTAAAGGGCTATTGAAGGACACCGTGGATTTTAGTCAGTACGAGTTTGTCAGTCCCTCCCTCCCGGTGCCCTGGGTGGGAGGTCTCATGTGATAATTTTACAACGTAAAAAAAGGGCAGATTCAATTCAATTAAATTATTTATTGCATTCACATGATTGTGTATTTAAAGGTTCGTAAGGCAAAGAAAGGGAATTAATGTCCATACTTTAAGAATGATTTACAAAACTTGAAATAAAATCATTTGAAAGCGATGTACCCAGAAAGTCTAAACAAATAATATTTAAAAGAAACAATAGAAAAAAAAAAAACTAAAAAAACACGCTTTAATAGCAATCGAACTAAAAAGTAGAAAATAATTTTTAAGTATAAGAGAGTTTGTGTTACTGCAATATAAAATCCAACAATCAATTATCATAATTAATTTAGAATAAGATTAATATAAATATTAAGATATTAACAAAAATTCAAATAAAGTGAAAAAGCGTGGGGTGCTTGATATCGAATGTGATGATCATTTTATTAGTTACTGTTTGCAATATCAGAATTATTATAAAAATATCATTGAGCACCCCACGCTTTTTCACTTTATTTGATTTTTTGTTAATATCTTAATATTTATATTAATCTTATTCTAAATTAATTATGATAATTGATTGTTGGATTTTATATTGCAGTAACACAAACTCTCTTATACTTAAAAATTATTTTCTACTTTTTAGTTCGATTGCTATTAAAGCGTGTTTTTTTAGTTTTTTTAAACTATAATTTATTTTCTGAATTTTTAGTCTCAAGACGACAATAAAAGAAATAAAGAAATTAAAAGACGCAAGCGCGGATGCGCGCGCACTATTACGGTACCAGTGACCTATTATAAAATTCGAGGATTGAGAACGGATGATCGCGCAGCAATCGTCAGCAGCGACCAATAAGGAAATTTGTCTTTTGAAAGTGGGAGAAGCCAGAGAGAGGAACAGGCCGTATGCAGCAGAGGGCCAATCGGCAGCAAAAGACAGAGAATGACATTTTCATCGGCGGTAACATGCTCACCAATCTAAATATATTTTTTACAGGCACTCCGGCCGCGACTTCGTCAGCGCGTGTTTCTAACTTCGAACTCGAAATATTATTGTAGACAAACTGATTTTCCAATGTTCGCCCGCTACGGGTTGATTTTTGAAATATAGATAATTACGCATCCTTTATTCGATTGGGAAACTATTAATGCCAAGTTTTGGGTTTATCGAAGCAAGCAGCCTTCCCTTAAAACTTAATCACCCCTTTTCACCAACTTTGGGGGTGATTTTCGAAAACCCCAAAAACACGTGTTTGTTTATGTTTGATCTAATTTCTATATACTGAGTTTCAAGTTCATCCGTTAGCGCTTTATGATTTTCCCATACAAACTTTAACATCATCTAAATCACCAGTGGAGGGTAGTTTTATAGAACTAATAATGCCAATCTTTTTTACTTACTTACGTTCGTATTCTTGCCAAGTTCCAAATTTATAAACCCAAGGCATAAGATTTTACAAACAAAGGTTTTCACCCCCTTAGAGGTGGATTTTCGCAAAATCCCTTCTTAATTCTCACCTACATAATTATCGGCAACTACCATCCAAAAGTCAGCTTTCTACGTTTAGCGTTTGATTTCCTTACCTCAAAACTTGAATACCCCTTTTCATCAACATGGGGGGTGATTTTCGATAAAACCCAAAAACACGTGTTTTATTATTTTTGATCAAAATTTTATATACTGAGTTTCAAATTTATCGGTTAGCGCGTTATGATTTTCCCATACAAACTTTAACATCGTTTAGGTTACCAATGGAGGGTAGTTTTAAAAAACTATTAATGTCCATCTTTTTTATTTACTTATACTCATATTCGTACTAAGTTTCAAGTTTATAAACCCAAGGAATAAGATTTTTCATACAAAAGTTTTCACCCCTTTTCACCCCCTTAGAGGAGGATTTTAATATAAAATTTATGAGATTATATTATTGTCATCGGCCCTTGACCCCTGTGCAAATTTTCAAGTTAATCAGACTGCTGGAAGTGGGTGAAAATGAAGTTAAAAAAAGATTCCGTTACATACATACATACATACAGTACTCCCAAATTAATAATGCACATGCAAATCTTCGCAAATTGTCGTATTCCCGGAAACACCCGAATCATTGAATCGGATAGAGCCCTAAACAATGCACTTGCATTTTGCACCTTGTTCGAAAGAAACAGGAGTCAATGTCATATGTCAAATCATGTGAAACAATTGAAAACAATTCGGGCGGTCGGCGGCTGTCGCCGGTCAGTCAAAGGTCCGTCAGTCGTCTTTATATATTGGTGGTGACTGCACGTGTTCTGTCTGTGTGGAATTATATAGAGCTGCTATTACACACCCTTATTGGTTTTGTTTTCAAAGGTGAATTTTCAATCGTGTCGTTTTCCTCGCTATTTACTTACATCGAATTATCGAATCAATTTCGTTCTGGTAAATCAATATTTATCTCTTTTAGCACAAAACACATAATTCTACTAAATTATGCATGAAGAAAATGCACTTAACCACTCTATATACATATCGTCTTCCGACGCTCGGGGAATACGAACGTTGCCGAACAGTGACGAAGATTTCTATGCGCATTATTAATTTTGGAGTACTGTACATACATGTCAAGCTAATAAAAGCGTGTTAAAAATACCAGACCGGGATACACCTATCTAGCTACGGCGTAGCAGATGGTGACAATGTCACTGCTACGCCGCTACGCTTTCGTAGCATAATAATTATCCTTTGCGCTACGCAATGACATCTCCATCGTATTTATCCTATCTTTGTATCTTCTAAAGAGATTAGGGAGAATGTCAGGAGTGTCATAAATATGAGGCAAGAATGTCACATACAGGACGTCAGTGATAGGCATTTTCTCGACTGTCACACGTGTTGTTGGCGATACTGTCAGTTTTTTTCTGCCGACTTTAAACGTTATGTGGTGCTTTAAAGGTTCTAGAAAACGATCTAAATTGTCTAGAAAGTTGTATAAACAGTCATGGGTTTCTGGGAAGTTCCAAAGACGCTACAAAATTGATATCACTAACTTTGTCCAAATGTGATCATAAACATATCACATATATACATCACAGTGGAACTTCTACATCAAAATAACGATCAGTCAGATGAAACTTTTTTACTACAATAATATTATCACTTTCTATGTTACTATTATTAAGTGATTATGACCTTAAAACTACTGACCCCCATTTCAGTAATTTTCCATCTTTCATTAAATATTCAAAATCGTAAAACTTTACGAGTATAAATTAGTGTAATGTGTGAAATTCGACCCTGAAACACAAAGCTTTAGGGAATTTCATGAATTTGATTTGGATAAGGGCTTCATTGGTTATTCGTGCGTGTAAGACTTTGTCCCTGTAAAATCCTGTCATTTGAAAAAGATTAATGTTTAAAAAAATAACCACTGAAAAATAACTTGCCTTGTCATGAGTAATATATGCAGATTAAAATTGCATTGCTTATCGTTTTATGATGCAAATGTGGCTTTAATCCTTTTTTTGGTGTGGCGAAATAGTGTTTATAAAACAAAGTTTTTTTTTAATGGACATGGATAATAATTATCACTACATAATATGCAACAAAGTCGCTTCCTACTGTCCGTCCTATGCTTAGATTTTTAAAACTACGCAACGGATTTTGATGCGGTTTTTTTAAAAAGATAGAGTGATTCAAGAGGAAGGTTTATAACTAGATAACGTGCATAAAATAGTAGACAGGGCATCCGTGCGGAGCCGGGACGGGTCGCTAGTGTTATATAAGGGGGTCGTGGTAGTGAGGAGCTCGTGGTTAAATAATTACAGCCGCACAGACTGATCTTCCGGGTTAAGCCGCGCTTGCCAAGATTAGTCTGTGGATGGATGACCATCTGTTTTAGCGGGTTTCCTCCATGCCTCGTACTGCACGTAAAGCCGTTGGTCCCGGCTGTCATTTGTAGATCTTTGACAGTTGTTACTATTAGCCAGAAGGCAATAGGCTGACAACCAGTTATACCATAATACACAGTTACTGTGTTGTGAAGGTCCGATAGGCAGTCGTTCCATGTAAAATACTGATATTTAGCTGCATCTGGTTCGACTGGAAGACGACCCTAATATAGTTTGGAAAAGGCTGGGCAGATGATGATGACGTAAATAATATTTAATAGTGTGTGCATTATTTTTCATTTTATTTCTTTATTTTATTACTTTCTGTGACAGTTTTTTTATTCAGTATTATGAAGTACCTTACTTACGTACTACTCTGACTAGTATGTTTTTGTGTGTGCATCTGGTCAGATTGGACCAAATCTATATTTATTACTTATTTCTTTATAACAATAAATAACTAAAGTGTTTGTTTGGTTGAACGATCTAACCTCAGGAACTGCTGATACGATGTGAACAAATGTTTTTGTGTTGGATATTCCATTTATCGAGGAAGGATAGGCATTTCGTTTCGACCTATAAGAACCAAATATTAAAATAGACATATTTATTTAACATTAGGTCGAAAATCACTTAAATCAATTTAACTATAGAAGAACGGAGAGTTCTTCCATTAAAAGTTTTTAATTTCGTTACATCCTAGATCAAAATTCGTGCCGGGGTCGCGGGACCAAGGGATTACCGTGACCCCGGTACGTAAAGGGCTAGTGAAGTACACCGTGGATTTTAGTCAGTACAAGTCTGACAGTCCCTCCCGCCCTGCCCTGGGTGGGAGGACTCACTTGATGATTTTACCACGATAAAAAAAAAAGATCAAAATTCGTATAAAAAGTTACCGAGCCGCTTTAATTTAGAATATTTTTTGTAATATCCATCTTAAAGTATATACTCACCCGCTTTCAATTTAATATTTCATTTTCCGCGGCCGCTTGCCACCTCCTATATCAACAGTATGTAAATATATAAGCATCTACATTATATACCATATATATATATAATGAGAGGCTGCCAACAATAGATCTCACGCTATCTCATATTGTGTTCTCACTAATATCTGACAGACGCTCTAAGATTTAATGGAAATGTGGAAGGTTTTATTTGAAAGAGGATTTTATTAATTTTAATTATTTATTTAGCTCACCAATAATTAAGTACTCTCAGACAATTATGCCTTTGTCAAACAGACCGGCGAAAGCGAAGCGTTTCCGAAGCGATACCGAACCGAAGCGAGACGTCAGTCCGATAGTTCTGTCACGCTATCGGATCGCTTTCGGTTTTCTATGTGACTGGATTCAAACAATTCCATACATTACAAATAAAAACGTCACGCTTCGCATTCGCAACGCCTGTCTGTTTGACAAAGGCTTTATGGGTTTCATTGAACAAATTCGGATCTAGTATATTAATCTCTTACAGGTAAGCACATCATGCATTACGTATTAATTAAATGTTTAAAAGCTACTTAAAACTACAGGATGGTTGCGGGTCTCACGAATTACCGTGACCCCGTAACATAAAGAGCTATTGAAGGCCACCGTGGATTTTAGTCAGTACGAGTCTGACAGGCCCTCCCGCTCTGCCCTGGATGGGAGGACTCATTTGATGATTTAACCACGAAAAAAAAAAGTTATAAATTGTTAACTAATAAGTTTCAGTGGGGAACTTTTAATATTATTTTCAGGTTCGTTCGTAAATATGATTAGATATTCGTTTAGGGAACAGATGTGCCACAAAAAAAGGTTGATAAGCAGTAAATACATAAGAAAAAGTACATTGTTTAGATATGCGCACGACCTCAACCCCATTGTTATACTTTTTATTTAATGGAGAAAATGATTAAGTTCTCAATCCACGATAGTAATTATATTTTGTGCGATCCAACGGGACAAATATTAAAGTGGGATTTAAAAGTAGGATCTAAAGGGAATTAATCAACTTCAGCGCTGCCTCGGCCTTTTTTTTTTCGTGGTAAAATCATCAAATGGGTCCTCCCAGCCAGGGCAGGGCGGGAGGGACTGTTAGACTCGTACTGACTAAAATCCACGGTGTCCTTCAATAGCCCTTTACGTACCGGGGTCACGGTAATTCGTTAGTCCCGCGACCCCGGTAGGCTTTGGCCCTCTATAGGCCCCGTCACTATGCTGACACTCCTTGAGGCGCGCGTGGAACACAAAGCGCCGTCGACCCGGGCATGGTCCATGGTCGGACAGTGAGCCGCCCATTACTCGCCGCCCGCATGCCCGCGCCTACGGTGGCTGGAGATCGTCTTGCGGCGCTACCTCGGCCTTCAGAGAATATCACTACAGCTCTTGACCAACCAGCAGTCAGATACTTAAACTTCTATACGAAGAACATAGAAAATTGATAAGATAGATTCTCTTCGTTTAGCGGGACAGTTAGAAAATGTACTGTTAATGTAATTTGTTAGTTATAATAGTGTCGGTAGTAAACGAAGTTTAGCTTGTTAAACTTTTAGCGGAGTGAGCTGTGGGAGCGGTGATCTTATTAGCTGACAGAGAACTCCGAGCGTGGAACTTGTTTTATTTTATAAATAAAGTTTAATAACATTAGGTAGGTTTAAAAGTATATACGGAAAGCTTCAGTTACTTTAGTCTGAAGCTAAGATAAGAATGAAAACGTCAGAAAACTCAATTTTTCAACTGTCTCTTTTGTTTTTTTTTTTACTAAAGTCCACGGTGTGCTTCAATAGCCCTCTACGTACCGGGGTCACGGTAATTAGTGAGTCCCGCGACCAAGAGATAGGATAGATACAATACTTTTAAAATACAACAATCAACAAAAACTATAACTGTCACTAGAAAAAAAAATCGTTTGGTAAAAGATTTTCAATCACTGCCCTACATAAGAAATTTCTCCTGTGACGTGGGTGCGGTTACAAACATAAAAACTTACATACACAAACACCCCGACCCGGAACAACAAGTAGGTGATAAAAATATTTGTTTCGTGTGGGAATCGAACCCTTACTACGCAGCAGTCTTATCGGTCAGTCACTTCGTCAACCGCGACGTCAATTAATTATCTCGTAAATATTATTTTTATAAATGATTACCTGTTGTTTATTTAGAAGAGTGCATTCTGGTATGAAGCTACTTTATTTTTCAATAGTAAATTTCTACAATAATAAACAGAAGAAAGATTTGTATTTTTACCGGACTACGGCAAAGCCAAAAGGAAGTTTATGATTTTGACCGGTATGTATGTTTGTTTGTTGTGATCATAACTTCTAAACTACTTCTCATTACATGACAAATGAGGTGTTGTTAGAAGCGTCTCAGTTGTCCGCTGGTTATAGGGTAGGCGATGTGTCACCAAATTCGGGAAAAAGTTATAGCACTAAAACTCCACGCGAACTAAGTCGCGGGTAAATGTATACTTCACTCAATTTTCGATTTGAAACGTCACGTTTTCGTTTTAAGGTTTTATGTAGTTGAAGTTTGTTATTTTGAAGACAAAAGACTACGTGATGGTTACTTCGGCAAGATCTCCACAAAGGCAATTTCTCCTTATTTTTTAGTACGCAGAAATCTTTTCAGGAATCCAATGAAACTCCGTGAACTTGCAAAAACAAATCTTATTCATAAAGTCTCCCCTCGAGAGCTTACATCAGCACTCTAATAGGGATAACGACGCAGGAATGATGAACTCGAAAGTGAATAATTTGATGAAAAAGTTGCGGTAGATCTTTTTATTCTAAATTGCTTTATTAAAAAAAAAACAGAATTCCTCATGTGCTAACTAAAGGCGTTTACCGACAGACCGCGGTCCGTTCCGGCGATACGATTTGATCGCATTCGATCTCTGTAACCTATGGATGTCCATAAGGCCTTTGTCAAACAGACAGTCGAGTCCGAAGTGATAACGAACCGATATGAGACGTCAGTCCGATAGTTCGGTCACGCTATCGGATCGCTTTCGCTTTTCTATGTGACTGACAACAATTCCATACATTACAAATAAAAACGCCTCGCTTTGCATTCGTCACGCCTGTCTATTTGACAAAGGCTTATGTGCTTTCTTATTGCCGGCGTCAGATCACATCGCGTTCAATACACAGACAAACGATACAGAGATCGCATGCGATCAAATCGTATCCCAAGGTCGTATCGCCGGTTCTGACGATCAAGGTC
This sequence comes from Agrotis puta, assembly GCA_943136025.2. Taxonomy (NCBI): domain Eukaryota; kingdom Metazoa; phylum Arthropoda; class Insecta; order Lepidoptera; family Noctuidae; genus Agrotis; species Agrotis puta. The sequence goes on from OW964187.2 coordinate 678,869, forward strand.
ATACCGGTTTCCTGACGATATTTTTCTTCATCTTTTTGACGGCAGTGGTGATGAAATAAATTACATAAAGAAATACACCTGGCTGGGTTCCAACCCATCAATACCTACAGCTCGTCAGTCGGGGTTGAAAAAGAAGAGTTCTTATTAGTGTGTCAGTTATAATGTTAAGTGAAACGGGGGTGTATAGGTACTACCTCAAAATCCCCTTAATAATTATTTTAGAATCACAGTACCTATTAGGTACAGTTCTTTGACGACACGGTTGGCGCAGTGGCCGACCGATCGACTGCTGCGCAGCGTGTCGCGGGTTCGATCCCCGCACGGAACAAATATTTGTATGATCTGCAAGTAGTTGTTTCGGGTCTGGGTGTTTGTGTATGTGAGTTTCTATGTTTGTAAACGCACCCACGATACAGGAAGAAATTCCTAGTGTGGGGCAACGTTGTTTTAAAAAAAAAACGACGGCTTGCACTCTGGGAGTGCCGGCAGAAGTGAAAACTTGAATAGTAATAAACATACACGAACATTCGCGCAAGCGTCGTCTTACGAATTTTCGATCAGGTCACGTGTCCTGACGCGAGTTTAACATTTTTTACCCATTCCAAAAAAAGTGCACAACGCCGCTTAAGAAGTTTTTCACTTCACTTCAAAAACTTTGAGCAATACTTTACAACAATAAAAAAAGTACTTTTTCATCCAGGCACGCCACGTTTTCCAAACTCACGTGTCATATTTCGGCAACAATTTCCCCAAATGGTTGCTCAACACCCCAACATCATATTTCAACACAAAAGCTCTCAAAGAGACCAATGAAATGCGAAACTCTGGAAATGTGAACTTGTACTTGTAAATCTTTTTTGTGGAGTTTACATCAGAAGTTTTGCTTATTATATGACTAGCTGTTGCCAGCGGGTCCGCCCGCTGTATCACGAAAGTAAAAGCGGGTTTAAAACTAGGTATATGTATTGATCTAGGTTATATATAAACTATCTGTGTTTTATTTAAATACGTTTAGAATTTTCAAACCCTAATGCCTTTGTCAAACAGACAGGCGTGTCCGAAGCGATACCGAACCGATACGAGACGTCAGTCGCATAGTTCTGTCTCGCTATCGGATCGCTTTTGCTTTTCTATGTGACTGGATTCAAACAATTCCATACATCACAAATAAAAAGTCACGCTTCGCATTCGCCACGCCTGTCTGTTTGACAAAGGCGTTTAAATCGGTAGTTTTCGTGTGTAAGAGTCACAAAAATTCTCACAAACTTTCACGCTTTTAATTTTTAGTTGTTAAGATATTTATGTTTAAATATATAGCCACGAGCAACTTTTATTTTTTATCGTTGCTCCACTCTAGGAATAATACCTGTATCGTGGGATTATTAACAAACATTTAACCCACAAACATAAACAACCAGTGATAAAATTATATGTTCCGTGCGGGATTGATCCCGCGACATGCAGTGCAGCAATCAATCACTAAGCCATTGCGCCATTGCTTTTTACAGCAAAAATACTGTTATGCACATATTGTGGAATTAGACTATTTTGTAACACAGTCACCTTATTTCACAATAAGAAATCGACATAATTATTAAAACGAGACGATCGCTTTTAAGATTTTAATGTAAAGGGCTATGCAACTTTTTGGCATTAACATTTTTTTTTCTTTCGCCAATAATGAAATGTTGGTCATTAGTAGACGGCAACCTAAGAACTTCGTAAAACAAAAAATTAAAAAAAATCTAAACCGTAACCAACCAGAGATGTAACGGATTTTATTTCTAATCGGGAGTAAATCACTCCTGATTAGAACAAAATTAAAACCGCCATATCTCTGGTTGGTTACGGTTTAGAAACTTATTTTTTTTCTCTATGGACTTTTTAGGTAGTAGTCTGATTGTGGCCAAAATTTAATCACTGCCGTTAAGAAAAAAAAAATGATGCCAAGGTCCATACTAAAAGTTGCATGGGCCTTTCATAATCAAACCTGTAAACAAAACCCATTTTTGATTTTAAAAACCATCAAAGGTGCTTTTGGCCGGTTTGAAATGCCGAAACTTATTAACATTAGGACTAGGACACGTTGTCGGTCAAAAGTGCCTTTGACTCACTAGTTAATGCCTTTGTCAAACAGACAGGCGAAAGCGAAGCGTTTCCGAAGCGATACCGAACCGATACGAGACGTCAGTCTGATAGTTCTGTCTCGCTATCGGATCGCTTTCGCTTTTCTATGTGACTGGATTCAAACAATTCCATACATTACAAATAAAAACGTCACGCTTCGCATTCCTCACGCCTGTCTGTTTGACAAAGGTTTAAACCCGCTTTTGATCTATTAACAATTTAGACTGTAACATGCTCGTGCTCGTAACTCTACAAAGGGTTCCGACTTTTCAAGTAAAAACATTTTTGGTTCATTTCCTTTCCTCTACTTTGATGGTGAAATTCTCTTTGAGATATTCCCCACCATTGGGCTTAAAATAGAAATGATATTGGAGATTAAACCGAAATTACAATTCATTTTGTTAAAACAGTAATTGAGTTCAGACCATCGTTAGAGAAGCAATTAATAATTTGATACAAAGTAAAATGGCAAGCGAGATAAGTAAATAGGCATTAATTGGGGTCGTCTTGAGAGGTTACCACGGTCCTGGAACGCATGGAGCAACTGATAGAACAGAGTGGTTTTTAGTTAGTCAAATCTAACAGTCCTTTTCCAGTCCGAGTCTGACAGTCTCTCCCGCTCTGCCCTGGGTGGGAGGACTCATGTGATGATTTTACCACGTAAAAAAAAGATAGGTAACGGACTTTAATGTTGTTACTATGATTATAAAATCGATAACGTAATATCGAGCCTCTAGAGACAGGAATAATTCATTTCGTCGAAGGTTACAACCTCATCATTTTTCGATAGGAAGTAATAACCTTCGATGGGGTTTCCGTAACAGTTACATGAAAAAATTAAAAAGTTTTGGCATGGATTGACTCAGGAGCTCGTGGCTAAATAAATACAGCCGCACAGGCCGATCTTCCAGTTTAAGCCGCGCATGCCGAGGTTGGTCTGTGGATGGGTGACCATCTGTCATAGTGAATTTCCTCCGTGCCTCGGAAAGCACGTAAAGGCGTTGGTCCCGGCTGTCATTTGTAGATCTTTGAGAGTCGTTACTGTTAGAAGCTCTAAAGTCTGACAACCAGTCTTACCATGGGGTATCGTATCACCCAGTTACTGGGTTGTGGAGGTCCGACAGGCAGTCGCTCCATGTAAAATACTGATATCCAGCTGCATCTGGTTTGAATGGAAGCCGACCACAATAAAGTTGGGAAAAGGCTAGGCAGATGATGGTATGGATTGACTACATTCGAATTAAAAAAGAGGAGTCGAACCTGTTGCTTTGTTCCATTACTTTAATTAATATTTAAATGTCTTTAAATTTCTTCAGGGCTTGAATAACTTTAATACCAGAGTGTTTCTACCATATCCTCACACGAACAAGAAAGAAAGATAAATTTTAAAATTCGGAACCTTCGGTATTCGTTCGTGCCCATAATGCCTTTGTCAAACAGACAGGCGAAAGCGAAGCGCTATCGCTTCGGAAATGCTTCGCTTTCGCCTGTCTGTTTGATAAAGGCAATGAGTATGAAAAATATTTACAAAAAAAATCAAATAATAATATACTTGTGATGTGTACCTGGGTATGTCTGCGAGGCGTGGTGGACGCGCGCGACGTACGGGCGGCAGGACGCCCACCTGTGGACAAACAAACAGATTAGTAGTAATAGTAAGTAAATAACTTATCTACAAGTTTTCAAAAGTGGGTCAGACTTTCGTTCAGAACGTACAAACTTCAAGCACCAATTGAAATATACGATAAAATAATTCGTTTACCGTCTATATATCTTACGGTAACATTTTTGTGTAATGTTAACGTATCATAAGATTAAAAAATAATATTAAAAGGATTTATATTATTGACTGCAGAGTTTAAAGGAGCCTCTCCAAAACGAAAACCTCGGAGTAATAATATTAAGTTAATTAAAATTATGCAAAAAAAAAAATAGCGCCAACACAAACTGCATGCTGAATACAGTTATGGCAAAGTATAATTTACTATGCCAAAACTATTACGAAGAAACAGTTATGGCAATGTAAATTAGGACAAAATATATGTATTATGCGAAAAAAATAACCTATTGAGTTTCTGCAACTGGAAATTTTTGCCCACTCCCTTATGTAAAACTCTTAAGTTTGTGTTGTTGTATATCCTGTACATTCGTAATTATAATAATTAAGAAATGCAGATAATTATAATATCTACCGATATGTGCAACACACCGCAAGAAAATTTATGTTCCAACAAAAACAGTCAATTTATTACCCAAAATAAGAATCCCTTTCAGTCACAACCCTTTTTGCACATTTCTTTACCTCCCATTTCAAAGTCCTACTGAAAGACTACTGAACAACATATTTCAGTTTACATGAAAACGTTTATATTGCGTGACAAAGGGAATAAAGAGCTCTCGCGAGCTCCGCGCCTACATGTGTTGAGCACGAGTGTCGCGGAATGTTCCCACGCTCCGGGACTATGTCGGTAATGTGTTTCAAGTGGTGTACTTATATTTCGGTTTCTTTTTGGGGTTACGAGTTCGATTTTAACTAGTAATTAAATAGTTGTTCTAAAAACGTGACGTAACGTAACTTGAATGGTTGCTCGCTTGCCATGCCATGATAGTAATCTGATTCAAAGAGCTATTCTTATACATAAATGTCACCAAATGAATACATGAAACGATAAGAGAGTATATAATACGAGATAAATGCCTTTGTCAAACAGACTGGCGAAAGCGAAGCGTTTCCGAAGCGATACCGAACCGAAGCGAGACGTCACTCCGATAGTTCTGTCACGCTATCGGATTGCTTTCGCTGTTCTATGTGACTGGATTCAAACAATTCCATACATTACAAATAAAAACGTCACGCTTCGCATTTGCCACCGTCACGCTTCGCTTTCGCCACGTCTGTCTGTTTGACAAAGGCTTAAATCTTTTAAATGCATCCACGATACAAGAGAGATTAGTAGAGTTACGATATTTAAAAAAATAACCGGTTTTCATCATCATTATCATCTCAGCCATAGGACGTCCACTGCTGAACATAAGCCTCCCCTTTAGATCTCCACATATACCGGTTGGAAGCGACCTGCATCCAGCGTCTTCCGGCGACCTTTATAAGGTCGTCTGTCCACCTTGTTGGTGGACGTCCTACGCTGCGCTTGCTAGTCCGTGGTCTCCACTCTAGTACTTTTCGACCCCATCGGCCATCTGCTCTGCGAGCAATATGGCCTGCCCATTTTGCTCGCAGAGCAGATGGTTTTACCACGATAATAAAAAAGTAGCATGACTGCTCATCATGAGTTCCTGCGTTCGATTGCCAGGTCATACAATATGCTACTGAAAAACTATAACATGATATCTGACAAGTTACTTTCTGCCATTCACGTCTGGAAACGCAGGCGTAAATCACGTTATTGTGAAGGACAAAGCTTTTTCGTCCAAGAGCACGAAATACTTACACTTAATAAGGAGAATAAGTTTTTAAACTGACATGATCCCTAATTTAATACGATATTTATCATGTTTATTATTTGTTTTGTGTTCTAATAACTATCTTTAAAGCTAAGAACTCATTTTGTGTGACTGTCATAATATAAAGGGCTTCTTATACTAAATGTGAAATGAAAAGCTTCTTTAAGATTCATAATTCCATAAAATAAAGCACGTATAAGAATTCAGATCAAACTCTTAGCTCTTAACTCAGTCTCTTAGCTTAATCTTAAGTTGTGAAAATGTAACTTAAGTGAAAGGGCAGAAGCCTCCTTCTTGACATTTTTATCTTAAAACATTTTGTCGATAAAATCCGTGTAAGGCCGACCGTCCACTACCACGTTAGATGTGCGCGGAGTGATTTGCTACGTTAGCTGCGCGATTACTTATATTTGTGCGTCTATTTGGACGACTGGAGAACAAAGTGTACTATTGAATGCTGAGATGACACTGACAGTTTAGTTGACAGTCATTGGTGAAACGAAGGAACAGATTTCAATAAATGACCTTCTAGTATTTTTTCTAGTAATTATTCGTCTGTCTTGGTATGGACATGTGATGAGGAGGGATGACACTCATGTGACTAAGAGAGTGATGAGTATGAATGTTGATGGATGGAGAGGAAGAGGAAGGCCAAAGAAGAGATGGATGGATTGTATAAGGAATGATATGGAAGAAAGAGGAGTAAATGATACTGTGACGTTTGATAGAGGAGAATGGAAGAAAAAAAAACGTGTTGCGCCGACCCCAAGTAAAATGGGATAAGGGCAGGAAGATGATGATCTTCTAGTATTTTTTAGGAGACGAATTTTTTGAACATTAATATGTTAGTCAATAATAATCATCAAATAAAGTATACCCAATGAACCATGTGTATAGCTTGGCTGTTCGTCGCTTGGCCGTGCCTCGAAGTAGACGATGCGACCATTTTATGCAAAGCAAAGCTACACATGTGCGTCGTTTAGCTTTGGGGTACTGTGGAGCATTGCCTTTACTAAAAGGTTGGTTGCATTTTGACTAATGGCTGAAATGTATTGGAGCTTTTATATTAATAGTCGAGAGCTCATTGAGACAGAAAATTGAATTAGGTTATGATAGATTTTTACAAGAAGCTAAGTTCCAAGACGTAGATGCAAAATGGTAAGTAGGTCCATTTAAGATAAGGATTAAATCCGAATATTGATGTTCAAGATCCTTGACGTCGATTCCAGAGAAATAGGTAGGTAAATCTATACATATAATAAATCTGTAGAAGGGTCAATTCTGTACATTGAAAATATTGAAAAAATAAATAGCGGGGGGTGTTGCTGGATCGATACCAAACCCAAATATATGATTAAAAAATTTTTTGTCTGTCTGTCTGTTTGTGCAGGCATCACGTGAAAACTAACGGTTCGATTTCGATGAAACTTGGTATAATTATTCCTTATTATCCTGGGCATAACATAGGATACTTTTTATCCTGGAAAAATACGTAGAAAAAAAAATCTTATTTTTCAGTTTTATTCATAGACGTTGTTCTGTAGAATCGCGAACACACGTTGCATTACCCGCAGTGGATTCAGCGCCGTAATATTTATAAGATGTCATTGTCAGAGTTACTCAAAATGGGGAAATAAACCATCCACGCGAAGACCGACATCCGCGCTGACGGAGTCGCGGGCGGAAGCTAGTATAAAATAAAACCGATATTATACTATTTAAAAGTGATGAAAAATAAGAACTGCCGAACCAAAAGTAATTAATTGTACAATTTATTGATTTTCCTGTAATTCGTTTGTAATTTTTTATTGGCTAAAGCTTATATTTGAAAAAAAAAAAGCTTTTGTTCGTTTTTCAGTGACTCCACTTCGAACTTAAGTTCAACAACAAAGAATGCAAACTAGACTAAACGTCGTAATACCTTATTTACATAACAATGTTTACACAGAGAATAAGATCGTGTCCCAAAGTTGGGAATGCTAATGCTGCGTCTCTTACAATGTCAACACAGTCTTACTGCCGTATAATATATTTTCTTTCTTTCTTACATAACATCGTTTTATCAACATGTCTCACACCGAACGTGTTCTCTCATTCTTTATTAAAACATGTTTCTAAGGGTGTGTTTACACGAAGAGTAAGGCTAATCAAAGATATAAATTCGTATTGATTAAATTCGATTCGATATGTTTGAAAAGAGTTTTTTAGATGTGCTTCTTATAAATGTTAGCTTTAAGGTATTTTATGATATTAGAAAGAAAAAACCACTCTCGTGAGTTTACAAACATTCACAAACACCCAGACCCGAAACTACTTTTAGGTCACACCAATATAAATTGTTCCGTGTGGGGATATTTCGATCCCACCGCGACACTAATTGTAGCAGTCCCATAGCTCAGCCGTCAACCGACATTGTTTCATTTATTCTTCAGATGTTTTGACAAGGCAAAACATCTGAAGAATAAATAAATTAGCGTGGGAAATCAACAATTAACGTAAAAATGCCAAAACCGACTTTCCCAAAATGCCAGAATTTTACACTTCCAAGTGCTTTAGCCAGGAAGAAGTGGGAGCACTAACTGCCCAAGACCACATCTTTCTGCTATTAAGTAGAGCTAAACATTCCATGACAGAATAATTCCAATTTGCCTTCGAAACGAATAAAATTTCCTTTCAATTTTAACAAATACAAATAAAATTCGAAGCAACGCAATCCTATCTACATCAGAACATAATATCTTATAACATAACTCACTCAATAGAACAGCGTAAGTAATAAAGTCACACTAACTCCGTCTGAATGAGACTTTATATTGACAACAAAATTATTAAGCCTTGGCCACGAGTTACATGCTTAAACGACATGCGTCTTGCGACAGCGATTGTGGAGAAGATAAACGACTGTAAGTGAATACGAACAACATCGAAACTGCAAATCACGTACTTCACAGGAGAACAATTTAAAGTTTTATTTTGCAGTTTCTATTTTGTTCGAAGCAAAACTTTATATTTTTTAAAAAAAAAATCTGTGGTATCACTGAGCTGGTAGTATTTTATACGATCTTTTAGTTTCTGCAATAAATCAAAAATGCCGATTTACAGTTTCGATAGTATTTAATTAATTATAAATTGAATGTTAGAAATTGTTAAGACCTAACCACGGGCTTGATGTGATTTCTATCTATTACAGCCTTCCTTGACATTGCCGTGGAAGCGGCAAAGTTTTGGGCTAATAAGTTTTCGGCTAGACTAAGTATATGAAATTAGTGTCGCTCACGAGTAGCATCGCCCGAGGGCATGAACAAGGTCTAACAGCATCTGAGCAAGCACAATAGAAAGCAGAATTATTAGGCACATAACAAATTGAACATTATCGCAAGAGAAAGGGGTTTATTGATAACATATCGCTAGCATGGCAATGGGGGTTTCTACCCCCGTCTCAAACGTATATTGCTTTTGAAGAACATTGTTCCAGAACGTTATTGATATTGTTCGCGTATGATCAATGAGTGGGGAATATATTGGATAATTTAATTGCTTTTAGACATGAGTTATTGGGGTCTACATAAGGAGCAATTGATTTTTAAGTGGCGTAAGACTCCGTATTTCGTTCTATAGCGAGTTTATTGAAATAAAATAATTATATATGAGGATTCAAACAGTTTTTAACTTTGCGAAGACAGGATGCAGGCGTTATTGCTTATAAATGTATAACTTTAGTTATTAACTTTATCGTAATCGTCAAATAAGTAATATTTTGTCCGCAATAAGGTAAGGCGCTGACTGGTGACGTTACATAGACTTGTTGTTTCCCCATCGACTGCTGATTATGGTGACAAGCGGTTGAAACATTGGAATGAGTGACAAAAAGTTTCCAGTAAACGACAGATCTCATTTTTTCGTCATCGTCAAATATGCTGATGATTCCATCATCAAATCTGGACCTGGCGACTATGAGACCAATTGGAAAGCATAGTATTTCAAGTATAAAAAGAACTTTCCAAATTGGTTCGTAAATGATGGAGTTATGCGCGAATTAAAAACGCACTGCTTCAATTCAGAGTAAACGAAAAAAGATCGTTAATGATTTTTTTTTCAAAAACCGCTTGTCTGATATCGATAAAATTTTCATGGGACCGTTTGGGCAGAACTGTTTTAAGAAGTTTTCTAATCTTTTGGCGAGCGACAGAGTTATGAGCGCACAAACATAAAAAAATACAATAATCCGAATTGAGAACCTTCTCTTGTTTAAGAAATAGGTTAAAAATTACTTTAGAAACCGCTAGAAAATACAAGCCAAAATAAAAGGAAAATGCTTCAACGTAAAATAATATAAAATTGATTGAGTCTCTCAGACCCCCAAGGCTACGAACGGGCTGCAATCCTTTCTTAAATATGTATTAGATCAGTAATTCGATCGTGAAATGGTTTTACAAAGAGCTGAGGTATTATGTTTTTGGACGAGTTTCAAGTAGAGGTATCTTTGAGAGGGTTAAATACCTATTTTAGTTATGACGGAAGTTTGATCGTTGTTGTAGAAATATTACTAGCTAATTAAAATGCGTAGGATAAGATGTCTGGGTGTTTTCTTTGACTTCGACTTTTACTTTGATTCGACTTTGACTTTGACTTTGACATCGACTTTGGCTTTGATTTTGACTTCGACTCTAACTTCAATTTTATCTTCGAGTTTGACTTCGACTTTGACTTCGACTTTGACTTTGACTTTGACTTTGACTTTGACTTCGACTTCGACTTTGACTTTGACTTCGACTTTAATTTCCAATGCATTTTATCAAATCACTCCCACAGAAGCGATAGTAATGGTACACATCAAAAACTTTCTTTCTCTTTCTAATGGCAGTGAAGTTTCCTCGTTAAATTAAATCCACATAGTAACTCTCCATTCATCATTTTCTATTCTTTGACTACATTCGTTCGTTTCCTCCGTTCCATTCCATTGTGAAGTGTTGAGATTAATAACTCACATTCTTTTATCATTCTGGACACGTCCGCACAAAACAAACCGCGTCGTGATTGCTACGTTATCCAGTACTGCCTTGTTCACGACCTCTGGCGATGTGACTTATGACTACGGCTTTCAGACTCGTACTGACTAAAATCCACGATGTCCTTCAATAGTCCTTTACGTATCGCGGTCACGGTAATTCGTGAGTTCCGGGACCACAGGAGTCTACTTGCGTGACGTTTCCTTTGAGTAAGTACTGGCATCTCGAAGTCGCGTGATTCATGGCTAGCTCTAAGCTATTTTTCTCATTAGTTTTTTTCGCAGCTTAGAGCATATCTTATAGCTTATTATGATCCCACTGTTGGGACAAAGACCTTCCCTCTGAGAGGGCTGTAATCCACAACGCGGGCCCGATGCGGGTTGGTACTATAATGTTACAAGTTTTCTAATTTTTTGGTTCCAGGACATGTCGGTTTCGTAATGTTTTCCTTCACCGTTTTGAGAGTTTTGTTCTTTTAAGGTCTGGTAATCTGTAGTCTGGGTTCGAACCTACGTACAAGTAGCTGACTGTAGCGTACAGATTAGAAATTGCCTTTAAGAGAATAGCATTGTTGGTTATACACACTTAAAAATTTAACTTTTTTGAAGAACTTCATCAAAATGATATCATTATTACCTTTTTAATAGTGATTCATTGCCTGATTTCATTATAAAACAGAATAGATTCAAACGACGTTATTCACAAATTGAATCGAATGATTACCGGAAAACTTTGGACCGGAAATTGAATTATATTCCGAGTTCCAATCAAGCCTTCATAGATTTCTGTTGGAAAATGGTGGATTTTGTTCGGGATTTCAAATAGCTGGGGAATGGCGGTTATTTTAATGTTTTCAAATATGAAACTGTTTATTCTGGTGTATTTACGATAAAATGGCACAATTGATGAAAAAAAAAACCTAGGTAGCTTCCCCTTTCTCATACCGACATAGGTGTGATACCTTTGTCCAGCTGTAGAATGACGTAGACTTCCACAATTTTCCCAGGTATTCTAAACATTGCTTAGGTACTGCATCGAATACTTATCGGATTATCTAGATGAGTGAACGAATGGTCTTTGGTTTTATTCATTTGTCTCATGATCTTCGCCATTTTTAATTAAAAAATGGAGGGGTTTCTCAATTCGGCTGTATTATTTTATGTTTGTTACCTCATAACTTACGACTGGATGACCCGATCAACCTCGGTAAGTGCGGCTTACCCCTGAAGATCGGCCTGTGTGGCTGTAATTATTTAGCCACGAGCTCCTCAAAAAATATGATTTTGCATAAGAATTATAGGTAGTCAGCCAAAAGCATAAATAATAACCTAAAAATTATGTGAAACATGAATAGTGAATTGCTTTTTCAGGACATAGTACTATACTACCACTCCTCTTGGCACATCCCCAGCTGAACGTATTTATTTGTTGTTTTTCAACCTACTTTCGCCTTGTTACATATCGGGGTTGAATGTATCACACCCAATACGAAGTTATTGCTGATTCATGATGTTGTGATGTGTGGTGGAGGTCGATCAACTTTGTATCTATATTTTGGAATTGTAAATAAAATTATTGACAGGCCTGTTGGTCTAGTGGTTAGTGACCCTGACTGCTATGCCGGAGGTCGTGGGTTCGATTCCCACCCAGGACAAATGTTTGCGTGATGAGCACGATCATTTGTTCTGTGTCTGGGTATTATTTATCTTTAATATGTATGTATTTAGAAATATATAAGTATGTTTATCAGTTGTCTAGTACCCATAACACAAGCTCTGCTTAGCTTGGGACTAATGGCGTTGTGTGATAGTTGTGGAATATTTATTAGTTTATGTGATTTTGTCCTCGACTCACGGGGATAAGTCTAGACTAAAGGAAAAACGTAAAAAAAAGAATAAAAACTGAAATTACTTTTATCATAAAAGCACCCAGTAGTCTAACTAATAAATCTGATCACTAGTACTACTTGTAAGACTACTAGGAACAAGTCCTTTTAAGAACGAGAAATGTTTATAAGAATGAAAAAAAAAAAATTGTACTTATTTTTTACTCAGTAAAGTTTTTAATACCCTTTGATGTTTTTATCGTTGTGTTCGCCGCAAAATTCTTCAACCAAAGTACTGCTTTATTTTTAGATTGAAGTTTACTAGTTTACTACGCGATAGCTTATTGAAACTTGTTTTATTAAACAGCTCTACGATAGAATTAAAGATGTTTTTGTGAATAGTACGAAATTAGGTGTTTCAAAATAGTATTTATTTATTTCTTTACCTTACATCTATCTTTACGGGTAGTATAGGCTTACAAAACCTAGTGCGATAAGTGCGCTTATTCTACCTTATACAAACATTCTATAACTTATTATAAATAATGCGTTCCTTGTGAATTCACCCACAGTACACCAAAATAGGTTAAGAGTGCAAAGTGCACGTGTTCCACGGCGCGTCCCTTAGGAGATTGGTCCGACCACGCGGCTCTACCAGCAGACGTGGTCGCCGTCGACGCCACAGGCTCACCTGTCCTAAAATGGTTATTATATAACTTCTCTCCCAATCTATACATATAATAAATCTGTAGAAGTTCTGTACATTGAAAATATTGAAAAAATAAATAGCGGGGGGTGTTGCTGGATCGATACCAAACCCAAATATGTGATTAAAAAAATTTTTGTCTGTCTGTCTGTATATGCAGGCATCACGTGAAAACTAACGGTTCGATTTCGATGAAACTTAGTATAATGATACCTTTTATCCTGGAAAAATACGTAGAAAAAAAATCTACCATCCACGCGAAGACCGACATCCGCTTGACGGAGTCGCGGGTGGAAGCTAGTATTTTAAATAAATAAGTTCTAGTACCAAGTAGTAAATAAGTAGAACTAATAGGTGTCTTTATTCCCACTTGTTCCATTCCACAGTTCTTCGGTAGACCTAAAATGGGCCTTGGTTTATGAATGTTTTCAGTGTATACTGTTGTCATACCTCGTGATAAGAACCAGTAAATTGGAAGGCTGTCCCAACTTGGGCATATCTTTGTACAACATTGTGTACCGTCTGTAAACTTGTGTCACGAACTTTGGTACAGACTACAGATTGAGCCCTTAAGGAATACTAGATTAAGCAATTAGAATGAACATGTTGTAGTAACCTTTAATATTTGGGTTGTCCTGGAATATTGATATTATTACACAATAATACAATCACTTTGGAAGATAAAGAAATAGGTTTGTTTTGGTATTTCTTTCTAGACTTTACCGAATTAAATTAAAAAGATTTTATCTATCGTATATAAATCATTAGTCAAAACATAAAAGGTACATGCTAGGACTTATGCCTTTGTCAACACAGACAGGCGAAAGCGAAGCGAGTCCGAAACGATACCGAACCGAAGCGAGACGTCAGTCCGATAGTTCTGTCACGATATCGGATCGCTTTCGCTTTTCTATGTGACTGGATTCAGACAATTCCATACATTACAAATAAAAACGCCTCGCTTCTTTTTCGTTTTTCGTCACGCCTGTCTGTTTGACAAAGGCTTTAAGCGGAGAAATTAAGAGATGATATAGAGATCTAATAACTGAATTGAACCAGCAGCGCAGTAAGTTAATTGCTCAGCCATAGCGTCAACTGTTTCATTAATTGTCGAAAAGTTTCAAAGATTATTATATTTGTCATTAATAAAGTAAGTAAAAGTTTCGATGTCAAGAGGTTGATCACCTTTATTGGACGGGATACGGGAATACATAATAATGTTTTGTGGGATCCTTGGGGAATAATATTAAAGTGGGATTCAAAAGTGGGATCCAACATAAATAAATCAAGGTTTCGAGATGCCTGTGATGTTAAGAAATAATTGTAAAAGTACCCATTGCACATATTTCCAGCGTTTCTTATTTTTTTACATGGTATAATCATTTAATGAGGACTCATTTTGGATTTAAGTCAGTACAAGTCTGACAGTTCTTCCAGGGACTGTGGACTGTGGTCGGTGTCCTTCAATAGCCGTTTACGTTCCGAGGCCACGGTTACCTGATAAGAGTCCAGCGACCAAGTTTTCAGCATGCTGGAAAAACTTTCCCAAAAATTGCACATAGCTCCCCAGCTATGTATTAAAGTACAGACTATTTAATAACGATGCCATAGCTTTACAGATCATAATTCTCCTAAAGTACAGGAATTAGGGTCAAGTAACGAGACGTAATTACAACGTTTTATTATATTATGTCTAGACCGTCCTTGTAGTTCAAAAACCATTTTTAGTTTAGGTTTCGTGTCTCTTATGTTTCATTGTCTGAGTTAGGCACGAGGTTAAGTGTCAATGAGATTTATTTAATTGAAACGGGTTGTTGTACATTTGCCATAAAGTTAATCTATACATTAAATATACATAGAATAGACAGGCCTGTTGGTCTAGTGGTTAGTGACCCTGACTGCTATGCCGGAGGTCGTGGGTTCGATTCCCACCCAGGACAAATGTTTGTGTGATGAGCACGATCATTTGTTCTGTGTCTGGATGTAATTTATCTATAATATGTATGCATTTAGAAATATATAAGTATGTTTATCAGTTGTCTAGTACCCATAACACAAGCTCTGCTTAGCTTGGGACTAGATGGCGTTGTGTGATAGTTGTGGAATATTTATTTTATTTATTTAAATCTGTAGAAGGGTCAATTCTGTACATTGAAAATATTGAAAAAAAAAATAGCGGGGGTGTTGCTGGATCGATACCAAACCCAAATATGTGATTAAAAAAATTTTTGTCCGTCTGTCTATCTGTCTGTATATGCAGGCATCACGTGAAAACTAACGGTTCGATTTCGATGAAACTTGGTATAATTATAACTTATTATCCTGGGCATAAAATGGGACTTTTTATCCTGGAATAATACGTAGATAGTATCTTATTTTTCAGTTTTATCTACAGAACGCGAGCTCAACAGCAGTAGCTCAATAGAGGGATCTCCTTAATTATTATAGGCTTAGCCGTATTTGGGTCCAATAGATATTTATAAGATGTCATTGTCAGAGTTACTCAAAATGGAGAAAAAAACCATTCACGCGAAGACCGACATCCGCGCGGACGGAGTCGCGTGCGGAAGCTAGTACGCCATAAAAAAGTAAGTATGTGTAAATTCATCACAATTAATTTTGATAACTGTTTAGCCACATTCATGTTATTCGCACGGAATAACAGAAAAAATAATGACAAAACGGTGTGGAATCTGAACAGAAAGTACTAGGCGAACAGGATCATGAAGGAGGTGTTGGTGCCATCGCCTTCGGTTTTTTTTTTTCATTGTATAATCACCTAATGTGTTTTTGGGAGAGACTGTCAGACTCTGGCTAAAATCCATGATGATCCTGGAGTAGCCAGCCAACGTTCCAGGGTCGCGGTGAGACAGGCCCGCGTCTCCGGCAGGCTTTGGTCGTCGCCATCTTCAGTTATTTCAGTGTTAATCTTGGACGTGACTAAATCGCTGAGAGAAAATATCGTGGTCAAACCTGCGGGTTTAATCTCTACTATATTATATATGGGAATGTTTATAAAGATGGATGGATGGATTTTTTTTTTCGTGGTAAAATCATCAAATGAGTCCTCCCACCCAGGGCAGGGCGGGAGGGACTGTCAGACTTGTACTGACTAAAATCCACGGTGTCCTTCACTAGTCCTTTACGTACCGGGGTCACGGTAATTCGTAAGTCCCGCGACCCCGGCAGGCTTTGGCCCTCTACAGGCCCCGGCACTATGCTGACACTCCTTGATGGATGGCTTAGAATAATATTTGTCTTCTCCGCAAGATAGTAACAAACGCGTAATGATAGGTATTAAATACTAAACCAAATTACAATTCGCATTGTGAAAAATCTATAATTAATTAGACAGACTACAAACTTCATCACTGACACACAAGAAAAAGTAAAAATATGAAAAGAGGTATATATCAATAGGTTCGAGATCCGCCTGGCTGGCGAGCGTTCATTCGCATATCGGATCAGATGCGAATGAGCCAACTCTTAAAGGATCATGGACAGTAGACTGAAAATATGTAATTGAAAAAAAAAAACAAAATCTACGCCATTTTGTTTCATATGCTTCCCGGATCTTTTAAAATGGCGGTTAAACATGGCTTTTCACGCTCAATTGAAACTCAAAGAGAGACAACCACACCCAACGTTCACGAGCCCTATCTAAATGTGTACACAGCTTAACAAAAGCAACGAACGAGTGAACGAATGAACGAGTGAATGAATATAGTTAATTAATACACGATATCACACGCCGCCATTCGTCAGTCCATAGATCAATTCCAAATAAATGAATAGAAGTGTGAATGTTGGGACGAGGAAACAATTACAAAACGAAGGGTTATAAAAGCTCGCTGTCCGATCAAGGACCTGGTTGACGATGCGTAATGTCCCATGTGCGCCAAACGCCTGACTCTGTAAGCAGGTTATCGTGAGTCTGGAACGTAAAATCAGTTGAAGGAATACGGTGGATGTATGTTCAATAAGAGTCTGATAATCTTTTTCACTCCAGCCAGGGCGGGAACACTCATTTATTATTTTTATCATGTTGCCACCAAAGAAAGGCTGGAATTACCGATGAATAATTTTGACGAGGCGCAAAACTAGTGGTCAAATTCTGGGTCTACTCAATTGTCGTCAAAGATACACTGAAAACTCATGAAACTTCCTTTTCAGTAATCGGTTAAGAAAGTAGTTGAAAAATAATAAAATTGAAAGGCATTTAATAAATATACTATAAGTTCTTACACAAGTGCAGTGTTCAACTTATTTCTTTTTTATTAAAAACAAAAGAAACTCCACAATTCCTATATTATTTCGAGTGGGAGTCAGAACAATTCTCATTAGTGATTTATTTCCTTTTTCTTCCAGGAACTGCTGGAGCTCCACCCACATAAAGCCTCGTGCAGACACATGCGATTATACGAGCGTGGCGACATCACGGTTGCCGCACGCGGTGCCTTGCCGCATTGCTGTTCACACAGCGCGCAAAGCACCGCGCCGCCGTGATGAGGTATGCTAATTATACTGAGGCTAGACGGGCCGGCGCGCGACAAGAACGCGCGCGCGGCGCGCGTCACGCAGCGCGTTACCGCAGGACCACGCTCTGCCAAGAGAGGTGAACCCAATTGTAGTACGTTTAGATTGGAAATTACATTGGCATATTGCGCCCGTGCGCGCGGTTTTCAACGCGGCGGCGACGAAGCACCCTTAATTGCCACAAAAATATAAACTCTAAATGTACTACGGGAAGGACACGATGGGCCGGCCGTGCGACAGGAGCGCGCGCGCGGCGCGCGCTCCTGTAAATTATAAATTAAATAAATTCCATCCAACAATTCAACAAATCCTGCCCCAAACCGTCGCAATAATAATATCAGAATCGCGATGCGCCGCGCCGCTTCAGAGTGAACAGATGTGGTTGTTTCATAGAAAATGGACTAAGTAGGTTTTTTCAACAATCGCCACGCGCGTATAATCGCGTGTGTCTGCAGGAGGCTTAATTGCCTAATTTAATTTTCTGAGACACTAATACCTTGTGACCTTTTCCGGGATTACACACATCTTTTTTCTCCGTATTTTTAATATGTCAGTCAGTATTTTTTTTTTTACGTGGTAAAATCATTACATGAGCCACCCAGGGCAGAGCGGGAGGGACTGTCAGACTCGTACTGACTAAATCCACGGTGTCCTTCGATAGCCCTTTACATACCGGGGTCACGGTAATTCGTGAGTCCCGCGACCATGTCAGTCAGTAATAATGTAACTTTCTTCAGGATTTACTCAGTTTTCAAAATCGGTTCAGTTGTCCCAGAGATTACTTTGTACAAACAAGCTGAGTAACTTTACCTCTTTATAATATTAATGTTCAGAAAATATGATATAAATCGGAAATGTTATCACTTCTGTGTAGTCCTTAAGCCTTTGTCAAACAGACAGGCGTGACGAATGCGAAGCGTGACGTTTTTATTTGTTGTGTATGGAATTGTTTGAATCCAGTCACGATGCGAAAGCGATCGTGACAGAACTATCGGACTGACGTCTCGCTTCGGTTCGGTATCGCTTCGGAAACGCTTCGCTTTCGCCTGTCTGTTCGACAAAGGCATTATTGTTTTTCCAGTACAATTTAGACATGACTGGACCAGAGGCTCGCCTGAAGCATTTGTACTCATAGTAGTACACGCATGTACACCTCTGCAGCCTTCTTTAGCAATATCATGACGTGCACTGCGATCAAATTCTTAAAATTGGATATTCTGTTGCGCATTAGAGTAGAAAATTAATAAAGAACATTTTATCGCAATTCTATTAGCGACATTGCTAAAGTGCCGCTTGTACAGAGTGTACAGAACAGAGAAAACAATACTGATACTATATTATTATAGTTAATTCAAATATCTTTGTGAAAGTCTACTAATAAAATTCTGATTTAAAATTGGCTATTACGAGCATTGTTGACAATGATAATGGTAATAGCCAATTTGAAAGAAAAATATAAATCTTACCGTCATAATCTTGGATAGACTTGGCCCGACCGCCCCTAACTAGCGAGACTTGGCAAGGAGCCAAGAATTCAAAGAAGAGAGATTTATATCTTATAGTTTATAGGCCCATATGTTCAGACAAGGAAGTTTAATGCTGATTAACAAACGATTAATTTGTTGCATTGTACAACTATGTTTTTCAAGGGATGAAAACAATCTTCATAACTATTTCAGTTGTCAAGTATTGCTGTCGCGGGACTCTCTTCAAAGGACACCGTAGCCTCGGAACGCAAAGGATTACTGAAGGAACAGGGTGTTTAGGACAGTGAAGTCTGACATTTACGTTCTACCCAGAGCGAGAGGAGTCAAGTAATGATTATCCACCACAAAAAATGTTGTTTGTGTTAATATTTGTTGCTGTTCAGTTCAGGTTTGGATATATTTTAAAGCGCATTTAATAAGATAATACAACACTTTCTTTGGAATGTCAGTAAATATGAGAAGCAGAGATTATGATGTAACTTATGTGATGATGTAAGTTTACGATAAATCAAATAATATCGCAAAACGTGGAAAAAGAGTAAGAAGGTCGTTGCCCTGTCCTAAGACATAAAATAGTCGTTCTTTTTTATATACAGACAATTTCTTCCAACACAGATGTTCCGATACAATCGCGTGTTCGAAATGGCGTGATTGAGTCCCATATTTCACTGCTTAGCTTATTTACGGTTTAGGCCCCGTTAGACATCGAACGATGCGACTTGAGACGCCCCGTTTGCAATAAGTTAGTTCATACCGGTACCGTTAGATTGCGGATCAGACATAAATAGGTGTCTGTCGAAGTCCATTATTCGCAGATAGTGTGCTATCTGTCCGTATTGGTCGCGGGACAGGAAAGTAAAGGGCTATTGAAGGACACCGTGGATTTTATTCAGTACTGACAGTATCTCCCGCCCTGCCCTGGGTGGGAGGACTCATTTGATGATTTTACCACGCTAAAAATGAAAAGTCCGTATTAGGGGGTCTAAAACGGCGATGTTGCTTGCCATAATAAGATATAGTGTAGACTATTTTTTATGATACTGCTAAAGAGGTCTTTTTAGGTCCCAGATTCCATATTGAATCATCAGTCAGGAGACACGAGCACACTTCACCTGAAATTCGAGTGAAAATCGCTCTCTAGTAGCGTAGCGTCGCAGTTACTGGTCTCATAGGATAACGGCATGACGTTGGATTTTTGTGCATATAACTTTTCAAGTTGTCTGCTTAACTGAACTATCAGTGTAATGCTGGTTTATGTACACATATGGCGAGCCCCAAGCGCACCCTGGTATCAATTCACGGAACTGTCTCATCAGGAGTTACCCTGGAACATAAAGGGCTGTTGAAGGATCACCGTGGATTGTAGTCATGTCCTCCCGTTCCGCCCTGGGTAGGAGAACTGATTTGATGAATTTACCGCTATAAAAAAAACCCTAGTATCTATTAGCACAAGGGTTTGAGTCGCGCCGAGTCAGTGTCTTGTACTTACGACATGCTCTATGCAACTTCCTTTATTCGATTTCCCGGCAGTCGCTGTCGCAAGTTGCGTGTATATCGTGGCCAAGGGGTAAGTCCTGGCCTGCTATTTACTGCCACGTATGAAAGCAGGAATGTGCTGCAGGGTCGTTATTTAAACTGTTGCAGTGTACAACGCATTGGATGCGTTTAATTGCATGTCTTGAACTAATTGTGTGATTTGTTGGTTGTTTAAGAGCCTATTACAATTTACAATGGTAGTTGTGATATAAATGATGCATGTAAAAATACTACAGGAACATATTACAAGTCAATTATGGAAATATTACAAACAGCTTAGAAACGTATGTGCATTTGTTTAACATTTTAAAGTATAACGGAAAACATAGTGGCTTGTTGTTTAAAATTATGCATATTTTCCTCTAACATTTTTATTTTAGGACGTCCACCAACAAGATCGATAGACGACCTTATAAAGTTCGCCGGAAGACGCTGGATGCAGGTCGCTTCCAACCGGTACATGTGGAGATCTAAAGGGGATGCTAATGATGATGATATTTATTTTGTGTTCATTGTGCTTTAATGAGACTTATTTTATAGTTTTACACAGTAAGGCTTATGACATAAATAATTAACCTCTCGGGCGCGTTACGTACATCCGGGTAATATAATATAAGATAAGCGAAAACGCACCAGCGCCTTACGTACACACGTCTGTACATAACAGACAGTCGCTCATTGGATGTTGATTTTTATCATTTTCAATTATAAATCGCCCGAGAGGTTAATAATGAAACCTTCGTTGCCAAGAGTTGTTGTTCATTTTTTGAGATTATCTTTTCATTATTATTTGTTACATATTAATATTAATTTACAAATCTATGGGGAGGCCTATGTAAGTAGAAAACGTTCTACGACGAGGGAGGTACTTGTGTCTGATAAGGAGGGAAGAAACGCCTGAGTGTCACCACTGCGAGGATCGACCGGAGGACACCGTGGATTTCAGTCAGTACGAGTCTGACAATCCCTCCCGCTCTGCCCTGGGTGGGTGGAAAAAGTACTTTCAACGTAGAAATTAATGGACTCCGGAAAGGCACAAGACTAGAGAAAAAAGTGCATTAACTCCAGTCTTCTAGAAAGGAGGTAATAAACAGAGAGGTCAGACTGCCCTCTCAAGTCTGTCGGTCAAGGTTGAGAGGTGTTTCCTTACACGTGCACTTAACAGTCACATCTACTGCCATTACGTTCTGTTTGTAGCACTTATTTTTTTTTGCTTTTAAGACCAGGGTGTCTACTTTCCAAGTCCGTCAACGAAGGTACGAAACGGATGCACATGTTGTAACATAACTAACGTCAAAATCAAATTCAAAAACGGATTATATTGCCATGGCTGAAGTCCTTTTGATGTAGAGCTAGTGTCTATGTCATTACACCAAATTGTATTAAATAATGTATTTTTACGAATTTTCCGCAGGTCTTAAGGGGGGCCACGGACTCTTTTTTTTTACGTGGTAAAATCATCACATGAGTCTTCCCACCCAAGACAGAGCGGGAGGGACTGTCAGACTCGTACTGACTAAAATCCACGGTGTCCTTCAATAGCCCTTTACGTGCCGGGGTCCCGGTAATTCATTCATTCTTATTTCGGGCTCGATGACACGTGGCGTAGAAAACGTCCGTAACTAAGGCCGAAACTACGGGTTGCGTGCTTAGAGATTAGACCCCCTGCTGCACAAAATATAAACTGATGTTTTTCATGAAAACTTCTGTTACACATCATAATATTTATCCAATCATTTCCTTTTCATCTTATCTGTTGAATTCAAAGCAAAAGAACAAATTCACTTTGAGGGTTATCCGCCTATTTATAAGGCGGGCGGCGCGCCGTAGGGCGGACATTATATTACCGCGTACCGGAAGTGAGCACGGCAAGGTCAGGGCGCCGCCCTACTTCTTGGGCACGGGCGGAGTTTGGTCCAAGTTTAAAAACGCAGAGGTATCTGAATTTATTGCACTTTTTTAAGGAAGTTATTGTTCTCGAATGACTTCTTGATTGACATTTAAGGCCTGAAACTGCGTTAAAATAAATAAAATAAATAAATAAAATAAAATAATCTTTATTTCGGACTAGCGGTACATCCATAGGGGTTAGTAAGAAGATATCTTAAAAACTATGTTAGTATTTTATATAGTTACAAGCCTATTGTTGGAGATACACCTTCGCACAATATCACACAATATAGGTGAATCGTACCTCCCTGCAATGGTTTTCAGGATGGAGTTGGAACTGGCCGGCACTCTGCAGAGCAGCGAGGCAGACTTCTGTCTTTTTTTTTTTTTTTTTTTTTTTTTTTATCGTGGTAAAATCATCAAATGAGTCCTCCCACCCAGGGCAGAGCGGGAGGGACTGTCAGACTTGTACTGACTAAAATCCACGGTGTCCTTCAACAGCCCTTTACGTACCGGGGTCACGGTAATCCCTAGGTCCCGCGATCCCGGCAGGCTTTGGCCTTCTACAGGCCCCGTCACTATGCTGACACTCTTTGAGGCGCGCGTGGAACACAACGCGCCGTCGACCCGGGCATGGTCCATGGTCGGACAGCGAGTCGCCCATTACTCGCTGCCCGCATGCCCGCGCCTACGGTGGCCGGATATCGTCTTGCGACGTCCGACGCCGTGGGCGTCTACCACTGCGGCTGGGGTGGAGGGAGGACGCTGTCCTCTCCCTCAGGCGGCCCGCCTCCTCCTTCACGAGCATGACTGCTTCGCAGAAGGAGGCGACCGCTTCCCACTCCGTCTCGCCCCGCAGCATGGCCTCGACCAATGCCGGGCGCGAGAGGTCTCCGCCTATCGCCGTCGTGAGGACACGGCGGTGCTCTGCCCAAGCGGGGCAGTCCTGCACCGTATGCTCCACCGTGTCCTCCGGACGATCCTCGCAGTGGTGACACCCAGGCGTTTCTTCCCTCCCTATCAGACACAGGAACCTCCCGAAACTTCCGTGTGCAGACTTCTGTCTAATGATGGCATGGAAGCCATCAACATGTGCGTGTGCGAACATGCCAGAAGCACTGCAGAAACGAGGCAGTCCCATCAACATCCTGAATCCATTATTATATTGGACTCGCAGGGCGCTGATAGTCCGCAAAGTATAGTTGGTCCACAGGCTGCACGTGTAAAACACTTGACAATACGCTTTAAAAAGCGTTACTTTAACTTGTTTGCTACAACGTGCAAACCTGCGTGCCAACATGTTACATCGAACTGCCAGCGCCCTACGTTCCCGCTCCATATCTACATGATCCTTGAGGTCGTCGGTCACGTAATGTCCCAGATATTTGAACTGGTAAACACGCTTTAGTTCATTACCGTTAAGCCTAATTGCAGGCACAGCATCTGGACATTTACCACCCACCGCCTTAAAGACCATGAATTCGCTCTTAGCAACATTGTACAGTAGGCCATGTGCCTGAGCATAGGACTCACAACACGTAAGTAGTTCCCTGAGCGACCTGACCGTTGGGCTCAGCAGCACCATGTCGTCAGCATAACTGATATTGTTAATACTGCAGTCATCTATGCGACAGCCGATTTTCTTACTGCTGAGCTCAACAATCAAGTCGTTAATATAGAGATTAAAGAGTTTTGGTGAGGTTATTCCTCCCTGCCTTACACCGCATTCTAAGCCATACGGCACAGATAGCTTGTCGGCCCATCTCACATTGTTTATCTGATTATAGTACCAGTACTGAAGAATACGTAACAGTTCAGCCGGTACTTTCCTCTCCCGCAGCTTATCCCACATGACATCATATGAAACGAGGTCAAAGGCACGGGAAAGGTCTAGAAAACACGCGTACACTGGAGTTCGGCGTCCAGTGTAATATTGCACGGTATGTTTTAGAGCGAGTATCGCGCTTTCAGTGCATAGATTATTGCGGAACCCGAACTGAGCATCGTGCAGTTGCAATAAATTATCCAATCTTGCATCCAGCTGACTGTCAAGCACCTTCGCGATAATAGTAGCTAGGGAGATGGGTCGATAGTTGCACTTATCTGATATGTCACCCGTTTTGTTTTTTATAATAGGCACAACAATAGTCCGCATGAGATCAAGAGGGAGGTACGAATGAGACATGCACAAGGAGTAAAACATAGCCAATACTCTAGCTATATGTGGTCCGGCATGCTGCAGGTGCTCAATGCTCAGACCGTCATAACCCGGGGACTTTCCTCTCGTCATTTTATTAATTGTGTTGGACACTTGTTTCGCGGAGAAACGGACTAGATCCGAGTCAGAACAATGTCCGTCATCAAGCACCCGCAACGATGCACCCAGCGGAGACTCCACTTTGAAGTGGTGTACAAACATATCGGCAATGCCGGCTGATCAGCACCCCCAACACTCACAGGAAGGCCAGGCTTAACGTCTAACTTTTTGGTCGCCTTCCAGAATTTTTGAAAATTATTAGTTTTACGGTGAGAAGCTATTATATCGAGTTTGATCTGTTCTTGATGATTCTGAAACCATCTTAGTTTGCTTTTAAATATCTTGCGTGTAAGTCACATGTCATTGTAAACCTCACCGGCCACTGGTTTATTGTACCACAACCACCGCTGATAATTAAGCCTGGCCTTCGCGTGGGCGTCACGTACATGCTTGTTCCACCCGACAACACGACCACCATGTCTATGACCACTACTCGACCGAGTATTAACTAGACTCTGAACAGCAGCATCTGACAGAATAGAAACAATATTCGCGTACATCCTGTCGAGAGTAAGTCTATGTGCAATATTGCTACAGTGCGCATTACTACATAAGCCAAACTCCTGAGGATAATCAATGTGTCTTAATTTACTGTTACACATGCTATAATATGCACTAGTCTGCTCACAGTCCCTCTCTCCCCATATAACCTTGGAACCGCCGTTCGCTCGCTTTGCCGTCCGTCTAATATATATAAGATGATTTCACAAAAAAATTTCGGCCGTTTTGGCATCGATATCTAAAAGAGGTAAACAAGTATTTTTAATCTTCTTTGTCCCTCTACTGTGCAAAGGTCTCCCCCATAGAATTTAACTCTTTCCTTTGTCCAGATTTCTCCGGTCAATATCTCATTTAAAACGCGTCCAAATAGACAAAAATAAGGAAAACGGGTACTACAGAAAAAAAGAAACTGCCAACCAAATATGGTATATAACCATACATACTAGAAATTATGAACAAGTGTTTACTTCAGCTAAATTCCAACAATATCAGAATTTAACACAGCCCAAACCAGATTTCAATAAGTGCACCCGATTAATTGGAAACTTTGACCAGTCAGTCAGCAAATATGTATGAACTTTATTAATATTTGTTACTATGTACTGTTATGTAAACACTATGTATTTTGAACAAGTTTCTAATTAGTTTTTGGATGGGTTAACCGCTCTGTGTATTAAAATGTAGAAATATGTTTAGCGCGTATAATGAAAGACAACTACATCATATTTTTTTAGATTAGATTTCAAAGCTTGTAAATCTTTTCGTAATATTAGAAACTAGCTTCCGTCCGCGACTCCGTCCGCGCGGATGTCGGTCTTCGCGTGGATGGTTTATTTCCCCATTTTGAGTAATTCTGACAATGACATCTTATAAATATTACGGCGCTGAATCCACTGCGGGTAATGCAACGTGTGTTCGCGGTTCTACAGAACAACGTCGATGAATAAAACTGAAAAATAAGATTTTTTTTCTACATATTTTTCCAGGATAAAAAGTATCCTATGTTATGCCCAGGATAATAAGGAATAATTATACCAAGTTTCATAGAAATCGAACCGTTAGTTTTCACGTGATGCCTGCACAAACAGACAGACAGACAGACAAAAATTTTTTAAATCATATATTTGGGTTTGGTTTTGATCCAGCAACACCCTATTATTTTTTCAATATTTTCAATGTACAGAATTGACCCTTCTACAGATTTATTATATGTATAGATGTGAGAGTTTATGATGTATGTCTGTAACACTTTAACACAAAAACTGCTGGACGGATTTAGATGAAATTTTCTACACATACATATCCCGGTATGACGTTCCTAAGGATAATTTTCGAGTTAGACGCGGACGAAGCCGCTGGCAATGGCTAGTGTTAAAATATGTATATGTCCTACAGGAAGTTCTGGGTCTGTGTGTTTGTGTGTGCAGGTTAAAGTGTTTGTAAACACACCCAAAATGCAGGAGAAATTCCTAGTGCAGAGTAGACACTAAACGAATGTTTGTTTATATTGAGGTTGTTAAATAATTTTCTAGTAGATTTCAACACAGACATTGGAGCAGATGAAATAAATATATTGCAGATAAAACAAAATAAATGTACCTGTCTCAATTAAATGAAATATTGTGCCGTTTACAACAATAAGAAGATAAAAGCTGATTTTTCAATTTACAAGCAAAGTCTGATAAAAAATAAAGTAAGTTTTTTTTTTGATAAATTGACAATTCGAAAAGAAATTGTTGATCGAACAAATCCAAAATTCGACATCGACATATTTTCATAATCGGTGTAAATGTATAATATATCAAATCTTTATTATATTGCACTAGCGACCCGCCCCGGCTCCGCATGCGTTATATACTTATAAATCTTCCTCTTGAATCACTCTATCTATTAAAAAAAAACGTTGCGTATTTTTAAAGATCTAAGCATACACAGGGGCGCGCGGGCATGCGGGCGGCGAGTAATGGGTGACTCGCTGTCCGACCATGGACCATGCCCGGGTCGACGGCGCGTTGTGTTCCACGCGCACCTCAAGGAGTGTCAGCATTGTGACGGAGCCTGTAGAGGGCCAATGCCTGCCGGGGTCGTGGGACTTACGAATTACCGTGACCCCGGTACGTAAAGGGCTAGCGAAGGACACCGTGGATTTTAGTCAGTACAAGTCTGACAGTCCCTCCCGCCCTGCTCTGGGTGGGAGGACTCATTTGATGATTTTACCACGATAAAAAAAAAGCATACATAGGGGCAGACAGACAGCGGTAAGCGACTTTGTTTTATACTACGAGAATGTAATACAATGTTTTCTAATTGGAAAATCACTGTGTAGCTTAGATAAGTAAGTTTTGACACAATTAAGTACAGTTCTCGTTAGTGTCGCACTAACTAGAACTAGAGAAGTACAGGTGTAACCTAATTTGTAATTGGTACGAAACTGGATGCTAGTACACCTGGGACTTTTTAACTAACTTAGAGTAACTTATTTTGTTGTGATGTAACTTACTTAACGGTATGTTTGAAAATATCTGAACTTACAAAATGAATGTACATACATTTTCAGCCTTAGAGTCTTTTGGTAGTGATGTCACTCTTTGAAGGGTGGCATTTCTATGATGCTTAACGTAAAAGGGAGATGTGAAACGCTAAATCGTAAGGGAAACCTGCCTCCGAAGGTTCTTCAATGAAATGAAATGAAATGATGTTTATTTATGCAAGTAGGTTACATCAACACTTTTACACGTCTTTTTATAAAACTAGAAGGGGCCGGTGTTTCGTACCTGACTACTCTGAGAAGAAACAGCCGAAACAAACTCAGAGGTCGCAGTCTCTTTTGAAGTCCAGACATTATATGTAGATCAGGCTATACGAGGACCATGCAGGTCAGTGTCTGAAATGGTCTTTTGTAGAAAGAACAGAGACAGTACAGCCGGTGCCCATCATTATGATGACCCATCTGAGTCGGTAAAATAATGTAAAACTGGGTCAAGTAATGCTAGCAACCAACAGTACTTGCAACCGGTGTAAGTACTTGTATGACCAAATGTATGAACGTAGACAAGTTGGAGTTGTAATGGAGTAAGTACAGATTTATATTATGTTTGCACCACACCTTTTTGCCTGGAGATTAAGCTAGAATAAAATTAAATAAAACTTTTCAGGTTACTCTTTGATAGACAGAAGCCTCAATAGACAAAAGGAAAAAAAAACAGCAAATAAAACCTTCCTGATCTACTATTACTACTACAAAGGAATTAAGCCCTTGTCAAACAGACTGGCGTGGCGAATGCGAAGCGTGACGTTTTTATTTGTAATGTATGGAATTGTTTGAATCCAGTCACATAGAAAAGCGAAAGCGATCCGATAGCGTGACAGAACTATCGGACTGACGTCTCGCTTCGGTTCGGTATCGCCTCGGACTCGCTTCGCTTTCGCCTGTCTGTCTGAGAAAGGAATTAATGCTTGAAAGTACAAAAGAAGAATAAATAACGAGCGAAAGATTGCCTTTAATTATTTTTTTTGAAACGCCCCGCTAACTCCTATCACATGTACCGTAGCTTATCAACAAGAGTTTATGTGGCCGATTAGACGAGTGTGGACATATACCCGGCATGTCCGGATATGATGGCGATACGGTAACCACCAGATAACCGCCGGATTGCCACGTTAACGGGGATAGTTTCATGTTCACAGGCTTTGTGGGGATTCAGCCGATTATTTACAAAGATAGCTGTTGGCCCTGACTTTATTTTCATTTTCTTTTGCTTAGTAACAATTTGAGGTTCAAGTAATAGAACCTAAAAATTAAATGACGTTTTGAATTTAATAAATACGAGTAGTATTTCTTAGTGAGTTTCAAATTTAATTTAATTTGCAAGGAAACTATTCGGGGGTCCTGACAATGCTTACAAGTATGAATATCATCATCTGCTTGACCTTTTCCCAACAATTTTTTTTCTTTTTTGAGGTTGGTCTCCTATTTTTTTCGATGTAGACCTAAATACCAGTGGCCTCGTGGACTGACTTCCCTTCTCATGTCCACAATCCAGGTAGTACTTGATAATACCAAAATCGGTACCTGAATACCAGCTGCCGTCCTCTAACTAAAAGGCCGTTAAGCCACAGTTGCTCGTTTTTCACTTTTTAATGTAGTCTTATACAACTTTTGATGCTCTATCTTTTGGTCTAAGAGTCATTTTTCTATGATTAATAGTTTAGGAGATACAGGAAGATTGCTGTGCAGTTAAACCACATAAAATGCATAATTAAAAATTAGAAAATGAATTTAAATAAATTTAAATAAATATAAATGAATTAAACATATAACATATTGTGCAATAACACTGTGCCTACATACCTATATAATTTGCAGCCTTGTTCCTAGATAGCTTATTTTGCAAGAGGCATCAATTCACAATTTTAGCGTTTTCTCGAAAACTACTTTTTGCACTTAACGGCCTTTTAGTTAGAGGACGGCAGCCAGTATGCTGTACGACTGCCCATCTGACCTCTACAACCCAGCCAGTAGTGGAAAATACGACACCCCTTGATGGACTGGTTGTCGGTCTTCAAACTGCTGACTAATCCTTTAGTAGCTGTACAGATCTACTTATTAATATGTATAGTTGACAGCCAAAACCAACGGCTTAACGTGCTCCTAAGGTATGGAGGAAGCTGGTATGTGATATGTGCTAGATGACATACAGATGAAACTAAAAACTAACCGATTTCAGAAAAGGAGGAGGTTTTCAATTCGTCAAAATGCTTTCTAATTCTTATCTATTCTTAGCAATGATGGACTTGCTTGTCAACGCTCCTCCAGACTATCCTTGCAACGGCGCATTTTGCTTTCGCGTTGTGTTCCACGCACGCCTCAAAGAGTGTCAGCAAAATGACGGGGCCAAAGACTGCCAGGGTCGCGAGACAATTGAAGGATACCGTGGATTTTAGTCAGTACGAGTCTGACAGTCCTTCCCGCTCTACCCTGGGTGGGAGGACTCATTTGATGATTTTACCACGATAAAAAAAAGACTATCCGTGCAAATGGACAACTAAAATCAAATCTATTCCTTTGTAGTTCAAATGGCCTCTTAATGGCCTAATTGAAATAAATAGTTTGACTTTGAAGATCCATTATTAGAAGGGGACTTTTAGGACTAAGTACTCAAGGCTCAAACATCCCTTAATTCGGGTGCTTACACTCGTGAAGGCTATTTTATGCACCCTAAAACAAAGTGCTATTTTGCACCTAAGTATACCAGACTAGACTATTCTAGGCTTAGCGCTCGTGAGCCTAATTAGTGCCAGACGACTGGGCACTACTGCTCTGAGCCTATAGCGTCGCGTTTAGAGCAGAGTAGAACTAGCTCCAAATTATAGTCGAGTGTTATATTTTAGAAATCACTTTGTGATTGCAATTTTGAATTTAAATCTGGTCTACCAATTTAATTTAATAATTGTATATCGAGACTTAAAAATATTACGGCCACTGAACGGAGTAGACGTGTATTTGGTTTTAACGAATTTTTGCTAATCAGTGCTCCTCAAGTCTGATATTTATGCATAAAGGAAATAACTACCACTTTGGTGTGAACTGATCTATGTGATTTGTGACTTTGCAAAAAGTGAAAGTGAACACTGCGCCGGCGGCGGCAGCTACCAGCGGGCGGGACGACGCGCTTCGCCCCCGCGAGACGAGCACGCGCCGTATTTTTTGACTCGCTCACACAGACACTCTGCGTTCGATAGTCAATAATTACGCGTGAGAAATAATTAGTGAATAGACTAAAAAAAATCATCTACCTTAAGTTCGCGGAATCTGCAGTTTGGATAAACAAGTTACTAGAAAATAAAAATAGACGATGAGTGTGAGACGATCTCCACCGAAAGTTGCAGTTGACTCTCTAGAGTGTCTAAGTCAATGCTCGAGAACCACAACCGAGTACACTGTGGGGACCGGCTCGCAACCAGATCTATCAAAACTAAGTGATGAGCTAAATGCGTCAAAAGTCACTTATCGTAAGCGTAGACAACCTGAGTGTGAATGTACTACTGAAATTAAGCTACTGAGAAATGATTTGTCGCGAATTACCTTGCTGTTAGAAAATAGCGCTAGCCAGAACGCACAGATGATGGATAAAATGAACGAGAGTATCATCGCGGTCAAAAGTGAGATGGCCTATCTGAGAACTCTGCATGAACAAACAACGACTTTAATTACTACAAATGTATCAGAGATTAGTGCACAGATGCAAGATATCAAATCCACAACGGCGAAAATTGCCTCGGAACAGGGTAATATAAAAAACCAATTATTTCACATGGAAAAAAAAGTATCAAATAGCGAAGACAAAATAAAGATACTTGAAACCGATTATAAAGAATTTAAACTAAGCTCACAATCTACTGAAATAAACCAGTTGTATGTAAATGAAAAATTAATTTGCGAAATTCAGGATCGTAAACGAAGAGAGAACAATATTATTATAGTTGGCATACCAGAACAGAGCTCCACAAGTACTCAGGAAAGAATACTGAAAGACGAATCTGACGTTTTAAATATCACTACAAAAGTAGGCGAGAACATACCAAAGCCGAACAAAATTTATCGCATTGGCAAGTACAACGCCAGCAAAATGAGAAGAATCAAAGTCTGTTATGATACGCCAGAACCAGCAATGCTACTTCTTCGCAATAAAGAAAAATTACCTGGAAGTATTAAAGTTTTTTCGGATCAAACACCAGCTCAACAAAAATATTTTATGACTGTCAAAGATGAATTAACACGCCGAACGGAATCTGGAGAAATAGATTTAACTATCAAATACATTAATGGTGTACCATGCATTATAAAGCAAGCGTCAAAAAACTCCAACCACAAATAAATGTTACTCCGACTAAAACAATAACCTATCAAATAGTAAATGATTATCAACAACTACAAACTGAAAAATCACGCCTATCACTACTATATTTAAACATAAGAAGTATACGGAAGAGAGGAAAACTGGACGAACTGAAATGTATTATAAAATCTATATCTACAACTGTACACATTATTTTGATAACTGAAACTTGGATACAAAATGAAAATCAAATCTTACAACTACAGATAGATAACTATACACATTATTACAATTATAGAACAGACAGAAGGGGCGGAGGAGTGTCAGCATACGTACACAACGATTTGAAGCATAACCTCAGCGAATCAACATATCAGGATGGAAACAATTACCTGTGGGTGCAAATTGATAAACTCGGACTAGATATTGGCGTTGTCTACAACCCTGGTAACACAAATCTCGAAAGATTTTGGGATGTATATGACACACAGTTACACAAACGGAACAGAGCAATAGTGTTTGGAGATTTCAACATTGACCTTCTAACAAAAGATAAAACACTGAAAATATATAAACAATTATTAAATGAATCAGGACACAGAATATTAAACAAAATCAATAAAACTTATTGCACAAGAGACTCTGATACAAAGAAATCCATCCTAGATCATGTCAGTACAAATTTAAAAGATGAACATTTCAACTTGACTATAATCAATTCATCCATGTCCGATCATAAGCAAATTTACCTACAAATAAAAAAACTGAAACCTCCTCCTAAAAAACACCTAAAATATGAAAAAATTGATTACAAAAAACTATACACTTCAATGGCATCATGTGGAATAGAAAAAATGTCAAACAACTACAGTGACCTAGAATCAGAGATAAGGCAATGCGTTGAAAGCAATAAAGTGTTGAAAACAAGGATATTGAATCCACCCCGAGAAGATTGGGTTAACAATGACATAATTACAGGAATAAGCCAGAGAAACCATCTATGGGTTCAACACAAGAATGATCAAGAGAACGAGTTGTTAAAGAGTAATTATAAAACCATTGAAAAAACCATTGCTAAATTAATACAAAATACGAAAAATTCTTATTACTACAAACTATTTACAAATTGTGCCAACAACTCTAAAAAAACATGGGCACTTATAAATGACTTAGCCAAAAATAAAATAAAACAAAGTTGTGCTCCTTCAAAGCTTGTAGTCGATGGTAATTTGGTTACAAATACAGACGAAATTTGCGAGGTTTTTAATAACTACTTTTCCACTATAGGATCCATACTGGCAGACAGAATACCGAAAAAATATCATAACACTACCTCAACCTTACGTGTTTTAGATTCCCAAGAAAATAATAAACAAGAACTTCTAACTTTGTGTCCATGTAGTCCTGATGAAATTACTAAAATTATAAATAATCTCGACCGACATTCCAGTAGTGGTATAGATAAAATAAGCACAAAAGTTATAAAAACTGTTCAAAATTTAATCTCAAATAGCTTAGCAAATTGTTTTAATAAACTCATGTCTGACGGGGAGTTTCCAGACACTCTAAAGACTGCAAAGGTGACACCGATCTATAAATCTGGACCTAAAACCGACCCCGGAAACTATCGCCCGATCTCGGTGTTACCGATAATGTCGAAAATTTTGGAGAAAATAATACACAGTCGCCTATTAAACTACTTGGACTCTTTTAATGCTATATCGGAACGTCAATATGGCTTTAGATCTAAAAATAATACCACGGCTGCCACTATTGATCTGATGACAAAAATCAGAGAAAACATAGATAAGAAAAATATTGTTTTGGGTGTGTTTATCGATCTAAAAAAAGCTTTTGATACCGTAAGTCATAGACTGCTATTGGAAAAATTAGAAAACGTTGGAATCAAAGGCAATGCCCTTAAAATTTTAAAATCCTACCTAACAAATAGATCCCAAATAGTCAAAATAGATAATATCGAAAGTAATCCTTTACCTATCACATACGGAGTCCCACAAGGATCCATATTGGGACCATTACTGTTTTTGATGTATATCAATAATATAACAGACTTAGGACTACATGGTCATTTAACTTTATATGCAGATGACACATGCTTGTTCTATTTCGGAAAAAATGTTCACGACCTTATTTCACAAGCCCAAGAAGACCTAAAAATTCTGTTTGAATGGTTCCAATATAATTTGCTTACCGTAAACATTACAAAGACCTGTTATATTATCTTCAAAGCTAAAAATAAAAATATACCATTGCATAACCCGTTAACTATAGACAACATCCCATTAGAACAAAAAACCTACGAAAAATACCTTGGCCTTAGGATTGAAAATTGTTTAACATGGAGCAAGCAGATTGATCATATCAAAGATAAAATTTCTTCACTTATTGGATCACTCAGTAATGTAAGTAAATGTATACCCAAAAAACTGCGCTTAAACATTTACAATTCTCTTGTCAAATCACATTTATTATATCTCATAGAAATCTGGGGCAGCGCTAGTAAAACAAAGCTACAAGAACTACAAAGAAAGCAGAATAGGATCATAAAGACACTCTTTCGCTATCCATACCTAACACCAACAAAAACAATTTTTAAAGAAACAAAATTGATGAATATAAAACAACTTTATATGTATAATACTTGTATCTTGATTAGAAAAATAATGGATGAAACGATTCACACAAACATAACATTTAGCAAAAAATCCCAAATATGTAAACGCAGTCTTCGTCGACCCAGCTTACTTGTACTACCAAAGACACGCACAAATTATGCCAAAAGAGATGTTACCTATGATGGAGCACAATTTTATAATAATTTACCATCCCACATAAAAAATATAAACTCTTTCAGTGGTTTCAAATCAAAATTATCATATTATATAACTGAAACCACTCACTGAAAGTTATTAGCATAAGTTGAAAATACTATATGATAAAATGAGATGTATAAAAAAAAATGAAAAATGTAACCCATTTAGCAGGAAACTAGTTGTAAGACAAATGTCCTGTATCAGTGACCGTTACCTAATTTAAGTATTTTATGTTATCTTATGTTCTCATGTAAGTGGCTCTTTTTTTTGTCTTTTTGAGAATAAATTGCTTAAACCTAAATCTAAAATAATTGAGTGTTTCTTTTTGGTAATATTCACATGCTATTTAGTTCATTGAAGTGGAGGCAAATTACTTAAGAGGAGGATGTAAAGTGTAATTTACAGACACGAGCAATTAAATGTGTACGCTTAATTTAACAGGGTTTTTCTTTTACTTTTATGTTATTAACATAGTAAAAGAAAAACCTTTAAGTAAGGTAGGACCATTTTGCGTTTTGTCTTTTTTTAAGTGTAAGTGTGGCTGTTCTTTCTTACGGCCAAAGGGGCGGGATGGAACTGAGTAGGCATCACCCCGGTAAATGCCAATGCCAACTTTAGCGGGTTGTTTCTCCAACTGTGGCAACTCGCGTGAAGATTGTAGATTATTGTCCAAGCGGTTACATTTATCCAAAAGTTCTCTACATTTTAAATTAAAAGAAAGAAAATAAGTTTATTTGACACGCCTTAGGCACACAATTACAATAAAAAATTACGAGACAATAGAAAAGGAAGAACACAAAAGTAGGTACCGTGTGCCTCACGGCTGTGCCAAATAGGCTCAGTTCAGCAAAAAGCCAGGCCACAGGGTGCCTGACGCTGGTTTTCAACTGAGCCTTGCGAGACGTCACAGATGTAAATCAGCTTTATAGTGTGTGAGTTAAAAATAAAATTAAATAAGAAATATGTGTAACAGAGTAAAATAAAATAAAAGTTAAAGTATAAAGAAGTAGGATATAAATATAGTTATATATAGGTGTAATAAAAGTGTAGAAAATTTATATTGTTTAAAACATACTTCCATAATAATTTTATCTAATTATTAATTATCAACACCAAAAATAACCTAAAACAGATTAACCCAAAGCAATCAATCAAAAATTATAACCCTCAAAACCTACAGTATCGTTGTAAAATTAATTTTAATAATTATAAATCATTAATTCCTCCGCCATTTTCCCGCGAACGCCGAACTTTGGCTTGTTCGCGAAGTTATGTCTGAAGTTCAGATGGGAGGCCAAGAGGTTTTTTAATTTATGGTTTTAATATTAGGCTTGTAATTAGGTTGGTCGTTTGAAGGACTAATGGGGTGAGCAGAGTGTGGAGTTTTTGATAGTTTTATCAGTACCCAATTTATAGAACCATCAGTTGAACAAAGTGTTTTGAGATTTTTGGGTATAAAACACTTAAAATTTGTTTCAAAAATAAAGCAGTTACAATGCAGAGTTTTGCCCGAGTAATAATTCTGAAAATTCAAGTTATCTAAGATAGTGAGTTTTTACTGTTGGGATAAAAAATATCCTAAGTAATTATTTATCATAGTCATGGTGTATTCATGTGACAATTTTAACAGAGGTATAATTGAGGTGTACTTTGCGATTTACTTGAATAACATTTTAATTTCTACCCGAATACGGCAAAGCCAAAAGGAGGGTTATGATTTTGACCGGTATGTATGTATGTATGTATGACAAATGAGGACAAGCCGTGGTCGTATGCCACCTAGCCAAAAAAGATTGTGGCATACGACCACGGCTTGTTCTTGTTTTATACTTTTCAGTGCGCGACTTTTTCGTAGTCAGGTTTTAGTTATTTTTTAACTTATTTTTTATAGAATTAGTTACAATCACTTTTTTTTCGGGACAAGCATCGAAAACAGACAACAATTCAAAAAGACCCTGTGTGTTTCCAGAACAGAAAAATAAAGGAGGTAAGTAGAGCATTAAGGCTAGTAAATGTTAAAACGTGACCCGTGTCTAAAGACCTTAACTAATTGAAGATGGCGCCTAAAAACAGTACCTTATTCAAGAAAATAAGATGTCTTTCGGGAAAATGTCTATAAGATGAACATTTAATGAAGGTTTCTATGTCCGAACTCGTTTTGAATACTAATTTTGCCATTTTTCTTAGTTCGCATTTTCCTCGATGAAAATTTTTACCTGAAATTATGAAAATTGCTTCTGTAATGAAGAAGTATTCGTTTATAAATCACTGTTTAATAAACAAGTTAATAACCTATAAATTTTTTATTTTTGTAAAATCATCCAATGAGTCCAGCCCCTCCTGCCTGTCAGACTGTACTGACTAAAATCCACGGTGTCCTTCAATAGCCCTTTACGTTTCGGGGTCACGGTATTCGTTAGTCCCGCGACCTACCTATAGGAATAAGGTATTTTAAATTAGGTGTAATAATTGTATAGCATTTCATATTATGTTTCATCGAAAGTGCCTTTTTAAGGTTCCATACCAAAATCAAAAATCAAAAGTCATTTATTTAAATTAGGCTGATTTATCAGCACTTTTTGAAGGTCTATTTATACATAAGACAGTCCCCCAAAGCGCCCCCCCATTCGACACTTCCTAGTGTTATGGCTGGGAAGAAGAAGTGGCGGAACAAACTCCCCAGCAACACATCTGTCTGTACGGTTAGAGGAACCAAGATTTTTTACAATTTAATAGAACATTCACATACCTAAAGGCTAAACGGGACTCTATTGCTAAGAATCTGCTGTCGGTCCGTCTGTGTGTTTGTCATCGGGCTGTAGGTATCTCACGCACCGTGATAGTAAGAGCGATGAAATTTTCACAGATTATTATCTGTTGCCGCTTTAACAACAAATTAATACTACAAATGGAAAAAAAAACATTTTAGGGGGGGAGGGGGACTCACATTCAATACATCAAAAATAATTTATTGGCGTTTTCTTACATAATGGTACGGACCCGTTTTTGTTCTGTTTTTAGATTCCCAGATGTGTTTTCCACACTCATAATTAAAATCAACAATTCAACTTACAGTTACAGGAATAATAATAAAATTAAATTAAAATTATTTTTTTTCGCTGCATTTTCTCAATAAAATTCATCTCTCAAGACGTTTCAATCTCGCTAAGCTGAACATTTAGCCGCTGCATCGCTGCGGAGCTTCTATAGGATTAATCTATCAAGCGCTTGCAGCGGGTGGTGGATAAAACCTTTTGTTTTAATTACTATGGACGGGAATTATGGACGGTATAAATTCTTGCCTTATTTAGAGATAATTTTGGGTACTTGTGTAAAGATCCACAAGCATTGTAGGTCGTGAGTTTCATTATAAGCACAAGCAATTTACCACAACAAAAAAGGGGACCCTGTCTGTCACCAACGAATCTGAATTCTATTTCCAGAAAATATATAAGTACTAGCTTATGCCCCGGCGTTGCCCACGTACGTGCTTACTCGGCGAGCTCCTTCACAAAGATCTCTTCGACTATGAATCACATAATTCGACAGGCCTGTTGGTCTAGTGGTTAGTGACCCTGACTGCTATGCCGGAGGTCGTGGGTACGATTCCCACCCAGGACAAATGTTTGTGGGATGAGCACGATCATTTGTTCTGTGTCTGGGTGTAATTTATCTATAATATATATGTATTTAGAAATACATAAGTATGTTTATCAGTTGTCTAGTACCCATAACACAAGCTCTGCTTAGCTTGGGATTTGATGGCGTGATTGTTCTTGACATTCCTATTGACTCTTTCCCTGTTATTGATTTATTATATTCTTTGATGTATTATTTGAATAGAATTAATTAATATTTGTACACCATTAAATGGTAGGCATAGTGATCGACTGCATGGAATGTAACATCTATTATATACCTATGTTCACAAATAAATATATTGAATTGAATTGAATTGAATTGAATAGTTGTGGAATATTTATTTATTTATATGTAGTAAAATACAATATCACGAACACAACCCCAGCGTACTTTCAACTTACTAATCTATTTTATATTGCAGTTTAAGATTAGTCCATGAAATAGCTCAAGTAACCGAGCTGGTTCAGTACAGCATCCGAGCTATATTACCTCATAGCCTGGTCTTGCATAGCTTGAGCAAACTTGTTGAAACTATGTTAAGGAACGCTTCAACTTAAAGACATCAATCCACAGCTTCCCACGGCAAGGCTAATGCGACAATTTTTTTTTAAGATTGGTTCGCGTAGCTGGTAGCAATGATTTGGTCCACGGTGAAGAACGCGTGCCTAGGGATCGTCCACTACTACGTATGGCTGCGTGGCTATCAAACGAATTAATCATCATCATCATTATCATCTCAGCCATAGGACGTCCACTGCTGAACATAGGCCTCCCCTTTAGATCTCCACATGTACCGGTTGGAAGCGACCTGCATCCAGCGTCTTCCGGTGACCTTTATAAGGTCGTCTGTCCACCTTGTTGGTGGACGTCCTACGCTGCGCTTGCTAGTCCGTGGTCTCCACTCTAGTACTTTTCGACCCCATCGGTCATCTGCTCTGCGAGCAATATGGCCTGCCCATTGCCACTTCAGCTTGCTAATCCGGTGGGCTATGTCGGTGACTTTAGTTCGTCTACGGATCTCCTCATTTCGGATTCGATCACGTAGAGAAACACCGAGCATAGCTCTCTCCATAGCTCGTTGAGCGACTTTGAGCTTTGAGATGAGGCCGATAGTGAAAGAAAACGAATTAATCATGCGGAGTAATTTGATGTTCGTCCCGTCGTTTAGAAATCAATGCTTTTTATTTATTGATTCTGAGGCGGTATGCAGTTTGCGGGTCAGCTAGTAATCATCTGCCTAGCCTTTTCCCAACTATATTGGGGTCGGCTTCCAGTCAAACCGGATGCAGCGGGATATCAGTATTTTACAATCAATTTTACAGTCAGCTAGTAATAACTAATAATTATTAATCGCGCAGCGTCGCAGTGCACAGCCTATGTAGCAATAGCCTTGAGTTAAGCTGAGTTTACATATTGTAATACCGTACTTAGGAAGGATTGTACCCACATAGTGTTAGTAATAGGGATAGTTTGTGAACTTGGTATCTTCCCAAGTAAATGGAACTTTGAGTGCTATCGAAATTATTCAGCGATTAGAACTCCACTGTTGGTGATAGGTTTCTCAAAGATGGATTACATCGTTGGGCTCCTTGAGTTATGAGTCAAGTTACATGATAACTGACAAATGCTTGCACTGACTGGACAGGTCAACTCAAATCTGTGTAGTTCTTTCCTTATAAGACCACTGCAGATACATGATCTGGACTTTAAAAGAGACAGTGCCTTCTGAGTTTGTTTCGGTTTTTTCTTCTCAGCGTAGTTATGTACGAAACACCGGTCTCATCTAGCTTCAAAAATACTGTTTGACGTGTAAAACTGTTTTTTAACAACCAACTTGCGAAATAAATATCATATATCAGTATTAGGGCTTTTGTTTTTTCAATGCCATTATTCTCATCTTCAACCCCAGAAGCAAATATAAGACCTAAGATGGAGCTAGCTCACCCAGAAGAAACTGGTACTCCGGCGGGTGTGGTGAGGCACCGCCAGTAGGTAGCTCAACCGTCACAGGTTACAAATAGCCTGTGGTGCAGTTTCCCGGGGACCGCGAGGAAGTGATTCCCACCCACCCCAAAATAATAATAAATAATAAAAATAAATATTCCACAACTATCACACAACGCTATCTAGACCCAAGCTAGAGCTTGTGTTATGGGTACTAGACAACTGATAAACATACTTATAAATGTCTAAATACATACATATTATAGATAAATTACACCCAGCCAGAGAACAAATGATCGTGCTCATCACACACACATTTGTCCTGGGTGGGAATCGAACCCACGACCTCCGGCATACCAGTCAGGGTCACTAACCACTAGACCAACATGCCTGTCAAAACCACGACCTTGTCAAACTATCCGGCCACTGACTCCCTATAACGACTGTTAAAGATACAAATGACAGCCTTATTCCAGTGCTTCCCAACGCAGGAAGAAACCCGGAAAATAAATGGCCACACATACGCAGACTGACTCGACAAAAGATCGACCCGTGCCATGCAGTTTAACTCCTTTAATAACAAGATCTACCTTGAAACATCTTCAAAGATAAGATACAAAGAAAATAACGTAATTAGCTAAACAATAAAACCTAGATTCGGATCTTCAAACGTCCTTTGTCAGTCAAATTGTACATCAACGCATACCACTTAGTATTCCGTCTTTACGCATCCAACAAAATTAGCCGGAATTCGTTTAAGGAGGTCCTCTGAAGCGTGAATTCCCCGGATCTCTCCGGATCTACACGGATCTCCTGATTTCTCCGGGACGTTTAGACGCGAAAATGAAAGGAGCTGGATGATTGACAGTGTAGTATTTAAAGGCGATAAAGTTGATGTGGATATTCTTGAGCTGGAAAAGGCTGTACCATTTTTGGTTTGAAGTTTAGAAGTTGACAAATTGGTTTAAGTAATTGATTACCCACCGGAGTTCATCCGAAAAAATAAATCGTTAGATCCATTCCACTGCCACTGCATTCCATTACGTCAAAATGCATATTTTCGACGCTACTTTTGACGCAGTTGGGTAAATCTTTTGACACTAAGTTTATTATCTCGCTCACTCTTATTAGAAAAATCTTTTTATAGAAAGAAAAATAGGTTTACATTATGTTTCATCATTCCATGACGTTTGAACATTTTTTTAGAGTGTGAATATTTTTTCAAAGATCTAAATATTGTGAGGGCACATCAGACGATTTAAATCGTTGAGTTTGTGGGTCCTATAAAATGTACTATATTGTATGCTAAAATTACATTCCTTTCCTCATAACCTGTGTACTCCGGATGTGTCACGAATAATAACGGATATTACATTCATTCGGGTGTTCCCGTTGTTTGCACAGAGTGTATAACAATTCAAAATTGTTTGAAATGAACTTCGCGGGGTAAACAATCAAGTTGTTTATTATGTTTGTTTTATCATTTTTTGTTGGATTTAAACAGTCATGATATCAAGGAAAAATATGTAAGTAACTGATACTATTTATATCTAAGTATACTTTTTTTTTATCGTGGTAAAATCATCAAATGAGTCTTCCCACCCAGGGCAGAGCGGGAGGGACTGTCAGACTCGTACTAACTAAAATCCACGGTGTCCTTCAATAGCCCTTTACGTACCGGGGTCACGGTAATTCGTGAGTCCCGCGACCCCGTCAGGCTTTGGCCCTCTACAGGGGGCCCCGTCACTATGCTGACACTCCTTGAGGCGCGCGTGGAACACAAAGCGCCGTCGACCCGGGCATGGTCCATGGTCGGACAGCGAGTCGCCCATTACTCGCCGCACGCATGCCCGCGCATCTAAGTATACTAATATAAACAAGAAGGAATATTAGTAAGTGTGTAATGAAAAAACTCAAAAACTACGGGACCGATTTCAATTTTTTTTCATAATTATGCTTAAGTATGCTTCATTGTCACTAAGTAACTTAGATCATAAGATGGAGCCTGCCGGGGTTGTGGAACTGTCCAAATGGGTTTCTAGGACCGCGGTGTTTTCACCCAGGCCGGGAGAACACATTTTATGATTTATTTTATCACCTTAAAAGGTTTTAGGGGGAGGGGTAGCGGTTGGGGCCACTGGCTATTGCTAATCACTACATAGTATAAAACAAAGTCGCTTCCCACTGTCTGTATGTCTATCCCTATGTATACTTAGATCTTTAAAACTACGCAACGGATTTTGATGCGGTTCTTTTTAATAGATAGCGTGA
Source organism: Agrotis puta (assembly GCA_943136025.2). Classification (NCBI taxonomy): domain Eukaryota; kingdom Metazoa; phylum Arthropoda; class Insecta; order Lepidoptera; family Noctuidae; genus Agrotis; species Agrotis puta. Next base: position 721,795 of record OW964187.2, read on the forward strand.
TTCAAAAGGAAGGTTTATATATACAATTGTATAGAACGTGCATAATATAGTAGAGGTTGCACCCATGAGTCCGGGGCGGGTCGCTAGTTTATATATTATTATATAATTTATAGTTAAAAGACGAAGCAGAATTCGTGTTTAAGCAGCTATTGCATGACAGCTTAAAGATTATCTGGAAGCTAACCTTTCTGACTTTTATTATGGTCTAAGGCTGACTTTAATACCCCATTGCGTGTTTGAAGTTAAAAAATAGTTCCATTTCTAGACAGTTAGCTAAGCCTAGTTGCCATAAAATTGTCGAATTGGATACTTATAGAAACAGAGGTAGACAGGCATAAAAATATATTGTCTGCAGCGATTAATCAATCTAGCTATGGGTTTTTTTTGGGTCAAAAATTATCAAAATATGAGTCTCCTCTTTGGGTGGTGTAAAAGGGACTCTTATAACTTGGCGCTAGTGTTACTGATTAGGTCGCGGGACTCACGAATTACCGTGACCCCGGTACGTAAAGGGTTATTGAAGGATACCGTGGATTTTAGTTAGTACGAGTCTGACAATCCCTCCCGCTCTGCCCTGGGTGGGAGGACTCATGTGATGATTTTACAACGTAAAAAAAAAATTGTTACTGATTAGAATTCCACCCTATTCCTTCAACAGCCCCTTGCGTTCCAGGATTACGGATACCTTTACAAACGGTCTAGTGACCCCGTCTAGCAATGGCTATGATTTGCTTCTTGGTATAACGACGTTATGGTGGCTCATATTCGTAACTTACTAAAAAATAAAATCCGAGGAACTACTGCTGTCTTACTTCCAAAATTATGTTCCCACTGCTGGGAGACAGCCGACAGGCCGCCTAGTCAGTAACGAAATTAAAATTTTGTTAATTTTTTAAAAACCGCTTTTGCAATTTCGATAAAATTTTCATGGGACCATTTGGGAAGTAAACCCTTTCCAACAAAAAAAGATCTTTTTAAATCGGTTGGCAAGCGACGAAGTTATGCGCGAACAAACTTAGGAAAAACACAATCATCCGAAATGAGAACCTCCTCCTTTTTAGAAGTCGGTTAAAAATAAAATAAAATGCAAAAAGTAATATATTTATAGGTACGCAACAACGCCTGCGTCGCGTCTTCGCAAGGTTCGAGCCCCGCTCGCAACTGAATTTATCGTTCCAGAAAAATATCTTATAATAAAAACAAAATACAAATTATGAAAACAAAGTAAAAACGAAAAACAGTAAAAAAAAAGAAAATATTAAAAGGGAAGTGCCGTAAAAAGTACGGTGTGTCTCAGGATTGCACAAAATGGGTATCCAACTCAACTTTATTAATACCATAACATGTCTAATACAAAAATAAAACATGCCTTATTTTGATGCTTTTACACCATTTTGGCTTTACAGCCCTATAATACAATAAACCTACGTATCCATCTCTTGAAATTCAATTGATATTCTAACCTCCTCTATACATAATTACATTCATTTCATGACATCACATACATTTCGTTTGTAGGTACAGTAAACTGATACGTTTACATAAACAGTGCGAATAAATACCGAATGTTGAGTGTTTGTTGTGAAAAGTGGTGTTTGTGGGCGAAGGATCACTATCTTGAACAAATTAGGAGGGAGAATAGTTTTGATAATATATTGTGAAGTATTTCTGTCAGTAGGTACAGCCTAATTATGTAATGCCTATTGCTAATTCCATCATCTGCCTAGCCTTTTCCCAACTATATTGGGGTCAGCCTCCAATCAAACCAGATGCAGCTGGATATCAGTATTTTACATAGAGCGACTGCCTGTCGGACCTCTACAACCCAGTAACTGGATAATACGATACCCCATGGTAAGACTGTTGTCAGACTTTAGAGCTTCTGACTAACAGTAACGACTGTCAAAGATCTACAAATGACAGCCGGGACCAACGGCTTTACGTGCTTTCCGAGGTACGGAGGAAACTCGTTTTGATAGATGGTCGCTCATCCATAGACCAACCTCGGCAAGCGCGGCTTAACCTGGAAGATCGGCCTGTGCGGCTGTATTCATTAGCCATGAGTTCCTCCGAGAGCTGCCTATTGCTAATAACTAAGCCAATATATAATTAATCGCTCAAGCTGCTAATCAGAAATTCCTCTCAAGAGTGTAGCAACTAAGAAAATGATAATTACAACTTTCACTGTACTTTGACTTATATCTACATCTCTTGGGGTGCTAAGACAGGAAACCTCCACGTGCGCCCGTGGACTGGAGTTCCCCCTCGGATACGTCCGGGGGGAAGACCAGTTTTTCGGGCCGGTGCACCCTGGTATGCGGGCAAAAACTCTTCCATAAGCACTGTGTGCCTAAGGGGTCTCTTTGCCCGTATGCGAATAGCCTGTCGGGTGGACGCTCCAACGCGTGTCCCTCTGAATAGCAGAGGGCACAGCGGCGGAGCGGGCTTGCGGATGGTGAGTAATGAGTAAGCTCGCCGTCCGACCAAGGACCAAGCCCGGGTCGGTGGCGCGTCGTATTTCACGCGTCACCGGCGGGGCCCCTTACGGGGCCAAATGCCTGCTGGGGTCGCGGATTTTTTCATAATCCAGTATACCGCGGCCTCGGAACGTAAAGGGCATCCGAAGAAACACGGGTGGATTTTAGTCAGCAGAGTCATCATCATCAGTAGAGTCTGACAGTCTTTTCCGCCCCACCCAGGGCGGGAGGACTCATTTGATGATTTTGCCATCCTAAAAAAAAAACTACATCTCTTTGTAATCATATCATCCATATAACTGATTCAAAAGCATTTATTCGACACTCAACGTTCAACAGTGGACATGAAGTGGCAGATATGAAGATATATCTAATTGGGTCAACCAACCGCTTCACATTGATAGATTTACTGCAGCGGGGCACAAAGCCGACTCGGTTTCGGCTTTCGGCTAAACACCAGCTACGATTAACAACACTAATAGGAGTATCGATCTTGGTTTCGGCGAAATTTAATTACATAGATGAATAGGTTTAATTTTCTGGTTAGAATATGAGAGAATGTAAATGAGTTGTCTAGATAAATTAAGTACGATCGTTATATGGCTATTGCGCAGTAACTTTAAGTTGTTATTCAGAGTCTAATAGGGCTTTAATTAGGAATTTCTCAATTACAACATAGTGTTCGGTTCAGCGCTAAGATGATAGTAAAAATCCCTGTTAAATGCGACGGTGTATCCTGGGGATTAGGTACTATAATTGGCTATTTGATTGAAAATATTCTAATTAGTCCGTCACTTAGATTATCAAAAAATATTCGACCCGTCGTTTTTCTTTTGTTTCGTAAAACAAAATTACGATACAACGCTTTCAAAATTGAAAAACGTCACAATTTAGTAAAATTTTTATTAAATTCTGACGTCACGAGCCCCCACTCTCGAGTTTTGATGCGTTGTATATTGGTGAATATTTATTGATTTTACAAAATAAATAAATAAATAAATAAATATTCCACAACTATCACAACAACGCCATCTAGTCCCAAGCTAAGCAGAGCTTGTGTTATGGGTACTAGACAACTGATAAACATACTTATATATTTCTAAATACATACATATTATAGATACATTACACCCAGACACAGAACAAATGATCGTGCTCATCACACAAATATTTGTCCTGGGTGGGAATCGAACCCACGACCTCCGGCATAGCAGTCAGGGTTACTAACAACTAGACCAAAAGGCCTGTCAAAAAAAAAAAAAAAAGAAAAAATACGTGTCCGTTATTTTTTAAAACTTTAAATAACGGACTAATTATATTTGTAATTTATAGCTACTGTCAAATAGACAATTGGAGGGTCAACTCATTGATGAACACAGGTGTGATATTATGTTATACTTACTAGCTTAGGCTTCCGGCATTGCCCATGCGAAGTTTGATAATTATCCGACGGGAACACAATTCTGGGACGACACGGTTGGCGCAGTGGTTGAGCGATCGACTATTGCGCAGCGTGTCGCGGGTTCAATCCCCGTACGGAACAAACATTTGTATGATGTGACTGAAAGTAGTTACTCCGGGTGTGGGTGTTTGTGTATGTGAGTTTCTATGTTTGTAAACGCACCAAAGACACAGGAGACATTTCTAGTGTAGGACAAAGCCTTTAAATAAATGGAAACGGCCAATCCGAACCGAGCACCTGTTTTCGATGTATTGTAAGTGCCCTCATGGGCCTATGTGAAATTAAATATTTTAATTTTTTGTGTCTATGACTTATCTCTCCTGCCAGGGTTGCGGGAATTAGAAATTACCGTGACCCCGGCACGTAAAGGGCTATTGAAGGACACCGTGTATTTCAGCCAGTCAAGTCAGACAGTCTCTCCCGCCCTGCCCTGGGTGGGAGGACTCATTTAATGATTTTACCACGATAAAAAAAAGACTTATCTCTGTACCTTTCTTTCATATCTGTTCTGTACTTTTTGTGTGAAAAAGTAACAAACATCCATCTTACTCAGTTTATAAACTTCTCTAATATCAGTAAGATAATTAAATAAGTTAGAATCTCGCCACGCTTTCCAAACCACAGTCACCTTTGTATTTATGGCAACTACAAAAGCTTAAAACAACTGAGCTCAGCGTATTCAGGAGAATCGGTTCTGCTTTTAGTGTTATTTTGACTATCTTTATATTAAAACATGATAGATTTTCTTGGGACAAAACATTAAGAAGATTTTTGAAGTAAAAACTTCTTTATCGGCGTTGTGCATTTTTTTGGAATGGGTAAAAAATGTTAAACTCGCGTCAAGACACGTGACCTGATCGAAAGTTCGTAAGACGGCTCAGGGCGCTTGCGCGAATGTTCGTGTGTGTTTATTACTATTCAATTTTTCACTTCTACCGGCACTCCCAGAGTGCAAGCCGTCGTTTTTTTTTTTTTTCTTCAACAAAATGTTTCTGATGATTTATCCGTATAGATACATGAGGTTCTACTTGACCCAAAAAACGAATGCACATTTAATTGCAGGCAGGCATTTTTTTCCCCTCCTTTAAACCTACGGTTAGTAATCTAATCTAGTAAACAAGACCCGTAATTTCCCATGTAAACAGCAGCCCTAATATCGCAAGATAATTGCGATTGATCAATCAAATTGGGTCGCTCGCCGTCCGTCCGACGGTCTGATAGCACCAACTTCTACATTATTTATACAGCAAAACATTGGAGTTTTGCTTTTGGGAGTTGCGTGATCTGTGAATAGAATATAGGAAACTAAATAATTCAGTTTTCGGCCTCGACTCAAACGCAATTGTATTTCGGGAAAATTCGGTTTCAGCTTTTGTGTAATGTTATTTATTTTGACGTCGTTCTCGGACATAATCTGGTTTCAGTGATTGTATGTTGGGCTTTGGTGATTAGCTAACATAACAAAATGCAGTTACTTTTCAAAAAGCGGTTTTATAACTTTGCATTGGAATCCTTATACCTTTGTCAAACAGACAGGCGAGTCCGAAGCGATACCGAACCGATACGAGACGTCAGTCCGATAGTTCTGTCACGCTATCGGATCGCTTTCGCTTTTCTATGTGACTGAATTCAAACAACTCCATGCATTACAAATAAGAACGTCACGCTTCGCATTCGCCACGCCTGTCTGTTTGACAATGGCTTTAGTCCGGTATTAAAACGTTTAGTTTTTCAATCGATTGTTGTTGAAATTAAACGATGAAAACTTTTGATTCTTATCGTAAGATTTTGCTTAACAATAATGTTTACAAGCCAACCAGATATTTATTGAAACTCAAAATAAATCACATTAAAACATGCCTAAATAATTATGTAAATGAAATCAGTGTTGTTTCCGCAAACAATGTGCCCTTAATATCGTTAATAATTACATTGTGTTCACTCTAATTAGGTCAAGAAGCTTTTCGTCAAACAGGTTCTTTGTTCGAATAAGAAAGTCGCGGTTTCGGCCTTCGGTAAACTCAAGGCAGTGTTATTTTTAGACCAGGATCTGATATTGGGAGTTAAAAATATTTTTTTCGCATGAAAAGAATCAGCGCATTGTCAGGGGTTGAAAAACAAGGGTTCGATAAAATAAGGTGTTGGTGCGCCCTTACGTCATCTTTCTTGGGACACCATTCATTATCTTATCAGATAATAAATTGTCTTGAATTTAAGACAATCAATGATCGTATCAGATAATATTAATCGTATCCATAATGTTTTAATAACAAGCTATACAGATTTTCAAATGTCGTGACTGACTTTCAATTTTTTTTTTAATACTTGATACCCAAGTCGGCTAGAGTATGGACAATCTCTACAGATCCCGTTCTCGGAAGATTCAGACGTAATGTTTATTTTACGGTGTGTCTCCAAAGACAATGGTCAACCTTACGCCACTGACACCTGTGCAGACGTTGACATGAATAGTATGTTCGTAAGCGGAGTACGCGTTGCTGAATTTTGTGCTGAACATAATTTGAACTTTAATACCATTGAAATTATACTAAGAATATTCTGACTGGTTGACAAAAAGATTTGCTAGTTGGGTCAATACGTCATGAAATGTTCCAATAGCTTGTTGTTAAACAAATATTTGCTCTTTCAGTTTGCATACAAGAGCACCGTTTCTCTTGGTTATACAATTATATCTGATCAAGTTGATTTGCCGACGAGGTCGTTCTGATTTCTCGTGGCCAGGGCTTAAGCGACGACCTTCATATTTTTTTTTAAAATTTCGGAATTGAATTTTATAATTTTAGTACTCGGCATTCGGTCTTCGTCTTTGGTACCAATTATTGATGTTGACATCTCTATAATGAGGTTGCAATAAAAAATGGTTTGTCACCAAATAAAATATGAATATTCTAAGCATCATGAGGTAAGTATAATCTACATAGATATATAGAAGAATATTCATGAAAAATATTTAAATAACTTTCACTCTAAAATAACTTTTAGCTTCAAAAAAAACCTAATCTAAACTATTACTGTTAAAGTGCAATAGTATATACTCTTTCAAAACATTTTACTTGTAAAAGTTAGCAGTAATAAAAACAAACATCGATCTTTATAGGAAAAAATATTTTATCAAACTATCTAAAACGTTTGTCATTTGAACCCTGAATCTAACAACGTATGATGGATGGTTTATCAATTAAAACTAGATAAAACTGTGAGACTAGGTTATTTTATTTTCTTACTAATCATACTATATTATGAAAGTACCCCGAGGGAAGTCTATTTTTAAAGCTTGTTAAGTTACAGATACTGTATCCATATAAAATAGAAACACAAAAAACTAGTTATTTCCATTTACACAGATTTTCATTTTGTCAGATTTTCGTTTTCGTTTTTCGAGTGACATATTTAGTTTTTATGATGCTACAGTCCCAGTTACAAGACCTAATAACTGTGAAAGTACTGAAGATGCACATTCCAAAGCGTAGATCTCTATGGAGAAGAACGGACACCTTCATGGACACTCTTTTTCCATCAATAAAACTATTACAAAACGTTCAATATATCATTCTAACTTATTAACAAACGCTTCATACTTACAAAGATACATTATTGCCACTAACTTGTGATACAACTTTGACAAATCCCAAGGGAAATAAAGTTGCCCGGAATACCCTGTGGAACACAACAGTATACGTGAGTACTACAAGCTGTCATCCTCCCCAGTGGGGTTCCTTCGAAGACTTCAGAAAGTGTTCTTTGTTAGTTGAGGTACAATCTGCAACATATTGAACAGATATTGAAAAAGCTTTTGGCTTGAATTCTAGAAGAGTTTCTTCGTCAATGAACAATTTGCTAAACCGGTTTTTTTGGTGGGTGAAAACCTTTAAAAGGCACCCAGTCTTCGGGGATCAGACCGCCGGCCGCCCGATACACCCCAACTAGAATAGGGAAAATCCGTCGCTCTAGGCACACCCTGTTAGAACCCGACGATCCCACAACCCTCCTCCGAGAGAGCTGTAGGGAAACCAGTACCATTCGTAGATACAAAAACAAATACCGATAGCGTTTCCGGCCCCGGCGACGAGGACCACCGCGAACTCCCAGTAATACTACTGCCCGACCCTTGCTCGACAAGCCAGCCCGCGAAGCTCGGGCACGCCGCAATCGCGGCGGTAAGACCCCTCTTTGAGGAGTGGCTGGATAGGCGTCACGGCGTCCTTACCTACCGCATGACGCAGGTCCTCACCGGACACGGAAGTTTCGGGAGGTTCCTGTGTCTGATAGGGAGGGAAGAAACGCCTGGGTGTCACCACTGCGAGGATCGTCTGGAGGACACGGTGGAGCATACGGTGCAGGACTGCCCCGCTTGGGCAGAGCACCGCCGTGTCCTCACGACGGCGATAGGCGGAGACCTCTCGCGCCCGGCATTGGTCGAGGCCATGCTGCGGGGCGAGACGGAGTGGGAGGCGGTCGCCTCCTTCTGCGAAGCAGTAATGCTCGTGAAAGAGGAGGCGGGCCGCCTGAGGGAGAGGACAGCGTCCTCCCTCCACCCCAGCCGCAGTGGTAGACGCCCACGGCGTCGGACGTCGCAGGACGATCTCCGGCCACCGTAGGCGCGGGCATGCGGGCAGCGAGTAATGGGCGACTTGCTGTCCGACCATGGACCATGCCCGGGTCGACGGCGCGTTGTGTTCCACGCGCGCCTCAAAGAGTGTCAGCATATTGACGGGGCCTGTAGAGGGCCAAAGCCTGCCGGGGTCGCGGGACCAAGGGATTACCGTGACCCCGGTACGTAAAGGGCTAGTGAAGGACACCGTGGATTTTAGTCAGTACAAGTCTGACAGTCCCTCCCGCCCTGCCCTGGGTGGGAGGACTCATTTGATGATTTTACCACACAAAAAAAAAAAAAAGCCCGCGAAGCTGAGCAAGTAGCTTTAAATTCCCCTAAAAATAATTCGACCCAGCCTGACCCTTGCTGCTCCCCCTCAATGACGCACTAAGCCTAGGCCCGAACCCCACAGGGGTTGCCCTTAGAGACGTTCATTTAATTGAACTTAGTTTGTAAGCCCTGACTGGGGGCCTTAAAGTAATTTTCGGCTACCACATGATTATCCGGTTAAGTAGCATCAACCTTCCAGATTTGTTGAGCTACGAGAGGCCATGTCAAAAAAACAAAAAAAAAGGGGATCAAACCGGGGAGTGTGGGATTTTAATTTCACTAAAGCCACCCCAGTGATCAACATCACCACGAGAAGAGGAATTCTGGGTCCTCTTAAGAGACCAGCTCCAGAGACTGTGCAATACTTGTAATTACTACCCTGGTATTTCAACACACACTAGGCCCGCGTGGTGTATTAGAAAAGAAGAAAGAAAAAAAAGTTGATGGCACACGCTACAAGTGCACACAGTATGACAGAGAAACAAAGAAAAAGAACTTAAAGCTAAACAATTATTACAGCCCGCTCCCACTCATAAAGAGGCCTGTGTCTCAACAGTGGGAACATTATAGGTTGATTTTTACCAGCTTTATCCAAGAATGGGTCGACGGCGCGTTGAGTTCATCAGCGGAGCGGAGAGAGCGGAATCAGCGGAGTGACGGGGCCCCCCTCTAGAGGGCCAAAGCCTGCCGTGGTCGCGGAACTGTACGAATTACCGTGACCCCGGAACGTAAAGGGCTATTGAAGGACACCGTAGATTTTAGTCAGTACGAGTCTGACAGTCCCTCCCGCTCTGCCCTGGGTGGGAGGACTCATAAGATGAATTTACCACGTAAAAAAAAAGCTTTATCCAAGAATACCTTTTGTGTTCCATAAATAAATAAATACTTCAATGAAACACACACACAACATAAAACACGACACATAATCTAAGTTAGCCTACTAATTAGTCCACAACATTGACATCAACCGGGAATTGAATTCCGGACCCCAGTCATAACTTAAATTACGTGTTATGAAGTTCAGAGCTGAATCAATATACACTTGAAGTTAGCTTTAAGTTAGGACTAAGCTAGCTTAAGTTCGCGTCGTGAGTAATTCTGTTATAACTAACAAAGTGTGACTTATTAGGAAAAGTTTTAAGTTTTACGTTACTTGATTGTCAAAAAGTTACGTAGTAAGTAAGTGTTTTAAACAGATTTTAACTTAAATACTACTTTTTGTTTTTCTTTAGGTTTGACATAACATCACATGACGCTTGTTATCTTTGAAGTAAATACGCCAGATTTATTTAAGTTTTATTAACTGAGCCACTACGAAGGAAGGCAGACGTTGCATATTATGTATAATTATTTATTGCTATCATCTCCCTACCTTTTCCCAACTGCAGTCGAATACCAATTTTTTTTTTCATGAAGCGACTGCTTATCTGACTTTAACAACCCAATAATCGGATAATACCATACTTATACAAACGACAGCTGGGGTCAACGGCTTCATGTGCTTTCAAAGTCACGGAATTAATACTATATCGAGAAAAAAGGGCAGCTTGATAATGATTTTGTAGCGAAATCGTTTCATTAATAAGGGCTAAATAAAAATACACATAGGCTGACTCACGTCACTATTTTTTGGAGTGTAAGTATCATCAGATAAGTCCTCTCGCCTTGTGTAGCCAAGGGACTGTCACACCCTTACTGAATAAAATCACCCTTTTTTATTGTACGGCATCTCGCAGGTCATCCTCTAGTAGGTTGTGTGCTGCTCAACCGGTTGAGCAGTACACAACCTACTAGAGGTTGACCTCTTTTTTGTGGATGCCTTAAGATTTTAAGGCCTCCAGCCAGGGCTAAAATCACCCTGATCAATAACTTTTAATATATTCCCATGGCCAAGTCACCGTCACTATAGTCACAGAAGACACATCACACGACACACTAATAGAAACAGAGCACAAATTTTAATAAGACATGCATGAATCGAAAGTGACAAAGAAAATTAGAGTTTTACATTAATACAGCTCTACCTACATCCCAAAATATTATACAGATGCGACATTAATAAGTCATACGGCATTTCCCATCTTCTCACAAAGTCTATAAGCCCCGGTTCACACGATCTAATTGGCAGTCAGCGCTACGCGCGCCCCTAGCGGTGGAAAGTGGCAACTTGACTCAAAGCTTCCCGTTCATTGTTACGGGAATACTAAAACTTGGCGAGTTCTCTGAATAGTACGTTATGACTAGGGATGGCAATAAAATATATGGAAGAAATTGCCGGATAGATTTGAAGGCAATTGTGAAGATGAAAAGTGTGATTTGTTTAATTTATTGACTATATTATAATGAATAATATAGACATAATTAGTTCATCAAAAGTTATTGAAAGATATTCTTTAAATGATGGCATGTACCTTGCATCAAAATCATTCCCGATTAAAAAACAATAGGCAAAGATGAAAAAAGAAAAGTATACGTAACGTTAAAACTCAGGGATACCTTGAAATCCAATAGTAAAAGAGCAAGATATTAGCATACATTATATTTGACATTGATCGAGGTTGAAAAGATCAGTATCCATATCACAATAAATAAACCAACAGAAAAAGAACAGTCCAAATTTAAAAAAAAAAACGACGGATTGCACTCTGGGAGTGCCGGCAGAAGTGAAAACTTGAATAGTAATAAACACACACGAACATTCGCGCAAGCGCCCTGCGCCGTCTTACGAATTTTCGATCAGGTCACGTGTCCTGACGCGTGTTTAACATTGTTTACCCATTCCAAAAAAAATGCACAACGCCGCTAAAGAAGTTTTCACTTCAAAAAAATTCTCATCAGCAACCAGACAACCCTAATTAGCAAACCTGCGAGTGAAACGTCGACAAGGGTAGCTTGACGAGTGACGAGTTCAGATAACATTGTGTGAACACGCCATTATAAGGGCGCTTGCCCCACAGATAGTTTTAAAGGACTTGCTCTTCGTAAGGAGATTGTCACGACCCTTTGAAATGAAAAGGGATGGAGTTTTAGAAATTGGACTAAATTCCATTATTTAGAACGTCAACATCTGAATAACATCAGAGGTGGAACAACTACATAAATACATAACATTTTCATACACTTTGAATTACTTCTTGCTTCAAGAGCTTGATGAAACTGTTGTGTTTGACACGAGATTTCTTATAAGTGATTTTGTTTTTAAAAAGGTTTAGTAATTTAATAAACCATCAAAACCATAGAAAGAACATACATTCAATATTGGCGACTCGGTTGGCGCAGTGGCTGAGCCATTGGACTGCTGCGCTGCGTGTCGCGGGTTCGATTCTCGCACGGAGCGAATATTTGTATGATCTACAAATAGTTGTTTCGGGTCTGGGTGTTGGAAACGCACCCTGATACAGGAGTAATTCCTAGAGTGGGCAGCAATATTGCGCTAGAAAAATCTATCAATAAACCCCCAGAAAATATACAACAAAGTTTCTATTTACTTATTTTTCCGAAGCAACATTAATCTGACCCGAGTCTGACCTCGTTTCTGTTATCAGTGCACTGTGGTCTATAATTAAAAACAATCTCAGTTGCTGCTTCATCAGCCTTCTTTATAATTTTAATATCCCAGGGGAGGGACAGCGGCTTGATCAAAGTGGGATAGAAGCTTTACTTACGTTATTAAGTTATTGCTTTGATTTTCTTGTAAGTAAGCCTCATTGATCAAAGTTTATTGCGCTCAAATATTTTTTCCTCAATCTTTCAGGATGTATTTTGATGTGCACTTTTTTACTTAGACTACTTTTGTAAATTGAATTTTGTAGGTAATCTACCTCAGAAAAGCGCCGAGACAATGAAGCTCGACGTGTCCCGGGGTATGAATTCTTGGATCCTGCAACGAAATTAATCAGAAAAGAATAGTGGAGAAGTAGGAAAAATATGTTTCCACTTCCCCCCATGCAAGCAGGAGACAGAACAAAACAAGGCCAATAGGCATAAAGGGACCCCCCTGGACTCACGATTTACCGTGACCCCGGAACGTAAAGGGCTATTGAAGGACACCGTAGATTTAAGTCAGTACGAGTCTGACAGTCCCTCCCGCTCTGCCCTGGGTGGGAAGACTCATTTGATGATTTTACCACGGTAAAAAAACCTTCAATTGACGTTAGTGTTGTGTTAAGTATGACTAAAGAGTATATGTCCCCATTATACCTCGCGTCCCCGTGTTATACACTGTTCCCCTACTACAGTGATCAATACACGAATCCCAAAGGGACAATGGACCTCCCAAACGTACACAATACGGCAAGCACTCTATTATAAGTGGTGAATAGTCTGTTCATCCCTCAGAAATAACCCTTCCGATACATCGGCTCTCTGCGGGATATATCTGTCCCTCTAATTTCTTACACAAAGCCGTCTTTTAGGCCCGATTCACTGTGAAATCGGGATGATATTTGTACCTGCTTTTTGGTACAAATATCTATTGGAAAACTAATATCTATAAATGGATCATGTTCGGTATTTTTTTTTTGTATTATTTTTCGCGGTAGAGCTCCTGAAATTATATTTATGTTTCTGAGGTCGACTTCTTGTCTAACCAGCAGTGCTATTCTGTAACGTTCACAAACTCACTTCACGCTGGTGAGCGCAATCGAACTCGATATTTTTAAAAATCATCGCAGATTCTGAACGAAACAATAGGAGAAATGCTCCAAAAACACGCGTCAGAAATTCGAACGCTGTCTCGTTGAGAATACGCGGTGATTTAGGTACTTTAAAAATTGAGTTCGATTGCGCTCACTTGGGTGGAGTTTGTGACCGTTGAGCTTATGAACTGAAGCAGCCTAATATCCGAGTTTACGCCAGAAAGTATTTTCAACCAGACGGGTGTTGTCTGGTCGACTTTCTGCCACCCAATCATCGTCGGAATACCGATGCAAGATTTGATAGTTTTTCTTTAAGACTGAATTCACGTTCGCTACAGCCACAAATGTTTACTTTCTTCCGCACCAATTACAAATCGTCGCAATCCATCAATATTTTCATTGTTCCCCAATCCTCTTATTTCCATCACACTGTACTTAAAACTTTTCCAGTAACATTTACCCACCAAAAACATTAAAATAATGTAAAAAAATGCCAAGTCTCTCGATGCAGTCTTTCCATCGTAAAAAGTTTTGAGATCTCATAGAAGCCAAGTCCTATTCAAATTATTTTGTAGTTATAAATCAACATTTAGTAATTGTATCAATAGTTTTCTTTATATTATAATTATAGTGACTTGGCAATGAGCACCAATTAAAAGCTGCTTGCTGCCTGGAATTATGTGCAAATGTTACTGCCGAGACCTGTGATCAGATCACTACCGACTACATGCTCCAATGCAATAATAAAAAATAAGTACCTTACGGGCCATCGCTTTATGAAAGTAAATGAACCGAGAGTAGACACTAACACTAGTGTTTGCGTACACACTTGTGCAATTGTGCATTATAATTTATGTCCTGCGCAGTTTACTAGTCTTGGATGAGACTGACTGCCGTTGCCGAAATTCGGTTGGGACGACACGGATAAACCAAAAGAAAATTAATTTTGTGATATTAATGTTTACGCATGCGGTGTGTGACTTTCAACTCCAAATATGCCGTTTTGTTTCTTCTTGTGCTCATTGCCAAGTCACTATAATTATAATATAAAGAAAACTATTGATACAATTACTAAATGTTGATTTATAACTACAAAATAATTTGAATAGGACTTGGCTTCTATGAGATCTCAAAACTTTTTACGATGGAAAGACTGCATCGAGAGACTTGGCATTTTTTTACATTATTTTAATGTTTTTGGTGGGATCTCATTTATTTTTTGTAAGTGTATTTCTTTCTTTTTTTTTAGGTGACCTCATAATTTCTTGGACTTCAGCTACTGCTTTGCTTAGAACCCATTCTCTATCTCTTTTGTTTCTTTTCAACGAGCTAAATAAACATAAATCTACTAACTTACAAAATAAATATAACTAAACTAAATAACACGTAAACAACTAGATATTGTAACTACCTATGTCTATGTTATATTAATAAACTATTCGCCTAAATAACTGTTTCAGTAACAATAATAAATCTACTATCTAATCCGG
Organism: Agrotis puta; assembly: GCA_943136025.2. Classification (NCBI taxonomy): domain Eukaryota; kingdom Metazoa; phylum Arthropoda; class Insecta; order Lepidoptera; family Noctuidae; genus Agrotis; species Agrotis puta. The sequence continues at coordinate 736,806 of OW964187.2, forward strand.
CTAACTTAAGTTCTCCGAATATAGCTACAATATTTTTTTAGTTTCGAAATGGTTTTTCATAGGTAGGTGGCGCTATCAAATGAAAATTATCGAATTATTTTAAAGTACTACTTATACTGCGCTCGGTAACGAAACCATAGCGCGATTCAGACAGGTACAACGCCATCTATCGAGCGCGCATACAATCGAAATTTATCGCAATACAATGGAGTTTTAGCTTTATTAATTTAATGAATTATGAACTTTATGTATCAATTAATTATAGTCTATGTATTACGTTTTTATTATTCTTTTCTATTCCATGTATTTATTCATCCAATTGAATACTTAAACAACGAACAAAGTTAACAATGCAGTCAAAATGCATACATAATGTTCTTGCCAAACCGCAAATATAAAATTGTTTTCTATGGTATATTATTTTTTAATGTTTTTATAATTTTTCCTTTATATGTGGCTAATGACCTATCTTGGTGCAAAATTTGAAGTTTCTAAGTCTGCTAGAAGTACCTTAGATTTTTGATGATCGGTCAGTGAGTCAGTGAGTCAGTGAGTGAGTGACAAAATGGTGTAACTTTGATCGACCGTAACTCCTAAACTATTAATTCAATTGGCATGTAATTTCGAACTTAAGCTTGTTCTAATGCCTACTATTATTCACCGAAAACCTAAACTCCTAGCTTTGTCCACGTCGAAGATATAGGGGGGGCGAAACAGCCGCGAATCGCATCGAGAAAAGATGGTACGGCCGTGCCCGTTTTGCTCGAGACTTGGCTGGGGCACTGCCGTGCCCCCAGATAACATCGCTGTGATGCGGTACCTCAGATTTTATCGATTGAAGTAAAGTGATTAGGGAATACTTTTTTTTCGTCTATCTTTAGAACTGTCAAGCATGTTATTAAGCCTTTGATCTTGGCTGTCTATCTCCAATCTCTAAAAGTATCGTGTTGTCTTGTAAGAAGGTTGTAATAAAAATAGGTTGGCCTCAATCTAACCCAGAAGCATGGATGAAACACAAGATGGAGCAAACTCACACAGAAGGATTTGGAACTTCTGAAAACAGAGGGAACAGTCCTTACACACACCTATACACTTTGTCTCTGTCATCATTGGCTTAGACTAATATAAAGACCTGTACTTGAAGTCTGTTTGTTTTTGCCCAGTGGATGGCAATAAATCCGCGCCCTATCACATGGGACTTAAAAAATAATTGGTAAAATGTGGCTGTACTATAACTATTAGGTACACTTTTGACAAATTACCTGGGATACAGGCGTCATGTTGAGTTATGCTCTATTTTTTTTTTTTATTCAGTCGTCCCAACATTCATATCCGAATGGAAGAAATGGATTAAAGCAACCCTGAATGAGTACGGATAAATTCATAGATTAGATTATTATGCGTCAAAATTGATGGAAAACATTAAAAATGAAATCTGTTAAAAACGTTCGAATGAAATAAAAACAAAACACGACCGTTCGAGTTTGCCTCAACGAGCCTACACCAACAAAAAGTTGAAGAGCGAATTGTTTTAAATATTGAGTAGATAACATCACTGCCCTTGAGTGGAGGTCACAAGGGGACGCGATGACCTTGACCCAATTAGTGACCTTCGTTTCGAGGGTCGCTTTCAGATGCGATGGTGTTAATTGGGCATGAAAGGTGTGGTTGTATAATAGGGTGGTATATGTCATGCTTATGATCCACTGGGGTGTCAGGGGTGAATATTTTTGAGAGATTATTTTAAATTCGGTAGGCAGAAGGGTAGGTATGAATTATTATGCCTATACAGCTGAATCAAAAATAAGTGGCAAATATAATTAAACTGAAACACTTTTTTCTAAATATATCTTTAAGTGGACAACAAACGGTCGCGGGGCTCACAAATTACCGTGACCCCGGTCCGTAAAGGGCTATTGAAGGACATCGTGGATTTTAGTTAGTACGAGTCTGACAGTCCCTCCCGCTCTGCCCTGGGTGGGGGGACTCATGTGATGATTTTACCACGTTAAGAAAAAAAGTGGACAACAAACACAGTTTTTATAATATTAACTGCATAACGTGATTTGTTCAACAATAAGAATGTTTATTTTCATGGTGAAAAATCGCCTCACTACAGACGCTTACTAACTCTATTGCATGATAAAAGAAAAAGATGTTGCCTATGTGCCTAAGTCAGGCAAATACCATTGCAAAATTGCAAAAAAAACATACAACAAGAAAATATCACATTTACACTTCACCACGTTTCTTTTTTCCATTTTATCACCCCCATCAACACACGTGGCTACATTACCCATGCCCCCATGTCTGAGCCATCCATAACATGCAATGGTCGTGTAAACAAACGTTTGTGTGAGCAATAAATGGCGGGTAGTCACGCAGACGATACGCTCAGTAAGACGGGGTAAAGACTTACTTAGTGAAAGGGGAACCTGAAGGTCAAGGTCGAAGTAAGAAGGGTAACTGTTTGTTGTGGTGTTGAAGGGTTAATGCATTCCAGGTTGTTTTTTTTTATGTCAACCGGAGATAGAGAATGCTTAGATTCATTAGATATTTTTGACAGGCCTGTTGGTCTAGTGGTTAGTGACCCTGACCCTGACACGGCCGTAGGTTCGATTCCCACCCAGGACAAATTTTTGTGTGATGAGCACGATCATTTACTCTGTGTCTGGGTGTAATTTATCTATAATATGTATGTATTTAGAAACATATAAGTATGTTTATCAGTTGTAGTACCCATAACACAAGCTCTGCTTAGCTTGGGACTAGATGGCGGTGTATGATAGTTGTGGAATATTTATTTATTTATTATTATTCACTTCTAGTCTATACCCTTGTTAGATATGGACATCTTTTTTCTTTGTTTTTAGCGTGTTAAAATCATCAAATGACCTCCCACCCAGGGCAGAGCGGGAAGGACTGTCAGTCTCGTACTGACTAAAATCCACGTTGTCCTTCAATAGCCCTTTACGTTCCGGGGTCACGGTAATTCGTGAGTCCCGCGACCAGATATGGACATCTTGGACAGTTATTTTCGAGAAAACTTTGAAAAGTGTAAGTATGGAAGTTCTTGCCGATTCGAATTGAATCTGGAATTGAATCCATTTCCTATAATTTTAACTTGCGATGTTCGGAAGTGCCTTTTACCCACTGGTTTACTTGAATTAAATGATTTGACGTTAAAGACACAAGTAATAAGTGCTTTCCAAGCGTTTCGTTTATTTCTGCTACAACGATTTTCAATGGGGATTATCACTGGTTGTTGGTTTTTGTTTCAAATGTTTAATACGAAGAATATAATGCACTAGACGCGCGCACCTATTAACACCACAATCGATTAACTTTATTTATTTATTCATCCCTAGTTTAAATCATGCGAAAGACTCGTGAGATGAACTTTATACAGAAAACATACGAAGCAAAACTTACGAGAAATATCCTACTAAAACGCTTACGTACAGAAAAACTTTCACCCGAGATGCGAGAGTAAAACGATAAAGTTTCCAAAAACTTTTATCGAAATCTTAACCCTGCCGCTACGGTTTGGGTAAACACATGGTCCCGAAACGTAAATTACCCTTCGCGAGTAATATGTGTCTTGGGAACGACCGGGAAGGAATGAACGAGAGAATGAACGAAAAAGAACGAACTAAAATTATTGCACTAGTTTTCGTTTGGCTGTATCGGAGGCAAATAAATGATTGTGATGTAATGGCCAATTCCCGTTCCAATTTCCGTTTGATGCTGACTAAAATTGTCTGAAAGTGTTTGTTTTTAGTAATGGCATAGTTTCTTTGTTGTCGTATTGTTAATCAAATAAAAAAATAAGTAGGGTAAAGTTTGTATTTGTGTCCGTTTATTGGCAATAGGATTATCTTTCATGGTACTTATGTATAATAGAACTAGGGTTCCAGTTAGGGAACTATGTTTATCTATCTATATACATAAAAATGTTATGTTGGTTTGTGTACGCTTCAAAAACTCAAAAAGTTCTGCACCGATTGAGCTGAAATTTTAGTATGATAAATAATGATCCGCATCAAGGATTGTATTTATCTTTTTTTTGCATCAGTCACATATTCACGACCGCGAAAAAACAGTTTTTTTGTGTTACAGCGAAGCGTGGCAGGGTACAGCTAGTTTTATATAAAATAATATGTTGATCTATGTAATCTTTTTCTGATGAAATCGAGCTAAATTTTTAATTTAAGGTGATTGGGTATATATGACTATTATTGACTGGGTATATTTCATACTTTTTGGTGAAATTATCGTCAAGGTATTTTGGTTTGTAACTAGCATTCCACTATTGAACCACTCCTAACTCTAGTGAAGAGAGCTTTGATGGACTATTTCATACAGTAGTCTATTTCGTACTACAGTAAGTTCTACTTGTCAGTCTAATTTAAATAAATAAGTTTTAATTTTGAATTTCTTCAAATATTGCCAAGAACACAGTGTAGAAACTTTTTATTAAGATCAAGTTAATGAAAATTATTTAATTATAACCTAAACCAAAATAAGACATTTCAATCCCGTACTGTGTACAACAAGCTTAGAAAACTGGATTACAACAAGCTTAACAGTAAAAATAATCGTCTCATTTAGTTGTTCTGACCGTCTGGGGTAACAACGACCAATGAGGGGTAATTACTGCCGCAGTTTTAGGTTAATTACTACTAAAAGTTAAACGACAGGGGACAATTTTTTAGGCCACGATTTGGCGCCGACTTCATTTTACAAAATTACTGACTTCAAACGGGGACTCTTGATTAATTCCGTCAAATAAATAAAGATTGTTAAGAAAAGATATTTAGGTCAAATGAAGTTTATGACAGAGGTCAATTATTATTGTAGTTATAGGTTATTTATAATATTTGATGTTGTCGAAAACATGATAGTTTTTATTTCCTTGTGTTTTGTATCCAACAACAAAAAGGTCAGAGAGTAGATTTACTATTTTGCTGTCAACACTCCAAATGGACACAGTGTAGATAATCCTCACATCACCAGTATATCCAGAGGATTTGTCCACCTTGTTGACACAATCCCTTTTAAACCTTCTAAGTAAGTAGTTCTAAGACAACTGAGAGGTCGCTTTTAATCCGAAGTACATGTCGGCACACAGTTGAATGTCTTAGCTTTCGAAATAAAGTTAGGAAATGGTGTTTATCATTCTAAAATTCCACCAACTTTACAACATTATTTTTAGTATATGCGAAACCATAAATATAGTTTGTTCAGAATCAGTAACTGATTCGATTCCAATAATTTTTACACAATTTTTTTTTTTCAAAAATATTTTAATTAAATTTTAATACCAGATAATTACTTTTATTTATTTATTTAATATACAAACTTATAACCTTGTGATTTTTTATGATACGGTTTTAAAATGTTGTACATAGATTCTTTACACAAAAATACTAGACAGGTGGTGGTTTCGCATAAACAAAAAATAATGTTGTATAAGTCTAGTCCAATATGCAGTGGCGCAGTGGCTGCTGCGCTGCTAGTCCGCTCAACCCGAGGCGGGACGACTCATTAACAGGCGTCGCGTCAGTACAATAACCTTCCCTAATCTGTCAAACTATAATCGATTTTCAACTTTATCACAAAATGAAACGGTTCATGTTTGATTAGGAAAATTGAAATGCTGATATAATTGATATGTGTACTGCGACCCAAAAACGCTCACTACTTGCGACATCTCAAAAATGACACAGTTGGTTTACTGATTATCCCTACACTGTGACGTAAGCTCGGACCAAGGCCGTCCCTTGCCCCTCCGACGTAGTTTCACGTTCAGTTGACTGTCACTCAGTTATACTACTCGTATTATTTGTTTTTCTCCCATTGAAGGGTAGATCGACTTTCTAACGGTGTCTGTCTGGTAGAAAATAACTGAGAGTTTTTTTCCTTCAATCTTTTATTTACCCTTTTGTTTCAAAGGGTAAACGTCTTTTATACTACACCTGCGTGGAAAGTACCTTGATACTTTATCAAATTTACGGTAGAAAGTACGTCATTGCATATCGAACAAATATGCGGGGAGAAAACGCTTTCTCTCCCGCTCAGATGCGTTTTCTCCCCGTATCAAGGTACTTTCCACACAGGTGTAGTATAAAGCACTATGTATCACTCGAGAGAAAGTGCAATTCCCGATCTCGGGTGTTTTAAAGCCCTCGCCTACGGCTCGGGATTCAAACGACACCTTCGACAGTAATCGGTTACTTTCTCCTCTTGGTGAACAATATACTATTATTTTAAAAGATGCAATCAATCTTGACGTTTCAATCTTAGTTTTTAATCTCAATATTTTATCTCTGTTTCAATATTGAGGGGAAATATGAATAATTGATTCTTAATTTGACACTTATAAGTACCTAATTGGAATAGCCAGGCGTGTAGTGCTCGCAACTGGAGTGCTTCTATGACCTGATGGCCTAGCATGACGCCTTAAAGCGTCAGTAATTCTATTGTGGGAAAGAAATAGAGCTACGCAAGTCGTCTAGCGCCATCTCATTCCCACACTGAAATTACTCTCTCTTTAACTTGGACGAAACTAAAGACAGAATAATGATCGTAGCTTTCTGTGGTTTCTACCAAACCTCAGGAAAAAGTCGTCATTTTATGTGAGTAATCGGATTCAATGTATGAAATAACTTAACTGAATAGTAGGGTACATTTTTCTTGTTAGGGAAGTGCCAAAACCGGCAAAAGCCTTCACCAATAACTTGTAGGTACTCTTTTAGTGCGCCACCTCGATGGATCCAAATAAATCAAGTTGTATGTAGTATATTTTTTTTAAACTTTGTGACATTAATGCACTCATTGTATTCTTATATAAATCTTACCATTGCTCCAATAAAATATTCTTAACAAAAGCATTCATCAGAAAACTTCAAGGAGTCTTTATCAAAACTTTTCTTTTGAATAAATTCCAATGTAAAAAGTTACGCCGTCATAAAATGAGAAGTATTACCATAGCTGAGGGTTTGTTTATGACCTTGAGCTTTGAGTAAAGGTCACAGGTTGACCTTACGGCGGTCTGATAGCTATCATGGTCAGTAGGGTGAGCGCACGAAGGGTTAAAAGTTAAACGAAATAAACTTTTATTAAGTAATTATTTTGTTTGCGTGTTTTGTAAGCCGATTAGTTTCGTTTTGTTCTGAGTATTAAACTGTGCTTTAGTGTAAGAATATATTTTTCAAAACACACGCTAGGAATGCTATCAAATGAATTTATTACAATGAAAAAACAGACTAAAAGAGATTCTGTGTCTGATCAGTCCGGTTCCGTACCAGTTAAGGGATATTTAAGTTCTATCTTTGTAATGCGATACGATGACGACACGTTTGGCTGAGAAGGACTCCTGCGCTGTGTCGCGGGTTCGATTCCCGCACGGAACAAATATTTATATGATCTGCAAGTAGTTGTTCCGAGTCTGGGTGTTTGTGTATGTGAGTTTCTATGGTTGTAAACGCACCCATGATACAGGAAAAATCCCAGTGTGGGTTGCCCCACATTAGGATTTCTAGTTTTATAAGAATAAAAAGAAAGAAAGAAAATTCTGTTTGCATCGTGCTTATTATGGAGCTATCCCAATGTTTTGGCTAGTTGGGAAAAGTATAAAATTTAGTAGAAATAAAAAAACTTTGCTTAATCTAACATTTGCCTGTACATCAATAGGCAGTGGTTTCAAAGCTTTTGCTAAAAAAAGAAAATTAAAAAAAAAATACAATATATGAATAATGCATAATTCGTGCTTACATGCGTAAAACCACAGTTAAGATCTAAAAGAGTTGATACATGTTCAAATGCTTCATTAAAACATAATAAAAACAGACCATAATAGGATAAGAAGTTCTTTATAATGCCTCTGTTTATATCGTGATAAACACTGACTATTTTAACATTAAGTAGTTTTCTTCTAATTTATAAACATTCAGTGGAAGGGTTTTGACTTTATAATATTATATTCAAGCGAATTCAAAGTTTACCAATAACAAAATGTTACTACTACGAGTATTACGAATGCGAAAGTTTGTGATGATGGAAGGATGGATGTAGGTTACTTTTTCACACAAAAACTAATGAACGTATTTGGATAAAAAATTGGTACACAGATAGTTAATATAACCTTTTTTTTTTGTTTAACGTGGTAAAATCACCAAATGAGTCCTCTCACCCAGGGCAGAGCAGGGACTGTCAGACACGTACTGACTAAAATCCACGGTATCCCTCAATAGACCTTTACGTTCCGAGTTCACGGTAATTCGTAAGTCCCGCGACCCAGATAGTTTACAACCTGGATTAAAATATAGGATACTTTTTATTCCAGTGTAACGTTTCCGTGGAATAGTTACTAAACTCCACACGGCATAAGAGAAGATTATATTTTCGGTTAAAACTACGGGGCTTAGGTGTCGTAGGTGTTAATCTAGATTAAAAACCATCTGTATATCAAACAACCAAATCCATTCACAAGTTTTTGCGTGACAGATCAACAAACGTCCATCCTTTATACTCAGTTTTCGCATTTAAAGTAGTACCTTTTTTACCGCGATGAAATCTTCAAATGCCTTCTCCCGCCTTTTGAGGAGCGGAAGGGATTGTCAGACTCATCCTGACGGTTGCCCCTTGCGTTCCACGGTATCCAGCTTAGTCGCTTCGTACACTAGGCGACAAAAGTCTCGCATACCTTACGACTTTGGTATCCATTGACGCGTGCCTGTGTACGAACCTCTATGGATTTGTATTGCGATAGTCACCTGGATTAAAAAGTCGTAAGGTATCGCCTATTGTAAGAAGGGGTTTAGACAGTCTCGCGATATTTGTAGCAGTACTTTAAAATTATTATTTTTCTTAAAATATTTTCCTTCAGCGTTCGTCTTAACAGAATAACTGAGGATGAATCTTCTACATATTTTCTTTAACCCTTTTTATCTTGCTCCCGTTAATCAGCTCGAAACAAAAGAAATATACAACAAAAGAATTCTTGAACAAACAAATAAAATAGTTATCTTTTTACCCGACTGCGCAGTAGTGAAGGGTAATGTTTTTACTTTTTGTTTGCAGTCGCAACTCGCACTGTTGCTCCTAAAAAATTCACTTATCTTTAAATTCTCAGTGAACTGCAATAATTATACTGGCGGGGTTACAACGGATTAGCTTGGAGAATTGGGGAACCTACACATAGGTTCGAGTCGGTTGGTTATATTAAAAATGAGGTAGTTTGAATGGATGGATGTTTGATATTCAATCACGTGCTCGTCAGAACGGCTGACCGGTTTTTTTTGAAATTTGGCTCAGAGATGGGTAATAAATACCCTTAATTTCAGTATCACGTTCCTGTGGTATACAATACGATTTACACGTGGTCGGTATTGAAAAATGATGGACACATTTTTTTTAATGAATGAATTTTGACACTATGCATAAATAAAACGCACCAAAATTTGGCATTGGCTGTTTCTGACATCAGAATGCACTAAAATTTATACCGTTCCTGACATCTTGTGAATTTTAAAAATGTCGTATCTTTGTCAATTTTGTTCAAAAGAAAGAAAAATAAGGGTCATATATTTTTTGATAATTTATCTGACGGACTTTTATGAATTAAATTTTGAAGTGAAAACTTCTTTAGCGGGGTTTGCACTTTTTTTGGAATGGGTAAAAAATGTTAAACTCGCGTCAGGACACGTGACCTGATCGATAATTCGTAAGACGGCGCAGGGCGCTTGCGCGAATGTTCGTGTGTGTTTATTACTATTCAAGTTTTCACTTCTGCCGGCACTCCCAGAGTACAACCCGTCGTTTTTTTTCAGTAGACTTGTCTATTGCGTAGCATCCCTTATACTGAATGGAACAGAGCTGCTTTTAATTACACCTTTGTTTTGTTATAAATGGCAGAAAATCTTATGTTTTTCAGTAAGTTAGTGGAAGATGTTCTTGTGTTTCTTTCAGGTTTATTTCGCTTCTGTACTTATCTCGTGACTTATTATTTTCATAGTTAAGTATTAATTTCATAGTTATTTCTCGTGTGTGGATTTTAACTCATTCAATCTGGCTCACGTAACTAAGGGTGCGTCTACACTAATAACATGTTTTAAAACATGCTTAACACGGTTATATAACATGTTTCAAGAGAGAAAGATAAAAAGTGTTACTAAAACATGCTGTCAATCTATGTTTTATAACATGTTTTGTTACATAGTCTGCACGTATCTTTATATATTATTAGCTTTTCATTCACAACAATAACGTTAATATGATAAAAGGGTGCACATGTTTAATCCTTACTGGTTATCAAATTCTAAAGTAACACGAGCGAAGCCGCATGCATAAGCTAGTATTTAGCCATAAACAGCATGAATTTCTCAATTGGGCGTGGATGGCTATATCTGAAGAATTTCGAAAAATACTGAAAGGAGACTCGAAGCCGATTTTGACGAAAACTAAAAACGCCATTATTTAATTTTAGAATATTCCTGAAGGGGAATGGGGAGGCCTTTGCCCTTTCTGGACATGAAATAGGCTATTAATCAAACCCGCAAAAAAAATAACAACTTATATTATTACTGTTGGAGAAAAGCAAACACAAGGGGAAAATATATCGTAATCAAATGTATTCAGAGAAAATTTGGTAAGCAGTGACAGACAAAATTACACATGACACAGAATCATTCACTTAACTTTTTAAATACAAATTTACATCAAGCTTGGCATATACACACCACATAGTCCGTATATCCAATACTCCCTCATAAATTTTAATTTATAAACACTAAAATACGTCCAAAATCAATAATCTTTAAGACCTAGACCAGTTAAGCACTTATAGTGCTTGACACTACACAATGGCTTAGTGAGTACGTCAGCCAACATGGATTCAGTGGATACATGTCTCAGCTCAATGTCTTTGTTGTCCCTTAACACTTCCCTAATATAATGATGTCTTATATCAATGTGTTTACTGCGCGCGTGAAACATTGGGTCTTGAGCCAAACATATCGCTCCTTGATTATCAGCATGAACAATCACTCGAGTGTACCTCACAATTCCTAGCTCCTTCATAAGACTATTTAAATAAACAGCTTCTTTCATGCAATCAGATAGACTTACGTATTCAGCCTCACAAGTCGATGTAGCCACGCTACGTTGTTTTCTTGATTGCCAAGATACGCATGCACCACCTAAAATAAAAGCATACCCAGAATATGATCGCCTGTCTGATAAACAATTAGCCCAATCAGCATCTGAAAAGCCCTGAACACAATGACCAGTCCTCTTGTATACGAGACTGTATCGTATTGTCCCTTTAAGGTAACGTAATATACGTTTCGCTGATTTCCAGTCGCTTAATTCGGGTTTCGCTAACTTTTGGCTTAGTTTACTCACCGCATTTGCAATATCGGGTCTAGTTGCGTTGCTCAGATAATTTAAGCAACCTATTAGTTCTCGGTAAGGCAATGTTTCATACTTTTCCGTATCACACTTTTCTTCCGATTTAATTTTGGAATTAATTTCCATAGGAGTTGCACATTTATTACAATTTTCCATGCTAAATTGTTTTAACAATTTTTCAATATAATTTTCTTGTGACAATACAATGACATTGTCATTTCTTATAATGTCTATTCCTAAAATATTTTTCGCCTGACCATAATCTTTCAAGTCAAACTCTTTTGACAACTCTTGTTTAAAATTGACTATTAAACCTCTTTCTTGGCTTGCTACCAGAAAATCGTCTACATAAATCAATATAAATAAGAATGCATTTCCATTCTGCTTAAAATAAAGGCATGGCTCATTCAGACTCTGCTTCAATCCCATCTCAGTGAGTTTCTTGTTTAGTCTAAGATGCCATTGACGTCCAGCTTGTTTCAAACCATACAATGATTTCCGCAATAAGCATGAATCGCAACCATCATCCAATTTCTTGAGCATGACTTGCGCTTGCTTTTTAATAATTGGATCTTCTCCCTCACGATTCATAAGCTTAATTAACGTCTCCTTTAATAGTTCTGGAATTTCCATATAAATCTCTTCATCCAACGAACCATTCAAGTAAGCAGTATTAATGTCTAATTGGTGAACTTCCAAATTTAATTCAATTGCGAGGGCCATTAATAATCTGACGGTGTCCAGTCTAGCTACAGGCGCAAAGGTTTTTTCATAATCAACCCCATATCGCTGGCTAAAACCTTGAGCTACAAGCCTAGCTTTCTTCTTAAAAGTCTTGTCAACATTCTGCTTTGTCGTTAAAACATAACGGCAACCAATGACGTTTCTGTTTTTTGGTCTTTTAACGATATCCCATGTCTCTTTTTGAACAAGGCTCCTAATTTCAGATAGTATAGCTTCCTCCCACTCTAGTTTATCGACACATCTCAGAGCATTTTTCAATTTTATTTCCGCTGAACCAACAAAATCAGTAACATCGTGAGAATCAGTAAAATTGATTGGTTCAACTTCGGTCATTCGATAGATTTTCTTTGGACGACCTATATTACCTGTCCGTAATATTTTAGGTCTACCAGGAGCTCTTTTCATCATCATTTGTTGATCAGTATGTCCACGTGTTACAAGCGTTCTTGATTCTTCTTGATGATGATCAATATTTGAAGGGTTTATCTCTTCATCTTGTTCACATCCTCTTGAAGAGTATTCTTGACATTCGCTCCATATCTCATCGTCCACTTGTTCTATTTGATTATCATGTTCTTCCGGTTGAGTACACTTTGAAAACTCGATTTCAATGAACTCGTTATCCGTATCTTCTTTAACGTTAGACGATCCTGGCTCTTGCATCGAGATCTCGTGACTTGAATGATCATTTTCGTGAAATCTCACATCTCTCGCAACTATGAATTTTCTTTGTTCTGGAATCCATATCCTATATCCTTTCGCATTCTTTGGATATCCGACAAAGATGCCAAAAATTCCTCTTGCTGTGAACTTATCCTTATTTGGATTTTTATTTAAAATATGTACCTTAGTTCCAAATTTTCGAAGGTAATCAATCTTCACTGCTTTCTGTAACCATCTTTCATAAGGAGTATCACCATGTAGACTGCTTGTAGGACAACGATTCCTTATATAACACGCGGTATCCACTGCATCTGCCCAAAAACCTGCTGAAAGATCAGAACTTAGCAACATACACCTGGCCATTTCTACCAAAGTTCGATTCATTCGTTCAGCTATTCCATTTTGTTGCGGTGTCCGAGCAACTGTCAGTCTTCGTATGATTCCCGCTTGTTTCAAAAATTCATCGAACTCAGCGTTACAATATTCACCTCCATTGTCGCTTTGAAGATACTTGATTTTTAATCCGGTTAGATTCTCAACTTGATTTTTATACACCTTAAAAGCTTCTAAGGCTTTATTTTTAGCACTGAGGAAATATACCTCACACCAACGTGTACAATCATCAATAAAAGTAATAATGTATTTCGCACCTCCTACTGACTCACATTTCATAGGACCTACGATGTCAGAATGAATAATTTTAAGTTTTTCAGCGCAAGGACCCCCGGAATTAGAAAATGGTAACGCGGTCATTTTTCCCTTAGCACATATATCGCAATCACGTAAGCTTTGTACTTCGGTTGGATCAGTTTTGACACCTAATTTGGTTAAAAGTTTATCGACATCCTTACCATTTAAATGTCCCAAACGTTCGTGCCAACTCTTTATGTCAACATTTGCATTACTTAAACTAAACGAATATTCAGACTTATTTAAACAATACAAGTTCCCTTTGCGATAAGCGCTCAATTTAATATTGCCCTTTTTGTCAATGACATTTGCTACATCGTGCTTAAATGTGACATCATAACCATCGTTGGTTAACTTGGCTACAGATATTAAATTTGTCCTCAGATTCGGAACATAAAGTGTATCATGTAAATCAATATTTGAGTGTTTGTTACATGCCGACAATCTTATAGAACCCTTACCTCTTATTTCCGTACTTACGTGAGTAGCTAAATTTAATTCCCCGCTAGTTGCAGTTAAAGTGCCCCCGAACATACTCGCATCATTACAAAGGTGAGACGTGCACCCACTGTCAAAAATCCAGTCGCCTTTTTGTACATTGACAGCATAACTAATTTCTAAATCTGAAACATTAAAAGTAGTTAGTGCTTCGTTCACGACCACATGATGTGCTATCATATCCTTTCGTACCTTCTTTTTATTCGGACATTCTGATGCCTTATGTCCTTGCTCGTGGCATTTAAAACATTTATATTTAAATCCTTCTCCGGTGGTAGCTGGGTTAGATTTGTTTCCAACTTTTGCGCTTTTTATCCATTTCTTTAAACCCTTTTTTGTAGATGTATGCATTACGCCTTCATTCTGAGATCCATTTATCTCTCTGGATTCGTGCTCTTCTAATATTTTTATTTTCAATGCCTCTGGTTTCGGCAACTCGTCTCTTGACTCAATGGCACATCTAAAGCTTTCAAATTTTCCAGGTAAACTATATAACAACATTATAGACAGCAAGTCATCATTGATATGTATATTCATTTCTGATAGTTTATCAACAGCATCGAAAAAACTATTTAAATGATCCCGTACATCACCTGTGTCAGACAGCTTGTGCAACATCAACCGCTTCAGAAGTGTGGCCTTCTTAGCAGGTCCTTTCGAAGCATAAATTGACTCCAATTTCAGCCAAATTTCTCTCGATGTGTTGCAATTTCTTATATGCCGAAGTTCAGTACCACACATTGACAAAATAAGATCAGCTTTTGCAATTTCGTCCTCCGTTTCCCATTTTTTAGCTTCTTCAGTGTTAAGTGGTTTAGGTGCCCTTCCACTTGCATACTTCCATGCATCATTTTTAATTAAAATAGCCTGCACTTGTATTTTCCAACTGTCATAATTTTCTTTGTTCAGGGGCGCAATTCTGAACATACTATTCATCTTTGCTCCTTTTCACAAATAATTAATTACTGGTTTGAACATAAAAATTTTCTCCGTACCTAATGTGTCCAGATACCTTTTTACTATATCGACAATTATTCCACACTACTTCTTTTCGCCCTTGATCTCATGCTTTAGATTCTCTCGTGGTTTCTGGGTACTGGGCCCATAACCAATGTTGGAGAAAAGCAAACACAAGGGGAAAATATATCGTAATCAAATGTATTCAGAGAAAATTTGGTAAGCAGTGACAGACAAAATTACACATGACACAGAATCATTCACTTAACTTTTTAAATACAAATTTACATCAAGCTTGGCATATACACACCACATAGTCCGTATATCCAATAATTACACTATTCGATAAAATTCAATGTAGTAATGTTATACGGCAAACATTCCCTGCTCTCATTCAAACACGTCATTTCTCGGTCTCCTCACAAATTAAATGGCATTTCCTTTCACACAGACCTGAACAGTCAGCGAAGTAATTGAAAATTCCTATTGGCTCATAAGATGATAACCTAATTTTAAACGAGACTGTGTGAAACTATCTATACTTAATATTATCAAGCTGAAGAGTTTGTTCGGCTCAACGCCCTAATATGAGAATTCGTAAAATAATTCGACAAATATTATATACATTTGAATTGATAAAATATTTTTACATTGTATAGTACCTATAACAAGAAAGGCTATATAACACGACTCCGACTGTCAGATTCGTACTGACCTAAATCTACAGTATCTTTCAATAGCCCTTTACGTACCGGGGCCACGGTAAATCATAATTCCAGCGACCAATTGCATTCATATACAAAATTTTACCTATTTTCTATTAGGGTTGGCAAAAATTACAGGACGACACTGGCTACAGTCTCTACATACTCCTTACCTACTCTTACTTAATTTCTAACTGGATGCAGCCTGAATAATACATGGAATCTTCCACCAATAATTAGAACTGGTATTACCCATTGGGTGATTACCCTAGGTTAGACTGATTGATGGACCTGCGGGCCACTGGCTACTTGTACAAGCTTAGTATGCATTAAGATGAAAAGAAAAACATTTGTATGAAAGATAATGATGCTCTCTTCCGGGGTCACGAGACTGTCTAAGTATACCTTGTCCTGGATCTCAAAGGGAGTCAATAAGTTTAATAATCCCCTCTGCTCCACTCAATGCTAGGGTACTCATTTGAAGATTTTAAAGCCGATGAACGAAGTGATGGTTGCCCATCCATCGATCATCCAAGGTAAGAGCTGCTTAACCTTGAAAATCGGTCCATGTAGCTGTTATTATTTACCACGAGTTCCACGACTCTTTTCAAAGTAATTTACTTATTTAAGGCCACAATATAAAGAGATGTGGTTCAATATCCGAATTTCATACGAAACCATTTGACCTTTTCAACTTTATTTCAGGGGAAAATCAATTTCTTAAGATAGATCGTCTCCTGTCATTGACTTTTCCAAGAATACACCCGAATCTAATATAATGAAGATTTTGAAGGTAGGCAACGCATCGTATAAATAAAGCATAATCAGCCCATAATGTTGCCTCTGCTGGAAAACTGCCATTTCCTCACGATGTTTTGATTCACTGTTTTGAGAGCAGTAGTGATGATATATATATCTCAAAGTCATCACCTGACTATATTCGGACACCTGCTACTCGTGTCACTGCGCCCATGTTCACACGTTTTCAAGCCTTTGACAAACAGACAGGCGTGGCGAATACGAAGTGAAGCGTTTTTATTTGTAATGAATGGTATTGTTTGAATCCAGTCACATAGAAAAGCGAAAGCGAACCGATGTGAAGACGTGGCGTAGGCGTGTTTGCTCTGTTTGACGTCGTTCATAAAAAGACAGCTAATACAACTGACACGCCTCGGTTCGCTGCACCCAGTTTGACGTCTCGTATCGCTTCGTTATCGCTTTGGACTCTGTCCGGTTCGCTATCGTTTGCCAGTTTGACAAAGGGTTCAAAGATAGGTACGATATCTATATATATAAAAGGAGAACTGACTGACTGACATATCAACGTACAGCCGAAACTACTGGGGCTAGGAATGTGAAATTTTGCACACGGCTTCCTATTATAATGTAGGGGAGCACTAAGAAGGGGTTTTTGGAAATTTAACCTTTAAGGGGGTGAAAAGGGGGAATTAGGAAAGTACGTAACCCACGCGGACGAAGTCGCGGGAAAAGTGCTAGTGGTATAATATGTTCAAAAATAAGATAGTTGTCGACTCTACCTAAGGATTTCTTTTCTTCTTATTTCCCCAAAACGGGGTCAAGTAGTAGATGAACGTTTTAGGCATAGTTAGGTTATTCCTGTGCTAAACTCACACGGCGTGAGAGTAAAAATGGCGGGTGTACCTTAAGCCCCTAAATCCCTTTGTACACAAGACTATGTAAGTCATACCTCACGACTTTGTATCCATTGACGCATGCGATCCTACATTATATGGATTTTTATTGCAGTAGTCGCTTGGATACTACAGTTGTAAGGTATAGTAGAAAGTCGGTTGGTGTACGAAGGGGCTTTCTAATCAAATCTTCTTATGTAGTAGGTATGTTTCATTTAGTACCTAGGTTACAAAAAGTCACCCTGACGTCAACATGGCAGGTGTACTTACATTTTGATATAATTTCGTTCGGAAGACGGTACATTTTCTGGCACATGATAAGATTGGTTATGGTACACCCGCCATTTTGCGTGAGAGTCAAAATGGCGGGTGTACTTATGATTTTTGAATTTTACAAAAAAAAACACTCTAGCACTTGAATCACTGGTATTTATAACAATCAGAAGCTTTCAATCTGAGTTCAATCCACTTGAGGAGCAGTTGACTGAGTGAAATCGTGAAGAGGCTGGAAGGTCGCCAAACCACTGTATGGATTACTAAGGCTCACAAGTGCCTGAGCACCGCTGACTCGGAACTGAAAGAAAAGCATTCGCCTTTGAAACATCTACTTAACCTTAATGAGAACTTTGTTGATCTATTTTCGTCATGAATCGTCTGAAATTGAAATAGAATGCATAAGTAGGAAATAGGAGTATGAGTAATAAATGTTTTTGTTTTATTCCAGAAGAAGTAAGTACTATTTTAACTATTTAGCTGGAGCAATTTTAGTGTTCGATTATTCGACGATGCAAAAACTCGCATGTGAGTTGCGTTACATTGCGGGCTTTATAGGTACAACGAATTCAGTTGATCGAACAAATACTGCAATGTAGTGAAACTCGCATGCGAGTTCTTGCTCCGTCTAAATGAGGCTTTACTTTCAGCCGCGGCTTCACTCGCGTTTAATTAAGATTTTATAATTAAACGCGAGGTCCGACCATGGACCATGCCCGGGTTGACAGCCCGTTGTTTTCCACGCGCGCCTCAAAGAGTGTCAGCAAAATGACGGGGAGAGGGCCAAAACCTGCCGGGATCGCGGGACTTACGAATTATCGTGACCCCGGAACGCAAAAGGCCATTGAAGGACACCGCGGATTTGAGTCAGTACGAGTCTGACAGTCCCTCCCGCTCTGCCCAGGGTGGGAGGACTCATTTGATGATTTTACCACGCGAAAAAAACAAGACAGTATATGTGGAGCCATTTGTTATGATATGAACGCTATATGCCTAGTTGTTTTTCTCGGAAATAGTACCTTCTTTCGATATGAGAGGTACCCTATTCCCGTTTCTGAACACATGACAACGTATTAGGATTATTTTGGACGTATTAAAATGGTGGATTCGACGTGACAAAGGTAAACATTTGCCGTTTATTTGGCCCTGATGTAACATGCATGAAAAAAACACGAATGATGAATAAATGCATCGCGCGGATGATTTTTCAACTGGGCGTGGATGGCTATATCCAAAAATATGAGGAATATCGAAAAATGTTGAAAGGAGTTTCGGGGCCTATTTTGATGAAAACTAAAACTGCATCATAGGATTTTAGAAAAAATAATAATCCTGGCCGGAAATCGAACACGCTGATTTTGAAGAAAAAACATACCCTGTATTATTACACCATTCGGTAGTGTTGCTAATAAGGATCCAATTATGACAAATAATGATATACGGCAAACCTATAAAGGTACTCTTTTGTCTATCCAACCAGGTATTACAGCCGTAATGCTACGTCCAATTATTCAGTTTTGGGTGAGAAGCCCAGCAATCATTCGGGGAGAACCAGAGCGATGCTAATTCAATTAGCAATTGATCTATCAATGGCTTGCTCGGTAGCTGACGGCTTATAGATTCCACGTCGGACTGTCTTAGAGTTACATGGATGGAGAGGAATTGCAATAGACAATGGAAATTGGTTTCCTTGTCGAGTTATATAGGTGGGCAATCATTCGCGAGAGATCTGTTCCATATTAGTATTGATGTATTAATATTATTAGAATACGAGTACTCACAAAGTCGGGAAATGAAAATAAACAAACAATATTTTTTTTATTAAAATTAATTTTAAAAAGTTCACAACTCAGGCGTGTTAAATCACGCCTTTTTTCCATGGTAAAATCATCAATTGAGTCCTCCCACCTCGAGCGGGACGGGAAGGATTGTCAGACTTGTACTGACTAAAATACACTGTAATCTTTCAATAGCCCTTTACATTCCAGGGTCTTGGTTACCTGATAAGGCAGTGCCGCTACCCCGGCAGGCTTTGGCCCTCTAAAGGGAGCCCCGTCATATTGCTGCCAGCTCTTTGAGACGAGCGTAGAACATGACGCGCCATCGACCCGGGAATGGATGGATCAGACGGCGAGTCACCCATTATTCGCAATCCGTATGCCCGCGCCTACGGTGGCCGGAAAAGACCTCGCGACGTCCGTTGCCATGGGCGTTACCCGTAGTTTAAAACCGCCTGAGTTGTGAATTGTCAAAACGTGAACTGATCATCAAGTAGGAAAGGAAAATCAACATTTGTATTGGAGTCTGGGGACAGTTCCGTGAAGCGTTTTCAGTATAGGTAAATCACTCCCTTACGGACCAGTCGTGTAAGAAAAGCGACTGTCACTGATGGGCCCCCGACTACCAGACACAACACCAGTCTAGTCGAAGGAACCTTTGTTTTAGTATCGATTATTTTAATACGATTTTGGCCGTAATTACTCCTAAATAGTTTTATGTTCTAAGTTAAAACAATCAGATACTTAGGCACCCCAATGAGAAATAGATTGTCTTCAAACTAAAACAAAATCTGCGTTTTATAACAGAACTAGCGAACCGCCCCGGCTCCGCACGGGTGCAATGTCTACTATATTATCCTTGTAATACACATATAAACCTTCCTCTTGAATCACACTATCTATTAAAAAACCGCATCAAAATCCATTGCATTGTTTTAAAGATCTAAGCATACAAAGGGATAGACAGAGGATAGTGACTTTGTTTTATACAATGTAGTGATAGTGAAGGCAAACAATTCTCCATTCCAATTAGTCAGTAAGCCACCAAACGAACTTCTAAAAGAAAACTCAACACCAAAGAATTGCAAGCAAAAACTATTTGAGGAGAGCAGACAGCCAACTAAAAACGACTTAATTCTGGGCACTCCTGCATCTGCCATCCAGTGCCGTAGAAAGGCCGAATCTAGGAAAGGGCAAGACGCAACTATAAGGCCCTTGTTTCACGAATAATATCGCATATTGAGAATTTATGACTCGTCTTCTCTTCACTCGCGAGGCTCTCTTGCTGTAAGATAACTTACTTAGTGATCGTCGGCGACATCAGGTTTGCCTCTTAGGCTCTTTCAGTTAATCAGGTCTCATCAGACACCACAATTAAGTAGATATATTATTAGAGATTAAAAAGCTTTCTTAGAAGTTCCCGGGTCGACGGCGCGTTGTGTTCCACGCGCGCCTCAAGGAGTGTCAGCATAGTGACGGGGCTCCCTGTAGAGGGCCAATGCCTGCCGGGGTCGCGGGACTCACGAATTACCGTGACCCCGGAACGTAAAGGCCTATTGAAGGACACCGTGTATTTTAGTCAGTACAAGTCTGACAGTCCCTCCCGGTCTGCCTTGGGTGGGAGGACTCATTTGATAATTTTACCACGTTTAAAAAACTTTGTAGTTAAAGAACTTAACTCTACTGACTGGTAAGAAACTTATCTTCGCCTTTGTTAAGATTTTTTTCTCTGGGCGCGAGGTTCAGGTGCGAGGTCGAGGCCTAGGGCCCAGTTCGCCCCCGCCTAGCTACGCCACTGCCACCATCTTTTATTTTTGCCCCTCAAACGTTTTGAAGCAGACCTCTTTGCAAAAGACTCCTACTTTCACTCTGAACTTATTCCTTTTTTAAAAGCTAGTTATTTTTAATGTTCTACATTTTGTAACGGTCTAGTGACTTCAGTTGAAAGGATCCGCCGCTTTTCTTTTGTTTGAATTGAACTGGTTACTTGAAAGAAAATATCGATGCTTTACGGCCAAAAGTTAACATATGTAAAAGATGGTGTGAGTGATTCAAAGGACATTTTCCATCTTACTACAAGAAAGATCTGTTAAACACTAGTCTAAAACGACTGTCAACGTCGAAACGACATTTCACGTTAATATAAGAGTCGTTTTGCAGTTACACTTTTTTAAGACATGTGTTCAACAGATGTTTACCATTTTTTTTGGTAAGGCGGTAAGACTTTAATTTTAATTAATGTCTCGTAGAACAGTTAGAGTGACCGAGCTATCAACGGCTGCGTTGCATGTAGCCGCTTCGATACCCACCTAGAAAAAAAACGACGGGTTGCTCTCTGGGAGTGTCGGCAGAAGTGAAAACTTGAATAGTAATAAACACACACGAACATTCGTGCAAGCGCCCGGCGCCGTCTTACGAATTTTCGATCAGGTCACGTGTCCTGACGCGAGTAAAATTTTTTTTACACGTTCCAAAAAAAAAAAAAAAAAAACGGAAGGTACGGAACGGAACGGTGGAAGGACTCATTTGATGATTTTACCACTGGATATAAAAGCTGGAATATTTCCTAATCTACATCCCAGTCTTTATCAGAACCCTTTTACGTGTGACTGACAGCATCGGACATCCATCCTAGACCGCCCAGCTGTCAGCCCGGCGATGTTGACTCACGATTGACAAGGTCACAATTTATGACGACGCCTTCACGATTGATTTACGAGGTACGCTGTAGAATTTATGGGATATTTTTTTTTGCGAACTTTTTGGTGCGAGTAGTTGGTATAAAGGTTTTGGAGTATAACGTTAATGATAAATCCTTGTGTAACGAGATGTATGAATGAGTGTGTATGGACTGTTTTTTTTTATAAAACGACTCACCCTAGAAACTTCTGTATCATACCAACTTATTTTTTTTTTACGTGGTAAAATCATCAAATGTGTCCTCCCACCCAGAGCAGAGCGGAAGGGACTGTCAGACTCGTACTGACTAAAATCCATGGTGTCCTTCAGTAGCCCTTTACGTTCCGGGGTCACGGTAATTCGTACAGTCGCGCGACCGCGTTTACCAACATAGAAACTCATATACATAAACACCCAGACCTGAAACAACTATTTGCAGATCATACAAATATTTGGTCCGTATGGGGATCAAACCCGCGCCACACTGGGTAGCAGTCGAACGCTCAGGCACTGCGCCAACCAAAAAATACATGAAAAAAAAAATCGCTTAAATTTTTTCATACAAAACGGTAATTTCATAGGTAAAGACCGTTTTTAGGGTTCCGTACGTCTGAATACAAAAACGGAACCCTTATAGGATCACTCGTGTGTCTGTCCGTCCGTCGCTTACAGTCAATTATCTCAGAATCTATTAGACGGATTAAGTTGAAATTGGGTACACATATCAATTCCTGTGACCCAAACACACAGGTGTGACGTGAGCAGATGAAATCTGTATATGGGGGGTCATTTTTGGGGGGGAAGGGGAAAATTAAAAAAAAAATTCTGAAAACTGCATCGTGTGGCATATCAAATGAAAGGTCTTGTGGAGAAGATCTTAAATGTATTTTTTTGTAATTTTAAAATAAATAGTTTCCAAGTTATTCAAGAAAATAGACGAAAATTGACCATTCCCCCCCCTTATCTCCGAAACTACTGAACCTAAAATTTTGAAAAAAATACAGAAATTAGTTTTCTCCTTATAGATTATAGGAAAACCTATAAGAAGTCCATGATATTAAAATAACATGGTAAATCACTCAATATTGTGCGTACCAACTTACATTTTTTTTTTAATACGTCATAAATCGTAAACCGCAATTTATCTTTCAAAGTTACAACTAACTTTTATATAATGTTACTTGCTGCTACGGAACCCTTTAAAGGCGAGTCCGACTCGCACTTGCCGGTTTTTTTGTCATTTGGCTACGGAACCCTAATAAAAAAGACAAGATCTATTTTCCGTCACAGCGGCTCTACTCTACAAAGTTTTCAGTAAATATTTATGAAAAATCTCCGTGCGGTGTTTAGTTTAGGTATTTTTTATATCGTGGTAAAACCATCAAATGAGTCCTTTCACCCAGCATGGGATGGGAGAGGCTGTCAGACTTGTACTGAATAGAATTTTACAATAGTCCTTTACGTTCCAGGGTCACGGTTACCTGATGAGTCAGTTCAGCGACCTTAGTTCAGATGTATCCTTTAGAATTGCCATCAAAAGTAAAACAAATTATGAGCTCATTTAGCCGTAATTAGATGTCAAGATCTTATATTAAAGGTTGTGAAGAGGAAAATGTTTACCTAAAAGTTTTACAGTGATTTTGAAGTCCTTTGTAATTGGGGACGAGTCTAATGCCCTCAATCGATAACAAAACCAAATTCTAGGCTACCTCTTCCAGCACCGGCAGACGATCTCCGGCCACCGTAGGCGCGGCCATGCGGGCAGCGAGTAATGGGCAACTCGCTGTCCGACCATGCATGGATCGCCGTCGACTCGGGCATGGACCATGCCCGAGTCGACGGCGCGTTGTGTTCCACGCGCGCCTCAAAGAGTGTCAGCAAAATGACGGGGCTAGAGGGCCAAAGCCTGCCGGTTTAGTCAGTACGAGTCTGACAGTCCCTCCCGCTCTGCCCTGGGTGGTAGGACTTATTTGATGATTTTACTACGACAAAAAAAAACCTCTTCCAAACCTGTGATAGCAAACTTTGCACGCATTGGGAATAGAATTTGAACCTCACGTTTAGCAGTAACGTTTGCGACCTGGCGTACCAGAGTAATTCCAGTGTGGGAACGAGGTGGCGCTAAATGATTTGTATAGCTCTGTCTCTTTCCCACACTGGAATTACAATCGCTTAAAGACTTCATGGTCGGCCACCTATTGTATACTTAATAAAAATAATAACAAACTATCAATCTTTCTTCTCCCAGCTGTTCATACCCAACTTTCTACCCTACAAAGTTTTCAGTAAATATTCATTAAAACCCGCGGTATCTAGTACATAGGCTAGCTGAACATTTTCTTTTACATTTCTTGTAAAAGAATCTTGTGTAAGCTTTCCTTTGAAATTGCCATCAATAGTGGAATATAAATTACTTGCTACCCACCTCTGCTTTGGCAAGATTTTTTTCCGACTTCTAAATATAATAATTTAAGTTTTATAAATTGTTAGCTCACAGGGCTAACGGAATAAATGTTTTAAATTAATTATGTGTTGAAGACAATCTTTGTACAGACTACAGTTAGAGAGAGGCGTCACTCAGAAGAAGGAGCCCTGCAAAGCGGGGCTCCATCCACAGTGCTCTGTTTCATATCCACTGACTTGGAGTGCCTATCGCGATGTTTTTTGGAATTTTGCTTTTCTTAATTTGGTAAAATCTTCAAATGAGTCCGCTTGAGCAGAGCAGCAGCTCTGCTCAAGCGGGGCAGTCCTTCACTGTATGCTCCACCGTGTCCTCCGGGCGATCCTCACAGTGGTGACACCCAGATGTATGTAATGTTGGGCATTGCACTAACGAAACATATTTGCATACTAGAGGTCCACCCCGGCTTTGAATTGGTTCTCAAGTTACCTGATGAATTGCGAAAATTTTATTTCATAAAAATCTTCTCTCTACAGTAACGAACACAACAATATAAGAATTATTCGATTTGGTACAGTCATTCGGAATAATAAATAATAATATGTGCGTACAGACAGGCTAAAGCAACTTTGTGTTATCCTAATCCTAATCCTAATCCTAACTAATATTATAAATGCGAAAGTAACTCTGTCTGTCTGTCTGTCTGTCTTTTCTTCACGCCTAAACTACTGAACCGATTAGTGTTAAATTTGGTACAGACATAGTTTGGAACTTGAGAAAGGACATAGGATAGTTTTTAACCGACTTCAAAAAAAGGAGGACTGTATTTTTGAAGTGAAAACTTCTTTAGCGGCGTTGAGCACTTTTCTGTAATGGGTATAAAATCTTAAACTCGCGTCAGGACACGTGACCCTGACCGAAAAAGCGTAGGACGGCGCAGGGCGCTTGCGTGAATGTTCGTGTGACTTTATTACTTTTAAAGAAGTTTGTATGCTGGATACATTCGTTGCTAGGTAACATTGTTTATAAAAGATGTACGTCATATTGGAAAATTATTGAAATAAAAAGTCAACCATTTTTGCGAGTTTTACTAAAATCTGTTCACAAGATATTTCCAACAATTACTATTCAAGTTTTCACTTCTGCCGGCACTCCCAGAGTGCAACCCGTCGTTTTTTTTTTTTTTAGTGTTTGTTACCGCATTACGACCGACTGGGTGAACCGATTTTAATGATTCCTTTTTTGTTTGAAAGCTGGTGCTTCCCGTGTGGTCCCATTGTAACTAAATCAGGATCTGATGATTGGATCTTAGAGAAATCGAGGGCAACCCTCAAATTTTATAGGCCCACGCATCGTTTTTCGTAAATCTTATGAAGTAATTTAAGTACTTGCGTATGGTAATCATCATCTTATGTAGCTGAGCTGATGATGGAAGGTACAACTCCTTAACAGTAAGGAGTAGGTATCGACTGATTCATTGTTCGCATATCTCCGGATCTTCACGTCCGATTTAAATAATTCTTTTTTTTTGTGCTAGGTATCGTTCAACTTAGGGAATACTGCAAGTTTCATCAAAATCGGTTCAGTAGTTTTTGAGATAGGGAATTTTATTAGCTTATTGTGTACATGAGGGATGTTATTACCCGTGCTACGTATTATATTATATGTATTTGGCAAGAATTTGGGTTGAATATTTTACCAAAAAAACGAAAAATAAAAAACTTTTTAAAAAAAAATGTAACCGCCTTCAAAAAGAACCACAAAAAAAGGTAAAATAATCTACAAAATAACTTTTATTTCGGAAGTCGGTGGCAAAAAAAAACAATGAAATAAAAATAACAAAGCCATCGACTTCCGAAATAAAAGTTATTTTGTAGATTATTTTACCCTTTTTTGTGGTTCTTTTGAAGGCGGTAATTTTCAAGTTACTGTCAGAAGCTCTAAAGTCTGACAGCCAGTCTTACCATGGGGTATCGTATTACCCAGTTACTGGGTTGTGGAGGTCCGACAGGCAGTCGCTCCATGTAAAATACTGATATCCAGCTGCATCTGGTTTGACTGGAAGCCGACCTCAATATAGTTGGGAAAAACGCTAGGAAGATGATGAACGGAGTATAGATAATTCTATTAGTACTATATGTTGAGTGGTCCTTATGCTCGATAGATGGCGGTGATCGCGCAATGATGTCGATCGTTACACGAGTTCGATCGTTACACGGGACAAAGAAAGCTACTTTGTTTTATACTATGTAGTGATTAAATGCAAGTAACATTGGTCCGACCTGTTTATTAGTTAGTGTTTAGTAATCCGTTTGTGCTGGATAGGATAATCTCAAGCCCGGGGAAGGACATAGGGCTATTTTTTATAAACACACCATACAGGTAAAGATTGATGAAGAAACCACTGGTAGAATTTTGAAATTTGCAGAGTTCTATTATTATTATTTTATTATCATGGTAAAATCATCAAATGAGTCCTCCCACCCAGGGCAGGGTGGGAGGGACTGTCAGACTCGTACTGACTAAAATCTACGGTGTCCTTCCATAGCCCTTTACGTACCGGGGTCACGGTAATTCGTAAGTCCCGCGACCCCGGCAGGCTTTGGCCCTCTAAAATAATGAGCACTTAGAAAAGAATTCAGATAATTACACCCTCAAGAGATTCCCTCTAAATATTAGGTATAGGTGTTCAAAGATTGTATGGAAACTAATTTTGAAGTAAGAAATCTGGGATGTACGATGTAAAGTTACATAAAAAAATATAAATATTAAAAAAAAATGTCACGTAACTCAATGAGGCAGACCAAATTCTACGCGAGCGAAGCCGCGGGCAAAAGCTAGTCTATTCTAAATTTATAATAAATCTGTAGAGAGGCAAATTCTGTACATGAAATATATTTAAAAAATAACTATCAAGGGCTGATTAGGGATCGCTACTGATGCCAAAAATGCAATCAGTAAAATTTTTCTCTGTCTGTCTGTCTGTATGTTCGTTATAGAAACAAAAACTACTCGACGGATTTTAACGAAATTTGGCACAATTATTCTTCATACTCCTGGGCAGGTTATAGTATACTTTTCTTCCTTATCGGTTGTCAATTCTACGAGCGATGTGGCCATTGCCACTTCAAATTTACGAGCTATAATCTAAATAATACTGAAAACCTCTTCAAATTCCATCTAGTTCCATGTTATTACACAGACAGATATGAAAAGGGACTTTGTTTTATACAATGCATAGATACTAGATACCTATACCTACAAAGATGTGAATCACAACGATGCCGCGGTCTCATTTCGCTTTTCATTGCGCATTATGTGATGTTATTGAAACGCCAGTCAAGTGTGTGACCGGCAATGGTGTGCGCAGATAGTGATGGTGTTGAATGAATGAACGTATGGGGAACAAAGGGGCACCACCCCCTTTGTTCCCTATACGTTACGATTTTGTAGTGAGACTTACTTCTTACTGGTTTTATAAGCTGATGGATAACAGTTGCTCTTTCACGCAATAACTACTCGCGGGCATGCAGACTGCGAATTATATACCAGCATGGTAGGAAATAATTATCCAGAAGGAACATTCATGTTCAACAATCGTCAG
This sequence comes from Agrotis puta, assembly GCA_943136025.2. Classification (NCBI taxonomy): domain Eukaryota; kingdom Metazoa; phylum Arthropoda; class Insecta; order Lepidoptera; family Noctuidae; genus Agrotis; species Agrotis puta. The sequence goes on from OW964187.2 coordinate 764,861, forward strand.
ATCATTAATTTTTCTACTAATCTTCTTTTCTTTCTTCTTTTAAAAAACCCTAGTGTGGCAACACTAGGAATTTTTCCTGTATCGTGGGTGAATTTACAAACATATAAACTCACAAACACAAACGCCCAGACCCATCAAGCATAAGTGCATCAAAGATCTCTCTACCGTACATCTGAGTTATTTTCATATTTATAATGTAACTATGGATAGAACTTTACCCGTCTAAATATAACTAAATTGGTGAAATTTTAATCTTAGCCTTTTCCCAACTATGTTGGGGTCTTCCAGCCAGTCTAGATGCAACTGCTCATTTCCATAACCTAGTCGGTATCTACTTGATGAGACTGATTTATTAGACTTCTGGGCTTTTTTTTTATCGTTATAAAATCATCAAATGAGTCCTCCCACCCAGGGCAGAGCGGGAGGGACTGTCAGACTCGTACTGACTAAAATCCACGGTGTCCTTCAATGGCCCTTTACGTACCGGGGTCACGGTAATTCGAGTCCCGCGACCGCCTAGTCGGTACTTGACGACACTGATTGTTAGACTTCTGGGTTACTGATTACCTGTAACGTCTGTCAAAAACCTTAATATTGCAGCTGGGCCAAGGGCTTAAACTGCTTTCCGAAGCGTAGGAAAGTCGGTATGCAATTATGGTCACCCATCCACCGACCGATCAAGGCAAGCGCGGCTTAACCTTGAAGACTAACTACCTACGACTAACTACGACCTACGTAAAACTTTTAATGAACCAATGAATATTCAACATTGTAAAAACCGAAAAAAGAAACTTCCAAGAAGAAATATTAAAAGTAAAAGCTGTATTTAACAGTTAAAAATCTGCTCCCACAAATTTCATCGCGCCCAAATAATTTAACACCACTTTAACGAAACGTTTAGCATAATACTTACAAAAAATATAATAAAAAAGAGACCTTTTACAAATTATACGGCTTGACATAAATACTGGAGGGTAGTCTTCAAAATAACAAGCCCATTATGTTGAAGAGATTACGTCTTCTTTTAAATAACTTGTGACTTCTCCAGGATTCTCTGGAGGGAATGAATTTCATTCTCGTTGTAGAATTATTTCAAGTATTTTATGTTCAAATTTAGTTGTGGAAGGACTTTTATAGGGGTGTTATTCTTTAGTAAAAAGGTAAGTTTGTAGAACTGTCTAAATACGCAACCTTTTTTTGGTCGGTGATTTATTTAATTATTTTAGGAAAACTTAAAGCTAGACAGACACAGTAGCATAGACAATAATAACAATATGGCCAATTACAAGTTTTCACAAATAGCTAATCTAACATTAAACTGAAAGAAATTAAACTAAGAAAACAGTGGTAAGGATTAGTACAAAACATTACAAGAAGTAAAAAGAACAATTTGACAAAATATATCGGTAGGTTTCATTTGTCCTTCAGTGCGGTGACCGGAAATCGTTAAAAAGTTACCCAAATGAAAAGGATATGTGAAGGAACACAGTGGTTTTAGCCAAGAGTTTGACAGTCCCTTCCATTGCAACCAGGGAAAGAGAACTCATTAATGATTTTTACAACGGAAAAAAAGAGAACCGGTGTTGGCATTAACTTACTTTAAATTTCTTGGTTATTCTGTTCAATTACAGCAAATACAAGCATTTTGGTATGTACAACAGCTGTAACGTTTTTCTTTTAAACCGGAACTACTGACCTGATTCCGTAAATTCCAACCACGTGAAGCTATGTTATGCCCCAGTATTAAAGGGTTATATTTTAAACGTTATTGTTTGAAAATTTCCGACCATATCGGGAGCTACACATTTGTAATTTTTTTTTTAAGAAATGAGCCAAACTCTTGATATTTTGTCTTCACCAAATTTTATTCCCACACTACATGAATTTAGAAATCCAAAAAAGTTGCATCTGCATTCAGCAGAATATAGCTTTTTTTACGTGGTAAAATCATCACATGAGTCCTCCCACCCAGGGCAGAGCGGGAGGGACTGTCAGACTCGTACTGACTAAAATCCACGGTGTCATTCAATAGCCGTTTACGTACCGGGGTCACGGTAATTCGTGAGTCTCGCGACCCCGGCAGGCTTTGGTCATGTACAGGGGGCCCTGTCACAGCTGAATTTAGCTAATGCAATTTTTTTATAGCAATTAGGAAAAAAAAAACTTATTTAAAAGATAAAATACTATAACAAAACTTTTTGATAAAAGACGATCCTAAGTAAACACGAAAAGGTATTATGATATTATTAATAAAGATCTAAGCCGTTCTAATCTATCCAAATCCTCACGAATGTGCGGTATAATTCAGGTTGGCTTTGTCATTCAAATTATACGAGTTAGGGAACGGCGGGATTAAATTAATTGTTCCCGGGTTGTGACAATGATGTCGATTAGTCACACATTTCATTTCCAAGTGCCTTTCGTTTTGTTCCTTTATCGAATTGTTTTATGTTATTTAGCTCTAATGAGCTTTTTATTCTTGGTATACATTCAAATGTATCTAATGTGAATGGTCGCGGGACTCACGAATTACCGTGACCCCGGTACATAAAGTGCTATTGAAGGACACCGTGGATTTTAGTCAGTACGAGTCTGACAGTCCCTCCCGCTCTGCCCTGGGTGGGAGAACTCATGTGATGATTTTACCACGATATAAAAAAAAATATGACTGTGAATAGGAAAGATGGTTATTAAGTACCTGTTATAACTTCCGTCTAAGTGAATGGGAGCGGAACTTAAACTTTACCCAGTTGTAAAAAACAAGTTCGGTTTCTGCTCCAGAGAAATAACAGTTAGCTTAAGCTACGAATCGTACCTAGGACCTTTCCTCATGCTTGTGAGCACTAGATCAACAAGACCTGAACCTTGATTTCTTGTTTGTTTCAATCCGAATATTACTGAGATATTTGTATAGCTATCTCGACTTTGAAAAATAAAATATATTTTTGCAAACAAAATAGTCAATCCTTAAATGATTTACGAAGTAACTTTAAAAGGAACATTGCGTAAACTCAATGAAAATAAAAATAAAAAAACGTACTTACCCCGCCCTTTTTAAACGTTAACCGCAAAGTAACCCAGTAATATATTTACAAGATAGTGCGCAGTAGTAAAGCGTAGTAAAATGTGAGTAGATATAAAAAGGTTGGAGTAAGGTGAGCTCATATTTCGTTCATGTGTAGTGGACTAAAGTGGGTTGGCCACTATTTACGAGTCGCTGGCTGTAGGTTAAGTTGTGTCTGTGCAATGAGAGCTGTTCTTTCTTAAAGAATTTTGTTTGAGGATGAAAATATTTACAAAGAAAACTTTGAATTGCCAAGGGTTGATTCAAATCTTTTAAACGTTCGAGACTCATTTGGTTTTTGATGTTGTAACGATCTAATGCTTAATTGTGATTTAACTAAAGCTTTTGATTGTGTTGTTCACAAATTATTTAAAGGACTCTACAAGGATATAGAATGTGCATTCGAAATAACTATAAATCGTGCATGATTTATTACTGTATTAAGTAATTATTAACAAACTAAAAGAAGACTTCAATCAGTTGGTCTTTGGATTTTTGATAGCAATATAGGAGTTCAACAAGGCACTATTTTGGCTCTTTATCTGTACAAAAAAACTTTTATTAAATTCTGCAAGGGAATTCTCCTTATGGTTAAATAACTGTAAAGAAAGAGAGATAAAAGTACTATAAAATTAAAAGCCATGACAATCCTAATTCCGAGGGATTTACAAGAACTAAAACAGCTTCTGAGATTTTTTCCTCAGTTTATTTTTTAAACCCCCGTTACCGTCACTCAACCAAGATAATCTTAGTAGGTATTAAAATCTCCAGAGTTATGAAAGGAAAAATAGCTGCTAAAATATTTCAGCACTCGCCAAGACTTAGGATTAGGTATAATATTTTTAGTTATCTCTTACCTTTGATGTGGAGATTTTCGGATTAGTAAAGGCTCATAACCTTGACGGTAATGCCGTCTTGGTAATGTTTGGTTCTAAAATATTTTAGAAGTTTAAAGCATTTTTATTTATCCCGAGAAGCTAGCACCACGTACTTCTAACATGAATTTGACATTGACTTTTGAGAAAGTAGATACTAGTAGGAGAAGGAGAAATAAGTAATTTGTAAAAATGTAGAGATCCAAATGTAATGTAAAACTTACTATCTTATTTTTTCCATAAGTACCTGTAGTATCCTAGGAATCCAACACAAGACCTCATACTCAGCAGAAACACTTTCTACAACAACAACAACTCAACACTTTATATAATCTTCTTATAATTCTAAGAAGAGAGAAGAGAAGTTTGAAGAATGATATAAGATCATGGAGGAAACCTCGGTCCCAGTACGGAAATGTATCTAAATTCTCAACATTATAAGAATTTTAAAGACACTTTACTACTCAACCCTAACAGGCTTTTTTTTATCGTGGTAAAATCATCAAATGAGTCCTCCCACCCAGGGCAGGGCGGGAGGGACTGTCAGACTTGACTGACTAAAATCCACGGTGTCCTTCAATAGCCCTTTACATACCGGGGTCACGGTAATTCGTAAGTCTCGCGACCAACCCTAACAGGCTTACGACAAGTATAAAACAAAAATAATCAACTCAAAAATATTCGGTATTTTTAAAGCCTTTGGACCAGTGAAAACAGATCCTGGAATCAGAACAATAAAAAAAAATTACGGACGTGCAAAGTCAGTACAAACAAATAAAAGCAATCCCAAACTAATTGTTTTTAACCCGAACTGACGCGCCCCGAAAAATACAGATCGAAATAGCTTTGTATATCGATTGTTTGTAGGTATAAATAGAGGAATTGGGCTGGGTGTAGACTGGGTGACATGGCCCTGTTAGACCTATAATAAAAACAATTTATGAAAAGAATATTGAAGTTGTTAGGTAATGTTATGAGCACATGATGCGGATGAATGAGGACAATAATGGTGAGGAGTTTTGTGTTTGAATGGCTATAAGAGGCTATAAGAGTGGAGGAAGACGAAGAAGATGATGTGAATAATGATATAGCTAAGGATATAGCTAGACGAGAGAGGACTACTGAAATGACGAGCAATAGAGAAGAAGATGACTTGTTGCTTCGACTTTGAATGAATTGGGATCATGTTAAGAGATTTACAAATGGGAGCGCAAACACAATATTAAAGAATTGTAATGTTGACAACTTTTAAGAGAAAACTAATCTAGCCATAATGATAAAGTGTCCACAATCTGAGTTCCAAAGGCATAGCGGTAGCATTACCATCCTAAAAGCAATGTTGAAATGTTTCTAAAGCCTCAAATGGAGGACATTATAGGTTGACTGCGCGTGAACTACTTAGGTACCTACGATATCCCTCACCAACGAAATCCAATAAAAGTTCATTGAAATAAATAGTGTGAACCCTGTCTTAACTGTGACAGTTGGCCCAAATCTTGTCTATAACCAGCTGAATAATTTAGTTGTCCATGACAGGGGCAATACTTTTTCTTGTGTCATTGATTGCTTCTTATTAAATATTTTGTGGTCTTCTGTAGATCGTTGTAAAATATTATCCCATCCCAAATATAAACATAAATGTGAAATGATTACCAATGAACAAAAAAGTGATAATTTGCACAACAGAGGTTCCCTGGTGTAACCCTTAATACATGAGCAACCATTTCATAAGCGCACTTCCCACATGCCCAAACAATTTCAAATGATTGGTAGCTCCTCCCAAACTCCATGTTTCTGCCATAAAGTTTAGAACACCAGCTGCTTAATGATCGTAAGCGGGGTGTTCTGGCGCTGCCTGGCATCCATACTCCCCCGGACAGCTCGTAAGAGAAGGTCTCACCCCCCATTTACCCCCAATTTGTGAGCTAGATATAAATTACGGTAGTTTACTATTTGCTAGCTTTGTTTTTAACTGGTTGGAAATCAAGAGGAGGAAGGGAAACGGTGCTTGCACTTTAAAAGTTACAAACACTTAATAGCTGTGTTGGTTATTTGTGGCTTTTAAATTGCTGTGGCATAGTACTCGTATAATGTGGGGAAGTTTCTATATTTACATGAAAGTTGTTTCAGACTGTCTGTACGCGCATAATTTTCGAACGAATGCACCGAAGTGGATAGTTCGTTTTCTGTTGTGTTTGTTTTTGTCAGGACAAGACTTAAAGAAAAAAATATATTCAGAAAATTCACCCCACAGGGTGGATCGAAAACAATCCGTGCAAAGCCGGGGCTGGCCGTTTTCTTTTTTAACCTGTGTTGTCCCACAGCTGGGCAAAGGTCTCCCCCATAACTTTGCACTCTTCCTTCTGTGTGCGGCTTTCACCGGTCAATTTGTCATGAAGGTGTCTAGGTCGTCACGCCATCGTTTCCTAGGCCTCCCTCGGCAACGACGTCCGTCCGGCGTAACAACCCTTCTATAGACATGGCCCCCCCAATTCCAGGGGCATGCCCCCCCCCAATTCAACCTGGCAGGGGGCCGCTAGTTACATAGTATAAAATCTATATTTTTTTCAAAGAGTTTGTACAATAATGTTGTTAACCGCGGGAAATAACACACTTAAATAATCATTACCTTGTTACTTATCTTATTTTCTTTTTTTAAATACCGTTCGGTACCTAACTACCTCACACTAAGAATTTCTTCTGTATCCTGGATGCGTTAACAAACATTTAAACTACATATACAAACATCCAGATCCGAAACAACTACCACACAAATATTTGTTCCATACGGAAATCGAACTCCGCAACCAAACGCAGCAGTCAACCTCACACACCTCTGAACCCGATCCTCCTATCCTCCCAGCTAGGCATACAGTTCTGGGAACACCGTATTTCGAAATGAGGTCACGGCACTAAATAACCGTCGGTGTGTTATGTCAACAGCAGGTAAGCTACGTACCGGCTTAGCTAGCGAACGCATAGCTAGTATTTGACAAACAATTCCAATTTAAATTGAATTTTAGTTACCCGGTGTTTGGCTTTAACAGAAAGTAGTGTCAAAGATGTTTTTTAGGACAGTAAAATAAGTTCAGCTATGAGAGGGATTTGAAACTGCGTCTTCTAGATCTCCAGACATTCGGGCACGCCGCAATCGCGGCGGTAAGACCCCTCTTTGAGGAGTGGCTGGATAGGCGTCACGGCGTCTTGACCTACCACATGACGCAGATCCTCACCGGACACGGAAGTTTCGGGAGGTTCCTGTGTCTGATAGGGAGGGAAGAAACGCCTGGGTGTCACCACTGTGAGGATCGTCCGGAGAACACGGTGGAGCATACGGTGCAGGACTGCCCCGCTTGGGCAGAGCACCGCCGTGTCCTCACGATGGCGATAGGCGGAGACCTCTCGCGCCCGGCATTGGTCGAGGCCATGCTGCGGGGCGAGACGGAGTGGGAAGCGGTCGCCTCCTTCTGCGAAACAGTCATGCTCGTGAAGGAGGAGGCGGGCCGCCTGAGGGAGAGGACAGCGTCCTCCCTCCACCCCAGCCGCAGTGGTAGACGCCTACGGCGTCGGACGTCGCAAGACGATCTCCGGCCACCGTAGGCGCACCGTAGGCGGGCAGCGAGTAATGGGCGACTCGCTGTCCGACCATGGAGGACGGCGCGTTGTGTTCCACGCGCGCCTCAAAGAGTGTCAGCATAGTGGCGGGGCCTGTAGAGGGCCAAAGCCTGCCGGGGTCGCGGGACCAAGGGATTACCGTGACCCCGGTACGTAAAGGGCTATTGACGGACATCGTGGATTTTAGTCAGTACAAGTCTGACAGTCCCTTCCTCTCTGCCCTGGGTGGGAGGACTCATTTGATAATTTTACCACGATAAAAAAAAAAGATCTCCAGACATTACAGCCAAATCAGTGTTGTATAATGAGATAGCGTCTACAATACTAATAATAATTAATTAATTTTAAATACATTAACCATAAAACGTTCAAACGAGGAAATAGAAGATTCAGCTTCTGAGTGAGTGCATCCATCCATCCAAACTGTAGTATTTATGAAATTATTTCGATATTTGAATTTTAAATCAAACAGTGAAGTCGCAAAATGTTTCCTAGAAAAAATAACCGCTTTACTATTGAATATGGAAATACTTTTGATACAACTCGAAAGTAGGTCAGGCCGGAAAAATTAATGCTCGTACCAGCATCTGCGAATTTTATTAAAAAATAAACTTTCGTGATTATAACCGGAAAACAATTTCGTTGGAAATTCTTTCTAGCGGCCATGACATCGTTTTGTAGAAAAATAAATAAATTGGTTTGGAATGAAACTGTAATAATGTCAACAAGCTAAAGTCTATAATTTGACTAAGTGATTGTTGTCGAATTCATAATTATTTAATTGATGAAATTAAATGAAGTGTTATATATTCATGCCAGAAGATTTAAACACTTTAACACGTCTTTTTATTACAATTAAGGAGAGGCCAGTGTTCCGTACCTAAATACTCTGAGAAGAAACAGTCGAAACAAACTCAGAGGTCACTGTCTCTTTTAAAGTCCAGACAATTTTTTAACTAATTCCATTCATGTAAGGATTATGTAGGTTCTCGTATTTACTGGGCCCCCTATGTCAGCATGTGGGTTTGAATAGGAACAGCTATTATTTATATAAAATATTATGGACGAAGATAATTTAACTAAAACTTTAACGTAGTGTTCAGCGACGGAAAAAAATAAAAATTGTAGAGGTATTTGTGCCTTGTAGACAGTTTTCTTAGGATATTTAGTCAATAGTATGCATTCACGGACCGGTGTCGCGGGACTGTCTTATCAGGTTACCCGGACCCTGGAACGTAAAGAGCTATTGAATAATCACCTTGAGTTTTGCACAGGAGGACTCATTTCCGGCATTGGTCGAGGCCATGCTGCGGGGCGAGACGGAGTGGGAAGCGGTCGCCTCCTTCTGCGAAGCAGTCATGCTCGCGAAGGAGGAGGCGAGCCGCGTGAGGGGGAGGACAGCGACCTCCCTCCACCCCAGCCGCAGTGGTGGACGCCCACGGCGTCGGACGTCGCAAGACGATCTCCGGCCACCGTAGGCGCGGGCATGCGGGCGGCGAGTAATGGGCGACTCGCTGTCCGACCATGGACCATGCCCGGATCGACGGCGCGTTGTGTTCCACGCGCGCCTCAAGGAGTGTCAGCACAATGACGGGGCCTGTAGAGGGCCTTAGCCTGCCGGGGTCGCGGGACTTTCCCATTACCGTAACCCCGGTACGTAAAGGGCTAGTGAAGGACACCGTGGATTTTAGTCAGTACAAGTCTGACAGTCCCTCCAGTCCTGCCCTGGGTGGGAGGACTCATTTGATGATTTTACCACGATAAAAAAAAAAAAAAAAGGAGGACTCATTTGAAGATTGTATCCTTTTGAAAAAAATGCATCCATGGAAGTTTAAAAGTCTAATACTTAAAAAATATAAAAAACCGTACATGGGAAACTTACTGAACTTACATTACTCATATTTTAACTCATAAAAAGCAATATTTCAGCTATAATGCGTAATATTTTCTTGAATGCTTGACCGCATTTCCCAAAACACGACGTACTGCGTTCCGCTCGAGCCGGGCTAAAAGCCTTTTCAATTTAATCTGTTCTCAAATCTGCCGTCAACCTACTCGTGTATGATTGGCTTTTGGTTTATTTGTCAAACCAGAATACTAACTTTGACGGTAGAGTTAAATTGGGTTCAGGAGTGCCGGTTAAGTTCAACAAAATTGAGGGCACTGCAATTTTCAAAGCATTAAATTTTGTCTCAAATATATTTTAAATATTTTCGGGTGTGCACAACCGACCCGAAGCAATTAATGCGGTTAATGCCGATCAGGTAGTTCAGACGGGTCGACTTATCATTCGATGCGGCAGAACATATTTGTGGATATAAAATTATGGGTAAAAGCCGAATGATTTATGTCTGGCAGCGGTTTACGATCCGATCCATTCATCTGCATAGTTAAAATTTTCTATTAGATTTCACTGTCCAGCTAAACCTTAACATTTATGCGTTCATCTTCATTTCACACTAGTACAGTCACTGCTGAACATAGGGCTCCCTCAAGGAGCGCCACGATCTCCCGCTTTTTTCATCCAACCACTGCCAGCTACTTTCTTCGGTTCATCCGTCCGTCTTGCCGGTGGACATCCCACACTACGCTTACCTACGACCGGACTCCATTCGAGAACCTTCAAATTCCACTTTTACGGGTTGCACAGCATAACATCCATGTACTCTTTGATAAATTACATAAAAAACAGCATATGTAGTCCAGTTCTTACCTATATAAGCTCTATTCTAACATTCTGTACCACAAACACAGGTACTGAAGCCACAAATACAAGCGTATTTTCAAATTCAGCGGCCACCGCGCGAACGGCACTTGAATTTGAATCGAAAATGGCCGCGGCAAATATTTGGCGTTCAATACGGGTGCTGTATGTTATGTCGATAGAATTTCTGTTATTTTATTGGAACTCAACATCAGCTTATTTATTAAAAGGTATTTTTTTTAAATATAAATAGGCGTATTCGTTATAAATATTTGAAGTAAAAGTTAATAAAAACTTTTTCAAAAAAAAAAAATCTAACCGCCTTCAAAAACCATTTGTTTTCCCGGAAGTCGGTGTCATAATGAATTAAAAAACAAAAAACCGAAGGCGGTTAAACTTTTTTTTTCAAAAAGTTTTTATTTTTATTTTACGGTTTTTAGTTCAAATATTTAACCTAATTATTTATAAAAACCTAATTTTCTTACACGTGCTCTAGAATTTTGTAATCTTTGTCTACTTGGAAAATGTTATTACCGGTCGTAGTAACATCGTCCACGTACACAATAAGAGATAAATGCTCAGAACATAAAAAATAGTGAACCAAAGTGAATGACATTTTGTTGATTCTTTTTTGTTGGAAAAGGGTATACTTCCCAAGTGGTCCCACCATTTGGGAAGTATACCCTTTCCAACAAAAAAAGGATTTTTCACATTAGTTGGCGAACAAACAAAAAAAAAAACATCCGAATTGAGAACCTCCTCCTTTCTTTAAAGTCGGTTGAAATATAATATTCTTTTAATTTAGCGTGTTGATGGCAATCTACTCGTAAATTGAGCCAGCCCAAAACTGGGCTGGCTCATTCAGAAGCGTCCATCAGTTATTCTTAAGGCGAGGCGTCAGGACTTAAGTGCCTTATGGTTTGTGGAGCAGCACCCAATATACACTCCAGGGCAAAGTAGGTCGCCTTCCGATCAAGGCCTAGGCCCAGGTCGACGCGGCAACGGCGCGTATTGTTCCACACTTGCCTTAAAAAGCTGTCAGCATCTGATGGGGTCTAACGCCTGCCGGGGCCGCGAAACTGACTATGTAGGACATCGTTCGCAAAGGAACTGAAGATGCAGGGTGGACTTTTATTCAGTAGGAGTTTACACGCAAAGGAAAGGGGCAGAGTCAAATCTCGATCTGACCGGGTTTTCTTTGCTTCAACCAACCAATTCCGAAGTCTTTTTACAGACTTCGAAGGCCAGTTAAAAATAATCAAGCATTTATTTTAAACTGCAATTCGAGTTCCTAAAATTTTTCTAGAACCCACGCTACCGAGTAACCACCGAAGAGTAATACGTTAGTTAGCGAAGTAATAAGGTTTTGTGGGGTCTGAACGTGGTGGCAATTTACCTTTGAAAGTCCATTTACTTCGTGGCCGTTTGAAAGGTTTTATATATTACCAGATATAATCTGACTCCATGTTACTAGGATAACTACTGAGCTTTTTACTCAATTTCTTTTGCAAATATCTACTTCAAAAAGTTTCCACCGATAATATTCGTAAACGCGAATCTCCGAATCTACCCACCAATTTTACTAAGAGTACAATAAGTACTTTTAACAATTTGTCCAGATTAAAAGATAGTTTTGGGCCCGATAGGTCATCTTGTTACTAAATGCCACCTGTGCAAAGCTGGGACGGGTCGCTAATAAACTATAAAGTGTAAGCCTCCTCCACCGCCCGCTCACCGCAAAATTCGAGGCACTTCTGCCTTAGTTAGAAATTCGAATGTCTGACAGACAGTCTTACCAAGGAGTATTACATTTATTCAATTATTGGGTTGTCATTCTGTTGGGCACTCGCTCCACCTAAAATACTGATATTCATCTGCAACCGGTCCACCTGGAAGCTGAATCCTACAGACCTACATATTATATATTAGAAACGTTGCCCCACATTACGAATTTCTCCTGTGTCGTGGGTGCGTTTACAAACATAGAAAATCACATACACGAACACCCAGACCCGGAACAACAACTTATAGTTGTTCCAGATCAATAATCATACAAATATTTGTAACCCGCTATACGCTGAGCAGCAGTCGATTCTTCCTGTACAACTGGTTGGCGCAGTGGCTAAACGATTTACCGCTGCGCACCGTGTCGCGGATTCGATCCCTGCACAGATTCTATGTTTGTTAATGCACCCACGAAACAGGAGAAATTCCTAGTGTAGGGAAAAGTTACAAAAAAAATCTTTGAGAATTATCACACACACACACACATACAAACATATACTGCATAATTATATATCGTACATAGTCTTGATGGATCAGTGGTCACGCCCAAGGTTGCGAGTTCAAACCCGCGTTTGTACCTACTAATGTGTCTATAGTGTTTCTAGTATTTCTGAATTAAATAACCCAGTTAGCTATCCTAAAAAAAACAAAAGTTCGCCAGAACAAAATGTTCATAGAACCAAATGAAGAAGAAAAGCACGTCAATCCAGCTTGAAAACTCTTTTAAAAGGAACTCCACAGTGCGGTAGGTTTGTAAGACAAATGTGTGCGCTATCGATTTCTGGTTACTATCCGAGACGGAAACAGAAATATCCGTGATGCCTTGATTTTTATGGAGTTCCATTCTTCTTCTTCTTCTTCGTGTCGCTGGCACGACGGTATTTATATTTTATTGGCCCAAAACTCCGCCAATTCCACCGCGTTGTCGGTAGCAGCGAAGAGATCTATTTGGCTGCATGTTTTTGGGCTAAGAGGGCAAGATAGGAGGTGAAGCATGGTTTGTGACGCAGCTCCACATCCGCATCCCGCTGCCGTTCCAACGCGATAGCCCCACTTTAATAGGTTGGAGTTACATCTTCCCACCTGGGTCCGGAGGCGATTCAGGGATTTCCAGGTGGACCATGGAAGATTCGATCCTGTAGGAAGATGTTCTCTTGGTGGTAAGTAGTAGGAGGGAGGGGGATACAGTTTTTCCCAAAATTCACATCGGGCTTTAGCTGTGTTTCCTGAAAGAGACACTGAGGATTTTAAGAAACTCTGTCTGCTTTTTAGCCGTTGTTTTGGTAGATGGACGCCATAAAGTGGATGTCTGGAGTCCGTCTCCTGTTTATATTTTTCCACTGCACTTGCGACTTCTCTTCTTACGAATGGAGGTGCAATGCCAGCCGTGGGATATAGTGCGCTGACTGGGGTTGGTTTGAGGCAGCCAGTAATCGTTCTACAAGTCTCATTCAGAGCTACATCTACTTCCCTAGCGTGGGCAGAACGGTGTCATACAGGGCATGCATATTCGCCCGCGGAGAAACAGAGTGCTAGCCCACTAGTTCGGAGTACCTGAGGAGAGGCACCCCAGGAAGTTGAAGTTAGACGCTTTAGTAGGTTGTTCCGGGTGCCTACCTTTTTCTTTGTTTTCAGGCAGTGGTTCCTAAAGGTTAGAGTTCGGTCTAGGGTAACTCCTAAGTAGGTAGGGGTATCACAGTGTTCTATGGTAACACCTTCCCATTTGATTTTTAAGGCCCTTTTTGCTGATATATTGCGGAGATGAAAAGCACATGACTGTGTTTTTGAAGGGTTCGGTCTTAAGGCGTTATCCTTGTAGTACTTTGTGAGGATATTTAACTCAGCCTCCAAGATTTCTTCGACGTCTTCGAATTTGTTCCTTTGGGTGGCCAAAGCGAGGTCATCAGCGTATAGGAATCGTTCACAGTGCTCAAGAGGAGTTCCATTACTTTTGCCACATTAAGTAAAGTAGTTGGAGATGGGAGATTATGAATGAGGTGCTTCAAAACTGCAAGCGCAGTGGCTGAGTGATTGGACTGCTGCGCTGAGTATCGCGGGTTCGATTCCCGCACGGAGCAAATTTTTGTACGATCTACAAGTAGTTGTTTCGGGTCTGGGCGTTCGTGTATGTGAATTTATATGTTTGTAAACGCACCCACGACACAGGAGAAATTCCTAATGTGGAGCAACGTTCTTTTTTTAAAAAAAAAGCAAGCGTTTGTGAACTTAATTGATTTTCTATTAATGTGAAAGTTTGAATGGATAGATGTTTATTCTCTTTAACGTCACAATAGCTGAACGAACCTTAATAAGATTTGGCTATAAGATAGGTCTAGAATAACTGTGTGTTATACTGTTTATTCCGGTATTTACGTTCCCATTTGATAACTTTCAAATTACATGACGCAGGCGCTGCAATAGCCAGTCTATTAAACGACGTAATGTGCCTACCTAAGTCAAAACCTGCGACTTACGTTGTACATGTACAAGTGTACTGAGTGATCAAATCTTATATAGTCAGGAATATACTGTAAGCCGACCTAGCGTCTGAGTATTGACTTAAACTATTTAAACTACATAAAGAAGACAACGCATGACGAAAAAGGAAAATATTGTGTGAAGTTTAACGAGACAGTTATTTCATAATTCTTACTCAACATTATCTCTGTTTTTACAAAAAAAAAACATCATCAACAACACAAAACCAATTCGAATTTAAGCCGAAAAACGCAAGCAAAAACCACTGCACAGAAAGTGGCATTTAAAATTCAGATTCACAAGCGTATTTTCGCCTGTTGAATTCAAAGCACACTGTATCCCGTACATTTACAGTTTTGAAAGAGAATGCGGTTCCCCACACTGAAAACACACACTGTTTGGAATTTCCCCCGGGTAGAGTACTGGAAGTCTTGAAGCTAGCTTCTATTTGGTCTCTGTGTAGTTGGAAAATCTAGTTAATGCGATGACTATCTTGGTGCTCCAGAATGCACTTTTTTTAACGTGGTAAAATCATCAAACGAGTCCTCCCACCCAGGGCAGAGCGGGAGGGATTGTCAGTCTCGTACTGACTGAAATCCACGGTAGTAGGGTAATATTGGGCATTCTAGACCATTTCAATAGCCCTTTACGTTCCGGGGTCACGGTAATTCGTAAGTCCCGCGACCCCGGCAGGCTTTGGCCCTCTACAGGCCCCCCCGTCACTATGCTGACACTCCTTGAGGCGCGTGTGGAACACAACGCGCCGTCGAAACGGGCATGGTCCATGGTCGGACAGCGAGTTGCCCATTACTAAATGTTGTATTATACCAAATCATCTCCATCATCTGCCTAGCCTTTTCTCAATTATGACGGCACGCAACCCAAATTGTACTCTATACTCGTAGACATCAAAGTTGAGTATTATTGTGACGATACATTTCATTGTTTCATTTACTTTTCATCTACTACCTTGCAAAACGATATTTCAGGCTGTAACAACACATGTGACGTCACCGCCTCACAGGAAATGGATACCTTTACTGTTCACACCCTCGACAGGAAACGATAAATCAAACAAATTGATTGCCGTCCAATATGTCGACGAAATGAAGTATCAGCGAGCTCTGTTCCAGTGTTATTTTAACAAGGGCTTTTATGCCTTTGTCAAACAGACAGGCGAAAGCGAAGCGTTTCTGAAGCGATACAGAACCGAAGCGAGACGTCAGTCCGATAGTTCTGTCACGCTAACGGATCGCTTTCGCTTTTCTATATGACTGGATTCAAACAATTCCATACGTCACGCCTGTCTGTTTGACAAATGCTTTAGTGTCGCGGGAAATACTGTAAAAGTAACCGTAAATCTGGAACGCAAAGTACAACTTGGGGGAACAGGATGTTTTTTTTTGTCGGTAAAAGACTGACAGTCAATTACATTGTTCTGGACTCATTGGATGACTTTAACACTCTAAAACTAGCTTTTTGTGTTTCTATGGCTTTTTTGTTTATATTGGAAATCTTCAAATTAGTCCTTCCGCCCTGGGCCAGACGAGAGGGACTGACAGATTCATACTGTCTAAGCTCCACGGTGTTTTATCTACAGCCCTTCGTGTTCCCTTAACAATCCCGGGACCATTTCTGTGGCTTCAAAGTATTTGAATCTCAGTACATTTGCCTACCTAACTGAAACTAACCTAAGTGAAAATGTTAATTGTCGTGTAAAGTGCTTTTTTTTTCGTGGTAAAATATCAAATGAGTCCTCCCACCCAGGGCAGGGCGGGAGGGACTGTCAGACTTGTACTGACTAAAATCCACGGTGTCCTTCACTAGCCCTTTACGTACCGGGGTCACGGTAATTCGTAAGTCCCGCGACCCCGGCAGGCTTGGCCACTCCTTGAGGCGCGCGTGGAACACAACGCGCCGTCGACCCGGGCATGGTCCACGGTCGGGCCGCGAGTCGCCCATTACTCGCCGTCCGCATGCCCGCGCCTACGGTGGCCGGAGATCGTCTTGCGACGATCGTGTAAAGTGCTTGGTGGATATTATATTATACATAATATTAGTGCTCATAAATATATACAGACTTCTTGTAATATTTCTGGATGGAATTTTCTGGAACGTTTAAGTAATAAATATTGAAATTTTATGTCGTGAACGCTATTCTAGAAAAATGCTACTTTTACAAGGTTGGTCGGGCTTCAGTTGGTACGCAGAGTAATATTCTTGAGAAACGAAGTTGCAAATTGGTAGTAAAAAATAATGTAACAACTCGCTTATTCCAGCGCAGTGGTGGACCGGTGGTTATAAGTCGTGGTCGTGGGTTCGAACACAGCCAAGCGCATTATTTTGTGATTTATTTTAATCACCACTGCTCTTAACAGGTTGAACGCCATAACGGACACCATGTGTCCGTCGGTACACTTCGGTTCGGTTCCTCCGGGGCCACACCAATAAATCACTAATTGAAAATGGTTGGGGTGTTTTTTTACAAATATTGTTAGGAAATACTATCTATTACACTATCTATTACAGAGAGGAGGCCGATGTCCCAGCTTTGGGAACAATATAGGCTTGTTACGGTGTTTACTTCATGCATGTGTTATTAATCCGAAGTTAGTTGCAAGTAGTTGCTAATAAACGTCATTCGAGAACGCACGACCTTGTGATTTTTTTGAAACAAGTTTCCCATACACAGTAAAACAAATAGTGAACATACAATCCTAAACAATAAGGAATCAACAAAACTCCTCAACAAGGCTGATTATGCTATCTAGCTTGTAATTTTCACAGGCAGGGGTTAATCTGTTGTATAGACGCCAGCACATCAACCTACCTCTATCTGTCAAACTTTAATAGATTTGCAAGTTTATTGCAATAGTGGAAAGTTAATAGGTATTCGATTTGTAAAATTTGACAGATTGGAGTAGGTTGCACATGCTGGTGTCTGTATATTTTATGGTCGTTTATTGCCCATGGTACTACCCGTTTTACTACCAGTAGTACCGCGGGAAAATTAAAATTCCCGTGGTACTACTCGATCGCTTGGTAGTACCACGGGAAATTTTAATTTACCCTTGGTACTACACCCTTATTTTATATTATAGATTAATTATTCATAGTTTTCTATATAATCTTCCGTATAACATCTACTTATTATTTTACACCAGTTTTTTATTTAGATTTTAAAATCGTCATAATGAGGCCTCTTGCCCTGTGTGGAGTGAAAGGGACTGTCGGACTCGTACTGACTAAAATCTACGGTGTTCCTTCAATTGTCCTTTTCATTCCAGGGTCACGGTTAACTGTGTAGACAGTCTCGCGACCCACGGCATATTAAACGAGTTGTACCACGGGCAATAAACGAAAATGACGGAGAGGAGATTGAATGAAAGAAATTAATTTATATCGATGAAAAAGCATAATTATTGGGAACTTGACTTGTAGGTAAAAAATTTAGAAGTTCAACAACTCATCAAAGATATTCGGATGTTTTGAACAAGTTAAAGGCTACATACTTTTGCCATTATAGTATCAAAAACGAACGAACATTTATTTAAAGTTCTATATACCTAACTTAAAAACAACCTGTCTACATGCGACAAACGAAACCAGTTGAAACAAACTTTTATTACTTTTCTAAAGCCCGTCGGATCACCGGTCGCGAATTTCAATTAAAACTCTACCCCTTTCAATTTCAACCACTACAGTTTTAGTTTCACCCCTTGTTTTGTTCACAGGAGCTAGTGTTATATGGATACTAGTTGACTCCGTTATTTTGTTTACTGAATTGACGTGACGGAGTGTTTAGATGTTTTTGGTGGGGTTGCCTATAAAGTCGTGAAAATCACGGCTAACACCGGTCGCTAATGTGTATGTTATGTTTGAAGGAACGCGTTGCTTCACTATATAGTATAAAACAAAGTCGCTTTCTCTGTCCCTATGGCCCTTTGTATGCTTAAATCTTTGAAACTACGCAACGGATTTTGATGCGGTTTTTTTAATAGATAGAGTGATTCAAGAGGAAGGTTTATATGTATAATAACATCCATTAAATAGTGGAGAAGTACTGCTATTTTTGAGGTTTCTAATGTGATGTCGTAAATAATTACATTTTTTCCGCTTACATTGCAAACGCAGGCTGAACCCTACTAGTTTTATCTAAATAATATACTAAGTATTGTACACATTGAAAAGGTCTACAGAAAAGTCCGTGATGGTATATGTCTATCTCTTATGGATAACCCACAATATTTTTTTTTGTCATTTACTTTTTACGACAAATAATGACTAATTTTCGAAGCGATTTTAACTTATACAGCATTAATCCTTAACCAATTAAATACCTTGAATACATTGTTCATTTAATATAGATCTATATGGCCCTTTACACCGTATGATTTAAGTGAATATTTTCGAAGATATTACAGATTTAAAAATTGCGGGACGTAGCGTTTGCGGCGGTACCGGCCGGCCGCCCGGTGCGGCAAGAGCGTGCAACGTTGTTTATAATGACATTCTGTAATATGTAGTAAAAATAAAATAAATAGTTAAAAATGTAAAACGTAAATAAGTAAAAATGTAGTGTATGAATTTAGATATTCCAAAGATAGCAGGAAATCTTCATGGTATAGGGAAAGGGGGATTGTTTTACTCCAAATTTAACGCGTGCGGGCCACGGGCAGTAATGAATAAATCAAAACTACTGGATCGATTTTAATCACATAGGCTATATATTTTATACCCGTGCGAAGCCAAAGCGGGCCGCCATGTTTTTATATACAACGTTCACAGTTTTTCTGTAGTGTATTTAGTATCAGCATTGCACCCGTGCGAAGCCGGGGTGGGTCGCTAGTATATTATAAAGCCGATGTGTTTGTCCATTTATCGAGGAAGGCTATAGGATAAATAACATCACGCTATGATCAATAGGAACTGAGTAGCAGATAAAACCGCGGTGATCAGTTAGTTTTATAATATAACGTCTTGCGTAAATTCCATACTTTCTCTTCTTCATCTTTTATTCTTTTCAAAAAATCATTATCATGAGCCGGAAGACGTCCAGAAAAAAAAGGTTTCACAAGTTCATTTCCACAATGTAAATGAAATGTAATATGATTTTTATAATAAAATTACCCATGAACTTCTCCAAGTTATTCACTAATTCATAGTTAAGCTAATAATTATGCTGTGATAATAATTACTCAACACAACACTTAAGTTACTAATGTGATTGACAAACTAATTAAATAATCTAGATTAAGTCCCATTCATGTTCCATAATGGAATATAGGTTGCAGCTTTGTTATTGAAGGAGTCGTTAAGGAGCCTTAAGCTTAGGTTCCATCATGTGTGGTTAAGTGATTAAGGTTTTCGCAATTGGTGGAACGCAGAGCTAAGAGGCTCATTAACGACGTAAAATTGCTGGATGCCAAGCTATATTGACGCTGTATTCTTGCAATTTACAACACAACAGCTGCTATGACCAATTTTTTTATTATGGCGTAATAATCCGATTGTTACAAATTACGTATAGATGTCTAAATATATATATATTTATTTTAGATCAGATTTGTATCCATATTTTGTTAGTAAAAATCTTAACCTAAGGTTAGTAGACACCATAATATTATTTACAAAATTCAAAACGACTGACACTTACGTGTGCAACCGTATCCAATGAGCCAGCATGGGGCTGTCCCACCTATCGCACAAAACACTCAGGCCTTTAGGCTAAAGCCTTTGTCAAACAGACTGGCGTGGCGAATGCGAAGTGTGACGTTGTTATTTGTAATGTGTGGAATTGTTTGAATCCAGTCACATTGAAAAGCGAAAGCGATCCCATAGCGTGACAGGACTATCGGGCGGACGTCTCGCTTCGGTTCGCTATCGCTTCGGACTCGCGCGTCTGTTTTACAACTCAAAATTGACAAAAAAGGAAAGGCATAACAGATCAATTCAAAATTGACAAAATGACAGAGCTGAAGTTTCACTACTTTTTGCCATCATGAGCGCTGCAATCGATTCTGATACCTAGTACTTCGAGTCCAACGAATAGCTTCATCACCGCAAGGTTGCCTGCCTGTCGGTCTTCTACAGATTGTACTTCGGTTTACTCCACGACTTCAACCCACCAGCTTCTATCATAGCTCATCTAGACGCACAGCAAATTACCATCCTTACCTTGTTGCTATTCCACCGGTTCGAATTAAACGTTTCCGAACGTCTTTTAAATGCGATCAGCAAAGCAGTGGAACTCTCTGCCTGCGTTGTTTCAGAACGCACACAACCCTAACCTCTTCAAAGTTAGAGTGAACTGGCTTCTTCTGGATAAGCCTGCTCTATTGTCGACCTTGTATCTGTGACCTCTGAACTTGACTAAGGTCAAGAGCAAACCTTACTTAAACATATATTATGCATGCGGACGGCGAGTAAAGGGCGACTGTCCAATTATGGACTATGCCCGGGTCGATGGCGCATCAAGTTCCACGCGCGCTTCGAAGAGCTGTGAGCAATCTGCTGGAGACACGAGTCTGTCTCATTGGGTAACGATCCCGAGTCGAGAACTCTGGATCTACGCTGCTGCTGAAAAATTCTTATGACAAAACCCTAAAACACTGATACCCGACTGGGAATCGAACACAGGAGTTTTTTTTACGTGGTATAATCATCACATCAGTCATCAGAAGTCTTAAAGCGAGAGTAATTCCAGTCTGGGACAGAAGACGAATAGACAGACAAAGACTAGACAAATCGTCTAGCGCCACCTCGTTCCCACACTGGAATTACTCTGGTAGGTCACCAGGTCGTGAACGTTACTGCTAAACGTGAGGTTCAAATTCTATTCCCAATGCGTGCAAAGTTTGCTATCAGAGATTTGGAAGAGGTTATTTTTATCATGGTAAAATCTTCAACTCAGTCCTCCCACCCAGGGAAGAGCGGGAGGGACTGTCAGACTCGTACTGACTAAAATCCACGGTGTCCTTCAATGGCCCTTTACGTACCGGGTTCACGGTAATTCGTGAGTCCCGCGACGACCCGCGACTTGGGAAAACTAGACTAAACCTACCTCTGCGTATATCTTTTATGAAATGTTACGTAGATGTAATAATTTAATTCTACGAAGTATCCACAAAGACAATGCAGTCAAAGGTACAAAGCAATACAAAGCATTTAATGATTTACTTGGAACACATAATTTATCAAGAAGCCATTTCATGACAACAGAAGGTTTAATGTAAGCACCGTTATATTATGTGAATGTTCTAGGAAACTGAGTAGCTTGAATTTATGTTACTAAATGATTAAAATTAGTGGTTAGTATTGTATAATTTGGAACCAAAATATGGAACTATGCTATTTTATGCTCGTGACTTGGTAAGGCCCCCATCGCATCGCCTATACGCGCTATTTCTTTGCTTTCGCTGAGCGTTCTTTCTGTTTTTTTTTTTCTCCGATCTTATGGGTCGTAGCGTGCATATAATAACACATACATACATAGCATATAATTTTGCTCAAGAATTGGATATTCAGCAGAAAAACAAACAAAAAAAACTTCGATACAAATCCTAGCTCCGTGGGCTTTTTTTTTTTAAATTCCTTACGATAAAAATTCATGGGCAGTCCACTTACATTCTCCTAACTTACCTATTTTTAGAAATATTACTCTTCAGATCCACACAATAAAGTCGAAAATAGTCTGCGTATTGTGAATTTAAATCTATTTAGAGGCAGAGGTCTGTGAAATCCTATATTTGGAACATGAATGGATAATATCTGTACTATTGTATAGAGGTGTACCCGGATATATCCGGATAATAGATATGAATAATAATAATGCCGACTAGCTTTTCTACTGTAAGGAAATCTTTTGCCTGAAATGTTGAAAAACTTACACTGGCCGACACGTTTTTTCAGCAACCTTGAAATCACGAATATTGAGAGCGCTGGTGGCCCGACTAACCAGTTGTATATCGTGGATTTGCACCTTTTTTTTTACGTGATAAAATCATTCTATGAGTCCTCCCACCCAGGGCAGAAAGGGAGGGACTGTCAGACTCGTACTGACTAAAATCCACGGTGTTCTTCAATAGCCCTTTACGTACCGGAGTCACGGTAATCCGTTGGTCCCGCGACCCCGGCAGGCTTTGGCCCACTAGAGGGGGGCCATGGATTTGCACCTAGCCTAATTTATTTTATCACCACTTGACTCAAAACGGTGAAGTTAAATATCATGAGGAAACCCGCAATGGTCCCACTTCCACTTCCACTCACAGAAAGGAGGCCTGTGTCCTAGCAGTGGGAAGAAATCCACGGTTTTCCTTCAATTGCCCTTTCCAATCCAGGGCCACTTTTACCTATCTAGACCGAATCCCACGATCCCGGGAGGCATTTGGCCCTCTATAGGACGATCTATGGGACTCTATGGGATGGTCATTTGTGGATCTTTGACAGTCGTTACTGTTAGTCAGAAGCTCTAAAGTCTGACAACCAGTCTTACCATGGGGTATTGTATTACCCAGTTACTGGGTTGTGGAGGTCCGACAGGCAGTCGCTCCACGTAAAATACTGATATCCAGCTGCATCTGGTTTGACTGGAAGCCGACCCCAATATAGTTGGGAAAAGGCTGGGCAGATGATGAGTTCCTGAGATTAGCGGGTTCAACCAAACAAATTCTTCCGCTTTATAATATTAGTATAGATTTTAATAAGTTAAACTTGAATTAAACATATCTTTATATGTATAACTAAGACACTTCACTTCACCTACATTACACCCGTATAAAATATTGCCAGATGACTTACTTCAATGAACAGAAACAAAACCGACGCGAACATATGAATATTCATCAACTACCGTCAATTTAACAGCGTCAACTTAATTCTGAGTTAAAGGTTAAGCGTATGTCGGTGAGGACTGGAAATAGATTGGTGGCATTGAACCTTTTATACCCTTTTAGACTATAATAAGTGGTGAACAATAATTAGAAAAACAGAGTCCAACTTTTTTTGAGGTGGTATAATGATCAAATGAGTCCTCCCAAAGGATGGACAAGAAGGGACTGTCAGACTAGTACCAAATTAAAATTCACCAAGCAGCACCTACTTCCAGCTCCTTGAGGCGCGCCTGGAACACTACGTGCCATCGACCCAGACTTGGTCCTTGATCGGACGGCAAGCTACTTCCCAATAAGACACATTTGACATTATATTTTCTTTATCTTTATATATAAAAGGAGAACTGACTGACTGACATATCAACGTACAGCCGAAACTACTGGGGCTAGGAATGTGAAATTTTGCACACGGCTTCCTATCATAATGTAGGGGAGCATTAAGAAGGGGTTTTTGGAAATTTAACCTTTAAGGGGGTGAAAAGGGGGAATTAGGAAAGTACGTAACCCACGCGGACGAAGTCGCAGGCAAAGTGCTAGTTTTTTCATAAAATAGTAGACGATTGCTGTCAACTGGGTGATTCAGATCCCGGTCTGCTTCTGAGAAACGGAATTAGTAATGGAATACCCAATAGCACTTTGCTTGGTCGCGGGATCGTACGAATTACCGTGACCCCGGAACGCAAAGGGCTATTGAAGGACACCGTGGATTTTAGTCAGCAAGTCCCGAGCTGTATTTCTAGTTGCTCACTTAGTAATGTAGTCGCTCGTATCTACTAGAAAAGAATAAATATTACTATATATTACTATGCTAATAGTCATTAGGCCTACTAACGTTAAGCGAATCAAAATTATGCCAAAATAAATTAGTCCTTAAGATGATTATGCCAACATAAAATGTAAGCCTAAAAAAATTATGCCGAAGTATTATTATGCCAAAACAAATTGTGTCAAAATCGTTATGCCGAAGTATATGAGGACAAAGAACATTATGCGAAAAGAAGGGATCCCAAAAAATGGCACTTTGCTTGACCCAAGGATCGAACTTACAATTGAACTAATGAGTAAAGTAGGTACCTCGTAGGTGTATAATTGGGAAGTAATAAGAAGTCTAGTGGTTCGTGCACTACAGCGTACCGAGGTGTTTCAATAATTCATGAATGACATGTTATTTTTGTAGTTACTAGTCAGTGTTTTATTTATGAAACACGAGAATATCGTTAATAGAATGTATAAAATACCAGATACTTAATAGTAAGATCCAGTGCGTTGGGTTGACGGCATCATCAGAATCATTACCTACACTTTTCTGATACATGATGTCTTGAAATTGATTTAATGTTATTTACCTAGCTAACCAATCAAGTTACAGCCTATCGCAGTGTAAATTAACCCACGAGAACGTAACACGTGGCAAAAACTATAAAAAAACAAAATATTTAAGCAAAATTTAATCAAGATACCCTCTACCGTTCTGACGTGATTGAATAACAAATTTGACGGCACGGTTAGTGCAGTGGCTGATCGATTGGCCGGCTGCGCTGCATGTCACGGGTTCGATTCTTGCACGGAGCTAATATTTGTATGATCTATAAGTAGTTGTTTCGGGTCTGGGCGTTTGTGTAGTGAGATTATATGTTTGTAAACGCACCCACGACACAGGAGAAATTCCTAGTGCGGGGCAACGTTTTAAAAAAAAGAAAAAAGAAAACAAAAGAAAGAAATATCCACAGATCCACACTTTCACATAAAAATAGAAGTAAGTTGAAAGTATTCACTTTTACCTTGCTTCAGCAAAACCATCAGCCATCTTAATTACAACGTCAAAAGATCAAAGAAAATCATTTCATACATTCCCTATACTCCTGCTTACCCAGTAACCTTCATAGCACACGCTCTAAGCACAGGCGCCAGTAATTGGAACCACTAAACCATTCTGTCAGCAACACATTTGTTGGCAACGAGAACGAATGTCGCCAATCTCACAATATTAATGGTATGCTCCATTACCACTCTAGACGTGTAATAGGTACCTACATAGAATAGAACGTGATGAACACCATTAAAGTATTCTATGCTAGCGGCTTCAAGGAGTGTCAGCATAGTAACGAGGCCTGTAGAGGGCCAAAGCCTGCCGGGGTCGCGGGACTCTGGAATTACCGTAACCACGGTACGCAAAGGGCTACTGAAGGTCACCGTGGATTTAAGTCAGTCAAGTCTGAGAGTCCCTCCCGCCCTGCCCTGGTTGGGAAGACTCATTTGATGATTTTACCGCGATAAAAAAAAGCGGCTTCACTCGCTACAACTCGGAAATTATCCCACGGGAACATAAAATCGGTATAAAATTTATCCTAAGTGTTAGTCCAGGTAATAAACTATCTGTGTACCAAATTTCATCCAAATCCGTTCAGTAGTTTTTGTGTTAAAGAGTAACAAACATCCATAGTTCCTCACAAACTTTCACGTTCATTTTGGAGGTCGTCTATAATATAGTGACTGGCTCACGTTTGACCAATATCTCCTCTGTGTCAGCAAAATAACGGGGCCCCCTGTAAAGGGCCAAAGCCCGTAAAGGTACATAAAGGGTTATTGAAGGACACCATGGATATGGTACGAGTCTGACAGTCCCACCCGCTAAAATATTTCCTCTGATGTAAAGTGATCTAGATGATGTTGTCGCCAGTGAAAAACGCTTGTCTAGAAAGATTCTGTTTACTCTTGAACTAAAGACAACCTTGGGGGGTTGTAGCTACCAGAAAACGGAGACTTCGGCAACGAATTCCGTGTTTTTATTCCACTACGGAATGGGCTTTTTTTTTACGTGGTTAAATCATCAAATGAGTCCTCCCATCCAAGCCAGGGCGGGAGGGACTGTCAGACTTGAACTGACTAAAATCCTCGGTGTCCTTCAATAGCCTTTTACGTACCGGGGTCACGGTAAATCGTGAGTCCCGTGACCCCGGCAGGCTCTGGCCCTCTACAGGGGGTCCCGTCACTATGCTGAAACTCCTTGAGGCATGCGTGGAAAACAACGCGCCGTCGGCCCGGGCATGGTCCATGGTCGGACAGCCAGTCGCCCATTACTCGCCGCCCGCATTCCCGACGGAATGGCTTAGTTCAGATTTTCTTTAATAACCGAATCTTTAATAATCCGAATAAAAAAGTGCCCTGACGTACATTGTAGAGAAAGAATGCTGAAGTGTCAATGGCCTGGCCAGCTGGCCATATCTGTTAAAGAACTGATGGTTGATAGTTCATAAATATTAGATCAATGCGTCGGCTGCTTTTTTTTGTGGTAAAATCATCAAATGAGTCCTCCCACCCAGGCCAGGACGGGATCCCTCTCGTCCTTCTGTCAGACTTGAACTGACTAAAATCCTCGGTGTACTTCAGGCCCTTTACGTTCCGGTGCCACGGTTACCCTCTAGTGCCGCGACCCCGACGCTACGGTCTGTTATCGTCTGAGTTCTCTATACCTTATTTCTTTCATGACCCGCCGTCGGCGTTGCGTCGGCTTATTTACAAAGACTACCGAAAAATATCCTTTGAAATTTTTGCCACATTTTTTTTTATCTACCATCCCATACACATAATTTCTCCAATATTCTCACATAAGACGTATAGATAGGCGCAGACCTTCCATTTTCTTTATCTTCACTGGCAATATATCCCCTTTATTATCCTTGGAATGGGGCGTTCTTTCTGGAGCGAATGTGCGCCGGTACAATGTTATAGGTTGCAATTACTTAGGATACACTCCTGTGGATTGTGTCGTACAGAGGGTGAGCAGGAGTCTGGATACCTAATAGATTGGTAGGTGTATCTTTATGGATCAAAGATGGCGATTAAGTTTTTCCTTTATCAATATAAAATGGAGGAACTAAAAGGATAAAAGTTAAGTTACTGCCCAGGGTTTTGGGAACAGGCGTTATTTATAAAATAATGGAAGATCTGTGGGTCTAAAACGGCCACTTAGCAATATTTCTAATGATGTACTTCGTGAATGAATAAAAGGAGAAAAGCCAATGAATGACGTTGCGAAATGAATCATTAGAATATTGATTATACTCATATTGGCCTTTTTACACTCTGATAAAAATATTTGGATTTTATGTGAGATTAGAGAAAGGTTTTGCGTCCGTTGGTTGTCGTATGTCCGATGTTTTGATCCTCGTACAGTGGGATAAGAACAGAAAGACGATGATAATTTTGTTATATAGAGACGTGTTACGTTAACGAAAGTTTGTTAACGAAATACCATGAAGAAAAGGTAAATAAAAAATAAAAAAATTGTGATCCGCCTGTGTCGGGCTCCAGGGACAGGAATATCCTCACAATACAAGGTGTATCGAGAAGTACTACCTTCTGTAATAGCTCCTATTTAGATATCGATCATCATATTAGATTACTTTCACAGTAATCATGTGCTGGGACTGTAGCGTAGCTCCATTGTTTTTCAATTGAAAAGTGCCTATGAGTGACCTACTAGAAAAAATAGATTATTTAATTTTGTTTTGGAGGAGCTCGTGGCAAAATTATTTTAGACGATCTTCCTGGTTAAGCCGCGCTTGCCGAGGTTGGCCTGTGGATGAACATCTGTCATAGCAAGTTTCCTCAGTGCCTCGAAAAACACGTAAAGCTTAAGATATTTGACAGTCTTAACCATAGTCAGAAGCTCGAAAGTCTGTCAACCAGTCTTACCATGGGGTGTCGTATTACCCAGTTACTGGGCTGTGGAGGTCCGATAGGCAGTCGCTCCATATAAAATTAAAAAAAACATGTTATCCAGCTGCATCTGGCTGATCCCAAATAAAGTTAGGAAAAGTCTGGGCAGATGATGAATTTTGTTTCGGGACAATGGTCACTATCTCGATCGGTACAACGATGGCCGAGCTCACATTATATTCCACATGTCGTGTTTGCCAAGATATTTTATAATATATTGTTTCAACTTCTCAGTATATTTATGATCTTTTGACTTTACACTCTTAGGTTAGCACCTAATCATAATTCATAAGACAGCTCTTATCGAGGCCTTAACTCGTAAGATTAGGTAATAAGGCAACCCCCTTATTCAGGTTTTACGAGTTAGTGATAAATTTTAGTGCCTACTTATATGAGAATGTCTTTATCGACGTAATAAACTAAACTATATGGCCAGGGGTTATTCTAGTACTTCATCTTTCTTCATAGTCGAAGGCTTTTAGACTTGCTAGACACTTTTATCATTACTTAACTTGTAACATTAAAACTTAGTTATGAAGTAAGATAATTGTGACCCATTTTGATCCTTGTTGGTTTAAGTTGGTTGCTGCTAGTAGTAAGCGTGAAGTGAGTTCGATACCCAAGGCGAAATTCGAATTTTTGGTTCAAGGGCATGCCAGTTTCCCAACGATTTGATCGCCACTGCTCCCGGTGATGAAAAATCATCGTTTTGAGAGCTACGGTCATGAAAACAATTACACAAAGTTATGCGCCTGTCTGGGCTCGAACTCACGACGTACAACTGGTAAGTCAGCGACGATATCACTAGGTCACTATCACAAGACCATGGTAAAACCATAACGTAGGTCTCACGCGGGACTATCTCATCAGCTAACCGTGAACCTGGAACGTAAAGGGATATTGAAGAACACCGTGGATTTTAGTCAGTACGAGTGTGACAGTCCGTACCGTCTCGCCCTGAGTAGGAATCATTTAATGATTTTACAGCGACAACAAAAAAAAGCTCCCCTCCTGTTCTGATTGGAGCGAAAGGGACTGTCAGACTCAAAGTCCACTTTGTTCCTCTAGCTGCCCTCTGTGATCCATGCCCATTGGTATCCTGACAGGCGTTTGACCCTATAACCCTGTAAGACTTAAGTAAAAGACTTAAAACGCATTCTATATCAATAAACATCATCATCTGCTTAGCCTTTTCCCAACTATATTAGGGTCGGCTTCCTATCGAACCAGATGCAGCTGGATATCAGTATTTTACATGGAGCGACTGCCTATCAGTCCTTCACAGTAACTGGGCAAAACGATACCCCATGGTAAGACTGGTTGTCAGACATTCGAGCTGCCGAATGTCAAAAATCTACAAATTACAGCGAGACCACCGGCTTTACGTGCTTTCACAGACCAAACTCGGCAAGCACGGCTTAACCAGGAAGATCGGCCTGTGCAGCTGTAATTATTTAGTAATAATATTCTATATCAATAATCGCTCGAAACTTCATTTTCAAATAGGAATGAAGTGAATCCAATCGTAGAATGGAACAGAGCTCAATCAATAAGAGAATTAGCTGACAATAGAGTCTTATTGAACAGTTCACTTTGAACTTTCTATTGAGCCTATTAAATGGTGGGGTCGACTGTTCTTTATTCATGGTTTTATTGCTACTCAGTTGAGAAGTGTATCAGACAGGATTTATGAAATACTAGCACTCATTCTTGGTTTTGCACAGGCAGGTAGTAGTGTGAAAGTAAAAACATTGTTTTTCTTATTTAAAATGAGGTTTTTATTTTTAGCTTTTTCAGTAGTTTTTTGAAAAAAAAAATGTTTTTTATTGTGTAGCGTTAACAATACATACACAATTTTATTACACCTGGCACAACAACCTGTAAACCGTACTAGTTTTTGCTCCATTCCGGGAATCAAACCCGCGACACGCATCGCAGCAGCCAACCTCTCAACCACTGCGACACTACAATTCAATGTTAGTAGTCATAATTCCACATTGATATAGCCTTTATATTATGTCGTACTGTATCTTTTGTATGCTAACTATTAGTGTAATGTATTGGCAAACAGACCGACTATTTTATACTCTATGCACACTTTTATAGATTTTGTTGAACCAAGGAATATGTGAAGGGAAACCATCGTGCCTTTTTTTATCGTGGTAAAATCGTCAAATGAGTCCTCCCACCCAGGGCAGAGCGGGAGGGACTGTCAGACTCTTACTGACTAAAATCCACGGTGTCCTTCAATAACCCTTTCCGTTCCGGGGTCACGGTAATTCGTACAGTCCCGCGACCGAATGCCTTTTTTTTTTTTATCGTGGTAAAATCATCAAATGAGTCCTCCCACCCAGGGCAGGGCGGGAGGGACTGTCAGACTTGTACTGACTAAAATCCACGGTGTCCTTCAATAGCCCTTTACGTACCGGGGTCACGGTAATCCCTTAGGTCCTAGAACCAAAAATTCGAAGACATTTGTGACATCTACCAATCCGCACCGGGCTCTCGTGGTGTATTACAGCTTACTCCCGTTCACAGAAAGGGGGCTTGAGTCCCAGTTATGGGAGCATTATACGCTGATGATGGTCATGAAGATGAAGAAGTTTGTCCTTACGGATTTTGGAGTCAAATTTATACATAGTGATATTTGTAGGCGTTTGTTAATGCGTTTAAAATCAAAAAATTAAGCTCAAACGTGTATCCTACATTTTTTTTAATAAACCTTTTGTTTATTAAAAGTCTTAAACATGAACCAGAATCTTCCACATACCTACTTATATAAGTTCTATATCGTAGCGTCTTCCAGTGATCTACAAATAAACAGTCTACAAAGCGAATCCGTTTATTTACTTAAACTGGCTTGTGTAAACAATTTGGTGGATTTTTGAACATGATTGTACGTATATGAGCTCATCCAGGCAATTTTCGAGGTACGTATAGTTTCTTTTTTATATAAGTGCATGTGTTTTCTTGATGTTTTGCATGATTAAATTCATCTGGCTTATATCCGTGACTTTGATCACGAAAAATCTGACTATTGTTCCACGAAATTGTACTTAGGAGATTAACAGTATCCTTTGTGTTATAAAGCAGTGTGCTTCCCATACAAATTTGTTCAGCAGCTTTTTTTTTCTGAAGAGTGACAAACAAAAATCCATCCATCCATCTACACATCTTATTAACATAGTATAAAACTAATTTTAAAATCACTTATCTCTGTCTGTACACGCATAATCTGTTTTTTGTTGGTTTGTTATAAAAACAAACAATAATTGGCAATAATTGCCAGGGCAAGGTTTAAAAATTATCTGGAAGGTCAAAAGTTTGAACCCGTACGAAGCTTAGGCGGGCCTCTAGTTTATAACAGAAGATATTAAGATAATTTCTACCAGCAAAAAATAACTCCTAAAAATTGGGAAAGGTTTTTGGGGTACCTAACTACCTACTGATTTATGTAAACGTTACAAATTGGCTGATTCTGAGCCTAATTTGTATAAATACCTTTTAAATGGAGCTTTTTGTGAAATTTTACGGCGTCTGTGGGAGCGAAATTAAAAACCAATTTACTAAAAACTAGACTTTGACTGAAAGCACTAGTTTTCAGGTGGGTGAACATCCAACTTTTCTTTTAAAATTTCAACTGCTACTTTGTAAGGTTATAGCTAACTACGGTGTGCCGATAGGTCAAAGGCCTGCTGGGATCATGAGTCTGTCTTAAAAGGGCTTTTGAACCAACAAGGTGGTTTTCAGTTAGTCAAGTCTGACAGTCCCTGGCGTTTTTTATGTGATAAAATCATCAAATAAAAGCCAAAAAAAGTTGTTGGTCGCAACTGTCAATTGTAGATCATTGTCAGTCGTAACTGTTAGTCAGAAGCTCAAGTCTGACAAGCAGTCAGAACAAGGGGTATCGTATTACCCAGTTACTGAATTGTGGATGTCAGATAGGCAGTCGCTCCATGTAAAATACTGATAATCAGCTGCATCCGGGTAAACTGGAAGTCGACCCCAACATAGTTGAGAAAATGCTAGGCCCTTCTAGAGGGTCCGGGTCGACGGCGCGTGTTCCACGCGCGCCTCAAAGCCTGCCGGGGTCGCGGGACTCACGAATAACCGTGACCCCGGAACGTAAAGGGCAGAAGGTGAAGGACACCGTGGATTTCAGTCAGTACGAGTCTGACAGTCCCTCCTGCTCTGCACTGGGTGGGAGGACTCCTAAGATGATTTTACCACGTAAAAAAAAAGGGTATGGCTTATAGGGCGTTTCCTCTCGAAATCTTACCTTTGCATATAGCTTAATATTTCCACGCATTCCTATCACAATAAATTCCGGGTGTTATCATTGTCAAAGGACATCGTTATCAGTTCACGTATTACGACTATCGAGTGCTGATAAGGTTGTGGTTGTTATCAAATGTAAAGTTAACTCAAGTGGCAGCTGCTTATTGGCAGACTGGCTTTGTTCTTTGTGTTTTTTTGCTACTTGAAGTTTGAACCTAAAGTCTAGCACTTTTAGGGTTTATTTTTATAGTTTTTCAGTGGCAGTAGTAGGCCTCATCAGGGTCGTCTGACTGCCCACCACATTAAAGCCTAGTTCGGACTACGCTAGTATTTTAGTCGAGTAGCGAGTAATTTATCAGCTAAACGTCTCTGAACACCAAACATTTAGACGATCCATTATATTCAATTTTTTTGGGCGAGTAGCACCTCCCACCATGTGTCCGTGCTTACTGGTTCACCGGCTAAACAAGTCTGAACCTGTCGAATTAGTCGAGTGCATTAGTTGCCACAAAAATGTCGTTACGCGGGGGTGAAGAAACAACTTTAATTGTTTCCAAATAGGTACGTAGAACATGAATTATTCTGCAATATTAAGACCCCGCAATATAAAACAAAGACAATTAGTAGCTCCTAGTTTATCTCTTCTATCGTTCCATTTTTGTACCCATAGCTTCTTTTTTAAGCTATTGCATAGCTTTTATCGCGATCTTTGAGCACGGTGACCGAATCAAGAAATTCTGTAACATAAATAAACCCAACACTGACAGTGTTAGGTCTGTCACATCTGTCATTTCAACTTAAATGTATACATTTTTTTCTTGACGTTTCACTTGATTGACGAGGCTGCCCATATCCGAATTAGTAGAGTAAATTCAACTTAATTTTTTTTCTTTTTTAAAAATAAATTAAATAAATAATTATAATTGGATAAGTTGACAAAAATGCTATGCAATAGCTTTCCGCGGCAGCCCCCGAGTGCCACACATATTTTTTTTATCATACAAGTTTCCTCATCCACCTCTTCTAAAATAGCTGTTGCGATTAGCTTAATCAATTTATTTATGTTATTGCGTTTAGGCTGTTGTGTTGCAAGAGCAAAACACCACTCACTTATCCAGTAACTGTATTTGAGCAAAGTGCGAATGATTTTTGGGCAAAAGCGATTATTTTAGCTACTAAATTACTCGCTACTCGACTAAAGTACTAGCGTAGTCCGAACTACGTATAAGTCGGAGCCCAGCGCCAAACAGTTTTTACAGTGGTCAGTCAGAGTTTCAATTCCTTCTGAGTGAGCTTGCTCCACCTGAAGTCTCATCTTTGCTTCGGTTCTTCATTAGATTGAGGTCAAAAGCAAACTCATTTAAAAAAATGCAATTGCTTATTAACTAGCACGTTTTTCTTCTTCGTCTTTTTATAGTGATAAAATCATCAGACGAGTCCTCCCACCCAGGCGGGGCGGGAAAAACTGTCACACTTGCACTGACTAAAATCCACGGTGATTCTTTAATAGCCCTTTACGTTCCAGAGTCTTGGTTACCTGATGAGACAGTCCTGCGACCGCGGAAGGCTTAGGCCTCCTAAGGGGGGCCTCGTCAGATTGCTGACAGCTCTTTGAGGCGCGCGTGGAACACGACGCGCCGTCGATCCGGGCATAGTCCATGATGCCTAAAAAGTGTATGCCCCATTATACCTCGCGTCCCCGTCTTATACACTGTTCCCCTATTTTAATATACCGTTTTCTCCCCGTGTTTAAATATCTATCTATCTCAAATCAGTTTTGCAGATTACAGATATGCTCACCTTTGTGAACATAATTTAAATCATTGTTTTTATTCGTATGTTTTACACAATAAAGAATATAAAATTATGAGAGCCTAGCTCAATATCTCAATGTCACAGGCTTGCCAAGAATCGTCGTAACATTTTTGTCATCAAAAATTATAATATAGAATTTGGTCTAGACACTCCGACTGGTAGACTGGCTAGTCTGGCTAGACTAGGTTCTATTTGGCTCAGCGCCAAGACTTCAAGTTGTATTAATATAATATTAACACCCTGTAATTGGTCCACTGCAAGTCAAAGACATCTGCTCATAGCACTGACTGCAGCAGAGGTCATAAGAGCATTGATTGGAAATGACCCTATCTATAGAAATCCCGGGGTCGCGGGACTAATAAGCTACCGTGACCCCGTAAAGTAAAGGGCTATTGAAGGATACCGTGGATTTTAGTTAGTACAAGTCTGACAGTCTCTCCTGCCCTGCCCTGGGTGGGGGGATTCTATATACCACGTTAAATAAAAACTAGAGAAATCAACCAATTAAAAAATAATCCTAAATAGGTCCTTGGAAGATCTACACTGACCTTAGCGGGTGCGTGGTACTCGCAAACGGCGTGCTTGTATGACATGGATGAAGTAAAAGGAGTATGTACTCGTAAATAATAGCAGGTGGCATTCTGTGGTCTCTGCCTATCTCAAAAGGAAAAGACAATAGTTTATGTATGTTATGTAAGTAAACACCAGGATAAAATCTCTACCATTTCTCTCGAAGGTGTACTTCTCTTTTTTTTATTTATCGAAAGATTCGCGTGTAAACTCCATCTCGCCTAACGGTAAGCGACGTTATAGTCTACGGTAAATCACACTTGCCTAGAAGTAGCCTATTCACTCTTGACTTGAAGATCCCAAGGTACCTATCAGGAAACAGACCATCATCATCTGCCTAGCCTTTTCCCAACTATATTGGGGTCGGCTTCCAGTCAAACCAGATGCAGCTGAATATTAGTATTTTACATGGAGCGACTGCCTGTCGGACCTCCACAACCCAGTAACTGGGTAATACGATACCCCATGGTAAGACTGGTTGTCAGACTTTAGAGCTTCTGATTAACAGTAACGACTGTCAAAGATCTACAAAAACTGCCGGGACCAACGGCTTTACTTGCTTTCCGAGACACGGAGGAAACTCGCTATGACAGATGGTCATCCATCCACAGACCAATCTCGGCAAGCGCGGCTTAACCCGGAAGATCGTCCTGTGCGACTGTATTTATTTAAAGACGAGCTCTTCTATCAGGAAACAGACCCCGACAGGGAATTCCACCCCTCTTACCAATTAGTTCTTAATTAAATATTTCGCATACAGTTCTCCATCGCTCGTTTGCAAAGTTAATTCCGTTAAAAAAATACTGACCAAAATGAATCCATTTATTGCCCGTGATACTACCAGTTGTACCACCAGCAGTACCAGGGGTAAATAAATTACCCACGGTACTACCAAGCGATCTAGTAATACCACAAGATTTTTATATTACTAATTACCACGGGCAATAAACAAGAACCTCCTTTTTAAAGTCGGTAAAAGGCACATTCAATTAGCAACAAAGTAATGGAACTGGCTGACCATTTCAGGGAGTGCCAGACATACACTCATTAAATATGAAGGCTTTTTCAATGTCCCTAGTCACTAGTTATACATAATTAAAAATGTCAACTCCTGAAAATTACCTTTTACAGGATTCCTGAAGGTAATTAGGTATGTCAAGCCAGAATATAATATGAGGTGGTAATTATCTCTTTGGACTTATGAGCCTCTCAGGATAGCAGTGTTAATAATTTACTAAGACTTATTTAACGAAGTCTTAAGAGCGCGTATTCTAAAAGTTGGCAACGTCGCAAATAGTTGTCCAATATTAACAAGTTTTAATTAATTTAGCAATGTTACTGAATGGAAATAAGAAACATGACTCTGTAGTGCACTCAAAAATTGATAAGGGAATGCAATAATTAATATCGTAACACCGAATATATATGTAGTTTTAGATGTAAAAAAAGCATTTGGGAACTTTCCAAATGCCTTTTATATACCTGAAACGGTTACAATATCAAATTCAGTGTTTTAATTGTATTCCTATATCAATGTTTTAGTGCACTACAGAGCCATTTTTCTTATTTTCATGCAGTCAATTTGCCAAATTAATTAAAACTTGTAAATATTTTACAGCTATTTGCGCCGTCAACGCCAACTTTCAGAACACGCGCTCTTAAAGGAAAGGGAATTTCATTAATTTACGAAAATATACTTATTCAAGGTCACTTTAAGTTAGCTTTTTTTATCGTGGTAAAATCATCAATAATGAGTCCTCCCACCCAGGGCAGAGCCAGAGGGACTGTCAGACTCGTACTGAATAAAATCCACGGTGTCCTTCAAGAGTCCTTTACGTTCCGGGGTCACGGTCATTAGTACAGTCCCGCGACCCACTTTAAGTTAGCTAGGGATACTTCTTAGTCGTGCTGTATGTTTGATATCTATACCAGATCCCCTGGCTTTTTAAAACGATTAAAGAAGAAAACACGGCAAGTACAGCGTAGGAAGTACACCTAGAAGGTGGATGGACGATCCGCTGAAGACCAGATGCTGGCACTGGTCCCAAGCCGCTTTAAACCGGTCCAAATTATTATCATGATGATGGAAAAGGAAAACAGGTCAACGACCGCAATTTAGTCGTATTATGAAGAAAAGTAATTTTAATGATTAGTTACATCTGTATTATTTGAATTTCGTTCACTCATTCATTTCATGTGAGCATTTCGCTAGCTAAGTTCAATAAAACCCATATAAATACACGTGGATACGAGCCTTGGCATTAAACAATCGCGATCAACTTCGAGATTTAAAAGGAAGATAAACGATGTTCACTTTAGTTAAGTCCATTATTGGGTACCATTACTCTTTTGTAGAATTCGAAGATAACCTCGTGCTCCAACTATTTGAAGGTTGTTTTTTTTTTCAGGATTATTTGTGACAATATTACACGTTTAAAAAAAAAAAAACAGACCCAATGCGATTTATATCACCTAAGTAATTATGTAAGTACAGTTTTATGTCTCAAAAAATAATTTTGAATATTTTTCCTGTATTCCAGCATTGCAAATCATCCACTAAATTGTACATACTCGTATTTAGTACGATAAAGTTAATTCAGATAACAAAAGCTTTCCACAACAAGATGTAAACAAAAACAAAGGGCTTTGTTTACATTCTGAATAACTTATCTTACTTTCCTCAAATTCGACGAAAAATGTCGTAAATATGGAAAAATATTCTGCCTAAGAAGACTGGGAGAAAACGTCTAGCTAAGACAATGTAATAGAAAAAAAACCTTGCACTAACTCACCGTTCCGCCTCCGCACTTAACGTCCTCAGCCATATCCAATCACCTGTCACTACCATACCACTACACAAACACACACATTCAAAAAACGAACGCAAATCCAACTGTCATTTTCAAAAAAACTCCAAAAACACTGGCCATGCAACGGAATTTCAAAAATACGATTCGAAAAAGGAATGTTTATTTTCGAAAATGGGACCGACGCGACCAGTCTGCCGCAGGGCGTCGAGGGGACTGGGTGCGCGCGCTGCTGCCGTTTCCATGGAAACGCAGGTTTGCGTACAGTACCTACATTGAGAAGATAATAAGTGAGTCTTGTCTGATGGAAAACTTTGCTTGTAGGGAAAGAGGGATGTTTATTATGTATGCTAAGTTCGCCGGAGTGGCTGAATGCATAAACTTTGTTGATCTTTTAGGCTGACGTAAGGTAGAGAAAAAATTTATTTTGATTTCAGCGACGTAGATCTGTCTTTTGCAATTGTAAGTATGCAATTTGGAGAGGTGAATTGAATTTTATACGTATTGTTTTGGTTACGTTGGTATAGGATTAAGAATAGGAAATATCTACTAGAGATGGGCCCACTTTGACTTTGGCCGACTAGTCGACAACTAACCGGCACAACTCTAAAAAATACGTAACACTTGTGGATTATCGTAACTTATCATTAGAGCTGCTATTAAAATTGATGACTATGTAGAAGTACGCGGCATGTTAACTAATGCCTAATTCTTGTATTAGCAATTGATAGTGATTGGTCATATACTTTCAATTCGTTCGTTAACGATAGTCAGAAGCTTTATGCAACTTACCTTAGCTTTAGGTCACTCAATCAATATTCCTAATGATTCACTTCGCAGCGTCATTGGCTATTCTTCTATGATTTATTCATGAAGTGAATCATTAGAAATACTGCTTAGTAACCGTTTTAGACCATCAGACTTTTTATTGGGCCATTTATCTTCAAATGAATCCTCTCGCTCAAGGGTAATGCGAAAGAAGAAACTGTTCGCTGAAGAAATTGATGCTTCGACTTTGCGCTCGCGCTAACATTAGTTGGCCCTAAGTAACTTGTAGACAACACTTTAACCTTCTTATACAGGGTTATTTGTAAAACATTAACATTTCGTTTGTTTTTTTTTTTGTATGAAACACCAGATTTATTCTTTGATCTTTCAGCATTGATGTCATAGTAAAAGTTGCTTATAAATCATAAGTAATTTCAGCCCATGAAAGTTTCTACGGCTCCTGTACACGATGCCGCCCCGCAAACACAGCAAAGCGGAGCGATGGCGGCACGGAAGCGGGGCGGTGGCGGCGCGGTGGCAGCGCGGTGGCGGCATCGTATACAGGAGCTCTAATGTTTTATAAATAACCATGTCTAATCTCTGTATTATTTATGGGCGAATTTTCACAAAAAATTGTAACGAAATCCTACAGAGGATAATAAATCTGATGCTCATTGTGTAACGACCAGATTAACAACGAGCTGAAAAACATGTCGCGCGTATTCCGGGAAATTCTCGCGCATTCTCCGAAATTATCTAAAATCCCCTTATCTAGTTTATACGTTATATAAGGGTCATTATTATGCTTTGGGATATTATAAATTGCATATCAAATAAATAATCGCCTATCAATACATACTCATCATTTATATTCTTTTTTACATCAAATAACTTACTTCACCACAAATAAACTAAATGTTTTACAAAACTCAAACTGCAGATAATTCGAAATTATACATCAATATGACATTACTTTTTTTCTCATAATGCAATACAGTTAAATTTATTTTTGTACAAAAATACTACATACATAGCATAAATACTGACTGCACAGCAAATTTTCCATATTTCATAGCAAAATAACTATCCCAGTCGCATATTAACCAGTAAGTACACGCTGGCACCCCGACTCGGACAATTTAGGTTAGAAGAGGATGGCGGGGTCTGAAAGACCCCGCCATCCGAGTCGACATGCTGGGAAGCGTGGACGCCCCGCGAAAGCAAGACCCGCTTTAATAGTTCAGTAAAGTACTGGTATGTGGTAATTAATAAATAATAAGACGACTGTGACTAATAAAATGCTGTTTTATTTAGAAAAACTGCTGTAGGTAATATAAAAATAGAAGCTATATTTAAAAGAAAAAGAGTTAACATGTATTATGTGCATTAAGATTATTAGCTGTGCATTGATGAAAAAGCTTTTGCTTTAGGAAAAATCGCTGTACGCTGCAAAAATAAATTGTAGTGTGTTTAGTGATATTTTGAGTTGAATATTTTGCTGTGCAATCAGTAATTTTGATGGGAATTCGGAATCTTATTGCATAGAAAAAGGATATTTTTTGATTTGCGTTTAAATACTACCCTTATGCTTTGGTTATATAATTCTTTTCTATTTCATTCTGCGGCAAAATTAATTAAGCCATATTTCCCAAATGAAGTTTTTTTAATTCGAGGGGCATGCTTAACTAACTTACTTATAGTTTAGGCAAAAAAACTCTGCCTAAGTATTCCAATCTCTAGTTATACGAGTTGTATTAGAAAGATATTATTCGAATTAACTGAAACGATTTCGATAAAAATTCATACAGAAATTCAAGTTTCTTAGACCTACGTTACGTTTTAGATCTTATTATATGCATAAGTTTTAAAAAATTGTAGAAAAAAAATACGATATTTCACAACAATTGTAGATTTCTGTTTGTATAGAGTATTTAAAATTGGTCTAATTGACTCTAATGTAACCCTATTTTAAGAAAAGTTTCCAATTAAATAAAAATAAAAAATTTAGATCGAAGTACGTATCTTGCTTATAAGTTTGAAGTTTAATTAAAATCTGTTCAGTAATTTCCTAAAATAAGGAATATGAAGTTGTTATAATTTGTGTTTCGACGTACAAGCCCTTAAAGCTATAGGTATTCGGCTCGATAAATACTTACTTCTCGATCGGTCAGTGACCCTAGGCAAAACAAGATGTTGCCTACCTAATTAAAGTTTCTTATTATAGAGTCTACTTTTATCTTCAAAGATAGCCTAAAATGACATGTTCACGGCATAATTTACTTTAAAATTGTCTTTTAGTATTTTTGAAGTGAAAACTTCTTTAGCGGCGTTGAGCACTTTTTCTGTAATGGGTATAAAATCTTAAACTCGCGTCAGGACACGTGACCCTGATCGAAAAAGCGTAGGATCCCCTCTCTACGGCGCGGCGAAAATGTATGCCTGGGCCTACTGTTTCGTTAAGGCGGCGCAGGGCGCTTGCGCGAATGTTCGTCTATGTTACAGCGTATAGCGCAATAAATGAATATTGTATTCTACCACATAAATGATAGTACTTTTATACTGATAAAGCAATTGGTGCAAAATTATTCCCTAACCATTCCAAAATATCAAACATGCTCAACGTTAATAATCAAGTTTTCACTTCTGCCGGCACTCCCAGAGTGCAACCCGTCCTTTTTATTTTTTATTAAGTCCGTTACATTTTTTAAATTTTCTTTTATATAAGACGAGCTGTTGCTAATGGCTTTGCCCTCTTCCTTGATTGCCCATAACCGTCTTCATGTCTCTCTGTATAAAAAATCATCAAAATCGATTTAGTGATTTAGGTGTGGAAGTGTGACAAACAAACAAACTTATTTTCGCATTTATAATTTTAGTTATTTTTTTTTATTTGTTAAAATCATCAAATGAGTCCTCCCACCCAGGGCAGAGCAGGAGGTACTGTCAGACTTGTATTGACTTAAATCCATGGTGTCCTTCAAAAGCCCTTTATGTTCCGGGGTCACGGTAATTCGTGAGTCCCGCGACCCCGGCAGGCTTTGGCCCTTTAAAAGGGCCCCGTTATTGTGTTATGATTTTAGTTTAGGTTGATTTTATTCTTATGATATGTCGTTACCATTGAATCTCTATTACATCACTTTTCTGAAACCCAGCTAAGTTCTACGATGTAAAGTGAAACCTAGTCCAATACATTGAAAGTCGACTGTTGAAAAAGATTCCTTATTTGCCTCAGATTAAAGAAACAGTTTAATCTGAGCTATTTGCTATTTACCTACCAATATTTCAGAAGCTTTTTACGACATTTAAGCTAAATAATTAC
Source organism: Agrotis puta (assembly GCA_943136025.2). Lineage (NCBI taxonomy): Eukaryota > Metazoa > Arthropoda > Insecta > Lepidoptera > Noctuidae > Agrotis > Agrotis puta. The sequence continues at coordinate 806,552 of OW964187.2, forward strand.
AGCCGCACAGATCGATCTTCTGGGTTAAGACACGCTTGCCGAGGTTGGACTGTGGATGGGTGACGATCTGTCATAGCAAGTTTTCACCGTGCTTCGAAAAGCACGTAAAGCCGTTGGTCCCGGCTGTCATTTGTAGATCTTTAACAGTCGTTTCTATTAGTCAGATGCTCTCGAGTCTGACAACCAGTCTTACCAGGTGTATCAATTATCGTACCACCCAGTTACTGGGTTGTGGAGGTCCGATAGGCAGTCGTATGTAATATACTGATATCCAGCTGCATCTGGTTCGACTGGAAGCCGACCCCAATATAGTTGGGGAAAGGCTACGTAGATGATGATAAAGCTAAACTTCTTGGCGTCAAAATTATTTATAGGACACTGACGTTCCCTCAACATATTAATCACTTAGAGATCTAGATCCTTTCACCAAAATAACATCCTAAAATCTACAAACAAATCAAATTCTTAACAAAGAAAAACACTAAAAGAGAATATTAAACTTGGGAAAACTATTTCGATCTTACGAGTAGTATAAAAAAGAAGATAAAAACTATCAGGATTAAGGTCAACAAAAAAATAAAGGGATTCTGTCTGCGTCGTGTTTGCGCTTATTCTGCTGATTGTACTACAAGGGTGGGGAGGGAACGGGAGAGGAATGAATTGCGATGTCTTCAAGTTTCCGGCTTTTTTAAGCGCGCTCATTGTGTAAGTGTGCTTGGCAATTGTTGTCAAAATATTTTTAGATATAACACTTTGAATATCAAAAGAATGAGCAGAAAAATATAGCTCGTAATTTTTTTGTTATAAATCAAAGTCAAATTATTTATTTCAATTAGGCCATCAAAAAGGCACTTTCAAACGTCAAATATTAACATTAAAGGAAATGGGATGGGATAGGATTGATTCTACACCCATTCGCAAGGGTATGAAGAAGAATGTTTTGTATGAAGAAGAATGGGCAAGAAACTCCATACTTACTCTTTTTAAAAATGTTTTACAATATTTTTATAAGTAAAAAATATTCAAGTGCACGGAAAGGGGGGTAAGTATTTTGACATTGACATGGGGGGCGCAGTGGCTAAGTGATTGGCCGCTGCGGTGCTTTTCGCGGAGTCGATTTCCACATGAAACAAATATTTGAATAGCCGACAAATATTTGAAAAAATGTTACAAGCATTTCCAAAAAGGCAAAAAAAAAGTTTGTAGTTAGATAGATCTTGGTCGCGGGACTCACGAATTACCGTGACCCCGGAACGTAAGGGGTTATTGAAGGACACCGTGGAGTTTAGTCAGTACGACTCTGACAGTCCCTCCCGCTCTGCCCTGGGTGGGAGGACTCATTCGATGATTTTACCACGCAAAAAAAAGTTAGATAGATCATTTTTGGGCTAACACTATCAAATGTATTCGTTAGCAAATTCAAGAATTACATCGTTTCGTCAGTCGTTGCATACCAAAAAGGGAGTGTAATACTGTAATATTTTGATGAAGTTTGGAATATAGGGGTTTACAGGAGCGAGAAATCAATCTAGCTAGGTCCCATATCCGACAAAGGTCATTTTCTCCATATTTTCATGCATTAAGATTAAAACGAACAATATGTTTCATAATTTCGTCGCGCGAACCGGCACGGTTCGACCACGACCACGGTATACAAGCCCTAGGTAAACGGCGGCACGATTGGTACAGCGGCTGAGCGATTGGACTGCTGCACTGCGTGTCGCGGGTTCGATTCCCGCACGGAGCAAGTATTTGTATGATCTACAAGTAGTTGTTCCGGGTCTGGGCGTTTGTGTATGTGAGTTTATATGTTTGTAAACGCACCCACGACACAGGAGAAATTCCTAGTGTGGGGGCGACGTTTAAAAAAAAACGTAGTTATTTTTTTCTTTTTGTTTTCATTTTGTCAGTTGTTTTTCCGAGTTTTCTACTTTATTTGGCTGTTATTTTTGTTATTTAAGGTATCTCATTTGCTTCCGAGCAGGACTCGTTTAAGCAGGTACTGATAATAACATGATAACCTATACAACACCACCTGCGACGATCCTTACACACATCATTTGCGTCGTCCATACATCTGGTCATACACGTACGTACCTATGTGATGAACCGATGACTCATGAATCATGACAATTGTCATTAAACTCATACATAGGTAATGTAGTATTGAGATTACACTGTTACACTTATCTTAATAGGACTATACGGAAGAGCGGAGTCTCCTAACGCAGGCATATTTGCTTAAAAGGAGGCTCCTATCCCTAGTTGTTAAGGTTTACTTGTTAAAACTAATAAAGCAATTTTATTTTATTTATTTATTATTTATTTACTATAGGACACCATATGGCGATGAAGTTCAAGATCACGATGTATGTAAACAGGTTAATGAGTCTGACTAAACAAGGCCATTTTAAATGGTCAATAGGTCATTCCATATAATGAGAGTAAAAATTTACTTAACGACGCTTTTCATCGTGTCATTGCCATATATATTGAAGGACAAAAGAAATATTAGAGGACAAAAATTTCAACGTTTTCATACTTTTAAAACAAATCGGTCAGTGGATACGTAACGAGACACTATTGACAGAGCGGGGCTTCGCGGGGCTCCTACTTCCGGGTAGTCAAACAAAAATGACATAACTTGTCAAAGTCGGGGTGTCCCAAGTCATTTTTACTACAACCGGCTCGTTGGAGAAAATTGCATTTACTCAGAAACGCGTTAGTATACACCAATCAGTTTTACCATTGGTGATTTTTCAGTAGCAACCACAAGTTTGGATTTGTGCCGGTTGATGGCAATAGGGTCATACCTTATTTATGGAACTTAAATATAACCTGTGCCTAAACTTTCAGGGATTAGAGGCGTGATATTATGTCACTAATAGCAATTTTGACAAGCCTGTTGGTCTAGTGGTTAGTGACCCTGACTGCTATGCCGGAGGTCGTGGGTTTGATTCCCACCCAGGACAAATGTTTGTGTCATGAGCACGATCATTTGTTCTGTGTCTGGGTGTAATTTATCTATAAAATGTATGTATTTATAAATATATAAGTAAGTTTATCAGTTGTCTAGTACCCATAACAAAAGCTCTGCTTAGCTTGGGACTAGATGGCGTTGTGTGATAGTTGTGGAATATTTTATTATAAAATATTATTATATATTTTGACCAATACTCACAAACATTTATTGGAGCTTTTCATAAAAGCACTTCAGTTATAATCGCCTTTCTAAAAATAACTCCTTTTACTTCACCCGGCCCTAAACTTAGATGTCCGTAATAATCCGCTACCCCAAATAAATAACACTATAAACTACCGACAATTACCAATAACAACGTAAAAATGGAGGTCGACAATAATTGTACGATGGTCGCGTGACGATCGCAGTTTCACTTCACGTGGTAACGCATTCATTACATGTTCGTTTCTAAGTACTAGAGTAGGTTTTAAGCTTCTATGTAATCCTCTTTTATTGTAGAAAAGTGCCACTTGAATTATCTTTGTCATGAAGTCAAAATATCTTTCTTTTTTTATGTGAAAAACCACGTTTTGGAAGCTAACGCATATAGAACGTTGTACTGGTCAACCGGAATCATGATGTTTTTTCAAGTAAACTTACAACCTTTTTCAAACTTGACTGTTTATATAAGTAAAAAAACATACGAAAAAGTTGGAACTTTGAACCTTCAATATCTCCGTCACTAAAAGAATCCCAGATTTAGTCCAGACCAAAAACAATAAAAACCTCAGTTTACATAAGACTTTGTCGAATCTTTGTAGCCGTTTAAAACATAGCTTTAAACATACCCAAACCAGCATAACTTCAAAAATAATCACGCTTTGAAAACATATTTATCCAACCAGCAAAGGTGCACTGTAAAATGAATTTCCAAAACTCCCCGAAGCTAAACGCCTGGGTAAAATGTTGTATAAGAACGAATTTGCAGCCTTGCAGTCAACATCTGATGCGAGCAGGAGTCGCGCAGAAAGGGTTCCGTAGCCATCTGTATATATAAACATATCAACGTACAGCCGAAACTACTGGGGCTAGGAATGTGAAATTTTGCACACGGCTTCCTATTATAATGTAGGGGAGCACTAAGAAGGGGTTTTTGGAAATTTAACCTTTAAGGGGGTGAAAAGGGGGAATTAGGAAAGTACGAAACCCACGCGGACGAAGTCGCGGGCAAAGTGCTAGTTATCTATAAAACTGCATAAAAATCTTGTCTCTTGTATCGGAGCCCCTATTTGATGTTATAGCGGCAACAGAAATACATCATCCGTGACAATTTCAACTGTCTAATTGTCACGGTTCAGATGATAGATACAGCTTGTTCTTTTATCATTGTAATATCATGAAATGAGTCCTTCTACCCAGGGCGGGGCGGGAGGGACTGTGAGACAAGATACAGCGTGACAGACGGAAAGATAGACAGACACGTTATAATGACGGTTTAAAACCACGCTTATTTCAGTGAGTGAAAGAGACAGAGCTATATAAGTCATCTAGCGCCACCTCGTTCACTCACTGGAACAAGCCTGGTTTTAAGACGTCATAATACGGCCCCAGGACGAACAGCGGTGTCTTAGCAACTGGGTTTCGTTTTACCCTTTCGTTGCGGAACGCTCAAAATGAAAAGAAATTCGGAGTTTCTCCGAGGGTGCTGCGCGGCACGACTTCAAAATTGAGTTAGTAGGTGAGTTGGCAAAGTTTGTGCTAACAGAGTTACTATTTGATAAAGTGGTGGAGGTGGCGGCAGCGAAGACTTGTACTTGTAGGACATAGGTTTGAAGCTCTTGGGGATATAAAGTAGACAGTAACCGGTTAAAGTGATGACAGATCTTCCTTTACAAAAAGTAACGACATAACAATGTTACTTCGTCAGGTTTTTTGCGTGTCTTGTTACTTCAGACTGCGACAATAGAAGATTAGTTGTGCGATTGCTGAGCATTGAGCTCCTATGACGGGACTAACGAATACCGTGACCCCGGAACATAAAGATCTATTGAAGCACAACGTGGATTTTAGTCAGTCTGACAGTCCCTCCTGCTGTGCTCTGGGTGGGAGGACTCATTGGATGATTTTACCACGCTAAAAAGAAAAACCTCCTGATTTCAGCGTAATTGGCTATAAGTTCGTCTCCTTATATTGGATTTAAACATAATGTGACATAAGTGAAAGTACGAGTAACACTATTTTTCGATAATTATGTCTGCTAACTTAAGAGACCTATGTATTCTACTTAAATGTGAGAAGTTTCAATAAAATCAGTTCAGTCATTACGAAAAAATACTAAGAACTTGAAAGTTCGAAAATGCATCTCGGAATGAAATATCCATAATGGAAAGAGGCAATAGCTTTTGTCTTGATTGCTCTAACCTCTAAGCTATTGCATTTCTATAAAAACTTCTGTAAAAACACTCAGGTTCCAGCAAATTGTCCTGGTTAAGGAACAAAAGAAAAAAAATTGACTCCTGCTATTTAGTTCAAGCGCCTTACAGAAAAATGATAGCAAAGTCGGAGTTATGAGTTTTGCTATATTACTTATTTAAGTTTACGATGTTTTGTTATTTTCTGAGCAAATTCCTCTCCTACATTGTCTGTTTTAATATTTTATTTTAAGGCTCTTTTTCTTTATTAAAATGGAAGCAGATTATGAATTCTCATTACGCTATAAGACCAAGATTGTTATTTTGTACGGTTTTCAGAGTTTCTAATTTGTTTGGTATTTATGTATTAAGTCCTCCTTAGAGTCTTTTGTTACAAAATAAAGTGAATTATGAAATAATTTAAGTTGGAAGGTACAGTCGTGTGCTGGTCCATCAAGCTATCCGTCTTATTTTGGCAGATTTTCGACTTTATCTGAACAGTAGAAGGTAACTATTAATGTTCGATAGGAAAAAATTTACTCATTGGGGCAGGTTGATTTACTGGAAACTGAGGCCGTATCATAGTCGTAGTCTTTTTTTTTTTTTTTTTTTGCGTGGTAAAATCATCAAATGAGTCCTCCCACCCAGGGCAGGGCGGGAGGGACTGTCAGACTTGTACTGACTAAAATCCACGGTGTCCTTCACTAGCCCTTTACGTACCGGGGTCACGGTAATCCCTTGGTCCCGCGACCCCGGCAGGCTTTGGCCCTCTACAGGCCCCGTCAATATGCTGACACTCTTTGAGGCGCGCGTGGAACACAACGCGCCGTCGACCCGGGCATGGTCCATGGTCGGACAGCAAGTCGCCCATTACTCGCTGCCCGCATGCCCGCGCCTACGGTGGCCGGAGATCGTCCTGCGACGTCCGACGCCGTGGGCGTCTACCACTGCGGCTGGGGTGGAGGGAGGACGCTGTCCTCTCCCTCAGGCGGCCCGCCTCCTCTTTCACGAGCATTACTGCTTCGCAGAAGGAGGCGACCGCCTCCCACTCCGTCTCGCCCCGCAGCATGGCCTCGACCAATGCCGGGCGCGAGAGGTCTCCGCCTATCGCCGTCGTGAGGACACGGCGGTGCTCTGCCCAAGCGGGGCAGTCCTGCACCGTATGCTCCACCGTGTCCTCCAGACGATCCTCGCAGTGGTATAGTCGTAGTCTTAGATTAGAAAATGTCTAGATTCCGTGTTCGAAACAAAACTTCTATATAAATGTGTGAGTGAGCGCTACGCACACATTTAAATGTTTTCCTCGGAGAGGTTCACTTGTTTTACGCAGGAATCGAAGGACAGGGTAAATTTTTACCCCGTCCCATTTGTTAATGGCCGCTTGCAAATGACGTCCTGATGGCGCTTGCGCTACGTTAGTGTTGTGTTAAGTATGCCTAAGAGTGTAAATCCCGTCTTATATACTGTTCCCCAATTTTTTTTTTCCATTAAATTAAAGTCAAAGATCCAGTTTACCTTACGTCACAAACACGTTGAAAAGTCATACCTCCTGTACTTTGGTCTGACCCCCTATGATTTTATACCGATATTTTTCCATATATAATTATTATACAGAATGCTGTTTGTTAGACATACACTTACAACAAATACATTAACCCTAAAAAACAAGTCGTGATCCCCATATCTCCTTTAAGATAAAAATCTTGACCCCTTTAGTACCCCCTGACGGGGTCAAACTCAAAACCACCCCTATCACATATCTACAATAACATATAAGCCCTATAATCTTTATTCTACTCTAAATAAAAGGTCACCTAGATAGTTCTTATTGGTCACGTACGACATTGTTGTTTTTGTTGCAGGATATTTTAAGAATTGTATTTTTGCGAAAATACTAGGGGTTTTGTAAAACAGCAGCTAGTATACAAATATTTTGGAGTCTTTTAGATCATCCTTATTTGCACAAATTCTTGATAAATAGGACACAATGCTCGAACCAAAACGAAGCCAATTAAGTTTTCTTTGCTTTTAAATGTTAATCTAAGACTCTTTCTAATCTTCTCAAGATTCTAACTTCTCTTCTTAGAATTCGCATCAATTTTAGGACGTGGGTCTATATTGTGAACAACTGCTATTAGTATGAACGCTGATTGGTTCGTTTATTGCCCGTGGTACTACCCGTCGTACTACCAGTAGTACTACTAGATCACTGGTAGTACAACGGGTAGTACTATGGAAAATAAACGGATTGGTTGACATGAATGTGTATTTTTCTTCTAAGCGCGTCGATAGCAATAGGCTATTTTACTCAAAAAAAAAATTTAATCCGAAATATAAATTATAAAAAACATGAGACCCAGACTACTTTTTCTTTTGTTACGAAAAAAAATGGACAAAGATACAACTCTTGTAAAAATCATAAAACACAAGCGTTATGACGTCACAAGCGCACTCCAAATTGGGAAGCGTCTTATCTTTGTCCAAATACAATGACAAAAAAATTAAAAAATCTAAAAATACGTAAAATATGATAAATAAATGATTTTTCAATGTTCTAACTGGCGGACTAAACAGATTTTCAATTTTTTGAGCAGGTTATTTTCTACCACGCGTGTACTTTGCGGGTTGATAATTGGACCAGAAGAAAAATATCAAAAAGTATTCAAGAATAAAAAAAACTGAGTTTCCAAAAACCTTGAAACACTATTTTTAAATAATTCTAGGAGTTTTGCAACATAACTAGTTTTCCAATAATTCTACGACATACTTATAGCAACTCTTACAGTACGTAGATATAACGACAATGTTTACCGACTTATCTGGCACTTCGATTTGATAATAATCGCTTAGTTTTGGGGTGAAATCTAAGTGTTGACTGGGGGTGAAGTTTAGGGGTGTAGGGGGCGTGGAGGAGAAGCAAATAACTTCAAGAGTAGGTGCTTATGAGATTTTCAGTTGTTTTTCGAAGTTTAACATAACTGTTTCTTTAAACTATTAGTGGATATTTGAAACTGGTACAGTTTTTTTTAATTATATCAACACAATAAATATACAGAAGTATCTTTTAATTGATTTTATTGGCCAGAAACTACACACCACTGTACAAAAGAACCACAGTTTAATCATAATAGGAACTAAGTATGGTGTAGAAAACACATAAAACAACAAACATTAATTTTATTTATAAAGATAGAAGACGTATATTACATCGGGAATCTCTATTTTCAAGATTTATAAAAGCGCAGCAAAATGAACTGTCGCCATGATAAATGTGTTTTATTTTATTTCTTACTAGCTTCCGCCCGCGACTCTGTCCGCGCGGATGTCGGTCTTCGCGTGGATGGTTTATTTCTCCATTTTGAGTAACTCTGACAATGACATCTTATAAATATCTATTGGACCTAAATACGGCTGAGCCTATAATAATTAAGGAGATTCGCGGTTCTGCAGAACAACGTCTATGAATAAAACTGAAAAATAAGATTTTTTTCTACGTATTTTTCCAGGATAAAAAGTATCCCATTTTATGCCCAGGATAATAAGGTATAATTATACCAAGTTTCATCGAAATCGAACCGTTAGCTTTCACGTGATGCCGCACATGCAGACAGACAGACAGACAGGCAAAATTTTTTTAATCACCTATTTGGGCTTGGTATCGATCCAGCAACACCCCCCGCTATTTATTTTTTCAATATTTTCAATGTACAGAATTGACCCTTCTACAGATTTATTATCTTGTACCAACTAGCTTTGTTCCTACGAAAATCCTCAACAATACAATTCCTTTACAATCAAGTATCTCCTTTTCGTTATTTCAGTCTGTAAGATGTCCTTCGTCCACCTGGCCTACCATGATCAATTCCATTGTGGAAAAGAGACAGAGCTATACAAGTCGTCTAGCGCCATCGCGTTCCCACAGTGGAACTACTCTCGCTTTAAGTAAGTCATTGTAGACCACCTGATCTATACTTCTATACTAGTATTGTAAAGCTGGAGAGTTTGTATGCTTAAACGCGCTTATCTCAAGAACTACTGGTTCGAAATTTAAAAATATACTTGTTTTGGATAGTTAATTTATTGAGGAAGGCTTTAAGGTATAAAACATCACGCGACGACTAATAGGAGCCGAACAGCGGGTGAAACCGCGGGGTGAACAGCTAGCTAAGGTGGCTAGTAGCATTGTTGAAGACTTTTTTTATCGTGTTTAAATCAGCGAATGAGTCCTCCCACCCAGGGCAGAGCAGAAGGGACTGTCAGACACGCACTGACTAAAATCCACGGTGTTCTTCAATAGCCCTTTACGTTCCGGGGTCACGGTAATTCAGTAGTCCATGGTCGGACAGCGAGTCGCCCATTACTCGCCGCCCGCATGTCCGCGCCTGCGCGGGTATGAGATCGTCTAGCGACGTCTGTCGCCGTGGGCGTCTACCACTGCGGCTGAGGTGAAGGGAGGACGCCATCCTCTAAGTCTAAGTACTCCTCCGGCGCGATCTCAGGGCAGTATGGAGGGAGCGACTGTCGCAACCGAGGTTCGGGCACGCCGCAATCGCGGCGGTAAGACCCCTCCTTCAGGAGTGGCTGGATAGGCGTCACGGCGTCCTTACCTACCGCATGATGCAGGTCCTCACCGGACACGGATGTTTCGGGAGGTTCCTGTGTCTGATAAGGAGGGAGGAAACGCCTGGGTGTCACCACTGCGAAGATCGTCCGGAGGACACGGTGGAGCATACGGTGCAGGACTGCCCCGCTTGGGCAGAGCACCGCCGTGCACTCACGACGGCGATTGGCGGAGACCTCTCGCGCCCGGCATTGGTCGAGGCCATGCTGCGGGGCGAGACGGAGTGGGAAGCAGTCGCCTCCTTCTGCGAAGCAGTCATGCTCGCGAAGGAGGAGGCGAGCCGCGTGAGGGGGAGGACAGCGAACTCCCTCCACCACAGCCGCAGTGGTGGACGCCCACGGCGTCGGACGTCGCAAGACGATCTCCGGCCACCGTAGGCGCGGGCATGCGGGCGGCGAGTAATGGGCGACTCGCTGTCCGACCATGGACCATGCCCAGGTCGACGGCGCGTTGTGTTCCACGCGCGCCTCAAGGAGTGTCAGCATAGTGACGGGGCCTGTAGAGGGCCAAAGCCTGCTGGGGTCGCGGTACCAAGGGATTACCGTGACCCTAGTACGTAAAGGGCTAGTGAAGGACACCGTGGACTTTAGTCAGCACGAGTCTGACAGTCCTTCCCGCCCTGCCCTGGGTGGTAGGACTCATTTGATGATTTTACCACGATAAAAAAAAAACCGGCGGTCAATAACATTTGAAACGTTAATTCAATCATTAAACGAGTAGTACTGACGAATGTAATGGACACCGTATTATAGAAATAGATTAGGTACTGGAAGTACCGAATGATTCATACTCTCAAAGCTTTTTGTTCGTAAAAGTTACGGATATATTAGTGGTATGTTGTATTGTCACGATTTATAAGAAGTATGATCGGTATTTTTGTTGGGAACTCGTGTGGTTTATGTGTCACTGCCTACACGTTCTAGGATTGGAATTGTCCACCTTTTTACAACCGCAATGATAGTAAATCAAAGGAAAATATTACACATAATATGGTCATTCATAAAAGACATGGATGAAAGAATTGTTGCATTTAACAGCCCTATCCAGAAATGCAAGAATTTTCATGCAAAATGAACTACATTGCTGACTATTGCTGTCTTAAGGGGGAATCCCATGTTCAGCAATAAACGTCTTCCGGCTGAAGATGATATTCGTATAGTATTATCATCAGCCGAACATGGGTCTCCCCCTTTAGACAGCCACGCAGAACGACGATAACAGCCCGCGAATCTCACGATGTCGTCGGTCCAAAAGTGTAAGTCTATTCACCAGATTCAAGTGTATTCCGGAAATTTAATCTGTGCAACGGGGATAAACTACAGTTGCTATAATAACGGTTCTTCATATTGCCAATGAACTTAACCTTTGTGTCCTTGTATAAATACTGTAACGCACTAGGCTGCAAAACAGACGAGTTCAACACTGTGTCGAGGTTGGTCATAGCGAGTTTCCTCCGTGCCTCGGAAAGCACGTAAAGCCGTTGGTCCCAGCTGTCATTTGTAGATCTTTGACAGTCGTTACTATTAGTCAGAAGCTCTAAAGTCTGGCAATCCGACTTACCAAGGGGTATTGTATTACCTAGTTACTGGATTGTGGAGGTCCGATAGGCAGTCGCTTCATGTAAAATACTGATATTCAGCTGCATCCGGTTCGACTGGAAGCCGACCCCCAATAAAGTTGGGAAAAAAAGGAGAAGATGATGGGATCCATCTCTTAGCAACCCACCCTGGGCAACAACATCATAAGCTACCTGTAACCTGAACACTGGCGGTTGTAAACCTCACCAGGGCTGCCTGCTCCACCATCCTGTCCAGAAGCGCCAAATGGTTGTTACTGTGTTCCGTCTCTCGGTGTAAAGGAATTCCAGCTCCTACTGGGTGCTCACTAGCACATTCACTCGGTATCTCACTCTATCTTGAGCCTCAGTTTTGCTTCGGTTGGATTAAGATTAAAAGCTAACACATTTTAATGCAATAGCATTCCTTTTTTTTAATATAATTTAAAAAGAATTAATGAAATTCTTTAAGATGATTCGCTGACTTTTTTTTTAATTGTATTTTTGAGTTCACTTCTGTTAGACTGGGCTCACGCAAGATTTGCCATATAACCAGGTCTGTCTTCTTACATCCAGAGAATTAATCAGTCAATGTGTGAGAGCTACTTTCCTTTTATCTTACCTTTCTGTACTCTGTTGCCAATCCAGTGAGTCCAGTTGACCAGACACTCCTAACATAAGAAAAAAAAAAAAAAACAAAATCAAATCATTTATTTCAAGTAGGCCAGTTACAGGCACTTTTGAATTGTCCAGAGAAAATTAAGTACCTCATTTTATGATCTGAACTAAATGCTTTAATACCATTTGTATTTTTACGTAAACAGTTATGCTGCCCAGTGCGTTAATTGATCGTAATCAGACTGGTTGATCATAAGAAAAGAATGATTAAGGAAAAAGTGTCGACGACATCGACATTTCTTTTGCCAAAGCCTTATTTAAGGACCGCAAAGACTCGAATAAAGTAAGATTTCGAACATTTCGGCTCCGCAATCTGTTGATTTTTTTAAGGATAGCTTTAGAGGATAACTTTAAAAGGATGAGCATCAATGATCGTAGCAATGGTGGGCTTAATTTTGTGATAATTCCTCATTCAAATGATAATTAGTGAGGTTTTTAACATTTTATCGCATCAACGTCTGCGTCACAAATCGTAAACATCATCGAAATAAATTCAACATCTATTAAAAATTGGGCCTTGTTGGGCAGGACTGCAATAGTCTAGTTGATAAAGCGTCTGGAGTGCTTATCTTGAAGTTAGAGATTCGAGTCCTGCTTGCAGTGGATTTTTTCTTTCTTAGGACTACAGCTTAGGTACTCCGACAGAGACTAAACCTGTTTCCTAATAGTAAGAAGATTCTGAAGATCCTGATAGTACACATGAATGATAAGTTAATGCCCCTGTTTGTTTTTTAAGCTTGGTAAAATCATCCAATGAGTCCTCCCACCATAGGTGGAGTGGACTGCGGAAGAGACTGCTGCACGTTCAATAGCTCTTTACGTTCCAGGGTCACGGTTACCTGTTAAGATGGTCCGACCCTAAAGTTTGATGCCTCTTATGCTTTCTGAAACCCTGGTCCTTGAATGAGGTCATCCATACTGAAACATAACAATGGAATGAAATAAAATAATTCAAAGTAAAGGATTTCCCGGTTGTGGTCCCACGCAGTGATGCTTTTTTTGTAGTATCTTAAGGTGTGGTCTCTATGTATACGACATACATATGCGGCATATTCGCAGTTTGTCTTAGACAACTACGGACATGGTTTAAATAACGTTCGATCATGGTCGATCTGAAGACCGTTACTCTACATCTAGATTCTGACAAATGCCATTATCACCTTCAGAATCTCCCGATTTTCTTAATGCATAAATGCAAGATAAGAAGAATAGACGCATTGAGATTACTATTTATATTTCTGCAACAATGTACTTACAATACGACCAATAAACATCAATACTACAATTAGCTACGCAGTTATTACCCTCACAAAAACTTCAATGTAAGTGATAAAAAACCTTTTCTTTTTATATCCGATCCACTCGATAGATCAGCTCAACTTTTTTGACGATTTTTTCGACTCATTCGTGATTAATCGTCACTTCTTCTAAATAAACATTATTATAGCTCTCTTTATCTTGTTTAAACGTTTATAATATAATATTCAAACCACTAATTACATCATTAGTTTAATCTCAATTGATTGGTTAATATTTTTTCCGTTTGACATTTATATTCACATTGCGTCTAATCGCGCGATTTTTTCACAAAGTCGTGTGTATTAAAATCTACCCTTAAATTCACGTGCTATTTGACTCATACCTGTCTCGTGCCTTCGCTTATAAAAACGAATAGTGCTCAGTGTTTGTTCCCTAGCTAAAGTGGAAAGTAAATTAGTATGTATTTTAATTCATTGATAACGCCCGCATTTTTTGTTGAAATCCATTTTATTGTGAACGCGTATTTAGTTTAGTATCAGTTTAATTCAGTTGTTGGTCTCGTTAGATTGTCTCGCCTATAAATATATTTACGTAGTTCTGGAAAATGTTTGTGCGATTATTTGTGTGTTTGGTGAGTTTATAATGCTGAATTATTATCTATTTTTTTTAGTTTTTCATTTTAATAGTGTCTGACATTTATATAGTACCTGCGTTTATTTAGCATAATGTGTATTAAAACCGGCATCAAAATTGAGTTAATAAGACTTAATACAAACGGGGGAAACAGGGAAAAAAGATAGTTTTGCACATAGAGTTTTCAGGTTCTATTTCATATTGTTGAAAAAATTGATTCTCGTACTACCTAATTAGTTTTTTTTTTGTTCGAACATTTAGATTTCAAGATAAAATTTAACACATAAAAGAAAATTTCTAGTTTGCTTATTACTTTCACTAGTGGGGTGCCGACTAGCTCCCAACTCATTGATATAGCCGACGTTCACGGGTTCAATTCCTACGTCGGCTAAAGTGTTATTAGATGTTTGCATTAGGTTTTTTTGAAAGAGTGTCAGCAGAGCGACGGACCCGCCCTCTAGAAGGCGAAAGCCCGCCGGGGTCGCGGGACTGTACGAATTACCGTGACCCCAGAACGTAAAGGGCTATTGAAGGACACCGTGTATTTTAGTCAGTACGAGTCTGAAAACCCCTCCCGCTCTGCCCAGGGTGGGAGGACTCATTTGATGATTTTACCAGGATAAAAAAAAGTACAGTCAGCTTCAGAGAAATCTCGTCTCGAGAAATTGAGTTTCTCTGAACCTTCCCATACCAGCCACAGAGTCTGGACTTTTGCCCAGTTAATGGTAAAAGTTTTACCAGACTTATCCCCCGTCATTGCGCTCAATGTGAATGTACTATTAAATACACCTCTGCCTATCCCATTAAAGATTACAGGCGTGATTTTAAATATAATAATATAAGTTTAAAAATTATCATGTTATTATAGTTTTATTCAAATGGAGCAACATTAAATTAAAAGTTATGATCAATAAAGTACTTTGTAACAGTAAATCATATTAACTTAAAATGAGGTACAGATACCAGCACATAAACCTACCTCAATCTGTCAAATTTCTTTAATAGATTTTCAACCTTGTCACAGTAGTGGAAGGTTAATATTCGATTGGTAAAATTTGACAGATTCGGGTAGGTTGACCTGCTGGCGTCTGTACATACGGCAACTCAACAAACTATGCAAAACCAGTCTAACCTGATCGTTGAATGTACAGAAAGATCATACGAAGCTAGACCACAATCAACTGGTTTTATATAGCTTGATGTGTAGTCCGTGTTTACACGTAATAATCTGAGAAAAAATAATGTTTCGTGATGTCTGTAGGTTTATTTTGTAGAACTGCCTCATACTCGTAGCGCACTTCAAACCTTATACCTCTTGAGTGATCGCCAAATGTTATTCACCTTGGTAATCAAAGGATAATGATATAGTAGGCACTTATGTGTAGTCTTCCAAATAAAGCTTTACGTATGGGTTGGTTTTTAATCGATATAGTGTACGATACAATCTATTATAAGATTAATGAATAGAAGAGAAATGATTGCTGAGATGATGAGTCATTGAAAAGCATTTTTGTTTTATCGTGTTAAAATCATCAAATGAGTCCTCCCGCCCAGGGCAGAGCAGGAGGGACTGTCAGACTCGTACTGTATAAAATTCACAGTGCCCTTCAATAGCCCTTTGCGTTCCGGGGGTCACGGTAATTCGTGAATCCCGCGACCCCAGCAGACTTTGGCCCTCTAATGGTTCATTATAAAAGACATGAAACGATACGGTGAATTAGTGGAGTATCAACTTAGACCAAGTTAATTGGAATGGGGCTGGAAAAGTTAAACTGGTGACGATGATGATATAAGATGTATACTTATATGTTGTTCTTGGTCATAGTTATTCTAGACAGAATAAAATAGAAGATTGATAACTAGCAGTAGCACAATACAAGCTTTTTTTTTATCGTGGTAAAATCATCAAATGAGTCCTCCCACCCAGGGCAGGGCGGGAGGGACTGTCAGACTTGTTCTGACTAAAATCCACGGTGTCCTTCAATAGCCCTTTACGTACCGAGGTCACGGTAATCCCTTGGTCCCGCGACCCCGGCAGGCTTTGGCCCCCTACAGGCCCCGTCACTATGCTGACACTCTTTGAGGCGCGCGTGGAACACAACGCGCCGTCGACCCGGGCATGGTCCATGGTCGGACAGCGAGGCGCCCATTACTCGTTGCCCGCATGCCCGCGCCTAAGGTGGCCGGAGATCGTCTTGCGACGTCCGACGCCGTGGGCGTCTACCACTGCAGCTGGGGTGGAGGGAGGACGCTGTCCTCTCCCTCAGGCGGCCCGCCTCCTCCTTCACGAGCATGACTGCTTCGCAGAAGGAGGTGACCGCTTCCCACTCCGTCTCGCCCCGCAGCGTGGCCTCGACCAATGCCGGGCGCGAGAGGTCTCCGCCTATCGCCGTCGTGAGGACACGGCGGTGCTCTGCCCAAGCGGGGCAGTCCTGCACCGTATGCTCCACCGTGTCCTCCGGACGATCCTCAGCACAATACGAGCTAGAAACAATCATTTATTTATTTATTAAAAACGTTTTCCAACGGCTCCTGTGTACAGTATAGAAAAAGTATGTATGTTATAATAGGACTAAGACTTACACAGTCGCCAATTATAGGTTAACCAGCATTCACAGAAATAAGTGATAACTTTACAAAATCATAAAAACTTTAAAGTACCTCACAAAAATACAAAGGCATAACAGCAGCATTAAATTTCTCATCAACAAAATAATTAATTTTAAATGTCTTTCACAGGTTTTCATAGCGAAAATAGTAGTAAGCGACAGTCACACCCACTCCAAGCATGAATCTTCATCAAGATACGTAGAGTACAATCATAGAAATATAAGAAAATTAGTAACAGAAAGTATAGGTAATTCTGCAGGTGGAGCAGCAGAAACTACAAACAAAACTGGAACCAACATCACTGTAGTACCAATAATAAAAGACAAAGACAAAAATGCGACAGTTACTAAGAGACCAATTGATAAAGAAGGAATGGTAGCACAAGGTACTCAATTTGGAAATTTATACCCACCGTACATTTCCTACTACGAAGTAACTGAAAACGTTATAGACATACCTGATGATAGGACACCAGCAGGACCTATTGACGTCAACTACACTCCTGTAGCACCTATTCTTAATCTAGCAAAACCTACAAACAAAACAGACACGGATAAAACTACAGAAGCCAATAAAGTAACAACTAAGAAGAGTTGGCTTACTATACTGCATATCAATGCTGGGTACGAGGATAAAGAACCTGCACATGATAATAAAGTTATTGGAATTTTTAAAAGAATAAAAGGATATATCAAAAGCTTCAAAACAGGGATCATTAATGAAGTCCACAATATTTTCCACAAACATCAGGATGACCGTGAAATTGAACAGGAAATAGAAAGGGCTGTAATGAGTAAAATGATTGAAGATTGTTCGTGATGTTGACAAAGGTGTTCATTTATAAGTATTCAAGGGATTTTTTTTGTTATTAAATTGTTTGTTTGTTGACGGTTTTTGCTTGTTTCAATTGCAACTCATTTTCAGGGACCGCTATTGAAGTACCTATTCTTGATTGAGCACCAATGATATTCTAATTTGAGTTCTTAACAAATACAAAACTTAGGTTACTGATATTTTTTTCTTATTCAATGCTGTCCAACTGCTGGGCAATAAGACCTCCCCAAATAACTTTCAGGTACTTAAATAACATTTTATTTTAAAAATTTCAAATCTGGGAACACTTATCTTGAGAATTTCCTCAATACGTCAATTAAAAAGATAAAAAAAAAACAAAAGGAGACTCGAAACTTCCACGAAGTCATCAGCATCAGGGCTCGTATTATGACGTCTTAAAATCAGGCCTGTTCCAGTGAGTGAACGAGGTGGTGCTAGACGACTTGTATAGCTCTGTCTCTTTCACTCAATGGAACAAGCATGGTTTTAAGACGTCATAATACGGATGAAGAAGCGGGCGTGTTAATTTGATCTAAACTAAGTTAACGAATAAATTATCTCTTTATTCTAAAAGTTTTTAGTTCAAAATGTAGAATAAAGAACGTTTCATAAATTAAATTCCCTGAGCTAGTTCTTGAATACTAAAGTGAATATTAAACTGTACGTGGTATTTTAATGGAAGCCTCGCTTTTTTCCGAGCTACGGTCATTAGGTAGCTATAAAATGAACGGAAATATATAAAGGTAAGTTATAAACGACGGTATAAAATGTGAATTCAACGAAAATTGTCACGTGGAACAACTAGATTTTTTACAGATGTTTATATTATGGCTCTTTTAAATAGGGCAAATGGAAAAATTAGGAAGGGTCGTAGAAAATGGTGTGAAGAAGGTTCGTACCACTATTAGTTCAAGCCTTTTTATGTCACACAATGCATTTTACATTTTTTTTTAAATTATATTGTAATTAAATTACATATTTTAAATTGAATACATAACTAAGTATGCTGTGAAAGTTTAAAACTTCTGCCTGTTGCTGATATTAAAATCATTGTTGTGTATGAATCCCCTTAAATAATGTTATATTTAAACTTTCTATACATCATCTATGAAAATCTCAATTGTCCAATAACCACGGTTCATGAGATACAGCCTGGTGACAGACAGACTAACTTACAAACAGAGAGACAGATGGAATAGGGTCCCGGTTTTTTTTACACTTTGACCCTCACTAGTAATTTCTCTTGTACCGTGATTGCGTTTACCCTTTGATTACGGAATCGTAATAAATAACTAGCAATTTTAGAACATCTAAAATTAGGTTATTTTCATCTATCCCCCGTACGTAAGGTTTCAAGGATAAAATGTCAAATTTGACAGTTAAAATTGTTGCCAACGCAAAGAAAAAATGTTGATATGATAAAATTTAAAATTCTACCAAAATTCTTCAACGCAAAGTAATGAAATGTTAACCGTGAAAACTTTCCTGATATTTTTTCTGTTCACCCCACAAGTTCTATACACCCCGTTTTATGGTATATTGGTCTGCAACCAATTTGTTAAGTTTTAATCTTGAATATTAGAGCTCTGAACACCGAGTATTCCAACTAGACCCATTTATTAGGCCAACGATATCTTATGTCTGTCTGTAACAGTACGAGATAGCCTGTTGAAATATTTACAGCTTCGGTATTATGTTATCGGTATCTTAGTAGGTACATATTATGTATACAACATTATTTTTAGTATATGCGAAACCTGAATATAGATTGTTCAGAATCAGTAACTGATTCGATTCCAATAATTTTTACACCATGTTATATTTTTTTTCAAAAATATTTTAATTACATTTTATTTTACCAGTTAATTACAATACAATCACCGTACGGTTAAGTACCTATTGCCAAGCTATTATCACAAGTGTATAACACAGGAGACGCGGTTTACGCGGGTGTACCGCGAAATGAGCATGATTTTGAACGGACAACCATGTAATGTACAAACTTATAACCTTTTGATTTTTTATGATACGGTTTTAAAATTTTGTACTTACGTAGATTCTTTACACAAAAATACTAGACAGGTGTATCGGGTTTCGCATAAACAAAAAATAATCTTGTATAGGGTGAATTTTACAACTGTCGTAAATACATTGGCTTAGCTAGTAGCTATGTGTTTGAGCCGTTTGGGGTTGAAACTCTGGGGCCATGGGGTCCGAGTGCTCACAACGTTTTTAAGGACATCGCCAGGCGATTAGTCGACTCTTCAGGTGACCAGAGGGCTGGCCTATTCCTAGGTCAACGAATCAGCATTGCCACATAAAGTGGCAATGCTGCCAGCTTTCTGGGCACTGTTCCCGTTGACAGCGATGTGGACGTATTCTTTGACGCCCTTTGAATGTTTTTGTTTTTTTTATTTGTACATACACACATCAACAGAATCTAGGGATATTTTATATTTCATCAAATATCTAAAAATCTATGACGAATTTTCTGATATAGTAAATGGAAGAATGATAGGCTATTTTAAGGTCTATAGTAAAAAATAAAAAACATTTCGTGATTTTTTTGTTTTAAATAAAAATGTTAATTGTTTTAATCGCCGTAGCAATTTAATATGGTAAAAAACTTCATTTCTTCTTACAAAGCTATTAATTTTAATGAAAATTGAAAAAATCTTATTAAATCTAATTATTAATAATCAGTGTTGCCACCTCTTACATTAATTACACATCAACATCGATTGTTCATGCTTAAAATTAGACTGTCAATGTCTTGCTGCGGTATAAGGTCCCATGTTCTTTTCAAGTGTTCGTAAAGTTGTTGTTCTGTCGTCAAATTTGACGGGAAATCTCTCAAAGCTCTTCGTTGTAACATGTCCCAAGCATGCTCGATAGGATTTAAGTCGGGCGACTGTGCAGGCCAATCCAAAACTTGAATATCGTGGTCGCGGAGAGAGGCCGACACCAGCCGCGCCGTATGGGAAGGAGCATTTTCGTGCATGAGTAGAAATTCCTGGCCCATTTGGATTCTGTGTGGGACAATAACAGGCTCTACTACCTCCTCGTGGTATTTTTGTGCAGTCATGCTACCTTGGATCCAAATGAGCTGGGTTCGTCCGCCAAGACGAATTCCTGCCCACACCATGATTGTCCCGCCTTGGTATGAGTGGACCTCCTGAGGGTGCCGTAGACGGCTAACTCTCCCTGGAGTTCTCCAAACGCGTGTTCTTCGTGATTCCGGATGAAACCCAAACCGGGACTCCTCGGTGAACAGCACCAAAGACCATTGTTCGTCACTCCATGGTAAATGCTCACGAGTCCACGAAAGCCGCCGACCGCGGTTGCCACGTCGCAATGCTGGAACACGTAGCGGTCTTCGAGCATGAAGACCAACTTCATGCAACCTCCTTCGCACGGTTTGGTCGCTTACCAGCAGCTGGTGGTCCTCCTGGAGCCTTTGTACTAGTTGCATCGCTGTGATATTGGGTTGTTTTCTAGCGGTCATTTGGAGAAATCGATCCTGTCTCTGCGTAGTCACACGATATCTACCCGTGTGCCGTTCAGCTACATCCCCAATACTGCGATAACGTGACCACAACCTTGATATCACGTTTTGGCTGGTGTGTAGGGCCTGAGCAACCAAGCGTTATATAGCACCATTTTCTAGCATGCCCACGGCTCGTAACATTTCATCTCGACTCAAATGATCACGTGACATGACTCCTAAAGCTCACACGACACGTTAAATTAAAAAAGAATAACAATCTAATCCCTTTTCATTAATTAATATTAATAAAACAATTTTAATTTTCCTTAACGTAACGAATCACGAACAATTTTGCCACCGTATTTTGTTTTTTCTTTTTTTTTTAATATTTATTCTTTAAATTTTTAAAAATAGAATAAATGAGGTTTCAATCTGTATACAAACTTTTTATGAAAACTAAAAAGATTTTAAACTAAAAAATCGTAAATAATTTACGATTAAGGTATCCCTAGATTCTGTTGATGTGTGTATTACTAGTTAGTTTTTACTTACAGTTTGTATTTAATTTTAGTACTATAGAATAAATAAAAATGTTCATTTAATGACTTCGTACTATTAAAATTAAATTCATTATCGGTTAAATACCCCAGTATCAAGTAGCCGGCTTTATCGAAGAACTGTTTAAGTGTTTAGTCTTTAAACCAATTTCTTTTATACGTCCTAGAAATGCATGTGAGCGTTATCGATTGTCACGGTGTATTGGTAAATTATATAAATTGCTTTGAAGTTGGTATGGAAATGTAGCTTCATTGTAGAGTTTTTTGAAACAAATATAACAATTGCATGAACTGAAAGCCAAAAGATACCATTAGGTACAAAACATACTGCCTATACCTTTATTGTGCGTAGAGCTAAGGGATGAAATTCCACGTCGGAGTATCTATTCCCTGAAAAGTTACAAACTTGAGATCTATGACTGAATTGAATCTTACTCACTTCTAAGCAAGCGTCCACTATCGACCACATATTCGCTTACCACCAGGCGATATAGTCGTCAAACATCAGAAAACAAAGAGCACAGGCAGAGCCCATCGTTAATCAAAAAAAGGGCAACAATTCTTTATCACTTTTTTTACGTGGTAAAATCATCACATGAGTCCTCCCACCCAGGGCAGAGCGGGAGGGACTGTCAGACTCGTAGTGACTAAAATCCACGGTGTCCTTCAATAGCCCTTTAAATACCGGGGTCACGGTAATTCGTGAGTCCCGCGACCTTTATCACAAATTAGGATTTTTTATACAAATCAAATCCCATGCAACTTAAAACTTTATTAATTTACTAGCTTCCGCCAGCGACTTCGTCGATGGTTTATTTCTCCATTTTGAGTAACTCTGACAATGATATCTTATAAATATCTATTGGACCCAAATACGGCTGAGATGCGACTTTCGGCGCTACAGGTTACGGCGCTGAATCCACTGCGGGTAATGCAACGTGTGTTCGCGGTTCTACAGAACAACGTCTTTGAACAAAACTGAAAAAAGTTTTTTTTTTACGTATTTTTCCAGGATACAAAGAATCCCATTTTATGCGCAGGATAATAAGGTATTATTATACCAAGTTTCATCGAAATAGAACCGTTAGTTTTCACGTGATGCCTGCATAAACAGACAGACAGACAGACAGACAGACAAACAGACAGACAGACAAAAATTTTTTTAATCACATATTTGGTTTTGGTATCGATCCAGCAACACGCCCCGCTATTTATTTTTTCAATATTTTCAATGTACAGAATTGACCCTTCTACAGATTTATTATATGTATAGATTTACTCTCATGTCTCTTTGTATTCTTCATGATTATGCTATGTACATGTACAGACGCCAGCAAATCAACCTACCCTAATCTGTCACAATCAAAAATCTAATTAGGTCTTTAGACCACAAAAGCCAAAATTACGGCTAACGTATATCAGTGCATATTTCGTAATACTAGTATACGTATACGGGTATGTAATTACAAACTTTCTAATTACGTCGTGTAATGTCATGTAATGAGTTTGTCAAGTTCATTATGCGGGCTGATGATCTCTATGACAATGATCATGAACGAGAAAGTTAGAGTTCAGTATCGAGAGAAAATCTGTAGTAAACTGATGAAAACAGTACATTCTTGGCTGCTTATTTGAAGACATATGACCGATATATGATACACTAGCTTCCGCCCGCAACTCCGTCCGCGCGGATGTCGGTCTTCGCGTGGATGGTTTATTTCTCCATTTTGAGTAACTCTGACAATGACATCTTATAAATATCTATTGGACCCAAATACGGCTAAGCCTATAATAATTAAGGAGATCCCTCTTTTGAGCTACTGCTGTTGAGCTCGCGTTATGTAGTTACTGAAAAACAAAAAATTTTTTTTACGTATTTTTCCAGGATAAAAAGTATCCCATTTTATGCTCAGGATAATAAGGTATAATTATACCAAGTTTCATCGAAATTGAACTGTTAGTTTTCACGTGATGCCTGCATATACCTACAGACAGACAGACAAAATTTTTTTAATCACATTATTGGGTTTGGTATCGATCCAGCAACACCCCCGCTATTTATTATTTCAATATTTTCAATGTACAGAATTGACCCTTCTACAGATTTATTATAGGTAGGTATAGATTATGGGCCATTTTCCAGCAATGAAACATACCGTATTGAAATGTATAGCGTACCTAAAGTATTATAATGCAAATATGGAAAATGAAAAAGTCAACATTTGTAATAATGCCTCGGTTTTTAATTCTTTTTTTTTTAACACTGTCCCCCACAAGGAATTTACCTGTATCGTGGGTCCGTTTATAAACGTACACACACACTCACATACTGGATACAACTGCTCATACTGCGGTACTACATCATATAAGTATTACATGAATAGATCCCGCGACACGCAGCACAACAGCAGATCACTCAGCCACTACGCCGACAATGCCAAAACAAACATGCTTACTACAAATAAATTATACAAAGATGATTAAATACAGATTTAAAGTGTGTCACGATTAAAATGTGTGGTTTGTGCCTATAAGTTCGAAACGTTACGTTATTAAGGTTAATGGAATATAAACGATTCTTGGTTTTGATAAGTTTCTAGGTTAGGAATTACCCATTTGAAGAAAATTGTAGCTTAGACCAACCTGTAAACTTTACACAATGTAATCAGGTTACAATTCACCTATCGTTGGAACACAGGCTTCGTTGCTATGAGGAGAAGTTCATCCATTCAACTGCTACCTTCTTCAAATCATCGATCTATCGTGCCGCAGAGCGTCTCACGCTACCTACGTTTGTCCATACTTGGTCCTCACTCTAACACATGTCTGATTGTCCGCTCCATCGGCCGCCTGTCCATCAGCAGACGTAGCCAGCCAACAACCATTTCAGCATGCTGATTCCGAGTCACTTACTTTATTTCTCTGGTGAATGACTTCATTGTGAAGAGAAACCCCAAGTATTGCTTTCTCCATTGCACTGGACGCTAAGTAACACCGTGGATTTTAGTCAGTACAAGTCTGACAGTCCCTCCCGCCCTGCCCTGGGTGGGAGGTCTCATTTTATGATTTTAACACGATAAAAAAAAAATCTGCTGCCTTCTTCAAATCATCGACCTGTACCGAACATAATAACTTTCAAACAAAAACGACGCCAGCGCCATCTCTGCAACGACGGAAGAACTACATCAGAAAGATGTCTACATCGCGCAATCAAAGTTATCCGCGAGTTTAGAAGACATAGAACATTCCGACAAAGAATGTCGGGCAGAAAGCCCGCCAGACACAACACCCGTCTGGTCGGAAGGTACCTTCCTTTTCACCGGGGTAGTGAGGAACTTTCCACTCTGTTCCTCCTACCCCCATAGACATAGACCCATCGTGCCGCAGAGCGTCTCACGCTACCTACGTTTGTCCATACTTGGTCCTCACTCTAACACATGTCTGATTGTCCGCTCCATCGGCCGCCTGTCCATCAGCAGACGTAGCCAGCCAACAACCACTTCAGCATGCTGATTCTGAGTCACTTACTTTATTTCTCTGGTAAATTACTTTATTGTGAAGAGAAACCCCGTTTTTGCTTACTCCATTGCATTGGACGCTTGGACCTTGAATTTGTGGTTGAGGCTTATATTGGGTGTCTATGTTTAGGCTCCGTAGAAGATCGACATTTCGACAATGGAAGCTGCATGAGATCTTTTAATGCCATACATTTCCCGAATGCTGCTCAGCCCAGGCGTATGTCACTTCTTTCTTTTTCTTCTTGTTTTTTTTTTCTTAAGCTTTTACAACTACTTTTATGACATAAAACTTACAACTACTAGTTGGTCGGTAATGGTACTACTGCTCCACTGTCACAGCCTCTTGTGCAAAACATAATTACTTAGCCTATAATTAGGTTGACCCAGACTCCTCTCTATGAGCGGTAGTAGACCGTGACCAAGACGATGCCATAAATGTCATAAATAAAGACAAGAAAATTTAAGTATCCAGGATATTGGATAAATGCACACCAAATTGTGTTTCATGAATCATTTATGAAATGAAGGTAAGTAGATAATTATGTTTCTGTGTTCAGGGCTTAAAAGATCTTACATGAAAGGACTTATAAGTGTATTGTCAGCTTGCTTCGCTCGTTTTCTCTAGCCAACACCCTTCAAACCTAACTTGTTCATGTCAGGGTGCCCCAAATTCGAGAGCTCGCTACGTTCGCTCTTGAAGTCTAAATGGTAATTTGCTAAGCAAAAATTATGAAAACACAAATCTTTATATTTTAAATTGGTATTTAGTCTTAGGGTCTATTAATATTTTAAATATTTCTTTTACACTTTTCCCCACATCCAGTTTTTTTCTCTGAACAGCTCTGTTTGGCATGATCCTTACCATTTTAAGAGCTATAAAAAACAAAATTGCACTTAAATCTTATTTGTCATAAATACCTTCCTTGAGTGTGTCAGGTTTTATACCTACCTAATAAAAATACCAAATCATTGGTCAGTTTTAAGATATTTCTCACTAATCTAAAGAGTTCGCCTCTAAAGTGTATGACGGCTAAATTTTACCTGCATGCTAATACTAAGTCGATGAACTGACCAACTGTTTGCGCTTCATTGGCTATAGAGCTGCTAATACCACGGGTATTACATTTTATTACGATTTTATTGCACGGCATTTTTTATTAGGCTTTGCAATTAATTTTCAGTGTGCAACCATATTGAAACATTTGTCTTGTATTATCACGTTTAATTCAGAAGGGTTAGGTAATCGTACAACATACAACCACACGTGTATAGTTTAGTGTACGCTACGAAACACTGAAAACTACCTGTAGGCCACTAGGCCATTCAAATATTTGTTCCACGTGGGAATCAAACCCTCGAAACGCAGTGCAGCAGCCAATCGCTCCACCACTGCACTAACCGATGTATTTGCTAGATCAGCAGTGATTTGAAAGTATTGAGAAAAAAACAGATTTTCATACTCGTTGAGACTACTTGAGCTTCTTACATGACCCCAGAACTTATTCAAATGGAGATAGACAGAAAGAAACGCCTGGGTGTCACCACTGCGAGGATCGTCCGGAGGACACGGTGGAGCATACGGTGCAGGACTGCCCCGCTTGGGCAGAGCACCGCCGTGTCCTCACGACGGCGATAGGCGGAGACCTCTCGCGCCCGGCATTGGTCGAGGCCATGCTGCGGGGCGAGACGGAATGGGAAGCGGTCGCCTCCTGCGAAGCAGTCAAGCTAGCAAAAGAGGAGCCGCGCCGCGTGAGGGAGAGGACACGTCTTTCCTCCACCCCAGCCGCAGTGGTAGACGCAGACGATCTCCGGCCACCATACGCGCGGGCGGCGAGTTATGGGCGACTCGCTGTCCGACCATGGACTATGCCCGGGTCGACGGCGCGTTGTGTTCCACGCGCGCCTCAAAGAGTGTCAGCATATTGACGGGGCCTGTAGAGGGCCAAAGCCTGCCGGGGTCGCGGGACTTACCCATTACCGTGACCCAGGTACGTAAAGGGCTTGTGAAGGACACCGTGGATTTTAGTCAGTACAAGTCTGACAGTCCCTCCCGCCCTGCCCTGGGTGGGAGGACTCATTTGATGATTTTACCACGCAAAAAAAAAAAAGCCCTTTACGTACTGGGGTCACGGTAAATTGTGAGTCCCGCGACCCCGGCAAGCAAGTACAATACACTGGCAATTATAACCATTACATACTTCTTTTGCCTCGTCTCCTAGTACTAATTTAGGAAGTACTCACCTGTCAATCAATAACCAAAAAAAAAACTCTAAAAACAGGTTGTAAACCGACGGGTATCATCATCTCTGTATACACACGGCGCTCGGGGCGGGGTCAGTAGCCGGGGATGCTGCGCAGTGCTAAGCTGCGCCGGCGCAAGACGCACGCGCGCGAAACCTTCCTTATTTGAATTTCGATCAGTGTTTTTTTTTTTTCGTGTGTTAAAAAGAGGTTTGTATGTTGTTTTTTTTATTAAATTTTTGGTAAACGATTTAAAATTGTTTTTCTATTACTAAAATAATATTAAAATGACGTCAATTCTGTAAGTTTTGATATATAGACTAATATTTGCAATTTCTGATCCAGTTCTGTTTTTTTTGGCAAGTGAAACCGCAGGCAAAAGCTAGTAATGTTAAAGTTATGCTAATGTTCACATTTCTTTCTAAAGTTTAAAAGAATTAAGATTCAATAATGTATTTTGGGAATGATTCACCGTGATTTTGTTTACGTTTTCATTTAGGTTTTGAGTGTGAATTTTAAAGCTAACGGTTTTACTGTGAGTGACAAAGATTGTGCTAATTTCCTATTTGTATTGATATTTATTTGGTGTGACCATGCGGAATTTAAATTTCTTGATTTCCTTGTGAAAGGATTTTAGCATACTTTTTCGTTTTAAAAAGTGTTTTATAAACGGCACGATTGGCGCAGTGGCTGAGCAAATATTTGTATAATCTACAAGTAGTTGTTCCTGGTCTGGGCGTTTGTGTATGTGAGTTTATGTTTGTGAACGCAGCCATGATACAGGAAGAAATTCCTAGTGTGGAGAAAAGTAAAAACAAAAGCATGCTACCGGTCTGCCCCGACTTCGCACGTGTTCATAATGTATTTGACTTAGGGGAACAGTTTATAAGACGGGGACGCGAGGTATGATAGGAAATCACACACTTAAGGCAAACTTAACACAATACTAACGTAGCGCAAGCGCCAACAGGACGCCATTTGTTACTGACCGCTTGCAAATGACGTCCTGATGGCGCTTACACTACGTTAGAGTTATGTTAAGTATGCCTAAAGAGTGTATGTCCCTATTATACCTCACATCCCCGTCTTATACACTGTTCCCCTACTTGATAGATTTTTGTACAAACTTTATAGTTTGTCCTGAGTATAAAGATGCGTTTATATAAGGCAAGTCTAGCATACAATTATGACGTCACGCTGGTATGCAAGTTGCTTAAATAGAATAAAATACAATCCACAGTTCAAATTACGAACTTGTAACTTGTAAACGGATTTGTTCAAGTTGCGTACAATTTGCAACTTGTTTACAAGTAACTTTTATAAAGGAAACGCGACCTTAAAAACACAACAAAAAATAATGGATAGGTATTTTTTATTAATTGGTGCAGTCGTGTTGTTTGTCGTTCGGAAACTATATCATCTCTGTTTATGGTTATAACATGGTGAGCCAAAACAACCGGTTCCGATTCCGCATCCACTCTGTCCCAACCATTTTCTGAAGTCGGTCCTGGCTGCCAATTTAGCTCATTTAACCAGCAAGATATGACAATAAATTCATTACACCAGTTTTTTCTGGAAACTTTATACAAACTAGTCTCAGTTTTGGATTTGCTTACGTTAATTTAGAATTTCACAATCAATACAGCTATATGTGGCACCTTATTATCACTTATAGTTTATGAGCGTTATTTTGTTATTTTCGTGAATAGACAGACAGGCAGATCAACCTATCCCAATCTGTCAAGTTTTACCAATCAAACATTAAACTTCCACTATTGTGATAAGGTTGAAAATCTATTAAAATAAATTTGACAGATTGAGGTACATAGATTGATGTGCTGGCGTCTGTTCTATTTTTTTTCGGAATGGAAAGATACCGTCCATCTCTTTACATAAATAAATAAATAAATATTCCACAACTATCACACAACGCCATCTAGTCCCGAGCTAAGCAGAGCTTGTGTTATGGGTACTAGACAACTGATAAACATACTTATATATCTCTAAATACATACAAATTATAGATAAATTACACCCAGACACAGAACAAATGATAGTGCTCATCACACAAACATTTGTCCTGGGTGGGAATCGAACCCACGACCTCCGACATAGCAGTCAGGGTCACTAACCACTAGACCAACAGGTTATCCTATATACATCTGACAACGATTAAGCATTCAGAATAATCAGTGGTTCAGGCTTAAAGAGGTAACAAACTTACTTACTCGCATTTATAACAATAAGTTAGGAAAAAATGAGATTGACTTCTTCAACGTTTCTGCTGATGTCACGAAAGAAAGAAAGCGGGTAATGTATGTTAATAAGTATTGTTCAACTAAACGTAATATTGGCAAACGAGTCAAATTCTATTCTTTGCACATTCTTTTCAAATGCTGTACGAATTTTAATGAGACTTTCGCTTGTTTGACTCGGGATTTGTGTGTTATCAGTATGACGGTATTTTGAACAGTAAAATGTAAAAAGTTAGACCTTAAACTACCGTCTTACTAATCTTACAATCCACTAATACAAAGTTATATTTACTAAAATTGGCCCGAGATTTTACGTTTTCGTGACGTAAACTTAATCCAAACTAATATTATAAATGCGAAAGTAACTCTGTCTGTCTGTCTGTCTGTCTGTCTGTCTGTCTGTCTGTCTTTTCTTCACGCCTTAACTACTGAACCGATTTGTGTGAAATTTGGTACAGACATAGTTTGGAACTTGAGAAAGGACATAGGATAGTTTTTATTACAGAAAAATAAAAATAAAAAATAAAATTTATAAATGCTCTAACGGAGTATAGATAATTCCTTAAATTATTGATAGATGGCGGTGATCGTTACACGATTTTGGTTCATGTTATTGTTTTAATTCATCGGAAAAAAGTAAATAAATAGTAAAAAGGTATGAAAAAATAATATCAATATAATAAAACTTTTAGTACAAAGAAAATGCCCGAACGCAGTTAAGATAAATAATCCGAGTTTGACAACTCGGATACCTTATCGATAGATGGCGTTGGGATCGAATTAGGTCGCGACATGGTCGATAGATGCCGTTGGGATCGCAATAGATCGCGCTATGGTTTCGTTACACGCATTTTGTTGGGTATCTGCCGAGCGCTTCGGTACTGTCGTGGAAAAATTGTAGTGTCGGTTGTATGATAGTTTATGTGGATTGCTCCTGTTTCGTAAATTTTAAATTGGATATCACAGGAACACCAATTATACAACGGAATTGTATAATTGGTGTTCCTGTGATGCTTATGAGAAACCTAGATCCACCAAGACTATATAACGGCATACGGTTACAAATAACCTATTTAGGACGGAATGTCATTAAAGCCGTTATTATGACTGGAATGGCAAAAGGCGAAACTTTCATTATTCCCCGCATTCCCATCATTCCAACTGATTTGCCATTCCAATTCAAAAGAGTTCAGTTTCCGCTGAAAACTGCGTTTGCAATGACCATAAATAAAGCCCAAGGGCAAACGCTAAAAGTTGTGGGGGTACATCTTGAAAAAGACTGTTTCTCCTATGGACAACTCTACGTTGCCTGCTCAAGAGTGTCGAAACCACAAAACCTTTATATTTTTGGAAAGGATGGCAAAACTAAAAACGTATACAGAAATGTCTTGGTGTTAGAAACTTACATAATCTCTAAATCCTAAAATAATAGAAAAATTGTCAAGGGAGAAACAGTCTTTTTTCGTTTTGAACTGAAATGTCAAATCAGTAGAATGATGGGAAAATAAGGGAAAAATAACATTTTCGCCTTTTTCGATCGGCATAACGGCTTCAATGCCCTAAGGGAGTATACATCTCTTAAATTCAAACGCAGAGCTCATTATGTTGATTTTTGAAGAGTTCCCTAGAATATCTTCCACATTTCATTTTTGAAGAGATCCCGCGAGATCGGGAACTATTTGGGTAAAACCAAAAATCTGCTGGAAGTCACTATTCCACGCGAACGAAGTCGCGGGCAAAAGCTAGTTTGATAGATAAAATGAATGCCCCGTTCAATACACTAATGGCGCTTCTTCATTTCCACACAATCACGTCTTACGTACAGATACGCCAGCAGGTCAACGTCACCCAAATCTGTCAATTATTACCAATCGAACATTACCAGGTCGCGGGACCAAGGGATTACCGTGACCCCAGTACGTAAAGGGCTATTGAAGGACACCGTGGATTTTAGTCAGTACAAGTCTGACAGTCCCTCCCGCCCTGCCCTGGGTGGGAGGACTCATTTGATGATTTTACCACGATAAAAAAAAAACGAACATTACCAACCTTCCAATATTGTGGAATAGAAACAGAGCAGGAGGAGTCATCTGATAATTTTGCTTCCCAATTTGTTTCCCATACCAGTTGTTTGTAAACCATGTAAAATTAGAAGGAAAATCAGTCAGACTGTCTCTCTGGAGGCAGTCGAAGAGGGCTGAGGCGTGGAGACCGTGTTATGTAAAAAATGACGTATATTTTTTTAATTAAATAGGTAAATGACTTTTTATTTTAATGGGAAAATTAGAAACCAATCATTTTGATCCAGCATTGTGATTTAGATCTACAAAACTCCCTTTCATCGTCTCTATATTTACATACTTTAGTGACTTATTTTACCAGGCATAGCACAAAATAAAGCTTCTATCAAAATAACATTTAGCGAAGAATTCTAGGCAGGAATCATTCTTAGTAAAAGTAGTTAATTATTCTAGTAATATTCATAAGCACGTTTAAGCACTAAACACTCCTGAAGTGCTTACAAATTAAGTGTTCCCACTAAAAATCATAATTAACTTCGAAATAAAGATGTACATCCGTCTTGGCTTAGCACGGTTTTATACATAGAGAGAATTTCGAGATTTCCTTAGGTATTTAAATAATTATATCCTCTTTATTTGAATATTTATATTAAATTTATTTATTTGATTTAAATTAATGAATTATTTTAAAACAATTAAGCACAGCAGAGATGTTAGTAGATCATATTAATATAATATTTCAAAATTTACCTCATTTTATAATTGTAAGCGCAAAAAAAATATCTGCTTCTTCTATACGATCATTCATGTTTAATTACACATTCCAAATGTAAGAATTTATATAACACAAAAACAAAAATACCAACACGATTTTAACCAAAAATCCACAACACATTTTCGGTTAACAACGTATTATTTAATCAAAATGTTGGTAAATTAAAACAATTTCGCGAAACAAAGCCTTAAAAGCTCCATTAAAAGCAAAATTAAATACATTTTCGTACCCACAGTATTCCGGTAAACGAAATTATCAGGCTTGCCTTATAATTAATTATTATTCGACATCGCCATTTTGAAAATGAAATAATAATAAATATTTATTCTTAATTGGAATTATTTGGCATTCTAGGGACAGGAAAAAATGTATTCGTTTTATGGCCGCCTCTAATTAGGGCTCGCTGATTGGTCTGAATTCACCGCGGCCATTTTGTCGTATTATAAAAAGTCCTAAAGGCTGTCAACGACCCACCAATTAATTTTGTTAATCTGTGGAAGGATCAAGGAAGAATTTATGGGCACTTTTACTTTTGAAATTGCTGGGTCAATTACATTAGTTACTTTTGAGTACCGACACAGATGATGGTGATGAAAGGCTCAAAGGTAGGTTATTAATACGGGTACACCCCGATACGGATATTTTTCGATTTACACACAGACGACGCCGTTGACAGCAACTAGTATATTTAAGGTATACTAGGGAAGGGCTGACTATCTGGCCTCCGCAACCCCGTCCTGAGTAACACCAAGTGATAAAAACATACCTTCTTGATGAGACTGGCTGTCAGACTTTCGGACCTGTAACGATTTGCAAAGATACAAAAATAATGAAAAAATTAAACAGATTATTAAAATACTTTACGACCGTTAAAAAATATTAAAATCGTTCTATTCGTTTCGGAACATTGCAACGACATACAACGTGATACAAGACTTTATTAGATTGTTATAACTTTTTATTAGATTATAAACGAGGAACGAAATAATGTATATCTCTAAATTTTATTTATATAGTATGTCCTAATTTATTGTGGTAAATATTAACACTGATTTTATTGACAGAATAAAAGTAAAATTAATTGGCTTACATTTTTCACTCTAATACTGTAATTAATTTACATAATTATTTTATAACTTGAGACAAATAAACTTATGATTTTATGATGATAAATTATCATAAAATCATAAGTTTATTTGTGTGCATTTATGGTAGGTATGCAGAAATGAACTTATTTCAATAAATCCAAAAATATTTAGTTTATATTTCTATGTATCGTAGTAATTAAATACAATCAATAAAAAATTAAGTGCGTGTAGGTACGACGACGTTTCATTCAAACTTGTAAGTCTTATCGAAATCACTAAACCGATTTTAATGAAACTTCAAAATCGGAAGAATAGATAGTATTATTTTTTATTTCGTTACAATGCAAAGATTTTTAAGTACATTTACACCTAAACCAGTTTAAACCAACTAACTTAATCCTAAAAATACTTTAACTACATTTAATACACCCCACAAACAAGGATTAAACTCGCAGCTATCGGAACCAAGCTACAATGTAAAATAATCACTACACCAAGGATTGGCCCACTTCACCATAGAACCGGATCTGCCTAACGGTCGCCCAGGAATCGCTAGATATACAACCTTGTTTGTATACCAACTAGTTTGAGAATGACCCAGAATAATGACCGTACTTTGTGCGGAATAGCGCTGCGCTCTGATTTGAAACTGATAAGGCGGTTCTAGATTTATTTGTTACTAGCTTTTGCTCGCGACTTCGTTCGCGTGGAATAGTGACTTCCGGCAGATTTTATTTTTTGTAATAAAAACTATCCTATGTCCGTACCAAATTTCACACAAATCGGTTCAGTAGTTTAGGCGTGAAGAAAAGACAGACAGACAGACAGACAGAGTTACTTTCGCATTTATAATATTAGTTTGGATTTGGATTGTAATTTAGTGGACGCAGAAATATTTGCAGTTAATTCTGAAAAATAATTCTAACTCACTGAAAGTTATTAGCATAAGTTGAAAATACTATATGATAAAATGAGTTGTATAAAAAAAGAAAAGAAAAATGTAACCCATTTAACAGGAAACTAGTTGTAAGACAATTGTCCTGTATCAGTGACCGTTACCTAAGTTAAGTATTTTATGTTATCTTATGTTCTCATGTAAGTGGCTCTTTTTGTCTTTTTGAGAATAAATTGCTTAAACCTAAACCTAAACTTAATTAATCCATTTGACTTAATTTAAAGTCAGTTGTGTGATAACTATTACTTTAAATCAACGTTTGTCTTATTAATTTCTTCGCGGGATCCAAGACAGCTAAATTCATTCTACGGATCTTTGTCGCATCGACCTTCGTTGATAGTGCACTCTTCTGATGGACGCCATTGTTGATTTTGGTTAACATACATCAGTTGCAGAAATGCGTCTTTAATCCAATCCAATCTATACAAGGCCAGAACGCTATTATAAATAAACTAGCACTTCCCCCGCGACTTCGTCCGCGTGGGTTACGTACTTTCCTAATTCCCCCTTTTCACCCCCTTAAAGGTTAAATTTCCAAAAACCCCTTCTTAATGCTCCCCTACATTATAATAGGAAGCCGTGTGCAAAATTTCACATTCCTAGCCCCAGTAGTTTCGGCTGTACGTTGATAAGTCAGTCAGTCAGTTCTCCTTTTATATATATAGATGTAATACGCTTGCTACCTCCCTGTAAATGTTCCCACTGGTGGGATACAGGCCTCATCTCTTGGAGAGGGAGTGGGCCATAATCCACCACGCGGGCCCAGCGCGGGTTGGTAGATGTCACATGTCTTTGAATATTTGGTCCTAAGACACGGTTTCCTCACAATGTTTTAATTCACCGTTTTGAGAGCAGTGGTGATGAAATTTACACAAAGTAATACGCTGGCCTGGGTTCAAATCCACGACCTCCAACTCCTAAATCGGGGCAACACTGCTCTCCTCCCAGTAATAGAGACGAGCTTATGGTCATCATCTGGGCTCAAATCCAACCTCCGTGGCAAAAGCCTTTATGAAATAATTTGACAACACACACACAATTTTCTTTCACAAATATAACAAATAAAATATTCAGAAGCCACTGTCAGGCAGGCCTTAAATATTCTGATATTATGAGGTACTTAGTAACAATATAAACATAAAAGTGAGTTAACTACGTACAAATAAAGGGCTGTACGTTTAATGTTTTGTTTCATCGCGTTACGGCCGGAGTCCTTGTCTGACGAACGAGTTGTGCTGGCTCAGACGTGCCGAGGAAATAATTTTCTTTTCAGAAAGATGATATTCGTTTATTTGACTTGACGACATAATTATGTTTCACATGTCTTCTTTATCTTTACATAGTGAAACAAAGTCGCTTAAGTCTGTCCGTGGTTGCATAACTTCGAATAAAATATCCAACCGATAGTAAATTCGAAGGGTAGGTCGAGAAATATAACCTGTATGAAGACCGCTTCGGCCGCGTTTGGAAATTAAATAGGGAGTAGGGACTTACGATAAGGAACATTGGCGGATGATCGTCGGTGCGTTCTGACCTATGTTAGAGACACAGAGTGACCATAGTTTACTATTTTGAAAATTACATATTCGATGCCTTACGGCCAAAAGGGGATAAACGACAGTTTTTGCGGATTAGAATTATTTGCGGTTTAGAATCGGAAAAATAGCCGATTCTAACCATATATATATATGTGAGTCGTTTTTGCAAAAAATATTACTTATCCCCTTTTGGCCATAAGACATTGATTATCAGCTAATATTATTACATGACTGGGTAAAGTTTTTCTACTTCTCATTAGTACATGTGTCGTGTCTATGGTCCAGTCTGTCAAGAAACTGTCAAACCTCTCTCAGATCCGAAGCCGACCAATGAAGAAAAATAAATCTAAATTTTTTCTTCTCCGAAATGAGACATGATGACAAATGATCTTCGGCTATTTCAGCACATGCTAAATAATCTTGTTGAAGTTTTTCAGTAAGAGCCAGAGTTTCCTTTTTCATCTCTACCTAGAATCTCTCATTCTCCTTTCCATTCCTCTCTAATGTGAATTAGCGTGGACCAATCGTGCCAGTAGCTGTCAAAATAAATTGCAAATAAGTTCTTATTATTTCGTGCCGAAATGTCCCCATAAACCTTACCCAAAATACTAACAAAAACTAATTATTAACAACATAAAAACTCCCGTAACTTAACCAAAACAACAAACGTGAGTCCTCCCAACTCTCACTGAGACGTTTTACGTCTTTTCTTACGGACTGTAAAGTTTACGGGCGAGGTTTTACGAGCTCGGGGCACAAGTACAATGTCGGCGCAAGTACAGGTTAACTCTGTCGGCGAAGGAGGTGGAGGTATGGACTAGGGAAGGAGGTTGAATTGATAAGTAGGTTATTATCATTATGATTTGTTTTTGTAGGACTTGGTGAAGAGTTACAAGGCACTTGGCTCTGTTCCAGCCTATTTCTGTCGATAGACATCATTGTTAGTTACTTAATACTGAATTTTAGCTTCGATTGTCGAAAAAAAATGTTGCGAACCGTCTCCAAAGACTCGTCTATCTCTGTACCAAGACTTTTCAAAATTGGATAAGCGGATTTAGCGTGAAAGCGTAATATACAAACATCCAAATTCACTTTCGTACTATTCATAAATTGGGTACCTATACACATCAAAGAGGTTTTCTAGTTTTCCGTAACGTATAAAAAGTGTTGTGACCTCTTTGGTACCACGCAACTCCTTACTTGTCACCAACCAAACTTTACATATTATTATTTTGTAAAATGAGACTGGCCACATAGAAAATTAAATAACGCGATAGTTTTTTTTTTTGGACTTAAATTGGCGGGATTAAGGAATTTATTTTAAAAATTCATTTGTTTTCTTTCAGATATCAAAATGATTCGGCACGCGGTTTTTTTGGTGCTTTCTCTATTTTCGCTGAGTCAGGTAAGTTATATTATCTTTAAATAAAAAAAAAAGTTTTACGGGGCAATTGGAATAATTATTTTGTTGATTACACTAGTTTTAAATTAAAACATCTTTCTTTGGATCGAAAACAATTAGTAGCAATTATCGTCAATTAAGATCAATTTATATTTGATGTCAACTTAAGAAAATGCAAGTACAGGAGGATTAAAAAGTCATTTAGACAAACGCATAATATATGTAGGTACGATAAAAGCCATATTTCTAGCTCATTAAAAACTTAACTGAAGCCACAAAAACTGTACCTAATGAGCAATAGAGATAATGAATAATTTATTATGTGTCACTTACGTTCATGTCCTATCATTGTTTCGCACACAACTGACACCGCCATGATTTCACTTTTACCGGTGGCATACTTATTTTTAAGCGTAGTTAAGTAAGCAAGGTTAATTAGTGTTTTTGTGTATCGTGGTTTGGGTATATAAATGATATTTTTTATCGTGGTAAAATCGGCCAGGAGTGGAAAGCGGTCGCCTCCTTCTGCGAAACAGTCATGCGCGTGAAGGAGGTGGCGGGCCGTGTGAGGGAGCGTCCTCCCTTCACCCCAGCTGTAGAGGGCCAAAGCCTGCCGGGGTCGCGGGACTCACGAATTACCGTGACCCCGGAACGTAAGGCTATTGAAAGACACCGTGGATTTCAGTCAGTACGAGTCTGATAGTCCCTCCCGCTCTGCCCTGGGTGGGAGAACTCATTTGATGATATTACCACGTTAAAAAAAACGTGGTAAAATCAAGAAATTAATCCTCACACCCTGGGTGAAGCGGAAGGGACTTTCAATGTCCCTTTACGTTCCACGGTCACGGTTACCAGTATAACAGTTCCGCGACTCCCACTCCAGATTTAAAAAGAAAAATAAATAAATAAATAAATATTCCACAACTATCACACAACGCCACCTAGTCCCAAGCTAAGCAGAGCTTGTGTTATGGGTACTAGACAACTGATAAACATACTTGTATATTTCTAAATACATACATGTTATAGATAAATTACACCCAGACACAGAACAAATGATCGTGCTCATCACACAAACATTTGTCCTGGGTGGGAATCGAACCCACGACCTCCGGCATAGCAGTCAGGGTCACTAACCACTAGACCAACAGGCCTGTCAAAAAAGTGTATAGTTTTTTTTTCAATATTCAAATTGACGGACTAAACAGATTTTAAATTTATCTATGCAGTAAAATACCCTATTGTTTAATTAACAATTCAACAAATCATTTCTCCCCTCCTCAGGTGGACTCAGCACAACAACAAGTCCAGCTATCAGACTCGTACCTGCCAGTGGCAATGCAAATCATCGCCCATCTGACTGACCAAATGGCCTTCGAAGTCACCAGCGACAACACACCGAGGCCGACCACTAACCCAACAACCAAGCCTACGACCAGGCCAACAACATGGACCACACGGCCTACGACGAAGCCAACAACGTGGACCCCGTGGTCGACGACAAAGCCAACAACGTGGACCCCGTGGTCGACGACGAAGCCAACAACTTGGACCACGACTTCGAGGCCGTATGTGACCTTCAAGCCTACTAATAGCTGGTGGACTGGGTTTGGATTTACAACTAAGAGGTTATTGTTGCTTTGTAAAAATGCTTACTTTTGGGTGATTTTTAAAAGGGTTACTAACATTTTTTTCAATGAAAAAGAAGACTAAACTCATATTTTAAAGTTTTTGTTTTGCAAGTCCTTTGGAACCGGAAATTATCGCCATGTTTTTTTTTTCTTGATTTTTAA
The DNA here is from genome assembly GCA_943136025.2 of Agrotis puta. Lineage (NCBI taxonomy): Eukaryota > Metazoa > Arthropoda > Insecta > Lepidoptera > Noctuidae > Agrotis > Agrotis puta. The sequence goes on from OW964187.2 coordinate 845,746, forward strand.
AATAATAATGTTTTTGTTGAAAAATGTTGAATGTTATATCTAGTGACCCTTTTTGAAGTCAGTTTTGTTCATATTATTATGTGAAAAGTAGGTACGTATTTATTTTAATTTTTTAATTTTCGGAATATAACTTACAGGTTTTGTACTGAATTGATTAGTGTTCAAGCTTCAGGCAAAATAAGAGGCTTTGAAAACTGAAATTGTCAATTGGGTATCAAAAAACAGTTGAATTTAATTTTCAATTACGATTTCCATTGAAACAGATTAATCAAATAAAGCAAAAGATTGTTTTACATTTCAAAAGATATTAATTTCTGAAACATAATATCTGTTTTAAATTGATTTATAGAAATTGATTACTCGACAGGGGTACCTTATCGAAATTTAAAAAAAAAATGGGTAAGTGAAACCTGCTTACATGGGTGAAGGAAGGCATGTAACTTATTTTTGACCAGACAACTATGATGTTAATATCACCAATTAGAGCAAACAAAGATCACCAAAAAGAAAACTACAATCTTGACGGTTTTTAAATGGTTTTATTTTAAGAAATTACACTAGCGAGCAAAAGTATTGAATCCTTACTTGGCTAGCTCCTTAAATAATGTCATGAATGAATTTGATATCAGTTTAAAGTTAACAGTAAAACCTTTAAAATGGTACCTATTGTATTATTCTTAACTAGTTACTAAGTACTCAAGATCACGCGGAATCGGAGTAAGTGATTCTAAACTTTTGCTAGCTAGTGTATTTGTCCAAATTTTCGAATCCCTGTTTACATAGAAAACATACGTCCCAACAGTGAGATCTATATAGACTGAATATGTAACGATACGAGCAGTCAAAAAGCTTCTTGATAACAGCTTCTCTACGTACAGTCTTTCTCGAAAAAAAAACAAAAACTTTGAATCTACCATCTTTAATACGGTGTTTTACTTTTTAAATTCGCGTCACGTATTGGCAAAGATAACGGTGTTACTAAACAGGTAGCTATTATCAAAGTAGATCGAGATGATGACGTGATCTTTTATCACCAACTAACTATTTGCTATTCTTTTTAAAGAAACCGGTTTCTTATTAATTTATTTTGGAGAGTAAATAGGTGTGTCTCAGAATCACGAAGCTGTGAATATATTATTATTGTGTAAATATTTATTTTAAGTAATTATAACGGGTTGGTTTTTTTTATTTTGCTCTAAATAGAGCTATAAATACTGCTATAAATATAATTTGTTTAAAATATACAAATGAATTGCCTACTATAAATATGTAATAATGCTATAAAGGCATAAATTAATCTAAATGGACTCCCATTTAGGTTAATTTATGCCTTTATAGCATTTTATTTAATTTGATTGATTAATTTTCATATAAGTAAATATAATGTGATAGTAACTTATTCAAAAAATAATTTCAGCTACAAAACTTCAAAAATTAAATGCATTTAACTGAAAAGTTCCATAATGGACTTTCATAAATGTGTGTAATTTATCTATAATATGTATGTATTTAGAAATATATAAGTATGTTTATCAGTTGTCTAGTACCCATAACACAAGCTCTGCTTAGCTTGGGACTAGATGGCGTTGTGTGATAGTTGTGGAATATTTTTTATAAAACAAATTCTATTCAATTCAATTAACTAAACAACTCACTAATTAACACCAATTCAAATTCCAGGACAGAATTGACAACCCCCTACCACAAGCCAGGTCTCTACGCCCCCTACTCCCCTCCCAAACCCATCAGCAGATTCACTTGGCACCCTGAAGAACAGCGCTTCGTCCTCCTGCCGGTGGAGAACCATGCACAATACACTATACTGCAACCCCAGCAGACCAGAGCTGAAGAACCTCTGCTATCAATCCCCCATGAGCAGGTCAAGCCGTTGGTAGAACCCAGCCCGGAGACAGCTCCATATCTTCCACCGCATTATGACGTCAAAGTCAGCAGTCGTTCCGATGGTTACGTCCTTGAAGATATCAGTGAGGACAACCTTCAGTACTTGTCTGATGATGTACGGGAGATGATCAGGATGGCGAAGGATCCTCATGATGATAAGGTATGCTTGAGTTAATGGGATACCAGTAAATCACTTAAATGCCAAGTTAAAGTTTTGCTTTATTATTATTTCGGTACTAATGCGACCACGATATGAGAGAAAATGTAACTGACCTCCATCTGTCAACTGTAACTTGAAAATTACGTTAGGTATGCAGAAATATTACATTTCACCATTGCCTACGGCTCAAATGAGAGTTCCACCTTGAATGCAATAACAAAACGCTAAAGTTTAAATGCTCATCAATAATTATTTTTGAATACCAAAATTAATAAATGGTCACGAAACCTAAAAATCACTCTAGCATGCTTTCAGGGACACCCCTAAGTTCAGTTTGGTTAGGTTTCTTCAAACCCTGCAAACAGAAATAGAAAGTAGGTTAATATCTACAATACTTAGTGAATTCACTATTTGGTGAGTATTTATCCATTCTGGCAGGAATTTCGATTTTTTTAATTTTAAAATAGGTACTTTTCTGGTAGACATTTAAACACAAGCCTTAATAAAATCTCACTCTTAAATTAATTTTCAAAAAGGTATTCATTTTCATTACTACCTTGTTAATATTATATTTTTATGATTATTCATTATGCGCGAGCGTGCAAGTATAGTCACAATGTGCCGCCATTAGGTACAACTTCCCTCTTATCCTGGTCGTATGCCCTTAAACCGATGGATATTCTATCTTATGATCTAGGTGGTGGACGTGTGGGGTGATGTGAGGCAGGGCCCTCAGCCAGCGACGGGTAAGGCCAAGCTGTCCTCCGCCAACCTCAGGTTGCTGCTGCTGTATGATCTGCTGAGCAGGGACGCCAAGAGGCAGAGGCTCTCGGATTATAGTGTGAGTATTCGTTATTGAAGTGAAAACTTCATTAGCGGCGTTGTGCATTTTTTTGGAATGGGTAAAAAATTTTAAACTCGCGTCAGGACACGCGTCGTAAGACGGCGCAGGGCGCGCGCGAATGTTCGTGTGTGTTTATTACTATTCAAGTTTTCACTTCTGCCGGCACTCCCAGAGTGCAACCCGTCGTTTTTTTTTGTATCGTAGTTAATTCATCAAATGTGTCCTCCCACCCAGGGCGCCGAGAGTTCACGGCAGAGACTGTCAGACTTGTACTGACTAAAATTCACGGTAATCCTTTAATAGCCATTTGCGTTCCAGGGCCAAGGTTACTTGATGAGAGTACTGCAACACTGGCAGGTTATGGCCCTCTATTGCTGGTAGCTTGGTCTTCAGAATTCGCTCTTTATGTTGCGCAATTGACCTGACAAATGTGCGATCAGTTGAAACGAAAAAGTGATAAACCCGGATGTTTCTTTTTTGATGTAGTCAAGTTATGTATGTTTCTAGTTTGTTCTTAATCACGTGACCGTATCTCCTTCTCGAATCCAGTTGTAAAGTCACGAGGACCTCTACCCATTGCGTTTGACACAGAGGACACAAGTTATCAACGAACACGACAGGTCTGACGCTTTACCAAGCAATGATTATGCAACCAGGGAGCTATCGGTTGTGTTGAAGTAATACTACACTGTGATATAACTTAATATCAACCATAAATCGCTGAAGGTTTCAGGAGAAGTGTACCTTTAGAAAGCCAAAGAGGGTATTTTGGTTGCCATCAATAGCAATTCTGATAAAATCAACATCATTTGCTGATTTAGCAGAATAAGAGATAATATTACTTCAGGTGTTATAATACAGGATGTGATTTTTTTCAAAAATCTGCGGGGTCGATTGCTGGCCAGAATGATTGAATTTTCTAAAATCCAATGATGCGGTTTTAGTTTTTGTCAAAATAGGCCTCGAGACTCCTCTCAATATTTTTCGATATTCCTCATAGCTTCGGATATACCCAGTGCACCATGCACGTCCAGTTGAAAAGCCACCCTGAAAAGTCACCCTGTAAATTCAGTTCAATTCTGTAAATTCATTTATTGAATGAATTTGTGACGAAATACTGCATAAAACCAATTTTAAAGGCACCAGGTATAGTTGTTATATCAGTCCCTTTTAGATGGTAGACCATTTTTGCCCACTCTCCTTTATTAGACCCAAAATCTTTAAGTATCCAAATTCCATAAACCCAAAACATAGTATTCAAGTTCCTTCCCAGGCAATAAGTAAACCGGGATCGAGGGTCTGTCTTAACAGGATAGGTGGCCCTGGAACGCAAAGGGGAACTGAAGGTCCAAGATAGTTTTTAATCTGAATGAGTCTGACGATCCCTTCCTCACCACCCTGAGAGGAAGAACTCATCTGATGATGTCCCCCCCAAAAAATTACGCTAAGTCTAAAAAGTTGGGTATTGTGTTAATGGGAAAATAGGCCTTATTTCAAAATTGTGAGAGTTTGATTTACTGCGTACCCCTGTTGTATAGAACCGCACACACATAATGCTCGTAGTGCCGTCCACAAGTAGAATTCGCGTTACATTACATGGTGGATTACATTACGCGTTACACCAATCTGGACCCGGCTTTAGTAAACAAAAAAGCGGTCATCGTTCCAATTATTTATTTTTTTGTAATTTATTAGTTCAATATCGCCGAATTATTTAAAAATATGTAAATTATACGACAGCTCACAGCCATTATTATGTTGATATACATTCATGTAATACTATCGTAATTCTGCGGTTTCACTTGTACAAAAACCATTTTGCTTATTTTTGTATAAAGGGGAATCAATGTAATTCATGAAATTTGTGTACACATACTGAATATTGTGTTTAGTTTTAATTCATTATTGCTTATTTGATAACCGCGATTGAGGAGCTCGTGGCTAAATAAATACAGTCGCACAGGCTGATCTTCCGGGTTAAGCCACGCTTGCCGAGGTTGGTCTGTGGATGGGTGACTATCTGTCATAGCGAGTTTCTTCCGTGCCTCGGAAAGCACGTAAAACCGTACGTCCCGACTGTCATTTGTAGATCTTTGACAGTCGTTACTGTTAGTCAGAAGCTCTAAAGTCTGACAACTAGTCTTACCATGGGGTATCGTATTACCCAGTTACTGGGTTGTGGAGGTCCGACAGGCAGTCGCTTCATGTAAAATACTGATATCCAGCTGCATCTGGTTTGACTGGAAGCCGACCCCAATATAGCTGGGAAAGGGCTAGGCAGATGATGATAATAACGGGATTGAAACTTGATTATAAATTGATGACGTCGACCCGATTTCAGCCACACCAATCTATTTCATAGCTTTTCAGGACGCTAATGAGAGGTCTTCAGCTCTCAATTGGGGGATTGTTACTCTTCTTCCTTGCTGAAACTAAGAAAATGCGAAATTCATACGACGAGATTATCTTTTGCAAATCGAAGTTCTTAAAGTGCCAAGTTCGATCCCTGCACGGAACATAATCTATTTGTATGATCTGCAAGTAGTTGTTCCGGGTCTGGGAGTTTTGCATGTGAGTTTCTACGTTTGCAACACAAGAGAAATTCTAAGTGTGGGGCAAGGTTTAAAAAAACCGGCCAAGTGCGAGTCGGACTCGCCTTTAAAGGGTTCCGTAGCAGCAAGTAACATTATATAAAAGTTGGTTGTAACTTTGAAAGATAAATTGCGGTTTACGATTTATGACGTATTAAAAAAAAATGTAAGTTGGTACGCACAATATTGAGTGATTTACCATGTTATTTTAATATCATGGACTTCTTATAGGTTTTCCTATAATCTATAAGGAGAAAACTAATTTCTGTATTTTTTTCAAAATTTTAGGTTCAGTAGTTTCGGAGATAAGGGGGGGGGGGGGAATGGTCAATTTTCGTCTATTTTCTTGAATAACTTGGAAACTATTTATTTTAAAATTACAAAAAAATACATTCAAGATCTTCTCAACAAGACCTTTCATTTGATATGCGACACGATGCAGTTTTCAGAATTTTTTTTTTTAATTTTCCCCTTCCCCCCCAAAAATGACCCCCCATATACAGATTTCATCTACCCACGTCACACCTCTGTGTTTGGGTCACAGGAATTGATATGTGTACCAAATTTCAACTTAATCGGTCTAATAGATTCGGAGATAATTGACTGTAAGCGACGGACGGACAGACACACGAGTGATCCTATAAGGGTTCCGTTTTTGTATTCAGACGTACGGAACATACATCCTATAACGAAAACCACAAGCAAGCAATCATAATATTTCAGTCAAATCTAATTCTGAAAACGACCATTGATCGATTTTGCGTCGCGCGTTAATTTCCCCAAGCGTCACGTTACGCCACAGTTGTGATCGATTGTGATACATTATGAAGCCTATCATCCGTGACGCTACTGAATGGTAATAAACTAAAATCGTCAATAAGTAACCAGGATTTCATAGTTATTAAAATGCCATTAAAAACGAATGAGGTAAGACCACCGGTTACACCTATATTAGCCCTAGGGATAAAGCCGTTGATCCTTGCTGCCATATTTTGTTTAAAGAAACGTTGCCCCTCACTAGTAATTTCTCCTGTGTCGTGGGTGCGTTTACAAACATATAAACTCACATACACCAACGCCCAGACCCGGAACAACTACTTGTAAATCATACAAATATATGACCCGTGCGGGAATCGAACATTTGTAGATCAGAGGTAATTTGTAGACCTTTGGCAGTCATTATTGTTAGTCAGAAGCCCGTCTGACAACCAGTCGTACTAAGAGGTATCGAATTACCCAATTGGCTATTTGACTGAAAAAATATAATTAGTTCGTAACTTAGATTATCAAAAAATATCGACCCGTATTTTTTCTTTTGTTTCGTTAACCAAAATTGACGAAGATTTCAAAATTGGCAATACTTCACAATTCAGTACAATTTCTACTGAATTCTGACGTCACGAGCCCCCCACTCTTGAGTTTTGATGCGTTGAATTTTGTTGAATATTCATTGATTTTACAAAAGAGAAAATACGTGTCCGTTATTTTTTAAACTCTAAATGACGGACTAATTATATTTGTAATTTTTTGCTACTGTCAAATAGCGAATTACTGGGTTGTGGAGGTCAGATCTGCAGTCGCTCCATGTAAAATACTTATATTCAGCTGCATCTGGTTCGACTGGAAGCCGATCCCAATATATATATTGGGAAAAAAAGGCTAGGCAGTTGATGATTTACGTCTCTAGTCAATGGACAGAAAAACATTAGATACATTTTGAATAGTTGGATATTTTGGTCGAAACCAATTTGTAAAATACGTATAAATAAAAGACATTCAAATGTCATTTGTTTTGATGATGTTATTGACATCAAGCAACTATGAAAAACTGTGTTAATGACTTAACATTTAAATATCAATTTACGATAATATGAGTCGATAGGAATTATTATTCTCATCCTTCCTAAAACATTTGAAATTCAATTTGTTTTTAATCATCATTTTAACAGAGTTATGTGAATATTAGGCTGATAAAGAAAATTCACTTGACTGAGTAATTTACTGGAGTGAATGTTTGTTAATGTTTTATTCCAGTTCAAATAGAATCACGTTAATAACATCAGAAAACATTCATGTGCTCGATGCTCGATGTTATTATATAATTATATATAATTTTTAAACTTTAATTGTATGGACGTAAAAACGTAAAAATAGTAAACGTAAATAAACGTAAAAAAGACGTAAAAACTTCAGAGAAAACTCACCCCTTTTGTTAGTAACATCACTACCAAAGGAGGTAAGATTTCTCTAAAGCTGACTGTACTTTAATTTTACTTTTCTGTGAACATTGTTTATAAAAGAACATCCTAAAAATAAAACGTAAAATATTTTGTATTAGATTTGTGTTCGTCTGATTGCGAGGCGTCTGGCGATCTAATTTGTAGCTCGCATTCCGAGACAAAAAGACTTGACTGATCAAATGTTATAGTGAGAACCTTGTTTCCATTGAAATTACTTTTTTTTGTAACTTTCTTGTATTTGATTTTTAAAAATTATTAAAAAGTTTTTTGCTGATAGAAAAATTCGACTTGGTTTGTGCGGGACTCGAAATAGAAAACTAGGACCAACTAGGTTATTTCAGTACTGCCCGATAGGGTCTTTCATTCCATTGTTAAAAATATTCGGATTGACTTCCCATCTATCCCGTAATCTGATGCCAAATGCCAGTATTATACGTGGAACTGTCTCTCCACAACCCAGTTACCAGTAACTGGAACCAGGAATTTAACATGTCCTTGTTTCTCCGATAGTAAGTACCGGCAAGGATAAAAGGAAAAACGTATTTTTAATGCCTACTGATACTTACTATGGCCTTTTTTTATCGTGGTAAAATCATCAAATGAGTCCAACGAGGACTCCCGGGGCGGGATAGAAGGGATTATCAGACTCGTACTCACTAGGCGGTACTGGTCCTCTAAGGAGCCCCGTTAGATTGCTGACAGCTCTTTGAAGTGTGCCACACGCATGGCTTGACGCGCCGTCAACCAGGGCTTATTCCATGATTGGACGGCAAGTCATTACTCACCGTCCGCAAACTGCGCCTACGGTGGCTGAAACTTACTACGGCTGTAGTATTTTTTTTCTCCATACACCATGTACTGCATCCATTTATCTTTAAAGCGAAATCACGACGAAAAAGACCCAGACAACTTATTTGAAAAAGCTCTGATTAAATCATTACAACAAAGGCTTTCAACTCCAAAGTTATGGAAGCACAAGGAGGTAATAACTTCGAATTATCTCTCGGTCAATGGACACAAGCCTTTTGCGACGCGATAAACTTTATACAACGATATCGTAAAATATTTTATCTTTATTGGATGCTTGTTATTGTATACTGTCGATGAAACAGGCTTCAAAGTGGTCCAGAGGTTTCTTCTGACACTTTTGAACATTTTGTCATCCGTGATATTTAATTTCGCATGTTGGCGTCGCCCTTTTCAGTTTCATAAAACCTTTTCAGCGTCTATTTTGTTTTTTTTTTCACAAATTTTATTAAACCGTACTACCTTTTTTAATAGAAGGCTAACAAAAAATGACCCCTAACTAAAGTTATACCTACTTTACCAACTTGTCCTTTTCTTTTTCAGATAATTTTATTATATGGCCAAATTATAATTATCTTAGAATACGTTTTTTATTAAGCTCAATTTTTTTTTGCGTGTGCTACCCGTATAGTTCAAATATGGTAATATTACAGATTTTTTTGGTTTAAAATTTGATTAATCCTCCCTTGTACCTGCTGTTAAACTATTTTACATACTAAAATTCCATATTTTTCTTAACAAATGTTGAAGTTAACAAGTAGTTTAATTAACTCGCCCTTAGATTTTCAAGTCTGCCGGGGTCGCCAGACTATTTCATCAGGTAACCCTGACCGTGGAACGTAAAGGGCTATTGAAGAATCACCGTGAATTTTAGTCAATACAAGTTTGACAGTCCCTCCCCTGGGTGGGAGGACTCATTTGATGATTTTACCAGGAAAAGAGAAGACTTCCATTCAAGCGCCAGTGATGCCAGAACTGATCCTAAATCATTTCTACATCATATATCTTCCACAATTTTAGAATGTTTGGCATCTTCCTCAACTTGTATATTTTTGGAAGGTCCACCTGCTCGCCAGCCAGCTCGTCTCCAGAAACTTAACCTTGCCACGTAAAAACAGAATAATAAAATTATTGATGTCCTAAATCGCAAGCAAAAACAAGCCAATCTTTTACTTGGCCATAGTTGGGCCAATTTTACGAGGTCTTAAATTGTGCTCCCCATACACTGACCTCATGAATATCTTTATAACACTATAAAAAACATGTTTTAGAGCACAAATATGAGGCTGGAAAATGAGAAGGTTCAGTGTTGCTAGACATAAGCTGATTCTAAAAAGTAGTTCTATAATATCAAGCTGAAGACAATAGGCAATTTCACAGCATCAATTACTTGTAAATTTAATTAGTCTGTCATATCTGACAGACTAATTAAATTTACAAGTAATGAGAGAGAGAAAGAGTTTGTTATTTTTTGTGTTAAAATCATCAAATGAATCCTCCCACCCAGGGCAGGGTGGGAGGGACTGTCAATCCACGGTGGATAAAATCCACGGTGTCCTTCACTAGCCCCTTTTTTTTACCGGGGTCACGGAAATGGGTAAGCCCCGCGACCTGGCAGCTAGAGTTTAGAAAAATAATGAACGCATATTTTTTCTTACGTTAAACCAATGCATATTTACAAAGATATAACGCATCAAAATTCGGGAGAGGGCTCGTGACGTCAGAAGCGACTAAAAACTGTATTACTTGTGACGTTTTGCCTATTTTAAGTGTTGTCAATTTTGGTTAACATAACAAAAGAAAATATACGTGTCAATTTTTTTTTTTATAATCTCACTGACGGACTTATTAGATTTTTTCAGCTAGATACCTTATTGTGAAAATGTCTTGATCCTGACTAGTTTCTTTGACTTTTAAATAGGATATATTTCTGCACTCGGATAGTTTAATTTCTCTCCTATATTCAAAGATTTCAGGAGGTGTTTGTACCTCCACAACCCGCCGTGTTTCCATAAACTAAACGTCAACACAAAAGGAAAAACATCTCTATAATATTCTACCTGTCTTATATAATTTACATGGTATATATTATCTGAGTTATGAGAGTTCCTCGCAGATAAAAAAAGTTGGCAACACAAATAAGTTCCAAGTTTCCATGCTTCATGATGTTATTAAAGTTTCCTTTACCACATAGTAACACGAAAAAAAAAGTCTTGTCAACAGTACCTTTTTTTATAATTGATTCTTTGAAAAAAACGTTGCCACACACTAGGAATTTCTCCCGTATCGTGGGTGCGTTTATAAACATAGAAACTCACATACACAAACACCCAGACCCGGAACAACTACTTGCAGATCATACAAATATTTGTTCCGTGCGGGAATCGAACCCGCGTCACATAGCGCAGGAGTCCAATTTCTCAGACACTGCGCCAAACGTGCCGTCAACCTTGCCTTTCTACCTTCTGTATCAACTGCATCGAGCTCTAAGGTCCCATCATGATAAAAATGAGTCCTAAAACATATTTCCGAACGATTTTTGTATTTATGGCACTAATAAAGCCGTTTAGGGTGAAAGACCTCGTTCTGAAATATGCTCCTTTTTATTAGTACTTTTATAACGTTATCCTCGTCTTATTTTAATTTTATTTTTAGAACTTGTTTTCTTAACTTTTGTTTGGTTAAAGAGCTTCTTTGTAGTTTAAAAATATGGCTAGCCAAAATAGTAAATCCCTGTTCTTTTATGAGTAAAAGAAAAAGCTACAATGCCATTTGTACACTCCACTCCATCCATCCATCTCCAATAGTATCTCTAAATCATCTCTAAATATTACTGTGACAAACAAAATAAATGTGGTTGACACTGATGTTGTAAGCACACTGTCTGACATAAACAAGCAATTGTCGCTTGTACCAAAACAAGGCCAAAATAATTTGGAAATACAGCAAACAAGATAAAATCTACTTAATTCAATCAAGAAGATAGGAATCCTAAAGTTATGTCGACGTTATACAAACACAAACACGATTTTGTTTTTGTTTTGACCTCTGTTGCCAAAACCGTTGAGTTGTGGGAACGTTGATTTGTATAAACGCTAACTTTGCAACTCATTTCGTTTAAGATGTTTACAGACAGAATTGTTTATTTTGTTCTATAATGGCAGAATGGTGGCGGCAAATTTTTATAATGGGCTATTTCCCTTCTGATCAAAAGGTCTGAAAGCTGTGTCTCGCGGGTTCGATTCCCGCACGGAACAAATATTTGTATGATCTGTAGTAGTTGTTTCGGATCTGGGTTTTTGTGTATGTGAGTTTCTATGTTTGTAAACGCACCCACGATACAGGAGAAAATCCTAGTGTGGAGCAACGTTTTTTTTTTTAAATATCAAAATAGGTACGGAGTTTGGTCCTGTATTTTTTTTATTGTGAACACATTACTCAGTTGTTATTTACAGTATCGATATCTTTTCATTAAATACTATATTTCTGGCTTCTAAATTCTAAAAATGGATGAAGAACAAACAAAACAAAAAGAATTGGCTCGTATTTTTTCTTTTGCTAAGTAAACCGAAATTGACGAAAAAACAACGCTTCTAAAAATCATAAAACGTCGGTCGGTACAATTTTACAGGCGTTATGATGTCCCAAGACGTCTCTTAACGTTTTCAACCATTATTATTAGTTTGTTAGACCACGACATTACCATTACCATAACATCTTAACATGTTGTTGGTATTTCAGACAGCATAGAATTTAGTATAACGCTGTTGGACGTATGTACGAGTACATTAAATGGCTCTTCGATTGTGATACTCATAATTATGGCTGGTTTATTCTTTTCAATTACCTACATAATTTTACATTCTAAAACAGTTTTAGAATTTAAATTAATTCTCATCATAATTTGTCTATTAAAATTTGTCTTATCTCTTTTTTTACATTATTTTTTACAGCTCTTAATTGTCACACCTCACCTCAGAAAAAAAATACTAATATTCCTCTCCTCAAATTCCAGGGCTTTTCTCCGGACGTGATGAAAGCTCTAGTGGCCTCTTCAAGTGGCAGTGCTGGAGACCAGCTCAAGATGGCGCTCGCGAAGATGGTGGAGCGTCACGACTGTGGACATGACTACGCCAACAATAGAGCCAGGGAGATGGTGGAGGAGCTGGGCAAGGCGGAGTCGGGCTTGTCGGCTAGTCTGAGATACTTGGAGCCGCTTGTGTATAGCTATTAAGTGGAATGAGGAAGGATAAGTCTGTCTTTGTTAAATTTTGGTCGTCTTGCTCAAAGTACAATTACTTTTTTCTTTAAGCTAGCTTACTAATGACGCGACAACACGCTCGCCACGACGACTTAAGTCAGTCACGAATGGCGTCATAAGCAAGCTCGCTGACTTTAAGTAAGTCCTATCAGATAATATCCAGTAGATACATGAAAATTGAATTATTTATTTTATTGAACAAAAAATCGTTGATTGGGGTGACAAAGTTATGCCTAGCTTAGTTTATTCGATTTATATTGTATCAGATTTTAAAGCTCGCCAAACAACGAAAATAAAGTAAAAAAAAAATCTTAAAAAAAAATATTCGATAAATAAACCTTATAATAAATCTTTTCAAAATGTGTAGAAATTTTGAACGGAATAAAAATAATCTTAGACACATCATTTTAACAAAGACAGACATCATCATACAATGTCATGACGATAAAACGAACTCTAATTGAATAATTTAATCGGAACTGAGCATAGCATAGCGTAGCGAAGCTTAGCGTAGCAAAATATGAGCTGAAGACAGGTAAAAAGGTGCATTTATATTTAAACGACATCAAGTTTATATATTTATCATAGATGTATGTAATCAAATTACTTATGAAATACTTTTATTTAATTTTGCGTGATAAAATATAGTTTATGCATAGTGTATACTCTTACTTAATTTTTAATTAGTATTTAAATTAAAAATACGAAAAAAAGCTAAATGAAGTGCATTGCTGTTTTGTTTCAAATAAGATATTAATTTGTTTTATTAAGTCATTAATATTGACGAATATTTCGACGGTCTCTACGTACAAACGGACATGTCAAAAACAAAGGTCTACAGGAAAGCGTTAATGTTCAAATTGCTCTAAAAAATATTCTTGTCTTTGTAAAACAGGCGAAAGCGAAGCGTTTCCGAAGCGATAACGAACCGAAGCGAGACTTCAGTCCGATAGTTCTGTCACGCTATCGGATCGCTTTCGCTTTTCTATGTGACTGGATTCAAACAATTCCATACATCTATACATATAATAAATCTGTAGAAGGGTCGATTCTGTACATTGAAAAAATAAATAGCGGGGGGGTGTTGCAAGATCGATACCAAACCCAAAAATGTGATTAAAAAATTTTTTGTCTGTCTGTCTGTATATGCAGGCAGCACGTGAAAACTAACGGTTCGATTTCGATGAAACTTGGTATAATTATACCTTATTATCCTGGGCATAAAATAGGATACTTTTTATCCTAGAAAAATACGTAGAAAAAAAAGTCTTATTTTTCAGTTTTATTCATAGACGTTGTTCTGTAGAACCGCGAATCTCCTTAATTATTTATTATAGGCTTAGCCGTATTTGGGTTCAATAGATATTTATAAGATGTCCATCACCATATAAACCATCCACGCGAAGACCGACATCCACGCGGACGGAGTCGCGGGCGGAAGCTAGTTACAAATGAAAACGTCACGCTTCGCATTCGCCACGCCTGTCTGTTTGACAAAGGTTTCTATGTCTACATAGAATTAAAATACATCTCTGTGGAAATAATTCTTTGCCGTCGATTTAAATTGTTAGAAGGTCGAGTAAAATGAGCTAGCACAGTCCACATTGAATGGTGGATACTATTTTATGTGTAAGTGTGTACTATTTTATGTGTAAGTCATTGTCGACACATACATCATTTATTGATGGAGGGACTAATCTAACGAAATCATTATTTATTTTTACACGAACAAGCAATTACGTTCGTGTCTTGTAATTTAATAAATTAGTTACAAATGTACATGCATTTCATTTAACAGCGTTTCTATTAAAAGCGACAGGGCTTAATAAAATACCTAAAGATATAAAATACTTATTAAAAGTTTCAGCAAGCAGACTTTTGACAAGATCAAATTTTACATATTCATTGAAAATTAACTTGACTTTAATAACTTCCAACGGTAATTAAGTTAGTTCATGAAAGCAATGTAAAAGTTTTCAATGGATTTTTTAGCTTAATCATAAGAATCAGATTAAATGCAAATGTTGATTAGAAGAATGAAATTAATTTAAAAACTACGAATTATAAAATTAGTAAATATCAAAATCATTTTTTTATAAGCAGTAACAACTTTTATACTCTTTTTTAAATTTATTTTCTTGAAAAATACTCAACGTCTGTGTTAATTTATCAATGATTATTTACATTTAAGTTATAATTAGTTTACAAATGTAACAAACTATACTATGTAATATAAATAAAACATACTATTACCAAATAAAAATAAAAACTCTTGTACTTTCATTTAGATAAATCATCATCTTTTCCCAACTCTGTTGGAGCCTTATTCCAACCATGTTGGAGCCTTTTTACCAACTCTGTTGAAGCCTTATTCCAACCATGTTGGAGCCTTTTTCCAAATATGTTGGGATCGTCTTCCCTTCTAACCGTTTGCTGAGTATCAGTATTTTAAATGGAGCGACTTCCTTTCTGACAACCCCGTAAATGGGTGATACGATACCCCAAGACTGATTGTCAGACTTTAGAGCATCTGACTAACTGTAAACGCCTATCACAGATCTATAAATGACAGCCGAGAACAACAGCTTAACGAGCTTTCCGAAGCACGAAGGAAACACGCAACACCCATCCAAAGACGCGACGATGTCCTATCGGCTAATATAGAAGACAAAAATTTAATTTAATTAATTAGTGGACAACGACAAAACAATAAATCAGTGTCAGAAAAAATAAATTCAATCAACAATACAAATTCGATCAGGAAAAAATAAATGATTGAAACTAATCCAGTTTTCCATCAGTCCTGCCTTAAGGCCTTGATTCCTAAATCCAATTATCGGTAGCCAGTCAATCGGGAACCGTTATACGATTTAAATAAATAGATTTCTTCTGCGATCGAGTAATTTGAGAACAGGGAATTGGGAATACAGATTTACGACGGTTTGTAGGGAGTATTAAGAATTTGAAGTCGTTTGACGTCAGACTTTATTGCAAATTACAGGGAAGGAAGGACAAGGATCAAATGAATTGATTTGTGAGTGTCTGATCCGGATTTTCAATCTTGTAAGACATTACATGTAATAAAAAGTATTAATGAGAGGAATATAATACTCGGGCAGAAGGAGCCGGGTCGCCGAGTTTGAAAATTTTCAACGCATTTAGGTATGGCTTGCTCATGTTCAGCCGTTATTTGATATTTTTTTCATTTCTTTTTCGTTTGTATAAACGGACTATCTAATTGATGAGTTTATAATAATATTTAGGGCGCAAGAGCTGGAACCTAGCCCGCACAGTCACCAGACCTACCGCCTGACTTGCGTCAAGCTCCGCCGGGGCCCTTGCAGGCTGGCCAAATACAACTTCGACTATAATGAATGAATATTTTAAAACAAAAGCAAACTATAGATGAACTGATTAAAAGATGGAATATAGGTGCTGAGATGACAACTTTAAAGCCTTTGTCAAACAGACAGACAATAGCGAACCGGGCCGAGTCCGAAGCGATACCAAACCGATACGAGACGTCAAACTCGGAGCAGCGAACCGAGGCGTGGCAGTTTTTTTTTTCATAAACGACGTCAAACAAAGCAAATACACCTTCGCCACGTCTTCGCATCGGTTCGGTCACGCTATCAGATCGCTTTCGCTTTTCTATGTGACTGGCTTCAAACAATTCCATACATTACAAATAAAAACGACACGCTTCGCATTCGCTTCGCTTGTCTGTTTGACAAAGGCTTAAGGGAATATCCCAAAAATTTTGTGAAAATCAGAAGAATTCAACGACATAATGAAAAATTGTGTATAACTGTTTAGGTCGGGCTTGAGTGGATAAATTGTGTGTGCTATTTGAGTAGAAAAGGAAGCTTTTTAGCATATGTCTCTAATTTGTTTTCTATCTGTTGCCATCCGAGTTGTGATGAAAATATTCAGTATCAATTCTGTCAACGTGAGATTTACGATAGCGGCTATATTATTTTGATGAAAATATTGTAAATTACAGTCTGCTTCATCACTCAAGTAAATAATGGTGTCACCTTTACGACCCCTACTGTAATGGTGCGCCCTAACTAAAGCGATCGTTAGTCGAACATGTAATCAACATGTTCAAGGTGAAACTAATGGTTTATTATTATCATTTTTGGCTGTTTATGTCTAAGTGTCATGTAAATGTAAGCGAGCCAATTAGGTAAGGAATTTTAGAATTAGGTTAAACGAGCATTATTTTTACGTGTGTGTGTTGTGAATACGATATATGCGATTGGTGTTAATGAAAACTGTGGTTTGTGTCGCACAAAATTGCTGAAAGTGTCCAAAATATTATATGATACCGAACTACATGAGTAAATAAATAATCTGTTCTTGAATTGAAGATGTTTTTTTTTAACAGAATAGATCAGTTTTTAGAACAGGGCAATCACGTGTCCATGAATGTGTTCGCTTTGGTTAGGACGCGTTCAAACATAAGACCACAAACAAATAAATCACCCAAATAATAATTACAAAGATCTAAATTTCATTTCAAACAATAATTCGCATCTTAACATCTGACAAGGACTTCTATATAATGTGAGCAAAATTAGTTTGAACAACAAGAAAATAATATCGTGGTGTAATATAAATAAATAAATATTCCACAACTATCACACAACGCCATCTAGTCCCAAGCTAAGCAGAGCTTGTGTTATGGGTACTAGACAACTGATAAACATACTTATATATTTCTAAACACATACATATTATAGATAAATTACACCCAGACACAGAACAAATGATCGTGCTCATCACACAAACATTTGTCCTCGGTGGGAATCGAACCCACGACCTCCGGCATAGCAGTCAGGGTTACTAACCACTAGACCAACAGGCCTGACAAATATATAAAAAATATACTCTGTGAGCATTAAATACTTTAAGTATACTGATACTAGAAACTTGGAAATGAAAGAAAGAAGATTGGTTATACATATAGGGAACAGTGTATAAGACGGGGGGACGCGAGGTACGATACAGGAGAAAATCCTAATTTGGGGCAAGGTTTTTTTTTTTAAACAAATCCCTTGTAAACATCTTGGGCTGATGTCTGGTAAAGCGGCCGGTGAACTAAATCGGTAGGTCGCAGATTCAAGTACTGTCCGCAATCACTTTTTTCTTTCCAAAAAAAGTTTTTACTATATGCCAACTGTGGCAAGGACAAGGTTCTAGTTCCTTCTGTATGAGCTTTCATCTTTACTTCTGGGTTAGATTGAAGCCAAGAGCACATCAATTGTGAATTAAAAATCACCACAACTTGTTTTATTTATTACATTTGACGGCACAGTTGGTGCATTGGCCGACTGCAACTGCTGTGCAGCGCGTCGCGGGTTCGATCCCCGCCCGGAACAAGTATTCGTAAGATATGCAAGTAGTTGTTCCGGGTCTGAGTGTTTGTGTATGTGAGTTTCTATGTTTTTTATCGCACCCACGATACAATATTTCATAAGGCTGTATACAGAAAGAAAGCTGGAAACTTATAAGCAGTGACAGTGCTGGTGACCCGCGCAGGAAAATATATGAACGCGCGCCGATAAGCACTGAACGGTGCCGACAAGTTCCGACAAGCTTCAACACGCGCTGGTCAGCGCTGGGCGCTGCCATTTAGAATTAATAAACAAGTTGCTTCAATCTGCTTTCTTTGTGTAGAACGGACCAGCGCTGTCAAGCACCAGTAAGCGCTTATAAGCTTCCAGCTATCTTTTTGTATACAGTCTAATAAATGCTTTGATTTTGGTCTGAAGAACTCCAGCTGTATAAAACGTAGGTGTATTACTACAGGTCCTCTTACAAGAGTATCTTCCGCCGGTACTAAGCAGTATAGACGACACAAGTAGTTTTAAACAGGACAGCTAAATAAAACAGCATGACCTAGACGTCTGGCCACTGTCTGTACCTACTTATATTTTATCTGTTTTTACTGTCGCCACATTTCGTTTTATGTTAATACGTAGATATTATGGTTTTGTTTTGATCGTTCAGGATTTCAGCTGTTGTGGTGGACTCAAGGATAGCGTAGAAATCACAAATCTTATTTCTACAAGAGGAAAGATTAATTTGATTGTTTGTTTGTATTGAATAGGCTCCGAAACTACTGGACCGATTTCAAAAATTCTTTCACCAGTTGAGAGCTGCTGTGATCCTGAGTGACTTAAGCAATAAGGGAGTGGGGGTGCGCTGCTGTTGGAATAACAAGTCTATTATAAAATCAGAACATGTTTTTATTGTTCTGTGATTATAAACAAGGATGGATTTGTTACTCTTTCAAATATAAACGACATAACGGATGTGTATGAGACCAAGAACACAGATTTATTTTATTCAGGATTAATACATTATTGTACCAAGTACGTTCTCGTGGTACAATTCACCACCTCCAAGTGAATAAAGGCAAAAAAATGCTAGTATGGTCACTGTTTCTGTCGCGCCCGGCATTGGTCGAGGCCATACTGCGGGGCGAGACGGAGTGGGAAGCGGTCGCCTCCTTCTGCGAAGCAGTCGTGCTCGCGAAGGAGGAGTCGGGCCGCGTGAGGGAGAGAACAGCGTCTTCCCTCCACCCCAGCCGCAGTGGAAGACGGCCACAGCGACGGACTTCCGCAGACGATCTCCAGCCACCGTTTGTGTTATAAGTAACAATTAACATTACAGTTTTATGTATGTATCTACTACATGGTAGTTCCATAACCACCACAAAGTGTAGCGCCTGTAAACAACACTGTAGCATCGCGCAATTTGTGGAGTTTAGGCGCTTGTCCCATCGCCCGCGATTAGCGACGAGTAAGAATGTGTGAGGGTGATATGTGTCATCTCGCTATTGTGATGTAGGTGGACCGTGTTAAACGGAGTGAATAAGGACGCAGGGATGAATAGAGACAAAACTTTGAAACTTATTTTAAACTTACAATGATATATTGCCAACAAGGTGCAACAACTGCTGGGACATAGACCTCCTCTCTGTAAGAGGGAGTCGGCCATAATCTACCACGTGGGCCCAGTGCGGGTGATAGATCTCACATGTCTTCGTATTTTTGGTTCTAGAACATTCCAATTTCCTTGTGTTACGTTGTTTTTTTGTACCTGGCTGTTTTCCTGACAATATATAGGGAGTCCATTACGGAGTTTCTTAGGTTATCACTTTTTCACAACAATTCACTTTTATATTAAACCTTTTAAACAGTTTTACAACATTAATTAAATCAAAACAAAAGTTTACTTGTTTACTTTTCACTTGACATTACATCAGACGTCAATTATGACAGTTCAAGGCGCCATCTGGCGATTCGCTGATTAACGATTATAAAATAATCGATATTTTTAACTAATAGTTTGCAAATCATAGAAAATATAAAATACCTGATTTAGCAAACCTAAATAATTCTAAGATAACGGAAATAAAAAATATTAATAAAATGAAATATCCGTAAACGGAAGTGATTTAGTTTTTTCAATATGGACTTTTTTCTCGAACATTCTAAGGCCGCGAAACATTTATTATCTGTGAAGTTTTTGCGTGAATTGTCTGTGACAGAATGTTGTCACAGAAAAATGTCAATTTTGCCTAATTAATATTCAGGGGTAATTGTTATTGTTAATTACGAGGAATTATAAATTAGACCACGAAATCGTATGGATTTAATTTAGTGAAATGGCTTTAGGCTTAAACACGTGACGTTGGACAGTTTTTTGTGAGTTTGGTGTATTTTTGAGGAATTGAGTGTTTTCCTTGGAGTGTTTGTAATTGGTAACCAAGAAGGATTCTCCCTGGACTTGGGGAAAGTGAATTTCTTGGGCACCCGAATTCTGCCTTGATTTCCGGCCGACGCGCCAGTGATGGTTAGTCGTCACATTCTGCCCGAGCCGGCTTCCAGTCAGCATCAAACTTATTTACTTTTTGGCGAAGGTGAGTTCTTTTATTGTAACGGTGTCTGAGGTTGTTCGGTGAGCACTTCCCCGGTTGTTGAGAGAATATAGTCGTGATTCGTGAAAACTTATTGCAGGATTCTTAATTGCGGGACTTTGTGGCG
Source organism: Agrotis puta (assembly GCA_943136025.2). Classification (NCBI taxonomy): domain Eukaryota; kingdom Metazoa; phylum Arthropoda; class Insecta; order Lepidoptera; family Noctuidae; genus Agrotis; species Agrotis puta. The sequence continues at coordinate 866,608 of OW964187.2, forward strand.
CCGACCCGTGACCAACGGCCACAGCATTCCATCATAGCATTCCACCGCAGCCGCCGCCGACGAGTCTTCTTTCAGAGTGAACTGTGAGTATTAAACATCGCTATTTACTAAAGATAGGCCGTAGGTGTTTTCTCGGTGTCTACCACAGTGTTAATTTATAGGTTATTCGTGGACCCCGTGGTGACGTGGCGGATGCCACGCCGGAGCGGTATTTGAATGGAGAACCTGATGTCCATTACAGGCTCAGGCTAATTGATTTCCCCTTTCGGTCCCGTTGAGGAAAGCAATTTGGTTCCACCTATATTATTGGGTCTCCGTATGGCAAATTACAGGAAGGCAGCTTGAGAAGCTCGTCCCGCCGCCAGGATCCAGCAGGCCGTTGGGGCCTGGACGCGGGACCCGTTGCTCGGGCTCGCCTGAAGCCACCTGCGGAGCCAGCGGCACAGCGAGCGGCACGGTTGCGAAGCCCGCAGGCGGTCGCGCCGTGCGAGACGGTTTTTTTTTTAACTCCTTTTTTTTTACTCCTTATTTTTTTTATATTTTAATCCGGCTCCCGTTGTAAACCGGAGCCTGTAAACCGGTCTATATTATACCGGGTCTGGATGTCGGTGTTCCACCGATTTTCAAATTGAGGATCTTGGGCTAGTTCTTCATTCACCCGGATGTAGGGTGAACGTCTTCAGCTTCAGGATCCGGGACTCTCCCAGTCCCTGGCGCCCATTTGTTAATTTTAATTTGAATTTAAATGGAACGTTCTAGTTTGGATATAATTTAACTTTTAACTTTTTCTCGGAACAGTACTCGGCAGGTGTATCTCCCACTCCCCACGCCCATAGCTCTTTCCGTTAAAGTATAAACTGGCTAGCCACCTTTAGTTAAAACTAAGATCTTAATTTAATTTTCTCGACCTACTTGTCATAACTACTAAACAATAAATGTCACATCAAATTTATTATGTATAATAATAAACCAGTTTTTATATAATTTGTTGTTTCCTTATAGTTGTTCCCCCCAACCGAGAGGGAGAAAATATTTTGTGTAACAGTGGCGCCCAACGTGTGTATTAGTTGGAGAAAGAGGTTACGTCTTTTGCTGTACCTTACAAACCGGAGTACTGTTTCTGGAACCTTCCATTTATTTTAATTTTAAGGAAAAACCGTCTTGCAGAATCCTTTGCCTGTTTATGTTTGTGCTGTTTTATACAACTTTACATTTTACAATTATTTACTTTTTTATTTTTTTTACTGCTTGCTGCGATATACAATTCAATTTTTTTACCTGTGCCCCAATATATTGTACCAAGACTTTTGTCTTAAAAAAAAAAAAAAAAATTAATAAATAAGAACCCTAATATTGTGTTATCTATAAGACTGCTATTAATGTAACTGTTTATTATAGTTAATGTTTACACTTTGCTGGAATTTGTAAATTGTGACGGCCAGTTTTATCTTAGATTCAGTTTTTTTTTTTAAATTTCAAATATGGAACGCCCTATTAAATTTAATTTACTTCGGAAAGATGAACTCATGTATGAAGTACTGATCCGGGACGCTAAACCTGCCTCAACCGTAGAGGAATTACGTACCCAAATTAGGGACCTCAGTAAATTGGTTAGTTCCGATGAAATCGTGGAAACGGATAGAGATCCAGAGTCAGAATTAAAGATAATTAAGGCCAAATTGCCAGAAATTGGTGAAGTTCTGGATAAGTACCCCAGCAATTTTAAAAAATTTAACCGCGCCAGGGCTTTGGCTTTCCATCTATTTCATCGTTTGGGTAGGATATCTTCTCCAACTGAGCTTGAAGCCGATTACGCAGCCGTTGATAAGCGACTTAGCAGTTTCTTAGCAAGAATTGATTCGGTCAACGCGAGCTTCCACCAATCTTTTACTTCCGCTGAGGAGGCACCGGAGGTAGTGTCTAATTTGCAGACGAAGGACGTCATCATTTCCTGCAAAAAGGACACTGTAAAAAGCCTAGGTGTTAAATTTAACGGGACAGGTTGCGTGAAAGCGTTCATTGAGCGTCTAGAGGAGCTCTGCGAGGCCAGAGGTATCGACGAGTCTTCCCTACATCAATCAGCTCTGGACATTTTCTCAGATGGAGCCTTGTTGTGGTACCGTGGAATTAAAGCGTTGGTTGGTGATTGGCCGGAACTGAAAAAGCAGTTACTTGCAGATTTCGCTCCACCTGATTACGACATGCGTCTCATGTCGGAAATCTCAAACAGAACACAGGGGTCGACGGAGCAGTCTTGTATCTTTATAGCAGTCATGGAGAACATGTTCAACAGGCTTTCTTATAGGGTTCCAGAGCACGATCGGTTGGCACGGATTAAGTACAACTTGAGACCAGAATACACTTCGGGGTTGTGTTTGTTCACCATTAACACGCTCGGCGAGCTGAAGGAGAAGTGCAGGCAACTAGAGTCGGGCTTCCACAGCAAGGCTCAGTTCCATGAGCCGCCCAAACCAACGTCTTCCTTCGTCGCAGCAGACTTAGCCTACCAATCCCCGAAGGGTTCAAGGATTGAAGCCGTGCAGACTGATTCGGGTTCGTTGTTTTGTGTTCGTTGTAGGGTTAAGGGGCACTCGTTATCGAATTGTAAATCAAAGGAAATCGTGTGTTACCGTTGCGGCAAGAAGGGCGTACGTGCACCGTCGTGCCCTACGTGCAATAAAAAGCAGAAGGAGGTTCAGTCCTGTCCAACCTGCACTTCAAAAAACTAAATGTCCGGAACTACAGCAAAAATTTTGATAAGTCCGATTGGGACAATCATTTAAAATTTTTAAAATTATTTTTTAGTACATTAAGGGTGAATACAGTACATTATAAGACTTCGGACGATAGTCGTCCACATTTAACTATATCTATATACGATGAGCAGTATTACGGATTACTCGACTCGGGTTCTTGCATTTCGGTGTTGGGTTCCGATGTTGGTCAGCACTTTATAAGGGCTGGTGCAACTGTGCACGCCGATAAACAGTTGGGCAGCATAGTAACTGCCAATGATTCGCGAGCATCCGTGGAGGGTTATTTATTTTTACCAGTATCTCTCATGGGAGTAACTAAGGTGATTAAATTTTATATTATTCCAGATATTACCACACCGTTAATTTTAGGTGTTGATTTTTGGAAGGCCTTTAATTTGGCACCAAAAATTTTTAATACTTTACCATTTCAATATTTTAAACGTAAAAGAGGTCATTCTTGCGTCTCGGAGGTTAGGCATCTACAGCCGTTTGATGAGTTAACACCGGATCAAAAGATTGAAGCGGAGTTAATAATTAAAGATTTTGAAAAGGTCTCCTTTGAGGTAAAAGGATTAGGTCGTACCCATCTGCTGCGCCATAAAATAGACACGGGAGATGTTCCTCCTATTAAACAGCGTTATTACCCTTTGTCGCCTGAACGCCTCAAGGAACTCAACCGTCAGCTGGATGAGATGTTAGAGATGGGAGTGGTGGAACCTAGCAACAGCGCGTGGAATAATCCGGTTCTGTTGGCTCCAAAACAAAACGGAGAATGGAGATTTTGCTTGGACAGCCGAAAACTGAATGCGGTCAGTAAGCATGACGCGTATCCACTACCCTACATCTCTCGCATCTTAGACCAGTTGCGTGACGCGCGTTATCTTTCGTCCATTGACCTAAAATCGGCCTTTTGGCAAATAGAACTGGACTCTGTTTCGTCCAAAGAAAAAACCGCGTTCACAGTCCCCGGTCGAGGTTTGTTCCAGTTTAAAGTTATGTGCTTTGGGTTGACTGGAGCCCCAGCCACCCAACAGCGATTAATGGACAGACTTTTCGGTCCGGAGTTCGAAAATAAGGTCTTCGTATATTTGGATGACTTAATTATTTGCTCATCAACCTTCGAGGAGCACACTTTGCTTCTAAAACGGGTTTTAGATAAGTTAACGCAGGCTAATTTGACAATTAATTTACCTAAGTGCTGTTTCTTTCGACGCGAACTTAAATATCTAGGCTACATAGTAGACGAGCGAGGCTTACACACTGATCCGTCGAAAATTCAGTCAATTGTCGATTTTCCAACTCCTACAACACGTAAGCAAGTGAAAATGTTTCTTGGAACGGCCTCATATTATAGACGTTTTATTAAAAACTTTAGCTCCATAGCGGCCCCTTTGAATGCGCTAACCAGTACTAGCAAAAAGGCGCCGCCTTTCAAGTGGACGGCTGAGACCGAATCCGCGTTCTCAACCTTGAAAGAGGCATTGGTGTCAGCTCCAGTATTAGCTTGCCCAGATTTCTCTCAACCTTTTGAGATTCATTGTGACGCATCCAGTTTTGGGATAGCGGGCACTCTGACTCAGGTTGTTAATGGGGAGGAGCACCCAATCGCCTACTGCAGTCGTTCGCTTAATCCGGCGGAACGCAATTATTCAGCGACGGAGCGTGAGGCACTAGCGGTGGTCTTCGCCGTAGAACACTTTCGTCCTTACGTTGAAGGCGGTCCTGAATTTAAAGTGGTAACCGACCACTCAAGTTTAAAATGGTTCTTTAATTTAACCAATCCATCTGGGCGGTTGGCCCGTTGGGGTTGTCGGTTATCACCTTACAATTTTACCATTGAGCACCGCAAAGGTAAGGACAATGTGGTTCCAGATGCCTTATCGCGTGGCGTTCCGGTGCTGGAAATTAAAGCGTCCGACACTGACACTTGGTTTAAGGGGGTGTGGGATAAATGCGTCAGCACGCCTAGGTCGTGCCCTAACTATATTATTAAAGGGGATAAACTTTACCGCTATTCTAAAAATAAATTCGGTGTAGCTAGCGACAATGACTGGAAGCAGGTAGTACCGGAGAGCAATCGTGAAGAACTGCTTAGGAGTCACCACAGTGGCGAATTAGCACCACACTTTGGAGTGTTTAAAACTTATAAAAGACTCGCTCTCCGATACTACTGGCCAAACATGTACAAAGATGTGGTTAGCTACGTCGGTAAATGTGATAAATGCGCAGCATACAAACACTCACAACAGCCTCCTTCCGGTCTCTTAGGCGATGCGAAAGACTGTTCCAAACCTTTCGAAACTATAAGCATCGACTTAGTAGGTCCGTTACCACGGTCAAGAGCGGGATTCACGTATCTGTTTGTTGTCGTGTGCTGTTTCACGAAGTATTGTCTGCTGTTTCCTTTACGTAGAGCTGTTGGTAAGGCTATAGCACAGAAACTAGAAGACGGCGTTTTCCTGGTACACGGTATACCCCGTACGGTGATAGCAGACAACGGGACGCAATTCACGGGCAACGAGATTCGATCACTACTACAGAGGTACAAAATACCTCAAGTTCACTTCACACCTCGTTATTGCCCAAGCGTGAACACCGTTGAACGCTATAACCGTACCATAATGACCGCGGTATCAATACTCGTGGAGGATGATCATCGATCTTGGGACGTAAACATTTCCAAGATCCAATTTGCTATGAACACCTCCACGAATGAAGTTACTCGTTTCACCCCGTTCTTTCTAGTACATGGCAGAGAAGCAGTTAGTAGTGGTGATGTCTTCGGCAATGATACCGTTGGACAGCTCACTCTAGCTTGCTCTCCGCGCAGTTCATATGCAGACCAGCTAGGAACGTTACGTGGTATCTGCGATAAAGTAAAGGAAGCGCTCATAAAATCACATACTCGTAGTGCTCGTTATTATAATAAAAGTAGGAGGCAGGCGGAGTTTGAGGTAGGCGACACTGTGTGGAAGAAAACTTATCCCCAGAGTGACGCCTCCAAATTCTTTATGGCCAAATTAGCACCTAAGTACGAAAAATGTATTATTAGGAAAAAACTTTCACCCTTAGTGTATGAATTGGAAGGCTGTAGTTCCGGCAAAAATCTGGGCACATGGCATATTAAGGATATGAAACCACCATGTGGCCATGATTAATTCTTTTTTTTTAATTTAATTCCTATTTAAAATAAATATTTTACTTTTTGCATGTCGTAGTTGGTCGCAGTAACCATTGAGGGCTGTATATGCCTTGAGGTTGCTGGTTTTTATTTTAGCTTTGTGGGATTTTATTTCCACGGCGCTATATTACAGTTGGATTTAAGTATTTTCCACTGTTTTTACGGTTTGTAGTGGTACACAGGTTTCTACTGTGTCCACGTTTGTTAACCATATTTGGGAGTGGTTGTTGCATGTTTAACAACCCTGTTGGGAGTCTAAAACTCCGGATTGCTGGTAAGGCAGCAAAATGATAGTCCTGAGATTGGAGGCCATAATGGCGGGCGTGTAGGCTGCATTGATGGAATACGTTTAAGATGGTATTTTTTTTAATTAGGGGCGAAAACCGTTACTTTCCATTTTGGGAAGACGGTTAGCCAATTTTCATTTGTTTGTAGAATTTAATTTTTTCCAGTTTATTATTTGGATACCAGCCAGCATTACTGTTGGTAGTCCATTAGTTTAAGATGTGAATGGTGGTGTACGATAGAGTAGGTAGGTCTGTCTTACATAGATATAGTAAGTCAGACTGGGATAGTTCGTCGGGAGTTATTTTCAAAATTTTGTTTAATCCCTTTGGAGCTTGTCTTTTACATGTTCGTAAATGGATTAGACTCGCTCCAGGAGAAATTTTTGTAAACAATCGTACACCAGCTTCCATAACATTTTTTCTCTTCGGTTCGTTCTCCATTCCTCGTTTCAGGCTTGGACGTTGTGGATTTTTGTAGGCGTGTTAGGCCCTTTGGAGTCTGCTTCAACGCTGGAGGGCCAGCGTCGAGATTTGCCCTAGTGGGTCAAATCTCTGGTGGTTGGGGAGGTACTGTTACGTTGTTTTTTTGTACCTGGCTGTTTTCCTGACAATATATAGGGAGTCCATTACGGAGTTTCTTAGGTTATCACTTTTTCACAACAATTCACTTTTATATTAAACCTTTTAAACAGTTTTACAACATTAATTAAATCAAAACAAAAGTTTACTTGTTTACTTTTCACTTGACATTACATCAGACGTCAATTATGACAGTTCAAGGCGCCATCTGGCGATTCGCTGATTAACGATTATAAAATAATCGATATTTTTAACTAATAGTTTGCAAATCATAGAAAATATAAAATACCTGATTTAGCAAACCTAAATAATTCTAAGATAACGGAAATAAAAAATATTAATAAAATGAAATATCCGTAAACGGAAGTGATTTAGTTTTTTCAATATGGACTTTTTTCTCGAACATTCTAAGGCCGCGAAACATTTATTATCTGTGAAGTTTTTGCGTGAATTGTCTGTGACAGAATGTTGTCACAGAAAAATGTCAATTTTGCCTAATTAATATTCAGGGGTAATTGTTATTGTTAATTACGAGGAATTATAAATTAGACCACGAAATCGTATGGATTTAATTTAGTGAAATGGCTTTAGGCTTAAACACGTGACGTTGGACAGTTTTTTGTGAGTTTGGTGTATTTTTGAGGAATTGAGTGTTTTCCTTGGAGTGTTTGTAATTGGTAACCAAGAAGGATTCTCCCTGGACTTGGGGAAAGTGAATTTCTTGGGCACCCGAATTCTGCCTTGATTTCCGGCCGACGCGCCAGTGATGGTTAGTCGTCACATTCTGCCCGAGCCGGCTTCCAGTCAGCATCAAACTTATTTACTTTTTGGCGAAGGTGAGTTCTTTTATTGTAACGGTGTCTGAGGTTGTTCGGTGAGCACTTCCCCGGTTGTTGAGAGAATATAGTCGTGATTCGTGAAAACTTATTGCAGGATTCTTAATTGCGGGACTTTGTGGCGCCGACCCGTGACCAACGGCCACAGCATTCCATCATAGCATTCCACCGCAGCCGCCGCCGACGAGTCTTCTTTCAGAGTGAACTGTGAGTATTAAACATCGCTATTTACTAAAGATAGGCCGTAGGTGTTTTCTCGGTGTCTACCACAGTGTTAATTTATAGGTTATTCGTGGACCCCGTGGTGACGTGGCGGATGCCACGCCGGAGCGGTATTTGAATGGAGAACCTGATGTCCATTACAGGCTCAGGCTAATTGATTTCCCCTTTCGGTCCCGTTGAGGAAAGCAATTTGGTTCCACCTATATTATTGGGTCTCCGTATGGCAAATTACAGGAAGGCAGCTTGAGAAGCTCGTCCCGCCGCCAGGATCCAGCAGGCCGTTGGGGCCTGGACGCGGGACCCGTTGCTCGGGCTCGCCTGAAGCCACCTGCGGAGCCAGCGGCACAGCGAGCGGCACGGTTGCGAAGCCCGCAGGCGGTCGCGCCGTGCGAGACGGTTTTTTTTTTAACTCCTTTTTTTTTACTCCTTATTTTTTTTATATTTTAATCCGGCTCCCGTTGTAAACCGGAGCCTGTAAACCGGTCTATATTATACCGGGTCTGGATGTCGGTGTTCCACCGATTTTCAAATTGAGGATCTTGGGCTAGTTCTTCATTCACCCGGATGTAGGGTGAACGTCTTCAGCTTCAGGATCCGGGACTCTCCCAGTCCCTGGCGCCCATTTGTTAATTTTAATTTGAATTTAAATGGAACGTTCTAGTTTGGATATAATTTAACTTTTAACTTTTTCTCGGAACAGTACTCGGCAGGTGTATCTCCCACTCCCCACGCCCATAGCTCTTTCCGTTAAAGTATAAACTGGCTAGCCACCTTTAGTTAAAACTAAGATCTTAATTTAATTTTCTCGACCTACTTGTCATAACTACTAAACAATAAATGTCACATCAAATTTATTATGTATAATAATAAACCAGTTTTTATATAATTTGTTGTTTCCTTATAGTTGTTCCCCCCAACCGAGAGGGAGAAAATATTTTGTGTAACACTTGTGATGTTTTCCTTCGCCGTTTTGAGAGCACGTTTCTAATAATTGAAGTATAATTTAAGTTCATAAAAAACAAATTTGTTGAAAACCTATAGATATTTATTAATTAACTACTAATGTACGATTCTTAGATAAGAAAATCATTGATAACTCTGACTTCCTCGCTAACCGCCGATAGTAGGACAAGGGCCTGAGGCTGTGGTCACACTGGACAACATTTGTTGGTACACGGCAGGTACATGATTGTGATCTGAATATTCATGAAGTGGATGTGTCCCGCCGGGATACGACATGTGTGTTGTGGTTGATGGTGGATCTAAAACATGACCGGGTGCATAACTAATGGAGTTGGGTTTATTTCGGCCAGATCGCTCACCGGTATCGATCAGGTAATTTTGATTTAGGTTAATAGTCTTCTAGATTTTTGCTGCGGTTTCGACAATTTAAATTAACTTGTCATCATCATCTTCCTGCCCTTATCCCATTTTACTTGGGGTCAGCGCAACACGTTTTTTTCTTCCATTCTCCTCTATCAAACGTCACAGTATCTTTTACTCCTTTTTCTTCCATATCATTCCTTAGACAATCCATCCATCTTTTCTTTGGCCTTCCTCTTCCTCTCCATCCATCAACAGTCATTCTTATCACTCTCTTAGTCACATGAGTCTCATTCCTCCTCATCACATGTCCATACCAAGACAGATCAAATCAAATCAAATCAAATCAAATTCATTTATTTGTTAGAATATGGTACACTAGCTTTTGCCCGCGGCTTCGCTCGCGTAGAATTTGGTCTGCCTCATTAAGTTACGTGTCATTTTTTTTAATATTTATATTTTTTCTATGTAACTTCACATCGTACATCCCAGATTTCTAACTTCAAAATTAGTTTCCATACAATCTTTGAACACCTATACCTAATATTTAGAGGGAATCTCTTGAAGGTGGAATTATCTGAATTCCTTTCTAAGTGCTCATTATTTTAGGCCAAAGCCTGGGGTCGCGGGACTTACGAATTACAGTGAACCCGGTACGTAAACCGTAGCACTGGTAATAACATCCCTCATGTACACAATAAGCTAATAAAATTCCCTATCTCAAAAACTACTGAACCGATTTTGATGAAACTTGCAGTGTTCCCTAAGTTGAACGATACCTAGCACAAAATGAAACCCATTTAAATCGGACGTGAAGTTCCGGAGATATGCGAACAATGAATCAGTCGATGCCTACTCCTTACTGTTAAGGAGTTGTACCTTTCATCATCAGCTCAGCTACGTAAGATGATGATAACCATACGCAAGTACTTAAATTACTTCATAAGATTTACGAAAAACGATGGGTGAGCCTATAAAATTTGAGGGTTGCCCTCGACTTCTCCAAGATCCAATCATCAGATCCTGATTTGGTGACAATGGGACCACACGGGAAGCACCAGCTTTCAAACAAAAAAAGAATCATGAAAATCGGTTCACCCAGTCGGTCGTTATTCGGTAACAAACTACTGTTAAGGAGTTGTACCTTCCATCATCAGCTCAGCTACATAAGATGATGATCACCATACGCAAGTACTTAAATTACTTCATAAGATTTACGAAAAACGATGGGTGAGCCTATAAAATTTGAGGGTTGCCCTCGATTTCTCCAAGATCCAATCATCAGATCCTGATTTGGTGACAATGGGACCACACGGAAAGCACCAGCTTTCAAACAAAAAAAGAATCATGAAAATCAGTTCACCCAGTCGGTCGTAATGCGGTAACAAACATAAAATTGATAACCTCCTCCTTTTTTTGAAGTCGGTTAAAAACTATCCTATGTCCTTTCTCAAGTTCCAAACTATGACTGTACCAAATTTCACACAAATCGGTTCAGTAGTTTAGGCGTGAAGAAAAGACAGACAGACAGACAGACAGAGTTACTTTCGCATTTATAATATTAGTTTGGATTATATGGTCTTAAATTGTTAAATGGTGTTCATCACATTCTGCCACATGGGGCGTGCAAATATCAAGTATACAGTACACAAATAAAATTATTACAATATAAAAATTAAATTGAATAAATAATAAGTACTAATTAATATAACATTATGAGGCATGTCAGTTAAAAATATTATCAAAGTGAATGTCAAAGTATTATTCAATGTCAAACAATTAAATTACAATTAAATAAGGGTGTCAGCATCATTCAAAAAGTCATTTAAATTATAATAACACTTTCTAAATAGTTACTCTTTAAGTTCCTTTTTAAACCCATTTAGATTTAACTGTTTGATTTTGTTTGGGATTTTGTTAAAAACTTGCGGGGCTATACAGAATATGCTCTTCCACATTAATGCTGTTTTGGCTCTACGTCCGCGCAGCATATCATTCCGTCTGTTACGTTTGACTGTATCTGATAGGTTGGGAAACAGGTGTGAATTCAGCTTAACAAATAAGGCGGTTTCATAAATATATAAAGACGGTAGTGTTAAAATTTTGTATTTTTTGAAAAATGGTTCACAACTGTCCGTTATTTGTAGTCTGAACATGGCTCTGATGGATCGTTTTTGCGCTTTAAAAGCGATTTCTCTATTTGTAGAGTTACCCCAGAATATAATACCGTATCGCAGTACAGATGCTACAAGACCGTGATAAGCTGTTAGTAGTGCATCTATGTTAACTGTTGGGGCAAGTTTATATAAGGCATAGGATGAACTACTAATTTTTTTACATAGCGCTTCAATGTGATCCTTCCAATTGAGTTGCCTGTCGATTATCAATCCTAGAAATTTTGTTTTATCAACGTCGAGAATTTTGTTATTCTGGTATTTGACCTCAATTTTCGAACTAGGTTTTTTATGACCAAAGTGCATTATTAGAGTTTTGCCAAGATTAATTCTTAGATTATTATTATCAAGCCAAGAAATTATTGAAGTTACTGCGTTATTAACATCAGCTTCATATGATTCTGGTTTATCACATGCTATTGTTACCGTACTATCGTCAGCAAAGAGTGTTATTGGGAAGTCTATAGCTTTGGGCAGGTCGTTAATATAAATTAGGAACAATAAAGGACCCAGTACACTGCCCTGTGGTACACCGAAATATATTGTGCGTTCTTTAGACAGGTATGTTATTTCTTCTTTAGTCTTTAAGTTTAAGTCTGTTATAGCAGTAAGTTGTTTTCTTTTTGAGAGGTAAGTGCTTAATAAGTCTAGAACGTTACCTCTTATACCATAGGAGTCAAGTTTGTTTCTTAAGATAGTATGATCAACGCAATCGAAAGCTTGCGTCATATCGCAGTACACAGCACAGACAGGTGTCTTACTATCAAGACTAGTCATGATTCTATTTAAAAACTCATAAATAGCCATGTTTATTGTCATGTTTTTTCGGAAGCCTTTTTGTTCGTTGCAGAGAATATTTTGTTTTTCTAAGTAAGTGTAGAGCTCATTATAAATATACTTCTCGTATATTTTGGAAAAGATTGGCAAAAGCGCAATAGGTCTATAATTTTGCATATGTTGTTTATTTCCTTTTTTGAATATAGGCTTCACTATGGAGATCTTAAGATAGTCCGGAAAAACACCGTGGCTGATACATAGGTTAAGAATATAACTCAAGTGTTGAGAGATTAGGTCGGCAACATGTTATATAATTTTAGTCGAAATTTCGTCGTACCCTACGCAGACGATTCCCTTTCATTTTTTTAATTTAAATTAACTTGTAAAATATTAATATTTAGTCGCATCCGGTTTGACTGATTGGCGACCCCGGTATATTTGGGAAAAGGCTAAGCAAATGATGAGATAAGTAATTTTATAATGCAGCTTTAAACAGGTGAAAAAACAATTGATATCGGATCAGCATTTCCGATCCGTACATCCTTACAAACATAACCTCTTTGAATATGGGGTTAGATTTCTAATTAAAGTTATAGCATTTAAAAAAAAGGAAGAGAGGAAATAAAAAGGAAGTCCAATAAATAACTGAGGTAAAGTATACTTTTATTTGTGAAGGCAAACATACAAAAAAAACCAACACAATCAGTAAATACGTGTAATGTAGACTTACATTATAATATTATAATAACTAATAACATAAATTACAAAATCTCAATGATTCCATTAATAAACAAATAAGTAAATATTTTTCAGACTATTCTTCACTTCATGGCACCTTCTTCTTCTTACATTTTTGTACAAAAAATATGTTATACTAATTTTCATGACAGTTTTAGAGTTTATGTACAAAATAACTAAAATAATAATACCTATTAAAACGCATAGGTAGGAAAATACAAAATAAATATATACAATAAAAAAACGGTATTAAAAGCATAACTCCATATAAAATGTTATAATACAGGCTACAATAAAAATCTCTCGTACAATTGGCTATTTAACTTAAAAAATCTAATAAGTCCGTCACTTAGATTATCAAAAAATATTCGACCCGTATTTTTTCTTTTGTTTCGTAAACCAAAATTGACGGAGATGCGACGCTTTCAAAATTGACAATACTTCACAATTTAGTACAATTTTTATTAAATTCTGACGTCTTGAGCCCCCACTCTCGAGTTTCGATGCGTTATATTTTGGTAAATATTCTATGATTTTACAAAATAAAAAATACGTGTCCGTTACTTTTCAAAACTCTAAATGACGGACTAATTATATTTGCAATTTATAGCTATTGTCAAATAGCCAATTGCCTACAATCAACATTTCTTGATTATGAAAAATTGATCACAACGGTCCAACAGTAAAACTAATTCGGCTACATGCAGAACCATTTAGTATCTGACAAACCTTATGGTTTGAATTTGTCCCTGCCTGCCCTTTGAATGCCCTTTTGAATTTGTACAAAAAGTAAATCCATATTTCAAAATTCACCTTATTATCGTCTGACAATAATTTTATTAGGGGCTTCGTTAATTTAAAATTTAACAATCATTTGAATCATGTGGCGCCAACTACTCATATTTTCTCGGGAACAGTACGTTTTTAATAAACTAAATTTCAATGTAAACGTTTTAGTGGCTTAAAACGCAAACGAACAAACTTACTTTCGCATTTAAATATTAGTTATGATTTTTGGTTAGGATCTTATACTTACATAAAAATAAATTCACAGATTCACACACATTTTACAGTATAAACTACTGGTTTTTATAATTATGAGAATAATTTTGCACAAAAGTTCTAACTTATCGATGGCGAACACCAAAGAAGGTTTCGTTCATTTTTGTCAATACTCAAACCTTTTGGGCATACAGCTTGTATTCTACATTATTATTTTCTATCACCACGCCTATAATCGAATTAATTATCTGTTCTTGTGCTATTATTTGGTTTAAATAACGCTGTCAGACCACCCCATACCAGTTGAAAGATGCTGCCGATAATTTCCAGCACATAAATTATAGGTCCTTCTTTAGACTTGACAACTTCGTCATCATCCCATTTGAACGGATCTTCCAATTCATTCCACGTATCATTTTTTGCTTCAACCTGCTTACCAGAAAACTGACTGCTTTTAGCTAAAGCTGGTAAGTAACTTGAATAAATCGTTATTTTCTCTGGTTTCTTATCATGTTGTCTATTTAAACCTTCGACGGATAGTTCCTCAACATCCCTGTTTTTAGAGATGTCGTTATCAATCGGACTCATGGCGCGTTTGTTAAAAAAATCTTGGTCGTCTTGTAGCTCGATCTTTCCTGCTGCTTTTGTTGTTGATTCCTGCTTCGTACCGTTTATTCCAAGAAATCTGGAAAATGCAATAAATTACTGGATTACAATTTGCTTATAATGTAAGGATTGACTAGTTGCTGGGTGAGAAATGTCAATTTCTGCTTTTGATGCTATCTGTCACTTTTAACTGCTTTTATTGGGAGGTAAGAATCCCGAAAATCTGATAACTAGTATTCAGAGGGCATTGAATGACTCAATAGATGGATTGAGGTGAAGAGGTCATATAGGTAGTCGGTCCCTAATCAATACTTATTGGTATTTAACAGCATACGATTAGACTTAAAGTTATAATACAGTTGTTTACATCATAGCAGGTGTTAACAATGATATATTTAAAATAGAACAATAGTACAAGGTACCACTTAGGTAGATGACAATTAGAATAAAATGAATATTTCTCATAACATCTGAGTCAGAAGTAACTTAGTTGATAAACATTCCGATCCGAAGAATGCCCCTTCAGAGGTTTCCAAAACATTTATGTAGGTTGTCATTAGTACGGTTGGTATGAAAAACGGATCAAGACAGCTTAGGCAAATATCATTTTAAATAGCGATGATCGTGGATAAATCAGAACATTATTGGACTGATATACCTGCATTCTGTTTCCTGATATACCTGCATTCTGTTTGATAGAAATAATAAAGATTTTGGAAGAGACAGTCCCTTGAACGTTTTTGGGCGCAACTGTTGAACCTAAATTCAAAGGATCAGTTATTCCATTTTCATCAGGAATTTCATAGTAAAAGCCACGAAGTTTGGATTTTATTTTCGAATAATAGAACCTTCTATTATACGAAACTTAAAAAAAAACACACACACAAATGGTAATGGTAGGTGTACAGCTGTACTATTGAGTCCACTTTTGCCTTGAAGAGACCTCTCTTAAGCATCAAAGACGAGCCTTTCAATAATCCAAATGGTGTGTCAACATTCCAAAATGTATGTTTGCCCTGATGACTATCAAAAATGTATGTTTTAAGAACGGACGCTTGTCCATTCGGATGCGTCACTGACAACCAAGTCCATATGGATATATCGTAAATGCCAGGTTTTAGATGATTAAATACGTGACGGTATTAAGACTTGTATAATCATCAAATGAATCGTCCCATCCTGGGTGAAGCGAAAGGGACTGACTGACTCTTACTGACTGAAATCCACCGTGTCCTTTCAATTTCCCTTTACGTTACAGGGTCACGGTTATCCTTTTGGAGAGTTCCGCGATCTCGGCAAGCGTATGGCCCTCTATGGGTGACCCGTCAGATGCATGATGACATATGATGTGTTGTCGACCCTAGCTGCGGTCCGTGGACAGGCGTCGAGCAACCCATTACTCGCCGTCTGCATGCACGTTATTAAGCCTCACCTTCGGGGTTTACAATAAAGTTCCTTACTTGTATATCGGTGACGTGATCCTCTCAGCAAGATTGTTGGCAATCTGGTGGTAGACGTCTATCGGTGGGTTGGTGCCCATCGTGGTGGGGTGTGTGGTGTAGACTGAGACCACTGTCTCCTCGAGTGGCAGGCTGGTGCATTGTTGAGTCAACTAGAACATGAAGATAAAACAAAAGTTAGGCAGACGAAACTAAAACGAGTAACTGTTGCGTTCTGTGGTCCACCAGTAAAATATGAAAATGTTCAAACTGCTGGGTGTACTCAAAATGATGTATTGTAAATCCACCACGTGAGTCCAGTGAGAGTCGGATATGCCATATTATGTCGACGGATTTTCCTCACCATTTTGAGAGCAGTCGTGGTGATATGTGCTCATTATGGGCAATTTTGTAAGTAGAGTGACAAAGATGTTTTATAATAACGAAGATCTTTATTTTTCTTTTCTGAATTATCAAAATTTAGACACTGGTTGGTGCAGTGATTCGATTCCCACACGGAACAAATATTTGTAGACAGCGCCTGGTCAAAGAAGTCTGAGTATTTCTGTCAATCTTTATCAGTTTTATTTCAAAACATTACCTATTGATTATGTTTGAGCACAGCCATGTCCTTTTTATCACAGTATGGCCGCGTCAGGTCATTGCAATCGTTGTCCTTATACACCTGTACCCCTGAGGAGATGATTGAGATGCAGATCACGTGTGCGATTGCGTCAATTTACAGTGATTCATAAATTGTTTGTATACTAACTCTTAGTTATTTGTAAAAGTAATTTAAGTAAGTTATGGTTGATGGAATATTAATTTTTAAGCTTTTAATTTTTCAGTTTCCTTTTTCCTATCTTTTTTATCTAAATTAAACAAATTCGCTTCAGCGGTTGGGGCGTAAAAGCGTAAAAAACAAATTCACAACATTAAAAGGTCGGACTTTGTTTTGTTAGCACTGAATTTAAAAAATGCGTATAATTTGGTCGGTAAGTACGTTAGACACTGTTGGCAAGGTGGTGTGGTAAGTTTTAGACATATTGACCGACGTCGCTCACTTAAGCCCAAGAAAACATAATATTCCTTGTTTAACCCTTAACTCAAGGCCACACTTAGAACTCTACTCAACCTTAAACGTAGATTACAGATAAAACAGCTTTTAACCCCAAAATGTTTACGTACATAATGTACCCACGTCCTCGTAGCTGTTAACACATCACTATTCAAAAGAGGGGAAATCTATCAAAGAATCGATTCAGGGCCACTTAAGGTAAAAAAAAAACAGAAGGCACATCAAATTGTTAATATATATTTTTTAATTTAAAGGTTGGTTTGCTCTTGACTTTGGTTCAGGTCAATGGTGACTGACACAGAGCCTACGATGGAGCGAGCTTACCCAGAAGCATGTTCACTCTATGAAGAGATTCGGATTGTATGCGTTCGGGAACACTCCTTTGCTGTGAGCATTATGAAAGAAGATCGAAAACGCTAAAGCCTTTGTCAAACAGATAGGCGTGGCGGTTACAAAGCGAGGCGTTTTTATTTGTAATGTATGGAATTGTATGAATCCAGTCACATAGTAAAGCGAAAGCGATCCGATAGCGTAACCGAACTATCAGACTGACGTCTCGTATCGGCTCGTTATCGCTTCGGACTCGCCTGTCTGTTTGACAAAGGCTTAAGTGCGAATTGACGGACGGACGGGCGAATTGGCAACTAAGTTTTTTTTTTTTTTATCGTGGTAAAATCATCAAATGAGTCCTCCTACCCAGGGCAGGGCTAGGGACTGTCAGACTTGTACTGACTAAAATCCACGGTGTCCTTCAATAGCCCTTTACGTACCGGGGTCACGGTAATTCCTTGGTCCCGCAACCGGCAACTAAGTATGGATGATAATTATCAGTAGGTATGCCTGCCGGGGTCGCGGGACTTACCCATTACCGTGACCCCGGTACGTAAAGGGCTATTGAAGGACACCGTGGATTTTAGTCAGTACAAGTCTGACAGTCCCTCTTGCCCTGCCCTGGGTGGGTGGACTCATTTGATGATTTTACCACGCAAAAAAAAAAAAAGGTATAATACTACTAATAGTTGGGGGACCTGCGGCGTGAGCTTGTTACACCAGTATTAAACGCTCACAAATAACAAAACTTGTCTTAAATGGCCCTTCTGAACCCCTCTTGTTCTACAAAACCGATACCTATTCTATTCGGTACCACGTCACGTACGGACTATAAAACAACAAAATAGTTGGTGCTAAAGGTGAATGTTAAACACTTATAGTTCCTTAGTTTCCTTTTGATCTCACATCTAGGTTCCGATCATTGAATACAATAAATGTGGGAGTTGATCTTTTTTTTTTCTTTTTTTTTTCTTTTAGCGTGTTAAAATCATCGAATGAGACCTCCCAGGGCACGGGTGGAGGAACTGTCAGACTTGTACTGACTAAAATCCACGGTGTCCTTCAATAGCCCTTTACGTTCCGGGGTCACGGTATTCGTTAGACCCGCGACCCCTGCAGGCTTTGGCCCTCTAAGGGGAGCCGTCATTGTGCTGACACTCTATGAGGCGCGCGTCGAACACATCGCGCCGTCGTCCCGGGCATGGTCCATGGTCGGACAGCGAGTCGCCCATTACTCGCCGCCCGTATGCCCGATGTGGGAGTTCATCTACCGGTTATTTTCACAGAAGTTACAAACTATGTTGAGGGTTTTAGTGTTGCAAAAGCATGTTTTTCCCATGAATATGTGCTTAGAATTTGGTAAGGTATAACTTCAATACAATAATCACGTAATTGTTTTTGATTTTTTGTTTGGCACAATCATCACATGAAACCTCCCATCCTGAGTGGAATGGATGGGAATGTTAGATTCTTACTAACTAAAAGTTGTATCCAGCTTGGTCCTTCGGTTATCCTTTGCGTTCCAGGGCCACGGTATCCTGCTTAGATAGTCCCACGTTGTAGCAGGCGTGCCTATGGAGGTTCCGTCAGCTAACAACTACGTTGACCCGGGTTTGAACCATGATCGAACGGCGAGCTACCCATGACTCGCTACATTGTTTCATACTGTGTAGAAAATTATAAAAAAAACAGTGCACTACAAACGTTTCCGTAATTCCCGACAGCAAGGAATCAGAACACAAAAGAAAAACTACCTCCAATAGCTCCCTTGGGACCAAAAAGGCCCGACTAATCCTCAATACAATATGTGCCATTGTCTGTACGTGAGGCGCATGTGACGGGCTGGCAGCTCCGGCATTGGAGACAAGGATGCATCGATTAGATCATGTTAAGTAATGTAACGCGGCCGGAAAACTGATGGGAGGGTTCAAGTGTGGTCGAGGTGGGAGGTTGGTACCGATTTTGGATGAATTTGATGTTGGATTTGATTTGACCATTTTTCTTAGGTGATTAGGCTATTTTACTGAAAAAAAAAGTTAGATTATCAAAAAACCATATGATCCGTATTTTTTCTTTTGTTAAGTAAACCAAAATTGACGAAGATACAACTCTTAAAAAATCGCAAAACGTCACGCGGTAGGTAGAATTTTACAGGCGTTATGACGTCACAAGCCCCACACTCCCGAATTCCGAAGCGGTTTGATCTTTGTCAATATACATTTATTAAAAAAAAACACAAAAAAAAATCTTATCCATTATTTTTCAATACTCTAACTGACGGACTAAACAGATTATCAAATTTATTTATGGAGTAAACTACCCCTATTAAATAAATAAAATAAATAAATATTCCACAACTATCACACAACGCCATCTAGTCCCAAGCTAAGCAGAGCTTGTGTTATGGGTACTAGACAGCTGATAAATATACTTATATATTTCTAAATACATACATATTATAGATAAGTTACACCCAGACACAGAACAAATGATCATGCTCATCACACAAACATTTGTCCTGGGTGGGAATCGAACCCACGACCTCCGGCATAGCAGTCAGGGTCACTAACCACTAGACCAACTCCTTGGACCAAGTCCTCTCACCTTGAGTGGGGCGGATGGGTCACACTAAGGCTACCGTATTCCTTCAATTGCCCTTTGCGTTCCGGTCGCCTTTAAAATCAGTTTATTTATTTAATAAACGAGTAACGAGAGGCAAGGCCGCCGCCAGTCTCTCGGGCACATTTAT
This sequence comes from Agrotis puta, assembly GCA_943136025.2. Lineage (NCBI taxonomy): Eukaryota > Metazoa > Arthropoda > Insecta > Lepidoptera > Noctuidae > Agrotis > Agrotis puta. The sequence goes on from OW964187.2 coordinate 886,685, forward strand.
CAGCTGACAGCGTTGAGGATGAATTTTCCGATGATCTTTATTATGTAGTTTAGTTTAGTTTTATTTTAATTTTGTATTTTTATATTTATGTGTTTTTAGATTCATAAAGATAAATTCAAAACATTGAGTAAATATTTTATTTAAAGCTTTAACTTTCAAACCTTATAAGTTTCTCCAAAATGTTTGTACGTGACATGCAAACACTGTTTTACTCATACATCTAAGTATTAATAAAATGAAACAAATTAGTAATACTTTGACGCATGACGTTTTAGGCCCTTCGTACATTAGGCGACGGAAGTCTCCGATACCTTACGACTTCGTACCATTGACGCGTGCTTGTTCACGAACCTCCATGGATTTGTATTGCGATATTAATGATATAAGTTACTTGTTTAAAGTTGCGAATGGTTCAATTGACTGTCCTGAACTGGTCTCAAAAATAATGATACGAACTAATCAGATGGGGCTGCGACTGCGACCACTTCTGCATATACCTTATGCAAACTCTAATTACAGGCGTAATGCATATGTACTTAGAGCCAGTCGTAGTTTTAATGATATTAGTACTGAACAAGATATTGACCTCTTCTGCACCAATGCAAGCACAGTGAGAAAGCTCTTAGCGAAGCCATTTTTTGTACAAGCGGCACCTGGCTGCACTTGAGCTGTTTGTGTTATTTGTGTGACTAAACTTATATGTAATACTATGGTTATCGTTATACAAATATCATATCATACATATCATAGTTACACGGTAATGGAAGTATAATTATGTTTCAATGTGAGGGCTTGTAATTAGCAATTTAGTTTTTAATCCTGTCACTATACTAATTATTTGTCTGTAAGCCTTCCGAATAAAATAAAAATAAATATAAAATAAATATTCGTCTGGATACCAAAGTCGCAAGGTATCGGAGACTTGTGTCGCCTTGTGTACGATGGGGCTTAATGTACATTATGTTCTGACGTACGTACTTTCGTACATGTTAGGTCAGGAAGATATTAGACATTATAATCACCATCATCATCATCGCTTCGGCTCTTTGGCTGCTGAATATGGGATGTAGAATGACTGATACAACAAAGGGTCAATGAGGTTGTGGTTGAGGTCAAAACTTAGTAGGAGTTCCTAAGAGATGTATAGAGAGAAAAAAGTTCAGATATGGTTGAGTAGGTGCCCACTTGGAGTGGTCGTAATTTATACTAATTTTATAAAACAGAAGTTTGTTTCTTATAACGCGCTAATCTCAGGATCTGCTGGTTCGAATTGAAAAAATCTTATTGTGTTGAATAGCCCATTTATCGAGGAAGGCTTTAGGCTGTATAATATCACGCTGCGACTAAAAAGAGCCGAGCAGCGGATAAAATCGCGGGTAACAGCTAGTTGTGTAATATAATAGTATCATTTAAAACTAAACGCATAAAACACTTGTTAATGAAAACAAAACGAGAATCGAGTACACACGGTTGTAAAACAGTCATTACAGCTTAACTTAAAGGTAGTATGAGTTTAGGCGTGGGTACAGCCGGACTAAAACGACTGAGACGCAGTGTAGGCAATGACAGGAGCACATTTGCGCTTTTTAAGAGTGTGCGGGAATATTGTCTAAAGACTAATTAATATTAAGAAGCAACAGAATAATATAGGATTGCATAAAACTCCATTGTGTTTTATTGAGAATATAAATATAAATAAATAAATTCCTCCTATCATCCTATTAAACAAGCAATATTTTCGGTCACTTACTCGAAACCGACTCTAACGATTTCGATGAAAGCCATGCGGGGGTCCACAAGGAAGTAAAATCGATCTAGCTAGGCCTCAAGTCTAGAAAAGTGTGTTTCTTTCGTATTTTCAAACAAAAAATATTGTCAAAATGCTACTATGCCCAAAGACTTGTCGTTCGAACCCTAGCTATGTTATTTCTTACTAATGATATTCCTTATCCTTGATAAGCAATAATGTAGTCGATGGTGTAGTACGTAGAATACAATTGGCTATTTGATTGATAAATTATAGTTAGTCCGTCACTTAGATTATCAAAAAATATTCGACCCGTATTCTTTCTTTTGTTTCGTAAACCAAAATTGACGAAGATACGATGCTTTCAAAATTGGCAATACGTCACAATTTAGTACAATTTCTACTGAATTCTGACGTCACGAGCCCCCACTCTCGAGTTTTGATGCGTTGTATTTTGGTGAATATTCATTGATTTTACAAAAGAAAAAATACGTGGCCGTTATTTTTTTAAACTCTAAATGACGGATTAATTATATTTGTAATTTATAGGTACTGTCAAATAGCCAATTAGTCAGATTTCGATGCAGTTTTTACAATAATTTTGAGAATTTATTCCGGTAAATTTAATCAGATGTACTATATTTTTTAAACTCGAAATTGTAAATAGATACCGTGGGAAGCTTAAGATTCTCAAATTATTTGAAATACCCGTGTTTATTTTTGTATCTTACCAAAAGTTATAATAAAGTAGGTTTTATTCAATTAAGTTCCGTGTCCGAAATAATATCGGAAAGAAGTACCGTTCCCAAAACAAGTTTGGCACAAAAATGAGAGTTTTAATCTGATCTGGTGTTTTTGGTTAAAAACGGATTTCGAAAGTATTAAACTTTAGCATTATCAAAGTATCACTTTATTTTAAAGCTTCGAATAAGCTTATTTGATACTTACTTAAATTATTTTTATTCTTATTTGAAAAAAATACACATGTACCCTATTCCTACGTTTTCCCTTTGTGTTCCAAGGCCACAGTACCCTGCGATAACAAAAAAAAAGAAAGAAATCCCGCTAAATGAGAAGCCTTATCAACAACAATTGGAGGACGAATAGCTGAAATCAATACCATTGACGATAACAGATATTTCCTTACAATTGGGTCGTAAGGAAAAGAGGCGTATATTACATCACTGTGACCTCAAATGTATGAAGCCTTGGAATAACATAGTTTGGTGGTTTTTCCTTACGAAGTTTGTAAAGGACAATGTTTTGTAGAACGTTAATTTTTGGGGATAGGATATTAAAGGGTAACTTGATAATCAATCTATATATATGTCACGGCTAAAGGTAGGTGTGAACCTAAACTTAAGATTAGCCGGCTAAACCTAGGTTTATCTTCGACGAAATGTTAATGTTAGTTTGTTCTATCTTTAGCCGGCTAAACTTAGGTGTAGCTGCAGGTCCTTGGCTAAAAATGTAGAAGGAAATGGAAAAGGAAACAATGTAATAATGTTTACTATTTTGACACGAAAACTTTATTAAAAAATAATCACTTTCATTACACATGAGCGAGCGAAGCGAGCTCGGGACTCGCTGGCACCCCGACTCGGACAATTTAGGTTAGAAGGTTGGTTATTTTTTTTTTAAACCACCCAGAAGTAGGAGCCCCGCGAAGCGGGGCTCCGTCGACATGCTGGGAAGCGTGGACGCCCCGCGAAAGCAAGACCATTCCATTTCCTTCATTTTTAGCCAAGGACCTGCAGCTACACCTAAGTTTAGCCGGCTAAAGATAGAACAAACTAACATTAACATTTCGTCGAAGATAAACCTAGGTTTAGCCGGCTAATCTTAAGTTTAGGTTCACACCTACCTTTAGCCGTAACATATATAAAAATGTTATGTTGGTTTGTGTATGCTTCAAAAACTCAAAAAGTACTGCACCGATTGAGCTGAAATTTTAGCATAATATATAATCCGCATCAAGGATTGTTTTTATCTATTTTTTATTTTTGAAAAAAGTTTTTTTGTGCCACAGCGAAGCGGGGCAGGGTACAGCTAGTAAATTATAAAAGTGTTATATACGAAGTAAGAACCTAACTCTACACCAATATTATAAAGAGGAAAGATTAGTATTTTTGTGTGTGTATGTATCATTACATACAATGAATAAATTCAAAAACTGCTATTCCGATGTAAAAAAATTAACCAATTTTTTTTTTAAAACACTTTGCCCCACACTAGGAATTTCTCCTGTTTCGTGGGTGCGTTTACAAACATAGACACTCACATACACAAACACCCATACCCGGAACAACTACTTTTAGATCATACAAATATTTGTTCCGTGCGGGAATCGAACCCGCGACACATAGCGCAGGAGTCGAATTTCTCAGCCACTGCGCCAAACCTGCCTGCGAACCAACCATTACCACAAACCGTAACCATTACTATTACCCTGAGTAACATAGACGTATGGATAAATATTTGTTACTCTTGTGAGCATGAACATGAATCGACGCCAAATAAAACTTATTCTTTCTTTCTTTCGTTCTTTCTTTCTTGCAAAAACTACTGGACGGATCTGGATAAAATTAAATATTCCTATCTATACTGTACCGGTTATACGGTTCCATGGCACAATAAACTAACTCAATAATACATGAAACAACAATATAAAAAAATCTAAAGCTATGTACCCCAGCATCATCATTCATCACCATCATCATCAGCCTATAATGATCCCACTGCTGGGACACAGGCCTCCTCTCTGTGAGAGTAAGTGAGCCAAAAAAATAAGTTAAAAGTAACTAAAACCCGACTACGAAAAAATCTTGCACTGAAAAGTATAAAACAAGAACAAGCCGTGGTCGTATGCCACCTGCGGTTGTTTCACTCAATCTTGATTGGCTAGGTGGCATACGACCACGGCTTGTTCTTGTTTTATACTTTTCAGTGCAAGATTTTTTCGTAGTCGGGTTTTAGTTACTTTTAACTTATTTTTTATTTACACTATTTTGGGGTTATATTATTTGAAGTAAGTAATTTATGTTATATGTATAGTTTCTGAGTTGTGAATTTAAGATTTATCATTTGATACCATGTTGACACTGTTAGAAACAGAAAATTAGCTAGTAAAAGCTATATAATGTATATATATTTCAAATGTGCTCATCAAGCCCTTTAATTTGATACCCATGTCGATACTGTGCGAAAAATTTTTTTTTTCGGTAACGACTTCTCATCCCCTAGAAGGCGCCATATTGGATTTGGTGACACGTCACCTACCCTATAACCAGCGGGCGACTGAGACGCTTCTAACAAGACCTGATTTGTCATGTAATGATAAGTAGTTTAGAAGTTATGAGGGAACAAACAAACATACATACATACATACATACATACATACATACATACATACATACATACATACATACATACAAACATACATACCGGTCAAAATAATAACCCTCCTTTTGGCTTTGCCGTAGTCGGGTAAAAATCCACCACATGGGCCCAGTGCAGGTTGGTATGTGTCACATCTCTCCAAATTATCTGTTCAATTACCTTCTTGCTGAACATTTCAAACCATTATGCCTTTGTCAAACAGACAGGCGAAAGCGAAGCGTTTCCGAACCGAAGCGAGACGTCAGTCCGACAGCTCTGTCACGCTATCGGATCGCTTTCGGTTTCCTATGTGACTGGATTCAAACATTTCCATACATTACAAATAAAAACGTCACGCTTCGCATTCGCAACGCCTGTCTGTTTGACAAAGGCTTTAAAGACGTATCGTTAGTACGACGTATTTTACCAAAAATACTCCTAAAGATTCTTTAATTACTTGGATCAAAGTAATCCACTATTAATTACCTCAATAAAAGTAAATCTTTAGTAGGTCAACGAACTACATATGAAACAAGTTTGCCAATCAGTGACAAACTTTGCGATCCAAGATGGCGGCTCCTCCCCTAACAAATCAACAGCTGATGTTCTTGAACTAAGTTCTTGAGACAGATGTACATACATTGTTAGTGTAACGGCTTATAATTAGACAAAAGATATCTTAGAAGTTGAAGTAAGAAGTGATAAGTCAATACACTGTGGTACTAGATCCCAGCTCCTCTACTATTTTGTTGTAAGATAAGTTAGGTGATAAAAGATACAGAAGTGGGATAATATTGGGATATGTTTGTGCGAATAAATATTTATCTATAATTTTTACAAATCTGAGGAGAGATCTGACTTTTCACTGTTTTTGACGAAAAGTAAACTGTAGCTTTGGCGTTAATTTGATGAAAAAAAATAGTTCCTAAGGCGCCTTTTTAATTTTCCATACAATAAACGTTGTAAATAAAATGCTTTTTTTGGGATTTTTTCTGGGATCTGCACCATCACAGATGTTATTCTATTTGTTATTCTTAAAAGAAAATGAGTGTTTGCAAACATTTAAATTCATATTCACAAATAAACGAACCTGGTACAACTATCGTAGGCCATAGACATGTTTGCTTCGTGCGGAAATCGAAACTGCGACACGCAGCTCGTAGTCACATAAGCACAGCCAAATGGGTGGGTGATTAACTTTTAATCAAATCTATATTATTTTGTTCTTCCGTCATACCTATATACAGTCCTGGCAAGTGCCAGCGTGCACGATTCACAAGTTCTCACCCTACCTGTTACACTTTTGGCTTAAACCCAGGACTGGAATAGGTTCTCAAATCACTTAACTAACTAACAACTAGCTCGAAGAGCTCGTTGTTAAATAACATCTGCCTGGGTTAAGCTGCACTTGCCCAGGATGTTTCAAGGATGGATGACCATAAAGTAATGCGTTTCTGTCAAATCTAGGTTAGTCTTGGAAAGCGAGTTAAACGGCCAGTCAGTTTGGCTCGAAAATCTGACAATCAGTCCTTTTATTTACGTGGTTATATCATCAAATAAGTCCTCCCACACAGGATAGGACGGGAGGGATTGTCAGACTTGTACTGACTAAAATCAACGGTGTCCTTCAATAGCCCTTTACGTTCCGGGGCCACAGTTCCTGTAACATAGTTGCACGACTAGGGTTGCCAACCGTACTATAATATATAATATTGTACTGTATTTAGGGTCTCCGTACTATATACTGTTGAAGAAATATATAGTACGCGAAAATACTTACTATATTTCAGTACAATATGTCAAAGTTTATATTTTGCAATACTAAAATTGGTAAAATGAAAAAACACTTCCTGCAATTTTCGAACGCGTCTTCGTCGTCTAAAAAATGCAAGAAGTGCAAAGAAATATATATTTTTTTTTTTTTTAATTAGTAAAAAAACATATCTTGATTTTTTTATTCAGCTTTACTAAAATACTATTTTTTTTTGAAGCGTACTAAGTATATTGTTTATGGCTTTTAAAAAAAAAAACTATATTCATACAAAAAAATGTTGGCAACCCTATGCACGACCCTGACAGGTTTTGGCCCTCTAAGGGGACCTCTAAAAGCTCTTTGAAGCGCGCGTGGAACACGACTCGCCGTTGACCCGGTCAGAATCAGTCTTACCATGGTTTTTCGTATTACATAGTATTAAAATTTTGGTATTTTGATGCAAGCCTCGAAGCTGACCCCAGCATTGTTGGGGATAAAGTAAACATATGATGACAAACAACAAACTGGATGGTCAAATGTCCAGTATACATAAAAATACAGGTTCCAACAGATGACTGAAGATGACATCTCGCACTTGACCGCCTTTCTATGCATGATGGAAAACAGCTGATAAGGTATTATGCTCTAGTTCCTGTGTCTTATCTCCATAAAAAATCAAAAAACAACAACAAAGCACTTAACCCTATAACTAGATAGGCACAACATAATAATTGTTGTCTCTTCTGGTAGATAGGTAAGCAGAGAAATCATTGCATTGCCTCAAATCATTAATTGGGCATCAATTTAGCCCATAAGCGAGGATGAGGCCTCAGATGCAGCGAGCTCACCCTTAAAGAACTGGAGGTCCTGTGTTCCAACGAAATCCAGTAAAAACTATTTTACTTCGGGCTTTGACAGGATAGTGGTCCTAGGCCATGCGTCACTGGTGAGGCTTACCACCGCCAGTGTGATCGCTCAGCCATCGCAGATTATACATAGATAGCTTATGGTGACGTTGTCTAGGATGCACTGCTAGATTATTTACTAAATGATAACTTCATTATTAAAGTCTAGCTGCAGCCCGCGATGTCGTGAATGCGTTGAAGAAATAAAGGAACACTGCTCGTTCCCCGTAAGTGATAATATGTAGCCTATATATTGACCCGACTTCTTAATAATATTCGTACCTTTGAAGTAAATCCATGCCTTACTTCGGGTTCGGGTTTGAGATAACTTTATTCTCATAAGAATACAAAAATTCACTTACATGAGAATATTAAAACTACAACATAAGTCGATATTGTTGAGAGCTTAAACAAAACTAGACATTTTTTCTAATAATTATTTGTGGGTAGATCGAAAATAGTAATAAAAATGACTCAATGTTCGCTCGATACCTGGGCGCAAAAACTTCGACATAAAGGTAAACAATGTCTCCGTTCAACACTGATAAGCAATAACTGGATGTGGCTTGAAATTATTGTAAAGAATGTGATTTTTTTATGATATGTTCTTTGAGTAGTTTTTTAAAAGTGGTTATTGATTTGGATTCTGTGATGTATTTTGGTAGATTATTATATAATTTGGATCCTTCATACATGATACTTTTTCTTCCGTAGTTTGTGCGGGGTGGGTATAGCTGTAGCAGGTCTTGTTCACGTCTTAATTTCATTTTGTGTAATTTTTTTCTTTTCGTAAAAGTTATATTTGAGTGTACATTCTTATTTAGTATTTTTCGTATCAGTATGCATGTATTATAAATGTATGTTTGTGTAATGTTCATTAATTTCGTTTCTTTGTAAAGTGTTAGTGTTGGAGTGAGATAATCGTAATTAAACAACGTTTTAAGTAGTTTGTTTTGTGCAATTTGCAGTTGGTTTAAGTGTGTTTTTGCGGCGGAACCCCATATTTCAACTAGGTAATCAATGTGTGGTTTAACGAGCGAGAAATATATTAAATATCGAATCTGGCGTGGTAAACAACGAACAATGCCTCGAAGGATTCCCATAAGTGATTGTAATTTTGATTTTATTTTTTGTATGTGCGGTAGCCATGTCAATTTGCTATCTAAAATTAGTCCTAGATATTTTTCTTGATCTACTTTATTTATATTTTGATTGTTTATTTTTAATGGTGTATAATTGCCAACTTTTTTATTCTTCGCGGTAAATATTATATAATTAGTTTTTGATGTATTTATGGTAAGAAGATTTTGCTGAAACCACAGGTTGAGTAAGTCTAAATCACTTTGTGCTTCATTTATGACTGTGTCAATGGAGTGACCAAAATAAAATAGACATGTGTCATCTGCATATAGGGTTAGGTTCCCTTTCAGGCCAATTTGGTGAGCACTATTTATGTAAAGAAGGAATAAAAGGGGGGCCAAAATTGAGCCTTGGGGCACACCGTATGTTATCAGTTTGGGACTGCTTTGTGTGTCCCCAATCTTTACTACTTGGTAGCGGTTCGACAAGTAGGATCTAAAGATGTCAAGGGCAGGGCCTTTTATTCCAATTTCATAAAATTTATTTAAAAGTAGTTCATGACTGACCGTGTCAAACGCCTTTTTCAGGTCAATAAAGACACCTAGACCAATTTGTTTGTTGTCGATATTAAGCTTTATAGTTGTCACCAAGTCTATTGTCGCTGAAAGTGTATTCGACTTCGGTCGAAAACCGTATTGTTTCTCATAGAGGAAGTTTAGCGCGATAAGGTATTTTTCGAGGCGATTGTACAGAACCCTTTCAAATATTTTTGACAGCACGGGAAGAACTGAGATGGGGCGGTAGTTTCCCGGTTCTAATTTAAGTCCAGATTTATAGATAGGCGTAACTTTTGCGATTTTGAGACTACCTGGAAATGTTCCTGATTCCATACATTTGTTTATGCAGCTTGTGAGTTCTTTTAATATTAAGTTTGCAACGCTTTTTAATGATTTTGTGGTAATACCTTCTAATCCTGAGCTGGTGTTGTTATTTAGGTTGTTAATGATTTTGAGTATTTCGTCTGTTGTAGTGGGTTCTAGGTTATTGAGTGTAGTTGTGTGAGATCCAGATAAACTTATCAAGTGATTGCCGGATGGATGATGTTGTGTGGGTATTTGATTTGCCAGTATCGAGCCAACATTCGCAAAGAAAACGTTAAAACATTCACAAATCTCCCTTTGATCACTCACAATGCCACTAGGTGACTGGATTTTCCGCGGGATGGCATTTTCAGTTAATTTGTTGCATGACAAACTGTTTATAAGTTTCCACATTTTCATTGGCTGTTTCTTGCAGTTATCGAAGGCTTTCATATAGTATTTTGATTTCGTTCGACGAATGCATTCAGAAACTTCATTTCTTTTCTTAATGAATATGTCCCTTTTTTTCTTATCTTTTGGGTATTTCTTGTGTTGGTTCCACAAAGTGTTTCTACTATTTATCTCTCCTATGATTGATTTATTTATCCAGTCTTGTCGAGGTGGATTTAACGTCTTTGTTTTGGTAATTGTACTTATTTTTATACTCTTTAACAGTTTTTCTTCCAGAGAATCATATACGCAGTCTTCGTTATGGTTTTGCGATTCCAAGATGGTTTTGTAAAGTACTTCATAGTCAATAACGTGATAGTTTTTCTTTTTCAAAGGTTCTGGTTGATAGCGTTTTAGTTCTAGGTAAATTTGTTTGTGGTCCGATATGGGTGTATCGACAATGGCCAGATGGAAACTGTTCTGTTTGAGATTAGAACAAATATGGTCGATAATGCTCTTCGATGTGGTTGATTCTCTTGTGCAGTAGTTTTCAGCTATTTTGTTCAAAAATTCGTAGCCGTTTTCTTGTATCACTTCTTTATACATATTAGTAGTACGTTCTTTGTTTAATAAGTTGAAGTTAAAGTCGCCAAAAACCACCCCACGTTTTCTTTTATGTAACTGTTGAGAATATGTTTCTAGGAATGTTTTGACATTAGATTGGTCAGGTTTTCTATATACGACACCAATGTCTAGAGCGTAGTTTTCAATATGAATCCACAAATAATGGTTGTTGTTCTGACAAATTTCCTCACTCAGGGTATGCTGCAGATTATTTTTTACGAATATTGAAACGCCTCCACCTCTCGTACATGTCCTGTAGTTATAATAATGTGTATATCCGGGAATCTGAAATCTTTTTCCTTCTTCGTCCGATTTTATCCACGTTTCCGTTATAACCAATGCATGTAGCGATGATGGAAAAGCTTTTATCACACATTGTAGTTCATCAAATTTTCCAGGTTTTACGATACTTCGCATGTTCATATAAAGAAATTTAAAAGACTTTTTTGAAGTGGTAATGATGTCATAGTTATCAACGACTTGATAGGTTATTTTTTCATCATCAGTGTTTTTGTTTGTAGTAGGTTTGATTATATTTAGTTTTTTGATGGTACTTCCACAATTTTCGGCATGCCGTTAATGTATTTTATTGTGAGATTTTTTTCAATAAGTGATCGGCGGTTGAGTTCCTCTTTAAGATTTTGCAGGAACTTGCGCTGTTGTAATGTCTGATCCGAGTAAATTTTAATATTCTGTTGTTTGGATTTGCTTTGGTTTTTTAGGATAGATTTTGCGATTTCTTGTGATTTGAAGCATACTTTTATCGGGCGTGTTTTGTTTATGTCATACTTTCCTAGTCGCATGGTTCTTTCTGGCTCGGGATAATCATTATCAATAGATTTCAGGAATTTTACTACTTCATGTTTATCCATATTTATGCGTTGGTCTTTGTTCGAGGATGCGGGTTCCGAGATACCACTAATAACAATATTTTTGCTTCGGAATTCACGTTCGTTAATTTCTGCTATGATTTTTTCCTGGGATTCATTTGATGAGGATGTTTGAGATTGCTCTGATTTTAAATGTTGAACTGTGTGGCTTATCTCATTGATTTTTTTCTTGGTTTTTTCGTTTTCATTGCGTATCGAAATGACATCACATTTTATATTATTTTGTTCAGTGGTGAGATTGTCGGTAGTAGATTTAATGCTGTCCATTCGCTCCTTGATTGTTGTTATATCTTCTGTAATCTTTTTTGTGAACTCATTTTGTGTAGTGGTAAGCGTTTTTAACATAGTCATCATTTCCGACATTTGTTTACGCATTTCACTCAATTCTGTTCGAATGTGTTCGTTATCATCAAGCTGTTTCCGTTTATTATTTCGCTGGGTTACTTTCGAAGTATCAGAGAATTCGGGTTGAGAAACACCTGATTGTAAATTGGGCTGCGAGTCACTACGTGCGACGCCCAGGCCACTTCTAGTTGGTGATCGTACTATATTCATGATATCTTTGTATTGGTCACTCACTTCGTGCGTGGTTCAACTGTGACGCTACGACGTCCTCCGATCCGTGTGCGAGGGGGATAAAAAATAATGAGCCCGTCTCTTTCTTGCGGGGGCGAAGAGCTGCTCACGCGCCGGTGCACCGTTGACGAGGATAGTATCCTTGGAAGAATAGCGTCGCAAACACTTGTACACGGCACAATTTATTTTGATACTTTAGTGAGTGTAGTTAAAGCACAGATTCGACTACCATTAGTTTTATAATTTAAGAAATATTTTAGCGACACGTCTACCTTGTACAACGTCTCAACGAGTAGGACTTACTTTTTGAGTTTATCCCGGACATAAATACAGACAAACAGACAAAAACTCTAAAAACGATGTTTTTGGCTTCGATATCGATTGTAGATCACACCCCAAGTATTCTTTAAAAAAAAATATTCAATGTACAGTTTTGACTTTCCTACCATTTTATTATACTCTTATGTACAGATAGATCTTTATTTTGAAACTAAATTATACACACGCTGGAGACACGTGAATCTTGTTTTACCGAATACGCCCGACACGTTATGACGGGACACTGTCTTAAAAGATCACCAAAGCCCTGAAACGGAAAAGGCAACTGACGGAAAAAGGTTGGTTTTTAGCCAGTTAAGTCCCTTCCACTATACCCAAGGTGAGAGAATTCGAAAATTACCCCCAATTTGTATGACAAATGATATTTATTCTGTTTAAAAAAAACACGTCTTATACACGTCACAATAATCATTTTTAAAGCTATGAGGCCGTAAAGAAGACGAAGAGTATGCTTTCCGGTCTTCTAGCCAAAAACTACAGTTCTAGGAAAACAGGTTTTACTATATTCCTACGGTGCGCAGGAGTTCCCGATCACTCTGTATGAACTCGCTCCGGCGTAGGCCTCATGTTAAAGCCTTTGTCAAAAAGACAGGCGTGACGAATCCGAAGCGAGGCGTTTTTATTTGTAATGTATGGAATTGTTTGAATCTAGTCACATAGAAAAGCGAAAGCGATCCGATAGCGTGACAGAACTATCAGACTGTCGTCTCGTATCGGTTCGTTATCGCTTCGGACTCGCCTGTCTGTTTGACAAAGGCATTAAAGTTACCTGCAGGAAGACTGATACCATCTAACAGACAATTATTCAGCTTCCCGTTTCCGAACGAAGGCTGTTCGGCAGCCATGCTTTGATATTATGGTAATCGGGCAAATATTATGGTCAGAGAAGCAAGCTGTTTACTAAAGAGTGAGCTGTTTACTAATGTGCTGAAACAGTTTCTTTTAAAACAAAGACGACCTTAAAACGACCGGAATAAGGTTTATGACTACACTAAGGCCGCGTTTCCACTGACGCGGAGCTGGGCGGAGAGGAGCGGAGAAGAGCGGTGAAAAGTGGTCAGTGTTTCCACTGAAGCGGAGCTGGGCGGAGAGGAGCGATGAAGAGCGGTGAGTGGTCAGTGAGCGGAGCAGAGCGGAGTGGAGCATACTTTTGGAATCGCGCATTGATACGTATGCACCTGGTGACGTAACGAAGACAACTGACACACTGCACGCGAGTCACGCACCGCCCCGCTCGGTACCGCCCCGCTGTCCTCCGCTCTGCACCCCAATGCTCGCTGTCCTCTGCACTGCACCGCCTCGATGTATGAATATCCGCTCAGCTCTGCTCCACCCCGCTCGTACTTTTGCCATTGAAGCGGAGCGGAGATTTCAAGCATTTGGTCAATTTGTGCACCGCTAAGCTCCTCTCCGCCCAGCTCCGCGTCAGTGGTAACGCGGCCTTAGGTCTATAATTGTGCTAATGATTCCGTAATTGGCTTCTAAAATCGTGTTAGTCTGAACACCGAAATGAAAAGTCATTTATTTAAATTAGGATACTAATTGGTAGTTTTGAACGACACTAAACTCTTCAGGAATTACAGGAAAATGTCGTATGTATGTTTAATTCTTTTAGTTCGAGTGTAGTCGGTTTCTAGTCAAACCTGATGGAGCTGAATATCAGTATTTTACAAAGAGCGACTGGCTATTTGAGGCCTTATCACGGGGACTTTGAAAGTCTTCGAGGCATATCAAAACACTTTTAATTCAAATTGAATATCTAAAAAGGGAAATTAATAAGTCCGATCATTTAGTCGGGATTTAAAAGTCGCCAAGAGCAAAAATTAATTTAAATAAAGGTCTAATAGTAACAGCGTGCCTGAAACATACTTTTCGAAATTTACATGTAGCTCACCAGCTATTATACTTTCTTAAGATTATGTTTATCTTTGGTCGCGGGTTTCTCGAATTACCGTGATCCCGGTACGTAAAGGGCTATTGCAGGACACCGTGGATTTTAGTCACTACGAGTCTGACAGTCCCTCCCTCTTCTGCCCTGGGTGGGAGGATTCATGTGATGTTTTTACCACGTAAAAAAAAAAGATTATGTTTATCTGTGTAGCACACATATAATCTATTTTAACAATTACCTACTAATCTTACAACCTATTAACTAGCAATGATGTTATCTATGGTTTTTTTATCAGTCACGTCTGACGATTTTGTCGGTCAATGGCGCGGCGGTCACTCGGTGCTCTCAGAGTATTGGACTATGAAATAATAATTATTATTTAAGTCAGTATTGAATACGCGCACCTCAAGGAGTGTTAGCATTGTCACGGGGCCTGTAGAGGGCCAAAGCCTGCCGGGGTTGCGGGACTCACAAATTACCGTGACCCCGGTACGTAAAGGGCTATTGAAGGACACCGTCGATTTTAGTCAGTCAAGTCTGACAGTCCCTCCCGCCCTGCCCTGGGTGGGAGGACTCATTTGATGATATTACCACGATAAAATAAAAGTCAGTATTGAATCAGTTTATAGTGGATTTTCCGACATTATCTTAAATTTCGTTCCGTGGTTGAAAAATAACAGTCAATTTTCAAGGTTAAGCCGTGATTTCAAAGGCTCTGTATTGGTTACCATTTCAGAATGATTATTTCTAGAACTTTTTAAATACTATTTCAAGAGTATAAAAAACATTTCACAAGAATTTTAATACTCGGTAGTAAAATGACTTTTCCAAAAACACATGTGAATATCGATGTTGCCATCTTACAATCAGACAATTGCATGAAATCAATTACAGCTGGAAAACAGTCTTAATTGGTTTTCCATGAGATTAAACGGAAATAATCATTGTTACAGCACAAAGCTGATGTAAGCATTGGTTTAAGATGACTACAGGTGTAAGCCAGCTACCTGAGTCCCACTATTGGGACACAGTCATCCACTCCGTCTCCTGGTCGAAGCAGGATATTGTGGCTTTTGATGGCAAAGGGAATCAAAGGAACAGGGTGGACTTTTAGTCAATAAGAGTCTGACAGTACTTTCCGGTCTCAAGATGTATCGGTGGGCTCTATAGGGCCTTTTATTTTCTATCAAAATTCACGCGGGTATAAGGTACTCATAAAAAATACTTAACTATAGTACTAAAAATACTAAAGATGTAGGTAGATACTGGCTTACACCCTAGTACATCATACATTCATTACATGCATGGAAATATAACAGACGAAATGTACGTGTACCCGATCACACCTCTGCCCAACCCTTCGAGGATTACAGGCGTGATGATGGTGAACGTCAAAAAATCAAGCTACACACGTGTTTTCAATAAACCGCATGTAAATATTAGTAATATATTCTTATTGTCAGTATTTTCACGTAATAAACATGCACAACTTCACAGGTAAAATAAATAAAAAAATGAAATAAAAGAAAAAGTTATGATTTCACTACGATGAAAATCACAAAAAAAAACTAAGATAAAAATGTCTGAGGCAAAAATTTGTGTGTGTGTGTGTGTTTAGTTTTTTGCTATGTAACCAAGAATATGACGTGTTTTTACTTCTTATAACATTGCAAATGAATCTACTATGTGATGAAAAGCACTTTTCAGTTACCACACACGCCAATTTAAAAAGTTTAAAATCACTATAATAAAACTTCTTTATATTTTTAATAACATCTTTGTAAAAATAGTTTTAATTTAGTGCAAATGATAAGGTGACTCGACTTTTTCACATATTTCTATCTAGGGCAGTCCCTAGTTTCAGGAGTTTCAGGTAACTTGTTTCGTAAAAGAGGATCGAATAATTCACAAACAACGTGAAACAACAGAGGTAACTCAAGAGGGTCTTCAGTTACTTCTCTCAAAAACTTAATCTATATCAAAGTTAGGTACATAATTAGAGAAAAAAACATCATAAATAAATTAAGAAATAATCACGATTAAGCAAAAACGAAAAACAATTTCCTCTAAACCTGAAATGAGGACAGCATGTCTTCCATCACCACCAAAAAATTAATAAAAAAAATCTTACCAATATAACAGCAAACAAATTCAAAAACCTCTTCATCATGATTTTGTGAATCGGAACAGTCTTCTCATGAACGTCCACTTCTTGCTGCGTCGGAACCGAATCAGACGATACAAGCGGGTGACGCGAGCGCACATTGAACAACGAGTGGTTGGATGCGCGCGCACAGATCTACTCCGTACCCGTGTAGGGGAGCCATGCGTGATGGGGCGATTTGGGACTTGATCTTGAGACGTGATAAGGCGGACAGGAAAAATTGGTGTTTTTATTTTTTTCGGTAATGTGTTTTTGAACGTGGTGTGAGTTAATTTTATAGATGTGTTGTGTAAGTAGTAGACGGCACGTTTGGCGCAGTAGCTGAGAAATTGGACTCCTGCGCTTTGTGTCGCGTTTTCGATTCCCGCTCGGAACAAATATTTGTATGATCTGCAAGTAGTTGTTCCTGGTTGGGTGTTTGTGTATGTGAGTTTCTTTGTTTGTAAACGCACCCACGATACAGGAGAAATTCCTAGTGTGGGGCAACGTTTTCTTTAAAAAATAAAGTATTTTAACTAGTTTTATTGCATATAATGGTGTGAGTTTAATTGTTTATTTAATTATAATGATTTATGGAAAAAATCAACACAGTCGCCAACAAGATCAGTGGGATTTTAGTATTTTAGTTCTGTTTAAGTTAGATTTTCGAATTTGTTGTTTTATCAATTTTAGTGAATAATATCATTATTTAGGCCAATTGTAAATTGTTACTTAAAGTTTTCTAGATAAATTACTTCTTTCTAAATTATTAGTGGTCAGTATTCTAAATTATTAGTGTATTTTTTTTTGTTACGTAGGTACTTAGCTCTTCACCCAGCGTCTCTTTATCTTCGAGATCTACCGCTACAGCTTCTACCGGGCTAAAAGGTAATTGTATAGGACGTACTCGTAAGTAGACGTAGGCATCCTCAGTTTTAATGGCAATTTCATGGCTTTTTTCGCAGTGATCAGAAGACAAATGTCCCGTACTCACACAAACCATGGCCACCACACTAGGCCACGACCCTGCAGGCGCAAACGCAGCTCCGTGCGCAGCCAACCAATTAGATCCATTGTTCATTGACAAAACATTAAGAGTATCGATTTGACGGCACGCTGGCGCAGTGGCTGGACGATTGGACGCCGAGTTACGTGTTGCGAGTTCGTTTCCCGCACGAATCCAATTCCTGATATGGATTTGGAAGAGTTTTATCTTTATCAATATTCAATAGGAAAAATAATGGACATGTATTTTTTTATTTTTATAAATCATTAGGCACGTCCATACAGAGCGAGCAGCCTCGCGAGGCTTCATAATTTTTGAAGTGAAAACTTCTTTAGCGGCGTTGTGCACTTTTTTTGGAATGGGTAAAAAAAATTAAACTCTCGTCAGGACACGTGACCTGATTGAAAATTCGTAAGACGGCGCAGGGCAATTGCGCGAATGTTCGTGTGTGTTTATTACTATTGAAGTTTTCACTTCCGCCGGCACTCCCAGAGTGCAACCCGTCGTTTTTTTAATATTCTATCTAACAGACTAAACAGATTTTCAATTTATTTATGCAGTAAAATACTCTATTGCGCGCTCTAATGTTCTCGGCCATATTTACTTTTGCATATAAATTTTCTGCCCAGTTGCTCTACATGCCCTACAAACTAATCGCTAAATAATTACTGCATCAAATGAGATATGTTTTCACAATCCTTTTTAAGAACTTAAATGCAGTTTGAGTACTAGAGATACAAATCAGTTACCTAATGTTTGAAACTGTTGCAACTTTTTTTTTATGTTCCCCATAAAAGGAATTTCTCCTGTAGGATGGATGCGTTTTTTTTTTTTTTTATCGTGGTATAATCATCAAATGAGTCCTCCCACCCAGGGCAGGGCGGGAGGGACTGTCAGACTTGTACTGACTAAAATCCACGGTGTTCTTCAATAGTCCTTTACGTACCGGGGTAACGGTAATCCCTTGGTCCCGCGACCCCGGCAGGCTTTGGCCCTCTACAGGCCCCGTCACTATGCTGACACTCTTTGAGACGCGCGTGGAACACAACGCGCCGTCGACCCGGGCATGGTCCATGGTCGGACAGCGAGTCGCCCATTACTCGCTGCGTTTAGAGAAATTTAATCAAAAATTGGTGATATAGCATAGTCAACTAATGCTCAAAACAAGGTATAGAGGGAAATTCTTGGAACACAATTTTTGACTTCGTAACTTTGTTTGTAATAGTTAGGAGGTGAACATATCAAAAGTCCCCGTCGCTAGTCATTGAGCTGTGGAGGAGGGGGAGAGGGGAGATTTGAAGGTAACATTTTTAACTGACTTCAAAAAAAGGAGGTTATCAATTCGACCCGTATGTATGTAATACTCGTGTTTCCAGAACTGCACAGTTTTCGTATAAATGTTAGTTTATATCAGCGTCTGAACAAATGAGCCAAAGGGGTATGCAATTTTTAGTTTCATATTAAATTTTGGGCAAAATTTAGTAGTCTAATCGTGCCCTAAGAAGTCCATAGAAAAAAAAAAATAAGTTTGTAAACCGTAACCAACCAGAGATATGGCGGTTTTTATTTTGTTCTAATCAGGAGTGATTTACTCCCGATTAGAACCAAATAGAATCCGTTATATCTCTGGTTGGTGACGGTTTAGATTTTTTTATTATATTTTACGAAGTTCTTAGGTTGCGGTCTACTAATGACCGCAACCTAATGACTGTTGGCGTCGCCCGACTCACTATCGGCGTCGCCCTACGCATTATGGGCGTCGCTCTACTCACTATCGGCGTCGCCCTAATCACTATCGGCGTCGCCCTACTCACTATCGGCGTCGACCTTCTCACTATAGGCGTCGCCCTTCTCTTTATGGGCGTCGCCCTACTTAATAAAGGCGTCGCCCTACTCATTATGGGCGTCGCCCTACTCACTATCAGCGTCGCCCTACTCACTATCGGCGTCGCCCTACTCACTATTGGCGTCGCCCTCCTCATTATAGGCGTCGCCCTACTCACTAACGGCGTCGCCCTACTCACTATTGGCGTCGCCCTCCTCATTATAGGCGTCGCCCTACTCACTATCGGCATCGCTCTACTCACTATCGGCGTCGCCCTACTCATTATGGGCGTCGCTCTACTCACTATCGGCGTCACCCTACTCACTATCGGCGTCGCCCTACTCACTATCGGCGTCGCCCTACTCACTATCGGCGTCGCCCTACTCACTATCGGCGTCGCCCTACTCATTATGGGCGTCGCCCTACTCACTATCAGCGTCGCCCTACTCACTATCGGCGTCGTCCTACTTAATATGGGCGTCGCCTTACACCTTATCAGCGTCGCTATACTCACTATCGGCGTCGCCCTACTTACTATCGGCGTCACCCTACTCACTATTGGCGTCGCCCTCCTCATTATCGGCGTCGCCCTACTCACTATCGGCGTCGCCCTACTTAATATGGGCGTCGCCCTACTCACTATCGGCGTCGCCCTACTCATTACGGGCGTCGCTATACTCACTATCGGCGTCGCCCTACTCACTATCGGCGTCGCCCTACTCACTATCGGCGTCGCCCTACTCACTATTGGCGTCGCCCGACTCACTATCGGCGTCGCCCAACGCATTATGGGCGTCGCTCTACTCACTATCGGCGTCGTCCTAATCAATATCGGCGTCGCCCTACTCACTATCGGCGTCGCCCTACTCGTTATGGGCGTCGCCCTACTCACTATCGGCGTCGCCCTTCTCACTATTGGCGTCGCCCTTCTCACTATTGGCGTCGCCCTACTCACTATCGGCGTCGCCCTACTCACTATCGGCGTCGCCCTACTCACTATTAGCGTCGCCCTCCTCATTATAGGCGTCGCCCTACTCAATATCGGCGTCGCCCTACTCACTATCGGCGTCGTCCTACTTAATATGGGCGTCGCCCTACACCTTATCAGCGTCGCTATACTCACTATCGGCGTCGCCCTACTCACTATCGGCGTCGCCCTACTCACTACTGGCGTCGCCCTCCTCATTATCGGCGTCGCCCTACTCACAATCGGCGTCGCCCTACTCACTATTGGCGTCGCCCTCCTCACTATCGGCGTCGCCCTACTCACTATCGGCGTCGCCCTACTCACTATCGGCGTCGCCCTACTCATTTTGGGCGTCGCCCTACTCACTATCGGCGTCGCCCTTCTCACTATTGGCGTCGCCCTACTCACTATCGGCGTCACCCTACTCACTATCGGCGTCGCCCTACTCACTATCGGCGTCGCCCTACTCACTATCGGCGTCGCCCTACTCACTATCGGCGTCGCCCTACTCGTTATGGGCGTCGCCCTACTCACTATCGGCGTCGCCCTTCTCACTATTGGCGTCGCCCTTCTCACTATTGGCGTCGCCCTACTCACTATCGGCGTCGCCCTTCTCACTATTGGCGTCGCCCTTCTCACTATTGGCGTCGCCCTACTCACTATCGGCGTCGCCCTACTCACTATCGGCGTCGCCCTACTCACTATTAGCGTCGCCCTCCTCATTATAGGCGTCGCCCTACTCAATATCGGCGTCGCCCTACTCACTATCGGCGTCGTCCTACTTAATATGGGCGTCGCCCTACACCTTATCAGCGTCGCTATACTCACTATCGGCGTCGCCCTACTCACTATCGGCGTCGCCCTACTCACTACTGGCGTCGCCCTCCTCATTATCGGCGTCGCCCTACTCACAATCGGCGTCGCCCTACTCACTATTGGCGTCGCCCTCCTCATTATAGGCGTCGCCCTACTCACTATCGGCGTCGCCCTACTCACTATCGGCGTCGTCCTACTTAATATGGGCGTCGCCCTACACCTTATCAGCGTCGCTATACTCACTATCGGCGTCGCCCTACTCACTATCGGCGTCGCCCTACTCACTACTGGCGTCGCCCTACTCACTATCGGCGTCGCCTTTCTCACTATCGGCGTCGCCCTTCTCACTATAGGCGTCGCTTTACTCTTTATGGGCGTCGCCCTACTTAATATAGGCGTCGCCCTACTCACTATCGGCGTCGCCCTACGCATTATCAGCGTCGCCCCACTCATTACAGGCGTCGCTCTACTTGTTATAGGCTTCGCTCTACTCACTATCGGCGTCGCCCTACTCATTTTGGGCGTCGCTCTACTCACTATCGGCGTCGCCCTTCTCACTATTGGCGTCGCCCTACTCACTATCGGCGTCGCCCTACTCACTATCGGCGTCGCCCTCCTCATTATAGGCGTCGTCCTACTTAATATGGGCGTCGCCCTACACCTTATCAGCGTCGCTATACTCACTATCGGCGTCGCCCTACTCACTATCGGCGTCGCCCTACTCACTATCGGCGTCGCCCTACTCACTACTGGCGTCGCCCTACTCACTATCGGCGTCGCCTTTCTCACTATCGGCGTCGCCCTACTCACTATCGGCGTCGCCCTACTCACTATCGGCGTCGTCCTACTTAATATGGGCGTCGCCCTACACCTTATCAGCGTCGCTATACTCACTATCGGCGTCGCCCTACTCACTATCGGCGTCGCCCTACTCACTACTGGCGTCGCCCTACTCACTATCGGCGTCGCCTTTCTCACTATCGGCGTCGCCCTTCTCACTATAGGCGTCGCTTTACTCTTTATGGGCGTCGCCCTACTTAATATAGGCGTCGCCCTACTCACTATCGGCGTCGCCCTACGCATTATCAGCGTCGCCCCACTCATTACAGGCGTCGCTCTACTTGTTATAGGCTTCGCTCTACTCACTATCGGCGTCGCCCTACTCATTTTGGGCGTCGCTCTACTCACTATCGGCGTCGCCCTTCTCACTATTGGCGTCGCCCTACTCACTATCGGCGTCGCCCTACTCACTATCGGCGTCGCCCTCCTCATTATAGGCGTCGCCCTACTCAATATCGGCGTCGCCCTACTCACTATCGGCGTCGTCCTACTTAATATGGGCGTCGCCCTACACCTTATCAGTGTCGCTATACTCACTATCGGCGTCGCCCTACTCACTATCGGCGTCGCCCTACTCACTATTGGAGTCGCCCGACTCACTATCGGCGTCGCCCAACGCATTATGGGCGTCGCTCTACTCACTATCGGCGTCGTCCTAATCACTATCGGCGTCGCCCTACTCACTATCGGCGTCGACCTTCTCACTATAGGCGTCGCCCTTCTCTTTATGGGCGTCGCCCTACTTAATAAAGGCGTCGCCCTTCTCACTATCGGCGTCGCCCGACTCACTATCGGCGTCGCCCTACGCATGATGGGCGTCGCTCTACTCACTATCGGCGTCGCCCTCATCACTATCGGCGTCGCCCTACTCACTATCGGCGTCGCCCTACTCACTATCGGCGTCGCCCTACTCATAATGGGCGTCGTCTAACTCGTTATAGGCGTCGCCCTTCTCATTATCGGCGTCGCCCTACGCATTATCGGCGTCACCCCACTCATTATAGGCGTCGCCCTACTCACTATCGGCGTCGCCCTTCTTAATATGGGCGTCGCTCTACTCACTATTGGCGTCGCCCTACGCATTATCGGCGTCGCCCCACTCATTACAGGCGTCGCTCTACTTGTTATAGGCGTCGCCCTACTCATTATCGGCGTCGCCCTACTTCATATGGGCGTCGCCCTACTCACTATCAGCGTCGCCCTACTCACTATCGGCGTCGCTCTAATCACTATCGGCGTCGCCCTACTCACTATCGGCGTCGCCCTACTCACTATCGGCGTCGCCCTACTCACTATCGGCGTCGCCCTCCTCATTATAGGCGTCGCCCTACTCAATATCGGCGTCGCCCTACTCACTATCGGCGTCGTCCTACTTAATATGGGCGTCGCCCTACACCTTATCAGTGTCGCTATACTCACTATCGGCGTCGCCCTACTCACTATCGGCGTCGCCCTACTCACTATTGGCGTCGCCCGACTCACTATCGGCGTCGCCCAACGCATTATGGGCGTCGCTCTACTCACTATCGGCGTCGTCCTAATCACTATCGGCGTCGCCCTACTCACTATCGGCGTCGACCTTCTCACTATAGGCGTCGCCCTTCTCTTTATGGGCGTCGCCCTACTTAATAAAGGCGTCGCCCTTCTCACTATCGGCGTCGCCCGACTCACTATCGGCGTCGCCCTACGCATGATGGGCGTCGCTCTACTCACTATCGGCGTCGCCCTCATCACTATCGGCGTCGCCCTACTCACTATCGGCGTCGCCCTACTCATAATGGGCGTCGTCTAACTCGTTATAGGCGTCGCCCTTCTCATTATCGGCGTCGCCCTACGCATTATCGGCGTCACCCCACTCATTATAGGCGTCGCCCTACTCACTATCGGCGTCGCCCTTCTTAATATGGGCGTCGCTCTACTCACTATTGGCGTCGCCCTACGCATTATCGGCGTCGCCCCACTCATTACAGGCGTCGCTCTACTTGTTATAGGCGTCGCCCTACTCATTATCGGCGTCGCCCTACTTCATATGGGCGTCGCCCTACTCACTATCAGCGTCGCCCTACTCACTATCGGCGTCGCTCTAATCACTATCGGCGTCGCCCTACTCACTATCGGCGTCGCCCTACTCACTATCGGCGTCGCCCTACTCACTATCGGCGTTGCCCTACTCATTATGGGCGTCGCCCTACTCACTATCGGCGTCGCCCTACTCACTATCAGCGTCGCCCTACTTACTATCGGCGTCGCCCTACTCACTATCGGCGTCGCCCTACTTATTAAGGGCGTCGCCTAATTCACTATCAGCGTCGCCCTACTCACTATCGGCGTCGCCCTACTCACTATCGGCGTCGCCCTACTCACTATCGGCGTCGCCCTACTCACTATCGGCGTCGCCCTACTCACTATCGGCGTCGCCTTTCTCACTATCGGCGTCGCCCTTCTCACTATAGGCGTCGCCCTACTCACTATCGGCGTTGCCCTACTCATTATGGGCGTCGCCCTACTCACTATCGGCGTCGCCCTACTTACTATCGGCGTCGCCCTACGCATTATCAGCGTCGCCCCACTTATTACAGGCGTCGCTCTACTTGTTATAGGCTTCGCTCTACTCACTATCGGCGTCGCCCTACTCATTTTGGGCGTCGCTCTACTCACTATCGGCGTCGCCCTTCTCACTATTGGCGTCGCCCTACTCACTATCGGCGTCGCCCTACTCACTATCGGCGTCGCCCTCCTCATTATAGGCGTCGCCCTACTCAATATCGGCGTCGCCCTACTCACTATCGGCGTCGTCCTACTTAATATGGGCGTCGCCCTACACCTTATCAGTGTCGCTATACTCACTATCGGCGTCGCCCTACTCACTATCGGCGTCGCCCTACTCACTATTGGCGTCGCCCGACTCACTATCGGCGTCGCCCAACGCATTATGGGCGTCGCTCTACTCACTATCGGCGTCGTCCTAATCACTATCGGCGTCGCCCTACTCACTATCGGCGTCGACCTTCTCACTATAGGCGTCGCCCTTCTCTTTATGGGCGTCGCCCTACTTAATAAAGGCGTCGCCCTTCTCACTATCGGCGTCGCCCGACTCACTATCGGCGTCGCCCTACGCATGATGGGCGTCGCTCTACTCACTATCGGCGTCGCCCTCATCACTATCGGCGTCGCCCTACTCACTATCGGCGTCGCCCTACTCATAATGGGCGTCGTCTAACTCGTTATAGGCGTCGCCCTTCTCATTATCGGCGTCGCCCTACGCATTATCGGCGTCACCCCACTCATTATAGGCGTCGCTCTACTCACTATTGGCGTCGCCCTACGCATTATCGGCGTCGCCCCACTCATTACAGGCGTCGCTCTACTTGTTATAGGCGTCGCCCTACTCATTATCGGCGTCGCCCTACTTCATATGGGCGTCGCCCTACTCACTATCAGCGTCGCCCTACTCACTATCGGCGTCGCTCTAATCACTATCGGCGTCGCCCTACTCACTATCGGCGTCGCCCTACTCACTATCGGCGTCGCCCTACTCACTATCGGCGTCGCCCTCCTCATTATAGGCGTCGCCCTACTCAATATCGGCGTCGCCCTACTCACTATCGGCGTCGTCCTACTTAATATGGGCGTCGCCCTACACCTTATCAGTGTCGCTATACTCACTATCGGCGTCGCCCTACTCACTATCGGCGTCGCCCTACTCACTATTGGCGTCGCCCGACTCACTATCGGCGTCGCCCAACGCATTATGGGCGTCGCTCTACTCACTATCGGCGTCGTCCTAATCACTATCGGCGTCGCCCTACTCACTATCGGCGTCGACCTTCTCACTATAGGTGTCGCCCTTCTCTTTATGGGCGTCGCCCTACTTAATAAAGGCGTCGCCCTTCTCACTATCGGCGTCGCCCGACTCACTATCGGCGTCGCCCTACGCATGATGGGCGTCGCTCTACTCACTATCGGAGTCGCCCTCATCACTATCGGCGTCGCCCTACTCACTATCGGCGTCGCCCTACTCATAATGGGCGTCGTCTAACTCGTTATAGGCGTCGCCCTTCTCATTATCGGCGTCGCCCTACGCATTATCGGCGTCACCCCACTCATTATAGGCGTCGCCCTACTCACTATCGGCGTCGCCCTTCTTAATATGGGCGTCGCTCTACTCACTATTGGCGTCGCCCTACGCATTATCGGCGTCGCCCCACTCATTACAGGCGTCGCTCTACTTGTTATAGGCGTCGCCCTACTCATTATCGGCGTCGCCCTACTTCATATGGGCGTCGCCCTACTCACTATCAGCGTCGCCCTACTCACTATCGGCGTCGCTCTAATCACTATCGGCGTCGCCCTACTCACTATCGGCGTCGCCCTACTCACTATCGGCGTCGCCCTACTCACTATCGGCGTTGCCCTACTCATTATGGGCGTCGCCCTACTCACTATCGGCGTCGCCCTACTCACTATCAGCGTCGCCCTACTTACTATCGGCGTCGCCCTACTCACTATCGGCGTCGCCCTACTTATTAAGGGCGTCGCCTAATTCACTATCAGCGTCGCCCTACTCACTATCGGCGTCGCCCTACTCACTATCGGCGTCGCCCTACTCACTATCGGCGTCGCCCTACTCACTATCGGCGTCGCCCGACTCACTATCGGCGTCGCCCTACGCATGATGGGCGTCGCTCTACTCACTATCGGCGTCGCCCTCATCACTATCGGCGTCGCCCTACTCACTATCGGCGTCGCCCTACTCATAATGGGCGTCGTCTAACTCGTTATAGGCGTCGCCCTTCTCATTATCGGCGTCGCCCTACGCATTATCGGCGTCACCCCACTCATTATAGGCGTCGCCCTACTCACTATCGGCGTCGCCTTTCTCACTATCGGCGTCGCCCTTCTCACTATAGGCGTCGCCCTACTCACTATCGGCGTTGCCCTACTCATTATGGGCGTCGCCCTACTCACTATCGGCGTCGCCCTACTTACTATCGGCGTCGCCCTACGCATTATCAGCGTCGCCCCACTTATTACAGGCGTCGCTCTACTTGTTATAGGCTTCGCTCTACTCACTATCGGCGTCGCCCTACTCATTTTGGGCGTCGCTCTACTCACTATCAGCGTCGCCCTACTCACTATCGGCGTCGCCCTACTCACTATCGGCGTCGCCCTACTCACTATCGGCGTCGCCCTACTCACTATCGGCGTCGCCCTACGCATTATCAGCGTCGCCCCACTTATTACAGGCGTCGCTCTACTTGTTATAGGCTTCGCTCTACTCACTATCGGCGTCGCCCTACTCATTTTGGGCGTCGCTCTACTCACTATCGGCGTCATCCTACTCACTATCGGCGTCGCCCTACTCACTATAGGCGTCGCCCTACTCACTATCGGCGTCGCCCTACTCACTATCGGCGTCGCCCTACTCACTATCGGCGTCGCCCTACTCACTATCGGCGTCGCCCTACTCACTATCGGCGTCGCCTTTCTCACTATCGGCGTCGCCCTTCTCACTATAGGCGTCGCCCTACTCACTATCGGCGTTGCCCTACTCATTATGGGCGTCGCCCTACTCACTATCGGCGTCGCCCTTCTCACTATAGGCGTCGCCCTACTCACTATCGGCGTTGCCCTACTCATTATGGGCGTCGCCCTACTCACTATCGGCGTCGCCCTACTCACTACCAGCGTCACCCTACTTACTATCGGCGTCGCCCTACGCATTATCAGCGTCGCCCCACTTATTACAGGCGTCGCTCTACTTGTTATAGGCTTCGCTCTACTCACTATCGGCGTCGCCCTACTCATTTTGGGCGTCGCTCTACTCACTATCGGCGTCATCCTACTCACTATCGGCGTCGCCCTACTCACTATCGGCGTCGCCCTACTCACTATCGGCGTCGCCCTACTCACTATCGGCGTCGCCCTACTCATTATGGGCGTCACCCTACTCACTATCGGCGTCGCCCTACTCACTATCGGCGTCGCCCTACTCACTATCGGCGTCGCCCTACTCATTTTGGGCGTCGCCCTACTCACTATCGGCGTCGCCCTTCTCACTATTGGCGTCGCCCTACTCACTATCGGCGTCACCCTACTCACTATCGGCGTCGCCCTACTCACTATCGGCGTCGCCCTACTCACTATCGGCGTCGCCCTACTCACTATCGGCGTCGCCCTACTCGTTATGGGCGTCGCCCTACTCACTATCGGCGTCGCCCTTCTCACTATTGGCGTCGCCCTTCTCACTATTGGCGTCGCCCTACTCACTATCGGCGTCGCCCTACTCACTATCGGCGTCGCCCTACTCACTATTAGCGTCGCCCTCCTCATTATAGGCGTCGCCCTACTCAATATCGGCGTCGCCCTACTCACTATCGGCGTCGTCCTACTTAATATGGGCGTCGCCCTACACCTTATCAGCGTCGCTATACTCACTATCGGCGTCGCCCTACTCACTATCGGCGTCGCCCTACTCACTACTGGCGTCGCCCTCCTCATTATCGGCGTCGCCCTACTCACAATCGGCGTCGCCCTACTCACTATTGGCGTCGCCCTCCTCATTATAGGCGTCGCCCTACTCACTATCGGCGTCGCCCTACTCACTATCGGCGTCGTCCTACTTAATATGGGCGTCGCCCTACACCTTATCAGCGTCGCTATACTCACTATCGGCGTCGCCCTACTCACTATCGGCGTCGCCCTACTCACTACTGGCGTCGCCCTACTCACTATCGGCGTCGCCTTTCTCACTATCGGCGTCGCCCTTCTCACTATAGGCGTCGCTTTACTCTTTATGGGCGTCGCCCTACTTAATATAGGCGTCGCCCTACTCACTATCGGCGTCGCCCTACGCATTATCAGCGTCGCCCCACTCATTACAGGCGTCGCTCTACTTGTTATAGGCTTCGCTCTACTCACTATCGGCGTCGCCCTACTCATTTTGGGCGTCGCTCTACTCACTATCGGCGTCGCCCTTCTCACTATTGGCGTCGCCCTACTCACTATCGGCGTCGCCCTACTCACTATCGGCGTCGCCCTCCTCATTATAGGCGTCGCCCTACTCAATATCGGCGTCGCCCTACTCACTATCGGCGTCGTCCTACTTAATATGGGCGTCGCCCTACACCTTATCAGTGTCGCTATACTCACTATCGGCGTCGCCCTACTCACTATCGGCGTCGCCCTACTCACTACTGGCGTCGCCCTCCTCATTATCGGCGTCGCCCTACTCACAATCGGCGTCGCCCTACTCACTATAGGCGTCGCTTTACTCTTTATGGGCGTCGCCCTACTTAATATAGGCGTCGCCCTACTCACTATCGGCGTCTTCCTACTCACTACTGGCGTCGCCCTCCTCATTATCGGCGTCGCCCTACTCACAATCGGCGTCGCCCTACTCACTATAGGCGTCGCTTTACTCTTTATGGGCGTCGCCCTACTTAATATAGGCGTCGCCCTACTCACTATCGGCGTCGCCCTACGCATTATCAGCGTCGCCCCACTCATTACAGGCGTCGCTCTACTTGTTATAGGTTTCGCTCTACTCACTATCGGCGTCGCCCTACTCATTTTGGGCGTCGCTCTACTCACTATCGGCGTCGTCCTAATCACTATCGGCGTCGCCCTACTCACTATCGGCGTCGACCTTCTCACTATAGGCGTCGCCCTTCTCTTTATGGGCGTCGCCCTACTTAATAAAGGCGTCGCCCTTCTCACTATCGGCGTCGCCCGACTCACTATCGGCGTCGCCCTACGCATGATGGGCGTCGCTCTACTCACTATCGGCGTCGCCCTCATCACTATCGGCGTCGCCCTACTCACTATTGGCGTCGCCCTCATCACTATCGGCGTCGCCCTACTCACTATCGGCGTCGCCCTACTCATAATGGGCGTCGTCTAACTCGTTATAGGCGTCGCCCTTCTCATTATCGGCGTCGCCCTACGCATTATCGGCGTCACCCCACTCATTATAGGCGTCGCCCTACTCACTATCGGCGTCGCCCTTCTTAATATGGGCGTCGCTCTACTCACTATTGGCGTCGCCCCACTTATTACAGGCGTCGCTCTACTTGTTATAGGCTTCGCTCTACTCACTATCGGCGTCGCCCTACTCATTTTGGGCGTCGCTCTACTCACTATCGGCGTCATCCTACTCACTATCGGCGTCGCCCTACTCACTATCGGCGTCGCCCTACTCACTATCGGCGTCGCCCTACTCACTATCGGCGTCGCCCTACTCATTATGGGCGTCACCCTACTCACTATCGGCGTCGCCCTACTCACTATCGGCGTCGCCCTACTCACTATCGGCGTCGCCCTACTCATTTTGGGCGTCGCCGTACTCACTATCGGCGTCGCCCTTCTCACTATCGGCGTCGCCCTACTCACTATCGGCGTCGCCCTACTCACTATCGGCGTCGCCCTACTCACTATCGGCGTCGCCCTCCTCATTATAGGCGTCGCCCTACTCAATATCGGCGTCGCCCTACTCACTATCGGCGTCGTCCTACTTAATATGGGCGTCGCCCTACACCTTATCAGTGTCGCTATACTCACTATCGGCGTCGCCCTACTCACTATCGGCGTCGCCCTACTCACTATTGGCGTCGCCCGACTCACTATCGGCGTCGCCCAACGCATTATGGGCGTCGCTCTACTCACTATCGGCGTCGTCCTAATCACTATCGGCGTCGCCCTACTCACTATCGGCGTCGACCTTCTCACTATAGGCGTCGCCCTTCTCTTTATGGGCGTCGCCCTACTTAATAAAGGCGTCGCCCTTCTCACTATCGGCGTCGCCCGACTCACTATCGGCGTCGCCCTACGCATGATGGGCGTCGCTCTACTCACTATCGGCGTCGCCCTCATCACTATCGGCGTCGCCCTACTCACTATCGGCGTCGCCCTACTCATAATGGGCGTCGTCTAACTCGTTATAGGCGTCGCCCTTCTCATTATCGGCGTCGCCCTACGCATTATCGGCGTCACCCCACTCATTATAGGCGTCGCCCTACTCACTATCGGCGTCGCCCTTCTTAATATGGGCGTCGCTCTACTCACTATTGGCGTCGCCCTACGCATTATCGGCGTCGCCCCACTCATTACAGGCGTCGCTCTACTTGTTATAGGCGTCGCCCTACTCATTATCGGCGTCGCCCTACTTCATATGGGCGTCGCCCTACTCACTATCAGCGTCGCCCTACTCACTATCGGCGTCGCTCTAATCACTATCGGCGTCGCCCTACTCACTATCGGCGTCGCCCTACTCACTATCGGCGTCGCCCTACTCACTATCGGCGTTGCCCTACTCATTATGGGCGTCGCCCTACTCACTATCGGCGTCGCCCTACTCACTATCAGCGTCGCCCTACTTACTATCGGCGTCGCCCTACTCACTATCGGCGTCGCCCTACTTATTAAGGGCGTCGCCTAATTCACTATCAGCGTCGCCCTACTCACTATCGGCGTCGCCCTACTCACTATCGGCGTCGCCCTACTCACTATCGGCGTCGCCCTACTCACTATCGGCGTCGCCCTACTCACTATCGGCGTCGCCTTTCTCACTATCGGCGTCGCCCTTCTCACTATAGGCGTCGCCCTACTCACTATCGGCGTTGCCCTACTCATTATGGGCGTCGCCCTACTCACTATCGGCGTCGCCCTACTTACTATCGGCGTCGCCCTACGCATTATCAGCGTCGCCCCACTTATTACAGGCGTCGCTCTACTTGTTATAGGCTTCGCTCTACTCACTATCGGCGTCGCCCTACTCATTTTGGGCGTCGCTCTACTCACTATCGGCGTCGCCCTTCTCACTATTGGCGTCGCCCTACTCACTATCGGCGTCGCCCTACTCACTATCGGCGTCGCCCTCCTCATTATAGGCGTCGCCCTACTCAATATCGGCGTCGCCCTACTCACTATCGGCGTCGTCCTACTTAATATGGGCGTCGCCCTACACCTTATCAGTGTCGCTATACTCACTATCGGCGTCGCCCTACTCACTATCGGCGTCGCCCTACTCACTATTGGCGTCGCCCGACTCACTATCGGCGTCGCCCAACGCATTATGGGCGTCGCTCTACTCACTATCGGCGTCGTCCTAATCACTATCGGCGTCGCCCTACTCACTATCGGCGTCGACCTTCTCACTATAGGCGTCGCCCTTCTCTTTATGGGCGTCGCCCTACTTAATAAAGGCGTCGCCCTTCTCACTATCGGCGTCGCCCGACTCACTATCGGCGTCGCCCTACGCATGATGGGCGTCGCTCTACTCACTATCGGCGTCGCCCTCATCACTATCGGCGTCGCCCTACTCACTATCGGCGTCGCCCTACTCATAATGGGCGTCGTCTAACTCGTTATAGGCGTCGCCCTTCTCATTATCGGCGTCGCCCTACGCATTATCGGCGTCACCCCACTCATTATAGGCGTCGCTCTACTCACTATTGGCGTCGCCCTACGCATTATCGGCGTCGCCCCACTCATTACAGGCGTCGCTCTACTTGTTATAGGCGTCGCCCTACTCATTATCGGCGTCGCCCTACTTCATATGGGCGTCGCCCTACTCACTATCAGCGTCGCCCTACTCACTATCGGCGTCGCTCTAATCACTATCGGCGTCGCCCTACTCACTATCGGCGTCGCCCTACTCACTATCGGCGTCGCCCTACTCACTATCGGCGTCGCCCTCCTCATTATAGGCGTCGCCCTACTCAATATCGGCGTCGCCCTACTCACTATCGGCGTCGTCCTACTTAATATGGGCGTCGCCCTACACCTTATCAGTGTCGCTATACTCACTATCGGCGTCGCCCTACTCACTATCGGCGTCGCCCTACTCACTATTGGCGTCGCCCGACTCACTATCGGCGTCGCCCAACGCATTATGGGCGTCGCTCTACTCACTATCGGCGTCGTCCTAATCACTATCGGCGTCGCCCTACTCACTATCGGCGTCGACCTTCTCACTATAGGTGTCGCCCTTCTCTTTATGGGCGTCGCCCTACTTAATAAAGGCGTCGCCCTTCTCACTATCGGCGTCGCCCGACTCACTATCGGCGTCGCCCTACGCATGATGGGCGTCGCTCTACTCACTATCGGCGTCGCCCTCATCACTATCGGCGTCGCCCTACTCACTATCGGCGTCGCCCTACTCATAATGGGCGTCGTCTAACTCGTTATAGGCGTCGCCCTTCTCATTATCGGCGTCGCCCTACGCATTATCGGCGTCACCCCACTCATTATAGGCGTCGCCCTACTCACTATCGGCGTCGCCCTTCTTAATATGGGCGTCGCTCTACTCACTATTGGCGTCGCCCTACGCATTATCGGCGTCGCCCCACTCATTACAGGCGTCGCTCTACTTGTTATAGGCGTCGCCCTACTCATTATCGGCGTCGCCCTACTTCATATGGGCGTCGCCCTACTCACTATCAGCGTCGCCCTACTCACTATCGGCGTCGCTCTTATCACTATCGGCGTCGCCCTACTCACTATCGGCGTCGCCCTACTCACTATCGGCGTCGCTCTTATCACTATCGGCGTCGCCCTACTCACTATCGGCGTCGCCCTACTCACTATCGGCGTCGCCCTACTCACTATCGGCGTTGCCCTACTCATTATGGGCGTCGCCCTACTCACTATCGGCGTCGCCCTACTCACTATCAGCGTCGCCCTACTTACTATCGGCGTCGCCCTACTCACTATCGGCGTCGCCCTACTTATTAAGGGCGTCGCCTAATTCACTATCAGCGTCGCCCTACTCACTATCGGCGTCGCCCTACTCACTATCGGCGTCGCCCTACTCACTATCGGCGTCGCCCTACTCACTATCGGCGTCGCCCGACTCACTATCGGCGTCGCCCTACGCATGATGGGCGTCGCTCTACTCACTATCGGCGTCGCCCTCATCACTATCGGCGTCGCCCTACTCACTATCGGCGTCGCCCTACTCATAATGGGCGTCGTCTAACTCGTTATAGGCGTCGCCCTTCTCATTATCGGCGTCGCCCTACGCATTATCGGCGTCACCCCACTCATTATAGGCGTCGCCCTACTCACTATCGGCGTCGCCTTTCTCACTATCGGCGTCGCCCTTCTCACTATAGGCGTCGCCCTACTCACTATCGGCGTTGCCCTACTCATTATGGGCGTCGCCCTACTCACTATCGGCGTCGCCCTACTTACTATCGGCGTCGCCCTACGCATTATCAGCGTCGCCCCACTTATTACAGGCGTCGCTCTACTTGTTATAGGCTTCGCTCTACTCACTATCGGCGTCGCCCTACTCATTTTGGGCGTCGCTCTACTCACTATCAGCGTCGCCCTACTCACTATCGGCGTCGCCCTACTCACTATCGGCGTCGCCCTACTCACTATCGGCGTCGCCCTACTCACTATCGGCGTCGCCTTTCTCACTATCGGCGTCGCCCTTCTCACTATAGGCGTCGCCCTACTCACTATCGGCGTTGCCCTACTCATTATGGGCGTCGCCCTACTCACTATCGGCGTCGCCCTTCTCACTATAGGCGTCGCCCTACTCACTATCGGCGTTGCCCTACTCATTATGGGCGTCGCCCTACTCACTATCGGCGTCGCCCTACTCACTATCAGCGTCACCCTACTTACTATCGGCGTCGCCCTACGCATTATCAGCGTCGCCCCACTTATTACAGGCGTCGCTCTACTTGTTATAGGCTTCGCTCTACTCACTATCGGCGTCGCCCTACTCATTTTGGGCGTCGCTCTACTCACTATCGGCGTCATCCTACTCACTATCGGCGTCGCCCTACTCACTATAGGCGTCGCCCTACTCACTATCGGCGTCGCCCTACTCACTATCGGCGTCGCCCTACTCACTATCGGCGTCGCCCTACTCACTATCGGCGTCGCCCTACTCACTATCGGCGTCGCCTTTCTCACTATCGGCGTCGCCCTTCTCACTATAGGCGTCGCCCTACTCACTATCGGCGTTGCCCTACTCATTATGGGCGTCGCCCTACTCACTATCGGCGTCGCCCTTCTCACTATAGGCGTCGCCCTACTCACTATCGGCGTTGCCCTACTCATTATGGGCGTCGCCCTACTCACTATCGGCGTCGCCCTACTCACTACCAGCGTCACCCTACTTACTATCGGCGTCGCCCTACGCATTATCAGCGTCGCCCCACTTATTACAGGCGTCGCTCTACTTGTTATAGGCTTCGCTCTACTCACTATCGGCGTCGCCCTACTCATTTTGGGCGTCGCTCTACTCACTATCGGCGTCATCCTACTCACTATCGGCGTCGCCCTACTCACTATCGGCGTCGCCCTACTCACTATCGGCGTCGCCCTACTCACTATCGGCGTCGCCCTACTCATTATGGGCGTCACCCTACTCACTATCGGCGTCGCCCTACTCACTATCGGCGTCGCCCTACTCACTATCGGCGTCGCCCTACTCATTTTGGGCGTCGCCCTACTCACTATCGGCGTCGCCCTTCTCACTATTGGCGTCGCCCTACTCACTATCGGCGTCACCCTACTCACTATCGGCGTCGCCCTACTCACTATCGGCGTCGCCCTACTCACTATCGGCGTCGCCCTACTCACTATCGGCGTCGCCCTACTCGTTATGGGCGTCGCCCTACTCACTATCGGCGTCGCCCTTCTCACTATTGGCGTCGCCCTTCTCACTATTGGCGTCGCCCTACTCACTATCGGCGTCGCCCTACTCACTATCGGCGTCGCCCTACTCACTATTAGCGTCGCCCTCCTCATTATAGGCGTCGCCCTACTCAATATCGGCGTCGCCCTACTCACTATCGGCGTCGTCCTACTTAATATGGGCGTCGCCCTACACCTTATCAGCGTCGCTATACTCACTATCGGCGTCGCCCTACTCACTATCGGCGTCGCCCTACTCACTACTGGCGTCGCCCTCCTCATTATCGGCGTCGCCCTACTCACAATCGGCGTCGCCCTACTCACTATTGGCGTCGCCCTCCTCATTATAGGCGTCGCCCTACTCACTATCGGCGTCGCCCTACTCACTATCGGCGTCGTCCTACTTAATATGGGCGTCGCCCTACACCTTATCAGCGTCGCTATACTCACTATCGGCGTCGCCCTACTCACTATCGGCGTCGCCCTACTCACTACTGGCGTCGCCCTACTCACTATCGGCGTCGCCTTTCTCACTATCGGCGTCGCCCTTCTCACTATAGGCGTCGCTTTACTCTTTATGGGCGTCGCCCTACTTAATATAGGCGTCGCCCTACTCACTATCGGCGTCGCCCTACGCATTATCAGCGTCGCCCCACTCATTACAGGCGTCGCTCTACTTGTTATAGGCTTCGCTCTACTCACTATCGGCGTCGCCCTACTCATTTTGGGCGTCGCTCTACTCACTATCGGCGTCGCCCTTCTCACTATTGGCGTCGCCCTACTCACTATCGGCGTCGCCCTACTCACTATCGGCGTCGCCCTCCTCATTATAGGCGTCGCCCTACTCAATATCGGCGTCGCCCTACTCACTATCGGCGTCGTCCTACTTAATATGGGCGTCGCCCTACACCTTATCAGTGTCGCTATACTCACTATCGGCGTCGCCCTACTCACTATCGGCGTCGCCCTACTCACTACTGGCGTCGCCCTCCTCATTATCGGCGTCGCCCTACTCACAATCGGCGTCGCCCTACTCACTATAGGCGTCGCTTTACTCTTTATGGGCGTCGCCCTACTTAATATAGGCGTCGCCCTACTCACTATCGGCGTCTTCCTACTCACTACTGGCGTCGCCCTCCTCATTATCGGCGTCGCCCTACTCACAATCGGCGTCGCCCTACTCACTATAGGCGTCGCTTTACTCTTTATGGGCGTCGCCCTACTTAATATAGGCGTCGCCCTACTCACTATCGGCGTCGCCCTACGCATTATCAGCGTCGCCCCACTCATTACAGGCGTCGCTCTACTTGTTATAGGTTTCGCTCTACTCACTATCGGCGTCGCCCTACTCATTTTGGGCGTCGCTCTACTCACTATCGGCGTCGTCCTAATCACTATCGGCGTCGCCCTACTCACTATCGGCGTCGACCTTCTCACTATAGGCGTCGCCCTTCTCTTTATGGGCGTCGCCCTACTTAATAAAGGCGTCGCCCTTCTCACTATCGGCGTCGCCCGACTCACTATCGGCGTCGCCCTACGCATGATGGGCGTCGCTCTACTCACTATCGGCGTCGCCCTCATCACTATCGGCGTCGCCCTACTCACTATTGGCGTCGCCCTCATCACTATCGGCGTCGCCCTACTCACTATCGGCGTCGCCCTACTCATAATGGGCGTCGTCTAACTCGTTATAGGCGTCGCCCTTCTCATTATCGGCGTCGCCCTACGCATTATCGGCGTCACCCCACTCATTATAGGCGTCGCCCTACTCACTATCGGCGTCGCCCTTCTTAATATGGGCGTCGCTCTACTCACTATTGGCGTCGCCCCACTTATTACAGGCGTCGCTCTACTTGTTATAGGCTTCGCTCTACTCACTATCGGCGTCGCCCTACTCATTTTGGGCGTCGCTCTACTCACTATCGGCGTCATCCTACTCACTATCGGCGTCGCCCTACTCACTATCGGCGTCGCCCTACTCACTATCGGCGTCGCCCTACTCACTATCGGCGTCGCCCTACTCATTATGGGCGTCACCCTACTCACTATCGGCGTCGCCCTACTCACTATCGGCGTCGCCCTACTCACTATCGGCGTCGCCCTACTCATTTTGGGCGTCGCCGTACTCACTATCGGCGTCGCCCTTCTCACTATCGGCGTCGCCCTACTCACTATCGGCGTCGCCCTACTCACTACTGGCGTCGCCCTCCTCATTATCGGCGTCGCCCTACTCACAATCGGCGTCGCCCTACTCACTATTGGCGTCGCCCTCCTCATTATAGGCGTCGCCCTACTCACTATCGGCGTCGCCCTACTCACTATCGGCGTCGTCCTACTTAATATGGGCGTCGCCCTACACCTTATCAGCGTCGCTATACTCACTATCGGCGTCGCCCTACTCACTATCGGCGTCGCCCTACTCACTACTGGCGTCGCCCTACTCACTATCGGCGTCGCCTTTCTCACTATCGGCGTCGCCCTTCTCACTATAGGCGTCGCTTTACTCTTTATGGGCGTCGCCCTACTTAATATAGGCGTCGCCCTACTCACTATCGGCGTCGCCCTACGCATTATCAGCGTCGCCCCACTCATTACAGGCGTCGCTCTACTTGTTATAGGCTTCGCTCTACTCACTATCGGCGTCGCCCTTCTTAATATGGGCGTCGCTCTACTCACTATTGGCGTCGCCCTACGCATTATCGGCGTCGCCCCACTCATTACAGGCGTCGCTCTACTTGTTATAGGCGTCGCCCTACTCATTATCGGCGTCGCCCTACTTCATATGGGCGTCGCCCTACTCACTATCAGCGTCGCCCTACTCACTATCAGCGTCGCCCTACTCACTATCGGCGTCGCCCTACTCACTATCGGCGTCGCCCTACTCACTATCGGCGTTGCCCTACTCATTATGGGCGTCGCCCTACTCACTATCGGCGTCGCCCTACTCACTATCGGCGTCGCCCTACTCACTATCGGCGTTGCCCTACTCATTATGGGCGTCGCCCTACTCACTATCGGCGTCGCCCTACTCACTATCAGCGTCGCCCTACTTACTATCGGCGTCGCCCTACTCACTATCGGCGTCGCCCTACTTATTAAGGGCGTCGCCTAATTCACTATCAGCGTCGCCCTACTCACTATCGGCGTCGCCCTACTCACTATCGGCGTCGCCCTACTCACTATCGGCGTCGCCCTACTCACTATCGGCGTCGCCCGACTCACTATCGGCGTCGCCCTACGCATGATGGGCGTCGCTCTACTCACTATCGGCGTCGCCCTCATCACTATCGGCGTCGCCCTACTCACTATCGGCGTCGCCCTACTCATAATGGGCGTCGTCTAACTCGTTATAGGCGTCGCCCTTCTCATTATCGGCGTCGCCCTACGCATTATCGGCGTCACCCCACTCATTATAGGCGTCGCCCTACTCACTATCGGCGTCGCCTTTCTCACTATCGGCGTCGCCCTTCTCACTATAGGCGTCGCCCTACTCACTATCGGCGTTGCCCTACTCATTATGGGCGTCGCCCTACTCACTATCGGCGTCGCCCTACTTACTATCGGCGTCGCCCTACGCATTATCAGCGTCGCCCCACTTATTACAGGCGTCGCTCTACTTGTTATAGGCTTCGCTCTACTCACTATCGGCGTCGCCCTACTCATTTTGGGCGTCGCTCTACTCACTATCAGCGTCGCCCTACTCACTATCGGCGTCGCCCTACTCACTATCGGCGTCGCCCTACTCACTATCGGCGTCGCCCTACTCACTATCGGCGTCGCCTTTCTCACTATCGGCGTCGCCCTTCTCACTATAGGCGTCGCCCTACTCACTATCGGCGTTGCCCTACTCATTATGGGCGTCGCCCTACTCACTATCGGCGTCGCCCTTCTCACTATAGGCGTCGCCCTACTCACTATCGGCGTTGCCCTACTCATTATGGGCGTCGCCCTACTCACTATCGGCGTCGCCCTACTCACTATCAGCGTCACCCTACTTACTATCGGCGTCGCCCTACGCATTATCAGCGTCGCCCCACTTATTACAGGCGTCGCTCTACTTGTTATAGGCTTCGCTCTACTCACTATCGGCGTCGCCCTACTCATTTTGGGCGTCGCTCTACTCACTATCGGCGTCATCCTACTCACTATCGGCGTCGCCCTACTCACTATAGGCGTCGCCCTACTCACTATCGGCGTCGCCCTACTCACTATCGGCGTCGCCCTACTCACTATCGGCGTCGCCCTACTCACTATCGGCGTCGCCCTACTCACTATCGGCGTCGCCTTTCTCACTATCGGCGTCGCCCTTCTCACTATAGGCGTCGCCCTACTCACTATCGGCGTCGCCCCACTCATTACAGGCGTCGCTCTACTTGTTATAGGCGTCGCCCTACTCATTATCGGCGTCGCCCTACTTCATATGGGCGTCGCCCTACTCACTATCAGCGTCGCCCTACTCACTATCAGCGTCGCCCTACTCACTATCGGCGTCGCCCTACTCACTATCGGCGTCGCCCTACTCACTATCGGCGTTGCCCTACTCATTATGGGCGTCGCCCTACTCACTATCGGCGTCGCCCTACTCACTATCGGCGTCGCCCTACTCACTATCGGCGTTGCCCTACTCATTATGGGCGTCGCCCTACTCACTATCGGCGTCGCCCTACTCACTATCAGCGTCGCCCTACTTACTATCGGCGTCGCCCTACTCACTATCGGCGTCGCCCTACTTATTAAGGGCGTCGCCTAATTCACTATCAGCGTCGCCCTACTCACTATCGGCGTCGCCCTACTCACTATC
Organism: Agrotis puta; assembly: GCA_943136025.2. Taxonomy (NCBI): domain Eukaryota; kingdom Metazoa; phylum Arthropoda; class Insecta; order Lepidoptera; family Noctuidae; genus Agrotis; species Agrotis puta. The sequence continues at coordinate 927,169 of OW964187.2, forward strand.
GGCGTCGCCCTACTCACTATCGGCGTCGCCCTACTCACTATCGGCGTCGCCCGACTCACTATCGGCGTCGCCCTACGCATGATGGGCGTCGCTCTACTCACTATCGGCGTCGCCCTCATCACTATCGGCGTCGCCCTACTCACTATCGGCGTCGCCCTACTCATAATGGGCGTCGTCTAACTCGTTATAGGCGTCGCCCTTCTCATTATCGGCGTCGCCCTACGCATTATCGGCGTCACCCCACTCATTATAGGCGTCGCCCTACTCACTATCGGCGTCGCCTTTCTCACTATCGGCGTCGCCCTTCTCACTATAGGCGTCGCCCTACTCACTATCGGCGTTGCCCTACTCATTATGGGCGTCGCCCTACTCACTATCGGCGTCGCCCTACTTACTATCGGCGTCGCCCTACGCATTATCAGCGTCGCCCCACTTATTACAGGCGTCGCTCTACTTGTTATAGGCTTCGCTCTACTCACTATCGGCGTCGCCCTACTCATTTTGGGCGTCGCTCTACTCACTATCAGCGTCGCCCTACTCACTATCGGCGTCGCCCTACTCACTATCGGCGTCGCCCTACTCACTATCGGCGTCGCCCTACTCACTATCGGCGTCGCCTTTCTCACTATCGGCGTCGCCCTTCTCACTATAGGCGTCGCCCTACTCACTATCGGCGTTGCCCTACTCATTATGGGCGTCGCCCTACTCACTATCGGCGTCGCCCTTCTCACTATAGGCGTCGCCCTACTCACTATCGGCGTTGCCCTACTCATTATGGGCGTCGCCCTACTCACTATCGGCGTCGCCCTACTCACTATCAGCGTCACCCTACTTACTATCGGCGTCGCCCTACGCATTATCAGCGTCGCCCCACTTATTACAGGCGTCGCTCTACTTGTTATAGGCTTCGCTCTACTCACTATCGGCGTCGCCCTACTCATTTTGGGCGTCGCTCTACTCACTATCGGCGTCATCCTACTCACTATCGGCGTCGCCCTACTCACTATAGGCGTCGCCCTACTCACTATCGGCGTCGCCCTACTCACTATCGGCGTCGCCCTACTCACTATCGGCGTCGCCCTACTCACTATCGGCGTCGCCCTACTCACTATCGGCGTCGCCTTTCTCACTATCGGCGTCGCCCTTCTCACTATAGGCGTCGCCCTACTCACTATCGGCGTTGCCCTACTCATTATGGGCGTCGCCCTACTCACTATCGGCGTCGCCCTTCTCACTATAGGCGTCGCCCTACTCACTATCGGCGTTGCCCTACTCATTATGGGCGTCGCCCTACTCACTATCGGCGTCGCCCTACTCACTACCAGCGTCACCCTACTTACTATCGGCGTCGCCCTACGCATTATCAGCGTCGCCCCACTTATTACAGGCGTCGCTCTACTTGTTATAGGCTTCGCTCTACTCACTATCGGCGTCGCCCTACTCATTTTGGGCGTCGCTCTACTCACTATCGGCGTCATCCTACTCACTATCGGCGTCGCCCTACTCACTATCGGCGTCGCCCTACTCACTATCGGCGTCGCCCTACTCACTATCGGCGTCGCCCTACTCATTATGGGCGTCACCCTACTCACTATCGGCGTCGCCCTACTCACTATCGGCGTCGCCCTACTCACTATCGGCGTCGCCCTACTCATTTTGGGCGTCGCCCTACTCACTATCGGCGTCGCCCTTCTCACTATTGGCGTCGCCCTACTCACTATCGGCGTCACCCTACTCACTATCGGCGTCGCCCTACTCACTATCGGCGTCGCCCTACTCACTATCGGCGTCGCCCTACTCACTATCGGCGTCGCCCTACTCGTTATGGGCGTCGCCCTACTCACTATCGGCGTCGCCCTTCTCACTATTGGCGTCGCCCTTCTCACTATTGGCGTCGCCCTACTCACTATCGGCGTCGCCCTACTCACTATCGGCGTCGCCCTACTCACTATTAGCGTCGCCCTCCTCATTATAGGCGTCGCCCTACTCAATATCGGCGTCGCCCTACTCACTATCGGCGTCGTCCTACTTAATATGGGCGTCGCCCTACACCTTATCAGCGTCGCTATACTCACTATCGGCGTCGCCCTACTCACTATCGGCGTCGCCCTACTCACTACTGGCGTCGCCCTCCTCATTATCGGCGTCGCCCTACTCACAATCGGCGTCGCCCTACTCACTATTGGCGTCGCCCTCCTCATTATAGGCGTCGCCCTACTCACTATCGGCGTCGCCCTACTCACTATCGGCGTCGTCCTACTTAATATGGGCGTCGCCCTACACCTTATCAGCGTCGCTATACTCACTATCGGCGTCGCCCTACTCACTATCGGCGTCGCCCTACTCACTACTGGCGTCGCCCTACTCACTATCGGCGTCGCCTTTCTCACTATCGGCGTCGCCCTTCTCACTATAGGCGTCGCTTTACTCTTTATGGGCGTCGCCCTACTTAATATAGGCGTCGCCCTACTCACTATCGGCGTCGCCCTACGCATTATCAGCGTCGCCCCACTCATTACAGGCGTCGCTCTACTTGTTATAGGCTTCGCTCTACTCACTATCGGCGTCGCCCTACTCATTTTGGGCGTCGCTCTACTCACTATCGGCGTCGCCCTTCTCACTATTGGCGTCGCCCTACTCACTATCGGCGTCGCCCTACTCACTATCGGCGTCGCCCTCCTCATTATAGGCGTCGCCCTACTCAATATCGGCGTCGCCCTACTCACTATCGGCGTCGTCCTACTTAATATGGGCGTCGCCCTACACCTTATCAGTGTCGCTATACTCACTATCGGCGTCGCCCTACTCACTATCGGCGTCGCCCTACTCACTACTGGCGTCGCCCTCCTCATTATCGGCGTCGCCCTACTCACAATCGGCGTCGCCCTACTCACTATAGGCGTCGCTTTACTCTTTATGGGCGTCGCCCTACTTAATATAGGCGTCGCCCTACTCACTATCGGCGTCTTCCTACTCACTACTGGCGTCGCCCTCCTCATTATCGGCGTCGCCCTACTCACAATCGGCGTCGCCCTACTCACTATAGGCGTCGCTTTACTCTTTATGGGCGTCGCCCTACTTAATATAGGCGTCGCCCTACTCACTATCGGCGTCGCCCTACGCATTATCAGCGTCGCCCCACTCATTACAGGCGTCGCTCTACTTGTTATAGGTTTCGCTCTACTCACTATCGGCGTCGCCCTACTCATTTTGGGCGTCGCTCTACTCACTATCGGCGTCGTCCTAATCACTATCGGCGTCGCCCTACTCACTATCGGCGTCGACCTTCTCACTATAGGCGTCGCCCTTCTCTTTATGGGCGTCGCCCTACTTAATAAAGGCGTCGCCCTTCTCACTATCGGCGTCGCCCGACTCACTATCGGCGTCGCCCTACGCATGATGGGCGTCGCTCTACTCACTATCGGCGTCGCCCTCATCACTATCGGCGTCGCCCTACTCACTATTGGCGTCGCCCTCATCACTATCGGCGTCGCCCTACTCACTATCGGCGTCGCCCTACTCATAATGGGCGTCGTCTAACTCGTTATAGGCGTCGCCCTTCTCATTATCGGCGTCGCCCTACGCATTATCGGCGTCACCCCACTCATTATAGGCGTCGCCCTACTCACTATCGGCGTCGCCCTTCTTAATATGGGCGTCGCTCTACTCACTATTGGCGTCGCCCCACTTATTACAGGCGTCGCTCTACTTGTTATAGGCTTCGCTCTACTCACTATCGGCGTCGCCCTACTCATTTTGGGCGTCGCTCTACTCACTATCGGCGTCATCCTACTCACTATCGGCGTCGCCCTACTCACTATCGGCGTCGCCCTACTCACTATCGGCGTCGCCCTACTCACTATCGGCGTCGCCCTACTCATTATGGGCGTCACCCTACTCACTATCGGCGTCGCCCTACTCACTATCGGCGTCGCCCTACTCACTATCGGCGTCGCCCTACTCATTTTGGGCGTCGCCGTACTCACTATCGGCGTCGCCCTTCTCACTATCGGCGTCGCCCTACTCACTATCGGCGTCGCCCTACTCACTACTGGCGTCGCCCTCCTCATTATCGGCGTCGCCCTACTCACAATCGGCGTCGCCCTACTCACTATTGGCGTCGCCCTCCTCATTATAGGCGTCGCCCTACTCACTATCGGCGTCGCCCTACTCACTATCGGCGTCGTCCTACTTAATATGGGCGTCGCCCTACACCTTATCAGCGTCGCTATACTCACTATCGGCGTCGCCCTACTCACTATCGGCGTCGCCCTACTCACTACTGGCGTCGCCCTACTCACTATCGGCGTCGCCTTTCTCACTATCGGCGTCGCCCTTCTCACTATAGGCGTCGCTTTACTCTTTATGGGCGTCGCCCTACTTAATATAGGCGTCGCCCTACTCACTATCGGCGTCGCCCTACGCATTATCAGCGTCGCCCCACTCATTACAGGCGTCGCTCTACTTGTTATAGGCTTCGCTCTACTCACTATCGGCGTCGCCCTTCTTAATATGGGCGTCGCTCTACTCACTATTGGCGTCGCCCTACGCATTATCGGCGTCGCCCCACTCATTACAGGCGTCGCTCTACTTGTTATAGGCGTCGCCCTACTCATTATCGGCGTCGCCCTACTTCATATGGGCGTCGCCCTACTCACTATCAGCGTCGCCCTACTCACTATCAGCGTCGCCCTACTCACTATCGGCGTCGCCCTACTCACTATCGGCGTCGCCCTACTCACTATCGGCGTTGCCCTACTCATTATGGGCGTCGCCCTACTCACTATCGGCGTCGCCCTACTCACTATCAGCGTCGCCCTACTTACTATCGGCGTCGCCCTACTCACTATCGGCGTCGCCCTACTTATTAAGGGCGTCGCCTAACTCACTATCAGCGTCGCCCTACTCACTATCGGCGTCGCCCTACTCACTATCGGCGTCGCCCTACTCACTATCGGCGTCGCCCTACTCACTATCGGCGTCGCCCTACTCACTATCGGCGTCGCCTTTCTCACTATCGGCGTCGCCCTTCTCACTATAGGCGTCGCCCTACTCACTATCGGCGTTGCCCTACTCATTATGGGCGTCGCCCTACTCACTATCGGCGTCGCCCTACTTACTATCGGCGTCGCCCTACGCATTATCAGCGTCGCCCCACTTATTGCAGGCGTCGCTCTACTTGTTATAGGCTTCGCTCTACTCACTATCGGCGTCGCCCTACTCATTTTGGGCGTCGCTCTACTCACTATCAGCGTCGCCCTACTCACTATCGGCGTCGCCCTACTCACTATCGGCGTCGCCCTACTCACTATCGGCGTCGCCCTACTCACTATCGGCGTCGCCTTTCTCACTATCGGGGTCGCCCTTCTCACTATAGGCGTCGCCCTACTCACTATCGGCGTTGCCCTACTCATTATGGGCGTCGCCCTACTCACTATCGGCGTCGCCCTTCTCACTATAGGCGTCGCCCTACTCACTATCGGCGTTGCCCTACTCATTATGGGCGTCGCCCTACTCACTATCGGCGTCGCCCTACTCACTATCAGCGTCGCCCTACTTACTATCGGCGTCGCCCTACGCATTATCAGCGTCGCCCCACTTATTACAGGCGTCGCTCTACTTGTTATAGGCTTCGCTCTACTCACTATCGGCGTCGCCCTACTCATTTTGGGCGTCGCTCTACTCACTATCGGCGTCATCCTACTCACTATCGGCGTCGCCCTACTCACTATCGGCGTCGCCCTACTCACTATCGGCGTCGCCCTACTCACTATCGGCGTCGCCCTACTCATTATGGGCGTCACCCTACTCACTATCGGCGTCGCCCTACTCACTATCGGCGTCGCCCTACTCACTATCGGCGTCGCCCTACTCATTTTGGGCGTCGCCCTACTCACTATCGGCGTCGCCCTTCTCACTATCGGCGTCGCCCTACTCACTATCGGCGTCGCCCTACTCACTACTGGCGTCGCCCTCCTCATTATCGGCGTCGCCCTACTCACAATCGGCGTCGCCCTACTCACTATTGGCGTCGCCCTCCTCATTATAGGCGCCTCCCTACTCACTATCGGCGTCGCCCTACTCACTATCGGCGTCGTCCTACTTAATATGGGCATCGCCCTACACCTTATCAGCGTCGCTATACTCACTATCGGCGTCGCCCTACTCACTATCGGCGTCGCCCTACTCACTACTGGCGTCGCCCTACTCACTATCGGCGTCGCCTTTCTCACTATCGGCGTCGCCCTTCTCACTATAGGCGTCGCTTTACTCTTTATGGGCGTCGCCCTACTTAATATAGGCGTCGCCCTACTCACTATCGGCGTCGCCCTACGCATTATCAGCGTCGCCCCACTCATTACAGGCGTCGCTCTACTTGTTATAGGCTTCGCTCTACTCACTATCGGCGTCGCCCTACTCATTTTGGGCGTCGCTCTACTCACTATCGGCGTCGCCCTTCTCACTATTGGCGTCGCCCTACTCACTATCGGCGTCGCCCTACTCACTATCGGCGTCGCCCTCCTCATTATAGGCGTCGCCCTACTCAATATCGGCGTCGCCCTACTCACTATCGGCGTCGTCCTACTTAATATGGGCGTCGCCCTACACCTTATCAGTGTCGCTATACTCACTATCGGCGTCGCCCTACTCACTATCGGCGTCGCCCTACTCACTACTGGCGTCGCCCTCCTCATTATCGGCGTCGCCCTACTCACAATCGGCGTCGCCCTACTCACTATAGGCGTCGCTTTACTCTTTATGGGCGTCGCCCTACTTAATATAGGCGTCGCCCTACTCACTATCGGCGTCGCCCTACGCATTATCAGCGTCGCCCCACTCATTACAGGCGTCGCTCTACTTGTTATAGGTTTCGCTCTACTCACTATCGGCGTCGCCCTACTCACTATCGGCGTCGCCCTACTCACTACTGGCGTAGCCCTACTCACTATCGGCGTCGCCTTTCTCACTATCGGCGTCGACCTTCTCACTATAGGCGTCGCCCTTCTCTTTATGGGCGTCGCCCTACTTAATAAAGGCGTCGCCCTTCTCACTATCGGCGTCGCCCGACTCACGATCGGCGTCGCCCTACGCATGATGGGCGTCGCTCTACTCACTATCGGCGTCGCCCTCATCACTATCGGCGTCGCCCTACTCACTATCGGCGTCGCCCTACTCATAATGGGCGTCGTCTAACTCGTTATAGGCGTCGCCCTTCTCATTATCGGCGTCGCCCTACGCATTATCGGCGTCACCCCACTCATTATAGGCGTCGCCCTACTCACTATCGGCGTCGCCCTTCTAAATATGGGCGTCGCTCTACTCACTATTGGCGTCGCCCTACGCATTATCGGCGTCGCCCCACTCATTACAGGCGTCGCTCTACTTGTTATAGGCGTCGCCCTACTCATTATCGGCGTCGCCCTACTTCATATGGGCGTCGCCCTACTCACTATCAGCGTCGCCCTACTCACTATCGGCGTCGCTCTAATCACTATCGGCGTCGCCCTACTCACTATCGGCGTCGCCCTACTCACTATCGGCGTCGCCCTACTCACTATCGGCGTTGCCCTACTCATTATGGGCGTCGCCCTACTCACTATCGGCGTCGCCCTACTCTCTATCAGCGTCGCCCTACTTACTATCGGCGTCGCCCTACTCACTATCGGCGTCGCCCTACTTATTAAGGGCGTCGCCTAACTCACTATCAGCGTCGCCCTACTCACTATCGGCGTCGCCCTACTCACTATCGACGTCGCCCTACTCACTATCGGCGTCGCCCTACTCACTATCGGCGTCGCCTTTCTCACTATCGGCGTCGCCTTTCTCACTATAGGCGTCGCCCTACTCACTATCGGCGTTGCCCTACTCATTATGGGCGTCGCCCTACTCACTATCGGCGTCGCCCTACGCATTATCAGCGTCGCCCCACTCATTATGGGCGTCGCCCTACTCATTATCGGCGTCGCCCTACGCATTATCAGCGTCGCCCCACTCATTACAGGCGTCGCTCTACTTGTTATAGGCTTCGCCCTACTCACTATCGGCGTTGCCCTACTCACTATCGGCGTCGCCCTACTCACTATCGGCGTCGCCCTACTCATTATGGGCGTCACCCTACTCACTATCGGCGTCGCCCTACTCACTATCGGCGTCGCCCTACTCACTATCGGCGTCGCCCTACTCATTTTGGGCGTCGCCCTACTCACTATCGGCGTCGCCCTTCTCATTATTGGCGTCGCCCTACTCACTATCGGCGTCGCCCTACTCACTATCGGCGTCACCCTACTCACTATCGGCGTCGCCCTACTCACTATCGGCGTCGCCCTACTCACTATCGGCGTTGCCCTACTCATTATGGGCGTCGCCCTACTCACTATCGGCGTCGCCCTACTCTCTATCAGCGTCGCCCTACTTACTATCGGCGTCGCCCTACTCACTATCGGCGTCGCCCTACTTATTAAGGGCGTCGCCTAACTCACTATCAGCGTCGCCCTACTCACTATCGGCGTCGCCCTACTCACTATCGACGTCGCCCTACTCACTATCGGCGTCGCCCTACTCACTATCGGCGTCGCCTTTCTCACTATCGGCGTCGCCTTTCTCACTATAGGCGTCGCCCTACTCACTATCGGCGTTGCCCTACTCATTATGGGCGTCGCCCTACTCACTATCGGCGTCGCCCTACGCATTATCAGCGTCGCCCCACTCATTATGGGCGTCGCCCTACTCATTATCGGCGTCGCCCTACGCATTATCAGCGTCGCCCCACTCATTACAGGCGTCGCTCTACTTGTTATAGGCTTCGCCCTACTCACTATCGGCGTTGCCCTACTCACTATCGGCGTCGCCCTACTCACTATCGGCGTCGCCCTACTCATTATGGGCGTCACCCTACTCACTATCGGCGTCGCCCTACTCACTATCGGCGTCGCCCTACTCACTATCGGCGTCGCCCTACTCATTTTGGGCGTCGCCCTACTCACTATCGGCGTCGCCCTTCTCATTATTGGCGTCGCCCTACTCACTATCGGCGTCGCCCTACTCACTATCGGCGTCACCCTACTCACTATCGGCGTCGCCCTACTCACTATCGGCGTCGCCCTACTCACTATCGGCGTCGCCCTACTCACTATCGGCGTCGCCCTACTCACTATCGGCGTCGCCCTACTCACTATCGGCGTTGCCCTACTCATTATGGGCGTCGCCCTACTCACTATCGGCGTCGCCCTACTCACTATCAGCGTCGCCCTACTCACTATCGGCGTCGCCCTACTCACTATCGGCGTCGCCCTACTCATTATGGGCGTCACCCTACTCACTATCGGCGTCGCCCTACTCACTATCGGCGTCGCCCTACTAACTATCGGCGTCACACTACTCATTATGGGCGTCGCCCTACTCACTATCGGCGTCGCCCTACTCACTATCGGCGTCGCCCTACTCATTATGGGCGTCACCCTACTCACTATCGGCGTCGCCCTACTCACTATCGGCGTCGTCCTACTTAATATGGGCGTCGCCCTACACCTTATCAGCGTCGCTATACTCACTATCGGCGTCGCCCTACTCACTATCGGCGTCGCCCTACTCACTACTGGCGTCGCCCTACTCACTATCGGCGTCGCCTTTCTCACTATCGGCGTCGCCCTTCTCACTATAGGCGTCGCTTTACTCTTTATGGGCGTCGCCCTACTTAATATAGGCGTCGCCCTACTCACTATCGGCGTCGCCCTACTCACTATCGGCGTCGCCCTACTCATTATGGGCGTCACCCTACTCACTATCGGCGTCGCCCTACTCACTATCGGCGTCGCCCTACTAACTATCGGCGTCACACTACTCATTATGGGCGTCGCCCTACTCACTATCGGCGTCGCCCTACTCACTATCGGCGTCGCCCTACTCATTATGGGCGTCACCCTACTCACTATCGGCGTCGCCCTACTCACTATCGGCGTCGTCCTACTTAATATGGGCGTCGCCCTACACCTTATCAGCGTCGCTATACTCACTATCGGCGTCGCCCTACTCACTATCGGCGTCGCCCTACTCACTACTGGCGTAGCCCTACTCACTATCGGCGTCGCCTTTCTCACTATCGGCGTCGCCCTTCTCACTATAGGCGTCGCTTTACTCTTTATGGGCGTCGCCCTACTTAATATAGGCGTCGCCCTACTCACTATCGGCGTCGCCCGACTCACTATCGACGTCGCCCTACTTACTATCGGCGTTGGCCTACTCACTATCGGCGTCGCCCTACTCACTATCGGCGTCGCCATACTCATTATCGGCGTCGCCCTACTTCATATGGGCGTCGCCCTACTCACTATCAGCGTCGCCCTACTCACTATCGGCGTCGCTCTAATCACTATCGGCGTCGCCCTACTTACTATCGGCGTCGCCCAACTCATTATCGGCGTCGCCCTACTCACTATCGGCGTCGCCCTACTCACTATCGGCGTCGTCCTACTTAATATGGGCGTCGCCCTACACCTTATCAGCGTCGCTATACTCACTATCGGCGTCGCCCTACTCACTATTGGCGTCGCCCTCCTCATTATAGGCGTCGCCCTACTCACTATCGGCGTCGCCCTACTCACTATCGGCGTCGTCCTACTTAATATGGGCGTCGCCCTACACCTTATCAGCGTCGCTCTAATCACTATCGGCGTCGCCCTACTTACTATCGGCGTCGCCCAACTCATTATCGGCGTCGCCCTACTCACTATCGGCGTCGCTTTACTCACTATCGGTGTCGCCCAACTCATTATCGGCGTCGCCCTACTCACTATCGGCGTCGCCCTACTCACTCTCGGCGTCGCCCTACTCACTATCGGCGTCGCCCTACTCACTATCGGCGTCGTCCTACTTAATATGGGCGTCGCCCTACACCTTATCAGCGTCGCTATACTCACTATCGGCGTCGCCCTACTCACTATTGGCGTCGCCCTCCTCATTATAGGCGTCGCCCTACTCACTATCGGCGTCGCCCTACTCACTATCGGCGTCGTCCTACTTAATATGGGCGTCGCCCTACACCTTATCAGCGTCGCTATACTCACTATCGGCGTCGCCCTACTCGCTATCGGCGTCGCCCTACTCACTATCGGCGTCGCCCTACTCATTATGGGCGTCACCCTACTCACTATCGGCGTCGCCCTACTCACTATCGGCGTCGCCCTACTCACTATCGGCGTCGCCCTACTCATTTTGGGCGTCGCCCTACTCACTATCGGCGTCGCCCTTCTCACTATTGGCGTCGCCCTACTCACTATCGGCGTCACCCTACTCACTATCGGCGTCGCCCTACTCACTATCGGCGCCGCCCTACTCACTATCGGCGTCGCCCTACTCACTATCGGCGTCGCCCTACTCATTATGGGCGTCGCCCTACTCACTATCGGCGTCGCCCTTCTCACTATTGGCGTCGCCCTTCTCACTATAGGCGTCGCCCTACTCACTATCGGCGTCGCCCTACTCACTATCGGCGTCGCCCTACTCACTATTAGCGTCGCCCTCCTCATTATAGGCGTCGCCCTACTCAATATCGGCGTCGCCCTACTCACTATCGGCGTCGTCCTACTTAATATGGGCGTCGCCCTACACCTTATCAGCGTCGCTATACTCATTATCGGCGTCGCCCTACTCACAATCGGCGTCGCCCTACTCACTATTGGCGTCGCCCTCCTCATTATAGGCGTCGCCCTACTCACTATCGGCGTCGCCCTACTCACTATCGGCGTCGTCCTACTTAATATGGGCGTCGCCCTACACCTTATCAGCGTCGCTATACTCACTATCGGCGTCGCCCTACTCACTATCGGCGTCGCCCTACTCACTACTGGCGTCGCCCTACTCACTATCGGCGTCGCCTTTCTCACTATCGGCGTCGCCCTTCTCACTATAGGCGTCGCTTTACTCTTTATGGGCGTCGCCCTACTTAATATAGGCGTCGCCCTACTCACTATCGGCGTCGCCCGACTCACTATCGACGTCGCCCTACTCACTATCGGCGTTGGCCTACTCACTATCGGCGTCGCCCTACTCACTATCGGCGTCGCCATACTCATTATCGGCGTCGCCCTACTTCATATGGGCGTCGCCCTACTCACTATCAGCGTCGCCCTACTCACTATCGGCGTCGCTCTAATCACTATCGGCGTCGCCCTACTTACTATCGGCGTCGCCCAACTCATTATCGGCGTCGCCCTACTCACTATCGGCGTCGCTTTACTCACTATCGGCGTCGCCCAACTCATTATCGGCGTCGCCCTACTCACTATCGGCGTCGCCCTACTCATTATGGGCGTCGCTCTACTCACTATCGGCGTCACCCTACTCACTATCGGCGTCGCCCTACTCACTATTGGCGTCGCCCTCCTCATTATAGGCGTCGCCCTACTCACTATCGGCGTCGCCCTACTCACTATCGGCGTCGTCCTACTTAATATGGGCGTCGCCCTACACCTTATCAGCTTCGCTATACTCACTATCGGCGTCGCCCTACTCACTATTGGCGTCGCCCTCCTCATTATAGGCGTCGCCCTACTCACTATCGGCGTCGCCCTACTCACTATCGGCGTCGTCCTACTTAATATGGGCGTCGCCCTACACCTTATCAGCGTCGCTATACTCACTATCGGCGTCGCCCTACTCGCTATCGGCGTCGCCCTACTCACTATTGGCGTCGCCCTCCTCATTATAGGCGTCGCCCTACTCACTATCGGCGTCGCTCTACTCACTATCGGCGTCGTCCTACTTAATATGGGCGTCGCCCTACACCTTATCAGCGTCGCTATACTCACTATCGGCGTCGCCCTACTCACTATCGGCGTCACCCTACTCATTATCGGCGTCGCCCTCCTCATTATCGGCGTCGCCCTACTCACAATCGGCGTCACCCTACTCATTATGGGCTTCGCTCTACTCACTATCGGCGTCGCCCTACTCATTATGGGCGTCGCTCTACTCACTATCGGCGTCGCCCTACTCATTATCGGCGTCGCCCTACTCACTATCGGCGTCGCCCTACTTATTATGGGCGTCGCCTAACTCACTATCAGCGTCGCCCTACTCACTATCGGCGTCGCCCTACTCACTATCGGCGTCGCCCTACTCACTATCGGCGTCGCCCAACTCACTATCGGCGTCGCCTTTCTCACTATCGGCGTCGCCCTTCTCACTATAGGCGTCGCCCTACTCTTTATGGGCGTCGCCCTACTTAATATAGGCGTCGCCCTACTCACTATCGGCGTCGCCCGACTCACTATCGACGTCGCCCTACTCACTATCGGCGTTGGCCTACTCACTATCGGCGTCGCCCTACTCACTATCGGCGTCGCCATACTCATTATGGGCGTCGCCTAACTCGTTATAGGGGTCGCCCTACTCGTTATAGGCGTCGCCCTACTCACCGTCGGCGTCGCCCTTCTCATTATGGGCGACGACCCTACTCATTATCGGCGTCGCCCTACTCATTATAGGTGGTTTTGCACACAAGCCAGGGCTCGGCGCGGCCCTGGGCCTCTGCCAGAGTGTGCCACATCACCTTATCACCTTCCGCCTTCCTCATCCACTCTGTCCCAGCCATCTTCACTGACAAGCATCGCCAAACTTGAGCCAGGCTTACAGTTTTGCAGTAAGTAGAGTTCTTTATATTTTGTTGAGAGTTATCCCCATGGGATGAAACTTTAATATCTACGAGTATTTACGTCATAATAATTGAATATATGAAAACCAAATTTTAATCTCAGCTGACATTTCTTTCCCAAATCAATCATTTAAGTCCCTAGGTTAAATAGGTGACTATTTAACCTATTTAAATTAACCTTAAAAATAAGCGGGGGCTGTCAAATAAAACTGAATAGTTAAGACAACAGACATTTGTAAGTTTTACTTTAACCCTCCAAGTTTTCACTCAAGTACACAGCTTATAAGTTCCAAGTTTTTACTGCTCACTAAGTTTTTCCAATTGTTGTAGTTCTTTTCTGAATCCAGAATTTATAAAGAAACGGAAAGTAATTGATATTTCGTAACTAATTTTGGGAAATATGAAATGGAAGTAAGTTGAAGTATAAACAATCTCAAGTTACTTTACGTAACCAATATCTTGGGTTGGAGGTAAAAAATAACTGAATGCCGTACCGTAGCAATAGCAGTCCGGTTGAAGCTTGAAGCTGTATGAAATGCCACGAAGTCCGTCTCTTTCTCCTGACGCAGGTCCTCAGGGTCAGCTCAGACCGAGACGTGACACTGCGCGCACATTTCAATAGAGCTACTCAAAATCTTTTTCCTTCACGAAAAGAAACACCTTAGAGCTCTTACACACGAGCGGCATGTTCCCAACGGCAGAGGTAACTGCAGCCGTCGACGCGCGTTGGCGGCAACCGTCGACGCGTCGACAGCAGCAGTCCACACTTGCAGTTGTAGTGTGACGTGTCCGCCATTTTGTCAGTCGACTGCAAATAGTTCAAGAGTGCGCACGCGTCGTAAATTTGTAAAATGACTTCTACTGACGAAATTGATAATGAATTGCTAATTATGACAGTAAAGAAAAATGCTTGTAATCGTAATCGGTATAGGTTTTGGAATGTTTAGTAAGTAAAAGCAATAACAGTGTTTCTTCTTCGGAATCCATTTTACAACTGACTCCTATACTAAGAGAGCAGACGACGGCTGTCGCTGATCTTCGAAGTTGAAATGTCGACGGCTGCCGTCGACGCGTCGACGGTTGCCGCCGGCGCGCGTCGACGGCTGCAGTTACCTCTGCCGTTGGGAACATGCCGCTCGTGTGTAAGAGCTCTTACACCACCCTGCGCGAATTAGCGCGGCGCAGCGCGGCACCGCACTGCATTTTAATAGCAACTCAAAATCGAACTATATCTACTACACGAAAAGATACACATTTGCAGTATCGTTGCGTCACGTCGTGTAACGTCGCGACTCTGTGTGAGCTGACCGTCACTGGACGTTTATAATTCAGCAGCAGGATACGACCGAGTGTCACCATCGTGTGAACCGCCCGGTCGACACTGTTGACTCTACTCCGGACCCCCGCCGTGTTTTCATGAAAGCTATCGGTGAACTCTAACAAATCCGGGGTTTACAATTAGGATACACCTCTGCCTAGCCCTTTGTAGATTACACCGTGATTTTACGTTAACTCAAGTGAGGACAGATAGATGGCGCTGTTCAGATATTTAATATAGCGCCATCTATATTATTATTCGGGATTTTTTTATTCATTTACTTCTGCTACTCGCCGTTAGGTGGCAGTAAACAGCATAATCAACACATTTATCATCGCTTCATTAAATTTTCACTAGTGTTAAATACTGCCTTTTTTACCAGCAATTATTTGATACTCACAGTATTGTACAGGTAGGTACTACTTACTTTTAAAAAGTAAAAGGAAACTCTATGCTCCGTTCATGTCAACACGTAGCCATGACAACGAAATGTTTACAACAGGTTAGTGATTCATTGTCCAAGGTACATTTAAGTTTTGTGTTCATTTTCATCGTGATGTCCAACAAAATAACCAGTTTTGCAATTCCAAAACGCTCAGTTGATCACCGCACAAAGGCTTCTAGGACATTTTTGCAAACTAGTGAGAAACACCACAACAATGCTCCTAAAAAACTGCTCAGTTCTAAAAAACCAACTTCGGTTTGCACTGAAAGCAAAAGCTATTCAAGTGGTGTTAGCACACAGAAAGGACCTGCAAAACCAAAGAAAACAACAAAATCGGATTCTTTCGTCACCAAAAGGACTCAATACAATGTTGTCGACTACTGCAGAAAATGTGGTGATGGGGGGAAAGGCAACGGGGAAATTCGAGGGAAGGTCGACTCTCTCCTCAGCGCAGTGAACGTTAAATGCGTTAAAAACGACAACAAAGTTACCAAAAAAACATCAAAACCTGTCCATCAATACTATAAAAACGAAAACTTCTACGTTTATGAGGAATCACTTCACGAAAATAATACTAAGAAAGTTTCCCTTGACACTATATCAGAAGATCCCGAAAGACAAGCCATTTCTGAAGACTCGATTTTCAGAATATGTTCTGATTCTGAAGAAGACGATTTAGAATCATACATAGACCCAAACAGCGATGTCAATATTAAAGAGCTTAAAGAATTTCGTCAGAAAAATTATTTCGAATGCCATTCAGCGAAATCTAGAATCAAAACTCGAGTCAGTGCTACTAGTTTGCAAGATCACAAATGTGTCTACAGGTTCTATCTCAACGAACGCTTGTTTCCCGTTCCATTGAATACTGATTACAACAATAAAGTTCGTTGTGTTGAATGTCAACTGCCAATGGACATCAAACAAGAAAGATCAGGGGATAAAATCAATGGTACCATACAAGCTAAAGTCAAACTCAGTACAGGAGAATCACAAGACATGCTTCTCTTACTCCCTGTTAAAGAATCTCTTATTATAGAAGAAAGAAGAAAAGAGAATAAGCAGAATAACGAATATGTTTACTTTGGACTGGTGAAGCTGACAGCAGATGGTAATTCCATGTTTAATAGAACTTTGCCAGAGAATTCTTTGGCTTTGAAGTATCAGAAAGGTTATCAGGAATACCAGGACGATGGCAGATATAACTATAAAGAAATAAAAGATGACGATGTCATTATAATATAGTTTTTCGACGCCAACGGAAATTTTTACTAGCTCTTGCCGTTCACCGTTTTAAATTGCTGCTCCGATTTCAACAAATATTATGTTGTTTGTGAATTCATTTCAAGGATGTTCGAAGGTATCAATTTTACTACTTATTTATGAATCCGGTACTTTTAACTGTACATTATTATTTCAATTGAAGTAAACTTTATGTTCTTTCTAATCCTATGCTTGGTGATTCTTATTTACCCTAAAGTTTTTACTTTTATTCAACTTGATAGATGAGCATGACAATGAATTTTCCTCGTATTAACAGTTTATGCTACACATTAAGCACACTTTTCTTTCTTTATAACTAGATACCTTTTTTTTTTATCGTGGTAAAATCATCAAATGAGTCCTCCCACCCAGGGCAGGGCGGGAGGGACTGTCAGACTTGTACTGACTAAAATCCACGGTGTGCTTCAATAGCCCTTTACGTACCGGGGTCACGGTAATCCCTTGGTCCCGCGACCCCGGCAGGCCCCGTCACTATGCTGACACTCTTTGAGGCGCGCGTGGAACACAACGCGCCGTCGACCCGGGCATGGTCCATGGTCGGACAGCAAGTCGCCCATTACTCGCTGCCCGCATGCCCGCGCCTACGGTGGCCGGAGATCGTCTTGCGACGTCCGACGCCGTGGGCGTCTACCACTGCGGCTGGGGTTGAGGGAGGACGCTGTCCTCTCCCTCAGGCGGCCCGCCTCCTCCTTCACGAGCATTACTGCTTCGCAGTAGGAGGCGACCGCTTCCCACTCCGTCTCGCCCCGCAGCATGGCCTCGACCAATGCCGGGCGCGAGAGGTCTCCGCCAATCGCCGTCGTGAGGACACGGCGGTGCTCTGCCCAAGCGGGGCAGTCCTGCACCGTATGCTCCACCGTGTCCTCCGGACGATCCCCGCAGTGGTGACACCCAGGCGTTTCTTCCCTCCCTATCAGACACAGGAACCTCCCGAAACTTCCGTGTCCGGTGAGGACCTGCGTCATGCGGTAGGTCAGGACGCCGTGACGCCTATCCAGCCACTCCTCAAAGAGGGGTCTTACCGCCGCGATTGCGGCGTGCCCGATAACTAGATACCTATAACAATTTTCATCTAAGTTGCCTTTCTGTGACACTCAGGGCGACAGACGTCGCAAGACGACCTCCGACCACCTAGGCGTGGGTATGCGGGCGGCGAGTAATGGGCGACTCGCAGTCCGACCATGGACAATGCCCGGGTCAACGACGCGTAGTGTTCCACGCGCACCTCAAAGAGTATCAGCATAATGACAGCCCCCCCCCCCCCATTAGAGGGCCAAAGCTTGCCGGGGTCGCGGGACTAACGAATACCGTGCCTGAGTGGGAGGACTCATTTAATGATTTTAACACGCTAAAAACAAAGTTGCCTTTCTGTGTAACTTATCGTATACATTTAATATCATAGCTTCGACAACTTTTTTGCTGTCGTAGTTTATTTATAGGTGCATATGTTAAGTAATAAATCGTTTAAGAGTTTTTTTCGAAGACGTTCAGAAAAAATCTTAAAATTTTCCGATGAAAAATAACTTTATTATTAAACGTTGTTATTTTTCGATTTTCAACGCTAACAACCAATTAAAAGTAAATAATAATAGTAGTATCTAGTCTAGAAGTATTTGATTTTTCAAAAAGTGGACTGATCTTGATCTTAAGAAAGGATAACATTGAAAATCAAATTTAAAATGTTACGTATTGAATGTACGTACTCATTCAATACTTGACATTTTAAATTTTATTTTTTCTCAAACTATAATCCAATTCCCAGTTTTTATTTTAAGTTAACCCTGATCTTTTAACCCTTAGGTATTTGAATTTCCGGGGTCGCGGGACTCACGAATTACCGTGACCCCGGTACGTAAAGGGCTATTGAAGGACACCGTGGATTTTAGTCAGTCAAGTCAGACAGTGGGAGGACTCATTTGATGATTTTACCACGATAAAAAAGGTATTTGAATTTAGACAAGGTTATTATTTTAATTTACATTCCAAAATTGGTGCCTAATTTTAAACAAATGAATAATTATTGAAAAATCGTTCCAATTTACGTTACGTTTGAGTACTACGACCGGGAAAGAACTTTTAGGTAATCGGGTCAAAGAGATTCGTACCTAAACAATAATATTGTCAAATTTTTAATTGGCGATACAATCCCACTGTTGGTCTAAAGCTCTTCGACGTTTCCCTAATTCTTCCAAGTATTTTTTTCTAGTGAATATATTAATAAATAAAAATATGTGCGCAATTATTGCTACAGAACAGAGCCTTGCGTAAAAAAGCATGTGTAGTTTATATTATGGCCGGTATTTTTTTCTAGTAACTGCTAGAATGCCAAAGATCTAAAGCTTTAACATATTAATTTAAGATTCCGGTTCCACATACCTACCTATAAATAAAGTTAAAATCCTTACTTAAACCTGATGAAATCCTGTATTTGTCTTCTACCATGGAAAATTACAACAATTATGAGACGAAATTGAGAAGCAATCATATTTCGCAACGTTTCCCGCCATCGCGAATAAATATGGCGGATAAATCGCGCGCGCCTCAGTCTTCACTGCGCATGCGAGAGAACTGTCACTTTCGTTCTAAAACCGCGAATGTGTTACAGAGAGTGAAAAAAAAGTAAAACAAAAAACAAAAATGTTTGACTCATTATTACTTGTGGTTTTTTTAACGAGTTTCGTGAGTGCTGAGAACAGTTTACGTAAGTTATTTTTATTACTTTTTTTAAATTTATATTTGGGTGTTATCGAATAGGCAGGCTGTTTATTTTAGTGCATTACCTGAGCTTTTTACAGTTAAAAAATAATTTAAAAAGTTGTGGTCCAAAATCACCATAAATTATTTATTACTCCATCCCAATTATTTACCTTTTTGTTTCAAGTATTAAAAACATATTTCGAAACGTTTTTTAATCTGTCTATTAGGTTCTTTTTTACGTGGTAAAATCATCTTATAAGTCCTCCCACTCAGGGCAGACCGGGAGGGACTGTCAGACTCGTACTGACTAAAATCCACCGTATCCTTCAAGAGCCCTTTACTTACCGGGTCTACGTCACGGTAATTCGTAAGTCCCGCGACCTGTCTATTAGATCTTAGAGTAGTTTTTTATAACAAAGCTATAGTTCTAAACTAATTCATAAATAAGAGCGATTTATTATAAAGGGTTTCTGTAGAATATTGCATTAGCAGTATCAAAATTATTAGTTTCATAAAAAAAAAGTAAAAGTCCCTGTCACTTTCTTTTTTTTTCCATTTTGATTCGTTATAAAACAGAGGCACTATCACTTTTTTCTTTACTTATC
Organism: Agrotis puta; assembly: GCA_943136025.2. Taxonomy (NCBI): domain Eukaryota; kingdom Metazoa; phylum Arthropoda; class Insecta; order Lepidoptera; family Noctuidae; genus Agrotis; species Agrotis puta. The sequence continues at coordinate 947,169 of OW964187.2, forward strand.
CGGCATTCTGTGATGAAAAGGGTGATATAATCGTTAATTGGTTCCGGCCATACCGGTAACTAGATACCTATCCTAGTAACTAGTTAAATGATATTTTAGTTTAACTAGGTACAATAATAAACTGTACACTCTGGCCTCAATCTTTCAAGAGAATTAAATTGAAACATTTGCTTATACGTTCCCACGACTCATTTATAATAAAATTACGGTAGTGGTTTGCTTTTGGTCGCGGGACTCACGAATTACCGTGACCCCAGTACGTAAAGGGCTATTGAAGACCACCGTGGATTTTAGTGAGTCAAGTCTGACAGTCCCTCCCACCCTGCCCTGGGTGGGAGGACTCATTTGATGATTTTACCACGATAAAAAAAGTGGTTTGCTTTTGGGTCCACGTGTGTACCAATTTTCATATGAACTGATCCAGTAAATTCAGAGAAAATTGATTGTGACAGACGGACATATAAACACTCAACTGTAGGTCCATTTTTTACAATTAAGTCCCTAACAAAAACCTTTCTTTTTCATTAAACTGAAATGAAAAAACAAACATTGATACACTACCACTACTATTTCCTTAATTTAGATACAACTTTTGAATGTCTTCATTCATTTTAAAATTAACTTTTATTATTTTAAAGAAAAATATTGCATTTCACAATGCCTCCTGTGAGAATTGAACTCACGACCCCTGGTTTACGAGACCAGTGCTCTGCCACTGAGCTAAGGAGGCTGTAGTAATGTGCATTTATTGGCACACCCCTTTACGAGTGGTCGCGGGACTAACGGATTACCGTGACCCCGGTACGTAAAGGGCTATTGAAGGACACCGTGGATTTTAGTCAGTACAAGTCTTAGAGTCCCTCGCGCCCTGCCCTGGGTGGGAGGACTCATTTGATGATTTTACCACGATAAAAAAAAACCCTTTACGAGCAACCATATCTCAAAGTATATAAAAATGTTTATGAGTTTTATTAAAAAACGTAAATAATTTAAACACAATTTCATGAATTGCGGATCTGCCATTAGTTAAGCTTAATGTCAAACTTTATGTAGATATTATTGTGATATTTTCTTGTCGACTTAAAAGTCTATACATAAACAGACGCAATCTTTTTATTCCACATCACCATTTAATTCGCATCTAATCACTTTACATTACAAGGATAAATTTATTTCATACAGATTATACGACTTCGTCGTTAGCCCGTATTCGGGTGTTCGAAAGACTACTCGAATTTGGGCATCGTCATCATTTTCTTGCCCATACGACTTCCATATTATTCTCACTCATATTTTAGAAGTCTCATCTCTTTTCTAGTCATAATTATCATTCTTCAACTCAAAATCGGGCATCTAATAAAATTATCGCACTACGAACTTTATTATGTCGATGTCCGAATACGGGCATAAACGACTCCATTCATGAACATTTGGTCGATTGTCCGCATTCCAGAGATAATCGAATACGGATAAACGACCAAGTAGTTAGTTGTGCCTTAAGTTTATTACCACAATAACATTATTAATGTTTTATCGTACTGTAAACAATTTATTATAATTAATTAGTGTACCAAGGTTAATATTTTTTTCACGCAAGTATCGTTTTATTACCACTTTGTGACCTATCACGGATGCAAACATACGTGTGGACGGCGAGTAATGGGTGACTTGCCGTCCGGTCATGGACCATGCCCGGGTCGACAGCGCGTCGGATTTCACGCGCGCCTCAAAGCGCTGTCAGCAATCTGATGCCCCCCCCCCCCCCTCTTGAGGGCCAAAGCCTGCCTGTCTCATCAGGTAACCGTGACCCTGGAACGTTAAGGGCTATTGAAGGATCACCGTGGATTGTAGTCAGTACAAGTCTGACAGTCTTTTCCGTCCCGCCCTGGGTTCAGGACTCATTTGATGATTTTACCAAGATAAAAAAAAACCTCGGTAACATCGCATAATTGAAAACCTACAATTATTGTTTTCACATCCGGATTTTAAACACGGTCAATATAAATTAAAATTTGATTTTTATTCTTGTGACATTGATCGATCCTTGACATTGGACAAATTGCTTTTAAATAAAGTTGACATTTCTGAAGTTTACCAATTATAACAACAATAATTTTATTGATTCTGTGAACTTTTAAATTGTGTTTAATTATTTAAATTTGCTTATTGACATAAAGTAGGTAATTACAGATAGTATTTATGTAATTACAGTTATATTCTTCCATATTCCCTAAGAAAACTCAATGGTAACTTTAAAATTTTAAACACAAAAACATAAAAGAAAATAAAAAAAATCATTCATTTTTTCTGCTTTGTTGTTTAAAACATTTCACAAAATATACAAAAAGACGAAACATTAATACTAAAAACACCAATTCAGTAAAAGAAATAAGTCTATAAGAATGCCTCCTGTGAGGATTGAACTCACGACCCCTGGTTTACGAGACCAGTGCTCTACCACTGAGCTAAAGAGGCGATGGTATCTACCGGCTAGATTCGCACCCCTATCTGAGGTACAGTCACGGACACAAATATGTACTCATACAACAATATTAAAAAGGTTTTCATTTGAAATAACGATTAAATCTTTGAAATAAGACACTCTATGGAATCATTTACTACGATTCCGCTTGATCTTGAGTAGGTAATTAATAACTAGTAAAGAACAATAAAGATGGTACCATTTTAAAGGTTAGACTGTTAACTTTCAATTGACACCAAATTCATTTAAATCACGCCATAATTTAGATTCCATACTATTGCTCGCTAGTGTATCTCATAGTGGTCGCAGACTCTCGAATTACCGTGACACCGGAACGTAAAGGGCTATTGAAGGACACCGTGGATTTTAGTCAGTACGAGTCTGACAGTCCCTCCCGCTCTGCTCTGGGTGTGAGGACTCATTTGATGATTTTACCACGATAAAAAAAAAAAAGTGTATCTATAAAAAAAAGTGTAGTATTATGAGTTCCCGCAGTGGTGGACGCCCACGGCGTCGGACGTCGCAAGACGATATCCGGCCACCGTAGGCGCGGGCATGCGGGCAGCGAGTAATGGGCGACTCGCTGTCCGACCATGGACCATGCCCAGGTCGACGGCGCGTAGTGTTCCACGCGCGCCTCAAAGAGTGTCAGCATAGTGACGGGGCCTGTAGAGGGCCAAAGCCTGCCGGGGTCGCGGGACCAAGGGATTACCGTTACCCCGGTACGTAAAGGGCTATTGAAGGACACCGTGGATTTTAGTCAGTACAAGTCTGACAGTCCCTCTCGCCCTGCCCTGGGTGGGAGGACTCATTTGATGATTTTACCACGATAAAAAAAAAAAAAAGTATTATGAGTTCCAAGATACTATGTTCGTAAAACTACATGCAATCGCAATTAAGGACAGCCTTCATAGTAGGATAAAATCCCGTTTCAATGATCCTTAATGCAGACTTATTGGAATTTGTGACTGTACTCAACGCATTGAAAACGTGCGCTATTTATTCAAGTGCATATAAGTGACAATCGAGAAACTGATACCAATGTAACTCGGTTACTTGTTTATACGAGTATATTATACTAATGTTACATTATCTAACAGATCTCGGATAGCAAATCCCGTAATATGTATTAAGATAGGTATTAAGTAATAATGTGTCATTACTAAACATCGAATTATAATGCACTATCCAAATGCCGAAATATGCACTAAAAATACATATAATGGTCCTTGATCATTATATTCTACTGTAAATAGTCTAAACAATTATTGTTCGGTATACTTTACTGGATCAATTACAAACGTAGTTAATTTCGTATTTGTAATATATTTAATCTCTTAAATAAACAAACAGATAGATCATTATTATACTTACCTATCATTGTTATAAAAAAAAACGGAAATAAAAAAGTGTGGAAAACGTACTACTTGTATTAATTAATGGTTAATTAAGAACTTAACTTTAATTAACTTCAGTGTATTAATTATCTAGATTTTCTTTGAGCTGTAATTGGCTGTATGATTATCTACCTGTTAATTAATTGGACTCTAGAGTTAGGTTTAGGTTTAAGTTATTTTCCAAAAAAACAATAGAGCCACTTACACGAGAACATAAACAACATAAAATAATAATACACTAAGTTTAGATAACGGTCACTGATATAGGACAATTGTCTTAAAACTCGTTTTTTGTTAAATGGGTTACATTTTCAATTTTTCATCTCAACGTAGTTTAAATTAAGCAGTTTTAATTTTGATTTCAATCCGTTAAAAGAGCTTGTATTTGTTCCCTTAACCATTACCCATGAATGCCAGGGCCGCGTGGCTTGCGACCACCATTCTATCGAAGCCACACAATAACAGTTTTTATTGTATATCGACGGAACACATTCATACACACTGTTCAATTTTGGGTGAGCTCGCTCCATCTTAAATCCCAACTTTACTGATAGATTAGATTAAGGCCCATAGAAAACTTGATTGTAAATTTTAGAAAATCGTCTCGTTTGTGCCTCTTAATAAATACTGATTTAAATTAGGTGAATCTAAAGGCTAAAGAATAAATTAAACATATGGTTTAATTAATTAATTGTGTGAGATATAGATATTAGTCACTGCTATTCTCCTTACTTAGCTTATGTTGCGGGTTCGATCCCTGCATGTAACACATATTTGTTAGATCTGAAAGTCATTGTTCCGCGTCGGGATGTTTGTGTATGTGAATTTCTGTTTGTAACCCACTGTTTGAAACCCTCGGCACAGGAGAAATTCTCAGTTTAAAAAAAAAGTATTATAATCAATCTTTTGCCCATTTTTCAATTTCGGCAACAGATCTTATTTTTCGATTCTTGTCTATTACTCGCCATCACAACAGGCACCTTCCTCCATCCATCCATCCAACATGTTCATAGTCTTCCTCCACCCTTACCTATAGACTTTCAAATTAATACTAAAATCATCCATAAAAACATAATAAAAATAAACCGTTCTTTAACCAATTCATAATCCAAATTGCAGAGTAAACGCTAAAATATAGCTGCACACATAACTAGCATTATTAAATAGCAATACTTACGTCTTCGATCATGTAATAACGCAGTTTCCGTATTCGGCGCCTGCGGTTCACCGATACAAGTGCGCGCCGCGACTTTCACCAGATAAATAGAAGACTTCTGTTATAGTAATAAGATGGTAGAGGTAATCAGGTGTTACGTTGTAACCTTTTCACTTTGCCTTGTTGGTTAAAGGCTCATCATCTCGTTTATTAGCTCTTACGGCGACTTCGGCCCTTATTTTCAAGCTTAGTTTGAAGAAAGGAAGAAGATAAATAGCTTCGAAGAAAAAAAGCACTATACCTTCTTTTTTAAATCATCAAATGAGTCCTCCCAACCTGGGTGGAGCGGAACTGTCAGACTCGTGTTGACTAAAATCCACCGTGTTTCTTCAATTGTCCTTTACTGGCTGGGTCACGGTTACCACGGTAGTCCAGGCAGAAGCACTACAACTGATTCGGTTGGTCTCATTTTTACTGACCCTGATTTATCCTGGATGCCGCTCTTGGCACCAACAAAGAGATGCATATACCCAATGGTGGAGATCGGTCTAAGATCGGTTGGATTTTAATTCTGATGCCGTTCAGTCCTTTCAATTGGCCACTAAATGATATTCAGCTGAGCATGAGGTCACGAGCTGAGTAATTTTAATTTATCGTCAGAAGTTTCTCAGTAACATCCCAGAGTCTAGACTCGCAACAGATGAGATGCTATGTTAAGCGCGTTACGTTTCTCTTGTCTACCTTTCTCCGACTGCATTTGGATCATTTTATCTCCTTCCACTAATACGCATAGCCCTTTTGCAACAGTGTTATCAAAACTATCACAATCAGCGATAGTCAATCCGTTGGCCTGACCCCGTGTATAGTAATGTCATGATTCATTGCTTGTTGTGTCGGCCATTAGCAGATACATATTTAGCGTCTGATAATGACGAACTTGTGTATACAAAGATTCTTATAATTTAAAAGAAAAGAGAAGTTAACATAGAGTACACACACATAAACTCACGCACTTCTCCCATGGGATAGGAAAAAACTACAGAGCGCCATCTGCTACGATCCTTTCATACTCCTTGCGCCTCATCCACATTCCTACATCTGGTCATACAAGCACGCTGATTACGAGTACTACGCAGCCGGCCTGTCTGAAGCACTTCACCAATTAGGTCAGTGTAGGTCTTCCTAAGATGTCTCCTCCCAGAGTAACAATTAAACTCCGCCTTTTAAATTCAGACATGGAGTTAAAACTTTTCAAAAACCGAAGTTTACCTTAAACTCCGTTTTTGCAATGTGGCTAAGAGGTAAATCGTCAAATCTTCCTCCTCCTAAGATCGAACACTATTTTGCAATTCTACGGGTGTCACAAAGACATCTTAGAAATTCTCGCTCTGGAGTATTTCAAGGTCTTCTTTGTTTTTTATTTTCTTCCCACCCACCTTTAAATATTCAACTTCCTTAATTAAGCCGCTGAGTGTGGTCCTCAGTCACATAAAACCGATAACCCGCGGGGTCAATACGACAGGTGCTCAAGGTCACGCGGATGCGCATACGCATACAGATGAGCTTGGAGCCGATACAATGCAACTATTTACATGCAATGGTCACCGCAGTACATGCCTTGACCTGAACGATGTGTGGAAGGATTTTTGGGCATAGATGTTTGGTTTTAATAGCTTTGTTTAAGATGTGTAGAAGTTCATATAAAAAAACTGAGATGAAAAATGCAAAATTGGTATACTGGGTAGAATTTAAAGCTTAATTTGTAATTCTCTTTTGGTACATAAAAATTGCAAATCACAGTAGAACCGACAATTTGCTTAACTGTAAGCAACAAAATTGATCCACTCGATAGCCACATGACTAACAGTGAGTGTATGTATGTTTGTGTCAAGGATGCTGTTCTCATAATGTCAGTTCATTATCTCAAGCATCTGTCATCAGTCCTGCTTGACGAGTCAGGCTTGCAGCCTATCCTCGACCGATATATGTAAACGTTTTGTCGGTTATACCAAATGTTATGTCTTCATTTTGTTGAGTATACTAACAGGCACATATTACGACTGATTCAAACTTACTTAGTGTAATTTATTTCAACACCACTGCTCTCAAACCGTGAAAGAAAACATTGTGTAGATACTGCAATGTTCCAGCCGAAGATATGTGACATCTACCGACATGTACTCAGTCAACGTGGAGGATATAGTCCACTCTCTCTCTTGAAGAGGAATAGTAATAGTAGAGTATACCAGCATTTGGAACATTAGAGTCTGATAACTCACTATAAAATGTTACCAATGAAATAAATAATGTTTTCTTGGTTTTCTATCTATTTATATGATTTGAGTTTTTGACTAAATTATTAATGATGAGAGTATGGTATTACTACTACCGTCGACTGGGCCGTCGACGCCTGAAAATAAACGATTTTTATTATTATTACATTAATGGCCAATGACTTAATTGGCAATACCATCGACCTCTATCTGAGTAAGCTCTCGCTTGGCAGCTGGATCAAGCATTTGATTCAGAAACTAGTAGATATTACATTTTGCATGGAAGTTCTTCTCAAGATCCATCACCACCGGCAGCTTATTTTGTTTTGAATCCTGTTTGTAACCCAATATATTTATCGTCGTTCATCCCGCGGGTCCCAACTGAGCGGGATATATCGACCGAAGAGTCTATGTAAGCTATAAAGAAATAAATTAAAGTATAAAGTGTTTTAAGCTGAAAAGCCTGCAAAAGCTAAGATAGGTAAAACAAGGAAGCAAACAAGATACATTGCAAGGCCTGCCTTCAGATAATAAATCATGAGAGAACATGAATCCAACTACGGAACGAGTTTAAATCTCGTTTACACATGTCATCATAAATATTAGCAACATAGTCTACTCGATTAAAACCGCAATAACATACAGATTTGCATCTTAATTATCATATTATTGATTAAGATTGTTATATTGTATAAATAACAAGATAATAATCCCACCGAGTGGATTCACATACGGAGAATGCGGCAACATCACAAAAATCAACCAGTTTGAAATGATTGACCTCTCAAACCAGGTTGAATACGACCAAACTGCAAGCTTAGCAAGAGGCAATACAAAGGCAACATGCAATAATTTCTATATTTGTCTGTTTGTCAACGGTTGCTCAAAACTCATGAGTGGAGCCGAAGGTCGACTAGCGCCTCTTTCACAACCTGCTTTTACCAATATAGCTGCGAAACCACTTGCAATGGCTGACGATATGGTTCCATTTCATGATGGGTTTCTAAACTAAGCCGAGAGGCAGTTTGGTAATGCCTGTGAACATCTGTGGTTACATTACTTAATCATTTATCTGTGTATACACTTGATAACTTGTCCTGACTGACAGGAGTTGATGGATGCTGTTGAGCGAAATATAGATTCTCATCAACACGCTGAGAAGAAGATCAGTCTATAATAGTCCCACTGCTGGAACTGAAGCGAGTAGTAGCGAGTAGCAGTGAGTCAGGCGCCGATCGATGTATGTCACATACCCTCGAATTATTGGTTTTCATTACCCACAACACAAGATGTTTCACAGTCGGACCAGGATCATTAGATAACAAGGGTTACCACAGGGTTCGATTGTAAGCCCTTTTATTTTTATAGTTTGTGATGATTATGATGCCTTTATAGTTTTGCATCAGGATAAGTCCTATGATACAAAACTATAAATTTATATATTTTTTTATTATTCCAACAAATAAAAATATAAAACTCATATGTGATAATAATTGTAAATCTATCAACAGAATCGAACATGGTATCAGTTAATATTTACTTTCTGAATCTCAGGAGTCGGAAGAAGATGTATTGTACTTTTCACAATGACTATGATGACACCTACAGGGACGAGGAATAATCCAACAAGCAGGTCCAATCAGAGATAATACTATCATCTATAAGTGACTCTTTAGTGGCAGACAAATAGGCCGGCCAAATACTAAAGCAGTCAGTATCGACTGCTTCAAGCTGCGACTGCACAGCAAATTAATGTTCTACGTGCACGCGGTACTGCTTGAGCATTTGAACTGCTTCAGGAGCAGTAGATAACTGCTGGAGAAGTGGGCAATGGCAGCTTACTTTCTTTAGTTAAGTTCTGTCAATTTACATTAAAAAGAGATTAATTAATTATTTTTACAATGTCTTTAGTAACCAACTTAGCATATAGATCAATAGCCAGTGGTTAATTTATTTGTACGGCACGATTGATGCAGGCTTAGTGATTGCCTCCTGCAGGTTGCGGGTTGATTCCCGCATGGAACAAATATTTATATGAATCACAAGTAATTATTACGGATCTGGCTATTCGTGTACCTATGTTAAATTATTATAAATGTTTTTAAACGCATCTACGACATAAGATCAACTCCTAAAGTGGACCAACGTTTAAAAAACACAATGATATTAGACAAACTTGTTACAAATATAATCCGTCACGAGCGAAGCCACGTGCACAGCTCAGTTTTACAATAAAGATTACCGTCATATCTGTCATAATCACATAATGATCTTTCTCACGAAAACCGGTTCCGCAGTTTCGGAGATAGTGACATACAAACATGCAAGACAGTCTTTCTACACAGCGAGGTAACCTTGGCCTTTCGGGCAGCTGGTCGATGTTTCCACAACGTTGTCGATACTTCCATAACTTGCAGTTACGTTACTATTACGATACCGGTTATCGATATTTTTTAATCTATTACTTTAGTTTTGTAACAGCGATGTTTAATGTAATCTATGAGTGTTGTTGTTTATTTTTTGCGAAAGTGCGTTATTAGATTATAAAATTCTTTTTTGTGCTTTTCTTAGATAATCTAAATGGTAAAAATTATTTAATCAATGGTTCTATTCGAAGTAGGGATGCAATCCAGTTTATTTTAATAAATCTGGGTAATAAATAAATAATAAACAAATAAAAATCTTTTAAAATTCTTATTCTTATTAAATGTTTATACTATAATTCACCAATCTCGAAAGTACATTTTTTTTATTAACACAATATTTTTTATGAAAACGCCAAATTTATTATTGCATCAGACTCTTCTGTAATTTCGTGTTTTAACAACCATATTTGGTCACTGCGCACGCGACCATGCGACCATCCTTGTACTTTCTACAGGTTGTTGTGTCTACTAATTAGAACGTTACTCAGAAGATACTAACATAATATCAAAATCAAGAGTAATTTATTCAAAATTTGCTGATAAAATCACACTTTGAAGGTCAATATCAATGTTACTAGAACATGGTCTCAGTTTTTAGAAATTTCTTGAAGAATGAACAGAGAATTTTCGAGGTTTTTCTCTCAAGGTTTTTTTGGAAACGGGATGACGTTTTGTTTCATTAATTTAATCTTGTTTGTTTCTGTTTAATTTGTCAACGAATACCTGTCATTATGCCCGCCCTCAAAATCATATTTTCATGTTATAAAAGCTAAAGAGAGTTTGTATCTATCGCTATCGATTTTACTGAATCTGAGTACAGATATTATAAATAGAATCTTGTAAGCGACTACTTTGGGTAATGAGAGGCGAGCGAAAACAGGAGTTAATATAGTTTCTAAATGATGTAGGTATAAAATTAAATCTCGTATTTCTGGTTTAAATGCTAGGTAATCTGAAAAGTTACGTAGTCATTACGTAAAACGTGTATGTACAGTTGCCAGCCCTTGCTTAGATAATAGAAGGCCTAACACTTGATGTAGGTAATGTATTTAAATTCCAAACACGGCGAGGAAAAGCCAGATAACTTCAACTAACTTTGATTGACCGCTTGAAATACAACACTTTGTAGAATTTATTTTGCTATATTTTTGCGCATTTTAAATTGCGAGACTATTAAAAGCATAAGTAAAGACGCACGATTAAATTTTAAATATAACAAGAAATAGAAGTCCACCACTATCAGGAACAGGCTCCAAGCTGCTGGTAGTCAAGACTATTACTAGAGGAACCTATTATTAATACGCGCCGTGCCCAGGAGCATAAAATAACATGCTTTTGTTTTGCCTGCATCGACCAGTACGTATCCTTACGATCCTGTCTGTACTGGCAATCTGTTTCTTTATCAAAACACCTGCAGTCTAATAAATCATAGCTTACCTTCGCGACGTTATGCGCACATTTCGATAGAGCGACTCAAAATCTAACTTTAATTACTGCACGAAAAGTTTAACATTTCATCGATGACATACCGCGCGCACTTTTTAATAGCGGCTCGAAATCGGACTTTATTTACTACATGAAAAGATACACATTTCCAGTATCTTAGCGTCGCGTCATAGTGTGAACTGACTCTTAAGGGACCATTTTACTATTTTAACTCAAACTCGCATTCCCTACATTTAGTGAGCAAATAGTATGCAAATAGCTAACATAATCCATATAATTTGGAGCTCAATTATTTCGCGTTCAGTTGCACGTTACTATCAGTTGCAGTCAGACGTTGTGCAACATCCATCGGAGGCTGCAACTCGTATGTCAGATGACATGAATTGCCACCACTATGTAGCGATGTTGCAGAAGTTCCAAATGGATAAAATAACTTTATGAATCGACGATGAAACGGTTGGCTCAGTGGGTGAACGATCGCCTGCTGCGCAGCGTGTCGCGTGTTCGGACAGAACAAATATTTGTATGAACTCATATAGTTGTGGTGCCACATCTGGGTGTTTGGTTAAACACTTCAGTTTTCTTCGCGGGCAAAACAATACTGAATTGTATATTAATAGTTTTGTCTATTCTTGGTACAGATAGAATTAGTCATTCTACACATGCTGATTTTCACAGAAACATTTTAGACTCACTTCTGTTTCACGACCTATCCTGTCGATAAACAATAAGATCAAAATATTTTACGACTTCTTGTTCCAAGTGACGGCTTCACACCTTTGGCCGCAGGCATAATATCAAACTGATACAATTATAATTGTTTGTCATTCTATTCAATGGTTAAATATATGATTCAATACTCTGTTCCCAAAAACGGTCACACAATGTGATGGAAACGGAACACAATGCTCCCTTTGAATGTCTTGTAAGGGTTCGTACACAAGGAATACAATAAAACGTACAGTGTGGTATGCTTAACCGTTAGCCCCTTCATACACTAGGCGACGAAAGTCTCTGATACTTTACGACTTTGGTATTCATTGACCCGTGCCTGTGTACGAACCTCTATGGATTTGCATTGCGATAGCTCCTGAGATACCAAAGTCGTAAAGTATCGGAGACTAGCCTCGCCTAGTGTACGTAGGGGCTTACTCTGCTAAAACGCCTTAAGCCGTATACAGAAAGAAAGCTGGTAATCGACGCCGATCTACCAGCACTGGTCCGTTCTGGTTACAGTTACATACAGCAAGCAGATTGTAGCAGAGTTGTTTATTAATTTTAAAAGGCGGGTGGCGCCAGCGCTGACCGGCGTGTTGAAGATTTTCGGCGCCGTTCGGCGATTATCCGCGCTTGTTCATATAAATGCCTGTGCCGGTTACATGGACCGGATCCTATAAACGCTGGTAGGCTGCCATCTTTCTTTCTGTATACGGTCTTAGGACTAGTGCTTTGATTCACACCGGATCGTTTCTGGTGCGAGACTGGCAATTGCCCTTCAGAGTGCCATGCTGAAGGTATTCTGGGATCGTTGCGGTAAGGAACTGTCGGGGTGGTTAATTTGAATATTGCTTTTTATTTCATACTTGTTTTTAGAAAGATAGGTAGGTAACGCTGGCTAAGAATAGTCTACGTGGTAAACTCACGTGAAAAATGTCGAGACACAACTTCCGGATTCCTTAAAACAACAATATTAGATTATTGGTGACACTGTGATGAAACAATGATAAATATTAAGATGATATCACAGAGTCTTCATGAGGGAATCCCTAGTTATAGCCTTAAATAACTATCCATATTATTTACTCTAATAAATCCTCTGTCTGCTCTTCAAGGTATACACATTGTGTTGCACATTATGTCACGTTATGTTGTAATAAACTATAGCCACATTGCATTCACAGTAAACAATAAAATTCTTCACTGCACCTGCTCAATTTGCCTCAATTTCAACAATAAACCTTACCTTGACCGGACAAAGTTTACTTACAATTCTTCAAAATACTGGACAAACTGGTATTTCTGCAAATGCCCGGCGTATTGTCACATCTGCACGCCATCTATTTGTTACAAGGTCGGCACAGGCGTCGGTAGTTGCCAAACAATATGGAGCCGGCAGAATTATTCCATAATCGTTGAGTAAGAGTTTATTATAAATATTATTATACTATTTATATGGAAGGAGGAAATTTACTTTCTATCAAGGACAGTGATGTGAGAGGAGGAGTAATATTAATGCTTGATTATTTGAGCATAATTAGCTCATAATCTTCCCACGACTGGGACACAGGGCGTCTACTCTTTGACCTTCAATCCCGGAACAAACGACTTGTATGTCGGGACTACCGTAGTCTTGTTCTAAACAGAGTTGCTGTTCCATCATCATGATGTGATGATCATAATGCAGTCTTACAAATAGTATTTAATGTGCATTACCTACAATGACTGTCTTTAGGTCATCTGACTTCAGTTGTGTATTTATTTACTATTTGAGCAACTACCAAAATATAAATGATAAGGATTGGCGATGTCAGTACTTATAACGGTATGTCTAAGCATCGACATTACATAAAAATAATTGTTCGATACATAAATCTAAACAAATATTTATTTCTTTCTTTACAGCTGAAGATTTCACAAGATGCCGACAAAAAGACGCAAAACTGAACGAATGTCTCAAAATGGCCGTCCCAGACGCACTCAGAAGAATGAAGAAAGGTAAGATATATTAATCTTAGACTATATGGCATTAGATTATTTTGCTTTTGCCCATAATTCATGGTGGAAAATAGTAAATGGAAGTTCTTGTAAAATAGTACGACCTCTGTCGTTGATGTCTTTTGCATCACACAGTAATCTTTAGGTCATGAAATTAACAAATGTTATTGAGAATTTTATTACTCTAGATATTGTGGTCAAATCTGAAGATTAATGTCGCCATCCAAAATAGGTATAGGCTTAGTGAATTATACGGAGAAACTGTCCATACATTTCCGAATAGAGACACCGCGTACAAAAATGGTAATAAAGGTTTTTGCAAACTGATCATGACTTTTCCCGTTTCCTTGACGTAAAGTAAACTGAAACTTTCACGTTAATATGAAGGAAAAAAAATAGTTCATACACTAGAGGCGCTTTTTCAAATTTCCTTACAATAAACGCAAGTTTTTCAAGTACGCTGTAAATTAATAATACAAAAATCTAAGTGATAAGGCTTCTTGTACGAAAAGAGTGTGGACATGACCCCAGACTATTAAAAAGTTTTGTAGTGTCCGTAGACAAAACAAAACAAGAAAAAGTACCTGTAGTTTGAATTCGATTACGGTCAGTTTTTTCATTAAAAACAATCATCATATTTTAAGGGACAATACAGCGTGTGTTGTGGTAAATCTGTTGGTTACTTTTAAGCTGTAGTTTGCATGAAGAATCACATTTGCAAGATCATCACTAATCGTCAAGTAACTTTTACTTAAACATTAATTTGTCCTTAGCTTTAATGAAGAACAGATATTAATGATGTAATATAGACACATACTGAAGGGAGTTTGTACAATTATCCAATAATTATAAACATAATGTACTATTAACAGTAGATACCTATGTACAACTCAAAGAAAGAAATGCTTAATCAAAGTAACAAGTTTTATGCAAAACTTGCATTAACTAAGTATTGGATAATTGTACTAAACTCACTTTCTTAGTATTAATTGATGCGGAGTTGCACTAAACAATTGCCGGGCACACTATTACGCTTCTGATGACTTAACAGTAAATAAATAAGTGATTCGTGAACAACGCACGTGCTTCCAGCCGTTTTTTTAAATCACCTTCCGCATTTTTGTTTTTGACGATATGTATTGACGGCATTGTTGGCCACTACAGCCATTGACTATATATAAATAAATTTGTTTGTTTGTCTACAAGTAGTTATTCCGGGATTATTTTTATATTGAATGGCATCTCGCAGATCAACCTAGAGGAGGTTGTGTACTGCTTAACTGAAGGGTCCTGTAGTGTACTTCGAATGTAACGTGTCCATTTAGGGGCTTACAAATTATATTAAAAACTAAGTGATCTCACGCTAAGGGCACCCCCTGTGGGTTACGATTTTACGAACCTCGGCTTTGGCCGTCACTGAGGGAGGACTGCAAGGGGCAGGCTGGATCTGATTGATTATACTATTTAGGGGCGCATTTAAATGTACAGGGCTCAGCATCGCGGGCTGGATGGGCAAGAGTCGGGAGGGGTTTTTAGTGAAAGCTCCTAATCCTCTTTTCAAAATAAAGAAACCTCCACCATTCTTGAAAACTATATCAGCAGACTAGGATACGTCAATCAAGTTTGTAATTGGAGGTATAGATGGCGCCACATGTTTTATCTGCCATATTAATTTCTACTTCTAAGTCTGCACCTTACATTTCCAGGCATCCCTTCACTATCAGTGCCGGAGATGGAGCCACTCCACGTGAACAGCATCAACGTGGACTCCGGCTCAGGACCCGTCGTCATCACGCAGATGTATAAGAACATCAAACTGCACGGACTTACTGACTCCGTACTCACTTTGTACAAGTAAGTTGATCTAAATTAAAGGTACCTATTAATTTAGCATGGTAATCTTCAAAGGAAACTCACCCCTATTAGATTGGGCTGAGATTAGGGTCGATACAGTCAGTTTCAGAGACACCTATAGCCGTGAGGTTCTCGAATGACGTCCACACACGTCCTACAAGGTAGACAGACGATCTGATTATACGTAAATTCACAAAAACACGCGACACTGCTCGCACATTTTTAGATAAAGCGTTCTTTTTATTACACGAAAAGACACATATCGCGGTATCGTCGCGTCACGTTGCGTCGCGTTTTTAACTGACCCTAAGATCGCGCTGGACGCAAGCCGCTACCAACTGGTCCTATTGGAATGTTAAAGGGGAGGCTTATGTTCAGCAGTGGGCGTCCTACGACTGATTTGATGATGATGGTGATATTTTTTGAATACATTCGCGACTGACGATTATTTTTGCACCCGTAACGCTAAAATAAGTAAATGCGACTTTACTTATTTTGGCTGAGCAAACGTTCCTTCAATTTCTCACAGCGATTGGCTGTGAACTAATCTTACAGTCATGAAAACATCATATTCGCCTAAATCTTCTATCGCGTAACTTCTTGTTCATTGGTGAAAATTCCGATGTCTCTTTACCGCCAATTGCAGCATAATCAGCCTAATTAACGGGGCGACAAGCCTTTTTGGTGTAAGAGGCCTCCGGACAGATCCAGAAAAAATAAGAATTTTAAAATTTCTTCCAGGGCTGATCTCAAAAACTACAGACTGAGGACAGACTCAATCACACCTAAGATGGAGTTCATAGCTGATTACATCATGAGGGGCAGGATTCTGCTGCTGCCCATACAGGGGAAAGGAGTCGCAAACATCACAATGGGTGAGTAGAGCGCCATCTAGTATCGAGTAGCAGAACTAAAGTTAACGCCACCTAATAACAAATAGCGCAACCAACGTAGGCGCCATCTAGTGAGTAATAGCGGAACTAATCATTTTTAGATTCTAATTCCCAAGACAGGCAGTGTGTGATTGGGTTTTACCATCAGGAATTCATCAATAGCAGTCACGGGGTCTGTTATTGTAACTGTTGACCAAGATGATGATGCGATCTGACCGATTTCGGCCAGGGTGATTGATTCAGCTCCGCTGTAGTTGCCGTTCGTGTGCTCGCTTATGGCTAATGTATCCAATCTTTTTAGCGAAGACCCATTGCGGGGCATATGAGCACACCATCGATGTAATTATAACTGATCGCCGCTGGTGGTCGGAGTTTCAGTTGGCTTTCTGTTGACCATAATAAGCTTGTGATTATATTACATGCGCCTTTAACATAATCGCATTGTGGATTTAAGAGTATTTGTGAAATATATAAAAGGCTTGAAGTCACATGAATAGACGATTTTATGATCATAGCAAAATGTTTGATCCCATGACACCTCCAGGGTTGCTATGGGTCCTTAATGTAGATTAACGACAGATTCTTCCGAATACCAACAACAAATCACCCCTCATCTTTACCTTTCCAGTGAACCTTGTGGTGAAACACGACCTGATCGGCGAGCCAGTGGTGAGAGACGGACAGACATACATGCACATCAAGGACTACAGAGTCAAGTTCATCCCGCAGAAGGTGCTGCTCTATTTCAGCAACCTGTTCAACGGAGATAAGGCCCTCGGTGACAACATGAATGAGTAAGTCATCTATTCGATCATCATCATCATTGGCTTCTGTTCTGTGTCTATTCGCCGCGTGAGAACTTGGTGATGAAGACTGAGATGTGGCAATAATGTGAAATAATTAGGGACGAGCGACCTTTTTCAAGTATTTTTAAAGAATTTATTTAATTTTTGAATAAAAACAAGCTGTAAATATATATTAAAATATGTAGTTAAATAAGTCCCGAAGTGATGTCGTCTCTATGGAAGCCCTGCCGTCGCTGAAGTTGTAAAGTCATTAAATGTGTCCACCAACACCAACCACCCTTAAAAAAAGTCCTGTGCCTTAGGTTGCCCTGTGTGTTTCAGGGCCAAGGCGTATTTTTAATACAATCGCTCGACCCTGGCAGGTGTCACCTCAATCTCCTCCTTTTTAGCCATATCACACAGTCTATCTTTATAAATATAAATCAATTTAATTGTTTCAGATTCCTGAACGCAAACTCAGATCTCGTTTTCAATGAACTGAAAGACTCCTACGAAAAGGCTCTAAGTTCAGTGTTCCAGAATGTCACCAACGAAATATTTGACAGAGTACCGATGAACAAGATATTCCTTGAAGATTAGTTTAGTATATACAAAGTTATGTTAAAATAGCAAGACTTATTTGATAGTTGTAAAATATTTTTAAGGAAATCCGTTTGGGTAAGCGAGGAAAAAATGTACACCTTCACGATGGTATTTATTGAAGCTGCTTTAATTAGACTTCGTTATAATAAGTTACAATAAATTTATAATAATTTAGTGTTAAGTAAATAATTTTATGAGAACAATAGAGTGCCGTTTTATTTCTTTTTACGAATTTTTTTAGCTTGTCCGCAATAATTTAGTCGGAGACGATCAAGACGGGGCCATTTTCGTATCCGCTTGGACAGAGAATTCTTGAGAGCAGGAGCAACTAGAACATGGAGAAAAGCGCCATCTCTTATTAGTTCTTAGAAACTTTGTCGATGTATTGCCTTGGTAGGCTGTTGCAGGATTGGCTTTCTCTCTTTCTTGATGGGAATCCTGTCATTCATCTCCACGTCCTGTTCTTCCTGTCGTCTCTGAGCCTGCTGCGCGGTCTTCAAACAGACTGCTTTGCAGAATGCCTCGTTTAATATGACTACTGAAATTGCAATTACGAATTTCATTAGAATATTCGGCGTGAGATTGCAGAGTAATCAATCTTCGACAGATTAGAACTGCGTTCCAAGGAATTGAATGCTCTAAAACTTTGATTCGCTGGAAATAATTTTATATGTATCCGAACCCTTCAATTTGAATGCCCTTTTGGCAACATGCTGAATAAGTGCTAGTCCAAAATTGGTACTTACATAGTCCTACTAAGAGTAGGTATATGATAAGCCCCAATATAAGGGCATCGTAGTCCATTTTTAAAGAATCTGCAATGAAACAAAATTATAAATGGCGACTCTGACTTTCATCATCATCATTGGTTGCTTTGTCCCGCTGCTGAATATATGCTTCCCCTCGACTTCCTCTCTTTTCTACGAATTCTGCGCTGGTATGTCTCAACCAGGTGGATCTGGGGGCACGGCAGTGCTCTCGGCAAGACGAGCAAAACAGCGGCACGCCCGTCGCCTGTACCATCCTTTTCTCGAATAGATAATTTACTTGATGCTGGTAAAACCCTTTTTGACCGACCACAACTGCTACATGATAATTGTGCAAGAAGAGGTTAATCAACCAGGTTAGGTTCATTGCATGTCAAACACATCCGTGCGAAACGTGGCCGAGTTTCATAGAAGACGATCCCAACTACATGTTCATACAAGCTAAGCCATGAAAATTCTTAGCGGTCGATTGCTGTGGAGTAAGCACCCCCCCTTTGTCTCAAATAGTCAACTGCGTGACATGAACCTCTTGGACGAAGCGACAATACTCAACAACTGCTTTATGCTTCATCATCGGCTTACTAAGTCAAATTTCTGATAATTATCGTTTAAAAATACAACTTTCCATCCTTGTCATAATTAACTTGGGGCCGTTGCAGTGTGATTTCTTCTTCCATTCTTCCCTAGCAGTCTTAACCTTGTCATTCACTCGTCATCTATCAATTTTCTCCCCTCGTTTTTCTTCTTTTCTTAGAGCTTCCTCTCTTACTCTATCACCCTTATTAAATAAAGCTCGTCTTACAGCTTCTAAAATATACATACCAAGCCCTGGCTCCCCGAGGTCTGGTGGCTCTGATCAATTCCCGTATGGAGCACATCAACGCAAAGAATATAAATAAAAAGATAGCTGTCTGCCAGAAATTTGTCAAGAGACTGGCGGGAGTATCACTGCTCATCCTCAAATGAAGACGCCCTTCGTGCAATCTAGAACGAGTGTTTTTTTTTAAACATGGATATATTTCATAGCATAGAAAGAACAGAAGAGACTTTAAGGACAACGGGAGAATTAAAAAGGATTCTCACTTAGAAATACGCTTTTTTCAAGCAGAAAAGGTATTTCAAAGCGAGAAATTATTCCAAGAATAATACATTTTCAAGACGAAAACTTTAATTTATTTTTAAACAAAATAATTGTAGCAGGTCAAAAGGCAAGTAAAAATAAGTCGGCAATAAGACCACGAGCGACATCTATTAACTAATGGAAGAACTGAATTCAAAATCCTGCTCCCTTAAAAAATGACAAATAAATCAGCTTATTTTGAACAAAAAATACTTTTTGATTTTGATTAATAAAATATTATAGACTTCTTTTAATAGTTTTGTTATTGTCATTATTATACTTGGTCAAGGGTCCGTTTTGTAGTCTTACATACAGCAACTGCCTATTTATACCTCTTGGCAAGACTGGTTTGAGTTTTATCCGCCCTAGTACTATCTATATAATGAAGAGGACTTACCAATTTCAGAAGAGATGGCTCCAGTTACCTTGAGCATTCCTGGCGTACCTGAACAGCTCTCTAATTGACAAAAAAGCGGCAAACACTATAACCAGAAAGAAAGTAGTATTGAATACTTGTGCGAGATAATAAACTGCGCTCATCGTCAGGATGAGCCGGGTTTGTTCATGGGACCATCACGGCAGATTTTTGACTTAGTGGCTGTGCTGACAGGCTGACAGTCCGAGTTTGAAGCTAACTTTTTTTCTCTACTTTGAAGTAGAATAAAGAGGTTTGGAACTGTTCTCTGTAAAAGAGTTTTTTTAACTTTTGCCGTACGATAACCTCTGAGCAATTTTTCGATGAATACAAACATTTTAAGTAATTGGCTATTTGACAATATCAATAAATAAAAAATCTAATTAGTCTGACAGTTAGAGTTTTGAAAAATAGAAATATATATATAAAAGTGTCCATACACTTTTTTTTACTGTCAGACTCGTACTGACTAAAATCCACGGTGTCCTTCAATAGCCCTTTACGTTCCGGGGTCACGGTAATTCGTGAGTCACGGGACCCCGGCAGGCTTTGGCTCTCTAGAGGGGGGCCCCGTCATTTTGCTGACACTCTTTGAGGCGCGCGTGGAACATGACGCGCCGCCGACCCGGACATGGTCCATCGTCGGACAGCGAGTTGCCCAGTACTCGCTACTTCCCAGTACCGCGCCTACCACCGTAGGCGCGGTACTGGGAAGTAGCGCCTACGGTGGCCGGAGATCGTCTGCCGACGTCTGTCGCCGTGGGATTCTACCACTGCGGCTGGGGAAATAGCGGACATTTAGGTATTTTTTCTTTTATAAAATCAATGAATATTTACTAAGATTTAAACGGTTCAAAACTGAAGAGTGGGAGGCTCGTGACGTCAGAATTCAATAAACATTGTACTAAATTGTGACGTATTGCCAAAAATAGCGTCTTATTGCCAAACTTATCTCCGTCAATTTTGGTTCACGTAGCAGTTGAATAGGGGTTTCCAAACTGTGCGTCGGGCGCCCCGTGGTGCGGCGTAGAGAGTACATAGTTGATATTGCGTTGAACCAAGATTATTTACATGTATAAAATACCTACTAGAAAGAAAAGGATAGTCCCATTGATCTCTTTTGCAGCTACAAACCCAGATTCACGTGCTCTGATTTCGAGGAGTTTTGAACCAGGTACTATTGTTTTATTATTCACCTGGTATCAACTAGCTAGGGGGCCGAGAAAAAAAATCTAAACCTGTAAGTGCGCCGCGAGCTGAAGAAATTTGGGAACCCCTGGAATAGCTAATTGCTTATGTGTGATCCACACCTAAGGGCTGTAAAGCTTATAGGCAAGCTGCAAGCGATAAATATAAACGCTCAGTAATATTTAATAGACTATTGAGAGTTAACGACCGCAAAGAAAGAAAACGCTCTGTAATCTTTAAGAGATTTTAGTCTTCGGTATAAAGTTGAAAATCTATTATAGACTTATGAGCTTTTACGTTCATCGCTTGTCTAAGGGACTGTCAAAAATTAGCTAATCTTTTTATTTTTCTAACGAAGCCCCACACTAGGAATTTCTTCCTGTATCGTGGGTGCGTTTACAAACATACAAACTCACAAACACCCAGACCCAGAACAACAACTTGCAAATCATACAAATATTTGTTCCGTGCGGGGATCGAACCCGCGACACGCTACGCAGCAGTCGATCGCTCAACCACTGCGCCAACCGTGTCGTCATAAGTTGCACTTTGCGTTTGTGTGTTCCAGGGTTGCGATAACCTGCTTAGACAGTCTACCCTATAATATGTATTATAAATATATTGTAAAACATTTTTAAAAAGAGTAAGTATGGAGTTTCTTGCCCATTCTTCTTCATACAAACCTACCCTTGCGAATGGGTGTAGAATCAATCCTATCCCATCCCATTTCCTTTAATGTTAATATTCGACGTTTGAAAGTGCCTCTTTGATGGCCTAATTGAAATAAATGATTTGACTTTGACTTTGAATAGTGATTGGGGCATTATTTTCTCTATGGTTTGTAGTAATGAACAAGAAAAAAAATCTCTATTAAAAATAGTCTTCTGCATGAATTTCTAAAGGGTGTTAAAATTAAATTAAAAACTTTTAAAGATAAACTTACGTTTATTCCATGAATAATAACAGATATCTATGGCATAGTCACTGGTAACACTACGTCGAACTGATATAATGTAGATTAACTAAAACTTAGCCTCTAAACTTTCTCATGGTTACGCTATCATAAGTAAAATACATAACCCTTCTTTGAATCTTAGTTGGGTAACAAGAGTTGTAATTTTATTTTGTTTTATGTTTTATTATGTTTTGATTATTTATGATAGCATATCAATGTCTGTAAATAAATCATTATAATATTTTGATGAACATTCTCGCTTAATATAATTGATACTCGTAAATAGATATATATTATAATAATTGAACTTGTCAAATAAAATAATAATTGAGAATGCCCATTTTTGGTCATCTGTTTACTAAATTCTTTTTTTTCCTGTTTTCTTTCTTTTTTTTAAATATATTTGGAATAATATTCAGTGAAAAATAAAACCAAAATAATTATTATAAATTATTTTTATTTGTTTTAAGTAAACAGATGACATCATATTTTTGAAGGCTTGAGCATTATAAACATTTTGTAGGTTTTTATATAGGTACCTGACTTAGGACTAATAAGTAGAGAAAATATAAAAAAACAACTCAGGATACAAGGCGTAATTGAAACAATTATAAACCTTCTTTTAACGAACTTTTTTTAACCATCTATTATGTTCATAAAATTCGGAGTAACTATTTTTTGCGTTTGTTTTTTAAATTATATTGATAACTTAAGTTATTTAATTACACCTTGCATTGGATCGCGCAGCATTATGGTAAATGACATATTATTGTCTATTGCATAAAAGAACCATGACATTTAACTTAAGCATAGCATTACGACATAGAAGTATCATTTGTGACATCTTAATAAGGGTCAGCTTATGACCGAAAGATTAAAAATCGAAGAGATATTTTACTTACAGATAATTACTTCAATCATTAATTTAATTAAAATTAAATTATCTATTACAATGATAGAAGTAATGTTTTGCAAAATGTTGTTTTTGGCCATTGAATTTAGAAAAACACTTTCTTTGTGGCCAAACACAACATTTTACTGATGTCAATCTACTTGTCTATGCTTTTCCTACGCTTTGATACGGACGGCTTTATGGCAAACTAGTGATATCTTAATTTTTTTTTTCGTTGTGAGTGTGCAAAAATATCTCTTTTTTAAGTATACTACAATGAGGTATGAAAATGGATGTTAATGTTGTTTTTTTTTTGTTGATAATAATTTTAAATGCCATATTACCTTTTCGTTTTTATTATAAGAAAGCTACGTGATTTGCTATTTAATTTTTTATAATAAAAAAACACTACAGATTTTATAAGCTCTAACCTTTCACAACATATATAAAAAAAATGAGATTACTTTTAATAAAAAATTGCTGAATATCCCGGCTTCTCCATACATGGAATGATATTTTCGTTAAATGCATAATTTAAAATGTCAAATTTAATTATATTTTTCTTTTATTATTAATTAGTGAATTTAACCGGGAAGTTATATAAAAAAGTAATTCTAGAACTTAAAATAAACTTAACTAAAACTTGTCATCTTGTAAAATAAACGTACATACTTGAGTACGAACTTCCAAATATTACTATTAGTAAGTTTTTAAATTATTATTAATAGTAATATGTAAAAGGGGGTTATAAGAAGTCTGTAAGAAAGACTGTACCAAAGTTTATCCTTTTATACACAAAAAAAAACACAATTTAGTTTATTAATTTAAACCGTGTTTATCTACATAATGACATTCTAATTTTCAAATTGTTTTCAGGTAAACTTTGGTCCAATTTGTGAACTGAAAACCAAATAAATGTGGGGGCCAAGTTTCACAATATTACTTAGAAACTAATTTAAGACTAAAAATTGTAAACAGCTTGTGATCGTATTTAGCCAAAATAATTAAATTAACAATAACTAAACAACAAAAGCTAACATTTTTATTGCTTAGCACCATATTTAACCGACTTTTAGTGTGAAGCGAGTGTTTTTATTGGTTTTTAAACTTTAGGCTGTGTATAGGCAATAAATAATTATTTCCCTTATGGAAACAAAAAAAAAAAAACATTATTTTTATCACCGATCATTGAATAACCTATAAATTAAATTAATAAAACACCCTTTTCATAAAAGTCGGTTTATATAAGCATAAAGATGGAAAAATCTGATATATTAAAAATGGTGGATGTTACCATTATTTTATTACAATAATTATTGTTAGTACGAATTTTCTAATCGATAATTAGTACTAAACTACGGTTAAAATTCTAAAAATCGTCATAATCATGGATAGATAACATCGATCTAAATAAAGTTTGATGTAATCGACGTTTTGGACATTTTGACTGTTTCAGCCATTGATTAAGTCAAAGCCGGGTTTAAACCGGTCTTAAGCAAAGTACTTACGATACACACCCCACAAAAGATACGTCTATCAAATTCTTTACTGCAATCCCAGATTGGTTGAAACCACTGCATTTTGTGAAGTAAATACCTATCGAAGCAAATCGCTTGAAACCAGTTCTTGTCTAATCCGTTTATAATCTAAACCCTTATCGCTACATACACAAAGATATGCGATATTAAAGTCCATACATTTCCCGTCATATAAATATCACACTCGAAGCCAATTGGCTGCAATCCTTCACTGAACTATCACCAATTTATTTAGCCGTCTTTACACAACGAAGCACTAACATAAATAGTTCAATTATCACTGGTCAGCGTGCCCACGCTGTCGCCTGACTCCTGTCATTGGAACTGCGACGTGGAAGTAGACCTCCTGCAGCCGATGGACACCGGCGCCGGTATCCGGGAGGACCCATTCCTTTGATCTTTCCTAGGAGCTGCCAACTGCCTTGTACTAGTAGATCTTTCTAATTTTCCATCAGACATTACCCAGGCTGATGTGAAGTCAGCGTAGTCTGAGTCCTTAGAGCTAGTTCTGGATAGAGAATCGTCTCCTTTTGAATATGTCCTAATAATCTCTTTCATTTTTTCAAGAACTGATGCATCGTCCTTCGCGGTTTCTGTTGACCTTAAGATCTGTTCTAGTAAAGGACTCAAAGGCTTTTGATTCGGTGGGGACCTAAGAGTAGCGCTGCTGGCTCTCAGAGGTGAATTCCTCTTGAACGCATCAGTCTGTGGGGTCTTAGCTCTCATTTTGGGAGATTTATTGGGATTCTCAAATGTGTCTGCTCCCAAAGTGGGCCTGGACTTAACCTTAGCCTGGGTAGGAGCTGTTCTTCCGCCCCATGTATTCCTGGCAGTTGGTGGCAGTTTTGGTGTTAATTTAGGTGATGTTTGCACTGGATTCGCGTTGTGTTTTGGGCTTGGTGTGTTTCCTCGGCTAGGTGTTCGGTTCCTGACGGGAGAATGTGGGATGCGGCTAGCCTGTCGGCTTCTTATAGTCTTCGTGGGAGACTGGGAAGCTTCCCGGGTAGCTCGGAGGCTTTTGCTTGGGGAGTCGTTACTCTCGGTGACAATCACCACACGGTCTGGGCTGCCTCGGTTGGACTTCTCGTCGATGGAGCTGGTCTTCCTGCCTCCGTAGAAGGTGTCGGAGAAGTCAGTCTTGCGTAGACCGGTGTTGAGGCTCACGTGAGTGTCGACTCCGTTCTTATCCATGTGACAGCCATCGTCTTGATCGAGACGCTCTGAAAATTGAGAAGAGTAAATTGATAAGTTGTAACACTGTTTTTTGATGAGGTTTGGTCAAAACATATTGTATTATGTTTATAGAGACAAAACAATGATAAGAAGCAGAACATATTGCCACATCTAAGATATACATTGCTTCATTCACTCTTATGCTATTTTAAATATATGAAATTCAGATGAAGTTAAAACTAAATCAATCTATAATTACCTAACCAATAATTCTTGCATAACTAGCAAAGATTTAACCATAATTGTCGACAACCATTTACAAGTCACAAACCAGGTTATAGTTGTCATACCTTTTATAAAAATATTATAACACCTTACATTATTCAAGCTTTATAATTAATATCAACGAGGTAGTTAGCGACAGTCTCATTCATAACCCTACGGCTAACCCTCGGATTATAAAAAACAGTATCTAATTTACAATGGCCATGTTTGGAAGATAATAACAGTTAGTTAAAGTTAATAATTCTGTCCATATCGGGCTATGTCCGTGGTCATTTATGGTCAGCCGGTCGTGGTAAGGACTTCCCTTTTCCGCAAAACTTTGCCTGGTAAAGTTAAATGTTTTATAGAAGAAATATTTTATGAGGTTGTGAGATTTTCGCTGGTAATCGTTGGTTTTTGTTCGGCAAGCGAATTAGTAGTGGAATAGGATTGCTAGTAATTTGACTATATACTGTGATAAATTGAAATCGAAATTTGAGCTTTAGCACTGTAGACATAATATAACCTACAAATTATCAATGTTAGGAATTAGAACACAACACGTAAACCCAGTGCGGGTGGCAATAATGGTGCGGTTTTATGCCTAATTGGCAACTGCTTTAAGTCGGTCGATTTAGTATAAAAACAGAGCCTTTTTTGTATCACCCTTTGCTAACAGAGATTGTCATAAATAAGACTCAATAGCAATAAATGCACATAAATTATGTACAAAGAATGCAATAGGTGGCGGTACGGATATCCTTGACTTCATAACTTCAATCACTTTTATCTTTTCGCTCATTTTCTCGTCGTCACGTGCAGGTCACATGTTTGATAGGAAAGACTGCAGGTGTTGAAGAACGTGACAGCTGACAAGGGCAAAGAAAATGGCTCCCTATCTTTAAAAGTGATTTTAGAAATTTGGAATACCTAGAAAACTAACATTTGGATTTCGAAAGATCGATAAACATAAACTTTATCTATAGTGTAAACTACTTGGACGACTCGCTGTCCGACCATGGACCATGCCCAGGTCGACGGCGCGTTGTGTTCCACGCGCACCTCAAGGAGTGTCAGCATAGTGACGCCCCCCCACCCCCCCCTATAGAGGGCCAAAGCTTGCTGGGGTCGTGGGACTCACGAATTACCGTGACCCCGGAACATAAAGGGCTATTGAAGGACACCGTGGATTTTAGTCAGTGAAGTCTGACAGTCCCTCCTGCTCTGCCCTGGTGAGGACTCATTTGATGATTTACCACGTAAAAATATGAATTGCAATAAAAATATTCTATATCTATTTAATTAGACGACACGGTTGGCGTAGTGGCTGAGCGCAGCGTGTCGCGGGTTCGATTCCCGCACGGAACAAATATTAGTATGATCTGCAAGTAGTTGTTCCGGGTCTGGGTGTTTGTTTGTAAGTTTTCACGTTCCAAATTCCTAGTGTGGAACAAAATCTTAAAAAAAAGGACGGGTTGCACTCTGGGAGTGCCGGCAGAAGTGAAAACTTCAATAGTAATAAACACACACGAACATTCGCGCAAGCGCCCTGAGCCGTCTTACGAATGTTCGATCAGGTCACGTGTCCTAACGCGAGTTTAACATTTTTTACCCATTCCAAAGAAAGTGCACAACGCCGCTAAAAAAGTTTTCACTTCAAAAAGAGAAGAAGAAATTGCTTGACAATATAATATAATTATCTATATTACATTTAACTATTCCTATTGTATATTATGATACTGCTAAAATGGTTTATTTCGCCTGGTATATTAAATTCTCCTCTTTCAAAGATAGGACTGTCTTAGTCTCAGCTGTGGGACTGTTAAATACTGATAAAGTTAAATTAAAAAGCGAAACGTAAAATCTCCTATCTTTTTATCCATTTCATTTGACATAACAACCAACTAGTTTCATAAAAACCTATTAGTTGGTCCTTACGTGAGTGCCCACACTCAAGAACATTTAGTTATAACAATGTTGTCAAGACCTTATTGGGCGGAATGTCGCTCGCTGCCTTGCGGGGTGAGCAGGACCCCAGGTGACTAATGTGTGGGCTGTTTATTTATGTGTGCGACATGTGTCTTTTGACCTTAAGCCTTTGTCAAACTGACAGGCGATAGCGAACCGGACCGAGTCCGAAGCGATACGAGACGTCAAACTGGGTGCGCAGCGAACCGAGGCGTGACAGTTGTATTAGCTGATTTTTTATGAACGACGTCAAACAGAGTAAACACGCCTTCGCCACGTCTTCGCATCGGTTCGGTCAAAGATTATTTTGTAATTATTTCCATTTTTTTAAATCTATTTTCCAGATTAGGAACTACTGCTGTGTCGTGGGTGCGTTTACAAACATAGAAACACACATACACAAACACCCAGACCCGGAACAACTACTTGTAGGTCATACAAATATTTGTACCGTGCAGGGATTGAACCCACGATTGCTGCGCAACAGTCGATCGATCAGCCACTGCGCTCACCGTGCCGTCATTTTTATTTTTAAATAATTGAAAGATCTTAACTTCAAAAATAATCATTCACAAACACAAACTAACACAATTTCCCTTTTAATCAAATCAACATTTTCATATAATTCTCAATAATTCAAGATCAAGATCAGTACATAGTAATTTATATTCGTGTTATGTATTAGATCCGATTGCGTCGCCTTGTACATAATTAGTGGCACTAGAGTGTAATGACTAGTATCTTATTGATAAGACTAATTGCGAACGCGTGTTAGATGAGATAATGTTGGCAGTACCGACTTCTGATCGAGAAATGTGCTGTGTAACTAATGAGGAAGATGGGGAATTTTTGTTCAGTTGGTAGTAGTAGGAATTTAATTTAATTAGGTGTTAATTTATTTTAAGAGGAGTTCGTGGCTTTTTTTTTTAGCGTGGTAAAATCATCAAATGACTCCTCCCACCCAGGGCAGAGCGGGAGGGACTGTCAGACTCGTACTGACTAAAATCCACGATGTCCTTCAATAGCCCTTTACGTTCCGGGGTCGACCCGGGCATAGTCCATGGTCGGACAGCGAGTTCGTGGCTAGGTAATTACCAACAGCGGCAATGACCGATCTTCCATGTTAATCCACGCTTACGGCGGTTGGTTTGTTGATGGATGAATATTTATCATAGCGAGTTGCCTCCTTGTCTTTTAAAGCACGTTAAGCCGTTGGTCCTGGCTGTCATTTGTAGATTTCAGTCACTCAAGTTACTGGGTTAGAGATCAGATAGGCAGTCGCTCCATGTAAAAGAGTAACATTAAGGTGCATCCGGTTTGACTGCCTACCACAAAATAGTTGGGAAAAGACTAGGCAGATTATGTGGATTTATTTTTGTTACTTTCGCGGCGTTTTTTATTTGTAATGTAAACAATCTTCTAGAAGAAAGATAGTAATGAATGATGATAATGTGATCAATAAGTAGCCTAGCCCATTTCTTTTTAGCATTTTAAATCATCGAATGAGGTTTTCGACTTGAGTGGAACGGAAGAGACTGTCTGTTTTATAACAACCAACCGTTCCTAAGTTATTAGGATTTATAAAATGAACACAAGATCCCTAAACAAGGAAACGCTACTTACAAGCCGATATGACGAACAAAAACAATTATAAAGAATTTAATTATCATAATCAAATCAACTGACGCAATAATAATTATTATTGTTAAATAAAACTGAATGGACACGCAGATGTGGTTGTTTATCATTCACAACACAAGGCACCCAGTTTGGTTGCTCAAGGATCACCATTGTTTTACATACGCGAAATTTTGACGCAAATGGTTGATGTGGTTGACCGTTTGACCATTTAGTTGACATGGAAATGTACATGGGAGCTGGTACATTCACTGAATGTTTCATTCATTAATGTCCCCTAAAAATGTATATTGATAACGATAGAGACACAGATAAGAGATAAGAAAGATACAATCTTAGATTTTGAGATATATTCAAATGTATGATAAATTAAAATAGAACGACAGGAACTCGGAACTAAATACCTACCGATAAAAAGAAAAGATGAGTTAGGACAGGATTTTTGTCAAAGTTGGTCCAGACAAAAGGACATGGTCGCGGGACTCACGAATTGCCGTGACGCCGGTACGTAAAGGGCTATTGAAGGACACCGTGGATTTTAGTCAGTACGAGTCTGACAATCCCTCCCGCTCTGCCCTGGGTGGGAGGACTCATTTGATGATTTTACCATGAAAAAAAAGACAAATGGACATAACTAAAATTATTTTGTAATATTATGAATGCGAAAGTAAGTTTGTTACCATTTCATGCCTCGACCACAGAACCGGTCATCCTAAAATTTTGCATATACTTACGTTGTCAGGTAGGTATACAGAAATGGACATCCCGCGCCTCGTGTCATCAAATAGATTGCTTCTCAAATTCTAAATTAACGCGAGTGAACCACGAGCAGTCTAGTAACTTTATAAAAATGCGATCAATCGAAAGTCTTGAGCCAATATATAATTGTTGAACAGATTTATTTATGACCAATCTGGAATTCAACAAGAGAGATTAAATCGTGGCCATAAATGGGACCAATTGTCACATTCCAATTCTATAAATAGAAGCCAGAACATAATTCTTTAATTAAATATAGTGTAAATATCTCTTTTCAATAAGATACCTTTAATATTATTACAATAAACCAATCGGAATGTCGTCCAAACAAAGACTATTATCAGGTTCTTATGCGAATGTCAGTAGCTTGTCTTGTGCAATACTGTGAACGCTAGATAAATGTCCACGAGAGCCATATATGACACATGACTGCATGACTGTGCTCTCAAGAATGTCTCACATAGGACACATCTGTCACTAACGGCTGAGATTAGCTCTACCTGTGTTTGTAAACTTCGTTTTTATCGATGCCTTGATAGTGATGTCATAGATTGGCGAAGTGATACTAGTTTTTAACCATTGTTTTATTTGTGTGGTCGTTAATTTTACCAGCGGAACGTACTATCTGATTCTAATTTGTGTCATCTGCCTAGCCTTTTCCCAACTATATTGGGGTCGGCTTCCAGTCGAATCAGATGCAGCTGAATATCAGTATTTTACATGGAGCGGCTGCCTATCGGACCTTCGCAACCCAGTAACTGGCCAATACTAAACACCATGGTAACACTGGTTGTCAGACTTATGAGCTTCTGACTAACAGTTACGACTGTTAAAGCAAAGTACGTAAAACATTGAAATTCGTATTCAAATATAGCTATGGTTTTTAGGTATAATAAATTATTATTAGTCTGCCATTTTTGCCCAACATTTGTTATAGGTCTGTTGTGTATCCTAATGTCGCGGGGTTTTTTTTTGTAGTACCTATTTTCAGTAATTCGAGAATAAGGTAG
Organism: Agrotis puta; assembly: GCA_943136025.2. Taxonomy (NCBI): domain Eukaryota; kingdom Metazoa; phylum Arthropoda; class Insecta; order Lepidoptera; family Noctuidae; genus Agrotis; species Agrotis puta. The sequence goes on from OW964187.2 coordinate 978,886, forward strand.
TTTTTAGGTTAAAGTACCCCTTGATTTTTATTTTTACAATAGGTTATAGCTATCCCATGCACAATGTAACATCAGCCGACGACTCATCTAGTGAGGACACTGCAATTTAACGGTACGCTGCGACCAGTTGCAAAAATAATTGCAGGACGAATGACGTAATTTATAGGAGAGAGCGATTGCTGTAAGTCACTAGACTATAGAGATTAGCAAGCTGTTTTTGTTTTCGTATGAGTCCTAATACTGTACAGGTAATTTTTATTAATTACATTTCACCTGTATTAGATGACACATTAGTTTGTGAAGATGAAATGGATCGATAATTATTACTGTTCCATACATAATTTGCTATAACAATTTGGATGGAATTTAGTAGGTTTTTAAAAAGTTTGTATCCTGGAATAACACATAGGAAAACGCGGGCAACGAAACGGTCATAAACTAGTATAATTATAAGTTGCTGTTTATTTATCTTAACTGATTAAACAGAAAAAGGTTTATTGATAATTATTGACTTTTTAATCAGACTTTTAAATGACGGGGGTTTCCGTCATTGTCTATAACCTAACAAATACAGAAAGGGGAATAACTTGTCAAAACTATAAGAAAATAAACAGAGACACACAGCAAGATTTGACTGTTGAATGTTTCAATAATCTACTGCTTTTTATCTTTTCAAAGCTAATTTTAGCACGTAGGACTATAATTAATTTTCAAACTGCTAACCGAAAATATTCGGGGGTTTCTTCCTAGTAATGAATAAAATCGCTACCTCTTATAACTTCGGTCGGTCGGTCGCGGGACTGTACGAATTACCGTGACCCCGGAACGTAAAGGGCTATTGAAGGACACCGTGAATTTTAGTCAGTAAGAGTCTGACAGTCCCTACCGCTCTGACCTGGGCGGGAGGACTCATATGATGATTTTACCACGATAAAAAAAAACCTCTTATAACTTGTGCCACAACCAGTGTGTGCACAAAATATTCATCCAGGTTGCATGTCTGTTTGCAAAAACGTTTCAATAACACGAATAATGACTCTCGCTGAAATTTACACAATACTACACAAATACGAGTGTGTATTGTAAATACACATTGTACATAGACACGTGTGTACTGTACAGGTGGCTTGTGTATTGCACAGTGTTCATCTAGGTTAGAAGCTTGAATTGTAAATGAGACGGTCTTTTTGTTATTTTTAAAATTATGATGTTTTGTTGTAATTCACAAATGTAGGTATTAAGAAAAATGGTGTCTACTCGCACTGTATTCAAAATACATAATATGAAACAAACAATATCGCCTTCTTCCAGGTATCAATTCAGGAATTAATTATACAGATTATTATATTTTTCAACTTCTAGTACTGTTTACCACATCTAGAGATAGGTATTAATTATCTTTTATTTTTGAGTTTCCGTTCATTCGTACTGAAAAAACGATGTTTAAGTATTAAAAATATATAAAAAAAACAATAAATACGGTAAATATAATACCTATTAGAATACTTGTTTATTTTGTTTTATTTCTTTAGAATACAAGTCCAAACAGCTGCAACCAACATCCTATTTGCCGTTCATTTGTTCTGTTTACATAAGCAACTGTCACGTATGTCTGTCTGTCTGTCTGCATGTGTGCATGTTTGCACAAATGTCGAAACAACGCAGTGAGCGTACATAATTTGTGCAACATTCATACAAAGTAAATACTTTAGTGTTGTATTGTGCAGTCGCTGAAGTTTTAATCATCTTTGTTTTAATGTATTATGAAATTGAGTAGCAGTTTATTGTGAAAGACAACAGAGGTGTTTAAATATTAAAAGCAGAGACTTTTTTAAGGTCTAACAATGATCGAATGACTGAGAGGGCGGGAAGCCCTGAGTGAAGCGAAAGAAACTGTCAGACTTTTACTGACTAATAACCACCCGTTCCTTCACATACTCATTGCCTTCTGCGGTATCTTGCTTTAACAATGTCGCAAAAAGTGCCTGACTGGGTTTGAACCTACGTGAATTCGCGTTCACTGCTTACAAAACGGTGAACGAAAACATCGTGAGAATTCCTACAGGACCTAAAAGTTGTATTTTACTATGTAAAAATATATAGTCTACTACCTCAATGATAAAGTCCTATGTCTCAACTATGAGGAATAGTTTGTGGGATCTTAATCTTCAAACAAGAATCGTACACATTCCTGTCACTTAATGATGAAGGATGACCATAAATATTTATCACAAAGCCATAGACACCACTTGGTGACTAATTAGGACTGCCGAGATAGAATTAGTGCTTGCTCCAGATCCTAGACTACAGAGTGTATTACTCCCATTTAAATTAATACCTTAAATTGATATGAATAAGACCAATAATTTAAATTGGCTAGATATTGAATGGTATTTGTAATCTGAGAATCATTGATGCAGCAAATATTTGTGGCTTTTCCCACGTGTGTGTAGGACGATCTACTGGGATAAATGAAATTCTGTCCCAGTCCCAGCTTATATCATGGACTACACGTGTGTCAAGTTTCATCAAAATTTGTTCATCCGATAAGATGTTACAAGTTCATAGACAAATAAATAAACAGAGAAGCAGTCACCTCTTTTATAAAAATATATGATATACAATTCTACGAGAAAACTTGTTAACTTCATCTGAATTTCATACATTATGATTAAAGCAAACAAGGACCTAAAACACTACCTTGCATGAACTTATTCTAAGAAATGACTAAGGTAAAACTCACCATTAAATTCTGCATCTTCAATGGAATTCTGGCTGTGCAAGGAGTATCTGTTCGTTGTTTTCGTAGATGGAGACCCCTGTGTAGACCCAGCAACCACTCCTAGGCTCCTGTACCCTTCATCAGACACCTCAGATCCATTATCAGAAGCACTCTCAGCTGCCGGAGCCGGAGAGACTGGCCTAGGACTCTTATTCCTGATACCATGTGGGGTTGGAACCAGGTGGTTTGATGTCACGATCTTGGTCCTTCGATCAGGGGAGGAAGACTTCCTCGAAGGACTGATTGCTCGAGGAGCTAAATGCCTCCTGCTTGGAGAAGCAGCTCTGTCCAAATCTCCAAGGTATGGTAGACTGGTTGGAGCATCACTGAGTCTGTGAGTAGACTGGTAGTGGCCGGATTTTGGTTCTTCAGCGTACAGTTTCGAGTTGTATTGAAGAGACATTGGTTCATAAGACTTCGGCTCATTTTTGGTGAATGGTAGGGAGGTTGGGCCAGCATCTGGTCGTTCATAGGTCACGGTGGCTCCAGCCAAGTCATGTTTGGGACGGGCCAGGCGGGCGGAGAGGGAAGTGCGGTGGGAGGCACGGCAGCGGCAAGGGTCGTGCTTGTCCAGGTAGTGGGCCAGGGTGTCCCAACCACCACCAACGCGGACCATCACGTGGGAGCGCAGGATCTGTGGAAAATGAAATGAGTATTAGTATTTTTGACGACCTGGCTTAGACTTTACTTGCATTAGACAGAACCATAGCTCCCAATGATGATTTTAGAAGATATTTTTAATTGATAACAAGCAATCGTGATCAATATTTCTTTCGTGTATGTGGCTTCGACGTTTTTGATTTCGTTTGTTCCTGCGATAATCATAATTGAATTACTATCAAAACAATAAAAAGTAAATGTTGTGTAATAATTTTAATAATGTTGACTGATCTGATCACCCATCAACAAATGCTAGATCGTCAAATATAAGGGCACTCCCATAAAAAGAGTTTAATATCCAAGAAGACACTTATCTGATGGTATATCTCTATTGTCTATTATCTGATGGTCAACTTTTACTTATATATCCCGTACTCTAAAAGTCGCCACTAGAATTTGATTTATAGTACTAGAGAGTGCATTCAATTTGGAACCCGATCCCATGGTTCAACTAAAGAGCAAGCCATTGTAGACCAGCTTATAAAAGACAACCATAGCTTAAACTAAAAAGACCAATGTATCTTGAGTCCTCAAGTACCCATTTATTAGAAATTCCAAATAAAGATTCGCTGATACCGTGAGAATGCTGCCTTGATACTCCCAATCAATACAGGTCTCCTGACCTCGATCCGCCTTCGTTCATATCTTAGCCTTGCATCCCTTAATATGGACTGATAAATAACATCCAACATACACTGACCCTTCCCTTCTAAACACTTGTTCCTAATCCGAGGTCTTCCTAAATTTGGAACTAGACAACACACCAATTTAAATTGACCTGCCTCCATAAATAAATCATTTGAAACGAGAGGTCTGTTTCTGATGGCCGCTTATAAGGTCGAAAGTCGTTTTCTACAATGAGGCGGCCATTCGATTTGACCAAACAAGGAATCGAATAGAATGAATCATAGATCCGTCGTCGAGGGAATTGGAACGCTATTTGTATGACCTTAAAAGTTAAGCTTGTTTGGCAGTAATGGTTGTGCGAATGTTTTATTTTTTTGTTCATTAAAAGGCGCTTGGCGATCTATTTATAGTGCTAATGAATTTAGCGTTCGTTGTTTCGCACTAAACCAGGCATAATGGCAATGTTTTGATACTAAATCAAATCGTAACTGTATCGTATTTGGAATTGGAGAATATAAGTAATCTTTGAAATGAAACAGACTTATAGGAAACGAAAACGAAAAAAACGATTTTTTTCTTGGCTTTAAGCTACTTTTTGAAAGATGTTTTAATCATTTAGAGCCACAATATTTAAACTCCCGAACACAAAAACCTACACCCATAATAACTACTTTCAGGTCATACAAATATTTGTTCAGTGCGGGAATCGAACCCACGACACGAAGCGCGGAAGCCAATTACTTTACCACTGCGCCAAACGGACCACCATACTAATTTCTACAGCATCACATTTGATGGGATATCTACAGCTGCTTCCGTGATATTTCCCTTCTTTCATGTTTTTAACTACTTTTCAGTTTTAAACCATAAACCACCATATCCTTTTATGTTTTCAAAGATGTTTATGTTAACTCTCACTTCGTAAGCACCTCATTTTAGGTTAACCAAACAAAGTGATCCTTTAAGCGCATTGTTTACCTACAGAATGTTGCAATGTTTCTGTGCGACTTGCGACACAGCGGCGTGTGCGCAGGCGTCCTCTGTCCACTGAGTTATGGTCATTGTGTTTAGAATGTTATATTGAGTGGTGGACAGAAGTATCTATTACATTAAGTGTTAAATAAGTAACCTATTTGGAGATCTGACATTTTGTAGCGATGATTTGGTCTTTCCAGGATTTGATTATTTTAATTTCTTGTTCCTAAATTCAATTATGTATTTGTGATGGTCAGTTAGGCAGTTGATTGTTTTCTGCCTATCCGTTTCCCACAACTATGTTGGGGTCGATGTAGCTGTACATCAGTATTTCACATGGGGCGACTGCTTATTTGACCTTTACAACCCAGTAACTGGGTAATACGATCCCTCAATATTTTAAATGAAGCAGCAGTCACACTATAATGCTGCTTAGATCATAACGGTCTACAAAATAGTTTAGAAATAGGATAGGAAGGTGATGAATCAGTTTTTACAATTAATGCTTCACTAATTTTAAGAGCTGTGTCAAGATATTTGGATCCAACGAGTATTACTGAATAAAGAAATGAATCATACTGGAATAAAACTGAAGACTGTTCACATTTTCTGTTATCTCGAGTACTTTGAAAGCACTTAACAAAACATACTAAGCGTGGAACAATTCCGAAGTCATGTGCTTTAATGGGACTACGTCTAGACAGGAAACTTCATTTAGACCTACAACGAGAACAATTCAATTGGTTCCCCCTTTCCAGACAGAATTTGAGGGCTTTTTATTTTGTAAATTTATTTGTTAATTTGCTACTTTTATGAACATTTGAACGAGCACAAAGTGATAATACGTGGTGTTGTGTAGTTTTTGCCAACCCCTACAGGAGAGGGGCATGAGATGTTTATTTAAATCTGGCATTTGGTCTTCTGGTTGATTCTTATGTATAATATGGAGTGACCACTCAAAATCTTTTAGTAGACTTATTCTGAGAAGGAAGAGTACCTAAGAATGCAAATGCCGCTTTAAGTCCGAGCAATAAAACTACATAGTCATCAACATAAATCATTTTTCAAAATATGTTTCTTTCTGATCACTCTAAGCCACTTCATGTCGATTTAAGTTGAAAATTCCAAAAGATATGAAGATTCAACTCACCCTGACAAAGATCAGCATCCTGGTATCACCAATCCTGTATTTTCCCTCGGAAACCCTCACCATCGGGAACTGGGTGGGACAGGAGCACCTCTCCACGAGGTCCCTGACTCTCTCATCCAAACTCCTCAAGTCATTGGTCACTAACTGAGGCTGAGGAGCCGATGGCACGAGACCGAGTGCCGAATCATCAGGTCTCAACTCTTCTCCTGCCAACTCTCTTTCTATCTGCTTTTCCATTTGTACAAGAAGTGGAGCTGGCATGCCGAGAACTGCTCCTTTTCTGGCAACTTCCAGAAGACATAGAACCACGTGTTTTTCGTTTTTTCTTAGGCAAAGATCGTCAGTCTCAAAGAGAAGACATTCCAGGATACCAAGTGCTTTTCTGCACCAGTCAATGAAGTTTGAAAGGTTGTCTCTGGCGAAGAATGTGCCAGCCTTGGCTGCAGGGAGCATGTTGACAGGAGGTCGTGTACGGAGGGCTCTGGCTAGAGTCAGAGCATCATCAGATTCTGGTTGAGGAGACTCCAGGATCAGGCGGGCTGAGTCACGGACTGCGTTCGCGTGCTGAAACAATAAGAAAAGATGAGGTTAGGAGAGTTCTGCTGGAGCTTTTTTTTTTTATCGTATTAAAATCATCAAGTTAGTCCTCCCACCCAGGGCAGGGCGGCAGGGACTGCTAGACTTGTACTGACTAAAATCCACGGTGTCCTTCAATAGCCCTTTACGTACCGGGGTCACGGTAATCCCTTGGTCCCGCGACCCCGGCAGGCTTTGGCCCTCTACAGGCCTCGTCAAATAGCTGGAGCTAGTATAATTGAATTAGATTGAATGTATGCAAATAACTTTTTAGGGTTCCGTACGTCTGAATACAAAAACGGAACCCTTATAGGATCACTCGTGTGTCTGTCCGTCCGTCGCTTACAGTCAATTATCTCCGAATCTATTAGACCGATTAAGTTGAAATTTGGTACACATATCAATTCCTGTGACCCAAACACAGAGGTGTGACGTGAGCAGATGAAATCTGTATATGGGGGGTCATTTTTGGGGGGGAAGGGGAAAATTAAAAAAAAAAATTCTGAAAACTGCATCGTGTGGTCATATCAAATGAAAGGTCTTGTTGAGAAGATCTTAAATGTATTTTTTTGTAATTTTAAAATAAATAGTTTCCAAGTTATTCAAGAAAATAGACGAAAATTGACCATTCCCCCCCCCTTATCTCCGAAACTACTGAACCTAAAATTTTGAAAAAAATACAGAAATTAGTTTTCTCCTTATAGATTATAGGAAAACCTATAAGAAGTCCATGATATTAAAATAACATGGTAAATCACTCAATATTGTGCGTACCAACTTACATTATTTTTTTAATACGTCATAAATCGTAAACCGCAATTTATCTTTCAAAGTTACAACCAACTTTTATATAATGTTACTTGCTGCTACGGAACCCTTTAAAGGCGAGTCCGACTCGCACTTGGCCGGTTTTTTTGTTGTGCTCGCGTTTGAACACTTAATGGTAAACGAACATGTGGTCGACGATGAAGCACCCTTGTTTAAAGGTAACCAATTTAAAAAGTAGATGATTTCCGGGAGTATAATGTTTAAATATTGAATTTAAATAATAATTTGCACTCAAAATTTCATAACTTTATGGTACAATATCCTTCGGACAAAAATAACAAAGTTTATTGAATCAAGTGTAACAAAAAGTAATAATTTTCGATGAGTCTGTAAATATTAGCCAGCAAATGTTAAGGAGGCTTTATCGATTTTTAACTCATCTGTGTTTTTGTTCAGTTTCCAAGTTTATGTTTGAACTAGAGCGACGATGTTGAAGGTCGAGAGTTATGATAGAGGAGAGACGGCATGTCCCCTTCTTCCGGCAGGATACTCAAACCCATGAGTACTTTTAACAATTTTTTAAACCAACCAAATTACCAACAAAACTTTGCTTACTGCCAAAATCGTTTTTTTTTTTTTAATTTATTTTACAGATTAGATACGTTTTAACGTTTTGCTTTAACCATAAACGTTGTGTAGACACAATAAATTGCAAATAGGTACTCATTGATTACTTATTGCATATTTGTACTGATAATATAAATAGGCAAAATTTGTTTGTTTGTATATAAATGATAATCTCTGAACGTACTGAACTGATTTTGAAAATTATTTCAATACCGTAGAAAGCCACAATGGCAAGAGTGTGGGGGAATTAAGAGGCGAAGATGATGCCAAAAGCTAGTGCTATTGCTTGCATAAAACTTAATCCCACCAAAAACATTAAAATAATGTAAAAAAATGCCAAGTCTCTCGATGCAGTCTTTCCATCGTAAAAAGTTTTGAGATCTCATAGAAGCCAAGTCCTATTCAAATTATTTTGTAGTTATAAATCAACATTTAGTAATTGTATCAATAGTTTTCTTTATATTATAATTATAGTGACTTGGCAATGAGCACCAATTAAAAGCTGCTTGCTGCCTGGAATTATGTGCAAATGTTACTGACGAGACCTGTGATCAGATCACTACCGACTACATGCTCCAATGCAATAATAAAAAATAAGTACCTTACGGGCCATCGCTTTATGAAAGTAAATGAACCGAGAGTACACTAACACTAGTGTTTGCGTACACACTTGTGCAATTGTGCATTATAATTTATGTCCTGCGCAGTTTACTAGTCTTGGATGAGACTGACTGCCGTTGCCGAAATTCGGTTGGGACGACACGGATAAACCAAAAGAAAATTAATTTTGTGATATTAATGTTTACGCATGCGGTGTGTGACTTTCAACTCCAAATATGCCGTTTTGTTTCTTCTTGTGCTCATTGCCAAGTCACTATAATTATAATATAAAGAAAACTATTGATACAATTACTAAATGTTGATTTATAACTACAAAATAATTTGAATAGGACTTGGCTTCTATGAGATCTCAAAACTTTTTACGATGGAAAGACTGCATCGAGAGACTTGGCATTTTTTTACATTATTTTAATGTTTTTGGTGGGATCTCATTTATTTTTTGTAAGTGTATTTCTTTCTTTTTTTTTAGGTGACCTCATAATTTCTTGGACTTCAGCTACTGCTTTGCTTAGAACCCATTCTCTATCTCTTTTGTTTCTTTTCAACGAGCTAAATAAACATAAATCTACTAACTTACAAAATAAATATAACTAAACTAAATAACACGTAAACAACTAGATATTGTAACTACCTATGTCTATGTTATATTAATAAACTATTCGCCTAAATAACTGTTTCAGTAACAATAATAAATCTACTATCTAATCCGGCTAACTTAAGTTCTCCGAATATAGCTACAATATTTTTTTAGTTTCGAAATGGTTTTTCATAGGTAGGTGGCGCTATCAAATGAAAATTATCGAATTATTTTAAAGTACTACTTATACTGCGCTCGGTAACGAAACCATAGCGCGATTCAGACAGGTACAACGCCATCTATCGAGCGCGCATACAATCGAAATTTATCGCAATACAATGGAGTTTTAGCTTTATTAATTTAATGAATTATGAACTTTATGTATCAATTAATTATAGTCTATGTATTACATTTTTATTATTCTTTTCTATTCCATGTATTTATTCATCCAATTGAATACTTAAACAACGAACAAAGTTAACAATGCAGTCAAAATCCATACATAATGTTCTTGCCAAACCGCAAATATAAAATTGTTTTCTATGGTATATTATTTTTTAATGTTTTTATAATTTTTCCTTTATATGTGGCTAATGACCTATCTTGGTGCAAAATTTGAAGTTTCTAAGTCTGCTAGAAGTACCTTAGATTTTTGATGATCGGTCAGTGAGTCAGTGAGTCAGTGAGTCAGTGAGTGAGTGACAAAATGGTGTAACTTTGATCGACCGTAACTCCTAAACTATTAATTCAATTGGCATGTAATTTCGAACTTAAGCTTGTTCTAATGCCTACTATTATTCACCGAAAACCTAAACTCCTAGCTTTGTCCACGTCGAAGATATAGGGGGGGCGAAACAGCCGCGAATCGCATCGAGAAAAGATGGTACGGCCGTGCCCGTTTTGCTCGAGACTTGGCTGGGGCACTGCCGTGCCCCCAGATTGATTCTAATTTTAGAGGACACGACATTTATGCACATTATCATTTATATATTTTTGCAAAATATATATTTATTCCTTTTCAATGCCTTAGCAACAAAATATTTCACAATGTTATCCTTTAAAATTCAATACCCAACAGCCACTTACACGTTCAATTTGTACGTTTAACATAACAACGAAGTATTGAGTGCGGTGACATTTGCACTACCCTCTCTGGACGGTACCGCAATACTAACAAGTCGCATTATACTGTAGCGGTTTGTGTACTGTTATTAGTTCAACAACTAATTTGCAACTACTGGCTTAAGGTGTGGTTACATGCCCGGGTCGACGGCGCGTTGTGTTCCACGCGCGCCTCAAGGAGTGTCAGCATAGTGACGGGGCCTGTAGAGGGCCAAAGCCTGCCGGGGTCGCGGGACTTTTCCATTACCGTGACCCCGGTACGTAAAGGGCTAGTGAAGGACACCGTGGATTTTAGTCAGTACAAGTCTGACAGTCCCTCCCGCCCTGCCCTGGGTGGGAGGACTCATTTGATGATTTTACCACGATAAAAAAAAGGTGTGGTTACATCGAGCGAAGCTTTTTTACACATTTGGAAAACTGACTTCCGATAGACAAGTTATTTCACGGCACGGTTTGCACAGTGGCTGACTGATCGACTGTTGTTCAGCGTGTCGCGGGTTCGATCCCCGCACGGAACAAATATTTGTATGATCTGCAAGTAGTTGTTCCGGGTCTGGGTGTTTGTGTATGTGAGTTGCTATGTTTGTGAACGCACCCACGATACAGGAGAAATTCCTAGGGTGGGGAAAAGGTTAAAAAAAAACATTATAAAACTTTTTTTGTGATGTTTTAGCAGTCGGTTTTATTGTTATAAAAAAAAAGTTTTGTAAATTTGTATCCCATAGCTGGGACAGGATCCATCTTATATCTATGTGAGATGGAATGGACTAAAATCAACCACGCGGACCCAGTGCATTTTGATACAATTTTCGGCTCTAGAACATGATAATTTCATGACGATGTTTTCCTTCACCATTTAAAATTAATTACCTACAGATGACAAGAAACTCATCACCAAGCTTTCCACAGGCTCAGATTAAAGGCGATTTTAATAAAAAAATTACCTAAATGTAATAAAATTAAGAGCTTTCAGCAACCCAAAGCTGACACTTGCTAAAGTCCATCTAACCACACCTTTACCCCGCCAAGAACGAAGCAGGTAAGCAGAGTACGTCCACACTTAGCATAATATTCATATACAATGAACTGCGAACAAAATGTCGCCATAGTTTTCAATATATATGTTACGGCTAAAGGTAGGTGTGAACCTAAACTTAAGATTAGCCGGCTAAACCTAGGTTTATCTTCGACGAAATGTTAATGTTAGTTTGTTCTATCTTTAGCCGGCTAAACTTAAGTGTAGCTGCAGGTCCTTGGCTAAGAAGGAAATGGAATGGTCTTGCTTTCGCGGGGCGTCCACGCTTCCCAGCATGTCGACGGAGCCCCGCTTCGCGGGGCTCCTACTTCTGGGTGGTTTAAAAAAAAAAATAACCACGAAGAGGATGGCGGGGTCTTTCAGACCCCGCCATCCTCTTCTAACCTAAATTGTCCGAGTCGGGGTGCCAGCGAGTCCCGAGCTCGCTTCGCTCGCTCATGTGTAATGAAAGTGATTATTTTTTAATAAAGTTTTCGTGTCAAAATAGTAAACATTATTACATTGTTTCCTTTTCCATTTCCTTCTACATTTTTAGCCAAGGACCTGCAGCTACACCTAAGTTTAGCCGGCTAAAGATAGAACAAACTAACATTAACATTTCGTCGAAGATAAACCTAGGTTTAGCCGGCTAATCTTAAGTTTAGGTTCACACCTACCTTTAGCCGTGACATATATATTTAAATAAACGGTGCATTTGTCAACGATCAGTGGGGACTTGAAAATTTAAATTGTTTATTTATGTTTGTATGTTAATTTAGTTTGTGTAAGCTGTCGAGTTGTTAGATTCTTGTTGACCTGCGGTAGAATGTCACAGTGTCTATCTACGTGTACTGCAAATTTACTTAATTTTCAGGTTTTTTTTATACAAGATTTTACTTTTATGTCACTTAGGTGAAAAAAGGCAAAACAGACAATGAGTTCCGAATTCACTTCGAGTCATCTCTACTACACACTTACTGTTACCAACGGCTTCGCCCGTGTTAATCTCAACTTACACTGGAATAAACTGTCTTATGTGTTATTCCAGAATGTACCCTACCTCTGAGTCAAATTTAATGAAGATCCGTTGAGCCGTTTCAACGTGATTGAATGACAAACAACCATCCAAACTTCAATACTTTCGCATTTATAATTATAGTAAGGATTTTCTCAAAGCACTCAAGTGTAACACAATCGAACATGCAATACATCATAAAAAGCAGGCGAAACCACGCGTGTTACATGTCAATATAAATCTTACGGCACGTTTCAACAAAGAAATAAATCAAACTACACCTGTCAAAGAGTTTTTATGCAAAACAACCGATGGGCATTACGTTGTAATAAATGTAAATTATCAGATAATTACATGTTAAACTCTGGTTAAACGTTTATCACATTGTAACTTGCATATTAAAAGTAATAACCGTTTGGAGGCTAAACTGTCGATCAAACTTTTGATTACAATGATTGGTGTAATCGATCTGATACTAGTTATTTTTTTCGTAATATCTAGAATTGTAGATTAAGTTTATGACCTCATGTTCTTTAACTACGACCAAAAACAAGCGTTTTGCGACAAATTGTTGAGAGCATGTCACAAAAACAAAAAAAAATCCAGTTCTTCTCTGTTGAAAAAAAAACGTTGCTCAACACTATGCTTTTTTTTCTCTGCGGGAATCGAATCCACGACACGCAGCGCAGCAGTTAATCGACAACCGTGCAGTCACTACGTTAATTTGTCGAAAATCGCGTCGCAAATCCCGTCATGAGTCATGGCGCAAGTCGCATCACCCGAGGCCGTGAACAAGGTGTTATAATAGTAGTCTATAATTATGGTGTTCTGCAAATGATGGCTACCTTTCTACCTACAAGTTTGATAACTTATTTCTTAATATTAAAGCTTTGCTTGACCACCAAAGGAGATTAAATAGATTACTCTATTAATTTAATAGCTGTTGCAGAAAAAAAAAATGTTTAAAGTTGCTCAAAATTCTTTTGAAATTAATTGATATTTTGTCATATAAGTACTTTTTGAGTGTAAGGACCATAAATTATGTGGTGTGACTGTCCAAAAAAGGCACTGCGATCCTGGAGCGAAAAGGGCAATTTAAGGAACAGCTTAGTTTTACTCTGTCTGACAGTCCCTTTCGCTCCACCCAATAATTTATTACTATTCTTTGTAACAAGCTTTTGCCAGTGGCAATTAATTCTAATTAATATTTATTTAAACATAACCCTCTGTCTGGCGCAGTCGGTTCAAGATCAACCATCAAAGTAAAACCTAAGAAAGGAAATTACAAAATGTCTTAAAACTTTTATTGGAATTGCCAAACAATCGATAGGTAATGAGGACGAGATCTATCTAGAATATCTGCCTACGCATACAGGTATAAATGTCATTACATACACATTTCTCTTAAATTCCTTCATTTAACGACGTTTTGCAAACAACTTTTCATCATCATCTGCCCAGCCTTATAGCATGTTTTTTTTTATCGTGGTATAATCATCAAATGAGTCCTCCCACCCAGGGCAGAGCGGGAGGGACTGTCAGACTCGTACTGACTAATATCCACGGTGTCCTTCAATAGCCCTTTACGTACCGGGGTCATGGTAATTCGTGAGTCCCGCGACCATCTGCCCAGCCTTTTAGTATGTTAGGATCGGCTTCCAGTCTAATCGGATGCGGCTGAATATCAGTATTTTACATGGAGCGACTGCCTATCTGACCTCCACGAACCAGTTATGACTGGGTATCCTAGTGCTATACCCTGGTGAAACTGGTTTTTCGGACCTCCTATCTAAAATGATTATCAAAGATTCTCATTTTTTTTTCTGTCTCTTAGAAAAAAAAAAAAACCTTGAAAAAAAGAACGTTGTCCCACACTAGGAATACCTATCTCCTGTGCTGTGGATGCCTTTACAAACATTTATGACATGACATGACATAAACGAACGTAAAGACCCGGTACGACTACCTCTTCGTCTCGTTTATTCTTGGAATGAGTCCTCCCACCCAGGGTGGGACGGGAAAGACTGTCAGAGTTGTACTGACTAAAATCCACGATGATCTTTCAAAAGCCCTTTACGTTCCACTGTCACGGTTTCCTGTTGGGACTGCCCCGCGACCCCGGCAGGCACCTGTAGGCCATTCAAATATGTATTCGAACCCGCAACACGCTGCCAAGTTCTCAATCATTGCTAGTAGTTTCCTGAAATTTCTGGTTATACATTCATAAGCTCACCCTTTTTCTCCCAAGAGCGTAAAAAGTAACTACAGAACGCAACTTGCATCCTTACATACATACTCCTTTCGCCTCGACCAAATTCAAACATAATTACTACCTACTCATGTACTCAAATATGGCGATTTCATGAAACTGAGTTTTATTTCGCCAAAAGTTAATAACATGACATAACATGTTATTTAGTGAGTTGACTTTGTGTAACATGTTATTGTTTTTATTGTTTATTTCAACGTTTATTGTTTTAAATGAACGCCTGCGCATTTTTTATGGATTTTATCGAGTACAGTTCTTAATTTTTTGGTACGTTTCTCTTGGGGCCAGTTGTAAGACACTTTCAAGTGCTTATTTTTCTTTCTTTTTTTTCTAAAATGTTCCCTGAAAACTTTTGAGACCTATGCGTGTCAAAGGTAGGTTTCAATAAGTAAGATTTCAGTTTCATTAAATTGATTCATTCATAAGAACTTAAAAGTTTGTATAACCTATTTTTTTTTCTTTTAACTTGGTAAAATCATCAAATGAATCCTCCCACCCAGGGCAAAGCGGGAGGGACTGTGAGACTCGTACTGACTAAAATCCAAGGTGTCCTTCAATAGCCCTTTACGTACCGGGGTCACGGTAATTCGTATAGTCCCGCGACCCCGGTTGTATAACCTATATGTTAAAATATTGATGTTTAGTCTATTGTTCATTTATGTAAAAGTGAATTTTCTTTTAGTGTATTTAAGTACCTACCTACTTAGCTCAATAATATGGAAACAAAATACGAAAATATTAAAAGCTTTTCTTATCTTTATCACACTACAATAAATTCATGACTCCATAAAAATTCAATCTTGGTCCTTTGATTCGTTTAAAAAACCTTTTTAAAAGTCATCTTACATCTCAGTTTTTTTTTCCTAAAGGTTTATTTTTTTTCTCCATTTCTTAAGTTATGAACGACTCGCTGTCCGACCATGGACCATGCCCGGGTCGACGGCGCGTTGTGTTCCACGCGCGCCTCAAAGAGTGTCAGCATAGTGACGGGGCCTGTAGAGGGCCAAAGCCTGCTGGGGTCGCGGGACCAAGGGATTACCGTGACCCTAGTACGTAAAGGGCTATTGAAGGACACCGTGGATTTTAGTCAGTACAAGTCTGACAGTCCCTCCCGCCCTGCCCTGGGTGGGAGGACTCATTTGATGATTTTACCACGATAAAAAAAAAAGTATTTCTTAAGTTATAGGCGATTCGCTGGTCACAAGTGAGACAAACCTTTTTTTCTCATAATGAAGCAGTAAATACCAAGGCCTGCCTACCCACTGTCCAGTTATTAAGTTCGATATAGTACCTACTGCTCTTTACTGCATATTATTTTTAATTTCATGTAGGTGTAATGATATGTTTCCATATTTTTTTATTAATTTATTTTTGACATAATTATTGATTTGGGGAAGCAATTAAATTTAATATTTAATTATTAACTACTGTGTACTTTGGACTACAATAATTAATATTTATTTATTAAGGATAAGTCGCGTTTGATCACCATCAAATCATCTCGACTGATGGTAAGCGATGATGTGGTCGACGGTGAAGAACGCTTACCTAGAAGTAACAATATTATGTGTGTAATCAATCAAATGCATTTATTTCAAGTAGACCAGTTACAGACACTTTTTAATTGTCAAAGACATAAAAAATAGAATAAAATACTACAAAATTATGGTGCTACAGTCCCAGTCACAAGACATAAAAACTGTGAAAGTGCCGTAGATGCCCATTCCAAGGAGTAGATCTCTATGGAGAAGAACGGGCAAGAAACTCCATGGACACTTTTTTAGATCGCCAAAATTATTACAAAACCTTTGTTACATCATTCATTTTCAGATGGTACATTATGTGAGAACGATGTAGCAAGTTAAGTGTCCACAGTAAAATACAAAAAAAAAGAGAATTCAGAAACAAACTAATCAATAATTAAAATAGTTATTAATACGAATATGGTCTTTTGTCTGTGCCTTTCACATCTGAAAAGTTCTTTTATACAATTTGGCAGTTAAAAACCTTGGTAAGGATATGTGAAATTTTATATGATCCTTTTATACTGGTAGTACATTCCTAAAGCTAGATTTTAAGCAATGGACGATGCCGAATGCAAAAGCAAAATTCTGTTTGAATTTCATTGCCTCTAGCAGCATAAGGGTGAGATCAACGGGGTCTTGGGATTGTCTTATCAGATAACCGTGGCCCCGGAACGTAAAGGACTATTGAAGGGTAACGTGGATTTTAGTCAGTACAAGTCTGACAGTCCCTCTCGCCCTGCCCTGGGTGGGAGGACTCATTGGATGATTTAACCAACTAAAAAAAAGGATGAGATCAAATACAAAATGAGACTATGAGTGAAAACCATCATTGACTCATTGTAGCATTAGAACTTCTTCACAAATCACTGAGGACAACATAATACTGAGATCATCAATGTTGTTGTTTACCATTGAATAAAATTAAGAGTTTGTGCACATTTTGGGGGTTTCATACCAAAAGGAAAATCGGACCGTAATAAATATAAATATTTACGGGGGCTCCCATATAACAGATATGTTTTTTTTGTTTTTTTTTTATAGTTATTGGTATAAAATAATTGCTGCACGAGTCCGATTAGCACTTAGCCGGTTTTAATTTCCAAAAAAAGGACAAACAAAAAGACAAACTTGCATTTTACATAAATAAGGTCAGGACTACATCCATATTTTTTTATCGTGGTAAAATGATCAAATGAGTCGTCCTACCCAGGGCGGGGCGGGAGGCATTGCCAGACTTGTACTGACTAAAATCCACGTTAATAGCTCTTTACGTTCCAGCTTTGGCCCTTTAAGGGGTCCCCGTCTGATTACTAACAGCTCTTTGAGGCGCGCTTGGAAAACGACGCGCCATCGACCCGGGCATGGTACATGATCGGACGGCGAGTCACCCATTACCCACGGTCCATATGCCCAAAAACTTGATTCATGACCCAATAAAAACAGTTAAAGTTCAAACCACGGAAATAAAAGGACATAACATGACACACCAACAGACAGTAGTGATTGTAAAACGAAACAAAAAAAAATTGATCATATTACAGAATTACATTGAATACTTCAACATAATTGCCGTGTTGGTCACCTGTGGCCGATCTGAGTGGCAGTTGAAAGATTAATAACTTAAACGGGTAATAACACTGGCGCCATTGTGTCAGGAGGTTGTGTTTTTTTTTTGTATTTTTTTTTTGTCATTATTACAATAACTTCATAATCGTCATAATAGTGTAAGTACATTTTATAGTTAGGTACCTTATTGTGGTAGATTGGTCGCGGGACTGTACTAATTACCGTGACCCCGGAAGACACCGTGGATTTTAGTCAGTAAAGTCTAACAGTCCCTCCCGCTCTGCCCTAGGTGGGAGGACTCATTTGATGATTGAACCACGTAAAAAAAATAAAAATTGTGGTAGATTGGAATGTGTCCGTTGGTCCCGGATGTCATTTGTGGATAAGTCAGAAGCTGAAAGTCTGACAACCAGTCTTGGGTATCGTACCTATTACCCAGAAATGATCGGATGGGCATTTAGTCTATTTTTTGTTTATGGTATTCAGCTGAAAGTTGACCCTTAATAACAGGTGAAGGTTAGGCCAATATGTGTGCGAGAATATACTTTCTATGTTTTTTATCTTTAGTTAAAAGGTAGTTCCATCCTTAATTCTAACCTTTTTTCCCTTCAATTCTTATGACAAGACAAGAGACTTCAAAATTACAACAAATTAACTAGTATATTTATTAATCAAAGGTAATGAAAACAATGGATATCTATGTATCCCTTTGATATTACACAAAAACATTTGAATGTAACCCACAACAAGCGCAGTGTTCCATTTTCAAATAACGCTCCATTCAAAAAAAGAAAAACAAAGCTTTTCGGCTGTGTTCCTCTACTCCGGAGTTGGTGATGTGCACACGTCAGACATATCCAGTGTAGTACATCTATGTAGGACGAGTCTACCCACTATGTCTATGAGTGTATGACGCGAAATCATGATGATTCACTACTACGCGATAAAGATTTTATATCAGAGTACCTACTTAATCGGTCTTTTTCAGGCTGTCAGCATGTTTTTTGGTGAAGAATTTCGGTGTTGAATCATAGGGAAAGCGAAAGGTTGAACGTTACTAGCATATATATTGTTTTAGACAATGTTTGGCTAAAATCGAGATACCTAATCCCCGTTATGAAAGCTATAGACTACACTGTTACACACAAATATTTAACAAAAATATCATCCCATCGTTGCATATCGCAAGAGACAATTCCAAATGAATGAACAAACTATCGACAGACAAAACTACTATCGTTTAGTAAGTCGTTGCGTCACACAACCATTTATCGACATTTGCCGATGCCGATCATCCATTATTAGACCAACTCTATCAATTAGTTCAAGGCTTCACACCTACAACTACTACTTCGAGTACTATCGGAGAAAAACAATGAATCGATCAGCTGATTGAGAAATTATTGAGAGGAGGAACAAGAGAGAAAGCTTGAAAAGTCAAAGATATTTTAAAGAGGTTTTTTTATTGTGGTAAAATCATCAAATAATTCCTCCCTCCCAGGGCAGAGCGGGAGAGACTGTCTGACTCGTACTGACTAAAATCCACGGTGTCCTTCAATAACCGTTTACGTTCCGGGGTCACGGTAATTCGTAAGTCCCGCGACCCGAGCCAAGTTATTTATTTATTATCAGTAATAAAACATATTCATATTTAAAAAAGAATTTCATACCAACCTATTTTAGTATTACAAAACTTCTGAATAAAAATCCAGGGTCGGATTTAAACAGTCTAATAAAAATAATGCAATTCTATAACTTACTAATTAAAAAGCTGTTTTTAAAAACTGATTACATACTATACAATTATGCAGACTATATATTATAATATTGAGTGTAATATAATGAGTAATGACCCCATTAAATCTTTATCAGTCAGCTTCCGCGAAATAAGATACCCTCATTGTAGTTATCTTATAAAAATATGATACAATGAACCGGCTGCTATTCAACATACTATTGAATTTGAATAAAATAAATTGTGTGCACAGAACACATAACATTAAAGGTATAATATTCATATATGTATATTTATCATACCATAACATTATATATATATCATAACATTAAAGGCATTATAATTCATAAAGAAGGCAAATTTTGTATATTTTTGAACAAATTATCTGTCCCTGTATGGTTAATTATTTTACAATTTACCGTCTTCCTTTGTTCTTTATTTCCCCCCAAAGATGCGTTAAAATTAGTCTTGAAATAAGGAAGTTTCGACACCCATAAGTCACAATAGATGTTTTTTTCACTTTTTTGTTTCCATATAGAGCTAGATAACGATGAGATGAATGTGAATCATTGTTTATTCTGAATGTACATATACCGTCAAATATTGGAGTAATTGCTTTACTACGTTTGTATGGAAAAATGACCGGCTAGCGTACCCTTAATGTTCAACTCAACAGTAGCGCTTACAACTTTACGACAATTAGACAACGAAACAGTCAAGTTCGTTAAAAAAAACTACATTAACCACTAACAAGCATACAATTTAATAAAAACCTCATCTCTCATCTCTTTAATTAACTCACGAATTCCCAGTCCCCAGTAGCCATTGTAAAACACGCAGCCTCCGTCAAAGATGATCGCGACACATAAATTGTCACATTAAACACATCAGATTCATTTACATCGAGCCAACATACACTTGACTTAATTAAAGTTCGATACACCGGTGTGGCGGCCGCCAAACCGGAAAGATCGGAGTTCAAGGCTGGCGGTGCATTTCAGTTTCACTCTCCATTGAGAAGAAATTCCGGTGGAATCTTACTTTTGAATCTTCGAAATGCATTTTGACAAGGATGTGGTTTTTTTTTAAATATCTCTTGCCCGTCTTAGGAATTGGTAGTTTTCTTTATGTTTCAGAAAACACGTAAAGACGTCAGATCCATCTGTCATTTGAAAACTTCTTTGATAGTCGTCAAATGTAGTCAGAAAACCAAAATGTTAAACTGAATCAGTCAGTGTTACCAATGGTTATCGTGCTATCCAGTTACTAGGGTCGTAGAGGTCAAAAAGGCAGTCGCTCCATGTAAAATGCACTGATACTCGTATTTACCTGGATCTGGTTACACAGGAAGTCGACCACAGCATAATCGGGAACAGGCGCCCAGAAGATGAGTTCATGGTTTTAGACAGAATACTCTTGAAGCAGAATCTCCTTTTCAGACCGGCGGCGGCGGGAAATCTGCTTTCATTTTTTTATAATTGTTTACGGAAAGACATCGAAGGCTTTAACGTTGAAAGTAATTTTCCGTTTCCTGTATGTACTAGTTTTTTGCCTAGCTGTTTTAATTTTGAAAGGTTTATTTATAAACGGAAACGTGAGAGGAAACGATATTTTGTGAACTTTCACGCCAACGGACATGTTACTAGAGAAAACCAAATATTATTTCACAACCTACAATGTTTGCCGAAGTCATTCTCCACTTCCATACCCCGAGGCACTCAAAAATGTCAATACAGACTTCCTATTGATAACAAATGTCAGAAGGTCAGGCCTAAGACTCTCCATCAATCAAAACCGACAGGTTCTTGGTCAAAGCACCAGGCATGCGCATACGCAGACCAACAATACCAAATGTTCCATTGAATTAAAACAACAATATATCATTATGAAAGATTATTGATAAACTTGTCTATGTTTTGAATTCTATTGTGTTGTTTCTTGATTCAGATATTTGCGGCGCAAATTATAGCTTAGTTAGTTGTGGCTTCGATGTTTAATTTAAACAATTGTTAATGCAAGATGACTTTCTCGTTAGTCTAGCTAGTGGTTGATAGCACTACAGTTGAGCATAATATAGAATTCGATTCCCAAACATATATCTTTTTATTCTTATTAAGGGGCCTTTTACAGTCCACTAGCGCTGCCAATCGAAAAAATGTCATAACTCGTAAATTTAATCAAAAATACAAACGGCCGTTTTTGTTACAAATGCACGCTTTAGCTAAACAGCTATATTTCAAGTGTTGTGTTATAAAATTACGTTATTGCCTTTTCTACAGTAATAATAGATCACATTTTGTATTTTTGATTCTATTTACGAGTTATGACATTTTTTCGATTGGCGGCGCTAGTGGACTGTAAGAGGCCTCTTAACAGCCTCGTGTCCAATTAATACAATAGGCTCAGGACTTATTGCATGGGAATCCAAAATATCTAGATTTGAGTATACTACACTTTAAAAAAAAAATTGCCCCACACTAGTAATTTCTCCTGTGTCGTGGGTGCGTTTACAAACATAGAAACTCACATACACAAACACCCGGACCCGGAACAACTACTTGTAGGTCATACAAATATTTGTTTCGTGCGGGTATCGAACCCGCGATACGCAGCGCAGCAGTCCAACCGCTTAGCCACTGCGCTAACCTTGCCATCATCCCTTACACCTCAATTAAACCTTTCAAGGATTATAGGCAGGTATGATGTAATGTTATTACAATAAACAAGTTTAACAAAAATGTCCTAGATAAAAATACAGGGAAGAATATCAAACGGCGTACAGATGCGAGTTCAGATGACCACGTTTATGATCTAGATGACCTCCTAAAATACCAAAACACAAGATACAAAACAAGAACAGTAATAATGAATCCTGACTTCGTTACATCGAGACAAGATGACAAAAACATCGTTGACAAAACAATTTCCTCAGTAGTAAAAAGATTCTGTAATCATCATGATTCAAGTTTAATTAAAACAGGATTCGTTTACGAAAACTGCACGAACATCAGAAGATCATAATTAATGTGTCAATTTTTAATCACTTCCTCAATGGAGTTCTCTGTGGAAGCGGCATGAAAATAAGATTTTTTGTATTACTCATGATTTTTAAAAGAAATGTATTGAAACAGCAGCGCTTTTCAGAAATTGTGATGAAATCGATTCGTGTGAATGTATTTTTGAAATAGGATCAATCTTCTTGGAATATTAGTCTGTCCGATATCGGTTATAAAATAGGAGTTTAGTTTGTAATAGGCATATCAAATGCACATACCCGTTAGAAACAAACACAAGATAAAAAGAAATTAAAAAAGATAGAACTCATAACAAATCTACGTAATTAATATCAAAGATACACAAACAGTAAGTCAATGATGAGACAGATCAGACAGACCATAAAACAATCCGGCTTTGAGTTAAAAATGTAAATAAAACTATCAATTCAAACAATCAACCAATTAACAAACCCATAAACAACACAAACGATATTAATAAAGATCATAATGGCATAAAATTATAATCCACAAAGCGCACTGATGAATCACCGTATACGGAAAGTTATGATCAACTGAGAACTAATCACAATCTTGGTCCAAGGTGAACTCTTGGTCCGCATCCGCGCGTATTGATCATATAAGGTGATACTAGCTACCTGTCTCATGGCTCAGATGCTAGATATAAGGCAATGTCAGGGTTATCTAATTTATTTTTATTATGCTATTGCTTTGGTACTATTCGTGATTGTAGTAAGGTCTAGGTCAATATACATATTTGTGTCTAAGCTTGGTCACAGGTGATTTGGGTTACTTGTTTACTGTGTTATTACCTTGGTTGTATTTAGTCATGCTTTGTAGTAATTTTGGGAGGTAATGAGCTCTATTATTAAATTAATCAGCTGCATCTGGACAGGAAATGTCTGCAGGATTTAAATTAGCATCATTTAAAACTCCAAAAGATGAAGATTTGTTAGATGGACAAGTTATTTAATGAGCTGGTTAAGTTTTTATGCATTCAATGTAATTAATTTGAATTTTCAGATAATCATTCTGAGCAAACAGCACTTTGTCAAAGAATTTCGTGACTAACTTAACAAGCAACCATGCTTCCTCGAGCATAAACAAGCATGCTTAGTGAGAAATTCAATGGAAAACTTAATTCGGAAAAAAATGCTAAATGATACCGACGAAAACATTTCCCCTCCTTCCGAATTCCTTTAAAAAAAACAGTATCGATAAGTGTAAACAAATAAGATTGAACGCAGTCAAAGACCGACACAAGGGTACGACAGATATAAATAAAAACAATTTAATTTACGATTATTTCATTCTTTCCATCCATCAACATAATAATGATTCTCATCGCGTCACATTAATACATTTTTTCTTCCGTATTTACGCCTTAAAGGGTAATCAAAGTCGTAAATCTCACTCGATAGTGTGAATTTTTATATGAGTCAGTCACCCCTGGTCGCTGGCGTCCGACCTTGCGCCGTCTGCGCGGCCTCGACTGGCGCAGGGCGGCGCGGTCCAGCCCTTATATGGAAAATTTCGCGCCTGCGTATTCGACACAACATGGCGCTTCCACGTCACATGTTCCATTCCATCTAAATTTTCGCATTTATCGCTGAGTAGGAAATTGTTTACATGCTTCAACTCTCCTTGAAGTTGCGAGTAAATTCTTTACTTACTACGAGCATATCTTATATTTCTTCCAAATCAGGGCTGCAATAAAACCTGATGGTTTCCTGTAGTTGGCACGCGAATGATTTTATCTCGAGCCCTTTTATTTATGTCGGTGATAAGGAACGTGCAATAAAATGTCTAAATGCGGCCCTGTGTGCCCAAAATGGTTCATTTCTTCGACTTAAAGTCATTGGTCTCAATCAGGGCCTATTATGCTACGTTATCAGCAACGTTAAGTCTTCTTGGATCATATTTCAAGAATCACAGATACTTCCGTTTAATTCATTGGACTTTTCAGTCTTGAATAAGTTATTGCGAGCTATCTTAGAACACGTTCATTAATCCCCAACTTTACATAGCTGGGCTATGGAGAAATGGGGATCGGTGTCTTGCAACATACAAAATCAAGACATCCACAACTTTCAAGAGAAAAGCTTATTATGAGTCTTTCAGAAAAAGAACAACTTCAATACTCTTCTCTTCTTTTTCAAAACGACTTCAAACTCTGCTTAAATCCACAGGCCAGGTAGACGTAGGGTCCTACTAAAACCTTCAGCCCCTAAGAAGCTGAAGAGTAGAAAACCTTGCAGATTACTCAGGAGCAAGGACAGACATTGGACTGCTTCTCAGCGTGTTGCGGGTTCGATCACTGTACGGAACAAATATTTGTATGACCTTTAAGTAAGTAGTTGTTTCGGGTCTGGTCTTAAACGTTGCCCCACACTAGGAATTTCTCCTGTGTCGTGGTTGTATTGACAAATATATATGTGTCGTGGGTGCGTTTACAAACATAGAAACACACATACACAAACGCCCAGACCCAAAACAACTTCTTGTAGGTCATACAAATATTTGCTCTGTGCGGGAATCGAACTCGCGACACGCAGCGCAGCAGTCCAATCGCTCAGCCTCTGCGCTAACCGTGCCGTCAAACACTTAAAGATGTGTTGAGGTGCAGTTGACTGTACATAGCGGTTGAAACATCTGGAGCACCCAAGATTGAACAAAAAAGGCATTAGTCAGTAATGTGTGTGTAATTGTAATATTGTATATAGAATAATTACGCTATTGTTTGTGGGTGCAAGCAGGGTGATGACCTCGCTATGTCAGATGTTTTATAAGGTTCTGTTTTAAGAATTTGTAAGAGTAATTATTGTCTATGAAATTGGGGCAACTTGATGTTTTAAAAATAAACTATAGTTGTTGGTGATGGTCGCGGGACTCACGAATTACCGTGACCTCGATACGTAAAGGACTATTGAAGGACACAATGGATTTTAGTCAGTACGAGTCTGACAGTCCCTCCCGCTCTGCCCTGGGTGGGAGAACTCATGTGATGATTTGACCACGTTAAAAAAAAAATAGTTGTTGGTGATGTTGTACAATAAATCGTTTCATTTCAAATTAAAAATGAATGACGAAGACTCAAAAATAGGTGTAAAAGGGCTGTTGATGGTGATGATATAAAATAAAAATCATCATACGTATTTCACCGTACAACTTTCCCACTCCTGGGACACAGGTCTGCTACTCGTATTAATTAAAAATTTTGAAAATAATAATTATAATCATTGTAAATTTAATTGCCTCGACCAACATCTAAGGAGGCTCTCGTTAGGCAGCTGGATCAAGGGCCTGATTCAGAAAGCAGTTCTTCTGGACACGGCGCGCATTGTTAGGAGGTTCCTTTCTCTAGAGCCCTGACCGCCGGTAGCTTGGACCCTGTTCCCGATACCGGTGGGCCACTATTATTTATATTTTTAAATGTTTTTTTCTTGTTTTGTTTTTGTAAAAATATTTAAAAATGTAAACAGATAGGAGAAAAAAATGAATAAAAATCATTGTAAAACTCCACTAAGTATTATAATCAATTTTTCCAAAACTAAGTGTCATCTAAATATAATCAATGCCTAAATTGAAGCGTACGCACCGCAAGAGTTGATAAAGATGTTGTGGAATATGTGGAATATATAAGCATTCACTTTGATGTGTTAAATTAGCCCCTAAATAATGATATCATTGTGATCCAGCCTGTCCCTTGCTGTCCTCTCTCAGTGACGCCCTAAGCCGAGGTCCGAACCCCACAGGGGGTGCCCTTAGCGTGTGGTCACTTAGTTTGTAGTTTTTTTAGTTTTAAGCCCCTGGTTGGAGGCCTTAGAGTAATTTAAGGCATCCACAGAAAAGTCCGGTTAAGCAGCCCACAACCTCTTCTAGGTTGACCTGCGAGATGGCATTCAAAACAAAAGTGTCACCTAATGTTGGTGAAAATTAGCAATAAATACATTCTAGGTAGTTATGACTCATATTATATTCTTATTATAACTTAGGCGGCACTTAGTTATTAAGTATTACTAATAAATGTACGATTACGACCCCAGTAAGTAGTTATTTCACACAAGTATAGCTTACAATATACTGTTATTTTATTATTCTTGCATAATTTCAACTCATTTATATTCATTAGTTAATTTATTCAGATTTGATCTTTAGTATACCAATCATGTTCCTAAATGATGTTGAAAGCTTTTAATAAAACATTAAATACCATATCTATTCATACGAAATAAAGTGTTGAAACATCATTAAAATATCATAAAATTGCTGAAAAGAATATTAAACAAAATTTACAAAAGCAAAAAGTATCTGCGATGGCCGGGAATCGAACCCGGATCAACTGCTTGGAAGGCAACTATGCTGACCATTACACCACCATCGCAGCTGAGAGACGCATCGAAATAGTAGTTTGGTATCGGCGAAATGTTTTGTCAATGTGACGTAATTTTATGTAGGCATGTTTCATTTCCGCTAATTAATACGAAATTCACTTCTTTACTAATGTCATGCTGATTTTATCGAGTTTTTATCACATTTTTATGACATGAATAATTTAGTATCAACAACATTTTTTTATCTCTAGTCAAGCAATGCAAAGCGTGTTTCTAAGGAAATTATTTAAATTAGTTTTAACTTTCAAATCACACCGCTAGACGGCGCTACTAGTACAGAAGTGAATGTAAAATGTCACAAGCAAATGAGAGTAAATGCCTTGAGTACGTACAGTAAAATTGTTATGAATTTTATTAAACTGGGTTATTTATTTGATGGGCCACTTCGTATTTCAGTTTTATTCTGTTTATGTAATAATTATTTATAAAAAAATCTTTGCCCCGCACTTATTTTTTTTTAGCGTGGTAAAATTATAAAGATCGGACTAACTTACCAAGTGACGTCCGATCCTCAATTATGTGAAGTAATGTCGTCTCCATAATTTTATACAGTAGTATGCAAATCTTTGCATGCGCGTTGCCACATTATTAAAAGATGAAGCGAAAAACGCCCATCTCTATTTCAAGGTAACATCCCTAGTGCTCCAACTTTATCTGTCATTGTTTCAAAGAATTCACAACTTTCGTGCAGGGTTAGAATCTGAAACATATTCTGGGTAGGGTCGGGAATAGGATGGAGACGACATTACTTCACATAATTGAGGATCGGACGTCACTTGGTAAGTTAGTCCGATCTTTATAATTATGTTCCGTAATGTCGTCTCCATAATTTTATACAGTAGATGTTTAAAGAAGAAAGTTGTGATAACACGTTCAAATTATTTAACCACCCTTTCATAATTTGAAGACTATTATAATTAGTCAACATAAAATTTGCCTTCTACATGTTGGCTAAACATTTAAATTCTTGTAATCAGTCTTTTGTGAAATATAATTTAAATCGTCCGATAACCGCTTAATTTTTTCGTTAAGATCTAGTACAGTTTGGCTGGTATTTAATGATGTGTTTGGCAGACTCATCATAGTCGCATCAAATAATGTCGAACTGTCTTTGCTGATATCATTTAGAGAACTGGTTCTTTGTATTTTACGGTATGTAATATTATTGCTTTCTTCCCTTATAATAATATGCCAAAATAGTAATATCAAATATTGCAATTTAAATCTATGTGAAATGGAACGTCGTCCCAAAATGCTGATACTCAATACAATACAGTTAGATTTCCGAACGAAGATAAATATGTCCGATCACAGCCAACTTTGACAACAACTTACACAATGTGAAGAATGTTACAATCAGTCAACATAAAATTTGACTTGTCTATGTTCTACATTGAAATACTTATAATCAATCTTTTCATTTTACACCATAACATCTGAATCATCATTAAGGCCACACCAAGCAAAATAGTTTGGATCACTTATGATAAGCCTTTTACAAAATATAGTAGATATTGAGTTGTTGTCCCAACCTGCTGATTTTTTAATTATCTTAATATTAGCACCTGAATCAGAAGCTTTTGGAGTGGCAGTATGCGTAAGGCATGAGCTGCATCTGCTATGAGCAGCATATTTAGTGACATCTAAACCACTAACAGATAGTATTTGTTTAATCCATTAACTAATAGATGTTGATGAAGCTGAATGACAAGGTTTCTTAATTAATGTTGGTAATAATATAATTATGGTAATATTATTAATTATCACAATTGTTAATTCTTATGTTTTTAGTTGCATCTAAGTAGGGTAACAATATTGTTTGATAGGACAACAGGACAGTCATTTGTTTTCTTAAAAAAAAAATGATAATGGTAAAAGACATCTGAATTACAGTCATATGTCTTAACAGAGGCTAGAATCTTAATTCAAAAATTATATTATATATAATAAAATTCCTTCATTTACACGAATGTTTTCTATCCTTATAAATGGCAGGGTTTGCACTCAGTGAGCGGTAAAGTTTTGATTGACATCATCCTTTGGAAATCTTCCTTCTATCATTAACTTCTATATGTGTTCCTATAACCAGTTGTTGCTACAATGTTGATCTTATGGAATTGAAAGGACTATAGTACAATGTAATTCCTCTCCTCATGAAAGCTTCCCTGATAATACAGTTGCTGTATAAGTATCAAGTGTAAGGGGAACTCTGGAAGGATATTGCAAGTCTGGTGAGATGCAAGGACAACGTTCACAGATGTAACTATAGATTCAAAAGGTGGATACAAGGTTGTGACAACCACCTCACTACATACTACTACACCCCCCCCCCCCTCTCTTTTTATTTGAAGGGACCTACTTAATAGGGCAAACAGGGGAAATGTATTAAAGAATATTGCATCTCACTTGATGATTAAATCATCAATGGATAAGGTATCTAGTCCGAGTATCATGAAACATGATTTTGGTACTTAGCATTAACTCAACTGGCAAATAAGTCAACTTAAAGGCTACCTAACTTTTCAACAATTGTATTTATTTATTTTTTGTATTTATATTTTTAAGACGTTGCCCCACACTAGGAATTTCTCCTGTGTCGTGGGTGCGTTTACAAATCACATACACAAACACCCAGACCCGGAACAGCTACTTGTAGGTCATACAAATATTTGTTCCGTGCGGGAATCGAACCCGCGACACATTGCACAGCAGTCCAATCGCTCAGCCACTGAGCTAACCGTACAATGGGTTTGTATGCTTTAAAAGAAGTTTCTTCAAAGCTAATAGAACATGCTAATCTAGACTATAAGATGGGGCGCTGTGTTCCACCTATCTTATTGACATGATATGGCTGTAATGTTGTCTATACTCAGCAATATTTCACAATTAGATAGATTTGACGCAATGTTTTCAAGTCTATAAAAAACTGTAATCAATTCAAGGTAATTGATGTGATACATTGTGTCATGGTCTGTCCAGTACTCCATGACTCTTCATGTCATTACAACCAAGACCACAGTCAGTTAGCAAGGAATCAGAGGAAATCTGTGATATAAAGTAGAACTCTTTTATTTTGCAATTAGTGAGAAAGTAGGATGTCCACCGTTGTAAATCCTTTATGCCTTTGCTGTCTAGGTAACAGTTTGCAAAATTGTTAAACAGGGCTATTGTTTTATTTCTTTCAAGAACTTTTGTATATAACCAACCATATTCCGCTGCTGGGCATGCTGTAATAAGTAATCCAAGTAATTCTGCAATATAGTTTTACACTTGAGATCTAATTTTATATTTTTCAGATGTTTCTGTAATTGTTTCATTTTCAGTCTCAGGAAGTGATATAGAAAGCAAGATGGCACCTAAGAATTTATATTTTTGCTTGGGTTGTAAACACCTTTTCTCCCCATTTATTATGAAACCTAAGTTTTTCAGTAACTGTACAGTAATCTCTAAATTTGACATATTTACTATCAAAACTTATATATTATCATCTAGAATAATCTAGGTGAAAAACTGGCTTAGGTCTTTGGGACCACAAGTAGGACATAATTTAGTGAAAACATATGATGCTATACTAAGGCTAAGGAGAAGAGAAGTAATTTCACATATCACAATATGAATTTTAACCCTTAAATATTCCTTGAATGTTTTTCCACAGATAATGAGCAATATGCATTTTTAAGATCCATGTTTGTCATAAAACCATTTAGACTTATCAGTCTGGTGGCCATTCTTATGTCCTAATTTAAATGTGTGTGTATTAATACTTATGTATTGATATTAAGTTATTAAGCTTAAAACGCCATGTCTCCTCTGCTTTAGGATGAAAAAAAAAAAAAAAATACTAGAAGGAACTGGTTTTATATGGTTTTACAGCAACACTACTTCCTTTTTGGAAAAATTATAGATTAGCCTTTGTGAAATTTGAGTGTTCACATTCAAATGCGATTTTATATCTTGGTCACAAGTAGTGGGACTAGTGTTGATACTATCCCAATGACAAAGAAATGGTTCTACGGTGTGTCTGGTAGTGCTGTTGATGTCTCAGTAGAGAATGCCCACTCAATAGGCAATGGTAGTCATTGAGAGCCCGGGAAGCTTAAAATATTGTTAAACTTGAGTCTTAATGGTTTTGATTTTAGCAGCAGACTTCTTTACTGTTTGACAGACAGCCAGCTTATCTTGTAATTTGTCCTCAGATTAATTCAGAAATTATTGAATTTTCCATAATTCTTTTAGTTCTTTGTTTAGACCTAGGGGGGTTAGTGACCTTCTAGTTAGGGTGTCACTGTGTAAGATGTTACTCACACTAAATAGTGTGAGTAACATCTTTATGTTCCCTCATGTTCTGTTGAGATAGTATATATTAACTATTTAACAGTTGCCCGATTGCAGACAGTAGCGGTCAAGATGACTTCTTTGACACTTAGTCTCTTGTTTAAGCCCACTGTGAGTCATGGCTTCAGCTAATTCTTCAGTATTCATCAACAATCATTTAGGATGTCATATTCCTTCCATAAAAAAGGGGAAAGAAGAGATTGAGGAGGCTTTAACCCTTGGGTACAACATATGAGGAAAAAAGCTTAATAATATTTTTTTCCTTTACAAAATCTTGCGTTTCCTTTAATTTAGCCTGTAATTTAAGTATTCTCCTTTCTTTCCCAGTACTAGACCTTCCTTTTTCAGGATCTTGCAGATTTCTTCAGTCTCCGGCATTAACATATGTACACATGAATGGTTGTTGGATCCACCGTGGCTCCGAGCGTGTGTAGGGCTCCAGGTACGTGAACTGAATTGAATATTAAGGTAGGTACAGCCACACTGCCGGCTAACCTCTCGTGTTAGCTCTCTTGGCAAGTGTTGAGTAAGTACTCATGGCTTCCCATGACTGAGCTCTCATAAAAGCTCTAGGGCACTGAATTATGTCAAGGTGGGTACCTACAGTTACACCGCCGGCTATTCTCTCGTAATAGCTCTTTCTTGGCAGGTGTTGAGTACTCATGGCTTCCCATGGCTTACATCTCGTAAAAGCTTTAGGGACACTGAATTGAATATTAAGGTAGGTGCAGCCACACTGCCGGCTAACCTCTCGTGTTAGCTCTCTTGGCAAGTGTTGAGTAAGTACTCATGGCTTCCCACGGCTGAGCTCTCGTAAAAGCTCTAGGGCACTGAATTATGTCAAGGTGGGTACCTACAGTTACACCGCCGGCTATCCTCTCGTAATAGCTCTGTATTGGCAGGTGTTGAGTACTCTACGTACATATAATGAACACATTAACTTTATTGTTTTGCCGGTTAATTTACATATCCGAATAATGGACTCGCCCATAGTCTAGTTAATTGCATTAACAATTATTATACCCATGATTAGCCTCTCGTGATAATTCTAGGGTTAATTTGCCGTTAATTCCGATGCTTAATACGTTTAAGCAGATTTTAGCTTGTTTTGCCGGTTAATTTACATATCCGAATAATGGACTCGCCCATAGTCTAGTGAATTGCATTAACAATTATTATACCCATGATTAGCCTCTCGTGATAATTCTAGGGTTAATTTGCCGTTAATTCCGATGCTTAATACGTTTAAGCAGATTTTAGCTAGATCAAACGCTTTGTACGACTTACCGGAACAGCGGCACTTGCGACTTCGCTCAATTCCTTTTTTGAGTCTATTTAGTTCTTTATGGAGTCTTTCGATGGAGAATTTGTAGTCACTGGGTCGTCGTTGACCCTTTCTTATATCCATTACTAACAATTTTCACTTATTATAATATATATTTCGAGAAAACTTTGGATTGACGTGACAACGCAACGCACAAAAAAGTACAATGACAGATAAAGTTGGAGCACTAGGGATGTTACCTTGAAATAGAGATGGGCGTTTTTCGCTTCATCTTTTAATAATGTGGCAACGCGCATGCAAAGATTTGCATACTACTGTATAAAATTATGGAGACGACATTACGGAACATAATCATCAAATGAGTCCTCCCACCCAGGGCAGAGCGGGGGGACTGTCAGACTCGTACTGATTAAAATACTACTAAAACACTTCCCTTTCTATCTTACACAGCAGTTCGCGAGATTAGGACCGAGAAACTTTACACAAGTACGTACAAGCTGCAAGTAAGTACATAAACATGAGATGCGCACGCGGCGCTATTGTCGCACAATCACTTTGTAGATCGCCGCCGGCCGGGTCGTGATCTCCGTGATTTATATGGGAGACCACGAGTTACGGATCTATGGGGAATTGACTGAAATATTTTGAGCCAGAAAATTAAATCAAGAAAACTGGCGTTTCAAAAACTTTTTTCAAAAAGCTGAAATACTGGTCAAAATAGTTTAACAGAATCCAGGTACAATTTCATTCTTTATTTTAAAGCTTCAAAACTGAAAGATGGCTGATACTGACTCCTTGTGGATGATGGAGTCTAAAAGAGGGTCATGTCCACAGTGGACTGCAATAGGCACTGCAAAAGTCAAGACGATAGATGGTTATTAGAACTTCTGTAAGACCTCGCTCCTTTCGTCTTTTGTTGATATATCCCTTGCTCTATCGCTTAGACATGTGCACCCCTTTTTATGTTATATTAGTCCATTCAGAGCTCTTCTGGAAGACTTCACTATCAGCGATAAGACTGCCGTTGTACCCTTTTTTTTACGTGGTAGAATCATCACATGGCAGAGCTAGGGTCTGTCAGACTCGTACTGACTAAAATCCACGGTGTCCTTCACGTACCGGGGTCACGGTAATTCGTGAGTCCCGCGACCCCGGCAGGATTTGGCCCTCTACAGAGGGCCCCGTCACTATGCTGACACTCCTTGGCCGTTGTACCCTTAGGAAGAACAATATTGTAAAAATGCTGTTTATTAATTTTGGTATACAATAAAGTATATTCTATTCAATTGCACCCTTTGGCCCTTGATGTCCCCAACACTTCTCTACCATGGTCACTCCAGTTGGTCGCGCGGCACCGTCAGTCGCGATAAACTAGCGACCCGCGGTAATTGCAGCGGGCGCGGTACGGAGCGGCGCGGGGCGGCACGACCAGGCTTGTTCCCACGGCGATGTTAAAGGTGGTCGCAACGTGTTATACTTGGGATTATCAGGGGAAACCGTAACAAAGAACATGTTGTGCAGGGTTGATGTGCCGAGGATTTTGAACAGGGGTCATACCACGGCAGTCTGACGATCAGTCTTACCGAGGGGTATCGTATTGCCCAGTTACTGGGTTGTGGAAGTCAGATAGATAGTCACTATAATAATATTATGTTTTAATTAATTAGGACCCATTGTAATTTCTATTCGTGGTGCTAGACAACTAGGTGTGTCCTACTTCATATGGAGGGGAGTAGAAACTACGTTTTTCATACTCCTTTACTATTCTTTTTTGATTAATTATGTTGCAGTATCCAAAACAGGTAAATTCGACGTTCGTCGAACTTCATTGTCTAGGCGCTTTTTTGGTGGTCGCTACTATTGATTCTGACTTTTTAGAGTTGCAGTGATTGGGGAATAGTGTGGTGGGTTTGACCCAATAAATAGTCAGTACATACTAAATGAAATAAAATACCTAAGTAAATACAGCCTTATTACATTAATCACAATTTCTAAAGCGTCATTTGTCATAAATTTTCCAATCACTTGATACAAGTTTAAAAGCCTACTTCCAAAAGTTAAATAATTTACAAGTCAGCTATGGGATCAAATATCTTTCCGTTAAAGTCCAGCCTTCAACATTATCCAGAAATGCAATCATTTAAACTAGATGTGGGTGCCCTTACGTCTGGCAACCTTTCAATAACCCAATCTATCTTATTCCACCACCATAAACATTACTCCGCAAATTAAGCAACTATCTCTCGTCCAGGACAAATATATCAACTTGTTCTTAAAATGCCTCAACCGGGCACCGAATGCCGACACCCACGCGTTGTTTAGTAAACAATTTTGCGTAATTTTCGCCTGTTCCAGTCTGGGTTCTAGATTGTGAGCTAGATTAGGGGTGGCGAAACTGAATTAGTTAAGGATTCGTCTTATGAAAGAAGTCTTCACTCACTTTTATTGAGAGGAGGAAATTTAAAAAAGAACAGGTGTATTCTAAACAAAATATTACAGAGTTTTCTCCTAATTAAAATGCTCGAGATTTAAACGTTATTTAAATCTCGAGCATTTGGAGCAAGCCTGATGCTATCTATCGGCTAGAATTCTCTTGGCTGCTTCTGAGAAATTGTCTTAAACATTTCGATGACGACCTCAAAAACAAAAAACACCAACAATGCAGTTACAGAAAGAAAATCATATAAACATATCAGTGACGACCCCAAATCAGATATATCTACCTCATTATTATTGATGAAATTAAAAGAAAACTTAATGAAAATTAACAATAACTTCAGAGCTTTTGCAGAACTACTTGAAACAGGAAGATCTCGAAATCGTTTAAACCTTTAACCATAGTAAAGACAAATTTTATAAGCAATTCAGTAAACAGTATTGGCAGCCCTGACTCCAATGTAATATTTCCTATCAAGCTCATTTATTAAGGTGAAAAACTAATGGTCAAATACTTCATTGGACATTGAGTAATTTTGAAATATAAGCGGAGCCAATTGTCAATTGAAGTGTGTAAGGCGTGAGCTGTGGTGTCAGTGTGAGCGGTAAGCGAAATAAAAAAATAAATGATTTGAAAACAGATTACAAGGAAATATGTCGAGGATGTAAGTGGCGATTTGTAGTTCGGCGTGATTGGTCTAAGGGGGAGGACTTTAGTGAAGCAATGAATACCTTCCAGCTGATGATGGTGATAGATATGAACTACCCACACTAATTTAGTCAAAAATAATCTCAGAAGCAATTAAAGAGTAATCAAGAAAAATGATTAACTACCATCCAAATGTCTGGATTTGTGTCACTGTAGAGACACAATTTGCTCTTTTTTAGGGAAGTTTGCCATTTTCCGCTAATGACCGCATTGTTTGATATATTTGTACGATTAGTAAAATCACTTTCATTAAAATACATGTATCCGATCTCTTTTACTATCTACTTCTTGTAAGACTAGCAGCTACCAAATTACTTAAAGTACGGCTAAGTAACTTGGTCTCGGCCAGTCTCTCCACCGCTATTCCCGCTGACTAAGCAACCATACCCTCACATTCCTTGACCGGCGACCCACTTGCATGACAAAAGAAGGAAGCGCTTGGTTGTCATCAACCGTCAACCATTGTCTACAGCACCCTGTGCGTAATAGCGGATGGATGTTGCAACCACGGCCTGGCCAGTAATGATACGGTTGGTGGATATGAGGAAGAAGCTTAGGTATAATGAGTGTTGATGACATGTATTTCAATTGCTCAACATGAGTTGAAATTGAGATGGCTTAAAAGGAAGTTCTGGTGAATTAAAGTTTGTCTCAGCAGTAGGAGGTTGCTTGCCGGAACTGTCTCATCAGGTAACCGTGATCCTGAAACGTAAAGGGCTATTGAAGGATCACCGTGAATTTTAGTCAGTACAAGTCTGACAGTATTGGTAAGAGGACTCATTTGATGATTTTTTTTATCTACCTTGAAAACCAAAACTAAATGTGGGCTTTATAATATAGCTAAACACTTTCTGGGTACAACGTCTCTTTCTATAAAATACCACCATTCAAAGGCAGTTTAAATGCCAAGCTCGTATTTCCACACATAGCTATCTGATTCTCTAACATCCTACAATACAATGCGTCGAGAACAACATCACCTAACGGCATGCCTCGCCTACTCACTACTCGCCCTGCCCTAGCGCCCTACTAGTGAATGTCGTTTAGTCGATGTCATCGGGCGGGAGATTACCTGATGTGGATGTAATGGATGCTTTGATGAACAGATTACTGTTAGAGACTTATATGACATACTCAAGAAGAATTTTGATGTCTTGGAATAGTATTCAAGTTGACAATTGTAGGAAACAAGTTGAATGTCTGGATTTTCTATCGGCACAAATAAAAGACGAAATTCACAGCATGGAAAGTATTTCCAGATCCTTGTTCAGCAAGAACCAAAGTAACTTGGTTAGTATTTTAGTAGGTGTATTGACATAAAGCTCTTGAATTATGTTCTTTAGGGCGGGGTATGTCTTAAAAGGGTACCACGGATCTAGAACGCAAGGGACATGTGAAGGAAGACGGTAGTTTTTAGTCAGTAAGAGTCAGACTGTCCCGTCCACTTCACCGGAACAATTTTAGGATTTCTACACCCGAAATAAAGTGTTTCTTTACATTTATAAAACTGACATAATATTCTGATTTTGCTGTGGAATATGTACTTAAGTATGTGATCAAATAAAGTAGTACAGATGTAATAATCAGTAAGTGAAAAACCATTAAATACCGAGGTCAGTAAAAAATATGGAACCTGCATTTTTTCAATACAACATGTCAAGAGACACGTGATTTCAGACAAATGTAAAGCAGTGGTTTTACTTTAAAGTAATGCCTAAATTTAAAGTTAAATAAATAAGTAATTTAAAACCTGATAGAAGAAATTACCTAAGAAGGAACCAATGGTTTCAAACTCTGTTGAAAACTTACTTTTATAAAAAAAAAAACGACGGTTTGCACTCTGGGAGTGCCGGCAGAAGTGAAAACTTGAATAGTAATAAACACACACGAAGATTCGCGCAAGCGCCCTGCGCCGTCTTACGAATTTTCGATCAGGTCACGTGTCCTGACGCGAGTTTAACATTTTTTACCCATTCAAAAAAGTGCACAACGCCGCTAAAGAAGTTTTCACTTCAAAAAACTTACGATTACGAGTCCGGAAAAGTAGAGGATTTATTAGTTCCAGGCCAAAGTCGTGGTATTCACCCTAAAGTCTTTGTCAAACAGACAGGCGTCGCGAATGCGAAGCGTGACGTTTTTATTTGTAATGTATGGAATTGTTTGAATCCAGTCACATAGAACAGCAAAAGCGATGAGAGTACTATCGGACTGACGTCTCGCTTCGGTTCGGTATCGCTTCGGAAAAGGCTTCGCTTTCGCCAGTCTGTTTGACAAAGGCATAAAGGATAGTAACTGTTTATGTTATACCATTTTGTTGTATTGCGCCCATGACCTGTGCTGATTTATTCATTCATTCAATTTAAACTTCTGGAACTTCTGCGTATCTCCTGCACTTTGGCAATATGCTGAGTAAAATTGCCACTTGTCACGAGATCATAAGAATGAACGGAGAGTGTTTTTTCTTTAATATTTAACACATAATATTATGTACATTATTTACTCCATAATATCTTATTTATCAGCGTTAGATTACATCACGGACCTTGAGTATATTACTGAGTGATGATCGACACATCGTTATTTGAGATAAGAATTAATTGAATATTGTTTCATTAATGTTATTTAATTTAAATAATACAAATTCTGTTATTTAATACTGGCTTTTTTGGGCGTAAAAAATAAATAAAATGAGTTCTTACCGAGCTAGGCGACAACGGGGAAGGCAGTGTCAGACTCTTATTGACTAAAAATACTTATATATCTTTGCGTTCCACAGTGCCGCGGTATCCTGCATAGACCTTTATGTACAGCTGTGTCAGTATTTTATTGTCCGGACTGTTCCCAGTGTTAAACTTTTAATTCTAGACATACCTTGAAGAGTTTTCTCACTTTTAATAAAATTATTGATTCATTATTCTTCTTCTTTTCTGAAGAATTTAACTTACCTGTAACAAAAAATTAAATACAATGAGCAAAAGTGTTATCATTTCAAAACGTAGGTTCATGTAAAATAATGTAGTAACTTTTACAATAATTTTTAGCCTAAAGAGCCTAAACTTAATCATAATTATGATGATTTTAGCACATCAAAAGTAAATAGCCTATACCGAGGAAATAGCACAATAAAGGGCAAACAAAACATACTGTTTGTTTACTCAACAGTAAGTAATTCGACCTCCAGTATCGATTAAGAATCGATTCAGACAATTATCGAGATATCGATCTGTGTTTATGTCGATTAGATTCGTTTTAGGAGACAATAGTACGGGAAGAACCTTCCGGACAGCTGATTTTGTTTGGTGAGGAATTCCAAAAAAATATTGTAGATATTGTAATTACTACGGCCAATCCGGAAGAGTGTACCGACTAAGGGTGAGGCCATACGAGCGTAATTTTGTAAGGGTCAGTTCGTGGTCGCGGGACTTACGAATTACCGTGACCCCGGTACGAAAAGGGCTTTTTTGTTATTTTTTTTCGTGGTAATATCATCAAAAGACTAGAAAGTGGACTGCAAAAGGCAAGACGATAGATGGTTATTTGAACTCCTGTAAGACCTCGCTCCTTTCGTCCTATGTTGATATGTCCCTTGCACTATCGCTTAGACATGTGTACCCCTTTTTATTTTATATTAGTCCATTCAGTGCTCTTCTGGAAGACTTCACTATCAGCGATAAGACCGCCGTTGTACCCTTTTTTTTTACGTGGTTGAATCATCACATAAGCCCTCCCCCACCCAGGGCAGAGCGGGAGGGACTGTCAGACTTGTACTGACTAAAATCCACGGTGTCCTTATAGCCCTTTACGTACCGGGGTCACGGTAATTCGTTAGTCCCGCGACCCCGGCAGGATTTGGCCCTCTACAGGCCCGTCACTATGCTGACACTCTTTGAGGCGCGCGTGGAACACAACGCGCCGTCGACCCGGGCATGGTCCATGGTCGGACAGCGAGTCGCCCATTACTCGCTGCCCGCATGCCCGCGCCTACTACGTAAAGGGCTAGTGAAGGACACCGTGGATTTTAGTTAGTACAAGTCTGACAGTCCCTCCCACCCTGCCTTGGGCGGGAGTACTCATTTAATGATTTATCACGAAAAAAAAGGGTCAGTTCGTGAGTCGCAGAATTTCGGTCACTTTCATAGAAAAAGTTTTTCGCTACGCAAAGTTAGTGGTCTACATTGTACGAGAACACGAAATAACGCGACTCACAACTCAAAAATTAACGCTCGTCTGGCTTCAGCCTAAGAAGATTACAGTGCTTACAACATTCCATATTTCATAATCATAAAACATGTATAAACTGGGTGTTACAATGAGGATAAACGATGTCAAATAAGAAGTGTCAGTACAGTATTATTAAATGAAATAAGTTGTAAAAGTGAAGTGAGGCGAGTAAGTTGCCACTTGCCACTTGCCGCTTGCCGCCCGTGGGTGTGGGCGGCACATGTCATTACAACCGGTGCCGAATGGCATAATGTGCAGCACTCACGCTATGCGCGAATTACTATCGACACCTGATGAGTTCCGAGAATTTGAGGCTTTTGAAGGAGAATTGGTCAAGTCAGTTCATTTTGAAATCCTTTACGACCCTTTAATTGTCGTGATTTCTGACTTTTTGTTTTGTTTTTGGGGAGTTTAAGTTGATTGAATAATGAAAAATAAGAATTAAGCGGTTTAAAAAGAAAGTTGACAGTGACAGTCCAACCAAAGACGGACGCTCATTTCTGGACATGCAAGGAACGAAGACAAGTCCTGCAATGATTGCTTTTATATCCATGATGCGTACCAGAAAAGGTAATAGATATGTGGCATAATAAACTTCATGGGATAAATATTAGATACCTTTCATCTTAGTGTGTTCATTACTTTCAAATAATGTCAGACCTACGACTTTTTTGGTTCATTTAATCCTGGAAGGTGCATATGGTTGTGCAGGTTTTGCTAGAAAGAAGGTTGGGCAAATCATGAGAAGGGCCAGTCAGCTATTCAGTTACCTCTGGGATCAGTCACCAATATACATTTGTTTTTGGCTAGCTACCTATCTTCGCTACTGATCACTGTGTGGGATTGATATGAGCTCGCTCTCTTTTTAACATATCTCTCTCTCCCTCTCTCTATCTTTCCAAACTACCTACTAATTATTGGCCCACAAGTAGCTAACAACCAAATTGCCGAGCTCACCAACAAAAAGTAAAAAACTTAGTAAATATGAGCGGACATCGAAGGCTGTGCGCAGGCGGCGCTGTGGGCGGGGGCTTGATACAGTTTTACTTGATGCTAGGGAGACCAACAGTTGTGGTTATATTAGGACAATATAATATTGGGAGCTGAGGCCTCTTGGGAAAATGGCAGAACTAGACTTCGGAAGGCCGAGACAAAATGTCATTTTAGAAGCTAGAATGGTAATGGAAATACCAAGAATGTATTGAATGACATAAGACACAATAAAGCTCATCACAGTATGTTAAAGGACAACCCTATAGCTTCTTTAGGACAGCTGATATTTTTTTTAACACGCTTTTATTAGCTTGACCTGTATGTATGTATGTATGTATGTATGTATGTATGTAACGGAATCTTTTAACTTCATTTTCACCCACTTCCAGCAGTCTGATTAACTTGAATTTTTGCACAGCGGTCAAGGGCCGATGACAATACAATAATATCATAAATTTTATATTAAAATCCCCCTCTAAGGGGGTGAAAAGGGGTGAAAATGTTTGTATGAAAAATCTTATTCCTTAGGTTTATACACTTGAAACTTAGTACGAATATGAGTATAAGTAAATAAAAAAGATGGACATTAATAGTTTTTTAAAACTACCCTCCATTGGTAACCTTCACGATGTTAAAGTTTGTATGGGAAAATCATAAAGCGCTAACTGATGAATTTAAAATTCAGTATATATAAATTAGATCAAAAATAACTAAACACGTGTTTTTGGGTTTTTCGAAAATCACCCCTCAAGTTAGTAAAAAGGGGTATTCAAGTTTAAAGGGAAGGATCTAAAATCGCTAAACGTAGAATCTGAATTTTGGAAGGTAGGTGCGATTCATTATGTAGGTGATCTCTAAGAAGGGATTTTGCGAAAATCTACCTATAAGGTGGTGAAAAGGGGTAAAAACCTTTGTATGTAAAATCTTATCCGTTAGGTTTATAAACTTGAAACTTGGTACGAATACGAGTAAAAGTAAACAAAAAAGATGGGAATTGTTCGTTTTTTTAAAACTACCCTCCTTTGGTAATCTAGACGATGTTAAAGTTTGTGTGGGAAAATCATAACGCGCTAACCGATAAATTTTAAACTCAGTATATAAAAATTAGATAAAAAATAATCAAACACGTGTTTTTGGGGTTTTCGAAAATCACCCTCTAAGTTGGTGAAAAAGGGTGATTAAGTTTTAAGGGAAGGCTGCTTGCTTCGACAAACCCAAAACTTGGCATAAATAGTTTCCCAATCGAATAAAGGATGCGTAATTATCTATATTTCAAAAATCAACCCCTAGCGGGCGAACATTGTAAAATCAGTTTGTCTTTTTTTTTGCGTGGTAAAATCATCAAATGAGTCCTCCCACCCAGGGCAGGGCGGGAGGGACTGTCAGACTTGTACTGACTAAAATCCACGGTGTCCTTCACTAGCCCTTTACGTACCGGGGTTACGGTGATGGGTAAGTCCCGCGAACCCGGCAGGCTTTGGCCCTCTACAGGCCCCGTCAATATGCTGATACTCCTTGAGGCGCGCGTGGAACACAACGCGCCGTCGACCCGGGCATGGTCCATGGTCGGGCTGCGAGTCGCCCATTACTCGCCGCCCGCATGCCCGCGCCTACGGTGGCCGGAGATCGTCTTGCGACGTCCGACGCCGTGGGCGTCTACCACAGCGGCTGGGGTGGAGTGAGGTCGCTGTTCTCTCCCTCACGCGGCACGCCTCCTCCTTCGCGAGCATGACTGCTTCGCAGAAGGAGGCGACCGCTTCCCACTCCGTCTCGCCCCGCAGCATGGCCTCGACCAATGCCGGGCGCGAGAGGTCTCCGCCTATCGCCGTCGTGAGGACACGGCGGTGCTCTGCCCAAGCGGGGCAGTCCTGCACCGTATGCTCCACCGTGTCCTCCGGACGATCCTCGCAGTGGTGACACCTAGGCGTTTCCTCCTTCCTTATCCGACACAGGAACCTCCCGAATTTCCGTGTCCGGTGAGGACCTGCGTCATGCGGAAGGTAAGGACGCCGTGACGCCTATCCAGCCACTCCTCAAAGAGGGGTCTTACCGCCGCGATTGCGGCGTGCCCGAAATCAGTTTGTCTTCAATAATATTTCGGGTTCGAAGTTAGAAACACGCGCTGACGAAGTCGCGGGCGGAGTGATAGTAAAAAATATATTTAGATTAGTGAGCATGTTATCGCCGATGAAAATGTCATTCTCTGTCTTTTGCTGCCGATTGGCTCTCTTCTGCATACGGCCTGTTCCTCTCTCTGGCTTCTCCAACTTTCAAAAGACAAATTTCCTTATTGGTCGCTGCTGACGATTGCTGCGCGATCATGCGTTCTCAATCCTCGAATTTTATAATTAGTCACTGCTAGCGAAATAGTGCGCGCGCATCCGCGCTTGCGCATTTTAATTTCTTTATTTCTTTTATTCTCGTCTTGAGACTAAAAATTCAGAAAATAAATTATAGTTTAAAAAAACTAAAAAAACACGCTTTAATAGCAATCGAACTAAAAAGTAGAAAATAATTTTTAAGTATAAGAGAGTTTGTGTTACTGCAATATAAAATCCAACAATCAATTATCATAATTAACTTAGAATAAGATTAATATAAATATTAAGATATTAACAAACATTCAAATAAAGTGAAAAAGCGTGGGGTGCTCAATGATATTTTTATAATAATTCTGATATTGCAAACAGTAACTAATAAAATGATCATCACATTCGATATCAAGCACCCCACGCTTTTTCACTTTATTTGAATGTTTGTTAATATCTTAATATTTATATTAATCTTATTCTAAGTTAATTATGATAATTGATTGTTGGATTTTATATTGCAGTAACACAAACTCTCTTA
The DNA here is from genome assembly GCA_943136025.2 of Agrotis puta. Classification (NCBI taxonomy): domain Eukaryota; kingdom Metazoa; phylum Arthropoda; class Insecta; order Lepidoptera; family Noctuidae; genus Agrotis; species Agrotis puta. Next base: position 1,022,734 of record OW964187.2, read on the forward strand.
TACTTAAAAATTATTTTCTACTTTTTAGTTCGATTGCTATTAAAGCGTGTTTTTTTAGTTTTTTTTTTAAAATGTGATGTGTTTATCTTGTGATAACATTTCGTGTTTGTCATTTTATTTTTAAATCTTCAAAGGTTATAATTATCTTCTTTCAAAAATCGTAATTTTTTTATCCTTAAAGTTTTTATTTTATTAATAAGCTCGCGTTTGATCACTATCTTCGATAGTAAGCGGTGAAGCACGGTGAAGCATACTTGCCTAGAAGTAACCTATTTACTCTTGATTATTTTTTTTTTCTTCTAGAAAAATACAGTTTTTAAATAACCTAAGCTGATGAAGTTGCCAATATAAATAGATTTTTCCTGGTTTAACAATAAAATTATGGTCACAACAAGCTACCGCGCGTCGCCAATGCCATAAAGGCGGCATATTATCACATATAAATTGATATCTAATAAGTTATAACCGACTTCGTAACTGAGAGGTTATGCCACCCGTCATCATGGTGCTACTAGGCTTAATTTAAATACTGCTATTTAGGATTAAATGGCTGTTTAGTAGTTGTTAACAAGTTATTTTGGTCAATGTGTGCCTTATAAAACAGTTGGTACTGATTATCCGTATTTAAATTGGTTTTGTTGGTCAATTAGATCGGTTTTGCGAAGTTCGATAAGATTTTCAAGACTGCTTGTAAAGACTTATGAATATGAAATATGCTACTGCTTTTCTTAAATTCAAATGATGATGATTAATTGATGATGATGATAAATATGACTGTGGCAACCGCAGTATCATATACCATGAGGGCTGGTTCGAAGTGGCCCAGGAAAAGAGTTCCTAGAAGGAATTAGAGGAGGCCTTTTCTCAGAAGTGGGAAAGTGCAGGCTAATTAAAAAAAACCGCAGTAATAGCTGACCGCTTGACTACTACTCAGTGTGTCGCAGGTTATCACAGATAGTTATGTTGTTCCGGATCTCACTGTTTGTATTTTGTGAGTTTAATTTTTTGTAAACGCTCCCACGATTCAGAAATAAATTCCTAGTGTGGGCCCCACATTCTTTAAAAAGCAAAAACGAGACGACGAGACGAAAAGAAAAAACTAAAATAATGTTTATTTGTTAAATTTTTAACGATTTTCTCGCTTATTGCGTTTTAAATTGCTGATAGCCTAATTCTAGAAGAAGCTGCAGGTAAAACCGCGGGGAGCAACTAGTTTTATAAACGAACAAGAGTTCATCTAACCTGCTATCTTATTATAAGGTTAGACGCTGATAAACTTAACCCAGCAATGACATAGTTTGCCCTGGGATCTGGAGGCGACTGCCCTCCAGCGCGTCTATGAGTGGCGCGTGGAGGCGCAGCGCCGCCGCCGGGGCGAATCCCCGCTGCCTCGACAAGTCGAGGCGCGGCGGGAAGAGCTCCGGCGTGATCTCAGGGCAGTATGGAGAGAGCGACTGTCGCAACCGAGGTCCGGGCACGCCGCAATCGCGGCGGTAAGACCCCTCTTTGAGGAGTGGCTGGATAGGCGTCACGGCGTCCTGACCTACCGCATGACGCAGGTCCTCACCGGACACGGAAGTTTCGGGAGGTTCCTGTGTCTGATAGGGAGGGAAGAAACGCCTGGGTGTCACCACTGCGAGGATCGTCCGGAGGACACGGTGGAGCATACGGTGCAGGACTGCCCCGCTTGGGCAGAGCACCGCCGTGTCCTCACGACGGCGATAGGCGGAGACCTCTCGCGCCCGGCACTGGTCGAGGTCATGCTGCGGGGCGAGACGGAGTGGGAAGCGGTCGCCTCCTTCTGCGAAGCAGTCATGCTCGTGAAGGAGGAGGCGGGCCGCCTGAGGGAGAGGACAGCGTCCTCCCTCCACCCCAGCCGCAGTGGTAGACGCCCACGGCGTCGGACGTCGCAGGACGATCTCCGGCCACCGTAGGCGCGGGCATGCAGAGTAATGGGCGACTCGCTGTCCGACCATGGACCATGCCCGGGTCGACGGCGCGTTGTGTTCCACGCGCGCCTCAAAGAGTGTCAGCATAGTGACGGGGCCTGTAGAGGGCCAAAGCCTGCTGGGGTCGCGGGACCAAGGGATTACCGTGACCCCAGTACGTAAAGGGCTATTGAAGGACACCGTGGATTTTAGTCAGTACAAGTCTGACAGTCCCTCCCGCCCTGCCCTGGGTGGGAAGACTCATTTGATGATTTTACCACGATAAAAAAAAAACATTGGTAAAGACCAAAAAATAAATTTATAATTTTGTTTCATAATGTCATTTCCTTTTATATTTGTATTTTTTTTTTCTTATTATGTGCTGAATTATTTGTGTTTTTATTATTTTTTAAATAATTGTTTTTATTGCACCAAATAAATGTCTTTTTATTTATATTATTATGTAATACGTGTTAAAGTGTGTACGTCTAAATAAAATGAATAAATTCTAACGAAAAACATAATTTTATAATATAAGATTATAATTTATGAGGTTTCGATTTCAAAACACCTCGTGATTGCTGCAAATATAATTTAAAAAATTGCTAAAATCAAGTTTAAAAGTTAATGACCGACAAAGTATTAAAGTTTCATAATTTTTGATCTAGCACTAACTAATATAATTATAATATAGGAGAATTAGACTGCATTCCTCAGGGTTGCATCATTTGATAAATATTTTAATTTGCGGATGAGAGCGAAGCCAATAAAAGCTCCCTACAAAAAATGTGGCGATTAGATACTTTCCATAAGAAAAAAAAACTAATTGTAAAATAACTTATCTTTCGGAAGTCGGTGGCCTTGTCTTTTTAATTCATTTTTGCCACCAACTTCCGAAAGATAAGTTATTGTACACTTTTTAGTGGTGGTTTCTTAAAGGCGGTTTTTTTTAAAGGTTTTATATTACCGGTAGGTAAAATTATAAATTGTAGAAGTGTACAATAAGCGAAAAATGGTAATAAAATAAAACACCACTAAATCAAACTGAAATAATTAATCATAAAAATCGGTTCACCCAGTCGTAAATTATGAGGTAACAAACATAAAAAATCATACCAACAGACATTTTTTTTTTAAATCGTTAAAACTACACTATGAATTTCTCCTGTGTCGTGAGTGTAAACATATTAAGTCAAATACACAAACGCCCAGACCCGGAACAACTACTTGCAGATCACAAATATTTGCTCCGTGCAGGAATCGAAACCGCGACACGCAGCGCAGCAATCCAATCGCTCAGCCACTGCGCTAATCGTGGCGTCAAATTGAGAACCTCATCATATTTTTACTTCCCAAAGTGAAGAAAATCTCCGAAATAACATTAAAAAGCAAGTACAAGGTTATCACGATTTCTATCGAAGTGCCATTCCCAACATTTAAATCGGTTTTGACAGCTATCAAACCACTTAATAAACAGATCTCTCTCGTATTAACGAATTAATTAGACACTTATTGGCAAACCAATCGATTAAATCATAAAACTTACATTTTTAATGTTAGTATTTTATTAAGAAAATTATCTTTTTAATTTGGTCATAAAATCGAAAGTAAACACCAAGTACATGTATGTACAAAACTGTTTAATAAACTTTCTAGTTGTGAGAACTTCTGTCACGTGTGTACTGTCACGAACAGTAGTGGTTACGAGTAATCGATTTACAAATATAACACGAGATTACTTTAATTACTCGGCTTGTGGTAATCGATTCGTAATCGATTTAATTATTGTCTATAATTAAAACGGTGGCGCCAAGAGTGTTTCTCATGTAGTTTTATAGGCATTTTATGTGTAATCTTGTAAAAACTGCCAGTAGTAGGATTACTACCAGTCTTGTGTCCATTTATTTATGCATTTAAATTACATGATAATGGCATTTTAAAACATGCTGTTACTTAGATTATTCTAATTTTATTGATTCTTACATAATAACTACTTTACTTAATTAATATATTTTATTTCATGCTTTTGCAACGAAAAATATAAAAAGGCTTGTAACTTTCCCACAACTGGGACTTGGGCTGTTAGTTAGAGTTAGGCAACTTTAACTAACACGCGAGCCCAGCTTGGATTTGGGATAGTCAAGTGTCTTCCAATCTTTGTGTCATGTTTCCAAACTTATCTGTATCTAATTCAAAAGGACTCCAAGTTATAATATTCCCATTGTCACTTTCCCAGCAGCTCTTATTTTTCCCATCGCTTCTCAAGTACTAGTGATATTACGTATCACTTTCTCAACACAATTAAACCGAGCAAGAAACATAACATCATGTAAAAAGATTCACAATTACAAGCGAAAGTGTCGATGAATTATCCAATTGCATTGAATCGATTCTAACATCGATTCGACTCGGCTCGTTAAAATCGATAATCGCTTATCGAGATATGTGTCCGTTGGCCATGAAAGTCGCTTCAGGCGTTCTATTCAATGTTTAGGAAGTAATTCCACTGGCGATGAACGAGCTAGCTAAGCGGCGAAAATGCATATATACCTTTCTGCCTATGTCAAACAGACAGGCGAAAGCGAAGCGTTTCTGAGGCGATACCGAACCGAAGCAAGACGTGTCAGTCCGATAGTTATGTCACGCTATCGGATCGCTTTCGCTATTTTATATGACTGGATTCAAACAATTCCATAAATTATAAATAAAAAACGTCACGCTTCGCATTCGCCACGCCAGTCTGTATGACAAAGACTTTCAGCTCTAGTTACCGTGGCGGGAGGGACTGTCAGACTTGTACTTATTAAAATCCACGGTGTCCTTCAATAGCCCTTTACGTACCGGGGTCACGGTAATTCGTTAGTCCCGCGACCCCGGTAGACGTTGGCCCTCTAAAGGCCCCGTCACTGTGCTAACACTCTTTGAGATGGAGATGCTGACATGGAGACACTGTCTAAGATCTGATCTAACAATTTAGTTACCCAGGTACAGTTCCTTTTTTAAATTACCTATGTATGTATGTAGTAGACCCTTACGAGCAATAGTATGTATACACTAAGCAGTATTCAAAAGCGATGTTCTGCTACCATATTTATTAAACTTTTGCCTTTTCATTAGACTTCTATTTTGGAAGCCATACTAATAGAACGAAATACTCGTAGGTCTTATTTCAAAGTGGAAACCAGTATTTCAAGAGTAATTTGCGTCTGAATTTTGTTAAGTGTGTACATGTTATTGCTCGTGACTGTACTTCTTGGTGTTTGGTTGATATATTTTTCCAGTTTAATTATAATCAATATTACGTTATAAATAATTCCTCAGAGTTCGAAGTTATGACATTCAAAAGTGTTTTTCAATGATCTAATTATTAGGCGTAGGTAGATTTTTTGTCGCTAAGCTACCTCGCTCATTTTTTGTGGAACCACAGCCTTAATCGTTTTAGAATATTTTCCCGCGCTCTCTTATGTAAGATGTTTATAATTAAATAAAAATCGTGTGAATTCAGTGCGCGAGTGTAGCGCATGTTAAAGTGCATGTTTCTTGTATAAACAATTAATGTTACTTTCTCGTTAACTGTTTAATTTCAATGAGAGCTATCTCCTGAGGAAGGGCTTTTCTAATTTGGTCAAGCAGTTTCGGCTATATTGATTTTCATATGGCATTACCGTCTATATAGTTGTAATCCATGTCCTATTAACATAAACCTGTAATCTTATATTTTTTTTTAAGTATTTTTCTTGTGTCTTGGGTGCGTCTACAAGCATTTAAACTCACTTGCACAAACGCCCAATATTTCATTGATTTCGTTTAGTAAAGCTTTATATGAATAGTGCTTGAAAGTGTAATTTTTAACGTGGTAAAATCATCAAATGAGTCCTCCCAGGGCAGAGCGGGAGGGACTGTCAGACTAGTACTGACTAAAAACGGTGTCCTTCAATAGCCCTTTACGTACCGGGGTCACGGTAAATCATAAGTCCCGCGACCAAGTATAATCAATAGCAAAACTTATTGAATTACAGTGAAGTATACCTTTTTTTTTACTTTATTTTCGTTTACATATGCTGTCCCATTGTTGGACAAAGGCCTCTCCCATCTATCAAGAGCTCTTTTTTATTTAGAAATAAATATTTTGGAAACAGAAAAACTTTACGATAAATATCCTTCTCACCCACTTAATTATACTCGTACATACCTCTAGGCTATAATTTCTCAATGCTTTAGTATTGCACATTTCACACGTCATTCTACATTACATTTTTTTATTCATAAACCGAAATATGTATGATCGTCTGTCATACGGTTTCGCCGAAGTTGCTGTACCGATTTCGATGGAAGCGAACAGGAAAGTATAGCGTACTTACAACATATTTTTAGACTGGGAATCATAACTATTTTCTGAGAACACTATGAAATTCAATAAAGAGTAATATTGCTTTAAATATCTCGTCATACTTATATTTCTCTTCGCAGAAACTATAACAAATTAATGAAATAAAAGAAACAAATTAATTGATCTATTATAATATTTTTTACTGAAAAATCAAGACCTCATCTGGCAACACCTATTTTAGCGTTTGAAAATGTCAATGAAGTGACAACATTTAACACTCGTATATCATAAAAAAGTGACACGTAAAAATCACATTCTAAGGCCTTATCACAAGATTTCTGTATTTTATTTACAGCGTCGTTGAAAAATATAACATAACAATTTTTTCTTCTTTCAAATTAACGTCAAAATTCCAGTTTACGTGACAAAACAGGAAAAAGTCACAATTACTATTCAAGTAAAAATTTTCATTTGTTCTGTTGAAAGCCTTTCACCCCTAATAAAAAGCTTACCAAAATATTAATGATTAAACTGACTACAACCAGGTTAAAAGCCTAGTTATTAAATAAAATAAATAAAAACATCAATGTAGTATTGACCCGCATTGCCCGGGGCAACAGTTGATGTATCGAAATACACCGTAGTATTAAACGTCAAGGATTTAAAATTATATGCTTGGGTAAATGCGAAGATTGAACTTTTTAGTATGTGTGAATTTTATTGATATAGCTGTCTGCAAGTTTTTTTTATGTGTAATTAATTGAAGTTAATAACAAGGTTCGTTTGATTCAGGAGAAAATTTTTATTTTTCGTCTGGAAGGCTTCGATACAACAAGGCTCTATTGGCAATAATGTTTATGTTAAAATAATACATCAGTAGCCCCTCAATACGTAATAAAAATGAAACATAAACTTCAGGTGTTGGCTACTGTGGAATGCATTTTAATCGAAAATAAAGAGTCGAACGTAATTTACTTGTGTTTTGATGTTGTCTAAAATGGAATGCACTTCTGTAGCGTGAAGATCTCTAGATTCCGGAACGATTTCTTTTTTACTTTAGAATCAAATACTATTCGTAAACATATACATTTATATTTTATTCTTAATGTATTTTCTAACACCTTGATAGTTTCGTTCACCCACCATTTTTATTTCTGCACAGACGTGACGGTTAATCAATTAATTGTAGAGACAAAGCTGAGCCGAGCTGATCGGACATTGCGCGGGCGCACGGTCAAGGACGGTCGCGTTCTAAGCAAGTCTGGTATTATTATTTTATTGATTTATCATTATGCACCTTATCTTAATGGCTAATCAGACTTTTATTGTAAATGGGCAAGTTAGAGACTATGGATGTTTGTTACTGTTTCACACAAAAACTATTAAACGGATTTGGATGAAACTTGATACACAGATAGTTTAGAACCTAGACTAATACATAGGATATATTTTATCCCGGTATGACATTTCCGTGGTATAATAAAAACCTCTCGCGGGCATAGCAGGCACAGGCACTCCTGCTCCTCTTTTCTTTACTTCTAATTAATTTCGTTGCGGAACGTAAAGGGCTTTTGTAGGACACCGTGGATTTTAGTCAGTACGAGTCTGACAGTTCCTCCCGCTCTGCCCTGGGTGGGAGGACTCATTTGATGATTTTACTAAGTAAAAAAAAATGGGTTCCAAGGCTGTTAAATTACTTTTCCAGGACTTCATTCAGGTTCATTATCTAGGCACTTTTCAGGTGGTGACCACTGCAACTGTTCTTTATAGGGGTCTACTTTGTAAGTCCGAGAACGAAGACACGGATACGGTATACGAACATAACTAACGTCAAAATCAATCAGTATAATACCACAACGACTCGAGTCCTTTTACACCACATAACACTGGCAGAGGAGTCAAGCGACTTATTGCCAAAGAAGGGAGAAAAAAGCAGTCCTTTGGACGCCACGCTAGTGTCTCTGTCATCATCATCTGCCTAGCCTTTTCCCAACTATATTGGAGCCGCCTTCCAGTCAAACCAGATGCAGCTGGATATCAGTATTTTACATGAAGCGACTGCCTGTCGGACCTCCACAACCCAGTAACTGGGTAATACGATACCCCATGGTAAGACTGGTTGTCAGACTTTAGAGCTTCTGACTAACAGTAACGACTGTCAAAAATCTACAAATGACAGCCGGGACCAACGGCTTTACGTGCTTTCCGAGGCACGGAGGATACCTCGGCAAGCGTGGCTTAACCCGGAAGATCGACCTGTGCGGCTGTATTTATTTAGCCATGTCTCTAGTGTCCCTGTCATAACATTAAAAAATGGAGTATCACGAATTTTCTGCAGGTCATGAGATAAGACCCCACGAGATAAAACCTCCTGGTCCATTGGAGTTGAAGCAAGCTTGGAAGTAAACTGATATAAACCAGAAATACTCTAATTGTCTTTATGTAACCTTTTATATAAAATAATGTTTGTGACTTTTGTGTGTATTCCTAGTGTTACTGAATAGGCAATAAAATAAACAGAACAATAATAGAAAACTATGTCATTAGAGCATTTGTCTTTGTTCCAAGTTTGAAATTGAACACATCCGTGAGGTGACAACGACAATTACCGTCCTTTATGTAAAATTTTTTTTTTTCTTCACAATAATTACGAAACGAACGGATGCATATTTCCATTGTGAGGTTACACCGTTTTTGGTATTATTTCTTAATCGGCCACCTTCCTGCGGCCTCGTATCAAATACTTGTCGTTTCATACAAAATCTTAATAACGGTGCAATGGATTGGCCACGGTAAGGTCGGGGCCGTTTGGGAAACCGCGAATGCTTTTAATGAGCTTAAATTAGGTTGAAACGAAAAAAAAACGAATTGAATACGTCGGAAAATTATACTTTAAATTGTTTACTCATAACTTAATTTGTCGGTCTTGTTTTTGAATGACATCAAGACGTAATTTATTTCTACACGAAAGTAAAATAAACTTACCCATCTTCATTGATCGGTGACTTATTTATTGAGATATCAAATGGAAACTAGATTTCAACTTACCTGTAACAAAAATACAAAACATAAGTAAATAGAATCTTCAAAAGAACTTGTATTAAAGCACAATAAACAGAAGGACATTATAACAATGTTACATTGAATGGTAATACATAAAATATACATTACTAAAGAGCCAAGAACCAGCGATTAAAGAATGCGGAGGTTTTCCGCTAATTACCGCATAAATCCATACTGTTAACTGTCTTTACCTATTCCAATAGAATAGTCAAAGCAACTCGTCCTTTGTGAACTCAAGCGCATCATGCATCATTTCATTTCTTCAAAGGAATTCAATAGCAGGGAAAGAGATACAAACAAGAATTTATTATCACACTAGCTTTTGCCCGCGACTTCGTTCGCGTGGAATAGTGACTTCCGGCAGATTTTTGGTTTTACCCACACAGTACCCGATCTCGCGGGATCTCTTCAAAAATTAATAAATTTTATTTTTTTATTTTTTGTAATAAAAACTATCCTATGTCCTTTCTCAAGTTCCAAACTATGTCTGTACCAAATTTCACACAAATAGGTTCAGTAGTTTAGGCGTGAAGAAAAGACAGACAGACAGAGTTACTTTCACATTTATAATATTAGTTTGGATTTCATTTCGCATTTTCCACGTTTCAAGGGTGGCTATAAAGCAACCATATTTTGCCAGTTATGATTTTAAGCCGTTTAAACAATGCAAGAACTAACATGCAAGTTTGACTACATTCTGTTATTTGTTTTATCATCTCAATTCATTGTCCATCGCTCCCCGCAATGTAACGCAACTCGCGTCAAATTTCTTGCAATGTCTAAACAATGCTGGGCGAGTCTTGCTTTCTACAAGTGCAGACTCCATGGCTGCTGCTGACAAATTCCTAATAGTAAAACAGGAAGGTGAAAACACCCATTATCGTCCTACAAAACCGAAATTCAAAATAGAACGAAGGAAGCGTTCGTATTCCGATCACATAGCGTTCGGGTGTTTCCGCCGAGGATTCGCGCGCGCTCGGCCGGTGAAATGCAATGTGTGGCACTCGGGGAATGCGATGCATGCGCATGTCGATGACATTTTGATGGCAGTCTGTTGTGATTTAATCGGTGCTTGCATGTTGCAGGCGAATGATTGACAATTGATTTGAATTTTCACGTTTGTGGAATTTATTATTTTTTATCGCTCTAATTAGTCAATCAAACATCGACAAAGATGAATTTATTGATTCGTATAATTAAACACTTTAATTAAAGAAACTGAATTAGGTAAAAAAAAGGGTATTAACCCGTAGCAAGATTTTTCCGACAGATCCAATATTTATTCGCAACATAGTGAAAAAAATTTGAAAGAGACAACTAACATTGGATGGATAAAGGTTGGAGAAGAGAAAAAGAGAGAAATATAGTATGAAAATACTAAAAACAACGAATCATTTAACTTCACACTTTATAAAAATCAAAATAAAATGGCGTCGTCAACGTTCATAGCCTTTAAAATCTACAAAACAATTCGCATAATCTAAATAAGGAGGTAAGGTCACCTAAAGTTGTATCCAGTCGTTATTATCATCCTTATATGCACAGATCTAACCTCCGGTCATAATACTTTAAATTATTTAGTCGCCAACTTCATGATTATTATAATAAAAAATATATTTATTGGAGCATCGTACTCTGGGACGTGGGTGGAGGTTTATGGTCTATCATCTACTGCCATAATAGACGTAATACTTTGGACGAGATCTATAGACGTAAGTATTTTAACTTAAGCATAACAATCAGTTAAAAATTTCGAACAATAACGAAGATTATGAGATGAACTGAACAGTTTTATGAAAGCCTGGACCACGACCGCAGGACAGGTAATCTTTGAGATGGAAGACATGGAGAAAGGTCTTTGCACAGAAATGGGACACTATGATCTGATATACCTAATATTAATAGTTTTATCACTGGTTGTACAGGCCTCTCTACTAGAGGGGCTGTAACCCCCACAGTTGGATTTGAGTCTGACAATTTCCTACCAGGCAGCGTCAACTCGTCACTGTCAAACAATTGTCAAATTACTACAACCGGGAACTTAGTTGCTTAGATACGTTTATAGATCTCGTTCCTCAGTCTAATTTCAATAACAATTTAGTTTATGTTAATTGAGTAACAAAAAATCATGACTCAGTCGATTATAATGAATTGTAAAAGTGCGGTGTGGGATAAAAGTTTAATTTTAACTTGTATTTGATGGGTTGGTAACCTCTGTCTGTTTATGGTGCCGGATCTTTGAACTTAGATTTATTGTTAAACAATGATGATTAGAATAATAGCGATAGGTTTTGTGAGAATGTTTATCTAAAAGAGGATACGGATAGAAAGGAGGTATTTGATGATATGTCGAGTAATTTATAAATAAGTGTGTACAGACATCCTGCTTTGCTTTGCTTAGACCACAAATAAATTTAGATAAGAATGATGATGTTTTTCTTTGAATTGACCATTTGGAGGGCAAAGACGACAAAGGAGAGAGGCCTTTACACTGCAATGAGACGAAGTAAGTTACAATTTCAAAAGAGAGTAATGGAATTAGATTAGTAGAAAATTTTGATAAGACTATTAAGTATTATTCCAGAACTAAACCATACATACATATTAACCAAAGGCAATTGACGCAACTATTAACAAATCTAAGGGAACAGAACCGAAACATAAAATTCTCATAACCCCAAGAAATAGCAGACATCAAAAAACAAATGACTCTCAATTATCCATAAAATCCACAATTGTTTCTCTGCAGTAATTAGTCAAAATTGCCGAGAAGTTTGCACAGACCTTATGTCACTGTATGATGGACAAGATGATAGCATCAGACATGCAACAGTTACAATGTGGAATAAAATTAAAGTGCCCATTCTAAACAATTAATTTCGTAATAAATGTGAGAAGTTTAGAACAATGGCGGAATTCACCGAGTCACTTAATTATTGGGAGCTACTGTTCAAGAAATTTTAGGTGGTGACACGAATTTTGGAGACTGCGAAGAGATTTGTATTTTTGTCAAAAACGTTGGGTTCGCTTATTGTGTTTGATGATGCTGTTGGATCGATTGAGAGACTTAGACCAGAGAGGAATTACATAATATGGATCAGCCCTTTAAAGCTGCTGATGATGATTTAATTTCATCATCACCATCTCTTACTAATTCTTCACTACGTTTGTTGGCTTCTATTCTAACCAAAAGCTGCTTTAATACCATGTATGCTTCTATAATTATAAAAGATGTATCATCAGTTATTTCAATACAGAAATTGAAGAGAATTTATCATCATCATCTAAGCGATCACAATTTATCTTCACCTAAATTTCTTTCAAAGAAAAATTGCCCTTTCGATAAATCTCTTCCCCTTAGTAACCTTTACCTAACCCAGATTTTCTTTCCAATAACATTACCAAAAGTCCTCTAACGTAAAGCTAAGAGTTACTTAATAATATGTCAAGTGCTACACTTGTGTGGAGTATCATTGGGCGCCTGCCACTCGAACTAACCTCATTGTTTGTGCCTGACATGACTTTATGACGTCAATCATCGATCCGTGCTGTTTTATTATGTATAGGTACTGATTTCTATAGGTTAATGATTGATTCAACTTTGTGTGCAGGGATTTTCCTGTGCTATGGATTATTTGTTATTGCTACTGTACTCGTAGGTTTAAGAATCATTATAATTATATTATCAAAATAATTCACATTAACGTTTTAAGTAAAATATAGATCTTTTTCCAAAGGTTCTAATTAAATCAAAAAAACAAATGTTTTGTTTTTGAGTGTCATCTTGTTGGTCAATCGAGACGAGGGTATGAGCTACTTACCGGACCTGTGTGGTGTATGTACTTTTAATCTAAGGCTTCCACCCAGGGACTTACAAACTAAATTAAAAACAATGACTTATGATCGAGATTAAAAAGTAACGTTAAAATAATTATCCGAGCTGACAATTGGTACATTCACCCTAACTGCAATGATTCATAGATTCAAATCTCTGTGAAAAACCACACTATGTGTAATAATGTAATTCTTTCTAATAACTGTTACAATCTCTCGTAATGGATTTAGACGCACTTAATTGATCTTTCAATTATGTAATATGGTAATTTTTGGAAGAAATATTGTGTCGCAATCATTGTCTTTTATATAACCGTCATGCGTTGTAGGGTTTGGTAGAATATGATGTATTGTTTTATTACAAAAGATATGATCATGATTGCTTGCGTTGATGACAATTTCACCATTATCATCACTATATCCCTGCCTTTATCACATTCTACTCGAGGCCGGCCCAACGTTTTGTTTTCTTCCACTTCCTGTTAGACGTCAAGTCATAATTTAGCTACTCTTTTTTCCATCCGTCTATCTTTTCATTGGCAATTTACATAAAATTGTCTAAGACCATTATTGTATCCATTTCAGCTCTATTGCAAAACAAATACCTTTGTTTTTAGTAGCTTGCCCTTTCCCACTCCTGGGCAAACAACTCCCTCTACTCTTTCATTTATCGCGATATTGAGCGTCCTCCTACCAGTTCGAACACGTACTCAGAAGATGTAATTGCTTGCTTGCCAAAACGGTAACACAGAACATAATAATATATCATAAAAATTGACATCAACGAAATACCCAAACACGCTCGCCATGATACACCATTGACGTGTCTGTCATTATACAGGAAAAACACCACTTGACAACCAAGTTTGATATTTCAACAATAGGTGACGTCATTGACAGTGTCATACGTGACAGATTGACTGTTACAAATTATTATGAACAAACGTATTTCGAACGATGATAAATAATGCATGGATTTCCGCACACCTGGGATGGGACCCGTAATGTCATGAGATGATAAGTTAGAGGTGAATAATGTATTAGAGAAAAGGGAAAAATACTGGCAGGAGTCGCAAAAAAAAACTTCGTCAAAATAATTGAATACCCTTAGTTATATTGGTGTCAGGATTATGTCATGAGGAAAGAATTAGTAGAATATAATGATTATAAATTCAGGGGAAATTCCAAGAAAGGACTGTTGGGTTGAGTAAAATACGATTTGGCTAGAATGATGATAAGAGATGGGTTGAAGGCTAATAGGATATAAATGTGAAATACGATACGCTAGCTAACGAATGATGTTGATGAAACTGCTGCTAAGGATGTTAAGAGAAACGATAACATAAAAGGCAGTAAGACAATTTGAGAATGAGATGAAGACTAAAAGAGAAGCGCTGTAGAAGATGTGCCAACTAACTAATGAGGATGATGTAACTGCTCTTAGGGATGTTACAATCGAAAACGAAGACACAAAAGGTAAAATAGCAGTAACATTCACTGTGGCATTAGCCATAGATGAAGAAATAAGCTAGACAAAGGAAGTGTATGTACAGTAGCGGATACTCGCAAATGGTTTCATAACTTTTAAATAAGAAACATGTCACATTTTTCTTGTTTTTAAAACTGCGGATGCGGCGACAGTTTACAAGCCACCTAATTTCCCAATCACCAACCACAAGTGACAGTTACAAACATACGTTTTTACACTTGAACGCGTTTGTTTGAAGCGGATATGCAAAATTTGGTTGGCATAAGTTCCTACTGAGACACAGGGCTATAATGATGCCGGCTAAGTGTTAGTAGATGTCCCAAGTCTTTCAATTTTTTGGTTCTGGACTTGCCGGTTTCCTGTTGTCCTTTGACAGCAGTGATGATGAAATAAATTACACACAATTATATATAGGCATTCTTAGGAGATTCGCCGAAGAAAATTGCACATGACAAAGAGCGGAAGGCTATGCTGCTTCTCCATACTCCATACTGCTACTCTTCTTCATAGAGATCAACGATATGGAAAAGGTAACTACAGTACTTCTACAATTTATTATGCCTCGTGACTGGGACTGTAGGTAGCCGTTCAAAAGTGCCTTCAATGATCAAATTGACATAAGTGCTTAAAATTTAAGTTTAAATGTCCGGCAATGAGACAACACCAGACGTGGATAAAAACACACATCTGGTAAGGTTTGATCCCACGACCTACAACTAATAAGTAGGGGTCATTGGGCCAACACTAATACCAAATACGCTTAAACTTTCAAAATTGAAGAAAGTGTTCCTACGTTTCGCCTAAGGCGCTAAGCATTTAAGAGCACCATCTTAAGAATACAGCGTATTGTTTGTGCCAACAATGAGTTTATTGCGACACTTACTTTCTTATTACATGAGGCACGAACGCGTATGGAATAAGCAAATCTTTGTTTAGCCGTAGGGGGTTAGTGATGTGCACTATGCATGTGCATTGTGCAATACAGCTCCGAATTACACCAATTAATATTATTAGGTGTACAATTACACTGATATAGGTCGAACAATAAAAACTTTCTTCGATTCGTTATGGCATAAGATGTCCCCGCCATGAAATGGACTGGTTAAACGAATCCAAAATTAAAAAGGAGAAAGCAAACTTATGAATTGTCAAAATATAACTATGAAGAAAAAATTGGCTATATCTGTATGGAGAAGAATGGATAAGAAACTGAACGACTGTTACAATGTAAGTATGAACTGACACCGATAGTTATAAAACCCACAAAATATTGTTGAGTTGCTAAAAACATCGAATCATTTTTGATTACCGCCAAATCATAATTACCAACAGATCCAATCCAAGATTCAATTCAAATCACTTCCTTAATAACTTTTACTTTATAAGTATTTTTGCCACTAATTGGCTTAAAATCGGTGAGGAAAAAACTTAAACATTCGTTTACAGACAATTATAAATCAATACAGTATTAAATTGCTTGGACAATCATCTCTCTTTTATGGTAATAGCGTAATGAGGCGACGTGTACAGGTGTCGAGTACCTGACACGACCACTTCCTGATCCGACGGACGACAATTGGTGTTCTTACCCTAAGTATTTTTTTGTATATTTTTCTTGAGTGATGGATGGCAAGCGGACTTTACTACTTTGTAATTTTCTGAGATTTATTGATGAGAGGTGTGTTATTAATTGATTTTTGCTGAACATTGTAACTTCGAATTTATTGGGGACATGCAGCTAGACTATGTATCGTAAACGTCTTATTAATTGGAGGTACAGCAACCCTTACCTTTATTCTGTTTTTTTTTTATCGTTTTTTAGATTTTTCTTTGCCATCCTCTTTATCCCACCATGCTAAACTTCCCAGGCTATTCATAGTTCAAGTAGAGCTAGCTGTTACTTACCACTTAACAATTCTATGTATGGTAATGCCTATAATGAGGTGTGTGTAACTGTCAATCGCACGTATGTCACTTCCTGATCGGAGACGTGAGGTGACAGCCGACAATTGGTGTTTTTACACCTCTATATTTTTATCAGCGAGTTATGAAATATCGCCAATACTGTCAACAACTAAAGTAGATTATTACGTCTGGTTTATTAAATCAATAAGTTGAGGACTTTATGATAAATAAATAAAAATATTCACTCGGCCATTGAGGTTGTGAATTCTGCAATGATTGCGCCAATTTTCTTGTGACCAAGAGCTTCGGCGCGGCGTACCGTCTCGAGAGGCTCTTGGCAGCTGGATCAAGGGCTTGATTCAGAAAGTGGTACCCACCATTTTAAAAATTAGTAATATTGTAAATTGCTAAGCAATCATTGAAATGTACGACAAAAGCTTCAATCTAGTTAGATTTTACGTACAGATTGATTTACCTAAATCGTCAAAACGAGACTTTTTAGTGGTGAATCTCTTTAGAGTCCTTACCACAGGTAGGATGTGCCCACCGCTAAAGGATCATTCAGGAGGATTCTAGATTGTGTTGAAATAAGACTTGATCACGGTAGAGGAACCAAAGGTCAGACGCTATCAAGAAGACTGAGGGGTAACCAGTACCGAGTGGCCAACACTGCAGAAAACTGCATATGGAAAAACTAGGTAATACGCCCTAGTTGTGATAACGCCTCATCATTCTAGCATTCAAACTTTCTGCTCGGAACCACACGCGAGGGTGGCCAATGTTGGCGTACAACATGGCCGAAGTCGAGGGCCATATTGTACGCCAACCGCGGCACACTCGCGCGTGGTTCCGAACAGTAAGTTTCAGTGCTAGAATGAGCCGACATTTTTTCAACTGGGGCGTATTAGGTACCTAGTTTTACTATAACTAGAAGACACATCTTATGTGGGTGATTCTCAGCATTGAAGAAACAACAATTAATATGACTTTTCGTTGAGTATTTGCAGAATAATGTTAAAAAAGGCAATTTGCGAAGCTCTAAAGTTATAAATGATCTCTACAACTACACGTAGGCAAGTGCTTCCTGACTAAAACAAACAGCGGTGTCTGTTGATCGTCACGCGGTTCGATTCCCGTGTGAAAACATTACGTTTCCTAGACATGATGTAGTTATGTCATTACTTACGTGTCTCTTGTTAGACGATAAGCTATGTAATGGAAAATTGTCATTTACTATGGAAACACATTTGTTTTTCAAACTATTTTTTTTTTGCATGGGAAAAACGTTTAGGTTAGAGCTATTAATTTAGGTTATTGGACTCACAAACTCGCTCTAAAAGAAAGCTATTTAGACAGTTGAACAATTATTTTAGGCAGGCATCACATTTCTCGGGTCGACGGCGCGTTGTGTTCCACGCGCGCCTCAAAGAATGTCAGCATATTGACGGGGCCTGTAGAGGGCCAAAGCCTGCCGGGTTGCGGGACTTACCCATTACCGTGACCCCGGTACGTAAAGGGCTTGTGAAGGACACCGTGGATTTTAGTCAGTACAAGTCTGACAGTCCCTCCCGCCCTGCCCTGGGTGGGAGGAATCATTTGATGACTTTACCACGCAAAAAAAAAAAAAGTCATCACATTTCTGCCGCTTGCCAGATAAAATATGGATCCAAGTAGGACAGAACTGATGAGATGCCCTAAGACCATCAGAATTAAGACTATAAGACGGGGTCGCGGCAAGCTATAATTTAGAGCTTGTCCAGAAGGGACACACCGCGATTCTCGTGGGTATCAGCTTACCATCGCGTGTACATTTCGGGACGAAGTTTTACGAGAATCAGACTCTCGATTCGCTCTTTCTCGACAAGGTCTTACCACAAAAAAGTCCGTGGAACAAACTTTTGTGCCTTTGTTCAACAGACAGGCGAGCCCGAAGCGATACCGAACCGATACGAGACGTCAGTCCGATAGTTCTGTCACGCTATCGGATCGCTTTCGCTTTTCTATGTGACTGAATTCAAACAATTCCATACTTTACAAAAAAAAAACGGCACGCTTCGCATTCGCCACGCCTGTCTGTCTGACAAAGGCTTTAAGGTTCCGTCAATATTTTGAAGGCTTGTAACGCTTTGAATTCTTGTATCAAGTTTAAAACTCAAGAAAAACATAATGTATATGTCATCATTTTAAAATCGTCAGTAGACTTAATGTAGCAGCCACCAAACAAAGTTATATGACGCTCAGAACATAATGACGTACATAATTATATGATTGTTATACATATAAGCAGATATGTACGTGTGCATTATGTCATTGTGACGTCATAGGTCATAGACCAAGCTAGTCTAGATAAATAATGAACTGAGGACTTGCTTGATGATCTACCTTTATAGACTGCATAATTATACATTTTGCAAAGAAGAAAATAATATCCTTCCGTTGCTTTATCTCGATGGTCTAGTAGTTACAAGTGTTACTACTGAAATTGAGGTCCTGGGTTAGACTCCCGGACCATGCAAAATGTTATTGGATTTTTCATAAATAATTTTTAGTAGCAGCCACGGATTCTCGACTAATGCTCTGTTGACGGCGAGTCTATCGCCCCTTTGTTAAATGGAACTTTTAAATGGCGATATCGTATTAGGTTAATCTCTGAATAGACTAATCCTTGGGGGACATAAAGCTTATTGTTATGCCAAGCAAATCTTGGTCAGAGACAAGTGAAATTACAAACGTACTGTCATAAATATCTTTGAGCGCGAAATGACAGCAAAAAATGAATCATAGACAATAACGGACCAGTCACTTCTATTTATAGACCTTCTAATCCTTTTAAATAATAATTAATCTATGACCAGAATTCATACCGTGTCGTTGGACATCCTGACTAACCTAACTGACCTGCATAACTTGACCTGTGCACACCGAGCTATTGTTACCAAAGTTCTCACAGGATATAGACCTAACTATACTGGATGACAGTAGGAAGGAGGCAGCCATATTTGGCAAAAAATAAAAACCTTTTTTAATGAATTCTGGACTTTGTTCCCTTGGAATAAAGTTAGTTTTAAAGTGGAGCGGTTGAATAGTATAATAGGATACCATTTTGGTGTGCCGCATTATAATTTAGGCGACAGTTTAGGTTTAGATGTAGATAGTAGCAGTTTGGTTGGCTATTGTATGCAAAGTAACTTAGAAGGACGGATTTTGGGTAGGACCATATAATTAAAAAAAAAAAGGAAAGTACCAGGAGTAAGATAATGACTTTGAATAAAGAACGAGTTTGACATATTAAAAAAAACTACGGAACGGATTTTGAAGGAAGGCAGATAGATAAAATACCTATACTTATTATTTCTGTAGATGCAATTTATCTAACTCCAACAGGCGAATCCGCGAACATAAGCTAGCGACAGGACAAGACAATATGTCCTTCATGACTGCATGCCGATATATTCAGGGAGATAGTCGTTTTTATGCAGATTTCCAAAAAAAAATACACTATAAAAAAACAAAGAATAATGCCCATATATCAGCTAATATGTTGTTTTATAATATTCTTTGTTATATAGTGACTTAAGTTAGTTCCTGTCACACTATGAATAATAGTAAACCAGTTAATCTAGTTTTCTTGAGACAATAACCAACCTGTCTCTGTTTGTGCATTTAAATAGCTTATTCTTGTTATAATACATACTTAATTAAATACAACACTAGTACTTATTATTTGTTTTGATTTTTTGTCTTCCCTTCTCCATTATCCTTAGCCATTCCATCCCAATGCTGGCCAAAAGCTTTGCCAAAGTCGGTCCAAATTCTGTATATTGTTTTTAATCCTACTATCCTATCCTTCTATCCTATCCTACTATCCTATCCTACTATCCTATCCTACTATCCTATCTTACTATCCCACTAATATTATAAATGTAAAAATATGGATGGATGTTTGTTTTTTTCACGCAAAAACCACGGAACGGATTTGGATGTTTGGTATACAGATTGTTTAGGGGAACAGTGTACAAGACGGGGACGCGAGGTATGATTGGAAATCACACACTTAAGGCAAACTTAACTCAATACTAACGTAGCGCAAGCACCAACAGGACGCCATTTGTTAATGGCCGCTTGCAACGTCCTGATGGCGCTTGTGCTGCGGTAGTGTTGTGTTAAGTAAGTATGCCTAAAGAGTGTATGTCCCCATTATTCCTCACGTCCCCGTCTTATACACTGCTCCCCTATAATCTAGATTAACACATAGGATAGTTTTTATACCGATTTTATGTCCCCCACGGGATGATATTCAAATTGAAGCGGGTAAACCGCTGGCAACAGCTACTCATAACTTTTAAATTCTCCCGAAATCTGGGCTGATTACAAACATACAAAAAAATCATTTTACTTGTGTATACGTTTTCTTTTCTGTACATAATCATAATCTATACTAATATTATAAAGCTGAAGACTTTTATGGTTGGAGTTTGTTTAAACGGTTAGTAAATAATGTTCTATCTATGTATTAATTGGATGACAACACTTATCGCCATAACTTTATCTTTGTAAATAATCTTTGCCATGCAATACCATCGTAAACATCAAACCCATGGCCCAAACATACCACACCATACTCGTCAACAAAAACTTTAAAATTGAATCTCATTCATCACTTGCCAGACCTTCAAACCGCGTAATTACAATTACGACCCCTAATGACTGCAGTATAAGGTATTAATTACGCTGTTAAGAACATTTTATTGTACCTCTAATTGTCGATGGTACACCAATATGGCGATCTGTCACATCTTGTGTTGCCAGCCGTGATATTTTAATTTCGTCCAAGAATTCTTTAATTGAGTGAAGAAATAAAATAAATAGTCGCGCTTTATTTTGCGGTGAGCGAAAGTTGACATGTGTCAATTTTAAATTCATCGGTTATAATCAAAGTTAACAAAGAATATTTCAGACCACAACTTTCCATTCATGTTTGGTGAAGAGTTCAACAGTTCTGATTATAAGTAAATAAAGAATAATCTTAACTGCAATTTAATAGCTTTGTTAGCAAGCATGTGAAAAAATTTATGGCTCGTGGCAAAGAATAGAAAACTTACAATATTCTACTAATAAGAAAGTCTAATAATACTAAACTGTCAGAAATGAATTTACAACACACAAGCTACGCGATTATGTCAAATCAAAAGCCGACACTCGTGTTACAATACGGTGGCACTACATTTCCCATTTAAACTTATTCCGCCTTATTACAAAAAGGGGTTTAACTAAAAACCCAGGTTTAATCTTGTAAAACTACGGTTTAAACACAGATTATTACAAATCGTGGTTTTGCGATAAACCATGGTCTAACAGTAGTAGCTGTCAAAGGTATGTCAAAGTTTCTCATAGCAAATTTTTCATTGTGTTGTAGTTTTTGTGTTATTTTCACCCAAAATGGATTGAAACAAGGTAGATTTAATTGTTATTACTCATTGTGGATTTAATTGTATAGACAATCGTTCAAATGGCGGTACTAAAGTCGACGTTTTATCTTAGTTTTGTAATACGGACAAATTTAAACCATGGCTCTTCAGATAAGCCTGGACTTGATAGACCAGGTTTAAACCAAGGTTTATTTAGTTTTTGTAATAAGGCCGATTAATTTTTATTTTCTCTGTTTATGAATTGACAAAAACCGTCTCAACTGACATTTTTATGTCTATTTATGTGCAACAATTAAAACCTATAGCCAAAAATAAGTGTTTTTAAACACCATTTTTAATAAACAACTCTTTATTTCAATTGTTATTGCCAGCAACTCCATTTTAATTGCAATAAAATTATTTTTAATTTCATTTATAATTGGCAATGCAAAAACTACTGTTATGGAGTGAATTCCATATCATTATACACATTCGTCATATTTTTGTCAAGGTTCGAAACTTTTAAATTGACGATTTACTTCAGAAATGGCAATCGTTGAAAAATATATTCATACTTATTTGTGCCGCAATATTCGCCGTGCAATAAAAGGCAAGATTAATTTTACTTATAAAGATTTAGAAAATTTTCTATTATTTTTTACAACGATGTTGAAAGACCATACGGATTTTGAATGAGAGTTAATTTTAGAAAAAAAAGAGGTAATAGGGTTGCCATTGTTTTTTATCAATTCTAACCCTACATAAAAAAAAAAAAACATTTCAAAAAAACATGACAGTTATCTTTTCAATCTTAAATCAAAATCAACTGAAGCAGTAAATAACCGTCTGTTGACAAGTGAAGGTCAATTTTGAACCTTATTGAAAACAGTAAAGTCCAATTACAATTGCTTTACAAAAAAGTAAAGTTCAAAGACGTTTGACACTCCCCGCGGTTAAATGTCACACTACCCGCGGTAATGTGCGGTTAAGGTCGATTTATATTTGTACGTATATAATCGTTGTACGGGAATTTTGGAAAAATCTTTTTCTTTTCTTTAATTATCTACCTGTGGTTTAATGGTCGTGAGCGTAACTGCTCATTAACTGGAGTGTTCCTTCAAATTTTTTTAAACAGTTGAAAAAACTTTATTTATAAAAGTAAAGATCTTGGCTTTGTAAAATTCAAGCTTTTTAGTTTAAAAAAAAATATGTCATGAAGCGTGAACCCAAATAAATATTTCACCTAATTATTAAACAACAACTATAAGAATAGCTCAAAACAACAGTCACGCATAGTTTTCCCTCTATTTCCGAACAAGGCAAAACAAACTGACATATTTGTTACTTTCTTCCGTTTCTCGATGATTACTTTGATAGCATATTTTGTGCATACAATCACGAACATGCCTGTTTTTAACCTGGGTAGCAATTCTGACTTATAACACAGTTTATTTTCACAATATCATACTAATTTAAGAGGTTTTTGTTCAACACGTTCATAAATATCTTGTAAATTTTTTTTACGCTTTGAAAACGAATAGATTAAAATCAGGCGAAATAATACCGAATAAAATTATTTAACTAGAAGTTTCAGAAAAACGTAGAATCTCAATATGTACTTAAAGTGATCAGCTAAATATTTATAATTGAAGTAAAAGGTGCTACATAACGATATTTAAATAAAATTAAAAATAACTACACTAATAGGTACCTACATCCATTAAAAGTAGGAAGTGATCAAATCACTTTTACTTTTCCATAATTGTCGGACACCTGCGATCCGACAACGTGTACATCGCCCTTAACGACAAATAAATCACCAATTTACGTACAAAGTGGGGAAGTGAGCAACTTAAGTACTTTTAACATGTTTTTGTATAAAAATCGCAATTTATTTTGTCGCTCAATAATTAAATGGATCGCAATTTCACGATCGAGATAATTTGTATTGATTAATATTTTTTTTATTCCTGCAATTAGCGATCCGTGATTTTTTTAAAGGTATACAACCTTTTTGGTTAAAAATTGCTGTAATTATATTGGAAACATAAATTATAGAATGATCACGACAAGTTTTTTTCTATATTAAAATTAATTTAACAAGAAACCGAGTTAAGAGAAAGATACCAAAAAAAAAAGAATCTAATTATGTATTATGAATTTACTAATAACTGAAAATTATCCTTACTGCTTTTCCTCGCTACTCACGACTCAAACAGACATTTTTGTTCCACTCTAAAACAATAGAGACGATTATAGCTTAACCTTACGACCTATAGCTAATAAGCCACTCCTAGCCCTCTTTAAGTATATGGTACTCGATCGTAAACGATAAAACGATACTTTAGAACCACCTGTGCAACCTATTTCCACCTTTATGACTTGTGTGGGTATATGTTGTCACGGTCTATTAATTTGAACAACTCTTTGTGATGATGTGTGAAATTGAAATGTTTTATTCGATATGGAGATTATTAAGCTTACCATTATTTCTGGCGAATACCAGGATTACCGACTTTTCGGTACAAAGAACATTTCCCGTTAGTTTTAGATAAAGTGAAAAGCCAATATCAATTAATTGAGCAAGGTCCGGTTACGGATGTACGAACGTAACCAATGTCAAAAATAGTGACATAGTGTCTACGTCATTACATCAAATTGCATTTAAAAAAATGTATTACCACGAATTTTACGCAGGACATGAGAGGTGGCGCGGACTCTAAAGAGCTATCTATCAAATTGTAATGTCATTCATTGTTACTTCGGGTTCGATGTCAGGGGCCGTAAAAAACGTCCGTAACTAAGGCCGAAACTACGGGATTCGTGCTTAGAGATTACCCCCAGATTTGGTAGTCTTTACAAAAGAAAAACCAAAAAAAAACCATGGTGTCCTTCAATAGCCCTTTACGTACCGGGGTCACGGTAATTCATGAGTCCCGCGACCCCGGCAGGCTTTGGCCCTCAACAGGGGGCCCCGTCACTATGCTGACACTCCTTAAGGCGCGCGTTTGAAAACGGAGATTGCATAAGTCTGATTTAAAACTTAAGTCAAAAACAATCAGTATGTATTAAAAAAAATACAAAAGGTAAGTGATCAGTCCCTTAAAAATACTAAAAACTTCAGGAAGAATCAAAACACGGATCTTATTTTTCAATCAATGTTCGTTCTATCCAACCGTGATTTAGCTCAGCTCCAATACCAATTTCACGACAAGTTTCACACGACTGTCGTTCATTCACTCAGTCATTCATTCCACGTTCATTCGTTCGCAAAGAGAGACACAGAATTTGAACCGATACTTCGAATATTGTGATCGGACGACAACAGAATCGTAATTATGTAAAATGTCTTTAACAAATTCTTGAGTTATATCTTGTTCATTGTTTGTGTAACAAATATTTTCGCAAGGTACGGACATGATATGTTTTAGGTATTTTTTTCGTAACGTTTTTTATTTATTCTATATCCTTTAAACAAAACAATTGTTTTTGTGCAATATATTTCAGAATTTTTAATGGTGATGGTGAGATTTGGTTTTCTGCCAAGATTCTTTATTTACAATCGAATGTTCAAGTATGATAAAAAATCTAAAATTTCGGTAGAAAAAGGCTGTAAAGTGAGGAATAACAAGGATATGTACGTATTTGCACAGGATTAAAAAGCTCAACATCACTTTACCTGAGAATCAAACCCAATACCTCGTGCTCAACAGTCGCACTTATAACCACTAGACCACCGAGGCAGTCAACACAATCACAGGATTACAAACAACAACTAAACGTATTTTTCCTCCACAAATCAAGACATAAACTAAACTAATAGTTGTAAACGCAATCAAACAATGAAGCTGGTATGTAAATAACTTAATAGTTGAACCAACCAATAGGAAACGGCAGAAGGTAAGCTGATCTGAAAGTAAATAAATACTACGATTACCCACTACTTCAGTAATTTTCATATCTTTCTTTAAAAAAAAACGTTGGCTCACACTAGGAATTTCTTCCTGTATCGTTTAAAAACATAGACTGCTTGTTAATATTTATTTTCATATGCTTATCTCTGCGATCCAAAGCATAGTTTTAATTCTATCCAAATTCATTATGTTTGTCTTAAGCATTATTTTTTCAAATCTTAGCACGACTTAAATATCTGATAATCTCCTAGTAATTACATTATCATACTCCAACGAAGATGATCAATGCAACACAATAGTATAATTATAATCTACAATCGCTGCATTCAATTCTTTTCTAATCTGCCTTTTCTATTTCTTCTTTCAAATCACATACAAACTTCACCCATCTTTCAGCTAACACTAATAATCTTACCATTCTAAGAAAGAAAGAAATAACATTGATTGGTACAGACAGAGCTAAAGACCTCCTACACTAAACCTTCTACCAATTTCCTGTTCTACACAAAAAGCGCTACACCACCTGCGCCGGCGCCTCCGCCCGCGATCTCAGTAATTACCGCCGATGACTATCGACAAGGACGATTGTGCCGATAGTCGGCTTAGTTGATAGTCATGTCTATCGATAGTTTGAAAGTAATGTCTGATTTAGGAGTGTCTGTTATGGTGTGATTAAGTGGTTGGGTAGATTCGTCTTCAGTACTATAATTATTATATTTAATAAGACAGAATAAAAGCGCTGTGACTTTTATTTATATTACAGCACCACCTATCTCAGACCTTTTGGCCTCGTCGAAGACTAATCTGTTTTTTTTCTCTCTTCTCTTTTTAAATAGATTTTTTTAAATATCTTCTATTGTTTTGTCTTGTATTGCCCTGCTTGTAATCTTTCTCTATTTTTTCTTTCCACATAAAAGCTTTAGTAGCAAGCTTATAACATAATATTTAAAGAATAATTTTGGGAGTGTTAATTATGGTGAAAAATTGTGGATGGTGACACCAGTTACTGGTGTGAATTTGAATGTAGATCATTGGATTTGTTTGCTGGTGGATGTGGTTCATTGGACACGGTGTTCAAAGGACTTATGTCACTTATTTTGAGATCTATTAATTCATATTTTGTGGTTCCAATGAACTTCTTGATCAAAACGTCTAGAGCGATGAAGTCGTTGCTGATTTTAAAGATCAATACAGACTGTCCAGAAATTCACTTGACATTTTGTGCTTTTCGAAATCTAGAACAAAGAACTGGTTCTATAAAGATGTATTGTCTGACGGGACACTGCATCATCACTTGAATATAAATCACATGCCAGTGTAGTTTCTTTTGACATAAGAATCTGAGCTACCTCTAAGTACAACCACTCAGACACTCTTAGCTGAAAATATTCCACGTTTTAAAACTAAAGTTACAAAACCGTTTAAGATTCCTTGCTGCTCTAGGTACATGAATCACGACTCACGTGGTAAATGTTATACTAACTGACATTTACAATCAATACTAACTGATGGCTATCTGAACACGTGAGGTACTTGTTTAAGTACTGTTAATGTAGAACTAGACATTTCTAGTGTAGCTCCTCAAGAATATCTTTGAGCTAGTTTTGTATCTATCATACACTGAAGATGAATGCTCGATTCGCTTAATGGAGATTGATGTTTCATAGACGTGGATCAGATGATGAACAAAGAAATCTAACATGGGATAAAATTTCTATAGCTATTTGCGCATCCATTGCAGCAAAGACGAATATTTGAGTAAGAATGAGAGAGGAAGACCAAAGCAAAGATGGATATAGTAGTGGATGAGACAGTACAAAAGTTCATATGGCTATTAAGAAAATCGTTGGTCATCAAGATGACGACTACTAAAGAATTAAAGAAGACGAGAATTAGTTGTGACATTTCCAAATTAATTAACGTAATTAAGACAGAAATAAAAGACAGTCCCTAAAAATAGGAATTAGTCGTAGTAGACACTACTACAACAGAGGGTGCAGCGTCACCGAAAGACGTTTAACAATGGAATAAAGATTCAATCCCGTTTGTGGGGCTGCAATAGCTTAGTTGGTTAAGCGTCTGGAGTACTTATCTAGAAAGACGCAGGTCGGAATCCCGCCTGCAGACTTCTTTCCGAAAATCTTTAAGAATTAATCGTACCCATCTCTTCTAGCTTATGCCAAGCTCGTTATTAGCGACCGCTCCTCTCAAATCCCTTTCAGTCTCCTTTCACTTCGCAAAACCTCGATTTAACAAACAGTTACCCAAAGATTTGGCTATCTGCTTGAACTTAGATCTGAAGATAAACAGTTTATGTATTTCTATTGTGGAATAATGATTAGGTTTTTATTACTCGACCTCGATTGTAATGCCAATAGATTGTATTGATGTTATTAGCATTAGTACCTGCTTAATATTTGTAAGTATGTGTGGTGCAATGTCTTTATTTATTGTCGTTTATATTTTGTCAAGGATTCTAGGATCTTCGCCAATCACTGAGATTTACAAACTTCATACTATGTATGTATATGTACACAATACTGGTTCCTGTTGATTGGGTATCTGCTATGTTATCATAGCCACATCCTAATCATCATTCAGTCATTCTTCTCTGCTATCTTTTTTTTAAATTGATTTGCTCTTGAGTAAGTCCAGGTCAAAGATGACAGAGACAAAGTTTACGATGGAGTGAGCTTACCGGGAAGATTTTTACCCCAAATAAGTTGCAGTTAGCGCAGCATGATTATACAATCTAATAAATTATTGAAGAATACTCTTCTATTTATTTATTTATTTAATCATTGATGTACACACAATACAAAATAAAGGACATACCAAAACTTAAAAGTACAAAGTACTTTCTAATACATTTCTTTTACTCATTATCTTAGTAGTCGTCTTCTTCTTTATAACAAAATTATTCTTGTCTATTTATTTTGTAGTATTTTAATTATGTCCTCCATCTCTTGCCATATTTCTCCATTACACGTCTATTACTAACAATTCCAACACACTATACTTAACACGCTAAAACAAGCATGGATCCTATTCCGACACAAATATGGTAATATCCCTTTTACCAACCGATCCGCCTATCATGCAACTAGCTTGTAAGTTTCCAATTAAATCTTACTTAAGAATACATTAAAGAAAATTATTGCCTTTAACAAATTGACTTAAAATCGTAAAATTTGGGCTAAAATTTGCCTAAAATATGAGGTCATTATCGAAGAGATGTTCTTAGAAGAAGCCATCAATTTTGCATTAAAGACTACAGTAATAGTATTTTTGACAGCAGACATATTAATGATAAGTTTTGAGTGAGGCCAAGGTTATGGTGACTTACGGTATCGTAAGAAGTGACTGATGAACCACGAGTATGACAACGAATAAATGGAGAAGCATTTACGAGTATGATCTGCTAATAACAATTTATTGAAAAACTATTTGAAGACAAAAACCCGCTTTGAAAAGAATAAAAAACAGACAGTGATGAAAGAGTAACACTACCAAGAAGCTTAACAGACGAAAAGAATAACAATGTTGGTTCAGTTCAATCTTTGACTGAACAAATTCAGCAACAATTGACATATATGTTGCTAACTAAATAATACCAGCGAAAGAAAAGGACAACAAAATGAATAAAGATTCTGAGCCTGAAGCAGTCACAAACAACAATTCGAATAATAACACCGATTCATTCACTTATAAAAACAATAATGATAAAACACATGCCTCACAAGTGTTAGGCCGGAAGTTTTGACCGACGGCCGCATGACTAACGTCTTAGTCTGAAAACGTTGAAATAAGAGCAAAGTAAGTGAATCATGGCCTTAAATAAAGGGGTTTGTTGAATTTTGAAACAGTTCATTCATGAAGTGGTGTGAATAATGTCGAGTCTTTGGGATTGTGTTTCATTTCGTAGTTTACGTAGCAAAACCCTTTTCATGATGCCTAAATTAAATTTTCTTTTTTTTTTTCTTATCCTTGTATTTGCTTCGTGCTTTTGTATTTCAAAATTTGGTAATAGTGCCTTCAGGCTATTTCCAAAGTTAAGCATTACTGAAAGTTGAGATTTCTTTGAAGATTTTGTGCAATGGTCAATTAATCATAAATGCTTTTCAAATATTATTTAAACAGCTGTACCTATTAGTAAAAAAATACAGATGACAGCACATTAGTTGTAAATTACACTGTAACCTTGTTCTGGCCTAGTATAATTTTGAGTTTCTATAAAATAAGAGGCCAGCTTTTGCTGGTTGAGTTACTAATTTCGTCAGACGTGTGTCCGTGTATTTAAAAACGTCTTTTATTTAAACCTAATGACAGTCCGTTCACAGAATAATGATCCTTTCACAAAAGTAGCAACTAACGGTAAAATAATGACAATTTCTATACATATTTGCGAAATTCCTTCGCATAGAGGTGTGCCTCGAAGGTTGCTTGCGACAAATGGTAAGACTTGCTAATTAGGTGTCACAACACTAGTCTTGAGTATTCAAGGTCAGGCAGTATCAAAGTGTTTGAAAATATTTACTTGCTACTTTTTAGCCAAATTATAATTAAATAATTTTATAATTTATCGGGTGACAGTAGCTATTGTTTCTGAATAAGTCTGTAGGAAATGAGCGGGCTCGAATAAGCGGATGAATCGAAAAATATTTCTTCTTTCGTTTCGAATTAAATGTTTAGAATACTCATGAAATAACTCATGAATCAATTTCAGCATATCATATTCTACTAAGTGAGGTAGCCCTCCTAATATATAGCCCAACACCTGTTTCTCTATCTTACGCATCCAGTCTTTCAACATGTTGCTCTTATACCGAAATTTGATACTCCAGTTTTTGTTTATCTTTGTCTTTTATTCAGTATTTTTTAATCAATATGCTTTTTTTTTATCGTGGTAAAATCATCAAATGAGTCCTCCCACCCAGGGCGGGAGGGACTGTCAGACTTGTACTGACTAAAATCCACAGTGTCCTTCACTAGCCCTTTACGTACCGGGGTTACGGTAATGGGAAAGTCCCGCGACCCCGGCAGGCTTTAATCAATATGCTAAATTATTTTTAAAAGATAAACAGATATAAATATTGAAGTAAAAGTACTTCAATATTTATAATCGCAAACAACCGGGCTTTACTATCAAAGTGCATGTTTGTGGAGACACAAGTAATAAAAATTGCCTGTGTCCTGACATTAAAAAGGTCCCACAAACTAAATACCTAGGAGTTATTCTTGACCAAAGGCTATCTTGGTACCCTCAGTTGGAACAGGTCTCTATCAGAGTCAGAAAGCTAGGTTGGATCTTTAAAACACTGAGATATATTGTCCCAAAGAACGAAACAGTCACCAGTTCTAAGTCTAGAAATCTTTTAAAACAGATATACGTTGCATTGGTGCAGTCGGTTTTAGTGTATTGCATCCCTATCTGGGGCGGTGCAGCTAAATCGCATTTTATAAATTTAGAACGAGTACAACTAGCCCTGGTCAAAATAATGCATTTTAAGAAAAGGAGGTACCCAACTGAGGAATTGTACCAGATAAGTGACTTGCTATCGGTGCGTAAACTGTATATACTGCATACTACCATGAAAAAACACAAAGAGTTACCCTTTCAGTCTAACGTATTATTAAAAAGAAGAAAAGATTTAATCGCCCAGATTCCTTCCACAAAAACTAAATTTAATAGCAGGCAATATAATACGAGATCCTCTAAACTTTACAATTTAATTAATAGAAATGTATATGTACACACAAAAACTTCTTATGAATGCAAAAAACTTATTATAGAATGGCTAAAATCACTCACTTATGAGGAAACGGAGGCCCTCCTGCAACAGACGTCATAATTTATTTTATCCACCATCTAATACTACCACAGACAAAACAAGTTCAAATTTCAAACACCCTGCACACATTCATACACACCCTTCACACATACTACACTCACACATAACAATCACACTAAAAACATGGTTTTAAGTATCCTTATTTAGTTTCTTCTTTTCGATATATATAGCTTTTTTTTTGTCTTATTCTTGTTTTTTTTTTTTTTTTTTTTTTATTTTAATTATAATTTTTATTTTTAGTTCTGTATAATATATGTACATATAGCAAAAAGTTACTGAAGAGCGAAGTATCCTACTACAGGTATTTCATACCTAAATGGATGCTTCAAAAACTAGTTTAGCTGTACAAAATTTGTTTTTACCAAATAAAGAATTTTGAATTTGAATTTTGAATTTGGCATCTTCAGTTTCGCAGTTTAAGTGGCTAGTGACAATTCAAAAGTACGTGTAACTGGCTTATCTATATATATAAAAGAACAGGGTTTTTTATTAAGACTCGACTACAGCCGAAACCCCTTAACGCAGATATTTGAATTTTGGACAGCAGTTGCAGTCTACCATGTAGGGGGGCAATAAGATGGGATTTTGCGAAAGTCCTCCTCTAAGGGCGTGAAAAGGGGTGAAAACTGTTGTATGACAAATCTTATTCCTTGGGTTTATAAACTTGAAACTTAGTACGAATATGAGTATAAGTAAATAAAAAGGATGAGCACTATAATTTTTTTTAAACTACCCTCCATTGGTAATCTAGACGATGTTAAAGTTTGTATGGGAAAATCATAACGCGCGAACCGATGAATTTGAAAATCAGTATTTAAATACTAAATCAAAAATAATTAAACACGTGTCTTTGGATTTTTCAAAAATCACCCTCTAAGTTGATGAAAAGGGGTATTCAAGTTTTAAGGTAAGGATATTAAACGCTAAACGTAGAAAGCTGACTTATGGATGGTAGTTGCCGTTTATTATGTAGGTGAGCACTTAGAAGGGATTTTGCGAAAAGCCACCTCTAAGGGGTTGAAAAGGGGTGAAAACCTCTGTATGTAAAATCTTGTCCCTTTGGCTTATAAACTTAGAACTTGGCAGGAATACGAACGTAAGTAAATAAAAAAGACTGGCATTATTAGTTTTTTAAATCTACCCTCCTCTCCCCCCCTAAATTGGTGAAAAGGGGTGATTCAGTTTTAAGGGAAGGATTTAACTGCTTGCTTCGATAAACTCAAAACTTGCCATAAATAGTTTCCTAATCGAATAAAGGAGGCGTAATTATCTATATTTCAAAAATCAACCTAGCGGGCGAACATCGGAAAATCAGTTTGTCTACACTAATATTTCGAGTTCGAAGTTAGAAACACGCGCTGACGAAGTCGCGGGCGGAGTGCTAGTTTGGTATAAATGGTTTTGAATTAAAATTATGTTCTAAACTAAGCTGTCAGATTCCGTATCAGATTCAAACCTTGGAGCAAGCACTAGCAAATATTATAAAATTCTGTAATAAAAGTCTGATCCAATTTCAGCTGCAGCCGGAAAATATTGAAGTATTGGGAATTTTACAGCAAAATGGAGTGAATAACATTTGAGTAAACAGGACAATAAATAGTTTTGACGTTTAGTCACTCCATGACTGTAGGTTCATAGTACTTTATCATTTGCCACTCATTCAACAAATATGTCTGTTTTTAACGGAAATATACATAATTTTAACTCATAATCGAGGCATTTGTTTCCAATAGACCAGTTAAAGGCACTTTTGCCAAAAGACACTGTGGAAGTAGAGATGCCAATTCCAAAGTTCCTCGATAGATAAAAATGGGCAAAAAAATCCATGGACAATCTTCTAAATCAGTCTGCTAGGCTGTTAATATATTTATCTACTATCATGCTATTAATCCTCTATAAAAGAACCTATAACAATTAGCTTATTGCCAACATTAAAACACTCAATGCTATAATGATCATTATATCATCCAAACGCGTGTTATAATGAATTTCAAAAAAAGAACATTCTCATGCAATGACATTTTTACCACCAGATCGCTAACATTTTGAAAAAAGAACAATAAATTGTAGACTAATTCGTAATTTCGGATTCTCGTCTTATCGTGTTATTTCCCGCCATCTTGAATTCACATAGTTCTGTACAACACCCTATGGTATGAAAATCTTTTATAGAGAATTCACATCATGATTGTAGATAAAGTCTTGTATGCAACTGTTATAATTAGGTATTAAAACACTCATGTGATACTATTATCACACTCGGCTACGCCTCGTGTGATAAACCCACATTCGTGTTTTAATACCCCTGATTATACAACAGTTGCATAAATAACTATTATGGTATTACAAGATGTTATCGTCCAATTCTGAATGAGCGATTAGAAGGTAAAATTATCATCATCATTTCATGGTTTTTTTTTTATCGTGGTAAAATCATCAAATGAGTCCTCCCACCCAGGGCAGGGCGGGAGGGACTGTCAGACTTGTACTGACTAAAATCCACGGTGTCCTTCAATAGCCCTTTATGTACTAGGGTCACGGTAATCCCTTGGTCCCGCGACGCCAGCAGGCTTTGGCCCTCTACAGGCCCCGTCACTATGCTGACACTCTTTGAGGCGCGCGTGGAACACAACGCGCCGTCGACCCGGGCATGGTCCATGGTCGAACAGCGAGTCGTCCATTACTCGCTGCCCGCATGCCCACGCCTACGGTGGCCGGAGATCGTCCTGCGACGTCCGACGCCGTGGGCGTCTACCACTGCGGCTGGGGTGGAGGGAGGACGCTGTCCTCTCCCTCAGGCGGCCCGCCTCCTCCTTCACGAGCATGACTGTTTCGCAGAAGGAGGCGACCGCTTCCCACTCCGTCTCGCCCCGCAGCATGGCCTCGACCAATGACGGGCGCGAGAGGTCTCCGCCTATCGCCGTCGTGAGGACACGGCGGTGCTCTGCCCAAGCGGGGCAGTCCTGCACCGTATGCTCCACCGTGTCCTCCGGACGATGCTCGCAGTGGTGACACCCAGGCGTTTCTTCCCTCCCTATCAGACACAGGAACCTCAAGAAACTTCCGTGTCCGGTGAGGACCTGCGTCATGCGGTAGGTCAGGACGCCGTGACGCCTATCCAGCCACTCCTCAAAGAGGGGTCTTACCGCCGCGATTGCGGCGTGCCCGATCATTTCATTTCATGGGTTAAGGTATTTTTAAGTTTCTTATTATTATTTTTTTTGCGTTTTTTTTTATCAGAACCTGTTTTGTTTTATTTTATGTACTGTTATGAATCTTTACTGATAATTTATTTTTAAATGCGCCGATTTAACGTGATACATCTATTTTTAGAACTTATTTGTTTTAGTATTTTTTTATCGACATGATACTGTTATCTGAAGTAAATTGGCATACAGGTCGTATTGTTCATAATAATTAGTTTTAACTTTTTTCCTTTGAGATAAGCTTTGATTCAGGTGAGTACTACACAGCCGGCGTGTGTGCATGATCAGGTGTATAAATGTAGACGATGCAAAGAGATTATGTTAGAATGTAATCAGCCAAAGTGGGTGCCTTTTTATGGTTAAGTCTTCAGACTCTTACTTACTATAACTCCGCCCTAACAAATCGGGCTTGTTCTTAATCGGATGGCAAGCTCCCTGTTACTTGCCTGCCGGGGTCGCGGGACTTACCCATTACCGTAACCCCGCGTGCGTAAAGGGCTAGTGAAGGACACTGTGGATTTTAGTCAGTACAAGTCTGACAGTCCCTCCCGCCCCTGCCCTGGGTGGGAGGACTCATTTGATGATTTTACAACGATAAAAAAAAGCTCCCTATTACTTGCGGTCGGCAAACCCGTGCCTATAGTGACCGAAAAGTCCACATTTCATAGTCTTGCAACTGCAAGCATGATTATTACCTCTCCAAGTAATATTAAATTAATATCGCCAACTCATAAACTCATTAGCGATCATTGTTTTGAACCCTGAATTCAACAGTATAGCCTTGCATTTGAAAATAACTTTAATGTGTTAATTAATTCCTTTAAACTAATTGTTAAGTTACTATTGTTGTAACGCAGATAAAATCGTTTAATTTATTTATTAAATGGATGTTGTGACAATTGAAAATTATTATTGATTGAACTCACGATTTCTCTTTCTGTTGTAATTAATTTAAACTAATTAATATGCTACGAACTAATTGCTTTAAACTACTGTATGAAAATCATTCAAAAACATTTGTAAATAATACACCACTTTGGTACATGTTGAATAAAACTAAAAAACATATAGGTTTATGTAATATATTAGCTTTTGTCCACAACTTTCCTTATTTAAACTTACAATTTGATAATCAGTAAGGGCTAAATTATGCTTTTGTACTGATACATTCAATCGCCATTAGAAATACACATGGCTCCATCTCTGTATTATCATAAGAACGCTGTTGGTGTTGTTCTTGGAAAATGTACTTTTTTATCGGGATAAAAGTTACCTTCTGTACGTTTCTGTGAGCCTGACAACTTTTATGCTAATTCACAGAGTGATGATGGTAAATAAACGTACTCGTATAGATTATGTAACATTGTATCAGATATTATACTGTTATCTTGGTGTCAAAAAAACCTCAAGTGAGGAGTATCTTGTTGGGCAGTTGAATCAAGAGCTTGATGCAGAAAGTGGTACAACTGCTGCCCAAACCACTAGTAGTTTAGACCTTGGTTTCTCTTTTTTTTCTGGTAGCGATCTACTTCTTGCTCAAGTATCTAATTAATACTTAAACGATGTTTCACAATCAATATAATTAATTTAGTCGCCATTTCTATTTCAGACATTAATCCGACATGCAGTTTAGTGTCAATTTTGTAATAATTACTGATCTTGATTGACGTTACAGTAATGTTAATTGTGCCACTGCTAATCAAAGAAGACATCCAAGTTACAAGCTTACTGTGAAAGCTGGTTCTTTTGCTTTGACAAAGAATAAAGTTTGTATAATGAAATGTAATGTAGATTTCAGAAAGAAATATAGGTATAATATGTCTCTTTCTTTGCCCGCGTGGTGGATTACAGCCTACTCCTCCCTCACAGAGGAAGAGAAAGCCTGTGTCCCAGCAGTGGGAATACAATAGGCTGATTTTGCGTATGCTTTTTTCATCTAGGTACTACTAACTATTATAATAAAGTTGAGGAATTCAAAACATAGCGAAATTCTCTGGAAAGTTTGGGACTGCTAAAGAGAGATCAGAAATAAGTTTTCAAACTGACATGATCACTTAAAAGGGGATTGTTACTATATTTATTATTGTTCGAGTTTCCGATATTTCTATACAACAACATGGTAAACATGCCATTTTGAGCCTTGTTTATTTTTATTTTGAGATGTATTAGCTTGACTCAATCAACCACATCAAGACTCAAATCAAATCTAGGTCACAGGTGACTCTCAGGGCAGACGGTAGCACTGCGATCACGTCCTAGCGTGCACAGGGAGACTCAGGGAAGATATGTACAGTCTTCCCGAGAATGTGCCTTAACAGACGTTGCACAGGAGGGTTCTGGAGTTGGTCTTTAAAGAGGTTCCCTCCTCCATGTGCTAATGTTGATCACCGGGGTGGTTTTAGTGAGGTACAAATCCCACACTCCCTGGTCTTATCCCCAAAGACCGGACGCATTTGAAGGATTCCTCCCGAAAAAAAAAATGGGCACAGGAGACAGAGACGAAGTCTACGAAGGAGTCAACTTATCCAGAAGAAGCCTGTCCACTCTAACTGTGCATTTGAACTTTGGTCCAATTATTAAGGTTTGAAGGCTCAACTAATACCTAAATATTGTTTGTTTTTCCTTGTAGTTTTCCTTTACCTATCATACTTGTTTTTAAACAACTAAATTATCTGACAAGTTTTGAAATACAATTGTACGGTCAACCAATAAAATAAGTGTCCAGGCAGCAACTTTTTCCTGTTTGCTACATGTATGCTATATGCTGTATGTATGTACCTTTTAGTATTTCTGTGTATCTTACTTCTCGCTAATATTACAAATGAGAAAGTTTCTTTGGATGGATGGATGTTTGTTAGAAAGCTCTTTCACACAAAACTACTGAACGGATTTAGATAAAATTTGGTACACAGATAGTTTATATCCTGGA
This sequence comes from Agrotis puta, assembly GCA_943136025.2. Taxonomy (NCBI): domain Eukaryota; kingdom Metazoa; phylum Arthropoda; class Insecta; order Lepidoptera; family Noctuidae; genus Agrotis; species Agrotis puta. The sequence continues at coordinate 1,060,592 of OW964187.2, forward strand.
TTAAAAGAAGATAGTTTTTATTTCAATTACATGTTCCCGTGGGAAATAACTAGTGCTACATACAGCCAAATAGGTTGATACGCAAACATATTAAAATTTACAAATACATTGGATACTTATCTCAATTATTGACTGTACATAAGTAAATAATATTGGATCACGCTACATAGACCAACCACTTCAGTTCAGTTAGTCGGTCAGTCTGTACTCGTCTAATCTTATCAATCAAGCGTCTGATAACGTGATAACGTTGTTTACCTACCTAGCTAGTAATAGCGATTGGGAACTGACGCAATGGGAAAATGTTATCCATGTAATGAAAAAATGCACCTCTTTCTAAGACTTCGCGGATGAAGTGTATGGAATTTTTCACAGTAACATATGTGTGCTATGGAGAGCAGTGATGGCCCAGTGTACGCAGTAGAAGGTCGTGGCTTCAAAACCAGCCAGGCGCATTACTTTGTGTAATTTTTTTCATAACCACCGCTCTCAAAACGGTGACGGAAAATATCGTGAGGAAGCCGGCATGACCTAGAATCAAAATTCGAAAATAGACTAAGGAAGGTAGACTAAGGAGTCGGAAAAGTTTCCTCAGGTCGACTAAATCAGTCAGCAATAGCACGGCTGGGAAAGTCCGAAAACATCTGTGGCTCCTCAGATATCCCTCTCCGGAACACTACGCTGAGCCTGCAGAAAAGCTTCCAGCAGGCCACCAACTACCATGGCCTACTTGGAAGACCTTAAACCGCTTGCGAAGCCAGGTTGGCCGCTGCAAATACAACATGGTTCGGTGGGGGTACTCTGATGAAGAAAGGTGCGACTACGGAGCTACATCACAAACGATGGCTCACCTCCTCAATTGTACTCTGTGTAACTCCACCTGCACTCTATAGGAACTGTCCGAGGCCACCACCTCCGCCATGAATGGGTCGAAACATATAATTTAAAGGAATATGTGGCGTCTACCTTTTTGGTGTACGTCACATATTTTCGGCAAGGTCGCAGTGAATTATGGTCTACAATACAGAACATTATTAAAATAATATTACTTTATAACAAATCTCCGATAATATATGTTTTGCCAAGGAATTGAGTAATTTTCTTATCAAAATAATCAATTTGTCCGTTTCTTATCTTGTCCACATTAATCTAGCGATCATGAGGTCCATGAGAACTGTATACGAAACCGTGAAAAGTGTACAAAAATATAAATATACTTAATAAGCCGCGAACAATATGTCAAACTTGTTTGTGAAGTGATAAGTTGATATCCTTTCAGTGAGGTAGCGTACGGTCGTTGAACTCACGCCGAAATTTGTGTAGAGAGCTTTTTTGAAAAATGGTTGATTTGTTGTGGCTTTTAGTAAAAACATTTGTTGAAAATTCAGCATTTATAATGACAGTGTGTAAAAAGTCGTCAAAATGACGTCTTAGTATTAAGTATATTGTGTTTCTGGTTTTCAGTAGAATAACATTCCTTTTTTAAATTCTTTTAAAATACATCATTTATAAATACAACAATACCTTTAAATTATTACTTTAAACCTGAAAAATTCTTAAAATTTACAAGAAAATAAAGAGGAAACGAACTATAAATTAAATAAATTATGATCAACTTATCTATAATATGTATGTATTTAGAAATATATAAGTATGTTTATCAGTTGTCTAGTACCCATAACACAAGCTCTGCTTAGCTTCGGACTAGATGGCGATGTGTGATAGTTGTGGAATATTTATTTATTTATTTAACTTTTATGCAGTACATTTCTATAATATCTTTATAATCAACTGTTCACACAACTAATCTGGAGTATACATCGTAGATAATAAATTATTGGCCTCTTTCGTACGAATTTACGATAATATTTCAGGAAGTTATTACTTATTACTTTTGCCTGATGATGACGTGAAACGTCTTATCATATCCACGCCTCGTAAAGTTTTTAGTCACAGATAATTATCTCCGACTTCTAGATGCCAAAGACCAAGAGAAGAAAGATTCAGAACGAAATCTTGAACAGTCAATGACTATGAAAAAAGATACGTCACATCTATCAAAATCAATTTTTTATTTCATTACTTTGATACAGCAACTATGAATTCCTACATATAGTTTTTTTTTTTTTTACGTGGTAAAATCACCACATGACTCCTCCCACCCAGGGCAGAGCGGGAGGGACTGTCAGACTCGTACTGACTAAAATCCACGGTGTCCTTCAATAGCCCTTTACGTACCGGGGTCACGGTAATTCGTGAGTTCCGCGACTGCCTACATATACTTTACAGTTTACGAATTTTCACGTGTATGTAGGGCTGCCATCCGTCCGGGTTTCCCCGGATTTGTCCTAGTTTGGAGGGCGTCCGGGGGCGTCCGGGGGGATTTACCCAATAAATGTCCGGGTAAAACCCGGACATTTAATTTGTTTAATTGAGTGCTAAAAAGCACGATCTCTATTCTCCTATGGAAAAGTATTTCTTTTTATTGTTTTTGTTATGTTGATTAAATATGTATATAGAAAAAGGCTATTCTATTAAACATGTTATAAAGCTCCATAATGTTATCAGTAAATAAAAACCATAATTAAACATCTTTGTTTTTACTTTCAACTTCAATAATATATTTTTCTAGGGCGTCCGGGGAAAAAATATGATTTTACCCAAATGTCCGGGGTTTTTGAAGTCTTTGTCCGGGGCCGACAATTTAGGTGATGGCAACCCTACGTGTATGTATATGTGTATTTAGACGTATGATTCAGTAATAAGTTGGTTATATGCCATATTAGGCTTGCAGTAGGTTTAGAGACATCTCTTTTTATACTTTTCCCCACACTAGGAATTTCTCCTGTGTCGTGGGTGCGTTTACAAACATATATACTCACATACACAAACGCCCAGACCCGGAACAACTATTTGTAGATCATACAAATATTTGCTGCGTGCGGGAATCGAAACCACGACACAGCAGTCCAATAACTCAGCCACTGCGCTGATATTATCCGCTATAACCAGGGCAAAGTTAATCATTTTTCTTGACATATTTGACATTATATTTTACCATTATATGATTGCTTATACGCTTCAACATGATCTCACAAAGATAGAAAGAAGTAGAAAGAGGTATCTTTTTTTCCTTTTGTTAATTACATAACATTGAAAATATCTGATTTCATCGATGTTATATTTGCATGAACTCCAGAAGTACGTACCCTGGATGTGCACGTGATAAGTTTATTAAATCACAGCAATAGCAGTAATAGTCCCTAATGTCGCAGGATTTCCTGACGGGTTATGATTACAAACAGTTCCATTATTGGTATGATCTTCCTGTATAGGAAGGGAGCAGAATCTACAACATCTACTTACTATCTATCTATATATATAAAAGGAGAACTGACTGACTGACATATCAACGTACAGCCGAAACTACTGGGGCTAGGAATGTGAAATTTTGCACACGGCTTCCTATTATAATGTAGGGGATCACTAAGAAGGGGTTTTTGGAAATTAAACCTTTAAGGGGGTGAAAAGGGGGAATTAGGAAAGTACGTAACCCAGTCCGATAGTTCTGTCACGCTATCGGATAGCTTTCGCTTTACTATGTGACTGGATTCAAACAATTCCATACATTACAAATAAAAACGTCACGCTTCGCATTCGACACGCCTGTCTGTTTGACAAAGGCTTAATTTAATCTGTGTTGCGAACGGTAGGTACTACGTGTACCAAATTTTACGCAAATCCGTACAAGAGTGAAAGAGTAACAGAAATCATAAGTCCATATGTACCAATCCAATCTCAAAAACATTGGCATTTGTTAATGGTAGTACTCGAAAGCTACTTGAGCATATTTAAGTACATAATGTGCATTGGTAATTCATGTCTCAAGTCGACAAGTACCTGCCGGGGTCGCGGGACTTACCCATCACCGTAACCCCGGTACGTAAAGGGCTCGTGAAGGACACCGTGGATTTTAGTCAGTACAAGTCTGACAGTCCCTCCCGCCCTGCCCTGGGTGGGAGGACTCATTTGATGATTTTACCACGAAAAAAAAAAAAAGTCGACAAGTACCTAATTTTCGTAATGTCTTAAATAAAGTCAGTTTTTTTTGCATTCCAACCACAATTTTCTAAATCTACTAACAGTTTAACATCACACGCAAACTGTATGATGACCGCAAAGGTGCAATCAACCTTAAGATATTTTTGTAAATGACGTAAAGCCACTATTGAACTTTAACGTTACATACTACAAATAAATATTATTTCACAATCGTTCTCAGAACTGACAAACAGGTAAAAACATCTAATTTATTCAGAAACTGACATCAATTTTTGCTAACACCAGATCGCACATAAATCAATGACTGGAATATTATATTGGAACTTGAACTCCCATATATCAATGCTGAAAGTTAAAATTCCTTCAACACGTATACGTTTTTATTTTATTCTCAGATTATCATTTGTTTCTAGTTTTATTTAATTTTGATTTAATTAATATTTACACATGATTTAAGTTAACTTTAATTGTAATTTAATTTTACATTTTTTTTTATAAAACTATGTATGAAATAAACGAGATTATTTAACGTTTAGTTATTGAGAAGTATTAGTATAAAAACAAGTAAATATCATCTTTTATCTATTACTTATCGAATAAAATTGCTGTCAACCAAATTCTTTTGTAATAAGCTTAAAGATAAGCATGTAACGATCTGTCCTATCTGTATTGTTTTGTGATAAACGTTTGTTAATTCACTTATTTGTGTCGCGTCTGTGGTATTATCCTAATCTTTGAAGCTAAGAAGACATACTACTTCCTGTCAAATAACATTTTAAGTAAGTTGGCGCTAAAAATATAAATCCGTAAATACCGATGAACCTAATTAATTACTTTAGCATGTGAACAAAGTTCAAATACATTATTTTGAACATTGCCAAATTGCAATTTTTAAATTATATTTTGTCTTGCATCAAATAAACTTCTTATACGAAATTATTTAACTCAAAAATGGAAAACTAATTTCAGATTCAAATCCAACTTAATATTTTTAGTTAATTAATCTTAATTATTTTCGATAATATTCGATTAAATAAATATATTTACAGAAATTATTGCGAATGTACAGTCGCCAGCAGGTCAACCTACCCGAATCTGTCAAATTTTACCAATTGAAAATTAATCTTCCTATTGTAATACTTAAGGTTGCAAATCTATTAAAGAAATTTGACAGATTATGCTAGCTTGATGTGCTGGCTGCTACAGTAACTAACATAAAAACAACGAAAACATGACCAAACTACAATAGTCCACAGACTAAGTTAAAAATAAAACAGAGAGGTTTCAATAACTCACCCTGCACAAAGCGACGCCCGTATCCAGCCTATCCAAGAAATTATCAGCCGTGATCCTGAGCTCCGGGTAGAGGACCGTCAGCCATTCAGCCAGGTCCTCCTTCATCGCATACAAGTACTCCTCGGAGGACTTGAAGGGCCTAAAGGGCCGAGCCTCCAGGAGGACTGCGCCTGCGCTCGCCATTGTGGATGGGTTGTAGGCTAGTTGGACATTACTGGTCTGGAACAAGAGAGAATTTCAATTAGATGCCGATGCCGTGTAAAGAAAAAAAACATTTTTAAGGAATTCAAATAAGTACGCATGCATAAGTTTTTTTTTATGTAGCCATAACTCCGGTGTTTATCAACCGTATTCGATGATTCTTATTTTAAATGGTAAAAATCAATAATTATTTTTCAACTTCACTTTTCACTAGTATAATCTGATAACGTGATAAATATTACATCTCATGAAACATTTGATTTTCGGACCGTGAACCCAAAAATAATCAGTTGAGACTTAATTTTTAATACAGTAATATTATTACGGTAACTATTATTATTTCAAATGCCTCGTTAAAACCACTAACGTTAAACCAATAAAATTAATTTTTTATTGGTTTTTATTAATATGAGTTACAACTAACGGTCTCGGGTTCAATGTATGGCAATCAATGGCGGTACTGTCAATGTCGTCAAATCGTGCTTCAAGTCAATAAAGTTTAAGATAATCATCTTACAAATAGCTCCCTCAATCAAAAACAACCATAAAAATATAACCTATTAACCTCATACACTAAACAAACATCCATTTTTTTATTCCCAATTACAGATTTCTTTATTAAAACATAACTATGATAAATGCTCTAAATGTCAGCTCGTACATACATTGATACCAATTGAACTTGATCTGTCAAAGTGGCGCCACTTGCGCTGTCAAACGTCAACTAAACGTCAAATTCGGTACATTTTGAATTAGTTCCGTTTTCTGCCGCCTGTCAACATATGCTGGGGAAGTTTTTAAATACTATCCTTGGTTGTCTTGGAATGATTTGACAGGCAACAGGCAATTGTTTGTAATTAGCCAGGCGACTCAATTTGATCCTGTCAGGAATCTAACTTGTCTAGACGAATGAGCAAAAAGACTGATTATGACTTTGATGCGAAGATTTATCTTTTTTGATGTTAATTGAAATGGCTTGTGATTTTTTGTCATTGAACTTTCTGGCCACGTCTAGATCAATTGTGGTACAGATAGCAGCACATCAAGGTGCCACAATCTGTCAAAGTTCTGTAAAAGATTTTCAACGTTATTACTATAGTGGAAGATTAATAATAGGTTTCGATTGGTAAAATTTGACAGATTCTGCTGTACATTTTTGTTTTTTTCCGTTTAAATATTAAGAAAGACTCCCTCTTTATACGCAAAATATGTAGGATTTATTATACCCTACTTTTTGTATAAAACCTATAGAATTAAAGAGATCGATTCACATCAAAAGTTTTTTTTTAAAGATGTTGCTCCACACTAGGAATTTCTCCTGTGTCGTGGGTGCGTTTACAAACATAGAAGCTTTAACCATTAACTTTATCACCTTAGGCCCACCATAATTATTCAACAACAAAATAGTTATTTATGCAACTGTTGTATAATCAGGGGTATTAAAACACGAATGTGGGTTTATCACACGAGGCGTAGCCGAGTGTGATAATAGTATCACATGAGTGTTTTAATACCTAATTATAACAGTTGCATACAAGACTTTATCTACAATCATGATGTGAATCCTCTATAAAAAAAATTCATACCATAGGGTGTTGTACAGAACTATGTAAATTCAAGATGGCGGGAAATAACACGATAAGACGAGAATCCGAAATCACGAATTAGTCTACAATTTACTGTTCTTTTTTCAAAATTTTAGCGATCTGGTGGTGAAAATGTCATTGCATGAGAATGTTCTTTTTTTGAAATTCATTATATCACGCGTTTGGATGATATAATGATCATAATATCATTGAGTGTTTTAATGTTGGCAATAAGCTAATTGTTATAGGTTCTTTTATAGAGGATTAATAGCATGATAGTAGATAAAAGGTTTTATAACATCCTACATTTTGTATGGCCAGTAACACAACCATCTATAGCCATTACAGTGGTGAGTACTGGTGATCGATGGCCGTCACTCATGCACACAGTGGTGCAGTGGTGACACAGTTCATTTACCCACACGCTCGGTCGCTTTCCGCGGCTCAGTGCTCGCTTTCGCGGGTTCCACTCCCGAGCCGAGTAAATACTGGTTCGGACTGTATCTGTTATTTAGTTCAGTTAGTGTTGGACTAGAAATAGCTATGGTATGTGAAATTCTCGCTATTATGGAGTTATTTACAGGGTTTTCCGAAGTGCTGACAATATGCCAAGCAACGCGTTGTGGGTCTTGATTATGGTTGCGGTGCGGAACTACCTTATCAAGTGACCCTAGAACATAAAGGGCTATTAAAGGAACACCTTGGATTTTATTCAGTACTAGCTTCCGCCCGCGACTCCGTCCGCGCGGATGTCGGTCTTCGCGTGGATGGTTAATTTCCCCATTTTGAGTAACTCTGACAATGAAATCTTATAAATATTACGGCGCTGAATCCACTGCGGGTAATGCAACGTGTGTTCGCGGTTCTACAGAACAACGTCTATGAATAAAACTGAAAAATAAGATTTTTTTTCTACGTATTTTTCCAGGATAAAAAGTATCCTATGTTATGCCCAGGATAATAAGGAATAATTATACCAAGTTTCATCGAATTCGAACCGTTAGTTTTCACGTGATGCCTGCACAAACAGACAGACAAACAGACAGACAAATTTTTTTTAATCATATATTTGGGTTTGGTATCGATCCAGCAACACCCCCCGCTATTTAGTTTTTCAAACCTTTTCAATGTACATAATTGACCCTTTTACAGATTTATTATATGTATAGATGAGTCTGAAAGGCCACGATTTTACCACGATAAAAAAAAATAGCAACGCGTTGTACTCAAATTTAAATGTGCTGGAGACACTATAGTTTTAGTTCAGGCAAATCATTTGACTCTCAAAACATAATCAACGCACTGACAATTAGTAGTAGGAGCCGATAAGTAAAACTTTATTGCCAACACTTTTCCAATCATATCATTTAGTTATTAAGAATAAGATCACATTTATTTTAAACCTTACCGCTTCTATAGAATTTCCCTTGTATTTATAAACTTTTATACTCACATTCACAAATATTTAGACCCGGAAGAACCTGTGGGCCGTGCGAGAATAGGCTATTTTACTCAAAAAAAATAATTATCCGAAAGATAGATTCAAATAATATTTGACACGTATCTTTTCCTTTGTTACGTAAACCAAAATTGATGAAAATACAGCGCTTCCAAGAATCACAAAACGTCACTCGGTCGGTATAATTTTACAGGCGTTATGACGTCACAAGCCCCCACTCCCGAATTTCGAAGCGTTCGTCAATAGTTCATTACTTTTCAGTACTTTAACTGACCGACTAAACAGGTTTTCAATTTATTTATGCAGTAAACTACGCTTTTGAACCAGTAAAACGCAGCGCAGCAGCCGCGTCAGTCGCCGCACTAGCTGTGCCACTAATACACCATTTTAATGAAAATGCTAATTATCAAAAAAATCTTCTGAAAGCTACCTAGGTAACCATATTATAACATAATCAGCGTCAACCAGTCTAGCCAGTCTCCCATACAACTCTTACTGCTCACACCTCATCAACAACTCATCATCATACATAATCGTTACATGTGCACGCGCATATCTCACGGCTCATTAGGTAACACGATAATTCTGTGAAAACGGTGATTAGTAGACCGATCGATTATGATGAATCTTGATTAGATTTGTTGCATTCAATTACAAGAGATACAGTAACCAACGAATTTTGTTCAGCCAGATGAACTTTCAATCTAATTGCACACGCAGCATGTAGTCGAGGAGACGAGATTGGTCAAGAAAAAAAAAATTGAAAAAGTTATATCGTCTTAAGCAGCGGCACCGTGCGGGCCGTGATTGTTCTGTAAACTGAAGATTTTCTTTAATAACCAAAGAGATAACCTAAATAATATACATAAAAAATATTTCTGTTTTAATACTAGGTATATACTAAAATGCAAAGTAAACAGCAACTACTACAGGACTCGTTCATAAGAGGGCACCATGCGGGCTATCGACTAATAAAAACGACTCCCCGAATGCGGGCCCAGTGGCATGCGTTCCAGAGATGTCTCACACCCCTCATTCGGGCCCTATTAACTAATAAAAACGATTCCCCGAATGCGGGCCCTGTGGCATGCGTTACAGAAATCTCTCGCATCCTGCATGCGGGCCCTAACAACTAATGAAATTGCGCCATTGTACTAAAAAAAGGCGCCCCAATAGAATTTGCCATGCTAAATCCGGCTCTGTGTTTTCTTTTTACTTTCATAAAAATACCTCCATCATGTTGTGTACAAATTCCTCGTAGTATCAGAGCCTAGGTCACGTCATTGACATCTAGGTTAGCCGTATACTAGGATTACTAACACCTGAATAGTTCGCGTTCCTATTGAATGAATAACGTGATGCGCCCATTCGAAGTATGTGGGGTAATGGATTATAGGGATTTGAACTGTCTGAGTTTGATTTTTAGGTCGAGATTAGAGGAAGAAGATTTCGTAGTTATTTTTTTTTATGACAAAATTTACGGTATTTTTTTTTTCAGGCTTTTGTCAGTAAGTTCAATATGGACGCTGAAAATGGTGATAATAATTAATTATAGTAAAATATAAGTTACAAAGTTACGTTGACTTACTATTTTCAAAACTGGTATAATTTTCTAGATTATTTAGTCAGTAAAGTAGCATAATACATTAACTTTTAATAAACATACAAAGATTATTTACATACACAAAATGCATGACAGATGTTCTCATACATAATTTTTTCTCATGTAATTTCAAGACGCCCATAAATACTGAAAGGAGGCCAAAAAAACAATTGTTTCTAAACGAAAACAATGCCCGATGAGCATGCACGTGTGTTCAAACATCGCGGTAGGGTCAGCAGCGCAAGACAATGGCAGATCCGACGAGTTGCGCAAGCGCACGCTCCGGTGACTTCCGTTGTCGCAGAGCTGTAGCGATAGCAGAAAAGTAACTGAATTAATGTAATTACGTTACAACTGAAAAGTAAATATTTTTATAAAATCGATGTTTTAATTAAACTCAAATACCTAGCATTACGCACACTTTTAACTGTACTAAAATTAGACGCAGTTTGTATATTCCAAAATGGATGAACCAATTTTGTTGTGGAAAAATATGTCAGTCATTTTTACATATCTGTTATATTTTTTTTAAATCTGGAAACACTATGGATTGAATAAACACAAAACATTCTGCGAGAACGTAATAAGGGAGCATAATAAAGATAAACGGATAATGATTAAATAATGATGTAGCATTTCGTTATTATTATTGTGCGTAATATAGTAATATAATAATATTTTAATCGGTCAGCACTACAGCAGCCATTATTCTTTTACAATGTCAATTTAAAACCAATAAACTTTATTCAGGCACCGTTTACTAAAAAGTGGTTTAAATGTAAAAATAATACAGATAATAAAAAATTGGTTAAAATATTATTGCAAATAATATATTTATTATTGCTATTATTTCTCTAGCTATAACTTAAAAGGATATATCACCTTTTCTTGATAATGGGCCCAAATAAGTTGACACAAAAGGAAAGTTTTATGCTCGCAAAAGCATATTTTCATTTTTTTTTAATTCTTTTGCCAGCTATTTCAATATTCGTAACGGCGTTGTTGATTGTTTTGCTGTCCGTACAGTTAGTAGGCTAATCTGTTTCCAGCGCCTCACACGCGTCGCCGCGGTATTTATTTCGAGTCCACCACTCAACAGTTTTTGTATGACAACACTTATATTTTTGTACATTAACTTACAGGTTATGCTGAAGTTTCAGCGTTTTTAACATCATAGTTGGATTTAAGATTAAAGAACAAAGTTCATCAAACAGGAAAATTCACCGATAGTAAAGCAATTTGGAGTGAGACATTAATATGATGATTCAACTATAAATGACAAATTTTGAATGTGGAAAAACTATCCCACCTTTTTGCAGCTGCCTTTTAGGATAAAATGTCTGATACTTTTTTGTTATTTTTAGGCTAAATTTTCATATGACAACAAATAATAACTAAAATAAATGGTATAGTAAATCTTAGCCGGTTTTAGTCACTTTTCGTTTTTTTGCCATTATTTATAACTGACTTCAAGAAGAAGGAGGTTATCAATTCGGATGTTTTTTATGTTTGTTCGGACATAACTCCCTCGCTTACCAACCGATTTGAAAAAATTACTGGCGATGTTATTACCGGTGCTACGGATTACAAAATTTTAGTACACATGTAAGAAAATTATGTATTTGACAATAATTTGGGTTGAATATATTTGAAACTAAAAGCTGTGACTGTGTTTTTTATTTAATTGACTTTTCTGTAACCGACTTTCGAAGGAAAAGTTATTTTGTAGATTATTTTAAACATTTTTGTGTTGGTTTTTGAATTCGGTTACATTTTTTTTTTAAGTTTTTCTTTTCTCTTAATCTATGGACAAGTTCTTGTACAGATAGCACAAAGACACTACAGAGGTACAAGTAGTAACAAACACTTCCTTGTTTACCGTTGGTGTTACCAGCTAGGGCAAGTGACGCAGCCTTGTACCCAAGAAGTGATACGACCTCGCACACACCAGATAAATTGATAGCAACGATTATCGATGTGTAATTGACGATATGTATCGCTTATGTGACAATTTGATGGAGATAATACGTAGCAAGTAAAAGAGTTTTATTTTATTTTATTTAAGATGGATTTGCTAGGTCTATCTAGGTCAGAGAAGATGGAGAAGAAGTCGACGATGGAGCGAGCTTACCCAGAAGAACCCTAATGACTCTCACTTTGAAAACATTGGGGTTCGGAAACTTAGAAGCAGCAGAGAGTTCCACTCATTTGCTGTGCTCATTATGACAGACGTTTAAAGATGAATGAATGGAGCAGATATGATAATTGTCCTCTAGGCCATGGCTGTTCAAAAGTGCATTGGTGAAAAGTAACGTTCAATGGGTGATTGAGGATTGATGGGTGATGATTGTAGTGTTTCAGATGAAAGCGATGATACAAATAGTGAACTGCAACAGGCTGGTGACAAATTGACAATTATGACAACAATATTAAAAATGCTGATCACGACTATACTAATAGATGTAAGAAAGTTAAAGACAATTACAAATATTTTGGATGAAACCAATAGAGAATTAAGGAAGAAACACACATACTGCGTAAATTACAAATAAAACACTCAATTCCGGCATCACGCTCATCTTTAAACTTCAGCTTATGTAGAAGAATGATAATGAATTGATCATTAACTTTTGAAAGAAGAAGCAGACGGAACTGGCCACAATCACTAGTCTACAATTAGATTGAAGAATCCATGACCAGTTTCTTTCCGGGAGTTCCTTTCATATCGACACGGCTGAGCGATGAATTTATGAACACTAAAAACCACAGATCTATCTTCTAAACGACTGCATTAATTGACTTACGAGGAATTTTCGGTAAATATAAATGATTCATTGTTGCCTCATAAATATTAGTGATTTATTGTTGATTTACTTATCTTTATCTACGTAGTGTTGTTCCGGAGTTCGCGGTAAAGATATATTAGTCAACGAGAGAAATGGGTTGGGTTTCATGTCACACTGACGTCTTTCTTTTAACATTATCTTTTTTATCTTTCGCGTCTGATAGTGTTTTGTTTGGATTTTCGACATGTATACCCGTTTTTGCTGCATCCACTTTACACTTTTTATCTTTCTTTGCTTTATTTAAAGGTCTACTGACAACTAGTCCTACTTCATTACAATAATCGCTGTCTCCTTGTCCCAGTTCAGTTCCGATTTGCGTTGTGGTCTGTCATAGTACGTCATTTTCATTATTTATAATGTATTCCTTGTAGTAATCGTTTCCTCGTTTTAGTAATTATATTATAACTAACTTTAATTATTACCACAAGGAATTTTCTGTCGAACTTTTTTTTTTCGACAGAAAATTCCTTGTCGAACTTAATACAACTCAGCCAAGATGGAAACAAAAGCAAACATTTGAATGAAGCCTATTTCTAAACAGCAGGATGCAAAATTATGTTGAAAATAAAACTCAAGCCATCATAAAAATATTGAAGGAGCATGAAGTGAAAATAATGCAATAGTATTGTACAAATAACAATGCCTTTCTACCGTGAAGGGAGATAAGAGCTATCGGCATCGATACCGGGTTTTATATCGATAACAAGGAAATGTCATAAAAAACCTTTCACGCTATTTTATAAAGAAGAATGAAGTATGAACATTAAAAAAATATTGTCTATGAAACTGCTTTTTTTTTATCGTGGTAAAATCATCAAATGAGTCCTCCCACCCAGAGCAGGGCGGGAGGGACTGTCAGACTTGTACTGACTAAAATCCACGGTGTCCTTCAGTAGCCCTTTACGTACCGGGGTCACGGTAATCCGTTGTTGTTGTCCCGCGACCCCGGCAGGCTTTAGCCCTCTACAGGCCCCATCACTATGCTGACACTCTTTGAGGCGCGCGTGGAACACAACGCGCCGTCGACCCAGGCATGGTCCATGGTCGGACAGCGAGTCACCCATTACTCGCTGCTCGCATGCCGGAGATCGTCTTGCGACGTCCGACGCCGTCTATGAAACTGCTAGACATATTTTGATAAAATCATCCAAGGAGTCCGGGCCACTCTGAGCGGAGCTAAAAGGACTGTCAGGCTCGTACTGACTAAAATCTACGGTGTTCCTTCAATAGCTCTTTACGTTCCAGGGTCACGGTTACTTTTATCCCGCGACCCCAGCGGCAGACATACGTACATACAGTAAAACGTGACTTTCATTTTGACAGTACATCAACATTTATTTTTATTCGAACAAAGAATGCGTTACAAAATTCCTTCAAATGTTTTCGGATTGTGTAGGTACAACGTGTGTTACAAAATTAGAGTCTTAAATTGACACAATTGACTATGAGCATTCCCATTGATAAACCTAACGTTGGTAAATGGTTTATTTCATTGTAATTGATTGTGTTTGTCAACATCATTGAGAGTAAGGTCAGCAAAAAAACAGACATCGAAAAGTCAAACAAAATTTATGTTCTCTGTTTTTTGTACAAAAATGCGGACATGTACAAATAAACAACATTTATTTTGGCAAAACGCGAATTTTATAACGGTCCATCAATTTCTCCGAATAAAATCATTCATATTGCCTAAAAACCGGAAAGAGTACGTTTCGCGGTTCAGTAATTTCGTAATTGCTCGGTTCTATGGCAGAGGTTATGTGTAGGTGAAGGATTTTGATATAAATTGTAGTTCTTTTTTTAGAATTATTCGTTAATTGTTCCTAGATTTTCGGTAATTATTTGGTGATGTCAATGTTGATGAAATTGTCGGCTCTTAAAGTAAACCTTGAACCAATCGGGGTTATAGTGGCTTTTGGCACACATAACTGTTTATTAAAACAGTGATAAAATATTCGACCCCGATATATACATATTTTTCGCATAGTTCACACTCATAAAAAATCGGATGTGAGCTAAAACAACGAATGTTGAAATAAAAAGAATTTAATCTAACAATTTACTACGTGCATACTAATTTTCTATTAAACCATCTGGATCCAAATCATGTCTGTTAAAAAAAAAGTGGACAGTAGACGTTCTTATTTTAATAAAACAAGCGCATAAAGGCAAACGCAACATGTGCGTATTCCCTTCCATCTTTTAAAACTAGGACAAATTAGCATTTTAATCCATTAGAACTAAACTCCCACGCGTGGTATTATAAATAAATGCTACACAAAGTCCTAACTGAGAAATAACTCGTTAATATAAACAATGATTCCACAAGTATTATGAATGACTCAAGTGATATCTTAGCCAAATTATGAATTTTTATTGACAAAATGTCAGTTGTAGTAAAACAAGATAATTGGTAGACCAATAACAATGGTCTGAGTCTGACAGCCAGAAGTGTGGATGTCATTTAGAAGATAGCGGGTAAGAAATAATTGACACCTAGGTTGACTTCCGCAAAACAAAGAAAATCCGCCATTCAGCAAAAAGGTAAAAGACCTATAAACAAGATGGCTAAAGATGATGATGTCTTAGAATTCTTATTTTTATCACCAGGCAGTTTTATTTCAGTGTCAGTACAAATTGAACTTAACAATAACGCGACAGAATTGGCATCAAAACTCGCACTCAGCTCTCAGACCGCGCAAAAGCTATAAAACGTCCAAAAAACTTCTAACTTTGAACATGTCAACGACATTTGAGTAAAATGAAGCATTCTGGACACGTAGACTGCCATATACTCTTAAAATAACACACGAGACTCTCAATGTTCGCCTTTGAATACCAAAGGAAGCGACTTTCGAGATATTCCAGTACGCATACCACTTGAACTTGTTGCGTTTTTCTTATTTTTAATTATTAAACATCTGCCCTGTTTTATCGGCAGTCTGACCAGACTTAAGTAGTTGTAAAGACACCGCTTCGTTAAAGGCTGTTTGTGTATTTACTTTTTGTATTTGATTCTGGGAAGTGTTTAGAATTTTGTATTGGACTAAAATTAATTGTCTTTCTTTTCGTGCAAGTTTTTGTTAAGTATGTGACTTTATGAATGTGATATATTGCAATGGTACTACCCATTTTTTTGATATTTCTATCCTGAATTATTGAAAGGATTTTCATGACTTTGGAGGACTTAAATTCCATCGAATTTGCGACTCATTTTATTATTCGTAATATATGCCATTTGCATCTGCAGACATTATTTACGTACAAATGGCAAAAGGCTCTTAATGGAACCAGTCTTAAAATGCATGTCAAATGATTTATACGAACTTAAAATTCATGTAAATATTGTTTATTATTCTCGTTTTCTTTAATATGTATTAAAATATTAATATCAAAAGACCATGTATAATACAGTATTGAATTTGAATAATACAGCATGTTTACTATGGTTATAAATTTTTAATAGATATTGATATTTTTCTTCTGACCGTCATATCGTCATAAAAAGTCTTAATTTATTAGTTATCAAATCAAACGCTGCAGCATTGTCATTTAACATTTATTAAATTATTTAAATTTTGATTTATAAGTTCCGTGAGTCAACTTTATTATTATTTATATACTATTTTATTACTTCGCGAGCACCCCCATGTGCGATATCCTTTTATTTAATGTTTCTAGTTTCATCTCCAGAAAATCGGTGTATTCTTTGAAATTAAATATAGCAATTTGGCCAATATTTAGATATTGATACAATTATCTAAAATGCTGTCAAGTGTGGAATACCCCACATAGGAGTTTAAAAACACAATATGAATTGCGATTAAATTCGTAACAGGGATATTCAATTCTATTAGTCAAGGAATAGAATAGAAATAATGACAGACATTTTGTTTGATTCGATCGAAAGTGGCCTTTTGAATCATCTGTAGACTACTATCATCGTATAAAGTACTATAATACTATTACAAATAAGTCCACAACCGTTTGTGAAATTATGACATAAATCCCAGGACCGCATTATAACAGTCCGCAGGGACATCGATGTTTACTGTCAAGTGTACATTTATCGATACTCGATGATAGTGACGCAGCACATCAATACTCGCAAATATAATCGATAAGGCACTTTCGATAAACAAATGTGTAGTATGAAATTGTCCAATTGTATTCAAGTAGATTATCGTTTTTTGAGATAACGATAGTGTTTTTAGACGTCATTCGTTTTGATAAATTTCTGATACATCACCATGTGAAAGACACTGCAGTTGCATTATACAGGACTTTACTTATTACACATTATATCGGTACAAAGTCATACTTTTTATGTTACTTCCTTTGTCATTATTCTTCAGGACAGTTGGTACTTTATCGATGTATTTTTCACCTTAAAGTTTATCGCAACGTATTTATGAGAAATACTTATTAATGAGTAAATTAACCTTTTCAGGATGTATTTATTCCAAAATTCAATTAAATTTAATTAACGTGATCTTCAATAAGTCATAAAAAATCTAATTAGAATTCAACAAACTAATTAAAACTACAACCGTATCCTTTTTTGCTGACGCTATTAAAAAAAAAGGTCCTATTCTTACAAACTAATAAAATAATTGAATAGCCCATAGACCACAATAAAAAAACCGTTAAGCACAAACCTTAAACAGAAAAAAACCTCGCCTCGTCCAAGTCGTCACACCACTATTCCAAAAAAATAAAATAAACAAAATCCTTTTTCTTTTCGCCAAAAAAAAAACTAAGTAACACTACACAGGTTTATTATCGAATTGATCGCGGGCTCCACTGTGCTATCGATGCGTCGATACGCCGCGAGCGAACGCGTCTGAACTCCACGAGGGTGGCGGGTCGACTGACGCCCGGCGCATCGTATCGCGCCTTCCTCGCTGCGCATACGCACCGCACCGCCAGCAACGCAACCTTGAATGCAATTTCGAGATTTATCTTAATTTGTTCCTTTTGAGAATAAAATTGTATAATGACAATTATTTTTATTAAGATGGATAAGAAAGGAATGCGGAGATTAGCACAAGCATAGAACAATACATTATGCTCAGTAGTTAGCTAAGTTAGTTAGCTAGGTTGTCATCTTTGATGGTTTGGATGACCATAGTCTGAAAAAGTTGCTTAATTAACACTTTTTCACCCCGTTTTTCACTTTAATTTCGTAACATTACAAAAGAAGTATTTAATCTGTCTATCTTTACTTACTTTTAAAGTTAAGAACATATACGATAGTTTTATCCCGTTGCTGTAGTTAAGAGTATATTCACGTGGGATAATTTAAGGCAAATATGGCTTTAAAATATTCTTGCTTGATCATAAAATACTTCGAAAATAAGTTAAAAATAGTATTCAATCCATAAACAAACAGAAGCCAAACAAATTTTTTTTTTTGTTTTGCTTTCGTCTTGTTTTGAAATTTAACAGCACCTAAAAGTTGAGCACACACTGCGATTTGCGATTCAAATGTAAAAGGTTACGTTTTTAAAATGAACTACTGAAAAACGTCTATAATGCGTACGCTCATTAAAGAAGTTATGTTCAATTGTTTCAGACTTACGTACGATTAAAAACGCGTTGATTTGATCGTGGTGCCTAAGCCTTATGTATACAAAAGTATTTAAAAATCAACTTCTGTAGAATTTTTATTTTTACGACTAAAAAAGGATTGTTATTAATTTGGTTTTCGTCTTATTCAAGTGAAGTTTGTTTTTGTTAAAAATGTTTACATAACATGCACCATAAATATACCACGTCGGAACATCATGAGTGTGAGCATGCCCCCTTGCCCTAATGCACGCTGATAAGAGGTTGATAAACTCTCTGATAACAATATCACACGAATGAACATAAAATACAACCGGAAGATAATGTGAAGCCATGAATTTTTGTTCTGATAAAGTTCTCGTTTTGATTGAACGGTCAAAAATAAATTCTGAAAGTATAAATAGTAAAAATATTTTTAAACTGAAGGTTGGTGAATGTTATAATTATAAGAATTAATCAGTATCACTCTTCTACTGTTCTTTTCTGATTCATTTCGTTGCAGGATCCAAGACAGGTAAATTCATTCTCCGGGACTCGTCGAGCTTCATTGTCTCGGCGCTTTTCTGATGGTTGCCACTGTTGATTCTGGCTTTCAGGAGTTGCAGTGGTTTGGGAATGGTGTGGTGGGTTTGTCCCAAATCAGAAGCCCTAGAAAGATTTTTCACGTTTTTATGATATGACGTAAAATAAACGGAAACTTTGACGTTAATTTGATAGTAAAAATAGTTTGTCGTTCGTACACTAGAGGTGCTTTTTCATTTTCAATTCAATGAACGCCTTAAATACTTCAAGTACGAAGTATGCTGTAGGTAAAATATGGAAATCTTGTGCTAAAGCCTCCTTGGCGCATTGGCTAAGCGATTGTCTGTCTGTCACTGCACTGCGTGTCGTGGTTTCGATGCCAGGACGGAACAAATATTTATATGATCTACACATAGTTGTTACGGGTCTGGGTATTTGTGTATGTGAGTTAAAGTTTTGTGAACGCACCCATGATATAGGCCAAGTACTAGTCTAATAAAATTTAACTTTCAATTTCTTTTTTTATCGTGGTGAAGTCATCAAATGAGTCCTCCCACCCAGGGCAGAGCGAGAGGGACTGTAGGATTCGTACTGAATAAAATCCACGGTGTCCTTCAATAGCCCTTTACGTTACGGGGTCACGGTTTCAATGTCAATTCGTAAGTCCCGCGTCCCTGGCAGGCCTTGCTTGGCTTGGACTTGGCCTTCTAAAGGGGGCGACCCCGTCATTATGCTAACACTCTTTGAGGCGTGCGTGGTACACAACGCGCCGTCAACCCGGCCATGATCCATGGTCGGACAGCGAGTCGCCCATTACTCGCCGCCCGCGTGCCCGCGGTGACCGGAGACGGACGGACATGGCGAAACTATACGGGTAGACTAGACATATATGTAGACTACGGTACCCTCAAAAACTGAAATGAGTATTAATATTGATGCTACTACTTCTTAAACAGAGATCCTTTACAGAGAGCTCTTATCCTAGCTTTTACAGTCTCATTTTACGACTTATATGGGTGGTCTAGCATTTCCTAAGAACGTACGGTCCATAAACTTGCTAACTACGTCAGTTACCTTTTTCTAGTAATTTCTACTGTTCTGCAAACATATAACTGTAAAATTTCCTTTTCTCAGCGAACGCTTTTCCCCGGCGACTCGATGTATTGAAAACAATAACACTACATGACTTTCCCGAATGTGAGGCGGTGGTCACATTGATAGCGTGGAGAAATCTCTCATAGAATTGGACTTAATTATAAAACATCTGGGAGTGGTGAAAAGTTACCGTATAATTGGGCTTAAATATTAAACAGTTTTTGGAATGCTTTTCCAAATATTGATGAACAAGAAACTTCAACATTTCGGAAAATATATTTTCTTGGGTATTTTTTAAATAGGCTGGCGAACATGAAATATGATCAGCTTAATCCCTCTTAAACATCCTTATCCTTATCCGCAACACAAACTTTTCAAAATACTGACGTTTTTTTTAGATTGTTTATCTTCTTCTTAGATGCTTTATAGAATTAGCTAGTTAGAAACTAGCGTCCATATCTTTTCTGCTGACAATTTATTTTAATGAGCTTTACTGTTCTTGAAGAACAACATACATGGATCAATGTGCTGATGACGTGAATGACACAAAAAGACATGACATAAGAGAATACTCATTATTGAAATACTTAGTATGGAGGCGATCAACCGGCAGTAACTTTAACTCTTTATAATATTAATAGAGAAGAGTAGCGGCACTATTATCTTCCACTTGGTATGGACGCCATAACAACAATAAACCATTACATCCAGATAGTACTTGCAATAATCATGCAAATAATTATAACTAATTAACATCTACAATTATTCACCTTGACTTTAAGAACACGAGCATCTCGTATGTGCATGGCTAATGTAAGTACTGAACTGAAGGTGCAATTAGTGATAATGTCAAAGAATTAATTAGCAAGTTTCGTACAGGTGTGACTTACGAATTGATGATGTTGCAGAATGTTACGAGAGGTTTACAGTTGTTAAAATATGTCTAGCAGCTGATTATTGATCGGACAATAATACTTTTAAGGTGCGTCATAAACTCAGTTTGTAAAGGAAAACAATGTTACAGAAGTACGAGGATCTCAAAATGACATTATGTCTGTTAATCCCCGAAAGGTTACGCAGATATGGATGCACATTTTGCCAGTTACGTTTAAGTACCATATAATTGTCTCCATGCCCGTAGGACACGGTGGAGCATACGGTGGAGATCACGTCACGCGCGGCTTTGCTTGAAACCATGCTGTGGGGCGAGACGAATCTCCATCGGCGAAGCGATAATGCTAACGAAGGATGAAGATTTTAGTTTATTTTTTATCTACACATATAATAAATCTGTAGAAGGGTCAATTCTGTACATTGAAAATATTGAAAAAATAAATAGCGGGGTGTGTTGCTGGATCGATACCAAACCCAAATATATGATTAAAAAAATTTTTTTGTCCGTCTGTCTGTCTGCCTGTTTGTGCAGGCATCACGTGAAAACTAACGGTTCGATTTCGATGAAACTTGGTATAATTATTCCTTATTATCCTGGGCATAAAATAGGATACTTTTTATCCTGGAAAAATACGTAGAAAAAAATCTTATTTTTCAGTTTTATTCATAGACGTTGTTCTGTAGAACCGCGAACACACGTTGCATTACCCGCAGTGGATTCAGCGCCGTAATATTTATAAGATGTCATTGTCAGAGTTACTCAAAATGGGGAAATAAACCATCCACGCGAAGACCGACATCCGCGCGGACGGAGTCGCGGGCGGAAGCTAGTTACAAATATTATCTTATATTCTTATTTAGTATTGACGAATATTATCGAAACATTATTGAATTCATTTTGGAAGCCACCTGAAAATTAGCATAAGGACTCGCTATTCGCTCTCACTACAACCAATCTCAACAGATCAGCACATAACCAACAATTATGTCGTTACCAACAAGCTTTTACCATTGTCATCGATTAGAAAACATTACTAATGTGAGAATTTCATTAACTCGACAAATGTTTAGCTTTTTATCGAAACCGCTAACACATAAGAGCATGTGAAACTGTTATGTATTGAAGCTGTTATATATTGTAAGATTATTATAACAGATAATAGTTTTATGTAAGAGTTTTCCGGAAAAGTCCTATTATCGTTCTTAGGTCGTAACATATTATATATAAATGTGAAAGTAAGTTTGTTTATTCATGTTTGTTTTGCTGAAATCACTGAAATAATTTTAATAAGTTATTATAATTTTTCATTGAGTTATTTTATTATATATATAATTTACGTGGTCAAATCATCAAATGGACTCATTTCCTACCCAGGGCAGGGCGGGAGGGACTGTCAGACGTCTTCTGACTAAAATACACGGTGCCTTCAGTAGCCCTTTACGTTCCGGGGCTACGGTAACTTGATAAGGCAGCCCCGCGACCCCGGCAGGCTTTGGCCGTCTAAAAGGCCCCGTCCTAAGTAATTTTGAATTTTAACATTATTTTTAGAACATTTGCGGAATGTACTACCCATCCCTCGAATCATTACTCACCTTTTCTTCCAAACATTCAGTTGTCTGTCTCCACAACCAAATATAGCAATAACATTGTTAATATTACAATGATAACAAAAATAACAGCATTACACATATCACAAGTACTTGGTGAATTCCGTGAAAGCCTCGAATTGACTCACCCGAGCACAGAACTTGTGACAACCTTCAGGATTCCCACGCTCAGTTATTCATAAATTGAAAAAGGTAAATACCTATTTGGTCTATGGTGCCTGAATTCAAGATCAAGAACAAGGTTTATGTCCAAGAAATTATGATGCCAGCCTATGTTATGATTATGGGCCAAGGTTTTTTTGTTTCTAGTTGACCAGGAGAAATACGTATGAAGTAATTTAATTTATACTGAAAAATTATGATTTAGTAGTAAATAATACTGGGTTTCTTTGTTGAGGAAAATATTCACTAGAATACTGTTAATAATAGAATGTTATTCAATTCAAATATACTTTGTTGGGGAACAATGTATAAGACGGGGACGCGAGGTATAATAGGGACATAGACTCTTTAGGCATACTTAACACAACACTAACGTAGCGCAAGCGCCATCAGGCCATTAACAAATAACGTCCTGTTGGCGCTTGCGCTCCGTTAGTATTTCTGACAATCTGACACACTTCTGAACAAAACCCGTGACACATCTTACCTCACTACGTATTAAAGCCTTTGTCAAACAGACAGGCGAAAGCGAAGCGATACCGAACCGAAGCGAGACGTCAGTCCGATAGTTCTGTCACGCTATCGGATCGCTTTCGCTGTTCTATGTGACTGGATTCAAACAATTCCATACATTACAAATAAAAACGTCTGTTTGACAAAGGCTTAATGGCTGTTGGAAATCACGTAAGAACTATAATGACTAAAACAAAAGGGAATAAGCAGAAGAGATAACGACAGGGCGTGTTACCGCAGCACAAAATGTACTGAGTTGTACGAGTGATAAATGAACGGAACTAGATAACAGTTTACAACTTTACAAAAACATTGTAAACATTTGTGTATAGGGAGGATAAATTATGAAGCTATCAGCGCACCCTTCCTTAACATTAAAATACTGATATTCTGCAGCATTCGGTTTGATTAGATGCCGACCCATAGTTGGGAAGAGGCTTCTGATGATTAATCTCGGCTACATCGAAAGAATTTAACTTTAGTTCCCGAATGAAAGCGATGCGGAGGAGTTCTTTGACGCCTAAGTGTCTCTTCCCGCAGTGGTAGACGCCCACGGCGATGGACGTCGACAGACGATCTCCGGCCACCGTAGACGCAGGCATGCGGGCAGCGAGTAATGGGGCAACTCGCTATTGAAGGAAACCGTGGATTTTAGTCAGTTCGAGTCTGACAGTCCCTCACGCTCTGGCCTGGGTGGGAGGACTCATTTGATGACTTTACCACGTTAAAACAGTGTCACTTCCCCGTTTTGTGTTTTTATTTTAATTACATTTTTAGTTTTAATTTTGTATCTTATTTAAGTAATTCGCCTCTAATCTTCCTTGGCCGCCAGTGCAGGTCGAGACTTTTTGTATTGCTCCTATACGTATGACAGGTACACTTCTGCCTAATTCTACTGAGGAATCAGTTTGTATATTTTGTTGCTTAACTAAAATAACTACTGTACTTTTCTCTTTTTAAAACTTTGTTTTAATATAATATAAAGCTATTTTCTTTTATTAACGAAAAAAGATATGTAAATTCTTTGGCGTAATTAATTATTGTACTACCAATAACAACTTTTTAAATAAAAACAAGTAGTAAATTTTTCACAGTACCTTGAAATTAACAACTGCCCCTTTTTTTTTTGTCAGAAAACTCGAACAAGGGCACAACTTAGCTAGTAGGACGAACAAAAAGTAACTGAGTCAAAGTACTAGTACTTTCTAAAATCGATTAACTACAAGTTAAAAGAAAGCCTTCATTAAACGTTTATACATGAAATGTTCGTGGTAATGTAGGGCGGGCGGGCGGTGAGTAATACACAGAGCTGGGCGGGCGGACATACTGACGACGCGACGCCGAGTGTGTTGAAAAGTTTTAATGGCAGATTGTGACTAGATTTGTGAAAGACTTTGGTTTGAAATAAAATCTTTCTTTGTGCTGTTTAATAAAAAATTTCATGAATATACAATAGGGTAGTTTACTGCTTAAATAAATTGAAAATCTGTTTAGTCCGTCATTCAGTTACGAGTATTGAAAAATAATGAACCAGTATTTTTTTTTAATAAATGAATATTGACAAGGATAAAATACTTCCAAAATCGGGAGTGAGGGCTTGTGACGTCATAACGCTTGTAAAATTGTACCGACAGAGTGAAATTTTGTGATTTTCATTACTCTACGTCAATTTCGGTTTAATTTTGATTTTACGTATCAAAAAATATAAAAGTTGAGTAAAATGGTCTATTGCGTTTGGTTTTTTTTTTCTGCAAAGAATCATTGTGATTTCAATGTGAATACCTGCTGACTAGAAACTTGAGAGTTGGAATATTCCTAAAATCGTTTAGATTTAACTCTTTTATAATTTAAATAACTTCACTTGAAATCTCTGTAGTAATTTATTTTATTTTATCAATATTTATAGGGTAAACCGCAGGGTATATCATACTGACTCATAGGACTTATTGGGACTAACTATTTTTTTTAAATTATTATTTCGAAATAGAATTACTTCAATATCGTGGGTGCGTTAGCAAACATTTTAAATCATGTGTGATTTAATGTGTAGGTGTGCCTACAAACCAGCCACACCTGAAACCAATACTTGTAGATCAAACAAAATATTTGTTCCGTGTGGGAATCGAACCCGCAAAACTCAGCGCAACAGTTGATAAATGTTAAGAATCACAAATATTTTACGGCTCCTTTTAGCAGAACTGCCAGGAAACTATTTATTCGCATCTAATAGCCGTACTACATTGCAAATGAACTGGGAAATTAATAGAACGTTTACTGCACTCATAAATTTGGGTGGAGGCGCAGGCGCACGGAAGTCACAACATGAGAGATTAAAATACCAGCAGTTGGGAAATGGTTTATTAAGAACATCAAAAGGATCATTAATAATTATTAGCTTTTGACCGTGGCTTCGCCCGCATGGAATTCGTTAATTATCCCACGGGGATCAAAAGTAGTATTCATCTGGTTTGAGGAGGCACAAACCATTACCCAGCTGCAGGACAGCAGGTGCTAAAGAAAAAAACAATGTCCTCATCACCAGCTACGATTCTTACCTACTCTTTTCCTCCATATTTATACAATTGATTAGTGAGAATTATGTCAGATCTTTGCTATTGTTAAAAGTCATTTCACTTCTAGCTAAATTGCTGAAAGTAATAGTAAGTAAAACAGTTAGATAATTAATAAGAAAGAAGACATGATGTAAGTAGTTAGAAAATATAATTGATTTATTGTTCTTACATCAGAATGTAAATTACCTTAATAACATCACTATGTAAATGAAAGGGGAAATAGCACGCGATGCAGTGAAGCTCATATCTTCAGTGAGTATTTCCGTGAAAATACACACACACACACACATACACACACACTAACACACACACACCCACGTTAGTACTTGTGACTCACTTCCGTAACATCGGATTTCCCCATTGTTATCAAACACTCTTATCTATTAGATGATTAACGATGTTTTTAATAATCGTTTCTTGTTAAGTTTGAGTGGTTCAAAGAATATCGCTTATCTGCATTATGAATATTAAAATCTGCGAAAAATGTCTGTTTCCGGAAAAGTTTGTTTAGACTTGTAGTTAGTCTGACAATTAGTCTTATCATGGGGTATCGTATTATTCAGTTCTTACTGGGTTTTGGAAGTCAGATTGGCAGTCGCTCCATATAAGATATTGGTGTTTAGTTGCATACAGTAAGACTGGAAGCTGATGGTCGCGGGACTCACGAATTACCGTGACCCTAGTACGTAAAGGGCTATTGAAGGACACCGTGGATTTGAGTCAGTACGAGTCTGTCAGTCCCTCCCGCTCTGCCCTGGGTGGGAGGACTCATGCGATGATTTTACCACGTAAAAAAAAAGACTGGAAGCTGATCTCAACATAATTGGTATTATCTTCAGCCTATAAATATTCCCACTGCTGCGACACAGGCCTCCTCGTGAGAAGGAGTGGGCCATAATCCACCACGCGGGCCCAGGACATGGTGGTGGATGTCACATGACTTCGGATTTTTGGTTCTAAGACATGCCGATTTCCTCACGATATTTTCCTTCACCGTTTTGAGAGCAGTGGTGATGAAATTAATTTTTCAAACCAATGCGCCTGGCTGGGTTCGAACCCACGACCTACAACTCGTAAGTCCGGGCCGATACCACTGAGCCACCACTGCTCTCTCATAATTGGTAAAAGACTTCATAATCTGGCTGATGAGAAATTTGGGCTAGCGGTCGGTCATTACTAAGCAGCTCGCCGTCCGATAAAGGGCGAGTCAAACCCTGAGTTGACGGTGCGTTGTGTTCCACACACGTTTCAAGGAACAGTCTGCAAACATACGGAGTCTAACGCCTGCCGGGTTCGCGGTATTGTTTTAAAAGGACACTTGGAACGCCAAGGGCTACTGAAGAATCAGTTTGATTTGTAATCAGTATAGCCTTTGTCAAACAGACTGGCGTGGCGAATGCGAAGCGTGACGTTTTATTTGTAATGTATGGAATTGTTTGAATCCAGTCACATAGAAAAGCGAAAGCGATCCGATAGCGTGACAGAACTATCGGACTGACGTCTCGCTTCGGTTCGGTATCGCTTCGGATTCGCGCGTCTGTTTGACAAAAGCATATGGGTACATCCAGAGCTAAAGATATAATTTCATGATTTTTCAACCATGAAAAACATGAAGACTTTTATAAACACTTGATTTTTATTAACAGTCGTAAAACATCGCTGTAAGGAATGATAGAAAATATTACCATCGTAACTTGAACTTGGCAGGAACTAAGAGCTCACTACATTTCAGTGTCTGAAAGAAGCCACTTGTTTTACAGTTTTATTTTTAATGGAGGAAAACTTTGAAAAATAAATAAACGGAAAGAAATAAGGTGTATATAAACATGTTATGTGTGACTATAAAGGTTAAAGTAATCAATAATGTAAATACCATCGCCTATGCGATTGGACTGCTGCGCTGCTTGTCGCGAGTTTGATTCCCGCTGGAACCAAATGTTTGTATGATTTACAAGTAGTTGTTTCGGGTCTGGGTGTTTGTGTATGTGAGTTTAAATGTTTGTAAACGCACCCACGATAAAGTAAAACAGCCTAGTGTAAGCAGCAACGTTTAAAAAAGAAATTTTATATTATTAAACGTGGCTAAATAAATACAGCCACACAGGCCGTTCTTCCGGGTTGACCATCTGTCATAGCGGGTTTCCTCCGTGCCTCGGAAAGCACGTAAAGCCGTTGGTCCCGGCTGTCATTTATAGATCTTTGACTGTTAGTCAGAAGCTATAAAGTCTGACAACCAGTCTTACCATGGGGTATCGTATTACCCAGTTACTGGGTTGTAGAGGTACGATAAGCAGTCGCTCCATGTAAAATACTGATATTCAGCTGCATCTGGTTTGACTGGAAGCCGACCTCAATATAGTTTTTTTTTTTTTTTTCGTGGTAAAATCATCAAATGAGTCCTCCCACCCAGGGCAGGGCGGGAGGGACTGTCAGACTTGTACTGACTAAAATCCACGGTGTCCTTCAATAGCCGTTTACGTACTAGGGTCACGGTAATCCCTTGGTCCCGCGACCCCAGCAGGCTTTGGCCCTCTACAGGCCCCGTCATTATGCTGACACTCTTTGAGGCGCGCGTGGAACACAACGCGCCGTCGACCCGGGCATGGTCCATGGTCGGACAGCGAGTCGCCCATTACTCGCTGCCCGCTATCAATACAGTTGAGAAAAAGGCTAGGCAGGTGATGATAAAACGTTGCCCTACGCTAGAAATAACTCTTGTATTACTCTGTGTTGAACTTTAAGAGCATTAGCTCACATTAACAGACACGCAGACACGGAACAACTATTGTCAACCATACAAATATTCGCCAAAGGTTATTCCTCAAGTCCCACAGAAATAACCCTGTGTATCCCACCCGTCAACCACAGCATTAAATTGCATAACTACCGGTCACTGGCCGGAGCTGGCGCATAACGTGCATGCCTTACACCTCGTTACTAACACCTGGCAACCTGCCAACCCTGCTTTAGACGCCGTCGTGAAGACTGGTAATGATGTGTTTTCGCGAGAAGAGATGACTATGTAGTGCTACTAATAAGAATGATTCTGATGGATTACGTATTGGAATTGATTCATGAATTTTCTGGTAAGTAAGTGATATTGACAGGCCTGTTGGTCTAGTGGTTAGTGACCCTGCTATGCCGGAGGTCGTGGGTTCGATTCCCACCCAGGACAAATGTTTGTGTGATGAGCATGATCATTTGTTCTGTGTCTGGGTGTAATTTATCTATAATATGTATGTATTTAGAAATATGTAAGTACGTTTATCAGTTGTTTAGTACCCATAACACAAGCTCTGCTTAGCTTGGGACTAGATGGCGTTGTGTGATAGTTGTGGAATATTTATTTATTTATTTATATGATTTTATAAAAGACTTCTTGTTTTGACTGTTATTAGAAAAGCGATCACCATCTACCACATTTATAAGTATAACATCATAAGAGCAGTGGTAACAACCTACCTACGACCAATATGACCGACTTCCGAGTCGGTCGTGACTTCGAATCCTGCCAGGACTTCGAATCCACTTTTTCTGGGTGGTAATATCATCAAATTAATAAATCCTCACCGTGTCCTGTTAATAACCCAACAACTATCCCGGTAAGACAGCATTTCTTAACAAGAAAAATCAGTACCTACTTGATACAAACTCCAATCGCTTGGAAACGAACACAAATAGACACAAAGACCTTGAAATCGCCGCCATCTAAATCAATGTCTCGATCACTTACCGGAGCCTATCAGATGGCATCATGAACAAGTCAAGACAGGTAGTGAGAAACTTGGCAGAACGCCAGGTCTCAGGCGCTGAACGAGAGCGCTATGCGCTTGCACATTGCAAACATACTGAGCGATCAACGAAGCGTCTGTTGATGAGATATTCCCACCGTGAAGGATCCTAATAGTTGAACCGTCTGAGCAGGTGTCCGTAGCCCTGGAACATCAAAGGCAACTGAAGGAACAGGTTGAATATTTAGTCGAAATAGTCTGATAGTCTTCCGCTCCACCAGGGACGGGAGGAGGACTGATTTGACGATCTTACCATCCAAAAAAAAGCCATACTGAATGCCTGTCAGACTCGTAATTACTGGAATCTGCGGTGTTCCTCAATAGTCCTTTACGTTCCTGGGTCACGGTTACCAGTTTAGTCAGTTCCACGACACCGGTGGAGTTCCACGGCCAAGGCTGAGTCCCGCGACCCCGGCATGTCTCGCAACCCGGCAGTGCACGTCATATTTCCTAAATCCACCTGACCTATCCCAACACCTAGTTATAATAGGAGTCATCGACCACTTAATGTACGAGCACACTCGACGTGGCGCCGCTGACCTGGCTGCCTGCCAGCCCCATTAATACCTGTTTGTGAACTTTGTGAGGTTAAGCTGCGCTTGTTCCGGTTTCAAAGGTGATGGGTGACCGTTTTGGTGCAAAAGTCAAATTCTTTTAACAGCCAATGTAAACAGATGTAAGTATTATACCATTACTTTTTGATAGCATTGGTTAATATTTCGCCTCGTACACTTGTGAGTTTGAAATGTGTGTATTTTTCAATGTATACTCGTGTGTGTTCTTGCAAGTTTATTTATCATATCAAAATAATGAAGATGACACTTATGCCTTTGTCAAACAGACAAGCGAAAGCGAAGCGAGTCCGAAGCGAGACGTCAGTCCGATAGTTCTGTCACGCTATCGGATCGCTTTCGCTTTTCTATGTGACTGGATTCAAACAATTCGATACATTAGAAATAAAAACGCCTCCCTTCGCATTCGTCACGCCTGTCTGTTTGACAAAGGCTTTAGAAAGATATAGTAATATAAGTACCTAGTCATGGTCTGCATACCTTGACTAGGTATCATCCTCATGTAATCACCCTATAATGTTCCCACTGCTGGGACACAAGCCTCCTCTCTGTGGGAGGCAGTGGGCAATGATCCACCACAGAGCCCAGATGTCTCATGTCTTTGAATTTTTGGTTCTAGGACATACCGGTTTCCTTAAACGAAATAAAGTACAGAATTAGATTAAGTACACAAAGTAATGTGAACTTCGAACGTAGGTCGGGGCTGATACCAATGGACTATCACTGGTCTCCCACTCGATATACTAGAGCATTCTAAATATGAAAAATAGCAGTCCACCAGCATCGGGAACAGGGCCCGGGCTGCCGGTGGTCTCCTGAAAGAGGAACCTCCTAACAATACGCGCTGTGTCCAGAAGTACTGGCTTCTGAATCAGGCGCCTGATCCAGCTGCCAAGCGAGAGCCTCCTCAGATGTTGTTCGAGGCTCTTGGTAATTAAGCCATTGGCAGACACGACTATCGGCACAATGACTGCCGCAATAAGGCATTATTATTAACTTTTATTAAATAAGGAGTACTTTCAGTACTGCAGTTAGTACAGCACATAGCGCCATCGTGACTCACCAACCTGGCTGTCAGCCAGCCCCATTAATACCTGTCGTGAGCCACACATTAATGCGACTTCCTTGCAGTCCGGTATTTAAACTGGCCTGTATTGCATGTCATACACATTCTGATGCAATTCATATTTCAGTTAGGTGCATTGAAGAAACCCCTCAGAATATAGTGTTTCAAAAACTAAATCATGAGTTGGAGATTCTTGATTGGTTGCAAACAATGGGAGCCTACCAGGCCTACCATGAAGTTAAAGCGTGAGTAGTTCAGCTGTGGGAACGAGATGGCGCAAGACGACTTGTATAGCTCTGTCGCTTTCCCACTGCGGAACTACTTGCTTTAAGACGTTATGGTAGGCCACCGGGAGATAGACGTCGCCGCCGCCGTGCCCGACCTGCAGCGCTATTCTCTATCAAAACAGCCTTGTGACTGCACGGCAGCGCTTATGCTGCGATGGGACAAAAGTAGACAGCGACACTAACCAATATGCGTCCCAAACGGTCAGCGCTCGCGCTTCGCGATTGGACGATCTGAAAGTCGTCGCATCGAAGAGTCCAGCGATTTGATTTTTTTTATTGAGAGCATAGCTGGAAAGAGGTGGTAGGATATCCTGGGTTACCTGGACTTATACCATGAGGGCTAGTACGAGGGATCCTCCCACCCAGGGCAGAGCAGGAGGGACTGTCAGACTCGTACTGACTAAAATTCACAGTGTCCTTAAATAGCCCTTTACGTTCCGGGGTCACGGTAATATTACAAGTCGTTTAATATTTCTGAGTCATGTAATGGTAAAGCTTGGTCAACGTAGACTTCCCATCTGCTGACTGTATAAGTTAATGTATCTTGAATAAGGTCATAATACAAAGTAATATATTTTTATTACTTGCTGAAAAAAGATCTAAGATCAAAATAAGTGGAAAGGGAGTGATTAATATGAATGTTATATGTACGGAAGTAGGCCGATGAAAGTCGGTAACCTAAAATACTAAGTTTTACTGCCAAAACGTAACAAAGAAAAAATTCATAAAGATCAACACAACCTACTTTTCCAATAGTTAGTGAGTTCAAAACCCAGAAAACACAATAACTACGAAGGTCAAGAAAATTATGCCAAGGCGAAAATTTTTCTTTCTTACCCAACTTTTACCTGCGCTTTAAACCCACGAAATATAAGCAAAAAATCACCGTTAGATTTAATATTTAATGTCTAAACTCTAATGCAATATACTACAATGAAATATTGATATATCTCGATAAAGTTGTGTGATCAATCAAATAGTCATTTCGCGTAATGGCCGCCCGGGGCGACTCTGAGCAATACCACTTTTACCTAAAGGTTGGCGCAGACGAGGGACTTTTGTCCACAGACGATAAAAATCAGTGATCATCATCTGCCTTAACCATTTTCCAACTATGACGAGAATCTAATCATGGAGGGATGGATACACACGTTGGATAAACAATCCATCCAGGACGAATCATGGTACCGCAGTAGTAGACGCCCACGGCGACGGACGTCGCAAGACGATCTCCGGCCACCGTAGGCGCGGGCATGCGGGCGGCGAATAATGGGCTACTTGTTGTCCGACGATAGACCATACCCGGGTCGACCGTGCGTTGTGTTCCACGCGCGCCTCATGGAGTGTCAGCATAGTGACGCATTACCGTAACCCCAGTACGTAAAGGGCTATTGAAGGACACCGTGGATTTTAGTCAGTCAAGTCTGACAGTCCCTCCCGCCCTGCCCTGGGAGGGAGGACTCATTTGATGATTTTACCACGATAAAAAAATAAAAAAAGGACAAATCATGGACGTGGATGCTCACGCTGTTCCTTTATTTGCATGCCCGTATAATAGTGAATAAGTACCGTCTTTATCAAATGTTAGACGTGGACTAAAAAGTCCTAATTGTCCGATCTACTGCTACTGGTGGGACCTTTATGCCATTGTCAAACAGACGCGCGAGTCCGAAGCGATACCGAGCCAAAGCGAGACGTAAGTCCGATAGTTCTGTCACGCTACCGGATCGCTTTCGCTTTTCTATGTGACTGGATTCAAACAATTCCATACATTACAAATAAAAACCTCACGCTTCACATTCGCCACGCCAGTCTGTTTGACAAAGGCTTTAAGGCCAGTTCTTTAATCAATAGTTGAACAAACATTTTGTCAAAGTTCTATACATTTTTTAACCGTCGAATAAAAAATATAGGATTTTAACAAATAGCTTAACTAATGAACGTCGCTCTTAGTCTGACAATGTTTTCGGTTTTTCGAGGGACTTATTATGCGGTAATATAATTCAATTCCTTACGCGCTTTAAGTGCTGAGCTCATAGAACAAATTGTCCAATTAAAGCATTCTGTCAATATTTCCGCAGACAGTTTGCAACAACCAATTGATAAAAAAACAACTGTCATTTCTGTCAGGTAGAGTTGATATTACCTCGACAAATTTCCTTCGTCTGTACATCGCCTTACCCATTATTAATACGACTTTTTATCAAAACATCATTATTAATTTTGCATATTTTCAGAAAGTAATATAGCCTGCGGACTAGAAAGAATTAAGACGTAAAAACGATCTCTTGTTATTTTTTGTGACATATAGTTTCTTACGTAAGTGTTAAATCTAATTCGAAGACTATTTTCTAAGTAAAAATAAATTCATATAGCTTAGATCCGGTTCAGCTTCAGACCATTCTAAATAACAGTTAAATACTTCTGAGACGCAATAAAATATAGCACCCTGATTTATTATAACAGAACACTGACATAATTTTCCTACTCCTCCAATATACTTTTCTGATTAATTTCGTTGCAGGATCCAAGACAGGTTTCAATTCAATCTCCGGGACACATCGATCTTCATTGTCTCGGCGCTTTTCTGGTGGTTGCCGCTGTTGATTCTGGCTTTCAGGAGTTGCAGTGGTTTGGGAATAGTGTGGTGGGTTTTGGCATAATTATAGTAACCCTTTTTATGTGTTGTAGACTTTTCTCTTTAGCGGAAACTACATAATTTCCCTACCACTCTACTATTCTTTGCACTGCTCGTTGCAGGATCCAAGACAGTTAGGTATATTCATTCTCCGGGACACGTCGAGTTACATTGTCTCAGTGCTTTTCTAGTTATCGCCTTTACTGTTGATTATGACTTCCAGGAGTTGCAGTGGTTTGGAATTAATAGTGTGGTGGGATTTTCCCAATAAAAACAAAAACCCTTTTTGTAACCCAGAGATGCATAATGACCACACTATCGGAATTTAAAGTTGATTTTTGCGATAATAGTCTTAAAATTTTCGTTCATTAACGCGATAATTAGAGGAATTTCCCGTGGCCCTAGTGTTTTTTTTTTTTTTTTTTGCGTGGTAAAATCATCAAATGAGTCCTCCCACCCAGGGCAGGGCGGGAGGGACTGTCAGACTTGTACTGACTAAAATCCACGGTGTCCTTCACTAGCCCTTTACGTACCGGGGTCACGGTAATCCCTTGGTCCCGCGACCCCGGCAGGCTTTGGCCCTCTACAGGCCCCGTCAATATGCTGACACTCTTTGAGGCGCGCGTGGAACACAACGCGCCGTCGACCCGGGCATGGTCCATGGTCGGACAGCAAGTCGCCCATTACTCGCTGCCCGCATGCCCGCGCCTACGGTGGCCGGAGATCGTCCTGCGACGTCCGACGCCGTGGGCGTCTACCACTGCGGCTGGGGTGGAGGGAGGACGCTGTCCTCTCCCTCAGGCGGCCCGCCTCCTCCTTCACGAGCATTACTGCTTCGCAGAAGGAGGCGACCGCTTCCCACTCCGTCTCGCCCCGCAGCATGGCCTCGACCAATGCCGGGCGCGAGAGGTCTCCGCCTATCGCCGTCGTGAGGACACGGCGGTGCTCTGCCCAAGCGGGGCAGTCCTGCACCGTATGCTCCACCGTGTCCTCCGGACGATCCTCGCAGTGGTGACACCCAGGCGTTTCTTCCCTCCCTATCAGACACAGGAACCTCCCGAAACTTCCGTGTCCGGTGAGGACCTGCGTCATGCGGTAGGTAAGGACGCCGTGACGCCTATCCAGCCACTCCTCAAAGAGGGGTCTTACCGCCGCGATTGCGGCGTGCCCGGACCTCGGTTGCGACAGTCGCTCCCTCCATACTGCCCTGAGATCACGCCGGAGCTCTTCCCGCCGCGCCTCGACTTGTCGAGGCAGCGGGGATTCACCCCGACGCTGCGCCTCCACGCGCCATTCATAGACGCGCTGGAGGGCAGTCGCCTCCAGATCCCAGGGCAGCAATCCCGCTAGGAGGTTTGCTGATTCGCCGGCGATCGTGCGGTATCCCCGGATCATCCGGATAGCCATGACCCTCTGGCATGCGACCAGCTTGAGTGGTCGCGTCCGGATGCTTAGGGCCCACACGGGGGCCCCGTAGAGGGCCATGGACCGCACGACACCGGCGTACAGCCTCCGGCAGGAGGCATTTGGCCCGCCGAGATTGGGCAGGAGTCGCTTGAGAGCGGCTGCTGCCCGGTTCAGCCTTGGGGCCAAATGCAGGAAATGCTCCCTGAAGTTCCACCGGCTGTCGAGGACGAGTCCCAGGTACTTCATCGTCCTCCCGACGCCGATGCGAACCCCCTCCACCGTAATGTGGGACTCAGAACGTGGCGCGTTCAGACGGCCATGAAAACACATGGCCTCTGTTTTGTGCAGCGCCACGTCGAGTCCCAACTGCCGGATCCTATTAGCGACTGTCGCTACCGCCTGCGTCGCCACGTCGGCCGCCGCCTGGTGCGACTCTCCCTTCGCCAGGACGAGCGTGTCGTCGGCGTAACAAATTACGCCGACGCCGTCAGGGAGGTCGCCGCGCAGCACCCAGTCGTAACCGATGTTCCACAGGAGCGGCCCCAAGACCGATCCCTGTGGAACACCGCACGACATCTCTCGCCGGTTCCACTCTCCCCGGTGACCGGGGTAGATGACGGCTCTGTCCGTCAGGTAGTCCTCGACTATACGACGGAGGTAGGTCGGCACCCGGTGATACCGGAGTGCCTCCCTGATACAACTCCAGGGCAGGGTGTTAAAGGCATTGGAGATGTCTAAAGACACCCCCAAGACGACCCTGCCCCGGGAAACCGCATCCCCCGTCGTGAGGGCTCTCACGCGCGTGATAGCATCCACCGTCGAGCGCCCCCTGCGGAAGCCAAACTGGCTCTCCGCAAGGTCCGGGCCCACCCGGTGGCCCTAGTGTTAAGGAATTTTATTATGAAAAGAACTCGAAGCATTAAATCTATTACGGGGCCCCCTGTAGAGGGCCAAAGCCTGCCGGGGTCGCGGTACTCACGAATTACCGTGACCCCGGTACGTAGGGCTATTGAAGGACACCGTGGAGTTTAGTCAGTACGAGTCTGACAGTCCCTCCCGCTCTGCCCTGGGTGGGAGGACTCATTTGATGATTTTACCACGTAAAAAAAAGGCATTAAAACTACGTTCACTTTAATCTACGTATACGATAGAAAAAATTAGCGAAAGTAAACGTAGGCGGATTTTTGCAATGCAGTGTGACCCGCCCAAATATACGTCAGCTTCAAATGTAGACATGTATGATGAAATTAATTAACTCGTTGCACTAGACGCAGATTTAAAGCTCCCACCTACTGCAGCGTCTTAATTATTAGGTTAGATTAAGACATAAAAACTACATTGACAAATTTTTAAACTCACACAAACAGACAGACCCAAAACAAAAACTAGGCCATACTTTGTAGGAATCGAACTAGTGACACGAAGTGCAGCAGCCAATCGCTCAATCAGTGCTCTAACTGTGCCGTCAATAACTAGCCAAAAAATGTCGAAAGCATTTTCTCAAAAAAAAAAACTGAATGCAGGAAACCGGCTGACTGACGTCAGTCTCTTTCTCTACTCGAAAAATGTATCGAAATATAAACAAAATAACCTTATGTTAACGCACTTTTGATTGTTCGCCTCTCGAACTACAATATTCCGGTATTCGAAACCGAATCTACGGATTTTCCGGTTCAGTTTCACCGAACAATTGACAAAATCAGTCCAACATCAACATGTAAACAGTCACAAGACATTCCACTCAGCACCTGGACCTTCGAGATAATAAGGTCCAAGAATACATTAAACATTGGTTCTTTAGTTACTTGTCACGACAATAGAACGAAATAATTGCTGTCGTTCCCACGGGTCAAGTAACGGTGGGGACTAGTGGGGAGTTAGTCTAAATGTTTAGAATTCGTTTAGATCTTGACCTGACTTGTAGTGGACTCGACTTTAGGTTTTGATTACGTGTCACGAGATGGCAAGTGATTTATTTGTGCCTTTGTCAAACAGACAGGCGAAAGCGAAGCGTTTCCGAAGCGTGACCGAACCGATGCGAAGACGTGGCGAAGGCGTGTTTGCTCTGTTTGACGTCGTTCATAAAAAGTCAGCTAATACAACTGTCACGCCTCGGTTCGCTGCACCCAGTTTGACGTCTCGTATCGCTTCGGACTCGGTCCGGTTCGCTATCGCCTGTCAGTTTGACAAAGGCTTTATTGCTTAGCAATAGCTCTTTTTAACGAACTGGATGTCTTCCCTGGGAATGGGAAAAAAGTAGCACACAATATCTTGATTGTTGTCAGGAATGGAGGGAATCCTTTGTGTAGTGGGATGATACAGGCTATATTAATAATAATTTAAGCAATATCTTTGCAACTGCAATTAACATGAAACAGTTTTTTTTCTTGTAATCCGTGAAAGACAGAAGTGTTAATTCTCTCACGTTTCCGCAGTCATGTGTTAGGAATTGGGGACTAGTCAATGGCTATTAACCAAACCAATAGTTCGATTTATTAGCCCAGCAGACCGGTCGCGGGACTTACGATTACCGTGACCCCGGTACGTAAAGGGCTAGTGAAGGACAACGTGGATTTTAGTCAGTACTAGTCTGACAGTATGGGTGGGAGGACTCATTTGATGATTTTACCACGATATAAAAAAAAAGCAGACCGAACTATTGCAACAAAATATTTGTCTGAAAAAATCTTATTGGTCTGTCACTTGGATTTTCAAAAAAAAAAATTCTTTTGTTAGGTAAACCAAAATAGACAAGAAGATACGACTCTTGTAAAATTGCGAATACCTACGTCACAAGCAAATACAGTTTTTACTTGCTTCTGACGTCACGAGTCCTCGCTCTTGAATTTTCATGCGACATATCCTTGTAAATATGCATTAATTCAGCAAAAGAAAAACTAGATATCCTTTCGCGAATGCGAAGCGAGGCGTTTGTATTATATCCAGTCACATAGAAAAGCAAAAGCGATCCGATATAGTTACCGAACCGATGCGAACACGTGGCGAGGGCGTATTTGCTCTGTTTGACGTCGTTCATAAAAAGCCAGCTAATACAACTGCCACGCCTCGGTTCGCTGCACCCAGTTTGACGTCTCGTATCTGTTTGTTATCGCCTCGGATTCGGTCCGGTTCGCTTTCGCATGTCTGTTTGACAAAGTCTTTACTGACGGACGAATTTGCAATTTATTGATACTGTTAACATGCTTTTTAGTGGCAGTATTTCGGTTGATAAAAAGCACTAATTAACGATACTTTTTAGTGGTAAAAGTACGATTTTTAGTTCGGTTGACCAAACAGAGAAATATCTGAAATACTATTTTACCCGACTTTCCAACCATTTCTAGGACTCCATGTTCGCGTGTTTTCATTAAAATATTAAAGAAAAAAAAGCAACTGAATTAGTCTACATCAAATAAAGCCTTTTCTTAAGATCTTTGGGTTTGAGGTCTTTTAGCGATAAGACCGCCCATTGTGTCACCAATTGGCAAAATCTGTGTCCAATTTACATGTAGGTACTTATCTGTAATTCGTAAGGTGTACATAATAAAGAATATTCTATCTATCTATCTATCTATATTATGATCGACAAATGAATCATGTCTCGTGAGTTACAGTCGTTATCA
Source organism: Agrotis puta (assembly GCA_943136025.2). NCBI lineage: Eukaryota > Metazoa > Arthropoda > Insecta > Lepidoptera > Noctuidae > Agrotis > Agrotis puta. Next base: position 1,099,964 of record OW964187.2, read on the forward strand.
TTGTCAAAACAGACGTAACTTGGCGTGTTACCAAAATATTTGCTTTGCAGAATGCAGTCCATTATGTTTACAATCAACTAATACTTGAAAAAGTACCTTAATGCTTAAAAATAGAGTTCTTTTTCAGAACGTTACTTTGGATTATGTTTGAGCAGTCCAGTATTTTGAGTACAGTCAACAATCATTTTGAATTGCGAAAACAGATCTTACTGCGTCGGTATAAGGGCGCTGTCAATGTTGGACGTCTGGTTGATAGTACGCCAGCTGCTTGCAGCTGCAAGTTGAATATTTCTGTTAATTACTAATATTAGAAACAATTAAAGCACTCATAATTATGAATTATAGTTACATAAAGTATTGCTAGACATGCTTTAGGCGGTCCAAAAATAAATAGACTTAGAATTTATTTCCGAAAAGGACTGAAATCACAGATTACTTTGGAAATTATTTGTTGCTGTGTTTTGAGAATAACGTGGCGGAATTGTCTCAAAAATAAGCTAACATCGCAAACTTTCTATCAAAAGCAATAGCGATAGCAACTGTCAGTCTCCACATGTAATTGAACCACATATCGACATCAAATCCAATACCTCTTCTCATCCATCACCCACACGGCATCAAATGGAAAGTGAATCTGTTACCATTGTCGCAACCGATCTGTAACATATGACCTATGACTTATCATCTATGCAAAATATTATTATATTAATATGGACGTTTGTTACTCAATCGCGTCAAAACTGCTGAATAGATCCGGATGTTGGTAGATATGTAATAGTCCTTTTTTTTAAGTGGTAAAATCATCAAATGAGTCCACCCGCCCAGGGCCGGGCTGGAGGGACTGTCTTACTTGTACTAACTAAAATCCACGGTGATCTTTCAATAGCCCTTTACGTTCCAGGGTCACGGTTACCTGATGAGACTGTCCCGCGACCACGGCAGGCTTTGGCCCTCTAAGGGGGGCCCCGTTAGATCGCTGGCAGCTCTTTGAGGCGCATATGGAACACGACGCGCCGTCGATATGGGCATGGTCCATGATCGGACGGCGAGTACGCCCGCGGCTAGTGGCCGGAAATCGCTGATAACGATAGAGTTGCCTTCTAACATAGGACTTAAATACATAACTGATGAAATGTAGATGTACTGATAGGTATACCTCTTCGTGTATTACAGGCTATACGTTATTATGTTTTATGTTAAATGAAAAATCAGCTCGGGCATGCGGTCGGCGAGTAATGGGCGACTCGCCGTCCGACCATGGACCATGCCCGGGTCGACGACGCGTTGTGTTCCACGCGCGCCTCAAGGAGTGTCAGCAGAGTGACGGGGCCTGTAGAGGACCAAAGCCTGCCGGGGTCTTGGGACTAACAAATTACCGTAACCCCAGAACGTAAAGGGCTACTGAAGGACACCGTGGATTTTAGTCAGTACAAGTCTGACAGTCCCTTCCGCCCTGCCCTGGGTGGGAGGACTCATTTGATGATTTTACCACGAAAAAAAAACAAAATGAAAAATCAGCTATTGCAACTGTCGCAACAGATCTGTAATACAATGACCTATGACTTATCAAGAAGATAGTAATGAGCTAGTATCATTCAATCGGTTCGCAATCGTAATATATCTGATAGATATGCAAATGTATGGAGGTATGCCAGATATAGATTTGCAAAGGTCGACTTTGACTTATATATGTGTAATGACCTGAAATTTAACGAGGTATTTATGTCAATTGATTGTAATGTTTGGTATGAACGGTATTAGGGATATTGTGACACATTTAATAAAATGGATAGATTAATTTTTTTCGTGGTAAAATCATCCTCCCACCCAAGGCGGCAGGGGCCGTCAGACTTATACTGACTTAAATCCACGGTGATCTTTCAGAAGCCCTTTACGTTCCTGGGTGACGATTACCTGATAAGACAGTCCCGCGGCCCCGGCAGGCTTTAGCTCTCTAAGGTGCCCCGTTAAAAATTGGATAGTTTCTTTGAGGAACGATTCACAGGGCAAAAAGTTAGAAAGAAACGTGTCAGGCGAATACCAACTTACATCAGACGAGGGGAGTTATGCTATTCTCTATATGACTGCAACGAGCTTTCTGTGCTAGAGCATAAAGTTGAAAATCCAGTAAAGACCAACCGTAACTTCAATGCTGTGTATGCTGTAGCGCTGAAGTTAGGGTAAGAATATACCGTCAGCTTATTGCAAGAAGTCATTATGTGACATATTGACTATTCTGAGATAAATGGTATTTTAGTTCGATTTAGTTAGTGGTTATGTTGATTTGCCTATATATATAATAATAGGATGATATGGACAAATCAACATAACCACTAACTAAATCGAACTAAAATACCGTTTATCTCAGAATAGTGAATATGTCACATAATGACTTCTTGCAATAAGCCGACGATACTTACTGCGGGAACATAACGAGTGGAGAAAAAGGAACTGAATTAGAGTTATACGTTCTCAATCAGCAAACTCATGGTCAATTTGTAATAATAAACATTGAAGAAGTCTGTTTCCTATCTCTTTCTCAAATAATTTAACATTACGAAAACGGATTGATGCAGAAATGTCATACCTATAAAAAGATTCGCACTTTATCTCAAATTATCGCAACATTAATTTGCAAACTCAAAGAATTTCATTAAACAAACTATCTAGTAGCATAAGGACAAACATCTTAAAAGTGTACAAACAATACACTGTTTTAGACAAACGATGACATGCTAAGACATTCTAGACAAGTTGTCGCATGTTTGTCGGCAAGTGCGAATTGAGTGGACATTAGCGAAACAAGTTTCAATTCAATTCAATTCAATTCAATTTATTTCATAACAAACATACATTTGTGTCGAAACATGAGTAGTACTTATACATTTTACACAAAAATAAACCAAAAGATTGCATACAAAACAAAAACAGGTGGGTATTTGCTTTTTGCGATTATTAAATTTGTAATTACCAATGATTAAATGTCAAGTTATGAAATTCAAATAAATAATTAATTAATTATTTTTATCTTTACTAAACTCGTCGTTATAAATGATTAAAATGTCAAGATTAAATTCAAATAAATAATTGATTAATTATTCTTATCCTTACAAAATTCGTCAATACTATAATAAGCTTTTCCAGTTAATAATGTTTTCAGTCTATTTTTAAGTATGTTCACACTCTGAATACTTTTCAATTCTACAGGTAATTTGTTAAAAAGAATGACCGACTGTACTAGTGACGAGTGTTTGACAACGTTGAGCTTTGCTTGCAAGATAGTCGGAAGATCTTTTCTCCGTGTCTCTAGCCTCTTCTCTATTTCAACATTTGTCTCTAGCCTGCTTAGGTTCTTATGTAAATGAGTTAGAAGAACTAAAATATAGAGACATGGTACTGTTAAGATTTTAAGTTTAACAAAATGTTCTTTGCATGATTCAGTCTGATCTATACGTAGAATAGTTCTCAGTGCTCTCTTTTGCAAAACAAAGGCAGCTTCCATGTTATATTTATAACTGTTTCCCCAAAATTGAACACTGTATCTAAGCCTAGACTCAACTAAGGCGAAATAAACTGTACGAAGTTGAGCAATTGATAAAACGTCTCTAAGAGATCTGATGGCGTAACACGCACTGCTTATTGTACTTGTGATTGAAGTAAGTTCTGACTTCCAGTTGAGAAGAGAATCGATTTGGACCCCTAAAAATTTTAGATTCTGCACCATATCAATCTGTTTTCCTAAGGATATCACATTTACGGAAGCATTGTTTCTAACTGTAGATCTAAATAGCATGCATTTGGTCTTATTAACATTTAATTTCAAATTATTCATCGCAAACCATTTTTCACAGGCTGCTAGTAGGGTGTTAAGTTTGTGCTCTAGGGTATCCATATCATCAGCAGCTATTATAGCACTAGTGTCGTCAGCAAATATTACCAAATGAGTATCAGGTAAAATATTTTTTATGTATTCGGTCAAATCATTTACAAATATTATAAAGAAAATAGGACCCAACACTGAGCCTTGAGGAACACCTCTGGTTACATTAAATAATTTTGATTTATTAATTTGTTCCACTCCTTCCATAACTGATTTAATTTCTACATACTGTTTTCTGTTACATAAATATGAACTAAATAATTTCAAGACATTTTCTCTTATGCCATAATGCTCTAATTTATCTAACAAAATACTATGTTCTACAGTATCGAAGGCTGAACTTAGATCAAGGAATAGACCTGCGACTTTTAGTTTGTTGTTCATATTATTGAGCACATCATTAACTAACGAGTCTATTGCGTCTACTGTTCCTATACCTTTTTGATATCCGAACTGATTACAGTTTATAATTTTTTGACTATTCAGATGTCTTACAAGCCTGCATTTGATCACCTTTTCAAAAAGTTTTGACAATACCGGTAGTAATGATATGGGCCTGTAGTTTCCCGGATCAGTTTTATCTCCTTTTTTAAACAGTGGTAATACTCTGGCTATCTTAAACTGATCTGGAAAGACACCTTCATTGACACATTCATTTATTATTTCTGATATTGAGCATGCTAAAATATCTATATTATCTTTAATTATGCTTAGCGGTATCTCATCGTGCCCAAATGATTTTTTGCTCTCCATATTCTTAACCATTTTAAAAATTTCTAGAGCTGTAACAGGTTCGAAACTCATAGTTTTTTGAATTCTTGTTGAATTTTCTATTAGGCTTTTTTTAGCTAGTTCTGGATCACATGATTTGACGCCTTTACCATTGTCGAATTTTTCTGCAAAAATATTTGCTATGTCTATTGGATTGCTAATTATGTTATTATTTTGTTTAAGTATAATATTGGCATATTCGAAGTTTTTGTTTATTTTCTTACGAGCATGATTTACTACTTTCCAAATTTCTTTACTACTGTTTACCGAATTGTTAATTTGATAAGTTATATCTTTTCTTTTAGCATATTTGATAACCTTTTTATAGATTTTGAGATACTGTTCACGGTATTTAAAAATTGATTCGTTACGTTCGCTTTTATTTATGCACATCAAAAACCTTTTCATTTTACTAGCAACCCGTATTCCTTTCGTTAGCCATCTAGTGGCACAACTGTACTTTGATAGGGCTAGGTTATACTGCAAGCGGACAGTGATACTGGTGACTGTCCGCTGACGGGAATTCCGCCCCACTTATGAGTTATGACACTTCAGGCGCCTGTGACACACTCATTTTATTTTGCGTGCGTTCCATCACCTCGCGGTAGGACTCCTGACATGTTCTAAAAAAATATTTCACTTGTTTGCAGAGTCACCGCCGCGTCGATTGGAGAAGAGAACTATCGGCGTTATCGCAAAGTAAGTAAAGAAAAGAGATTGATGAGAGGAAGGTTGAAGTTAGAACATTGTGATGAAAGAACTTAACAGTCGAGAAATACAGCAAATCATGGCTCACTGAATGTATGATAACATTTCAATGAAGTAATATGGTTGGTAATTAAATACTGTTAATTTGTTCGTGTACCAACAAAAAAAGGGCACTGCTTCAATTTTTACCCGACTACGGCAATGCCAAAAGGAGGGTTATGATTTTGACCGGTATGTATGTTTGTATGTATGTATGTATGTATGTTTGTTTGTTCCCTCATAACTTCCAAACTACTTATCATTACATGACAAATGAGGTCTCGTTAGAAGCGTCTCAGTTGTCCGCTGGTTATAGGCTAGGTGACGTGTCACCAAATCTAATATGGCGCCCTCTAGGGGATGAGAAGTCGTTACCGAAAAAAAAATTTTTTTCGCACAGTGTCGACATGGGTATCAAATTAAAGGGCTTAATGAGCACATTTGAAATATATATACATTATATAACTTTTACTAGATAATTTTAAGTTTCTAAGTGTCAACATGGGTATTCAAAAGATAAATCTTAAATTCACAACTCAGAAACTATACATATAACATAAATAACTTACTTCTAATAATGTAACCACAAAATAGTGTAAATAAAAAATAAGTTAAAAATAACTAAAACCCGACTACGAAAAAATCGCGCACTGAAAAGTATAAAACAAGAACAAGCCGTGGTCGTATGCCACCTAGCCAATAAAGATTGTGTGAAATAACCGCAGGTGGCATACGACCACGGCTTGTTCTTGTTTTATACTTTTCAGTGCGCGATTTTTTCGTAGTCGGGTTTTAGTTATTTTTAACTTATTTTTACTAGAATTTCTTCCACCGCTAATCGCTATCACTGTGACCGAATCCTCCCAGTCCTTGAACCGTTACCCAATGTGACCACCGGTAAGTCCTTTGCCTTGCAAACAAATAACTATGAGGTTAAGTACACGTTAAATCTTCATTATTCTAGAATGTCCGACTTTTAAACAATTTATCGCACTTTTAAACTGTGTGAAGAGGATTTAAAATTCGCAGGTTTTTAAGGAAATATGATTTGCATTTGACATTAATATGGAGTGAGTCATTGGATTAAAAAGAGGCGGGAAGAACTACCAAACCAGTGCAATGACGCAGATTAACCGTAACAGGGCTGTTACGTTGTTGCTGTAACGTCGTGCTCACGACTTTGGTGATGCGTAAGTGACGAATGGCGTTTGTAACCAGCAGCGTCTAATCCCCTGGGATTCCTAATAGACATTTTTTTTTTTTTTTTATCGTGGTAAAATCATCAAATGAGTCCTCCCACCCAGGGCAGGGCGGGAGGGACTGTCAGACTTGTACTGACTAAAATCCACGGTGTCCTTCACTAGCCCTTTACGTACCGGGGTCACGGTAATCCCTTGGTCCCGCGACCCCAGCAGGCTTTGGCCCTCTACAGGCCCCGTCACTATGCTGACACTCTTTGAGGCGCGCGTGGAACACAACGCGCCGTCGACCCGGGCATGGTCCATGGTCGGACAGCGAGTCGCCCATTACTCGCCGCCCGCATGCCCGCGCCTACGGTGGCCGGAGATCGTCTCGCGACGTCCGACGCGGTGGGCGTCTACCACTGCGGCTGGGGTGGAGGGAGGACGCTGTCCTCTCCCTCAGGCGGCCCGCCTCCTCCTTCACGAGCATGACTGCTTCGCAGAAGGAGGCGACCGCTTCCCACTCCGTCTCGCCCCGCAGCATGGCCTCGACCAGTGCCGGGCGCGAGAGGTCTCCGCCTATCGCCGTCGTGAGGACACGGCGGTGCTCTGCCCAAGCGGGGCAGTCCTGCACCGTATGCTCCACCGTGTCCTCCGGGCGATCCTCGCAGTGGTGACACCCAGGCGTTTCTTCCCTCCCTATCAGACACAGGAACCTCCCGAAACTTCCGTGTCCGGTGAGGACCTGCGTCATGCGGTAGGTCAGGACGCCGTGACGCCTATCCAGCCACTCCTCAAAGAGGGGTCTTACCGCCGCGATTGCGGCGTGCCCGACCCTAATAGACATAGAAAATAAGAGATTCATAAGCAACATAGACAAAGACCTGATGGCCGAAGGGACCGTAAGGTTCTCGAATGGAGATCACGTACCGGCAGCGCAGCGCAGGACATCCACCAACACGATCTACAGACGATCAGATGAAGATGACGGGATCGCGCTGGAAACGAGCCTCTTCCATCCTGTCCTTTGTTCAGCAGTGAACGTCCTACAGTTGATATAATGAGGTTAATAGATAGATAAAGAAAAGTAAAAAATGTTGTAACTGGTTGAACGATAAAACCTAGGTCGGGCACCGACTTCGGTAAGCATAGCTAGGTAGACCATAAAGAACTCTGATTCTGACTGGATTGAAGAAGTGGGATATTCAGGTATCTGGCCCAGTATGCGAATCCTTCTTAAATATATCTGACACACACAAAAAATTATGAGGCGGAGAGGAACAGCAGTTTGGAACAGGTCCAGCAGTGGATTGTTAGAGTAGAATTCAAAATCTGCCGGTTTTCGTCAACTGCTAGATATCAACCATTGTGAGCCACTAAGCCCGGTCTTAAGCTTTCCTCATCAAGTCTCTACCAGTTGCCTTTTGTATATCGTCGCTCCACCTGGCCGGCAAGCGTCCCACACTACGTTTGCAAAGTCGCGGTCTCCACTCAAGGACACGTCTACTCCAGCGGTTATCTGTCCTGCGAGAGGTGGCCAGCCCAGTGCCACTTCAGCATACTAATTCTTTCTGCTATGTCAGCAACTTTGGTACTCTGATTACTTCGTTCCGGATTTTATCCATCAAAGTTACTCCGAGCATAGATCGTTCCATAGCTCGCTGAGCGAGAGTTGATTAATTTCAGTCTATCATAATTTCATAAGAAAGGGGAAGAAGTTGAAATTAGTCCCAGGCTGGATAGCTTTTTTTTGGCGTGGTAAAATCATCAAATGAGTCCTCCCACCCACACTGTCAGACTTGACTGAATAAAATCCACGGTGTCCTTCAATAGCCCTTTATGTACCGGGGTTACGGTAATTTCAAAGTCCCGCGACCCCGGCAAGCAGACTGGATAGCTTAAGGGATATGACATTAACGGGATGGACACCGTTCTATGGTTTCTTAATTATAACGTTGATTTTGTTACTTCCATCAAATGCGGAAACATTGGGAAACTATTAAATTAAACATTGGTCTTTGAAGTGTCCAAGTTTTGGCCATCAAAACACATCATATTTACTATCTTCTTTACCTAAGTATAAATTACAATCATTCAAGTGTACGGGCCAGCATCGCACACAGTCGCCCACGCTGGCCCACGATGGCCGAGTTATTGCGATATAAACGTAATCGGGTCTAGGTCGCACTTTATAGCTTTTTTGTTACTAAAATTTTATTATCTGGGTGTAGGCATGGAATATTTTGTGTTTCGAAGGGAACAGTGAAACCTTACGAGCAACCCTCAACTGTCAATTAAGACCCTTTAGCAAATGTATTCATTGAATAAAACATAATATTATTATCTATTATCATGCTATTAATCCTCTATAAAAGAACCTATAACAATTAGCTTATTGCCAATATTAAAGCACTCAATGATATTGTGATCATTATATCATCCAAACGCGTGATATAATAAACAAAAAAAGAACATTCTCATTTTCACCATCAGATCGCTAAAATTTTGAAAAAAGGACAATAAATTGTAGACTAATTCGTAATTTCGAATTCTCGTCTTATCGTGTTATTTCCCGCCATCTTGAATTTATATAGTTCTTACAACACTGTACAACACCCTATGGTATGAGAATCTTTTATAGAGGATTCACATCATGATTGTAGATGAAGTCTTATATGCAACTCTTATAATTAGGTATTAAATAAAACACTCATGATCAACCTTGACATTTATCTAGATAAGTTTTGAGATTTTTAAGTACCTATTTTATTGAACTTTAAAGTGTCGAAAATAACGTAGACAACTTAGCAAGTATAGCGACACTCCTGCCTAGATGTAGAATATCAAAAACAAGTCACTACAAAAATGATAATTTCTGCCTGATGTCATTGTCATCTCCCTAGACTTTTCTCAACTATGTATGTTTGGCTCGACTTCCAATCTAACCGGATGCAGCTAAATACCCTCCACAACCCAGTAACTGGGTAATACGATATCCCTTGGTAAGGACACAGAATACTTAATAGGTAAGGATTGATTTCATCAGCCAATTGTGAATGTTTCACAGATAATTCTCGATGTGTATCAACATTGGCGGACAGTGAGAGAATTTTTAATAATAAATCCTTCTTTACACCCGCTGTGGACTTAATAAAACGCATACAGAGCAGTAGCCTATCGCTATGACCTCTCAAACCTAAGTAGGCGAACAGTGTATAAGACGCGGGGACGAGAGGTATGATGGGAAATCACACACTTAAGGCAAACTTAACACAATACTAACGTAGCGCAAGCGCCAACAGGACGCCATTTGTTAATGGCCGTTTGCAAATGACGTCCCGATAGCGCTAGCGATGCGTTAGTGTTGTGTTAAGTATGCCTAAAGAGTGTATATCCCCATTATACCTCGCGTCCCCGTCTTATACTCTGTTCCCCCTACTGGGTAAAGTAATACCCATTGGTTAGACTGGTTGTCAGATTTGAGGCACTGAGTACCTGTAAAAACTGTCAGATATCTACAAATGACAGCCGGGATCAACGAAGAAACTTGGCATGTAATAAATATATAGTTACCGATCTACGCACTGATCGGGGCAAGCGCAGCTTAACTTCACTTGTCGGAAAAATATTACTATGCTAGAATTACACACGAGTTTCCACCACTCGTGACTAAATAATATCCTGATTAAAAACTATGTCCATCAAGCCCAAATTGATGTTAAATCAAGCAAAACAAAGCTCATGTTGTACACGATGATGTGATCAAACGATGACACTGAGCGCAAAAACTGGCTTACTACGAGAAGGTCAGGGGCCATTGTCAGTTCGGTTCTACGATCATTTTTAGTAACCATAATGTGTGTATGTTTGTCCGTTGTTTATCGTGAAATACTGGACACACCAAGTCTATTTTCTACTCCCAATATTCTTCAATTTTTCCACACTGTTCCTAATCACTGCATTTCCCATTAGCAATACACAAGGATTTGATCATGACCTACTAGTAGTTGTTCCGTAACGGCACCCACGACACAGGAGGAATTCCTAGTGTGGAGCAACTTTTTTTGGAAGAGAAAAGAAAGATTTGTGCCGATAGGCGCCCTAGCATTAAAAGCCTTTGTCAAATAGACACACGTGACGAATGCGAAGCGTGACATTTTTAGTTGTAATGTATGGAATTGTTTGAATCCAGTCACATAGAAAAGTGAAAGCGATCCGATAGCGTGACAGAACTATCGGGCTGACGTTTCGCTTCGGTTCAGTATCGCTTCGGAAACGCTTCGCTTTCGCCTGTCTGTTTGACAAAGGCATAAAACTTGGAGGTATTCCTCATTGAGCACCTGCTGAAACGGCACCTTAACTAATTGAATTGACCCGAAGAAACAACATACTTAATGAAAAAGAAGTGTCCCCAAGTTTTGTCCCACGTTTGAATGCAAAACATGTTTCGTCCAGTCCATTTCGTCCAGAACAGTTTCGTGGTTTCTCCTTGCCCATGCCCAGCTCGTAGATTTTGTGACATAATAAATAAATATTCCACAACTATCACACAACGCCATCTAGTCCCAAGCTAAGCAGAGCTTGTGTTATGGGTACTAGACAACTGATAAACTTACTTACATATTTCTAAATACATCCATATTATAGATAAATTACACCCAGACACAGAACAAATGATCGTGCTCATCAGACAAACATTTGTCCTGGGTGGGAATCGAACCCACGACCTCAGGCATAGCAGTCAGGGTCACTAACCACTAGACCAACAGGCCTGTCAATAATCAATATAATCTTTTTCAATTGCAAGTCAAGCCACACGACAAACCTAGTGTTACATTTGACAGACAGCCAAAACATCGTAGACACAAGGAAGGTAGATATAATGATGTCATCTGTCGGTTATTGTACACATTCACCACAAAAAACTAGATTGATTGTATTGAGTAACTCTCCGCAAAAAATATATCAATATTGTTATATGTACATAAAAGGTGATTATCATTGTGGGAGATGAATAATTTATTATTTAGGTTCTATTGTTGTGTGATTTTATATGAAGATGCATGATCGAAGGAAGATTGTATCAAAGGATGGTGTCTTGTTACTAAGTCGATCTCATCATTGGTCGCGGGATTTACAAATTAAAAAAAAGGAAAAAATAATTACCGTACGTAAAGGACTATTGAAGAACACCGTTGATTTTAGTCAGTACGAGTCTGACAGTCCCTCCCGCCCTGCTCTGGGTGGGAGGACTCATTTGATGATTTTACCACGCTAAAAAAAAACGACGATCTCATAATATCATAGGGGCTCATCTCACGCGCGGACATGCGGACGGTGAGTAATGAGTGACTCACCAATTGCCCTTCACGTTCCAGAATCACAAGAACCAGCTTAGACAGTGCCGCGACCCCGGCAAGCGTAAACTAATGCCAACCACTTCATAATTACAGTCATCTTTTAAATTAGGTCAGATTTCAATGTCCTTTCTTGAATGATTGTCGTTAATGAGCATAGAAACTAAATCCAGACACTCTGAATATTTTTTGCTTGAGGTAGTAATTACAAAGAGATCAGTGTGTGTCCCGTTACGAGCGGTGAGCGTTTCAGTTCAAGCGACAAAGCGGGACAAACATCCGGTTATCAATCGCTCAATATATCGGGTGTCCCATTTATAAAGATTATGGTATAGAACAGTTATTTGTGGAGAGGACTCTCCTTTGAATATAATTTTTTACTTTTGGTTTCTTTTCCCATGGTACTCATAGTTGTTAGATGAATTAATTATACTAGATTAAAATAATATTAATGAATTGGATACTGAACTAAATTAAAATAAATGAAATATAAAGGGGAACAGTGTATATGACGGGGACGCGATGTATATGTCCCCAACATACACACCTTAGGCATACTTTACCACAATACTAACGTAGCGTAAGCGCCATCTGGACTTCATTTGCAAGCTATTAACAAATGGCGTTCTGTATCACCTTAAGTGTGTAATTTTCCATCATACCCCGCGTCCCCGTCTTATACACTGTTATTGTATAAATCAATTTTTAATATAATGAAAGGCTTATTTATTTATTTACAGTTGTTTGTGTTTTGCGTTATTGATGCATAACTAATAAATTATAAAGCCTACTTTAATGTATTGGCAACACCATTATTTTTTTCAAAAGAAAAGGAATGCCTTAAATATTTCGCAATACATAGGAAAGGTCGCGGGACTGTACGAAATACCGTGACCCCGGAACGTAAAGGGCTATTGAAGGACACCGTGGATTTTAGTCAGCAGGAGTCTGACAGTCCCTCCCGCTCTGCCCTGGATGGGAGGACTCATTGATGATTTTACTACGATAAAAAAAAATACATAGGAAAGAGCAACGTGTAAATTAAGAAAAAAGGTCTCCCTAAAATATTGAGTCATAATTACGTGGTTTTATAGTATCTTATTTACTCCTTGCGACATAGACGGAAGATCTTGAGTGTTCTATTCCCGGCCACCAACGGCGCCACAACTTATATCAATAAATTACTGAAATTATAGCTCTCATTTCAGCACTACACTAAGTTTCAGACTATTTATAATGCATTTGTCAAACAGACCGGCGAAAGCGAAGCGTTCCGAAGCGAGACGTCAGCGAGACGTCAGTGCGATAGTTCTGTCACGCTATCGGATCGCGTTTCTATGTGACTGGATTGAAACAATTTCATACATCTATATATAAAAATGTTATGTTGGTTTGTGTATGCTTCAAAAACTCAAAAAGTTCTGCACCGATTGAGCTGAAATAGCATGATATAAAGTCCGCATCAAGGATGGATTTATCTATTTTTTTTGAAAAAACAATTTTTTGTGCCACAGCGAAGCGGGGCAGGGTACAGCTAGTCTATATCTATATATATAAAAATGTTATGTTGGTTTGTGTATGCTTCAAAAACTCAAAAAGTTCTGCACCGATTGAGCTGAAATCTGAGCATGATATATAATCCGCATCAAGGATTGTTTTTATCTATTATTTTAATCAGTCACATATCCGCGACCGCGAAAAAACATTTTTTTTTTGTGCCACAGCGAAGCGTGGCAGGGTACAGCTAGTATTGAATAAAAGAAAATATTACGACAAACATCTAAAACACCAAACTTTACACTTTTTTACTCGTACAAAATATCAAAGTCAACATCTGCATTTTCTCAAATGATCTATGTACACAGATATAGGTCAGAACACACATGCAAGCTTATCTAATCTGATGCCGAAGTCAACGACCGCGTAAGTGGCTGACAATGCTCAATGCTCCTCGATTTGTGAGCCTGTGGCTGTTCCTGTGTTATGACCTGATTTATAAAAACGAGGGAAGTTCGATAGCCCCACTAAAAAATTGCTCCATTTATGTGAGCTTGATTTTTTTGTTCCCTTATTTGGTAAACTTGGAGCAGTTTTTTGGTCCTACCAGAATAGAGCACGCTCAGTTGTCTGATATTTTTTGGAACGGATCTTGATTTTTTATTCTTTCAAATAAAACACTTTCTCTTTGTTAACTCAGAAACACTCAAGCCCGGAATTACTACTTGTAACATAATACAAATATTTGTACCACGCAGGAATAGAAACCGCGACACGTAACGTGGCGGTCGATCGCTCTACCATTGGACAGGCCTGTTGGTCTAGTGGTTAGTGACCCTGACCGCTATGCCGGAGGTCATGGGTTCGATTCCCACCCAGGACAAATGTTTGTGTGATGAGCACGATCATTTGTTCTGTGTCTGGGTGTAATTTATCTATAATATGTATGTATTAAGAAATAAATAAGTATGTTTATCAGTTGTCTAGTACCCATAACACAAGCTCTGCTTAGCTTGGGACAAGATGGCGTTGTGTGATAGTTGTGGAATATTTATTTATTTATATATTGACGCCATCCGTGCAACAAGCGACTTTTAGTTATATTAAAAAAAAAGACCAATATGAAATCAAAATTAATTCAGACATAAAATAACTAACTTAAATGGCATAAAATATGTAAGAGGAGTCAATTCCTAAACCTACTTAGTATTTATTCTTATCAAATTCATGAAATATTCAATTCTTGCCTAATAAATAATTAAATAGTATAATCAATACAATTGCCCAACATTTGTAAAGTGCATGCGCTTGAGTCGCTCCACGCATGCGCGTTACATTTTGATAACAACAATAACCCTTTCCTAACCTATTATGACACCCTTTCTATGAGTCGCACGTGGCTCACTAACTACTTTAGACATGTATTTTGAACTTTATAATCATAACAGTTGAGTTTATAATAAGTTATCAAGAATTTCAAAGAAAATCTAAACTTCTAGTTTGGTAGTGTGTAGAGAATTGTTAATCTTAAATCCATGATCATAGAGTTGGAATTTGAAGAGGATTACTAAAAATAATTAAAGTAATATTTGTTATGAAAAGCATAAACGACGAAAAAGTTATTACGCAGTTTTTGTTACATTAACATCTCAACTTCAACCTAATTTTCTATGTGATACAGTTTAAAATCTGTTAAATATTACAGTATCGCACAGGTTGATTGAAAATTAAACCATATCCCAGCGTAACTTAAGTATATTTTTGAGTGGTATCGTCGAGATGCGTACACGCACATGTTCCCCCTAATAAGAACACGTGTTTGTTTGTCACTAAGTTTGTAACGATGCGGGCGATGCCCGGCGGCTACGCTTGTACAATCGAATACACAAGTGTAATGTAATTGCTTTCACAAAAAGTGCAGAATTTTAAGTTCGAATAATAAAAAACACATTTAACACGTTGTCGTAGCAATATCGACATTGAATCTAAGAGATTTTTGCACAGATGATAGCATACTGAAAAGTCCTCCTGACCATTTTCATGCATTGTGGCCAATATATATAGATAGTCAAATGGGCAGTCATCTACCACGACCAGAAAGAGGTCAGCTATGCTATTTCTCTAGTCATAAACTAACTTTCAGAGTGTTGACAAAATCCCAACTTTATGCTCTAGAAAATAGAGTAAAAAATCCAACAATGACAAACTGTTGTTTTAACGCCGGGGCAGCCCTGGCACAACGCTGAATCCTCAGAAAATAGCACCTCTGGTGTAAGAAAAACGACTTTTTTTTATTGTTGTAAAATCATCAAATGAGTCCTCCCACCAGGGCAGAGCGGGAGAGACTGTCAGACTCGAGCTGACTAAAATCCACGGTGTCCTTCAAAAGCCCTTTACGTTCCGGGTTTAATTCGTAAGTCCCGCGACCCCGGCAGGCTTTGGCCCTCTAGAGGGGGGCCCCGTCATTTTGCTGACACTCTTTGAGGCGCGCGTGGAACACAACGCGCCGTCGGCCCGGACATGGTCCATGGTCGGACAGTGAGTTGAACCTGATTATAATCTTTCTGTTAAATTTTCTAGGTACAGAGCGGAAATCAAATACAGCCTAAAAAGTTATTAAAAATCTGTAATAATCCCGATGGTTGGCGACTGTACCCGATCTATTTGCCGAGGGTTCGGGTGGTCTCGGGGGCAACTAAGTTAATTCCGTACAAGCTTTTTATTGGGCAATAAAACTTTAACCCCCTGTTTGTTGACGTATTACAGGGAGACGACGAATAACGCGGCTTGGTTATGTTTATGAATAGAGATTTTAAGAACTGCTCTATTTTTGGGTGTTTTTGAAAGGCAGTTTTTTTCAAACCACTCTCTATTCTACTTTAAGAGTGTCCTTCAACTGTTGAAGACTTTGCGAAGAGAGACATTTGGAGAAGTTCTACCACGACATCTATTTCTGCTGCAACCCAGGTCCATGTTTTCCAGTTTAAAGTATTATAACTGAATAATTCATGCAGTAAGTTTGTGGAACTCACTTCCACCTAAAATACTTGACTCTAAAACTGTCTCTATTTTTAAAAAACAAGGTTTATTACCTGTCATCTATAATTTAGTATATTATATTTATATATTAGGTTCATTTTAAAACATATATATTATATACATACATTTTATAAGTATGTTGAAATAAGCAGTATCTTTGTGCTCTTTTATCTGTATGTAATTTTTTGTACCTATGTGTTCTGTGTGCATAAATAAATAAATAAAATAATAAATAATGTTTAATAAAGTAGAACATAACTTGGTCTCCGAGCAGGCATTTCACTTGTGGTACCTCTAGAAATGTTACTAATTACCAAAGGTATCATCATCAAATGGGCCGAACCTGGTTGCTTACCCCGTAATCTCTTCTTTTGACATTTGATATGATCTTGGGTGCATAGTTCACGTTATTCACAGCAACAGTTCTGAACTCTATCTCCTTCATAGACGGTATTTCCTTTACAAAATAACCTACTACTCCAGCAATTTGTCACAGAGCCAAAGTCCAGTCAATAAGTACTATTTTAAATACTGCAATTATAACTAGACAGGTGCACTAGTAATTTTCAGCAGCCTCAGAAGTGACCAATCATCAATTTGATATGGTGGCAGTGGCCGAACCGCATGATCAAGGAAATAATTATTTAATAATTGCAGTGAGCACTGCAAATATCTCTAATTAAAAGTCGTTTTTGATACGGTTTATTATGTTCAAATTGGTAAAAATTAAAATCAGCGTTTTTTTATGAAAATTGCGGCTGCGGAATAATATCTGTTTTTTCCATATTTATAAATTACTCTATTATAGTGATGAGATAACAGTCATTCACATCGTGCGCCATTTCCTAAAATGAACAAAAAACCATGTGATACCAAATACTGAGCCCTTGTTAGATTACAGCCCACTTTGCTTTCCAAGAGAAGAACCTTTTTTACCATGATATTATCATCAAATGAGTCCTCCTACCACGGAAGCGGGACGGGAGGGACTCTCAGATTTGTACTGATTAAAATCCACGGTGTTCTTTAATAGCCCTTTACTTCAAAGAGTCACCGTTGCCTGATGAGATCCACCTCCTAGTGGTCCACCCAGGGTAACGGTACCACAGCCTACCTGTAACATGTGATGACGGCTGAGTGATCCCAATGGCGGTGGGAAGCCTCAACAGAGATGAAAAAAAAATCAATGGAAATTATTTTAGGCGGACAATGCAAAACATTCACCAATACGACGCAAGTTGATCACAACAAAGGAAAGAAAGTCGATCAGATACTGACGATGTAGCAAGGTATGTGGTCAGTGCGCATAGTTGACCTGTTGACTGGCGCTGGCGCAGGGAATACCGGCAGGGGAGAGACAGTAGGGCAGGTGTGTCATGATGTTGGTGTATGGCAGCAGTTCGGCTCAACAATTATAGTTTCGAAGATGTATGAGAAACATACATGGCCACTAGTATGAGGATTCCAGTCAAAACTGAACGAATTACTTTTAAAACTACAGGCAATCACATCATCGTTTACCAGACGAGATAGTGGTCAAAAGCGGGCGTATCTTTAAAAAAATGAATATACGATTATCTTTCTCAGTGGTCTGCTACCACGCCGGGGTCGCGGGACTGTCTAATTAGGTAACCAAGACCCTGAAAAATAAAGGACTGAAGTTCAGGACTGAACTTCATTGAAGGAACACCGTGGATTTAAGTCAGTACAAGTCTGACCAACTCTTCCGCTCCACCAGGGTGGGAGGACTCACTGGATGATTTTACCATGTTAAAAAATTAAGGTCTATTACCACGGCTATACCATTTTAGCTTCTTTTTAAAAGATTTCGCATCTTTCTGTAATAAAAAGTTAAACTTCTTCTTCTCCCCTGTCCACCAACATCCGTTGTGACCCACAAGTTGACATTACCATCCATATAAAGACTCCTTGCTGATTTATTTATACCGCACCTTATCCAGCAGATAGCCAATCTATCTGAGACAGGCTAAAATTGTCCGTTAATGACATTCCGGCAGACAACGAGCGTATTCACTAAGTTATCGACGGATGTTGACTGAAATAAACTAAAGATAACGTGGAGTATTTATGTGAGATGGTATTTATATTTGATCTTGAAACTGAGGAATTTTAGGGCATATCTGGTAAAGTTTTATTAAAGAACCGACTCATCGTCGTGACGGGGTCGGCTTCTATTTATTTACATGGAGTGTCTGCCTATCAGACCTTCATGACCCAGTTACTGGGAAGTACGACACTGCTCGGTAAGAATGATTGTCAGACTTTTGGACACAGTAACCACTGTCGAATATCTACAAATGACAACCTGGACCAATAACTTTACGTTCCTTCTGAGCCACGGTGGAAACTGGCTCCCATCCATGGACTAACCCAGGCAAGCAAGGATTAACCTAGAAGATCAAAGTATCACTTAGCCACAAGCTCCTCTATTACAAATTTTTCGTTTCTATAATGTTACTTGTAACTTAGATTTTGGTTATGATTACATTTTCATGAAACTTAAAAGAAAAGATTACAAATTCGTCGGAATGTCTTTTCTTATATATGTTTTCCAATTTCTCGCACTTCAAAGATGGCCCCACAGTGATTAGGTCAGGATCTGATGGCGGGATCTTGGAGAGACCGAGGACACTCTTCAATAAATGACAGCAAATCAACCGCGATTGCTGCCATCGCATATCAATGTCAAAAAAGAAGTGACCAACTTCCGAAAGTTATTTTACACTTTTTTGTACTTATCTGTTTTATAAGACGGTTTATTGTTTTTCAAAAAAGATCTTTATATTTTAAAAAATGACTCCAGTCTAGACCAGTCCCCGACGGCTCGCTCGTTACTTTAGATAGCGAGTGACACACGGAAGGTCAGCGCGTCACCTTGACCCGCGGCCGTCCTACCCGCCCGTGAGTCACGCTGCACGCATTCTGCTGAGCGTGTGTAGCTGATTAATGAACGCACTTGACATCTTTCAATGTCTGAAGGGTTCATGAAAATTGTTGTGGAATGAGTCAGAAATGGATAAAATGATGCCTAGGTCCGTGAAGGGTTATATTGGTTTAGACAGTACCTACAGCTGTGGCTCCTCAGATATCCTCCTCCGGAACACTACGAGCCTGCAGAAAAGGTTCCAGCAGGCCACCAACTGCCACAGTGGGCTGTTGCTTGGAGAAGTGACCGATGTATAAAAAAAGCATTGACAATGATCTTTGTGAAGAATAGAAGAAGATTTCACATTGGTCAAATACACACCTACGTAACACAATTGGTTCAAACAAATTTTAAATAGGTCCTTTTTAAAAAATTTAGTTCCGGCTCATTACGAGTACTACCGGGATAAAAAAGTAACCCATGTGTCCTTTGAGCCAAATTTCATCTAAATCCGTTCAGTCGTCCTGTTGAGTCTCAAACATTCGCATTTATATTATTAGAAAGAGACCTTGCATTACAATGCTCAATAAAACGAATTCTAGTGATTCAAAAAGAGGACAGCGTCCTCCCTCCACCCCAGCCGCAGTGGTAGACGCCCACGGCGTCGGACGTCGCAGGACGATCTCCGGCCAAAGTAGGCGCGGGCATGCGGGCAGCGAGTAATGGGCGACTCGCTGTCCGACCATGGACCATGCCCGGGTCGACGGCGCGTTGTGTTCAACGCGCGCCTCAAAGAGTGTCAGCATAGTGACGGGGCCTGTAGAGGGCCAAAGCCTGCCGGGGTCGCGGGACTTACACATTACCGTGACCCCGGTACGTAAAGGGCTAGTGAAGGACACCGTAGATTTAAGTCAGTACAAGTCTGACAGTCCCTCCCGCCCTGCCCTGGGTGGGAGGACTCATTTGATGATTTTACCACGATAAAAAAAAAAATCAGTTCAGTCGTCCTGTTGAGTCTCAAACATTCGCATTTATATTATTAGGAAGAGACCTTGCATAACAATGCTGAATTAAACGAATTCTAGTGATTCCAAAACAAAACATCAACAAATTCTCAAAAGGCATGACTAGTTAAAAATAGTTATAATTAACGGAATAGCTACGTGTGTGGCTTCAATACAATTAGGAACTAAAGTGAATCAATACTATGCTAATGAAACGGACATCGTCACTGACAATGATAGCTCATTACATCAGACCCGGTGTTTTTCTACTGTTATACTTATGAACACATTTTGTTGCGTAGAAATTCTCCTATAAAGATATGTCTGTCGTCTTTTTTTTTATGGTGGTAAAATCATCAAATGCGTCCTCCCACCCAGGGCAGGGCGGGAGGGACTGTCAGACTTGTACTGACTAAAATCCACGGTGTCCTTCAATAGCCCTTTACGTACCGGGGTCATGATAATCCGTTGGTCCCGCGACCCCGGCAGGCTTTGGCCCTCTACAGGCCCCGTCACTATGCTGACACTCTTTGAGGCGCGCGTGGAACACAACGCGCCGTCGCACTATGGGCCACATCCGTGCGTACCGTCTCAAAAATAGGTTTTGGTAATGTTCGATATTGAATATTTCGTTAATGCACATGTCTAACTAAATGTCCAATGCATATTACGTAGTAGTTAAAATCCATTATTTATTGATTTTTACTATTAGACTAAGGCTTGCAAGTTGACGGTTAAAAATATGAGAATAATGTAGAACACAATTCCTCCAGTTCACATGATCTTATTTTCATTAATTTCACAGCAAATGTATAAGTGTGATATATGGTTAGAATCGTTAGGAAGTACTCTAATTAAAAATAATTTAAGTGAAGCTTTTTGTGCAAACTGGAAAGGTATAGAACTTTTATTTTGGGGCCTGATATTTTAACCTAATTAGAAACTTCAAATAGACTTTTGACAGTTAGCCGTGTCTGCCCATGACGTAATTTTGGTAGTGTTACATAGAGCAACTTATACAGAAGTCAGGGCAAAAAAAAAATTCTGCCCGAATCTGCCCCCCTTCAAATGAATCAAAAATTACAGATGGAGGGAAAATACAAAATATTTCAAAAAATATTTTAAGTTGTGATAGATGAGATTTTTGGACAATTATATTATTTTTTACCTCTAATTCTTCAATAACGTACTATCTATTTACCAAAAATTTAGGTAAGGTGGGAGTAATGGGTAATGTCTTATTTTTTTTTATCTTCAAGACAGATGTGGTTAATGTTTTATTATCACTGTGTGAATTACAAGTTTCTCATGTAGGGAGGAAATGGTGGTTAAAGTTGATATTGTACATTATATCAGCACTACTAACCAACTTTCTTGATAGTGGTTAAGAACGTGATAATGACAAAAATGTTTCGCACGGTATTTAGTATAAAAGTAATTGATTTACGTTGTCATTTACCAGTACTTTAGTGTGCTATGACATAATAATTATAGTCTTCACTATCCTCATTAAAAAAAGTTAGAAGTTTACGTATACAACAAAATGAGTGAATTTGTTTTACCTCTGCGAGTATTATGCGAATTTTTCATTGACCATGGAACGAAATCAGAAGATATTCAAAAATACTTAGAAGAACAACACCATTTGTCGTCTGAAAAAAGTGAGTTAGTTCTAAGAGGTATTCAAAAATCACTTATAACAGCTTTTAACGATCGGTGGGCCAAATCTAACCGAACTAAAGAACGTTTTTATAGTAAAAATACAACGTGGTTGGACGGTGAATTAAGGGTCAAATTCGAAGAAATACCGATGGATACACCTACAACATCTGGAGAACGTGGACGACCACCAAAGTCTTATGAAGATCTATCAGAAAAATCGAAAAAAAGGAAGAATATGGAATTAGTACAAGAATATGGACTCGAGTATATACATAATGCATACGTTCAAGGATTGCGTTCTGAAGGAGAATTCGAAGAAGCTACTGTTGTTTCAATGATAAGGAATGTTGATAGAAATGAAAAAAGGATCATGAAGGAAAAATTGTTACATGAAAGTCGCAATGAAATATATTTTACGGCAGATGAAGCTTTAAGTATTTTTGCAGATTTAGATCTTTCGAAATCACAATACGGATTACTCCGAGCAAGTCTGATTAACAAAAACTTCGATATATTGCCATCATACAATATATTGACGAATGCTAAAAAACTGTGTTATCCTCCACCATCCAGCATTGAAATTACCGATACATATGCTAGAGTAAATCTACAAGATTTACTGGATCACACTACTGCTCGCATTTTGAAGATTGACAATGTGTACGTCCCGACAAGAATGTCTCTTATACTGTTTACCAAGTGGGGATGTGATGGTTCATCGGGACAAAGTGAGTATAAACAAGTTTTAACAGATGAGAATGACTTAGTCTCAGATGCAAATTTATTTATAGCGTCTTTGGTACCGATAAAGCTGACTGACGCAGAAACGAATGAAGTTATTTGGAAAAATCCGGCTTGTTCTTCTATTCGTTATTGCCGACCAATCCTGATGGAATTTGCTAAAGAAACCCCTGAGAAAACCCGATCGGTCGTTGGTAACATTAGGGGTCAAATTGAAAATTTGCGAACTTCAAAGATACACAAGGATGAACAGGTCATTGAAATAAGGCACGAGCTATTCCTAACTATGGTGGATGGAAAAGTTACACAAGTTTTAACTGACACAAGTTCTGGAGCTGTGTGTACAGTGTGTGGGGCTAAACCAAGCGAAATGAATAATTTGGAGAAGATTGAATCAAAGCCAGATAATATAAATGCATACGAATACGGTTTGTCTACGTTGCATGCGTGGATCAGGTGCATGGAGTTAATTTTACATATTTCATATAACCTTTCATTTAAAAAATGGGCTGCGAGATCTCCGGAAGATAAAAAAAGCAAAGAAGACAAGAAAAAGCTTGTACAAAGTTTATTTAGAATCCGAATGGGATTGCACGTTGATAAGCCTCGACAAGGAAGTGGAAACAGCAATGACGGCAATACAGCTCGGCGTTTTTTTGTGAACTACTCTTGCGCTTCGGAAATAACAGGAGTTGACGAGGAACTTATTAAAAGGTTCTATGTTATTCTCCAGACTTTGGCATCCGGTATTGCTGTAAATCCAGAAAAATTTGGTGAATATACTCGCACAACCGCACAACTGTACGTAACAAAATATATGTGGTATAATATGCCTTCTTCAGTACATAAAATCTTAATACATGGGGAAAGTATAATTAGACATTTTGCTGTTCTGCCTATTGGTAATTTATCTGAAGATGCCCAAGAATCTCGAAACAAAGATTACAAAAAATTCAGATTGTTTCACGCAAGAAAATGCTCTAGATCAGCAACGAATCAAGACGTTTTTCATGGTCTCCTATTTACATCAGATCCTTATCTATCAAGTATCAGAAAACCATCAGTGACTATTTCCAAGGAATTGTTAGACGAAGCCAAGAACCTCTTAGATATTTAAGTAGAAGTAGGTGTTACATTAATTTAAAACATATATTTTTGGAATTAATTATTATATAATATGTGTTATTTAATGATTTATATATAATAAAAAATTATGTTATACAGTAGTAATATCATAAACTGTAAAATTGTAATAGAATAAGCTAAACAAAGTATGGTTTAATATGAAAAAAAAAAAAACTATTTTTGTTTTATTTTTTAAATATTTAAAATTCAACATTTGACAAAAAATGTTTCATAATTGGATTGTGTATACATTCGAGATACTGCGTGCCAAATTTTAGCTTTTTATTTCAATTAACATAAAAGTTACAGATTTTTGAGACGGTACGCACGGATCTGGCCCATAGTGCGTCGACCCAAGATATGTCTGTCTAAGGTGAAATACAAAAATACATGCGTTTGTCTAATTTTATCTCCTTGAAAATGTTTGACCAGAAGTAAAAAGTGAACGACGCGAAAGGAATATATAAGAATCAGAGGTGCATTCTATACTTGGGCGTCATATTTATAGCGGATAGCGGATAATTGGATAACCGTATGGTCATGTACTATTTAGGGATTATTCGTACAAAATAGCGACTGTTACTGAATCCTCAACTCCTTGACGCATTTGTCTTTGTCTTTCTTTTCTTGTATGTTTTACGCCAAGCTTGGTATTAATAATAGTTATTTAAAGTCCATAGTATTAACTAGGTTACATTTCCACGATATTACACACTATTTTATAATTTATCTACCACTTATATTAATATTGTTTTGGTTTTTCTGTTGACATAATGTCGGCTGCGCCGCGTCTCTTATTTGCCGGTGTTGCCAGCCTTAGGACAATCACCCCATAGACAATCGGTTACGTCGGGTGTCAACTTAGCACGTAATTTTTTTTTTTTGTTATATTTGTATATTTACATCTTGTATTTGGTTATTTATTTATTTATTTCATAACAACATATAGGTACGTATCTGACCGTGACATCACTATGGCCCTATCAGAAAACCAGCGCTGTGACAATTTTAAAATGTCGCAGCACATGCTGAGATAGGAGCCTTTTGGCCTCGCACAGGACTAAATTGTTTTTTTTATTAGTGTTACCTTTTGTCGTTTTTCTTTTATATATTTTGTTTCCTTTGTTGTTTTTATTCATGTATTATTTTTTTTAACTGTCCTGTGTGTGTCAATAAATCTCTTTTCTTTCTTTCTTCTTCTTTCTATAAGTTTCTGCCTGCATAGTTTATGTATATGCGTGCAATTGTACATACATAAACTTTTGTTTGATACATATTTTTTCCAAAAGACAGTTTCTATTAATATTTTGAAAAGTTTTCAGTATAGTTATAAGTATGCCTTTATCCAGTGAGTGACCCAGTTACTTCACATTTCGGTAGTAATGTATTATAGTACATTCAGGTAGTAAACCAATACATTTAAAATGTAGGTTAATCTCCTATAAATCCGTAAAAGACACCCAATTTCACTTCACCAAAAATCTGTAGTACCGACACAATTAAATCACTACCTTAACAAAATGTCCTACTCTACATTTGATAACGCCCCCCTTCTTTATAACTTCCCCCCTCTACTTCCACATGACCTAGATTAGTCAATTGTTTACAGTAATCCAATTGATTAAGTAACTGTATTGTAAGTACATACCTGACTACTGTACTATCAGGAACACAAACATGTATACACGTACAAACTTTGTGTACACAAACTCCCAGACTCGAAAAAACTACTCATATTTGCTCCGTGGGGGAATCGAACCCGCGACACGATACTGTGCCATCAAAGATATAAATAACTAGCAGACCCCGCGAACTTCGTAACGCCACGGAACCAATACTACTACCTACATTACTAATACTATATCATTTGTTACAAAAAGTGTGATAAATGAAGATCCGCTCGACCGATTTTGTGCAAACTTCACATGAACCATCTACTAAATAGTCCGAACAAAGCCTAAACATTTGGTTTGGATAGATGAGCCCGTTCTTGAGTTATAAAATGACAACGAAAAGTGGCATTGATTTTTATATATATTGATGTGAAAGTGATGTACTCAAGAACGACTGCCTATCTGACTTCCACCACCCAACTTGTAAAAGGTACCTAATACAATGCTTCTTACTAAGACTCGTTGTGTTTTTCCTACAGTATTGTTGCTTATACGAAAAAGAAGAAGAAAAAGGCCCTGTCTTGTGTGCTTTTGAATTTTACTTCATCACCTGCCTAGCCTTTTCCCAACTATATTGGGGTCGGCTTCCAGTCGAACCAGATGCAGCTGGATATCAGTATTTTACATGGAGCGACTGTCCATCGGATCTTCACAACCCAGTAACTGGGTAATACGATACCCCATGGTAAGACTGGCTGTCAACCTTTAGAGCTTTTGACTAACAGTAACGACTGTCAAAGATCTACAAATGACGGCCGGGACCAACGGCTTTACTTTCTTTCCGAGGCACGGAGGATACTCAATTTAATAATTACTTCAAGTAAACATATTAGTGCCCGTGACTGTACCTGTCCATGGTGAGTCACGTGTCGTCTGTTTTATGTAATTAGGGTGGGCAGGGGACTAACGAGCATAAGTACGTCAAAGGAAATGGATAATCCGATTGCGGAATACGAAAATGTTATAATCACCCGAATTTGACAAAAACAGGTAAATCATTTGAATTTAGTAATTTACTGACCTTACTAAAACAGCGTATGTAATTAAGTTTTGAAAATTAAAACTAAAACCTTTGCAAAATGTTTTATCACAGAATCAATTAAGAGATTATTTTGATAAAAAAAAATAGCTCGTTGTTAATCTATGATTGGATTTCCTGAATAATAAAGAAAGATTCACAAAATAATCACAAATATTTTTTTTGAGAAAATAGTGGAAATCGCCTATAAACTATAACTTATTACTACAATAAAAGTCCTGATTATAAAAGCTTGGAATAATTGTTTACATACAGGACTAATAACACATCTGTGTTGATCTGAATCTGAGTAACAAAAAGCGCCAACGAAATTTAAAAAAAAAAAACAGTTTCTTCAAAAAACGTATAAATACCAACCAACTACTGAAAAACGCCTCCCTCTTAGAATAGAATAGAATAGAATCATTTATTCGCTAGAGATGGTTTTACAAGGCTGATATAATTTATGGGTGGTACAAAGACATCTCACCTGCAGTAGGCATGCGAAAATTACATGTTTATACGTATGCATGCATTACGTCACAATATAATTATTTAAAAAAATTGAAATAAATTGAAGCCAATTACAAATTATACGAATGTCACATAATTAAAAAATGGAATTGTTAAGAAAATCAAGTTTGTCAAGGAAATGTCAAAAATAAATTATATGATGTTATTCTGAAATGTCAAAATAAGAAATGTCAAAATAAATTATTGTGGAAATAATAAAAAAGATAGACATTACATTAATTTTATTTTATTTTATTTTATTTATTTATTTCATGGAGGACTTACAGCTAACAAAATCATGACAAAAAAGGGGTAATAGTCACCAGACAGCCAATTACCAGTCCTCGCGTTTAGAAACATAATAAATTTCAAAGTATGATGCGAGCACAGACAGCAGCATACGACTTAAATTAGAGTTGCCACATTAAAATTATACATATTATATATAGCAGAAAAAACAGAAAATTGCAGAAATCTGCTTGCCAGCAATAGCCTAAAAAAAACAGACAAAAGTAAAAAGAAAACTGCTTATGATAGCTACTGTCACTTAAAAAATTGCAGGCTCAAGCACCTTCTGGCTGAGTTTACACTAGTTTCGAAAGGATCCAGATCATGTCGCTTGCATATCTCATTAAAACTTTTGCTTGCACGCACAATATAGCTGTTCTGCCTATAATTCGATGACGAATGAGGAACAGAAATGGGAGGATTGAAACGCAAAATTTTACTAGGCACATTAAAATTCAATTTGGATAATAGTTCAGGACTATCAATATCGCTATGGAGAATTTTTAATAAAAACAGACAGTCCGCGATCTTACGTCGATCTACTAGTGGCAATAGGTGGTATTTCCTACAGAGTCGAAGATAATCTGTTGAGTTATATGGAACCTTTTGGTGAAAACAAAGATATTTTATGAAGCGTTTTTGTATATTTTCTATGCGGTCTATATATCTATGATACCGTGGATTCCATATCTGAGACGCATACTCGAGCTGACTCCTGACATAAGTACAGTACAATATTTTGAGCGTTTTTGCCTCCGTGAAACACTTAGATAGTCGCATTATAAAACCAAGTAGTTTAGATGCTTTTTTGACAATAGCCTCAATGTGTGAGTCGAAAACTAGTTTACTATCTTGATAAACGCCCAAATCACGAATAGTACTGCACCTAGGCAGGATAACGCCCGCCAAAGTATAGGTAGTAACCAGGACCACACGTTTCCTGGTGTAGGTAATAACGGAACACTTAGATGGATTGAGGTCTAATTTATTAACCCGACAATACTCTTCAAGCCGACATAAATCAGCCTGTAGTGCAAGCATGTCATCATGCGATGCAATAGTGGCAAAGATTTTCATGTCATCGGCAAAGCACAATAGTTTGGATGAATGGAGGCACTGATCGATGTCGTTAACATAAACCACAAACAAGAAAGGACCAAGCAACGAACAAGAATTAAATTTATAATCAACGATCAATTCTTACTACTTACTTAGACCATGTACACCTTGTTGGAGGCCTGCCTACGCTGCGTCTTCTGCTGGTCTTCCGGAAGCATCTTGTAGATAGCCACGTACACTGATACCGTTGTCCACTTTTCCCCACTCCACCTTACTATACGATTGCCACCAAATGCGGCAAGTCTGATTGACGCGTGTGGGAGTACCTGCTAGATACGACGCACTGATAACATACTGTTACTTCAATGTACTTCATTTAGACTTATGCGTGTGCGACTCCATTTGGAAATGTTTAGTAGGGTGACATTTCGCAAGGGAATGTGGGTCAACGGATTTGGCAGTAGTTGTATGATTTTTTGAGGAAAGCTGTATTTTACAGGTAATGATAATTTTTATCATTTTATTCTCTCGTGGTGTAATTAATTTTCATATTTCTAATATGTACCTACACTATGAGAAGCGACTTCCTGAAAATTCCATGCCTGTAGATTCTTTTATTTAAGAAACTCTGCTAGACTGCTTACCTCCTCGGCTTTGCACGGGAGCATTTTATCTGTAATACGTATACAACGACTTAATTACAATGGGTTGTACAAATAAATCTACCACATCAAAATCCGTTGCTCAGTTCAAAAGATCTGAGCATAGACAGACTTACTACGAGTATGTTTTATACTATGTAGAGATCTAGGTTTCCATTCACAAAAAAAAACCTTACCAAATATTTCAAGACTGGTGAAAGACTTTAGAGTGAAGATTTACAGTGCTGGTGAAAGACGAGTGACACTACTGCCTAGCCCTTTAGGGATTCCAGACGAGACATCACGTTAAGTTAAATCATCAAAATGTTTCAAAGAAGCTTTGTCAGTGCCTCTGAGCTTACGGCGAGGTGATTGGCCGCGGTCAACGCTCGCTAGATTTTGATAAGATTTGGCAGTTCTGCGAAACAAACGGCTCTTCTTATGTGACAGACACGTGTGATACCTCTCTAAAGTTCTTTACATACGTTTAGATATAATACAAAAAGTACTTATATCTAAACGTCTGCCTGACCTAAAAAAAGAATACCTGAAGAGGGTTACGCAAGGGTGTATATTTAGTCCGCCTATATTTTCCCCAGTTGTGTTTAAATCCCGCTGTCCAGGAGATGAATTCTGGGGTCACAGAAACGTATTAAATGGGGTCGCGGGATCGTCTTAAAAGGATAACATGGCCCTGAAGCGCAAAGGGCAATTGAAGGAACAGGGTGATTTAGTCAGAAAGAGTCTGACAGTCCCTTTGCTTCCACCCAAGAAAGAAACAATTCAAGCCTTGTAATTATAAATAAATTGAAAGAAAATAAAGAAATAATGTGCTTTATAAAAGTGTAATCTTCACTAACAACATGTTGTCGGCGCGTCAGTGACACAGAGCATATGCGCACGCGTCGCTCGTAAACGAGTAACATTTTGTTGTCGAATTTGACGCGTTCCTTTTGGAACCCGATTATAATGATCTTTTCATTTCATCTCTTGCATAAGCATCGCCTCTCTTGAATAGTGTTAAGTGGTCAGATCCTGTTGAGAACGAATAAATGTGTTTTTTTTTTTCATTTCATATGTTCTATGTTGAAAACTTGGTCTAATTTTCCAGTCTGGCGGTCTGCTTATGATAGTTGAATATTTGTGAGCTCACCCACGAGTCAGAATAGGAGTATTCGTTTCTTTTAAAATAATAGAGAAAGCAAAGTTTATTAGAAAAGCATCAGGTCCATATAGACACGAATGAATTTAGCTCCTTCCTGACTCTCTTTCAGAGTCCTGAATCCTACCAGCATTGGGACAAGTAACTAGGAAAAGACCAAGATCTAGAAGAAGGAAGAAAACATCTAAGAAAAGTACAATCAAAACAAATCTATACTAATGAAGCAAGTAACAAAAAAAGTACAAGAGGGTTCGTACACGGAAGGAAGTCAAAATCATAGACAAAAATTAACATACCCAAAAAAGGGTTACCATAGATCAAAGTGAAACCTTCACAGAAGTTCAATGTCTACAAAGGTTCCGTCTGTGCGGAAGTGGCCGAGCTTTGCCGATCTTTGCCGAGTGTGTCCGAGCGGTCATGGCCCTTGGTTAGCAGTTGGCTAGCTATGTTTGGGCATCAAGTGTCTGTGACTCAGTGTAATTATACTTGATGGGCAAGGAAAACTTGGGGGTACTGACAATGTTGTGCCTTTTGGTGGGTAGGAAAGATTTTGAGGGTCACTGTTTCTATGCAAATAACTTATAGGGAAACTTACCTTGTTTTTGTAGATATTTTTAAACGCATGTGACGCGCGTAAAAATGATTTTAGAGGAAAGAAAAATTCAGCTGCGAGGGTCTTCTAGATAAGTACTCCAGCCTTACCAATTCACCGGAAATTCACCGGACACGGAAGTTTCGGGAGGTTCCTGTGTCTGATAAGGAGGGAAGAAACGCCTGGGTGTCACCACTGCGAGGATCGTCCGGAGGACACGGTGGAGCATACGGTGCAGGACTGCCCCGCTTGGGCAGAGCACCGCCGTGTCCTCACGACGGCGATAGGCGGAGACCTCTCGCGCCCGGCATTGGTCGAGGCCATGCTGCGGGGCGAGACGGAGTGGGAAGCGGTCGCCTCCTTCTGCGAAGCAGTCATGCTCGTGAAGGAGGAGGCGGGCCGCCTGAGGGAGAGGACAGCGTCCTCCCTCCACCCCAGCCGCAGTGGTAAACGCCCACGGCGTCGGACGTCGCAGGACGATCTCCGGCCACCGTAGGCGCGGGCATGCGGGCAGCGAGTAATGGGCGACTTGCTGTTCGACCATGGACCATGCCCGGGTCGACGGCGCGTTGTGTTCCACGCGCGCCTCAAAGAGTGTCAGCATATTGACGGGACCTGTAGAGGGCCAAAGCCTGCCGGGGTCGCGGGACCAAGGGATTACCGTGACCCCGGCACGTAAAGGGCTAGTGAAGGACATCGTGGATTTTAGTCAGTACAAGTCTGACAGTCCCTCCCGCCCTGCCCTGGGTGGGAGGACTCATCTGATGATTTTACCACGCAAAAAAAAAAAAAAAGCCTTACCAATTAGGCGACCGCAACTCACACTCAGAAGCTGAATTTTTTATTCTCTCGTTTGAACGTTTATCCAGAAGACGCGAATTTTTCTTTCCTCAAACTCAGTTTTTGTTTTTGTAGGTTAATATTATTTTTTATATTGATTTTGTGACTTAAAAATAACAGCAGCCCAGGTCAATCTCCAAGATTTTAATTTTATAATAATAATTTATTTCATTCGATGTTTACAAATTTGGGCTTAGTAGTAAAGTAATGTAATTAGGTAAAATTAAACACAATGCATACATAAATTCGCAAACACAGTAGAAATCTGTCTACAGAATGTATGAGCCCTGCCTCTCAAACTAGATTAAGCCGCGCTTGATGACGTTGCACTGGCCTGTGGATATTACCCTGTGGCTTGAAAAGCACGTAAGCCCTTTGGTCCCGGCTGTCATTTGTAGACCTTTGACAGCCGTTACTGTTAGTCAGAAGCTCGAACCTCTGACAACCAGTCTTATCAAGAGGTATCGTATCACCCTGCTACTGGTTAGTGGAGATCAGATAGTCAGTCGATCCATATGATAAAATGCTGATACTCAGCTGCATCTGGTTCGACTGAATCTGAACAACATAGTGTAGAAAAGGCTAGATAGATGATGAAGTAATTGATGAGTAGGGAAGAGTGAAGAAGATAATGAAGAGCGAGGGAGAAGATGATAATGTGATGCTCCGACACTACCGTCAATGTGATAACATTTTGCTCCATTCACGTTCATTCAACTGGTCATATAAGTAAGCCACTCAAATTGAATTGTCTGGAGAACATCACCGATCAATTCATTATTTTCCTAAATTATTCATTATTTTACAAAAAATATTTGGCCCGTATTTTTCTTTTGTTAAGTGAACCAAAATTGCCGAGATACAATGCTTCTAAAAATCACAAAACTTTTTATCATTGTGAACATGCCTTGATAAAAAAACATGTTAATTATTTTTCAATACTCTAATTGACGAACTATCCTGATTTTCAATACTGATATAGTAATCTACCCTATTGCCTTGTCAGCATGCGTTGATAACAGAAGAATTCTCACATTTCTGCAAATATTTTCAGGAAGTTATAATTAAAAAACACAAAATCCTGGCGCCACACGGGCGACATAAAAACACACTGATAGGCTGGAAGGTCAAAAGTTATGATAAGCGATCACCTCAAAAAGGCCAGCTCCTCAAATATGTCCGGAAGAGCCTTAAACACAGCTGTTTATTAGTTCTTCACGCTATGCCCATATAGGGCCAACAGCGCGCGTGAATCACTTCATGTAAACAGTGTTGTTCATTACCGTGGTAGCCGTGTGGACTAGGTCAGATTCTTTTGAGTTTAATAGCCTATTGACATTGTATTTAAAGGTAAAATATTTATGCCTGTCTTTCACACCAGATAGAGACTAAATAATAAATAAAATTAATCTGAAAGCTAAATATTTGGGGTTTCTAAGTCGAGAAAGAATAGTACTAGACTTGATAACGGATGGATTTAGAAACACCTCCCTGCGCTCCATTACCAAAGTAATGAGGGAGAGACCACGTTGAATGAATGCACCCGGAGAGGTGGGCAAAGATCGTCACTCACTGGACACTTGATAGGGTATTGCCGAGGAGGTCGACCGCAGCGGAGGTGATGTGACATCGATCTGATGTGTTTGAGGGGCTAACAGAGAGGTTTCGAGAAACGGAAGGCGTTTGCCCAGCAGTACACATCATTATCATCTTCCGGCCCCTATTCCATTTTATTTGGGAACGACGCAACACGTTTTTTTTTTTCTTCTATTCTCCCCTATCAGACTCAAGCTATAAAAAAATTATGTCTACCCAAAATGCTCCAAATAGAATTTCCTAATTTCAAAACTTTTGTCAGTTCAATAATGCAATTCTGCCTATCCGTAGACGCACTACCCGCCTCGCTACTACAACACATCTATATATGGTCATCAGCATCAATACACCTCATGATTCATCAGCTCAAAGTGTCGCACTTATTATGAGAATTCGCTCAACGCTCAATGGGTCAAATTCCTCGGAACTTATGACTTCTTACGACTGTTTACTTTTTAAGGTAAGACATTCAGACCTTGATTTGTAGAACAGAATATAGACATAGTTCTTTGAAAGCCGGTTACGTTGGTTAGTTTTTAGAAATTAGTTGTTTTTGTTATGAGTAGAATTACTATTTTTGAATCATGATGTCTACCACATTGCATTGAATAAGAATAAAAATTCTGTAATCCAATTCTAACTAAAAAGAACAGTGCTGGTTTTTTTCTGTTTTTATTTCAGACTAGTTTCCGCCCGCGACTCTGTCCGCGCGGATGTCGGTCTTCGCGTGGATGGTTTATTTCTCCATTTTGAGTAACTCTGACACATCTTATAAATATCTATTGGGCCCAAATACGGCTAAGCCTATAATAATTAAGGAGATTCGCGGTTCTACAGAACAACGTCTATGAATAAAACTGAAAAATAAGATTTTTTTTCTACATATTTTTCCAGGATAAAATGTATCCCATTTTATGTCCAGGATAATAAGGTATAATTATACCAAGTTTCATCGAAATCGAACCGTTAGTTTTCACGTGATGCCTGCATATACAGACAGACAGACAGACAGACAATTTTTTTTTTAATCATATATTTGGATTTGCATCGATCCAGCAACACCACCCGCTATTTATTTTTTCAATATTTTTAATGTACAGAATTGACCCTTCTACAGATTTATTATATGTATAGATGGGTTTTTTCTTGAATTAAGTCTAGATCAGAGGCGGCAGAGATAGATTCGACAATTTGATTTGCTTCGGCGATTTTTGAAAAAAAAAAGTTGGGGCACCGCGTGATGGGTCATCTTCCTAATCGATTTCAAAGAGAAGAAGAAACATAAAATCGTTTAGAATTAGGTATAACTATTCATTTAGCGAAATAAACCCCAAAAAACACAATTGCAACTCGGTTCCAACCCAGACAAAGTCCATATTTTTGGGCAATTTCTTCGTAATTATGAATTTGCATCATCCGCGTACATTTCGGCACAAATTGCGAACATTACGATAGAGCTGCTGGAAATCAAAACGTTTTTGGAAACTATCAAAATGGTATGTTGTGCACACGACACACTGAGTAACGTTAGGTTGACCATATGGTAGGAAAATTCTTGTATTTCAATTCTTTTTTTAAGGCATTTCTTCATCTCGACCGATTTAAGTAACATTTGTAAAAAATCTGCTTTGTTTTTTAATATTTTGTGCTATGTTTAAAAGTAAAACTGCATAAAGTATATGTTTGGTTGTGCATCCGTGAAGCAGTTAATCCTCTGAATAACAGTTTGACACCTACCGTGTGCCTAATACTTTATTACCAGAAACATTGAGTATCATTTGCCTGTAGTTCCACAAGAATAATCCTATACTGTTTAGCAATAAAAACTCCTTGCATTAAACTATTAAGACAATCAGAAATTAATTCTTTAAGAATTACTATTTGTTCGGTTGTTTGTATGTATGGGGTTATCTCCGGAAGATATTTTGTTCTGGTAGAATCAACGAATATTCCGAAGGGTTATTTACATTATTTATCTAGCCAAACTATTACTATTTTTGTAGGTAGGTAGTCAAAACACACCAATGAACTCGCAGTATCTAGGTAAAATACATGACTGGAGTTTGATTGTGTCTCCTATTTGTCTGTTCTGTATTTGTCCATGTTTATCCCATCAAGCTGGTTGACGTACAGCAGCTCATCGTATCTCGCGGATCGTCACGTGCGAACAAGTAAACAGAGTATTATGGGCGCGCCGGGGATATTAGGGCGCCCACTGACTACACTGATATGGTCAGAACGGACTGGCAGAGGACAGAAAGGTGGCAGTAGGTGAGGTATGGACGATATATTCTTTTTTTTTACGTGGTAAAATCATCACATGAGTCCTTCCACCCAGGGCAGAGCGGGAGCGACTGTCAGACTCGTACTGACTAAAATCCACGGTGTCCTTCAATAGCCCTTTACGTACCGAGGTCACGGGAATTCGTGAGTCCAGCGAACCCGGCAGGAGTGTGGGCGATATTTGGAGAAATTGATGCAAAAGGAGACTGACTAAGCAGGAACTTGCTTTGCCACGAAGAAGAATAGAGTAGAACATAAAAAACTGGCTAAGTGCGAGTAGGACTCACACACGAAGGATTCCGTAGCATTATTTATAAAAACCCCTCCAAGTAATTATTTTATGCAGTTTTTTTAATATTTGTTGTTATAGCGGCAATAGAAATACATCATCTGTGAAAATGTCAATTGTCTAACTATCATGGTTCATGAGATACAGTTTGGTGACAGACGGACAGATGGACGGACAGTGGAGTCTTAGTTAAAGGGTCCCGTATTGGTCATACCTTTGGGTATGACCAATATTTTGATCATTCGTTAAGTAAACTATTTGTTAAAGAATGGTTAAAAACAAATTGTTAGCTTACTGCTACTGCTACTGAACAAACAACTCGCCCTAAAATACTACAAATTCAAGTGGCAAACGAGCTTTCGTTTGCCACTTGAATTTGTAGTATTTTAGGGCGAGTGGTTATAGTATAGAGTGCTTACTCTATAGTCTTATGACCAAATAGTTGAATGTCTACTGAGTTGCTACTTGTCTAGACCTTCAATTCTTCGTCGCGGGATTGTACGAATGACTGTGACGCCGGAACGTAAAGGGCTATTGAAGGATACCGTGGATTTTAGTCAGTACGAGTCTGACAGTCCCTCCCGCTCTACCCTGGGTTGGAGGACTCATTTGATGATTTAACCACGATAAAAAAAAGACTTTCAATTCTTGCTGTCTCGTGAGCGGAAATCTAACTGTTGATTATATTGGGTTTCCAAGTCAAAGAAGGCAGCCGGGATTTGCTGGTGTGACGGCGCCTGTTTATTTAATATTAATTCATCAAACAATTTGCATTGTGTTCGAAACTACAATTACATTCCAATACTGTAACAGCAGCAATAATAATCTCAATCTCACCCCGGTTGTGTACCGCTGTGCTGTGTGTCGCGTAATCAATTCCCGCACTTTACACTCATTTGTAAGATCTACAAATAGTTCTTCCAAGTCTGGCTGTTTGTGTGTGTGATTTTCAATGTTTGTAAATGCACCCACGACGCAAAAAATATCCTAGTTGGGATAACGTTTTTAAAAAAAGAGGAGGAGTAATAGTAGTGGCAGAGTTTTTAAAAGAGCTGCCGCGGGAGACGCCCACGGCAACGGACGTCGCGAGGCAATTTGCAGGCCACTGTAGCCGCGGCCATGCGAACGCGCGGTCGAGTAATGGATGACTTGCCGTCCGATCATGGACAATGCCCGGGTCGACAGCGCGTTGTTTTCCACGCGTGCCTCAAAGAGCTGCCTCTCTTAGAGGCTCAAAACCTAACCGAGTCGCGGGTCTGTCTTATCAGACAACCTTGACCCTGGATCCAGGACTCATTTGATTATTTTGTCACGATAATAAAAAAAGAGATTAGCAGAAAATTATTTCTGAGAATCTCTCTCTCTTCTTTTCTAATTAGACTTCTAAGTTTTTTCTGCTCAGTGACAAATCCCCGTGGGTGTCTCGATGGCATTCTTGCGGTTTCGCAAGTAGTCCGGTAACTGGCTGCAGATCTAGGCGAGATACTAGCACCGTGGAGGACATCTTCACTATCAGGGTTTGGACATGCTGGTATTAAGATTGTCTGACTGTGTGCTGCAATACTGGTTGGTGGTATTGTTAGAAATTGAGGTCTTTGCTAATGCTATTACAATTGTATGAGAGTCTAATGGTAATAGAATCCGCGTTGGGTTTATTTATGTTAGTTTATCTGCCTTTTTTTAGCGTGGTAAAATCATCAAATGAGTCCTCCCACGCAGGGCAGAGCCGGAGCGACTGTCAGACTTGTACTGACTAGAATCCACGGTGTCCTTCAATAGCCCTTTACGTACCGGGGCCACGGTAATTCGTTAGTCCCGCGACCATCTGCCTTAAAATATTTTAGATTATCCAGATCACCACAATACTGTAATAATTATTGTATACCTACTCGGCAGGGCAGAATGAAACTTGATTGTAATTTGATCATCTGTATAACCGATGAAAAATAAAACCCATAGTAAAAAAGTTTGATTTAAAATTCGAAAACAAACTTCAAACTAAATGTTTTTCAACAATGCCTTCAATAGTGCATAGTGTCAAGCTTATAAAGATCTACTGATGCTGCAATACTAACTAACGCCTTACCAAACCGTATCATCTACTGATGGAAATGAAACTTCATTTTTTAAATTAAAGTCTTTGTTTCATAAATCAGTTTTCACTATTTTCAGTATATTTTTATAGATAACCTAAGCCAGCATCTTTGTGGCATTCTGTAATGATCTCGATTTATGTAAAAAAGAAACTGTACATGGTTATTTTTTAAATAGGCTCGTCATTTACTAGCAAACAGCAATAAGTACATTATCATAGCGGAAAAACACCAAAATCTGTTCACCATTGCCACTTACAGATGTCCACACTTTATAAGTAACTGAACCATAAGTATAACCTATTAAATTATAAAATCATAAACATAACAAACAAAGCTCTTAATAAGCGCGTGCGCAGTATAAACATTATAAACAATTAGCTGGCATCGTATAAGGAAGTGTTTACACTAGACGCGACGCGCGGGCCCGTCTGAGCGCGACGCTATTAATTATATTAAAGTGTTATGCAGAATAGAAGCAGTAATTAAAATGACAGTTGTGTTTACTAATTAATAGACTCTTTTTTTTTTATCGTGGTAAAATCATCAAATGAGTCCTCCCACCCAGGGCAGGGCGGGAGGGACTGTCAGACTTGTACTGACTAAAATCCACGGTGTCCTTCACTAGCCCTTTACATACCGGGGTCACGGTAATCCCTTGGTCCCGCGACCCCGGCAGGCTTTGGCCCTCTACAGGCCCCGTCACTATGCTGACACTCTTTGAGGCGCGCGTGGAACACAACGCGCCGTCGACCCGGGCATGGTCCATGGTCGGACAGCGAGTCGCCCAGAATTAATGGACTCTAAAAGAACATTAGTGTGATTTATCGGCGGCAAATCTTTTTTTTCTACCATTGCCGGGACAGGTCTCCGCCTATCGCCGTCGTGAAGACACGGTGGCGCTCTGCCCAAGCAGGGTATTCCTGCACCGTATGCTCCACCGTGTCCTCCGGACGATCCTCACAGTGGTAACACCCATTCCTTTTTTCTCTCCTTATCAGACACAGGTACCTCCCGAAACTTCCGTGTCCGGTGAGGACCTGTGTCATGCGGTAGGTAAGGACGCCGTGACGCCTATCCAGCCACTCCTCAAAGAGGGGTCTTACCGCCGCGATTGCGGCGTGCCCGACAGTCAGCAAGCTTACCAAAACTAATCCAGCTTACCTGCAAGAAACAAAAATAAATGTAAAAATCATTGAATTTTTAATAATTTTACATTTCAATTGGGTGGGAGGACTCATTTGATGATTTTAACACGATAAAAAAATTCACTCTTTTTAATTTCATCATTTTTATCGTACTAAATCATCAAATGAATCCTCACGGTAATTCATAGGTCACGCGACCATTAATTCGTGCTTTAGCTAAGATATTTTCCCGTTTATGTCTTGCGTATGGTGTAACAAACAAATCACCCAACACCGTAAGGCTAATAATACGACTGCTTCGTTGGTCTAGTGTTCACAAACGCGACTGCTAAACATGTAATCTTGGATTTGATTCATCAGTGTTATTGGGAAGGGACTGTCAGACATGTACTGACTCAAATCCACGGTGTCCTTCAATAGCCCTTTACGTTCCGGGTCCACGTTTACCTGATAAGAAACTCCCGCAACCCTGACAGGCCCCGTCATATTTCTGACAGCTTTTACAGACGCGCGTGAAACACGACGCCCCGTCGACCCGGGCATGGTCCATGATCGGACGACGAGTCACCCATTACTCGCCGTCCGGATTCCCGCGCCTACTGCGGGCATGCGGACGGCCAGCATGCCCGCCGCATCATCTCGTACCACATAAACTCGTCCTCTGTCCACGTTCGGGATGGTCTCCCACTCGTCAGTTTTTGCGCGTCGCCTGCCCACCCACGCGCCTTCCAACTACTAAACTACTCATTATATACTAATGGATTTGTTCGCAATTACGTTTATTACCTGCTCAGTTCATCTTTGGTTGAACATGGATTTTTTTTGTAGTTCATGTTTTTTTTCGACTCTTTTTTATCGGCCTGATATTTAGATTTTTTTGGGGTCATACTAGTCGATTGCGATTTGGTTTTTTCTATGTATAGGATAGATACAACATACATAACGTCGTGCCTATTTCCCAGGAGAACGATGACCTTTTTTTGGATATAAAAATCATCAAAGGAATCTTATCGTCTTGGTTGAAGCGGAAGGGTCTGTCAGACGCTTACTGACCAAAAACCAACCGTATTCTTTCACATGCCAATAGCGTTCCATGGCAGCGGTGCCCATTAAGGCAATCCTGCATCCCTTGCTATTTAGTTCGCTACCTAAGATCCATAAATATTTCTTTTGCTTCATCCAATCATACTTAAATCTAGTCATACAAGCCCGGTTGCGAGTACTAAGTACAGTCGGTAACCGTCATTTTATGACCCATCTTATACGGCAATGTTAAAGTCGATCAAGTAATGCTGACCACCGACTATACAGACGCCAGCAGGTCAAGCTACCGGAATCAGTACTTTTTTTCAATCAAACATTAACCTTCCTCTATTGGATAAGGTTGAAAATCCATTAAAGAAATTTGTCAGAGTGTGGTAGGTTGATGTGCTGGCGACTGCACATTACCAACAATGTAAGTCCTATGATTGCATAGAAAATAAATCATAGTATATTTGACTTTCGGTAAAGGAACATTTTAAGGAAACCCGAACCGTAAGACAGTACACCTAATTCAGTTGTGCATCACTTTCAATTGAATAGAAACACATCATGCCTATTGTTTAGTTGTCAAAACGGGAAAATGATGAAACGGGATGTAATTTGATTAAGGGGTCCTATTGTTTAAATAAAAATTAAATCAGAATTTCCGTGATGATCTTTCCAATTGCAGGAAAACTGACAAATGCCTACCTACTGCCACCTATGTAAAATCAGTTGATTAGAATTGAATGCGAGTTTTAAATTCAGTACTGGTCTTATATACCTTGAGGACTTGAGGTGACAATATTCAAAATACATACGCATACCTGCATATTTTCATGAGGCCGTAATTTCCCGGCCACAGGAAAATTACTGGTAATGTGTCCAAGAGACAGGCGACGTTGTCTCTTTGAAATGCTCACGGAAGTAGGGGAAGTGTTAACAAATCGATTTGATGTCTCTTTGAAGAAGTTTTGAGCACTCGGACCCCACGGCCCTAGAGTTTCAACCCTAAACGGCTTAAAAATATAGTTTTAACTAACATTGCTATATCTAGATTCGATTGTAAAACAGCCGAGGCTCCCATACTATGTACTTTTAAAAATACTGTTTATTTAATGCGTCAATCCATCCTAATTGCTCAGTCAATGCACTGACCAAGACATTGAAGTTATTCACAATAAAACCAAGACAAGATTATATTATGCTAAACAACATTTTAATTGAAACAATACAGAACGCATCAGTACAGTACCAGGACCCATTCATTACAATATACATCGCCGTCGCGGCGCCTGCGATCATAAGGTTGAGCGTCCACTGCCATAAGATTTACACGGAGAGATGTGCCAAGTTAGTGGAGAGTTATTTGTTCGTTAGCCACGCATCCATGCGTAAGTGTTCGTCAACAGTGGACGATCTAGTCCACTTCATACAAAGTAAAGCCCTTGGTTATTGCACGGTTAAGCAGCACACAACCTCCTCTAAGTGGTTTGGTTCTCTAAGATCGACTTCTCTCATCTCTAAGTACTTCTGTTACTTCCTCAATAGAAGCTTTTCATTTCTCGACTCATTTGATGATATTGCCACCAACCAAAAAAACGAAAAATGACACCCAGAAGACACACATTGGTTGAGCACCTGATCTATTCTCAATCATTGAAACGCCGTTAATTGGACAATGAGTGAGAGAGAAGTTACTCCCTGCCCCTTGTGCAGTCTATCATTTACCAAAGCTGGATTTCGCTGTGATGGGCTACCACAGAAAACTGGTCAATAAACTAGCTCATGCGCATGCTGTAGTGGAGTGAAGCCCTAATACCTCCTCAGCATACATTACGACCTGATGTCTGTGCTGATGTGTCGCACAATTGTTTGAGTTAAGAGTTACTGATATCTGATCTGATGCTGCTGCCAACAAATGAGGTCATACAGGGTTGGGAATATTCCTTTATTCCTGGACCTTTTCTTGAAGGAGTTTCTTTTTTCCAGTAAACTTGCAAATCTTGTTCTGAATTCTGAGTTGAGTTCCTTCTAGTACACCGGTTAATTTCAACAACTACGATTTTTTACCTAATTTGGAGAACATTTTTGTTTCTGTTTTTTTTTTTAATTTTCTAAGATTTTGATTAGCAAGAGATACATTTTATGTACATAAAATGTTACATAAAATTATTTATTCTTGAAAGGTTGTCACATATTGTCGACACCTGAATTGATAAGACACCAAAATTTATATTTGTCACCAAAATTAAAACTTCTTTAAATAATGTTTTATTTCTACAAATTATGAATTAAATAACAATAAGAACTTTTTGATAGTGAATCTAAAAGTTTTAATAAAAAAGTAAGAAAAAATGAGATCAATAAAAGTTAGTTAATAAGAAACACCAAATACAACTTTCTATATTATGTTAATTGTACAGATTTGAATTTAAAAAGATTTTTTTTGTCTTTTATCATCATCATGATCATTTACGATGTTTTCTGTGTAATTTAAGTACAATTTTCTCACTGATGTATGGAAAAACACCACCAAAATTGTACTGTCGAAATTCGAATCTTGATTAACCAATTTATTAAAAAAAAAGCTACTAAGATTATAGAATTTATATTCGGATAATTTTTACAGCATAAGCATTCATTCATAAAATGTGTTTAAAATATTAACACCAAAATGTAGAAATACGAAACTTGAGAACTGAGAAAACTCGCGAACTCCACACATCCTCGTTGCAACTGCATACAATTAAGGGTAATTGAGTTATCTGACACATGTTGAGTAAACAGATGAGATCAGACTGTACGGATGTGTGGCGCCCTTTACTGATAGTACTTGTAGTGTGCCCCTTGACTCTGATCTTGAGTGGTTTTTAATTGATTTTGAATAGAGATGCTCTGTTGAGAATAATGTTAAAATGACAACATTTATCTATTTTATACTATACTAGTTTTTGCCAGCGGCTTCGGACGCGTGGAGTTTCACGTGTTATACTGAGTCAACGATAAGAGATAGACATAATATGCTGTCAAGGAATATTTTTATATAATTTTAAGGAGAACATTTCCGTCATACATGATTTATATGTAGCTTTAACCATTAAGGCTGCACACGCGACGGATATTTTTTTATTTGCCTTCACTGCTCCGTTCCTATTGATCGTAGCGTAATGAAAAGTATACTATAACCTGCCCAGGAGTATGAAGAATAATTGTGCCAAATTTCGTTAAAATCCGTCGAGTAGTTTTTGTTTCTATAACGAACATACATACAGACAGATAGACAGACAGACAGACATACAGACAGACACAAAAATTTTACTGATTGCATTTTTGGCATCAGCAGCAATCCCTAATCACCCCTTGATAGAATTTTTAAAATATATTTCATGTACAGAATTGGCCTCTCTACAGATTTATTATAAGTATAGATTATAATGTTAAATGTAAATGTTAGTTTTTATTCATGAAACAGAAATCTGCACCTATATAATATTAAAAAGAGGAAGGATTTGTATTTTTGTGTGTGTGTTTGTTTGTGATGATAAAACCCAAAAAGGAATGCCGACGAAAAAAAAAATGTCACCATCAGCTACAGTCACCCTAAGTAACATAGACTAGGTCGCGGAATTCACGAATTACCATGACCCCGATACGTAAAAGGCTATTGAAGGACACCGAGGATTTTAGTTAGTACGAGTCTGACAGTCCCTCCCGCTCCGCCCTCGGTGGGAGGACTCATGTGATGATTTTACCACGTAAAAAAAAGTAACATAGACTAGATATAATAATATATCTTTCCATCCGTGCGAAGCCGGGACGGGCCGCTAGTATTTGATTAAGCTATGTTTACTAGAGGCAAGTTCTAAATAAAAGGTTGTGAGTTCGGAACCTCGCTTCTCGTTGCTTTTGTTCACGATTCATCATCATCATCATTCGGAAGAAAGAAAGAAAGAAAATAAGTTTATTTGACACGCCTTAGGCACACAATCGTCCACTGCTGAACATAGGCCTCCCCCTTAGACCACCACGCCGCATGACAATTCGCCACTTGCATCCATCCGTTGCCCGCGACTTCAGACAGCTGTAATTTGGCTTCTGTAGGTTTATAGCAGCATGTCGTTAGTGATGTCACTATCAATGGGAGGTTTCTTTGTACAAAGTTGGAGTGCAAATTTAAATAAGAAAGAAAATTGCCAGTGTTTAATAAAATAGATTTGTTGCGAGAGAAAGTTAAAATTATTAAATGATCATTTAAAGCAAAATTTAAAAATAACCTGCAGTATGACTGTGAATAGAACCAAATGTATAATAGTAATTTTAATTCTTTAAATTGTTATAATAATTTACGCTGTAGTATTCTATAACCCATTCATTTTTAGGGTTCCGTACGTCTGAATACAAAAACGGAACCCTTATAGGATCACTCGTGTGTCTGTCCGTCCGTCGCTTACAGTCAATTATCTCCGAATCTATTAGACCGATTAAGTTGAAATTTGGTACACATATCAATTCCTGTGACCCAAACACAGAGGTGTGACGTGAGCACATGAAATCTGTATATGGGGGGTCATTTTTGGGGGGAAGGGGAAAA
The DNA here is from genome assembly GCA_943136025.2 of Agrotis puta. NCBI lineage: Eukaryota > Metazoa > Arthropoda > Insecta > Lepidoptera > Noctuidae > Agrotis > Agrotis puta. The sequence goes on from OW964187.2 coordinate 1,144,667, forward strand.
TTAAAAAAAAAAAATCTGAAAACTGCATCGTGTGGCATATCAAATGAAAGGTCTTGTTGAGAAGATCTTAAATGTATTTTTTTGTAATTTTAAAATAAATAGTTTCCAAGTTATTCAAGAAAATAGACGAAAATTGACCATTCCCCCCCCCTTATCTCCGAAACTACTGAACCTAAAATTTTGAAAAAAATACAGAAATTAGTTTTCTCCTTATAGATTATAGGAAAACCTATAAGAAGTCCATGATATTAAAATAACATGGTAAATCACTCAATATTGTGCGTACCAACTTACATTTTTTTTTAATACGTCATAAATCGTAAACCGCAATTTATCTTTCAAAGTTACAACCAACTTTTATATAATGTTACTTGCTGCTACGGAACCCTTTAAAGGCGAGTCCGACTCGCACTTGGCCGGTTTTTTTTTTTTTCATTGGTCCGTTGTTATGTGAGAGAGCGCCTCTCGCAATCAAACGTAACAGTTTGGCGAGTTTGTAATTGAATAACAAAATTGTATGGATTTCAGAAAATAAATAAAAAAAGCATATTAAGAAGAAGAGCAAGCTTCCACAAAACTTCTGGAAATTCTAGAACCATCTAAACACGTTCATCTGCAACACAAACGCCATCCAATCGAACTGCTCTCATATAAATCTGCTAATTGCAACTGATTGGTAATTAACATTAGTATCAACTGCGCGTGCGCACAATACACGTGATCCATCAACTAAGCGGTTAATTTATTAATTAAAAGGTTTTGCCATTTTAATGTACGTTGATTAAAATGTGTTTAATCTTTTGTAGTAGGTACAATTAAAGCTGTGCTGCGCATTACGAGATTACCACTATCAAGATTTATTGCAGAAACTGATGGCTTTATTCAACTTCATCACCTGCCTGCCTTTTCCCAACTATATTGGGGTCGACTTCCAGTCAAACCAGATGCAGCTGGATATCAGTATTTTACATGGAGCGACTGCCTGTCGGACCTCCACAACCCAGTAACTGGGTAATACGATACCCCATGGTAAGACTGGTTGTCAGACTTTAGAGCTTCTGACTAACAGTAACGACTGTCAAAGATCTACAAATACAGCCGGGACCAACGGCTTTACGTGGTTTCCGAGGCACGGAGGAAACTCGCTATGACAGATAGTCACCCATCCACAGACCAACCTGCGGTTGTATTTATTTAGCCACGAGCTTCTCATTGATGATGGCTTTATTCAACTTGCATAGTATAAATAGAATAACAAGCCAACTTGCTACAATAGACGCTTTGATAGCTTTGACAAATCACAGAAAGCAAGTTTTCTATTACATTTTTTTTACATATTTACGTCGCGTACCGTAAACCTTTTTTAAGGACAGATAACTTCAGTTGCGAGCAGGACTCGAACCTGTGTCTCTCGAGGCCATCGCAGCTCTACTCGCCGAGATTTTGACTCTTTTCATTTCATTGTTTGAACGTTTTCCATTCCATTAATCCATTATAGCAGTGTCCAACTACTACACCAATACCTTAACATTACAGAAAGATTCGTTCTCGACGAGCAGAGCTGCGGTGTCATTTGGAGATTGCAATCCTATTTATCCCGGAAGAAATTTGTATAGGCAAAGTTACTTCATTCTCACAGATCTAGTTACGTTCTGGTATCAAATATGAGATCAAATCGCGGTATCTTTTATGTGACAACCTTTTGATAACCTGTACATTTATTACTCGGTACACTAGGTAGGTACCGCGGTCGCGGGACTAACGAATTACCGTGTCCCCGGAACGCAAAGGGCTATGGAAGGACACCGTGGATTTTAGTCAGTACGAGTCTGACAGTCCCTGGGTGGGAGGACTCATTTGATGATTTTACCACGTAAAAAAAAAATGAAAACAATAGCAAGTCAACTCGCTACAATAGATGCCTTGACAAAGTTGATTGACAAAACTACAGGAAGCAAGCTTTCATTACTATTAGTCAGAAGCTTGAAAGTTTGACAACTAGTCTTACCAAAACCAAAAGTTATCTTATCACCCAGTTACTGGGAAGTGGAGGTCATACGTTCAGTCGCACCATGTAAAATACTGATATTCAGTTGCATTCGATCCGACTGCAAGCCGACCCCAATATCGTCGAGAAAAGCTTTACATGATAAACGAAATACTAAAAAATCTAAAAGAGAATTTGGAGAATATGTATGATTTGCAATCCAGGAAGAAATTTGTAGATACAAAATTACTTCTCAAATCAAGTCGCGGTATCTTTTATGTGCCAACCTTTTGATGACCTGTACGTTTATTACTCGGTACACTAGGTAAGTACCGCGCCACGAACATGGAATGGTATTTCAGTCATATTTACATAAGTCACCGCGTTATCGCGCTCTGATGACTGGCCCAGGAATGTACTGACAGATGCAGAAATAATAGCGGGCGGCGGGTAGGCTATTTAATTTCAACATACGATGCATCTGGGATAGACTAGAGTGGAAGCCTCGCCGCTGTTCTACAAAGCAAGTCCAAGTCATAAATAATAAATAAATATTCCACAACTATCACACAACGCCATCAAGTCCCAAGCTAAGCAGAGCTTGTGTTATGGGTACTAGACAACTGATAAACATACTTATATATTTCTAAATACAAATGATCGTGCTCATCACACAAACATTGGTCCTGGGTGGGAATCGAACCCACGACCTCCGGCATAGCAGTCAGGGTCACTAACCACTAGATCAACAGGTCATGTTTTAGCGATGACTAATTGGGTATTCTACCAAGTGAAGCATGAAATGAAAAAGTGTGTATTCTATTGAGGAGCGGCCAACGTGTGGTCTTATCGATATTTTGGTTATTATAATTAAAAGATGTACTGACCTCTGTCTACATCTTCTTCAGACTTAATATGTGGAATGATGGAATCCATACCAGCCAATGTCCAAAACATGTTGGCTGGTATGGATTCTTAAACAACGAAAAAGGTTTATTTAATGCTTTTTGGTTTGTAAGGATCGCATGAAATAGTGCTTTGCAGTTTTTACCCAACCTAAGAACCAGGTAAATATTTACTAATAATGATTATGTCCATTTACAGTTAAAGGGGAAAATATACAAATCCGTGATTAGACCTGTTGTATTGTATGGATCGGAATGCTGGGCTGTGAAAAAGATGGATGAGAAACGTTTGCATGTAGCGGAGATGAGAATGTTAAGATGGATGTGTGAAGTGACAAGAATGGATAAAGTAAGGACTGAGTTTATAAGGGGAAGTTTGAAAGTGGCGCCTGTTACAGAAAAAATGAAAGGGAATCGTCTATCTTGGTATGGACATGTCATGAGGAGGGATGACACTCATGTGACTAAGAGAGTTATGAGTATGAATGTTGATGAAAGGAGAGAATGAGGAAGGCCAAAGAAGAGATGGATGGATTGTCTAAGGAATGATATAGAAGAAAGAGGAGTGAATGATACTGTGACGTTTGATAGAGGAGAATGGAAGAAAAAACCTGTTGCGCCGACCCCAAGTAAAATGGGATAAGGGCAGGAAGATGATGACATAATTATCTACATTATTAGAAGAATAATAATTGGTAATCAACTAATCAGTATTGCAATGATCATCTCATCACCTTTATTGAATTACTCAATATAGTCTAACACTTGCGTCCCCACCAGTACCAGCCCCAGCACCGCGGCATAGGTAACAAACACTAATACAAACATACCTGCCATCGCTGATAAGCTATCGATCCGTCAACTGGTCACAATTATACCTAGTTCATACCGGCGCAGGAGCATTCACAGTAATGTTCGGAGATCGTGTTACAAGGTGGGATAATTTTGTCGTTAAAGCTAGACTATTATTGATTGACATAGCCTAAATTCTAGATTAGGATATTTTGATATACAGTTAATTGTGATCTAGGCGTCAGATAACTGCTAGATATCAGTTTTAAGGTCAGTATTATCATCATACTGTTCCCACCACTGGGCTGTTTCGACTAAATGTTCAACCTGTTCCTTCGGTTGCCTTTGATGTTCCAGTGCTACGGACACCTGGGCATGCGGGCGGCGAGTAATGGGCGACTCGCTGTCCGACAATGGACCATGCCCGGGTCGACGGCGCGTTGTGTTCCACGCGCGCCTTAAGGAGTGTCAGCATCGGGGCCTGTAGAGGGCCATAGCCTGCCGGGGTCGCGGGACTTTCCCATTACCGTAACCCCGGTACGTAAAGGGCTAGTGAAGGACACCGTAGATTTTAGTAAGTACAATTCTGACAGTCCCTCCCGCCCTGCCCTGGGTGGGAGGACTTATTTGATGATTTTACCACGATAAAAAAAACCACTGGGAAACAGGCGGATGCCTGAGGCCCAGTGTCGATTTTTAGCTGTAAATTACTTCGTGTTTTTGGTTCTAGAACATTTTCGATCATTTCCTCAAGATTTCCCCTTCACTGTTTTGAAGTTCCGCCATCTTATTTTTTCTGCCGATACATGGAAATCATCCTTACATGGAACAGTGTCGAACATCATTTAAAAAAATTTAATTTATTTCTTTTCCAATTTTATTTCTTCCATTCTTATGGACAACTCAGACTTGAAGAAAAAAAGTGAAAATGCGAAAATCACTATAGGGCCATGACCGAGTGCTCACAGCCTCTACAAAGAAATTTCTAAAATACTTATTGACGCTTCCCGTGACCCAAGAGCTGGCTTTTACCTTGGCCAGAGGCTAAGTATTGCAATACAGAGAGGCAACGCCGCCAGTCTCTTGGGCACATTACCAGCTGACAGCGTTGAGGATGAATTTTTCGATGCTCTATAATATGTAGTTTAGTCTAGTTTTATTTTAATTTTGTATTTTTATATTTATGTATTTTTAATTAAATTACTTTTTAAATGCGAAATAACAATAATCTAAATGTAGTCTCAGTGGATAAAGGCCTTAACCCGCTGTCCTTGGCTAACGAGAACTGGCGCAAACCTGTGGTATTGGATACTAATGATCGCAAGGAGGTATGGCAGAGCAAGGAGCTACACGGACGGTTTTTTTTTTGCAATTTCTTTTTTTGTAAAAATATTTAAAAATGTAAACAGATGGGGAAAAAAATGAATAAAGGAAATATAAATCTATCTAAATATCCTTTTGTCTCTCTCTTTTACTCCTTAAAAGATAATTCCATGTAATCGGTATTTCCACATTTTCTTTGTCTTTCCAACTAATTTTCCAAGCAGTTGTCTTCCTTCCATTCCCAGAATCCATACTTTCACAATGATGAACCAACATACCAACAATTTTCTTGGAACATGAATCACGGAACAATACCATTCCTTTACAATTTAGATATAATCAGGCGATGCGGAGAATTCTACAAACAAAGTGACAAACAATGTTTATTTATTATAACCTAGTAGCTCGCATACTTGGTCGACGACGAATAACAACGATGCACATAGAATTTTCTAGAATTAAACATTCCTGTACCAATTTTGTTTAGAATAAACAAGACCAATCAGCACTGCTATTCCCTAAGGGTCAGCTCAGACCGAGACGCGACGCTGCGATTTCAATAGAGCTACTCAAAATCTAACTCTATTTCCTACACGAAAAGATAAACCTTTCGCAACACAGCGCGACGCTGAGCGGCGCCGCGCTTCATTATAATAGCGACTCAAAATCTAACTTTACTTACTACAAAAATACACATTTGCAGTAGTATCGTCGCGTCTCGGTGTGAACTGACCGTAAGGATACAGCCTTATGTGCAGCGCTATTCCAACGTCGAAGCTACGGTTTGGTATTCACTACTAAGTTACTGTCAGCAACGCGTGCCAGTACGAAGCTTAGTAGAATGTCTGTCTCGAAGACGATCTTGTCGCAGCTCACAGCCTAGGAATACATTCTTCTCTACACAAAAAAAAAAATATATTTAGTAATACTTTAAGTATGCCCAAATGTATTTTTTTGCTATTTAAGTGCACATAATATGCGACATTAAAATTGTAATTTGTCTGAAGTTAGTAAAATAGGGCGTAAGTCAACTTACTTATAGGAATTATTACCAGATTCATAAAATATAAAATATGTATTGAAAGTATCTAAATCCCCATCACTCACGACATTACAATCAACATTCTTTAGAACATTTACGTAAGTTACGTGTCTCCTCAAAAAAATTGGAGAAGCCATAAATACATTTTAGTGTATCTATGGTATTCAAGATAAAACAGACTTCAGACACGACACATCAAGGAAAACACACACCTCAACTACAATTCTTCGAAAACAAGATGTCCAAAAAGATCAACAATACAATACCACACCAACACATAACGAATGCTAATATTTATCCAGGAAAACTCCTCTTTCCACGGTATTCCTAACATGACGGAAAAACACAATGTCCACTCATACATAATGGAAATTAGTTGCGCAATGAGAACATGTGTTATCGCATTATTTTACATAGTTGAGACAAACAACTGATGCAATAGTTTTAAACTCTTAATTGGTTTAAGGAATGCCTTAAGAGGTTACCGCGGCCCTGAAAGCAAGGAGTAATTAAAGGAATGGGTTTTAGTCAGTGTAATGGGAGTGACCAAAAAATTTCTTTTCCAAACCACATAAGGCTTTCAACACCATAAAAGTTACAAAAATGTGTGTAGTGTGCGGTGCATGTCGCCCTAATCAAACAAATAAAATACGAAATATAAGTAATTGGTGACAAAACGGAGCATGTAAAGCCCGGTTTTCATCGCAAAAGAGTAACCTGCGTGAAATATTGAGACGAAACGGTCTCCTTTTTAGAAACGGTCTTTTGTAGGTTTGGGTGTCCACCAAGAAAGAGTGACCGATTCCCTGAGTGAGCTCACTTTTATTCTTTTTGCCCTTTTTGTCCGCTGAGTCATTTCCGAATAGCTCTTTGTTTGTGAAATGCTTGTAAGCCGTTTTCTCCATGTCCGCTCCTCTCCAAATGGAAGCTGGATTGTAGCAGAAGGCGTTCTGTACTTTTTTCTACTTACCCTCATGGGTAAGGAGTGAGGTCGTGTAAGTATATACGGTACGTTAATAAATAACTATGACATCAAATAAAACAATTATATTAATAAACAACACAAACGGTCATACACAAGTCATTAGGCAGGCCTGTTGGTCTAGTAGTTAGTGACCCTGACTGCTATGCCAGAGGTTGTGGGTTCGATTCCCACCCAGGACAAATGTTTGTGTGATGAGCACGATCATTTGTTCTGTGTCTGGGTGTAATTAATCTATAATATGTATGTATTTAGAAATATATAAGTATGTTTATCGGTTGTCTAGTACCCATAACACAAGCTCTGCTTAGCTTGGGACTAGATGGTGTTGTGTGATAGTTGTGGAATATTTATTTATTTATTTTTATTAGAAAAACAGATCACTAATGAAATCAATTGGTTATCTATAGACTACACGTCAGTATGTCTGTCACAAACAACTTAATGCAGTAAATATTTCCGCAGTCAACTTGAGTTTTAAACATAATCCAGACGCAATTAAGAATTCCCAGTTTCTTGAAGTCAGATAATAAATTTAGATTGCAGACACAAAAGAAAAAATGTCAGACAGTTATTTATAAATATTCTGGAGATTTATTTCTCGAAAGATTGAGACGAACTTTCGCTACAAACTCCAGAAAGCACCTTTTACTCGTTTATTTGTTATTTATTTTTTGGATAGTTTTTTCTTCAATATTTTATGCATTATGGTTCTGTGAATGGGACGCGGGACAGTCTGGGTCGCAGGACTGTCATCAGGAAACCGTGACCTTGGAACGTAAAGGGCTATTGAAGGATCACCGTGAATTTTAGTCAATAGAAGTCTGACAGTCCCTACCGCCCCACCCTAGGTAGGAGAACTCATTTGATGATTTTAGCACGAAGACAGAAGCAAAAAATTATTCTGTGTTTACTCGTTACGTATAAAATCGTCAACTACATCTTAGGTCTTTTTTTATCATGGTAAAATCATCAAATGGGTCCTCCCCCCCAGGGAAGGGCGGGAGGGACTGTCAGACTTGACTGACTAAAATCCACGGTAATTCGTAAGTTCCGCGACCCCGGCAGGCTTTGGCCCTCTACAGGCCCCGTCACTATGCTGACACTCCTTGAGGCGCGCGTGGAACACAACGCGCCGCGCGCCGTCGACCCAGGACTTCTTAAGTCTGGCTGAAATTTATAGTTTTGATAGGAATACCTATTTAATTTCGTAGAATTCGTATCATGTACAACAGTAAAAGTCCATCTACTGAATGAATTCCATTCGAGACCCTTTCAGTGTTTTAGTGTATTCTATAAATGTAAATAAATGAAAAACATTGCAGCACACTAGGAATTTCTCTTGTATCACATAAAATTTTAACCAAGATTAGAATTTTAAACGGGATTATTTACCATGTTTATTATTTGTTTTGAATCTCCGATATTTCACCACTGTCGACAGTGCGTTACAGGATTTCAAGCCTAACAAAAAAAAACACCTCGTACAAGTTTCCCCTAGTGGAAATCAAACCTATGACACGCAGCGAGCATCAAATGGCTCAACCATTCCGCTAACTGTGACATTAAACTTGAAAGTGCGTTGTGGTTTTTTTGCCGTAGTAAAATTATCAAATAAGTCCCCCGCTCAAGACGGGACGGGAAGGACTGTCAGACTCGTACTGATTAAAATCCACGGTGATCCTTCAGTACCCCTTTACATTCCAGGGTTACGGTAGTCTTAGTCCCGGCAGGCTTTGGTCTTCCAAGTGCGTTGTGGATAATGACAACTAAGTGTTAAGAACATCTGTAAGGTCATTGGCGGTCAAATATTTTGGGGTATCATTAGTAAACGTGGTGTAGGCAGATGTCCCGCCCTTTCATCGTACTCTACTCCTCCTATCGTCCTTACAATTAGTTATGGTTAAAATAAAATCAGCCTGTCGTGGACAGTTGAATTTTAATGATGATTCAAGTTTTGGGGGAGTAACTTCATGGGCCTTCGAAATTTTTTGTATGTTCTTTCTTGTCGGCTTACGTACGAAATTAATATTCAATCTCAATCCTTTGTTTTTGATTGGACATCTTAAAGACCATAAGGGATCGTTGACTAGTAACAGACGTAAACAACGATGTTTTTCTTAACTTTGCCCCGCACTAGGAATTTCTCCTGTGTCGTGGGTGCGTTTACAAACATTGAAACTCACATTCACAAATACCCAGACCCGGAACAGCCACTCGCAGATCATACAAAATTTTTTCCGAGGTTTACAAAGGTTCCCAATCAAGAAAATGTTCTGACTTTTCAGGACCTGATATCAAATAAAACCATCTCTTTGATAAATAAAAACGACGTAAACCAAATCTCCAAAAACCATCACCAAATTAGCTTTACAGCCTCACTGCCATCAAACATGGGTGTAAAATTCCATGACATCCCTCCTCCCTTCCCCCTGTACCATGGGTAGTTGGGGACGTGTCCGCATCTAACGGGAACAAAAATACATCGCCATCTGCACACCATAACATGTTGTGTTACGTAACTGGATATCACAGCAGGGCTGACTCTTGATGTCGCATAGAAAATGTAAACAAAGGGAGAACATTTTTTTTATTTGATTGATTGATCTGATTTTTATTTGCCGACATAATCTAGTTTTTTTTTTTTATTTGGTTACTATCTAGCCTGATGGTAACCGAAGGTGTGGTTGACGGTGAAGCACGCCTGCCTAGAAGTAACCTATTCAATCTTGACTTGAAAACGTCAAGGTTTTAGCTATCAGGAAAATTAAATAGGTACCGACCCTTCTTAATCCCTTCAAAAAAAATACCAATTGTCCCATTCCTTCGGCTTTACATTACAATCTGTTAGTTCAAAGTAAAAAATACGTTAAAATACTCGTGTAACGAAGATTAAGGGAAAGGTCTTCTAAGCTTCTTTCCTACCCGAATAAGTAACACAAAATACCTATTAAATGCAAAGTTTTCATGCAGGTTCGAAAAAATCGCGGCTATCTAAAGTTTAGATAGTCGCAAATTTTCGTTTAGTTAGTCGAGGAAAAAAAGAGATTGTTGGTAATGTTTTACATTCTAAACATTATCAACAATCTCTTTTTTTACTTATTTTAATGCTCTTCTACTCTGACTGTATACGATGCAGTGAGTTTACCCAGAAGAAGTTTGTTCACTCTTACTCTGGTGAAATTCATCATTACTCGTTATTCTGTTGTCCTTATTCCGACTTTGATATCTTCTTCTTCTTCTCAGTATCCCTTCTCTTCAAAATATACCTATTATCTTTCACACATTCAATTAATTGTTCCAACTACAAATACTCACAGCCCTAAGATCGACATCTGCCTTTTAAGGCGTTCCAAAACGAATGCACATCACATGAAGCAAGCGCGATGCTTTATTACGTTATGTGGTACTTTTAGTGTCGATGCATCCTGCCCGTTGCGACATGGTACCGAGGGCAATATTAGGAAATCAGAAAATACCAACCGAATGTTGCAGATGTTAACATCTTGGTTTTAAAGTAGTCAAAGTTCATTCATCAGTAAAAGATTTGCGCATTTTACCGTACAGCTTCTTTTTTTTTTGCCGTGGTAAATCAGCAAATGAGTCCTCCCACCCAGAGCAGAGCGAGAGAGACTGTAACTGACGGTAACTGACGGAGTCCCAAACAAAAAGTATGTCCATATCCATAACAAAAAGTAAGGCCAAACACTTGCAGGTGTTTTTTTTTAGCGTGGTAAAATCATTAAATGAGTTGGGAGAACTCATTTGATGATTCGATGATCATATGATGACAACCCAGAGCAGGGTGGGAGGGACTTTCAGACTTGACTGACTCAAATCCACGGTGTCCTTCAATAGCCCTTTACGTTCCGGGGTCACGATAATTCGTACAGTCCCGCGATCCCGACAGGCTTTGGCACTCTAGAGGGGGGCATGGTCCATGGTCGTACAGTGACTTGCCCATTACTCGCTGCCCGCACTGCTTTATCATAGAAAGAAAAGTCAGAATCACACTGCAATGAACATAAATACAAATCAAGGGCCCAATACAAATATTAAGATAGTAAAAACGCCGTTATAAAATACATTAAAGTCATAAGGGATGTTTGTCAACATAAACATTATAACTAGCCAATGAAAAACACTTCCCTAAAACAAGGAAACAAAGGGACGTAAACACAAACAAACACAGGAATGTGGCTTTGTTACAAAATCAAACACATCTGAAAATATAACTGACACTACACTCTAAATAATACCTTAAGTTCTTCAGAATAAAGTAGAAATTTCATTGAGACATGTTCTGAAAATTGCCAGTACGGAGACATTCAATATGAAATCTTACAGTGTATAAAATGGGGTTCATTTTCAGTTGTAACTAATAGTGTTCGTAAAGAATAATGTTTAACGGCTTTTGGTGAAGGATGTAGGATATTGAAAGGTCCCAATTTGGTGTGAACAGTATTTCTTCCTTACAGGATATATAAGGATATAAATAACGACAGCTACGGTGGTCCAGATGAGATTAGACTGCAGTAAGACAAATGGGAGAAATAGCAGACTGTTACAGTGATTAATGGTTTCTCGTCCTTATTTATTTAAACTTCATATATAATTGTGATTCATAAGCAGATAGTCTTCACGCGCGAGCAAATGTTTTTAACACGCTTTTATTAGCTTGACCTGTATGTATGTATGTATGTATGTATGTAACGGAATCTTTTAACTTCATTTTCACCTACTTCCAGCAGTCTGATTAACTTGAAAATTTGCACAGGGGTCAAGGGCCGATGACAATACAATAATCTCATAAATTTTATATTAAAATCCTCCTCTAAGGGGGTGAAAAGGGGTGAAAATTTTTGTAAGAAAAATCTTATTCCTTAGGTTTATACACTTGAAACTTAGTACGAATATGAGTATAAGTAAATAAAAAAGATGGACATTAATAGTTTTTTAAAACTACCCTCCATTGGTAACCTACACGATGTTAAAGTTTGTATGGTAAAATCATAAAGCGCTAACTGATGAATTTAAATTCAGTATATATAAATTAGATCAAAAATAATGAAACATGTGTTTTTGGGTTTTTCGAAAATCACCCCTCAAGTTAGTGAAAAGGGGTATTCAAGTTTAAAGGGAAGGATCTAAAATCGCTAAACGTAGAATCTGAACTTTGGACGGTAGGTGCGATTCATTATGTAGGTGATCACTAAGAAGGGATTTTGCGAAAATCTACCTATAAGGGGGTGAAAAGGGGTAAAAACCTTTGTATGTAAAATCTTATCCGTTAGGTTTATAAACTTGAAACTTGGTACGAATATGAGTAAAAGTAAATAAAAAAGATGGGATTTATTCGTTTTTTAAAACTACCCTCCTTTGGTAATCTAGACGATGTTAAAGTTTGTGTGGGAAAATCATAACGCGCTCACCGATAAATTTTAAACTCAGTATATAAAAATAAGATAAAAAATAATCAAACACGTGTTTTTGGGGTTTTCGAAAATCACCCTCTAAGTTGGTGAAAAAGGGTGATTAAGTTTTAAGGGAAGGCTGCTTGCTTCGACAAACCCAAAACTTGGCATAAATAGTTTCCCAATCCAATAAAGGATGCGTAATTATCTATATTTCAAAATCAACCCCTAGCGGGCGAACATTGTATAATCAGTTTGTCTTCAATAATATTTCGGGTTCGAAGTTAGAAACACGCGCTGACGAAGTCGCGGGCGGAGTGATAGTAAAAAATATATTTAGATTAGTAAGCATGTTATCGCCGATGAAAATGTCATTCTCTGTCTTTTGCTGCCGATTGGCTCTCTGCTGCATACGGCCTGTTCCTCTCTCTGGCTTCTCCCACTTTCAAAAGACAAATTTCTTTATTGGTCGCTGCTGACGATTGCTGCGCGATCATCCGTTCTCAATCCTCGAATTTTAAAATTAGTCACTGCTACCGAAATAGTGCGCGCGCATCCGCGCTTGCGTATTTTAATTTCTTTATTTCTTTAATTGTCGTCTTGAGACTAAAAATTCAGAAAATAAATTGATGGTGCTTGATGTCGAATGTGATGATCATTTTATTAGTTACTGTTTGCAATATCAGAATTATTATAAAAAAAAAATATCATTGTGCACCCCACGCTTTTTCACTTTATTTGAATTTTTATATACTTAAAAATTATTTTCTACTTTTTAGTTCGATTGCTATTAAAGCGTGTTTTTTTTTAGTTTTTTTAAACTATAATTTTATAATTACTTACTTACTCCGATTCCGCGTGATCTTGAGTACTTAATAACTAGGTTAGATTAATAAAAATGGTTACCACTTTTAAGGTTTAACTGTTAACTTTAAATTGGATACCAAACACAAATCACCTCATTATTTAAGGAGCTATCCCGGATCAATTCCAACCAAATTGATTTCACACTTTTGCTGGCGAGTGCAGCTTTTTCTCATTTTGCGAGATAAAATTGAACATAATACTTAAAAATCACAAATAATATTTAATAATATTCTCTCGAATGGGAACAAAAGAAGTAAATATTCAAGTAATAAAGGTAAAAATAGATGGTTAAAAGATGTGCATTATATACTCTCGCATAAATCACCCTTTTTAGAAACTTGATAACATCATAGTCAGTTAACAAAATCACTCCAACTTACATATACCATATCTTAATCTATTTACAAAACCTAAAGCAAAAGTGATGAGTTCTTACAACCCTCTATTTGCGAAGATAAAAGCTAATAGTGATCAGAACACACTGCATCGGATGATTCATTGCGAGATGCGCTAGACGCGACGATCGACGCCGGGACGTATCCCTTGTGTAAACACGATAGGGATGGGACTAAGTTAGGGAGATAATATATCGATAAACATTATTAAGAATTTACAAAATTAAAATTTACTCAACTTTTACAAAGTCCACAAGATCGTAGAAGTTAAGTCGCCTTTGTTCACCCAGGTGTTATCACCCAGATGAACAAAGTGGAATAAACCGTCACAAATACAATAATTTTGTGTAATCCCAACAAAATGTCTTTCAAAACGGACTTTCTTATGTTTAGTCACCTCATAAGAAAGAGACAGTCGCCTCCAAAGGAGCTATCTCTGCCGCCCCGTTTTACAGCACGAGTGCTCAGTCCAGTTTGTGAATTAAGACCTTGTGTTAAAATGTCATAACTTGCATAATAGACAAAGTCATGTTGTTCTTTGAGCTATTGTGTTTGTATTTATTAACTATAAATGTGTTTTTATCTTACAGCTTCCACCAAAAGCTGTAAATCCGTCAAGAGTGTTAGTGTTGTGCGTGCGTGTGTGTTCTGTGGCTGGACTAGTATTGTGAAAATGGAAATGTGAATGTTCAACATACCTAACCTCAAAGAGATTAAATATACCTACTATAGAGGGGCTATCCGAAGAAATGTCATAGAAAAAGTGTGATCCTTTTTTCAGTAACGCCATCTAGCATAATATAGCAAAATTAGAGCGGCTATTGGGAACACCAAATGTCAGTAACGCCATCTAGCTTTGAATAGCATACTAGAAACTTTGTATAGGGATGTTACCATTTAAATAAAAAGGTATCGATAATAATAATAAAAGTTACGAGACTATTTTTTGTTCACATTTGAATAGATTGAATCAAATGCCAAAAAATTAGGAAAACAATAAAACGATTAGTGGTTTCAATGTGTACGAGTTATTTATTTATTTATTTTTTTACTTATGTTTGACGAAGCAGATGGAAGCCAATTTTCTTCTTTACGGTCTATTTGAACAAACCGTATCCACTTTTCACGTTCTACATTATTTACACTCGGAAACCTGCAATAACAGAACCCTACTTGAACGAATAGTACTTGTTCCTTTATTGACATTTAAATTAAATGATATGATTAGTATGTTCAAGGGCCAATCTTCAATGTTGGATTTGACGTCCGATACTTTTACTACTAGTGCAACCATCCATTGACAAAAAACAAAAATATATTTTAATTTGATTTTTAGTAACTTAAATGTAATTAAAATAATTCATATTTTTGTTTTTTGTCAATGGATGGTTGCATTAGTAGTAAAAGTATCGGACGTCATTATCCTCAACATTGAAGATTGGCCCTCAAACAGTATTATATTTTAAGTGTTATTTATTATTTACCTCATAAAATATCGATGACAAAATCGATAAACAACATCACATCTCTACAAGGCAGTAGTAAAGCTATTCAGCAATAGAGGGCGTTTATTACAAAATTAACATAATGTTCTAGAACTATTTATTAAAATAATTATAACCAAGTAAATATAACAAATACTTACGAAAATAAACCGAAGTTAGATCCAGTCGTTCTACCATAACGAGATTTACAATACCGTAATGCGCAACTTGGCATATTTTCTTAGAAAATATTTTTCTTTTGTTTGACAGTTTGTCAAGAAAACGACATATCATGCCGGCGTACCACACTAGACTGAGCGACTTTTGCCCACTAGGACAAAAGTTTCGGATTACGATTTTTTTCGCTATGTCCCGTCTATTGTGTAGTACAATTTAATGTCTTTGCCTAACCTAAATGTAAATAACAATTAAAGAGAAACCGCAAGTCGTAAAGACAAATAAACATGATTTTAGTTATCAGTGATGAAACACAAACAGAATTCTACATTTGGCAAGGTTGGAAACTAACTTTTATTTGGTGGGTAATAGCTATAACAAGCTCCTGGCATTGTCTTTTTCTTTCGGAAGTTGGTGGCTTTGTTTTTTTTTATTTTATCGACTTTTGCCACCGAAATCTGAAAAAAAAGTTATTTTACGCTTTTCAAATGTTTTTTTTGTTTTATTGCATTCATGAAATTAACGTGTGGACTATGCACCGTATTTTTTAAGAGTTAGTAAAATAACCGTCTATGAAGAGTTACTTTGTCACTAGAAAAATCTGGAAAGATATATTTGCCAACTCATACAATACATAACATCACTACATAGTAAAATAAAGTCATTTCCCGGTGTCTGTCTGTCTGTCCCCATGTATCCTTAGATCTTTAAAACTACGCAACGGATTTTGACGCGGTTTTTTTAATAGATAGAGAATTGCACCCGAGCGGAGCCGGGATGGGTCGCTAGTACATTATAATTGACATAAATGGTTTGACTTAAATTTTTCTTCAATAGCAAGAGGATAGTCTTTGAAAAATTACTTAACCTCTTGAAAAATCTGAAAAGGTGGCTAATTTGCTAACCCATTCAAGAAAAGATACCACTAAGGTCAAAATTAAGCCATTAAAATACCAACTCACATCATTAAGGCTCGACCACACCTGTTCAACAAGACAAACATGGTGAAACATCACAATCACTCATTACTCTAACGGTGATTACCAAACTGATTGATTTTATCACTGATCGCCGAATCAATCGCGTCGTGCAATCGAACCG
Organism: Agrotis puta; assembly: GCA_943136025.2. Taxonomy (NCBI): domain Eukaryota; kingdom Metazoa; phylum Arthropoda; class Insecta; order Lepidoptera; family Noctuidae; genus Agrotis; species Agrotis puta. The sequence continues at coordinate 1,161,136 of OW964187.2, forward strand.
ATGCTGACAGCCGCTGGTGATTGATTTGCATATCACATGAGGTGACGAAATGTCAGATTGTTAAATATGTGCTCACTGTACACTTGAGTGGAGGTCGTTTTTTTGAAGGTAGCGAAATAGTATTAAATTATTTAAGTATCGATTCAATTTTGATTGACATGTTCTTCATTGCAACTTTGATCTAACAGTCACGACACTAATGCTACTACTAAGTATTACTCTCTAAGCACATAACCCGTAGTTTCAATCGCAGTTTCGGGAGCTATCTACTCCATAACACTTACGGACACAAGATTAGTTAGACAAGAACTAAAAATTAATAGCATCACGATTGCACAGTTTTTTTTTTACTCCAGATGTGTTGTCGAAACTCAGGAATTTGATAAAAATAGAGTTTGGGTTCACTTAAAAGTTTTTTATTAGTTCCGTATCTTTGTTGACGGACATAGAGAGTAGAAACCCAGATCGGGGTACGGTCCTGTCAATATCCAGATCGGACAAAATGACGATATTGAATAGTACCCGGTTGACGGCAATAGGTTCGCTTCTTATTAAAGACTAGCTTCCGCCCGCTACTCCGTCCGCGAGGATGTCGGTGTTCGCGTGGATGGTTTATTTCTCTCTATAATAATTAAGGAGATTCGCGGTTCTACAGAACAACGTCTATGAATAAAACTGAAAAATAAGATTTTTTTCTACGTATTTTTTCAGGATAAAAAGTATCCCATTTTATGTCCAGGATAATAAGGTATAATTATACCAAGTTTCATCGAAATCGAACCGTTAGTTTTCACGTGATGCCTGCATATACAGACAGACAGAGAGACAGACAAAAAATTTTTTAATCGAATATTTGGGTTTGGTAACGATCCAGCAACAACCCCCGCTAATTATTTTTTCAATATTTTCAATTTACAGAATTGACCCTTCTACAGATTTATTATATGTATAGATTTAAATAACTAGCGAAAGGAGGGTATTACAAACGTCAGTAAATGTAAGTTCTGATAACTTCTACATTATCTTAACTGTCTTTGTATGGCTATCGAATTGTGAAATTAATAGAAATATTGACAATTACAGATATAGGAAAGGCTGGTTTGGCGCAGTCAGGAATCCTGTCTTAAAACTAGATTCGAATAGATATTAGTTATGAAATCTAGCATTTCGGAATACTTGTCTGGAACTAATAAACGTACGCGTAGATTTAGGTTGAAATTCAACCCGGACTAATATATTAATTTGAATTCTAAAATAATTTGGATGAAAAAGATAGGAAAAATAATTTTAATTGGAATTTAAAGTATCAGGTGTAAACAGTATTAAATGTTGACTCGCAATGAAAAAATTATCTATAATTAAGTAGTGCCAAATAAATCTATTGCCAACTTATCAAAAAGTCATTAGTAAATTAAGTATTTATTGCGCTTGAATAAACTCACAATTGATCGCTAAACTTTTAGTTCTGATTTGCATTACTGTCACCTTGCAAGGCGATACTGTAAGGTAGGTGTTACACTAACTACAAATATAATGAACTAGCTTGTATCTTTGGCTTTGCTTACATGGAGAAATCTCGGGTCCTAATCATGGTTACCTTTATCAAAAGAAACCGTCGCTTTTATTTTAATTAATAAGAATATGTAGGTAATTAAAAAAACGCAAATAAAACCCAACCAGCAACACTATTCCACGCGCGCCTCAAGAAGTGTCCTGCCGGGGTCGCGGAACTCACGAATTACCGTGACCCCGGTACGTAAAGGGCTATTGAAGGACACCGTGGATTTTAGTCAGTACGAGTCTGACAGTCCCTCCCGCTCTGTCCTAGGTGGGAGGACTCATAAGATTATTTAACCACGTAAAAAAAATGCAAAACTATTTTGGCGAGCAAGATGCTATTTGAGGAAAACTATTTATTCTATTTTAGCGACCATTGTAAAAAATCTCCGAAAAGAAAACAGAAAGCCCAAAGGGTTATAAAATAATACAATTGAAAAGCAAAAGCTCAACAATGCATCAATGAGAAATGGAAGTGTCAAGTCGTCTTCGGCGATAGCTACCATCCTCTATAAAACATGATAGGGCCTATCAGGCAAATACTATTATCAACGTTACGTCAGTGGGTGACAGTCTTTTATAGCACCGTCGATGAGGAACCAACTGGCCATAAACTAGTTTCTCGCTCATGACACGAACAAGTGACGTAGGTTCTGTTTTGTAAAAAAAAACTATATTAATAGTTGTTGCGATGCCGGCAAAACTTTCTCTCCTCTAGTTTGTCAAAGCGACAAGAACTATCTAAGAGATCTCGCTCAGCAACTCACGTTTGGCGGGCTTTACACTAGCTGAGAGGCTCCTGTTTGAAGCTACAGCACTTCTCTCACCGCTGTCGAGGAAGTGAAGCTCTTGAACTGTTTTCTCGGTGAAGAAACGGACAAACCATATAAATCTCAAGTTGATCACAAGTTGTTCACACTGCAGGCGAGAACTCTCTCACCACAGAACTATCAAAGATAGGTAATTGTAATTCAACGATACTTGCTTAGCAATGCTAGCTTGTTGAACAGATGGCTCCGAGAGGTGAGAGTTGGGTAATTGTCAGTCGCACAAGAACACTCGCTTATAGCCGACCGACAGAACTATTGAAGCTCGCAAGAAGCACTCGCTTGTCACTACTCGCACACTCGTTCCTAGCTTCTAGCTCTACTCATTTCTCGCTGATCGTTGACAAAGGGACATGAACCTATCTCGGTACGCGAGAGAGACTAGGCACGAGTAATTCTGCCATACTCGCTCATAGCCCAGCCATTATCTGAACTACAAACTCTTTTCTCGCCCACTCATTACTAGTCGCTAGCCCTACTCACTTGTCGTTAATCGTTAACTGTGTGACAAGCCCCTATGACTCGTACCTTTTATATCAATAATATTATCGAGTTACTAAAAGCTTTGATTGAGAAATGAGCGCTATATTGTTTATTGGCTACTGAGTGCATTGTGTTGAAATACTCGATTGTTATAGTTTTAGATAGCAGGGCTTGGAATGTGTCAAGCATTTATCTTAATCTTATGAGTCTATCAAAACATTTAACTTATGAAACAATCATTTTATTTATCTAGGCAATGGTACCATTACTTCGGCTTGAGCTGCTTTGATTCTTACAAACAAGATGTCTTAATAAATACAAAAACTGGATGTTAAGGTTTGAAACTTGGACATGCGGACTCGCCGTCCGATCATGGACCATGCCCGGGTTGACGGAGACGGCGCGACGTATTCCACACGCGCTTCATGGAGCTGTCAGCAATCTGACGATGCCCCTCTTAGAGGACTAAAACCTACCGGGGTCGTGAACTGTCTTATGAGGAAACCGTGACTCTGGAACGTAAAGGCCTATTGAAGGATACCGTGGATTTTAGTACAAGTGTGACAGTATGGGATAGGAGGACTCATTTGATGATTTTACGACAATAAAAAAAAAGTTTTGAAACTTCAACATCGCAGTTCCACATTAGTATTAAATAGATGTTTGATGCATACTCATGTTTTTACAATAAATATTATTCTATTCTATTCTATTCTATTCTATGCCATTTGCGTAGAGTGTCAGCATAGTGACGGGGCCTGTAGAGGGACAAAGCCTGCCGGGGTCGCGAGACCAAGGGATTACCGTGACCCCGGTACGTAAAGGGCTAGTGAAGTACACCGTGGATTTTAGTCAGTACAAGTCTGACAGTCCCTCTCGTCCTGCCCTGGGTGGGAGGACTCATTTGATGATTTTACCACGATAAAAAAAAAAAAGCCATTTGCGTACTCCTTTTGACACACGAATTATACTCGTATGGTAGATCTTGCAGTATGTAATCTGCCTTATGTATCACTGCTGTACTCATGAAATAACAGTTCTTGAACAAATTTAACTATTTCCTCGGAATTAGTCGTCCTTCCGAAAATTACTCGTCATATCCCAGTACTTTTTTTTTACGTGGTAAAATCATCACATGAAGCCTCCCACCCAGGGCAGAGCGGGAGGGACTGTCAGACTGATAGCCCTTTACGTATCGGGGTCACGGTAATTCGTGAGTCCCGCGACCCAGGCAGGCTCCAATGCCAGTACTTTGGACAGACCAATATGTCAACAGCTGTATTGAGTCGGGAGGGTTATATTTTTTTAAGTACTAATCAGCCTTTCTACCGTCACACAATCACTTAGTTATTAACTGAATGATAGACCGCCGCTTCCTTTCTCCCATTACTAACAAAACAAAATGACATTGTAAAAGCCTCTTAAGTTTGTGACAGCCGCACACCGCTCTAGAAGCATTAATGAGATGACAATGAAATGCCTCGCGTGGGCGCTACCACTGGCAACACTCGCTCTAGGTACTCGTACGGTTACTGGGCAACCGTTTGAAACACACTCTAATTATCAAATAGACTCGTAATTGTATGTTTAATCATGTCACTGTCAAGTCGATGTTGTAGGTTGTGAGGTACAGAATCAATTGGATTCAGTGGGTTTTGTTTTGTTTACTATGGATTGCTAAATCGTAAGGTATGCGTATGTCAGTTTGATATTGTCTTTTTTGAATATTCTACTATATCATAACTTGTAAAATCTATTATTTTAAGGGCTATGCGTTGCTAATCTATAAAAATTGTAATACTAGCCTTAAATATAAGATTTCCATATTAAAATGTATCAGTTTAGATAATTAAAATTAAATATTCAATGCTCAAGCCTTTCAATTAATATTTAGCATTCATTTTGTACTCGACTTAGACTGAAGCCAGACGAACGTAAATTTTTGAGTTGTTGTTGTTAATTTCTTGTTCTGTAAAAGTCACCACTCATTTTGCGTCGAGAAAAACTTTACTATGAAACCGACTCAAATTACGCGACTCACAACTAAAAATTGAACCTCATCTGTGTTTTGTTCGGCGTTACGAGTCGTAATGTAACGTGTTACGGTGTTACACAGCGAACATTCATGCAGTCAGTACGGTATATATGAAGCTCATTGCTCGCTGCGATTGCTCGCTGCGAATGGTTTCACTACAGCCCGCAACACCGATCAATACCGACCTTTAGAAGCGGGCCAACCCGCTGACTATACTACTAATATATATGAAACATCATGGCTGCCCAGAAGACTGACGGCATTACCACGTTGTATCGCAATGCAAATTCTTCAATGTTGAATTATCAATCTACAATTCACGTCATTCATCGTGCCATTGAACTAAACTCCCAAGCCCGCTAATCCATTCAAATCCGTATGGTAATCTATTTAGAACTGTCACTTGACATACTAGCTCGCCCCGCCGCCTCCCCTGTCACTCAGAAGGCAATTATCATTGATTTACATACAACTTGTCTTCCTGGCCGCGTGCTTCCGCATCCGGTATTAATATAATGTAATAATTAAGATAAAGGACAACGTTTTTGTGGCTAGGAAAGTTCATTGCTTCATATTTTTATTTATATGTTTAAAAAACATATATAATTGTAGGTATTCCTACAATTATATGACTATTGTGTTCACGCTAGAGGTGGTAGAAGTAATGTTGGCAGATCAAAGCAACGCTTCGGTGGGTGGATGATATTCAGAATATCGAGGGTCAAACTTGGTTTTGGACTAGCACAGCTTAAAGAAGCATGACAGAAAAGAGAGGAGACCTAATCTCAGAAGTGGGTGGAACGGGGCAGTTGATGATCACGATGATGAATGCTTTGATACTATTCATACAGTTAATCCCTCCATGTTAAATACTGTTCAGAATAGATTGTAAAGCCTAGGCAGATGAAAAAGTTGTATGAATCAGTCTATATGCAGCCAGCATTCTGGGCACTGTTCCCGTTGACAGCGATGTGGACGCATTCTTTGCCGCCCTTTGAATGTTTTTTGTTTTCTATTTTTTTATATATATATTACTAGTAAGTTTTTATTTATAGTTTGGATATAATTTTAAAAACCTACTGTAGAATAAATATTAGTAATAATAAAAAAAAAGTTTTTTATGTAAATCTCTTTATGAATTAATTCACCGTCATTATACGTACTATAACACTAATCAATCAATAAAATCCAAATAAATAACTGTAAGTTATTTATTTGGATTTTATTAATATAATAATGTTTTTTATTAATAAAAACCTTATTATATTAATAACAACAAAAAGAAAATTCAAAATGGCCTTCATTTTTACTGAATTATTAGGAGACATGATTCACACTAAATATCAATGATAAATAACTTGAACAATCCTTATCAAACATTAATATCTGTGCTAAATCCATCGATCAATCAGAAGAGGCGTGTCCCATCCCTAAAGCTAGTAAAACAGACGTTAATGAACTTGGCTTGTTTGAAAATAGACCGGCGCAGGCGCCGATCCAATGCACGCATCATAATAGAACTACAACATCACATACATCGATTTGACGATCAACATGCGTGTTTGAATGTGGTTTAAGGGAGCTGTAATATTATGTTTTAGAAGAATTTAATTATGGACTATGAAAAAAGCTGAAGATTCGTCTGTGACAATAATTGAACTTTGAACTGTGAAATCTAGGATTCTTTATCATATCGGACTTCAATCCCAAGCTAGCGAAGTACACATTAAAATGCTTTTTAAATCATAAATATTATTGCTGAAGAAGAAGAGCCCTCAGAGTCCAGTCTTTTGCCCAATGTTTTGTCATTGAAATCGGTTATACGGTTTAAGACAACACACGTGATTTTAAAATATTTTGAGATAAGTTTAAATTGGATAATCCACATTTAGCAAGCGTGCTGATTAAAGCTTAAGCCTTTCCTCTATCGTGGCATGGTAACAGTCAAAAAATAGATAACCGAACGTTGATGCACAGCTTTTTTTTTACGTGGTAATATCAACATATGACGCCTCCCACCCAGGGCAGAGCGGGAGGGACTGTCAGACTCGTACTGACTAAAATCCACGGTGTCCTTCAACAGCCCTTTCTGTTCTGGGGTCACGGTAATTCGTACAGTCCCGCGACCCGTTTATGCACAGGTTGGGAATTACAACAAAGGACTGCAATTCTTCTATAACTGGGATTCTATTGAAAGAAACTCATTCATAACCCATATTTTATTCTTTTTGTGAGGTTTGTGAGGTGAGGTTGTGCCCACTCTCTGGTGTCAGAGTTAATTAAGCCGCCTCTAAGAACAACCACTAAGCACTGTCATGGCTTTGGACTTTTATAATTATGATATTAATCCAGATTTCCTCACGATATTTTCCGTCACCGATGTCAGTGACGTCAAATACAAACTTAGAAAGTAAACAATTATTGAAAAAGGCACATGCCCAAAAAGGTACTTGCCTGGGTTTAAACTCTCCACCTCATACTTGAGAAACGAAGTATTAACCTCCAGGTCATCGAATTTAATTTCATTGAATTCCCAAATAAACGTGAAATATTACATACAAATTGTAATTATCCGAAAAACTCTCAATTTTCCCACGAAATCTCCTCCGCACGTGTTGAAACGTATCGAGCTCTGCAGTAGTATGTGCTTGTCGGCACGTAGACCCACAATTAGTGTGTCGATAATAAAATTATCGCCATTTTTTAATATACCACTTATTTTTGACAACGATATCGAACGATAGCGACTGTCAAGTCATCGCAACGCTGACTAATATCGCTGAAGACAATGGATTTAAGGAGTTAGTGTTTGGTTTTGTAGACTTGTAGGCTGCACTTTTATGTAAATAATAATAATTATGCAGCTTATACAAGAAAGCACTAAGTATATCAGACCTTTTTAGGTAGTAAAATCATCAAATATGTACGTCTCATTAACCCCTGGTCGAAGTAAAAGAGACCATGACTTGTACTGACTTAAATCCACCGTATTCGTTGATCCACCGAAGTCGATGGCGAAAAGTCAATGAAATAAACCGACTTCCCTATAATACGTAATTTTCTATTACTTTCTTGTAAAGAACGATATTATATACCAGTTTAAAAAACGAGGGAAATTTAATATTACGATTACTTATTTCATCGAACATGGATGGACTTCAACTTGCACATTTTCATTAGAGTACCCTCTTAGCTTTTAACCATTATTTCAAGAAGTCACTCATTTTTATACCCCAGCGCCACCTATCACCTTGATAACATAAACACTGATAACAAATCCTTATCAGACGTCATTCATATAATTCCAAGTCACCTGTTTATCGGACATTATGTAGTGCAAACTGTTGTTAGCGGATCTTTGTAATAACTGCTTTTATCAACTGTTTTCAAACAAAAGAAGAATTTAATCGCATTTCTTATTGATAAAAATGATCCCATTAAAAACATAAATGTAAAAAAGGCCAAGTTTCGTAACGCTGTTCTTGCAGTAAAAAAGTTAAGAGATCTCATATGGAAGCACCAACTTAATTATAAATTGTTAACTTATCTATTACCTACCAACATTGATTATTTTTTTTGGGACAAACCCACCACACTATTCCCAAACCACTGCAACTTCTGAAAGCCAGAATCAACAGTGGCAACCACCAGAGGAGCGCCGAGACAATGAAGCTCGACGTGTCCCGCAGAATGAATTTACCTGTCTTGGATCCTGCAACGAAATTAATCAGAAAAGAACAGTGGATTAATAGGAAAAATATGTTTCCATTTCCCTTCATGTCAAGCAGGTCCATACCCTGTACCCTGTGTGTGTCCAACATAGAAACTCACATACACATCCAAACTCGGAACAACTACTTGCAGATCATACAAATATTTGTTCCGTACGGGTATCGAACTCGCGACACGCTGTATAGCAGTCGATCGCTCACCCACAAATAAAGTTGGTTTTCGCAGAGCCTTAAATGACCAAACTTTTTCTTACTAACAAAATATCTGAAATAACATAAGCACAATTCTGTCAGTGCAACTTCGTTAATAGAACTCATAATTACCTACATATAATTAATTCTACTTCATATTAAAGTAAGTAGGCCAAAAGCACACAACATTGTATTTCTCAAGGGAGAACTTCCCAGGTCGCGGGACTAACGAATTACAGTGACCCCGGTACGTAAAAGGCTAGTGAAGGACACCGTGGATTTTAGTCAGTACGAGTCTGACAGTTCCTCCCGCCCTGCCCTGAGTGAGAGGACTCATTTGATAATTTTACCACGATAAAAAAAGGAAGAAATTCCCAACTAATTTATGCATACTAATACTAGTTGCATTACAGCTTACATCGTGCCCAATTTATTTTAACAGTTTATAGCGAACTACTTACCAAGGCAAATGAGAATTAAAATTCAGTTTTCTACCAAACCCTTGCCAAGAAATTCTGAACATTGTTAAGGCGTCGTTCCACAGTAGCCCACGGCTAAGCTATGTAGCGTAGAAGATAGCTTCGTTTTGTATGAAAAAATTGGGAAATGGGTCAGGATTTCTCACAGTGAGCTGAGACACAGCCCTTCTATCTCTTAGATAATGTCTTCCAGTTTGTGGCACTATGATAATTAAATCGACGACACAATATTGTATCCCAAAATGTTTGTTTTTAAGAGAACATACTGGTTCATTACGATTTTTCAATCACCATTTTCAGAACATTAATAACGAAATTAATTTAGACGATATAGAAATGTGCTTGATTGAATCCAATCCACATCTGTTGCATCTGGGTCAATATGTCTTTTAGACACCATCTTACACAGGAATTGCTGGCAAAGAAAAGAATAGAGTAGCTCACGTGGACTTCTCCCTGTACATCTAGCAGTGGACGGTTAGCACGGTGGCTTATGCCTGTAATGAAACTTGTAGTTCAGCTGACAGATTTACTTTTGTAATTAAGCTGTATATTACTTTGCACGGTTCCAGTTTACTTGCTGTTTCAGATTATGAAATAAAATGGAGTTTGCAAGAGAATATTTTATTCTCATAATTTTCATACGTTAATGTAGATAATGGAAATAGGAAACCAGCTGAAACTATTATTTTGTTTACCTGTACCTTATGTACCTTTTTTATTTTGTTGAGGCTAAACAAAACATATGAAACGTCACCTGTAATCAGCAGTGCTATTCTTTAACCACCAGTCTTTAGTCTATCTACATCAATTGGCAGCGGTGGACGCCTCCAGCGACGGACGTCTCAGACGATCTCCGGCCACCGTTGGCGCGGGCATGCGGGCGGCGAGTAATGGGCGACTCGCTGCCCGACCCGATTGAAGGACACCGTGGATTCTACTCACTGAGAGTTTGACAGTCCCTCCCACTCTGCCCTGGGTGGGAGGACTCATTTGATGATTTTACCACGCTAATAAAAAAAAATCACTGACTGCAGTTCCAACGTTGACAATGGCACTGTTGTAACCCCGAGGCAGAAGTTGTGAGACGAGATGTTGTTGTTGTAAGATGTTCAGGTAGATGCTATTATACCAAAGTCTTATCGCCCTAGCCTTCAATTTATTAACGAAATAAGGTAGTCATCCATTCTCACGAACTGCCCCGAGTTTAATAAACGCGTGTGTCATCCATATTTTACTTATTCCGTGGCTTTCATTTAGCATAGCATTCGATATAAAAGGCCTAAGCGTTACGTCGTGCAATCTTCGATGACTTTTCTCCATTTGCAGCAATGTTCCTGACCAAAGTCTACCAAAACTAGTAAAACGGTACAAAACGAAACATTATAGAAGTAAACTATGCAATTCGGAATCCTTTGAAGGGATAACAGTTTAACATAGGTAATCGTGGATACTTCACCTTTCTATAAAGGTCGTCAAATTCTCAACTTTCTAACTCGTCCATAGCTTTGAGCTTAATGTCTATTTCAATTTACAAACAATTTAAGGTACAAGCTATTTTGTTAGAAGTTGGTCGGTTAGTTAAAAAGTTAATAAATCCAAAAATTAAATCTCTTTAAAAAAAGAACGTGTAAGAATGTGTAGGTAATGTAGCAATCGACTACTTATCAAGTGTGTAAACAAAGTTGCTTAACAGATTTCATTTTTGTGGCCTGCTCTTTCCCACTGTTTTCCTCCTTCCACTTCTCTCGAACTCGCGCATTCTGTTTCATCCTCCTTCCATCTTCTACGTGGCCCACCGCAATCGCGCCTCACTGTCTCATCAGTGGGAATCACTTATGGGCAGTTTGTCTAACATGCTGCAGAAAATGTTTATTTCGAAATAATATCCCATGGTTATTAACATTTTATTTCTTCTATAACATGTAAGTATTGATATAAGTGCAATTGCAGCTGCAACACTTCACGTGAATAACCTCATCGTACAAAACACTTGAAAGTTTTAAAACAATTAAATATTACCCCATGCATCTCCCCCATTGGTTAACAGCTTAATTATTGAATGGCCCGCATCCCCCATGTCTGGCTACCAATAATAATTAATTTGAATGTATTTACCGTGACCGTACATTTAAAATGAAGGTAACATTTAGGATGCGATGTGTGGGTGTGTCTTCATAAGAACAGAACAGAAAAGGGTGCCAACAGCACATAAAATAAAATCACTCCTCTCTTTCCAATGAGTTACTTTGCCGAAGAAAATCATTGACAAAGTTACTTCCGAACGAGTACTTTTGCCAGGATAATATTTCCAGAAAATACACCTAAGAGACCAAAAATGTGTAACAAAGCGGAGCCGGGGCGAATCGCTAGTACACACACTGTAAATCTCTATCGTTCTCACCCACTTTACCAATGTCCAACTCACTAACAACTTAAAATCAATCATCTCTCACCCCACACATCTCTTATCATCAAATCAGATCAAAACAGTAACATAGTTAACAAGTAAATCACCAGCATCCCTCGTCAGTACCGCACTGTTGTTGCACTTGAGCTCAGTTGACCCGACGCCATCCGACGCTCATTCAGATGAATTCACTGCTTCCGATTGAGTTGGGAAACTGTCGATGTATTCATATCGATAGAAATATACTTCTTATCTCTAAAGGCTAACAACTCCAGTTAACTCCTCCACTACCAGGCAATCAGTAAGGTCAGATAGACTTTCGCTCCATGTTACGAGTACGTTTGGGACAATCTGACCGCACTATTTCAAACCACTGCAACTTCTGAAAGCCAGAATCAACAATGGCGACCACATGAAAAGCGCCGAGACAATGAACGACGTGTCCCGGAGAATTAATTAAACTGCCTTGGATACTACTACGAAATTAATCTGGAAATAATAGCGGACGAGTAGAAAACCTAAGAATCTTCGCTACGTCATGTTAATAGATACTGATAATAATCAAAATGCATTTGTTTAAACTGGAAGCGGAAGTTAGTAACTTTTAGTATCAACTTATCATTCTACCAGACTGTAATTTTTCACATGTTTAAGATCGAACGTCCATCTAACTCGACTGTACCAAAACTGTCTAAACTCGGTCGGCGAGACTATCGACACGATAGACACAACACTACTCAATCAAGCGGGCTGGGTGCAGCGGAAATGCGCGTATGAATGCATTAATGTACTTAACTTGCTCTGTTGTACTGCACTACTTTTGTACTTGTGTACAGCTTGTACTAAGTAGGTAAAGTTGGCGGATGAAATATGTAACAGATTTGTATAGGGATTTAATCAGGAAATTAGGTAGTCTAAGGATGATGACTGGACGGGAATTAGAAGTGAGATTAATTCACTACCATTTATAAATTGTAGTGAAATTATTATAAATCTCACTATGAGCTGACTGCGTTCTTTTGTACAGTATGGTAAAACTCATCTACAGTTTATTTCCTAATTTTGTTCAAGCTAAACATATAAAAACTATACGATAACTCAATTCTCTATTTTTATGGTCTACTACACACATCAAAAGTGTCTAGGGATCAACATATATTTTTGCAATAACTTTTCTCCTGATTGATATTATTTAAAAATTTTTTTAAGGATTCATCAAATAAAGTGTTTTCGTTTGTCACAGTAACGATAAACCAAGTCACCTTTGCATTAATAAAGAAATTTGCCATTTTCCTAATAAAGGGATTTTTGACATTTGAACCACTAACACAAAAGTTCGAAAAAAAGACTGAAATAACAGTTTTCTTTAAAATTTTATTGGGTAACTTAAACAATTAATATTCCGTGTTTCTACCGCGAACACTAACAACACAAGAACATCGGTTTGGCATACTCAAAATGAGTTCATCCAAATCACGCTGTGGAATGGCCGCCCATGTTCGTTGCAACAACAAAAAAAGGTCTTCTTGCGACTGGATACCCTCCATATTCGGCAGAGCTCTTCTCTGTAGCATATCCCATGCATGCTCAATCGGATTCAAGTCTGGCGACTGAGCAGGCCAGGGCAGGACATTGATGTTAGCTGCGGCGAGAGTCTGTCTTACAACTCTTGCGGTGTGCGGTCGTGCATTATCATGCATTAACTGAAATAAGGGACCGATTTGCACTTGTAGAGGAACGATGACGTCTGATACAATCGTCTCAGCATAAATTTGAGCGTTGAGGTTGCCTCTGATCCAAATCAACTCAGTTCTTCCGCCGATCCAAATACCCGCCCATACCATGATGGTTCCACCACTATAAGGATGGACTTCCTGGCAGGATTTTAATCGCTGTTGGCGTCCAGGGCTTCTCCAGTGTCGTATACGTCTTGTATCCGGTCTCATACCAAAACGAGACTCATCAGAAAAGCACACGAAACGCCATTGTTCTTCTGCCCAATTTCTGTGTTCAAGAGCCCATTGATATCGAATCCTACGATTGTGCATTGCTATAGGTGGTACCCGTAGCGGTCTTCGGGAATGAAGGTTCACTTCATGCAAGCGGTTTCTGACTGTTTGGTCGCTAATTAAATTCCCTGAAGAGTGATAATGCACGACCGCACACCGCAAGAGTTGTAAGACAGACTCTCGCCGCAGCTAACATCAATGTCCTGCCCTGGCCTGCTCAGTCGCCAGACTTGAATCCGATTGAGCATGCATGGGATATGCTACAGAGAAGAGCTCTGCCGAATATGGAGGGTATCCAGTCGCAAGAAGACCTTTTTTTGTTGTTGCAACGAACATGGGCGGCCATTCCACAGCGTGATTTGGATGAACTCATTTTGAGTATGCCAAACCGATGTTCTTGTGTTGTTAGTGTTCGCGGTAGAAACACGGATTATTAATTGTTTAAGTAACCCAATAAAATTTTAAAGAAAACTGTTATTTCAGTCTTTTTTTCGAACTTTTGTGTTAGTGGTTCAAATGTCAAAAATCCCTTTATTAGGAAAATGGCAAATTTCTTTATTAATGCAAAGGTGACTTGGTTTATCGTTACTGTGACAAACGAAAACACTTTATTTGATGAATCCTTAAAAAAATTTTTAGTTAATATCAATCAGGAGAAAAGTTATTGCAAAAATATATGTTGATCCCTAGACACTTTTGATGTGTGTATTTTACACACAGACAGTTTTATTGGCAAAATTTCAATACTAGAAAATTATTTCCAATGTCGCAGCTGGGTAAAATCAATTTTACATTCCCAAATTCGCCGTCAAATCTAAGGCTCAACTTTTCAATCGTTCGACATAAAATTCAATATCTTCAAGCTTCATATTCGAGCAAAACAAGCTCGGAAACGCCTGAAAGATTGCCTGGCTTCTCCGAGCTACACGTACATTGCACGCTGGGGTATATTGCTGAAGGACTTATGCAAGAGTGAATCAGAAATTGAATTTCCAAACTTAAATGAACATTTGCACCACCAACACTCCATTTTAACAGGTTTTCTGATGGAATTGAATTTTCTCCACATCTAAATCGAGTTCATTTAAATATTTTGTCGATAACGGAAGGGCCGACTCAGTGTTTTCGATAAAAAGTTATCAAGTAAGTAATAAAGTTATCAGGAAAAATGTAGTTACAAAGTTCGAAGTGATGAAATAAAGGAAAATCATTGCTATTCATGAATGTTATCGCTCTTTGATCTTTTGCAAACATGTCTGCTAAGAGTGAAGTCTATTATAATCCCCATTTTAAAAAACAAATTAGATTCTACCAGCGACTTCGCTCGCGTGAAGTTTTGGCCTAAAGTCATCCGTGTCGCATCCATCGTCCGTCTTCTTTTTCCCTTTTTCCGACTTTCTATACAAAATTATGACAACTCAATAAATAATCAACGATATTATTAATAGCACATAGCACTCAGGAATAATGTAAACAGCTATAAAGGCAAAAAACATTGGAAATCTATGAGGGAGGCCACTGTTCACCAGTGGACATACTACGGCTGATTTATTGATGATGATAATAGTTCCGGAGATTACGCCCTGTTTTTGGCTATTTATAAGTGTGGGAACAATACAATGAATAGTTAACTAGGTAACTGCTAGGCTAGGTATGTAAATGTATAATTATAAATAAATAAATAAATAAATAAATATTCCACAACTATCACACAATGCCATCTAGTCCCAAGCTAAGCAGAGCTTGTGTTATGGGTACTAGACAACTGATAAACATACTTATATATTTCTAAATACATACATATTATAGATAAATAACACCCAGACACAGAACAAATGATCGTGCTCATCACACAAACATTTCTCCTGGGTGGGAATCGAACCCACGACCTCCGGCATAGCAGTCAGGATCACTAACCACTAGACCAACAGGCCTGTCATATTATAGCCCAGAGTAGGTAGATTAATTTTATGTACTTGTATCATCATGGTAAAATCGTCAAATCAGTCCTCCCACCCAAGGCAGAGCGGGAGGGACTGTCAGACTCTCACTGACTAAAATCCACGGTGTCCTTCAATAGCTAACGTTCCGGGGTCACGGTAATTCGTGAGTCCCGCAACCGGAAGGCTTTGGCCTTCTAGAGGGGGGCCCCGTCATTTTGCTGACACTCTTTGAGGTGAGTGTGGAACACAACGCGCCGTCGACTCGGGCATGGTCCATGGTCGGACAACGAGTTGCCCTACATATAAATAATTAATTTCTTTATAATATTCCTAGCCTATGCCTTCCTAGAACATAAAACTGATGCCATGTAATATTAACAAATAAACACAAACAAAACCTTAATAACAAATTCACAAACTTAAATATTCTTTAACAACCAGTTACATCGAATTTCCAATTAAACCCAAGTTACACAGTGTAACACTCAAATAGAATAAAAAGTAACTAACTTAATTCGCAGAACAGTTGCAAGCTTCACGAATCTGTCGGTTCTTTTTGTTATAATTAAATGAGCTCGAGTCTGAATGAGTTGGAATTCGTTACTGCTGACACCGGCACGCTAACGAAGCTGCGAGATTTGTTAGATTGGGGTAATATCGTTTGTCAAGTGTAGAATGGGTTTTACACGGATTTATGTCAGTTGTGGTACAGAAAATGTGATTTAAATAAAGCATATAAGTAAGACGACATAATTATGCGATGACGTTAACTACACGATACTAGCATATCGACCGCTCTCACTCATTTTCCCTTGAAATGTATGAAACTACCCTTCCCACTGCCTGTCCTTCCATCATGAGATTTTTACATAACATTATTGTGTAAAATGATGCTCAACATAATTACCTATATCATTATAATATAATCCACCAAGCTGCGTCGCGGGGCCTGTCTTACCAGATGAACGTGATCCTGGAGCCTGAAGGGCTATTGAAGGGCATCGTGACAGTACGAGTCTGACAGTCCTCCCCGTACCGCCCTGGGTGATTGGGATTGAGGGACTCATTTGATGGTTTTACCACGATAAAAAAAAAACACCAAGTAGGTTTAGACTTATTATTTGCTAGATGCAAGATTTACAAGTATGTGATGTAAAAAAGATTGCCAAATAAGTACAGAATCATCATCATAACTTCAACAGAGTCAAAATGAGCCAAAGTTACAGCATCCGAAAATATATTCTTCTACTTCATGCATATTAGAGCTGAAGGTTAAGAGGCCTGATCGATCGGCATCGGATACATAAATAACGAAACCTAATCAATATTCTATCTCACATTTGGAGAGCTGAAAAGAGGTCACGAATATTCTAGAGCTACATTATAGCCTGAATATCCCATGTGAATGAAGCTGTTATCCCATGTGTATTCAGATCTATAACAAGATTACTAATCAAATTAAAGAACTCCCAATGGCTCGTTTCAAAAAGGCTTTACGTAGGTGGTTAATTGAGAATCCCTTCTATAATATAAAAGAATTCTTTCAGTTTAAGTCTAATTAATGTAATTGTATCTATCTATAACAAAAATTTGCATGTCATTATGTTATGATCAAATATGTTAAGCTACTAATATTACCTACCATTTTAAGAACTTTTGTAACCATATTTTACTGCAAATAAATCTTTGACTTTGACTTTGAATAAATAGCTGATGTTTCTATAACATAACTGGGGTCTTTTACAACGATTATTGCCCGTGGTACTACGCTTTATACTACCAGTAGTACCACAGGTAAAAAAATTGCCCATGGTCCTACCAAGCAATCTAGTAATACCACGGATTTTTTTTATTTACCCATGGTACTACTCACTTTCGTAATGATTCAACATCACTTAATTTCATTAAATCCTTATTCTCTTACTGTGTTTTTTTTTTCTATGGCTCTACGGGTACTTATTTATATATTAACTGTAGCAAGTCACACGAAAAATTAACCAAATAAACTGTTTGGTACAATGTTCAATACAGATATTGCACGCGGTGGACGGAACAATATAGATATTGTTACAATGATGATGTAGGGTCGGACAGCAGATATTTTGATCATCATCATCAGCCGGAAGACGTCCACTGCTGAACATAGGCCTCCCCCTTAGACCACCACGCCGAACGACAATCCGCCACTTGCATCCATCGGTTGCCCGCGACTCGCACTCTCGATTTTTATCATTGTTTTACCCAAAATTATTGTTGATAAGATCATTTCCTACGTACTCCCAATAATTTAGTTTTAGCAAAATTATAATGACACGCTTCTAAAGAGCGAGTTAAAATCAGATTAATTTTGTCTTAAGTGCTCTTCTAATTACATTTAACTCACTGTCTACGATAAGACATTTTACTTTTATTATGAAACTAGGTATTGCCAGCGGCTTCGGTGGCGTTAATTTAGAATTTAACAATCAAAGTGGTGTCAGTTATCATAAGAACATTTCCGGGATTAAAGGTACCGTTCTTTTTTTTAACGTGGTGAAATCATCAAATTAGTCCTCCCACCCAGGGCAGGACAGGAGGGACTTTCAGACTTGTATACTAACTAAAATTTACGGTGTCTTTCAATGGCCCTTAACGTTCCGGGGTCACGGTATCTCGTTAGTCCCGCGACCCTGGGTGTAGAGTAGCGTGAAAGGTGCCCTATGTCTGTTTCTGTACTCCTGATAACGACAGATTCTAATATAAGTTCATTAAGGGCCAGTTTCACCGGTTACGGATAAAGTCTCTGATAGCCTATTAGGAACTTATCTGCCAGATAAACTACAACTTTTGGTTTCACAGGTGTCGGATAGCGATATCTGGTAGATAAAGTATTGGTTAAGTTATCAGCTGGATCAAGTGGCTGTTAAGGAAGTTATCATCTACATTATAGTACATTTCAAGTGGAGAAACTTTGTTAATGTATTTTAGGCGGTCATCTACCTGGTTAACCATGACCCCAGAACGTAAAGGGCTATTGAAGGAACACCCGGATTTCAGTCAGTACGAGTCTGAACAGTTCCTTCAGGCTCGCCCGGGGCATAACGGGGCCCCCCTCTAGAGGGCCAAAGCCAGCCGCGGGACTTACCGAATTACCTTGACTCTGGAACGTAAAGGACTCCGTGAATTTTAGTCAGTACGAGTCTGTTTGGGGAACCCCCTATTTTTTTTTATAAATGTACACAAAAAATAAATACAATTAAAACCAAAAACACATTCAAAATCATAGTAGATACAAAATCATAATCAAAATGTCATACAAGCAAATTCACAATAGAAATAAGAGAAGACTTATATAACATTAAATTTTACTCACTAAAAAAGGTAAAATTATAAAAACGAAACTTTAATAATAAACTTTCACAGTTCGAATCAAACAAAAGCGCCCAAAACAAACTCTGTCAAAGACAAAACGTTTCGTTTCTATAAGCACATTTCGAATTAAAACATGTCGTTAATCATAGGCATCTTACTAATTTCGGTCTATAATGATAAAATTATACCACAAAATGTAAGAAAGGTTGACTTGGATTATTTTGAACAATAATTATTTCATTAATTAAGTTTTCAAAATTGTTTTCAAATGAAAATATTTTATGTAGTAGTATCGAAACGCAAAAAAAGCGACGTTGCCGTTCCGCCTGTTATTAAGTGGCCAGCAAGTGGCCGGTAACTAACTACCAGATAAATTATCAGGAAGTTTGACGGTGAAACAGAAAAAAGTTACAACCAGCCTTTAAGTGGTAGATAGTATTAACTATCAGATAACTAACCGACACTTTATCAGTAACCGGTGAAACTGGCCCTAAACAACGTATACATAATTATAACTACGCATTTATTACATTATATAAATAACTATTAGGTATATAACTACGTATACATTCAGTATCATCGGTTTAGGGGTGAAAAGGTAACAAACTCACTTTACCATTTACAATATTACAAAAATAAGTTATGAAGTTAAAATATATTCGCTCCCAAATATCTTTCTACTTATGTAGATACTAAAATAAATTCCACATGCTCGTATACTTTTATTTACAAAATTAACTCCCATGTTTACTAAACTACCCATAACACTAGTTTACGACATTTTCCTTATGGGGGAGTGATGGTAAACACTCATAATTCCGTCCCCTCTCTGAAGCCGAGAATAGATCAACTACATAATAATATCTAGTAGCTTACGCAACAGTATCTAGGTATGGAATGCAATAAAGATATTGAGTATTAAGTATATATGTTACATTGCCGTTTTTCTTAACTTCAACTGGTGATATCTATCTAATACAATTTCTAGGCTGCAAGCTACAACGTTCTCGTCGTCTTGACAGCCATACACTGCGCTACTGACAGACGTCATTGCCAGTAGCATAGTGCATACCAAACTGTTGTGTCAATATTGGGACAGCACAGTATACTGCATGCAGGCTAGAAAAGCACTGCAGGTTGTCAAACGCCATATTCACGATTTTAGGCATACGATTTCGACACAATTTTGATTTCTTTTGCGTGAATAGTCACAACTTACGACTCGTTGCAAGCCTTTGTCAAACAGACAGGCGTCGCGAATGCGAAGCGTGTCGTTTTTATTTGTAATGTATGGAATTGTTTCAATCCAGTCACATAGAAACGCGAAAGCGATCCGATAGCGTGACAGAACTATCGACTGACGTCTCGCTTCGGTTCGGTATCGCTTCAGAAACGCTTCCTTTTCCTTTTGTTTGACAAAGGCATTAATAGCTTCTTCTTCATTTGTTTTTTATAAGTCACTACCACAAGACGCGTCACTTGAGATTAGCTTATAGCCAAGAAATTATTGCAAACCATTTCACTCAATTCACGAATTATCTTTCAGCCGATTGCTAACTGGCACCCTAACGTTTGTTGATACTCGCGTACTATTGTACATACAAGTTAGCGCTTGAATTTTTGGGTTAAAGGAACTATATTTACGTTAAAAATACCAAGTAGTCAAAATATATGTTTTGGCATAATTTGAAGTTATATTTTTAGTAGCAGACATAGGGCATAGGAGCTATAGAGCACCTCGACACGGATAGACGTTCGTATACCCGTGAGCACACAACACTAGACGTTGAAGTAATACTCAGACGTTCTCAGTGAGTCAGAGACGACGATTGCGTGTTTATTCCACCCCATGCAGAGGTTGACTCATGAAAAAATACTGTAAACTTTAACGTAAGAGTAGTTTGAATCAGTGTTTGGTAGACAAAGATACTAAAATTGGTGCATCAATTGGCATCGCATCGCTTCTGTTTTGTCTTTGTGTATGACTAAAAAAAACACAAAAAAGACTATTCTATGTAATATGGGTAGAATGGCTAACAATTGAGATGGTATTATAAATAACAGGAAAGAAGGAAATTACTGAATATGAAAAATGAAATTGATCAAATACACACAACAAAAAAAAATTTTTTTTGTTACGATAGATTTAAAAATTTTATAATTATTAAAAAAAAAAAAAGTTTTTAATTTCAAATAGGGTATTTCTAATTAAAGAAAATACACAACAAATTTTCTTTACAGAGTTCATTAAAAAAAAACAGCTAATGCTAGCGCACTTTTCAAAAAATAAGTCAAGTTATTACAGTGCAACTGTGGTGCAACCAACTTGTTGTTTACAAAAGTAAAACTGTTTGTAAAGTACAAACAGACCAATAAACCCTCACAGAACGTTAGAGAGGCTCCTCAGCCGCAGACAACCGCCAGACGGAACCGGTGCCAGACACAATATGTGTGCTATCGATTTGATGAACGATAACTGCATTATACAGTAGATAGCTTTTTTTCATCCTGGGGAAAGAAAGAGAAAGCTTGCTCTGTTCGATCGTATCTTTATGAGAACCGAAAGGGTATGTTAGGTACTTATTGTAAACGTATTTATATGTATATATATATATTACTCTTATTACTCTTGTCAGGAGTGACAGACTCAAAATCGATCAATCAATCAATTCAATAATAAGTATCATTTTTAACTTCCAAAAAATATAAAAAAGACAATATGTATAATAGTCATGTTTGCAATAACTACACAAGCAGGATCATTTTCGTCTCAGCAAGGTACGATGGGCTTCATGAATTGGTTAACCCAGTAACAAACGTAGGTGATTCCACGTGGGTAACCACATCGTGACGTGAACTGTATACAACATTATTTTTAGTATATGCGAAACCTGAATATAGTTTGTTCAGAATCAGTAACTGATTCGATTCCAATAATTTTTACACCATGTTATATTTTTTTTTCAAAAACATTTTAATTAAATTTTATTACCAGTTAATTACAATACAATCACCGTACGGTTAGGTACCTATTGCCAAGCTATTATAACGAGTGTATAACACAGGAGATGCGGTTTACGCGGGTGTACCGCGAAATTAGTATGTTTTTGAACGGACAATCAGGTAATATGTCACACTTATAACCTTGTGATTTTTTATGATACGGTTTTAAAATTTCGCACATAGATTCTTTACACAAAACTACTAGACAGGTGTATCGGGTTTCGCATAAACAAAAAATAAGGTTGTATAAGCAGCACGAAACCAAACACAATGCAACAATGCTTTTTTTTACGTGGTTAAGTCATCACATGAGTCCTCTCACCCAGGGCAGAACGGGAGGGACTGTCAGACCTGTACTGACAAAAACCCACGGTGTCCTTCAATAGCCCTTTACGTACCGGGGTCACGGTAATTCGTGAGTCCCGCGACCCCAAAAAAATTTATGAAAACCACAACATTTTATAAAATGGCTGAACTCTAACCCCAGTAAACACAGAAAGTATACAACAAATACACACGCAGACCCACAAACACTTAGTTCAAGTGTTGCTCTCAACCGCAGACGGTCGCGTGCCTACCGCCCGCCCTGGTGCACCGCCTGCCTTGGTGCACCGCCCAACCAGCGTACCAGCCGCCCCCCGCAATATAATCAATGCAGTTAACGACGACTGCATTACTTTGAAAATATTTAAATTAATGATCAACTGCAAATTGAAACCGCTTTTGAAAATGTTTGAATTAGTAGCTGAAAATTAACGCCCAAATTTTATTCCTAAAACAGTTGAATTAAATGAATTCTTGAAGTTATTGAAGTTCTACAAGCAATATAATTAATACTCAATGGAAAATTATTACCATTAGAAAGCATCAGTACTTTAAAATAATCTTATATGTCTTCACTTGCGTCTTGTATAATTTGGACAAAAAACCTCTCTCCGACACTTCCAGGTCTTCCGATTCAAAGTCAATGTTTTCTCACTGTTCGTTGGTTTGGTCTAGAGCATCTTGCCACCATACTCGTGGTCTGCCGTGTAACTAATCCTAAATATGTGAAAGCCCGGGTCGACGGCGCGTTGTGTTCCACGCGCGCCTCAAAGAGTGTCAGAAAAATGACGGGGCCCCCCTTTAGAGGGCCAAAGCCTGCCGGGGTCGCGGGACTGTACGAATTACCGTGACCCCGGAACGTAAAGGACTATTGAAGGACACCGTGGATTTTAGTCAATACGAGTCTGACAGTCCCTCCCGCTCTGACCTCGGTGGGAGGACTCATTTGATGCTTTTACCACGATAAAAAAAAAAAATATATACATATGTGAATGTAGGTTTGTTTCTTTGTACCACCTAAACCGCTGAATCTGTTTTGATGAGTACACAGGGATAACTGGGACCTGGGAAAGTAGTAGGGGGTGCAAGCGACAAAACTTTTCAATGTTTCTGTTCTTAAAAAAACAAACTCAATCGAAGTGAAAGTAAAAGTTATTATACCTTTCCGTTGGTACTACGTCTGCCCTAGACAGTCGCGTGTGCCGCCCGCCCCAGAGAGCCGCCCGCCCGCCGGAACACGATCGATGTCAAAAACGTCGCGACAATATAATTACCCTCATCACTGCTAACGTTCACGCGTATTTTTTAATTATTTTTCTTTTTGTTAGAAGACCTGTGGAGTGGACTGCGGAGTTCGTAAGTATTGGTAGTTGACATTTAGCGTACAGGCTATAAGTTTATGTTAATTTAAAAAAATTAAAAAAATTTGATTGCACCCGTGCGGAGCCGGAGTGGGTCGCCAGTTATAAATATAAGATGTATTGTATAAAATGTACAACATAAATGTAAAACATATACCATATCCATCCTTACATCTATATTCAACTTATTAAAATAAACACAATACTAATTTATTAACATATTTATTAATATCTTCATATGCTACTTGCTTTGCATAGCTACGTAATTTAAATCTTCACAAATAATTGCGACTGCATTAATTATGAATTAATCATGATAATAAAATCTATTTTTGTCTGTGCCACAGATAACCGGATGACGTCACAAGAAAAAACAGCATTATTCATGCGGTCTAGTTTTCTCAAGGACACAATCGATAATTTCGAGATGATTCACAACTGGCCCTGTGGCGCAACGGATAACGCGTCTGACTACGGATCAGAAGATTCCAGGTTCGAATCCTGGCAGGGTCGCAATAGTTCTTTTTGTGGTTTCGACCAAACTATCATATTTTTTTATTTTTCCTCAGTTTTTCATAGAAGCTAAAATGTTTCATTTTTACTCGTTTTTAAAGATTAATTTATGAAAGGTGTACACAATATGCTACAGGAATAAATATAATATTAAGACGCGTGCCTATAATTAGAACTAACGCGGCAATTTTGATCTTTCAATACGATTTCATAAAATTTTTACCATGATATTTAAGTACCAAAATCCCATTAAGCTCTATAAATCTTCACTTAAAACACTTATGAATGTTTATCGGTCATTTCTTCCCATAATATAGATAAATACTTTTTTTTTTATTTGGTACAAACCAATTCTCTTTGGTACAAACCCACCACATTCCCAAACCACTGCAACTCCTGAAAGCCAGAATCAACAGTGGCAACCACCAGAAAAGTGCCGAGACAATGAAGCTCGACGTGTCTCGGAGATTGAATTTACCTGTCTTGGATCCTGCAACGAAATTAATCAGAAAAGAATAGTGGAGGAGTAGGAAAAATACGTCGTTTCTACTATAGATAAAAACCGGCCAAGAGCGTGTCAGGCCACGCTCAGTGTAGGGTTCCGTAGTTTCCCGTCCGTTACAATAAGTGTTAACAAATAGCCTTTTTTTAAACTTGTAAACGAAGTTAAAAAAAATGCTTGTATATATGATTAAATAATTGATTATACTACAAACTTAGTCCAGGAATTTTGTACCACCTTCTTGTTTTTTTTGCACAAAAACTGTTCTTTCCATCAAATTCAAAATAATTTTCCTAGAAAGTCCTTATAAAGTTCTACTTTCCAGATTTTTTTCATATTTTCTAAACTTATGGTTCAAAAGTTAGAGGGGGGGGGACACATTGTTTTTGACTTTAGGAGCGATTATTTCCGAAACTATTGACATCATCAAAAAATGATCTTAGTAAACCCCTATTCATTTTTAAATACCTATCCAACGATATATCACACGTTAGGGTTGAAATTAAAAAAAAATCACTTTCTATTTTACATATAGGGGGGCTACCCTAAAAAAACATTTTTTTCCAATTTTTATTTTTGCACTTTGTCGGCGTGATTGATATACATATTGGTACCAAATTTCAGCTTTCTAGTGCTAACGGTCACAGAGATTAAGCGAGGACGGACAGACAGACAGACAGACAGACATGGCGAAACTATAAGGGTTCCTAGTTAACTACGGAACCCTAAAAACTGTAGGTATCTTTTCAAAACCTAACGTAGAGCATAAAGTCGCCAAATCCATACAAACGAGGTCCTATTATGAAAATCAATAGTCACCCTAAATTATTGCGTTTGTATAATTGCCTAAAGTAGAATTATGGCATTTATGGGATTAGAACGGCTTAAATAGTGAATTGTGATGG
The DNA here is from genome assembly GCA_943136025.2 of Agrotis puta. Taxonomy (NCBI): domain Eukaryota; kingdom Metazoa; phylum Arthropoda; class Insecta; order Lepidoptera; family Noctuidae; genus Agrotis; species Agrotis puta. The sequence continues at coordinate 1,186,761 of OW964187.2, forward strand.
CTGAGTTAAAGCTAGGGCTTATTATAATTATTGTGGTACACTTTGATTCTGTTTGAATAAGGGGTTGTTTTTCTTTAGAAAAAAGGGTTAAGAATAGAAATTAATACTAGTTTTTTGTCGCCGAATCGTTTGATATAAAAGACAAATCGCCTTCACTTTGCTGACAGCTAATATTTTTTCTAGGACTAAACAGAAACAATTCAACAACGATAGGTTTTATGAGTTTTTTAGGAAATGTAGTTTTAGCGCACGGTCATAATAGGAAACACCTGAATCTTATTTTTTATACCTACATACTTATCGATTTTATGTAACAATCATAGCAGAATTTAAGTAATATGATGACAAAATAATTACAGCGGTAAAAGATTCTTGCAAGCAATTTAGACTAATGGGCCTACATATTATTAGCATAACATAAACAATCTTAAATAATACGTGGTGTACACCGCGTATTCAACTCTAGAAATCACGATACACATCAAAATTCAAAACTAACCGATCTTTTATCCGCCATATTGAATTTTAACAACCACATAATCAATTGCCGTCCTAAGCCTTCCACGAATTTACCATTAAAAACCCATGAATATTATTGAGTTTACCATGAATGCTGCCTACATGGTGAGGAGTATGGCGTTTATAATGGGTTCCATAACGCCGCGCCGTCGAACAATGACAGCGAAGGTTAAAGATGCAAGGGTCTTCTACCTGCTTTAATGTCGGGAACGATGAGCGATTTGGATCAATGGTTCTGTTTATGGGAATAGAGGGTTTATAAATTAGCATGGACAATCATTGTCCTGACACAAGATACACTTCTGTAATGTTATGAAGAGTTTTGGCAGAGGTGTACTTAAGTGTACACCCTAAGTATACCAGTTATTGTCATCAATTCGACAAAAATTTATACTCTGTGGCTGCTACTTAAATGAAAAGATGGGAAGCATTGCTAAGAAGTGATCATTTTTTTTTAAATTAGCCTGCGCTGTCCCACTGCTGAGCAAAGGCCTCCCCCAATTCCTTCCAGGAACTCTTTTCCTGGGCCACATCGAACCAGCCCTTATATCTTCTACGATCATGAATTTCCGGGATCTCCTACTTAATTTAGAGCTCTTCTGCTTTTGATTGAACGATTTCACAAAAAGGAAAATCGACGGACAATAGAATTGAATTTGAACATTAAACACGCTCTCCTGTAAACCTCGATTTTTGACATGTCCGTTTGTACGAAATATAAATAAATTTGTCATAAAATGATGGCTATGATTTAATAACCAAAATACTATAGGCAAAATGACACACATCTATAATACTCATAAGTCACAGCTACTATACAAACTTCGAAAACCGATATAAGTTCGACTATCGAAATTCCGTAGGCTTTAAAAAGCTTTCCAGTCAATGAAAAAGTCGTTCAGTAAAAGGCAATAAGTACCTACCTATAATAATCACTGAAATACAATAAAACTGAATGCCAAGACCAACAAAAGGGCAAAACAATCGATATATACGTGGAATCAAAGCATGTGAATAAGTAATAGAGTTCGTCTTGTTCCACACGCTACCTTATCACATGCTTTCACAAACATAGTTCCCGTAGAAACACGCGAGCTTAGGACTTAGGTATCTGACCTTCCAAATTAATAACTAAATAATTATTAAAGGTACTTTTTTATTTATTTCACGATAAGATATGGTTTTACCACAATCTTGCATTATGCAAAAGCGCATGAAATGATGACGTGGTGTTGGTGAAACACGCTTGCCTTTTTTTTATCGTGGTAAAAACATCAAATGAGTCCTCCCACCCAGGGCAGAGCGGGAGGGACTGTCAGACTCGTACTGACTAAAATCCACGGTGTCTTTCAATAGCCCTTTACGTTCCGGGGTCACGGTAATTCGTATAGTCCTGCGACCAAACACGCTTGCCTAGAAGTAACCTTATCACTCTTGACTTAAAGACCTCAAGTTGTGTAGTTTAATAAGCTCTAAATGTTGCTTTTTGAAAACTTCAAATATGAATTTAAAATATTTTTGCAGAATTCTGTCAATTTAAAACAATATTTATAAAGCGTCCTAAAGTTTGGAAGGCAATAATATCTTGTGGCATTCAATTTACTTTATGTGCGATTTACCCGCCCCATTTAAACCCTGAACTTTACGTCTTACCGCCGAAACTAGCAAAACCGTTCATCCATCAAAAGAATCGCCTTCCATCGTACGTGTCTTATCAAAGAAAAGGGCACGGATTACTTTTTTTGGGCGACGGTAAAATCATCAAATCTCTCGCCCTGGCTGGAGTGAAAAGGACTATCGGACTACTGACTAAAAACCTTCGTTTGCCCGTCATTGGGGCATGCGTAGCTAAAAGTTGGATTGGAAAATAAAAGTACTACTAATAAAAGTAGATCCATCCGTCATATTATAAAGAATGGGAGGACGTGTTGGTTTCGTTGGTCGTCCAGGCAGCTGCGAGACAAGCAGATGAAATTGTTGCAATTGCAGGTAAATCATGGATGAGGTTGAAGGCAAAGAGAAGTCTATATCCAACAGAAGTTCCAGCTGTAGATGGCGATGGCATATAAGAATGCAGCATGGTCATTTTATTATTTAGCGAATGTAATGTAGGTACTTTTGGAGCTGCTACGTGACCACATGACTTATCTTTTATCCAAGGAACCCCAAAAACCTTGGTCCAGACAGGAACGTGCCATCTCGGGCGCAGATCGTCTTAAAAGTTTAACAAAAAAATGTAAATAATGGCCGCTGGAACCGAACTCGGAATAAATCAACCACTTTTTGTGTTTCTGTTTGGCCCTATAGTTTTTACTTGATTTTTGTTAGAGGATGTGCGAAGTTTTGCGGATACAGACGATTTGGAGAATTTGACTAGCGGTAAAGGCCTGTCATTTCGATTGATTGATCAATCTTATGACCGGCATTCTTGAATTTAGTATGAGATAATGTCTCACACGGTTGTTTTACTGGGATATAAAGTTTTATTATTATTTGTGTAAAAAGATCCATTGGATCCAATATATTCGTTGCTAGATTCCTAGTAAAGTAGGTACCTACCAATCTGGTACATCTAGGTCTAGGTATAGATGATAAATTCCTCGATATGACACGTTGCATTGCAGGCATTCATGCGGTTTTTGGCATCCCGTATGGAATGCACTAAGTATCTACGATCTTTCTAGAATAATAATTATAAAAGGCACATAAGTGGCACATAATTACGTGACTATCTACCCTTTTTCATAACTTATTTCAGTATCGAAAAAAACGATAAACAAGACGAAATCTCTGCATCCCGGTTCACAAAACAATAATATTTTGTTTTCTTTTTCGGAACCAAACAAAACAGATTGCAGACGCGGCAACATTCGTACAATACAACCGAAAAAATTAAAACATCAAAAACTCACCTTCAACAAAGAGATACACTAGAAATCACAGCGCAAAACCTAGATTGTTTTTTGTCTAGCACACCACTGAACACTGATTAAACAAAGTAAACCTTTTAACAACAAATAACACTGTCAAGACCGCGGTTTACCGCCAATATGACATCCACAGATAAAAAATGAACCTTAATTATACTCTTTTTTAATTATAACCTCTTTTTATGTTATAAATGTCGATTTATTTGGTTGTAATGTCGCGTTTGGACCACCCCGGCGTGTGACAGCTGACTGGAGCGCGGAATTCGGGCGGCGATGGCGCGCATGCGTGCTGCGAAATGAGGGGACATGAGGGGAATATTTCGCAGACACCGTATCAGCTGATAGGGAGACCTTCAAGGTATTTGGGGTGAGTATATGTGTGAGACACGAGGACTTTCGTCTTGTAATGCCGGAACTCGGAAATTATGGTTAACTACCTATTTCTAAAGTTTTAAACATAATTTCTATTAGAGACTAGCTTCCGCCCGCGACTCCGTCCGCGCGGATGTCGGTCTTCGCGTGGATGGTTTATTTCCCCATTTTGAGTAACTCTGACAATGACATCTTATAAATATTACGGCGCTGAATCCACTGCGGGTAATGCAACGTGTGTTCGCGGTTCTACAGAACAACGTCTATGAATAAAACTGAAAAATAAGATTTTTTTTCTACGTATTTTTCCAGGATAAAAAGTATCCCATGTTATGCCCAGGATAATAAGGAATAATTATACCAAGTTTCATCGAAATCGAACCGTTAGTTTTCACGTGATGCCTGTACAAACAGACAGACAGACAGACAAAAATTTTTTAATCATATATTTGGGTTTGGTACCGATCCAGCAAAACCCCCCGCTATTTATTTTTTCAATATTTTCAATGTACAGAATTGACCCTTCTACAGATTTATTATATGTATAGATAGATTGTAAAATTCAACTTTAAACTTTTTCCTCTTTAAACGACGAAACTGATTAAAAGGAGTACTTACAAACTTTACAAATTCTAGTAAAAATGCATCCCCATCGCTACTATAAAGTGTAATGAAATGGATTGTGCTTAAGTATAAGGAAAAATGATACAAAACCGTATCTACTGAAAATGAAGTCCACTACGATTTCAGCTCACTGCTTCGTTCAAAAAGGAGGCCTATGTGGAATCCTCAGTGTCGATGTAAACTGACTGGGAACAAATATAAAAGGGGGTTTCAAATTTTGACATAGGTAGGTACTCCTGGGATTTTCTCACAAAAAAGAATAATGAACACAACAAAAAAGAATTATCCAATTTCGTGCAGTAGGTCGGCAATAAAGCGCGTACAGACAGACTTAAGCGACTTTGTTTTACCTAAAAATAGTATAAACTATGACAATTTTAGTTCGATAGTTATATAAGCCTAACTATAAGGAAGCTAAATAATCTCATAAGGACCAGTTCTCTATCTAAACTCAAGGCCGTCGTATTTAACCCATTAACGCCCACCGTGAAAGTACCGTATATTTCAATGAATTTTTGTTGTTATTATAACTAAATGGGGTACAACTAACCAACAAAACCGAAAAAATAAAAATAATATTTAGAACAGTAAAAAAAAACCCTGTACACAGGTGTGTACAACGGGCTGATCAAGTGTGAAATTTCCCAAAGTTAAGCAAAGAATTTTCAGACATGTAGCGCAACGCCAATGCCTTTTGTATGACAAATAATATTGAAAGTGGCTTAAAATTTTTTATGGTTTATATCCGTCGCGCTTTACCATAAATTTGATGGTGATGATGGACAATAGACGACTAGGTCTTTGATTTGTTTTTAGGCAAACATAATCAGTCTTCGATCTCCTGAAAGCTTATTGATCAAGACATTTTTCATTATTGTTAATACCGAATTATCCTCTCTTTTTTTTTCGTCTCATTCTGACATAATTGAGGCTTATACTGGTCCAATATATCCACACCATCCACCCTCTGCTTTTTTCAAACGTAAAGAGATGAAAATATTCCAACGATATGACCTAAAAATTGTTGGGTTCAAAGTTGAGAACTTGTGTGATTTCATAGGCATTAGAAGAAATTGGTAACATGTAGGGTTTTCAGCAACTTAGTTTCGTATATGTTTTCGGAGAGAACCGACTCGTGACGTTAGAAGGTCGCATCATCGCTACTGTTTTACCCTGTCTCTTCATTTTTAGATAGCCATATATATGCTAGTTATAGCATATAGCTTCTCGATAGCTTCTTGAGAAACCTGGTGCTTCGCCTGGAATTGTTAAAGAAGCCAGGCCATCTTTTGCGCCTTCTTCTTCATCACAATCAACAGCTGGATCAAGTAGTACCACTATCAAGCTGGTCTCCGGTCGAATCTGTTCGATCTTCTGCGGCCATAATAAACTCGATAGCTTCCTCAAGCTTTAGGAAGTCGTTTAGAGCAGATAAACAACATCTATTCGACATCTTCAATGATCAACCAATTTTTGCGAACAAATTTTTTTGAGTACACATTCGCCCATTGTACACAAGCGTGTACACCAACATTGTCGAGCAGTTTTTGCTACATTACATGATACTTTTTGTTATTATTTTTGCTTCTTATAATAACTAACAAAATAAACTAGCATTAGAATGTAAAATTCTATAAAATTACGGCTCTAACTTATTTAATCTGATTTATTTAACAATTGATGTCAGTTACTTTAAAAACTTTCAAGAAAACGTCGTGATTCTAACATTTATTTCACGCGACCCGCCAATTTTATATATTTTTTATAACTCTAAGGGACATGTATATTTAATTTAAAGAAAGTATTCAATTTGATATTTGTGGATGCTTTTTGAAATTAAGTTTAAAGAAGCGTACACAAGCGTGTGCGGTGGGCGGTAATGGGTTAATTACCCCCCTAGGGCACGAAGTCCGACCCTGTTCGTTTAATGTCTAATCTCTTCCACTCCGTCGAGCGAGAAATTCGTGAATTATGGCTCAATCAGCCCTTGCACAGTTTTGGACGTTAGTCGGTATAAAAAGTGTTAAAGATCATGTTTTAAAGTGTTTATGAAGATCTTGAGATACTGTCTAAGGATTTAATTATGTTGTAACACAGGAGAAATTCCTACTGTGGTGTAAAGTATTTGATAAGACTAAAAAAAACTAGAATAGAAATACACTAATCAGTTCCCAATAATTTTATCTTCACTAGGAATCTCTCCGGTATCGTGCAAGTGTTAACAAATATTTAAATTCACATACAACAAACAAGTATAACCAGAATTAGCTCTAGGCTATACAACTAAGACTTATTCCGTCTACGGAATCGAACTCGTAACACGTAGCGCAGCAACCACTCATGCAGTCGTTGCTCTAGTGTGATTGCCGTCTTTGCGATAAAACGCCCTGTCTTTGATGATAAGACCCAGGTTGAGTAGAATTGTTGGCTCAATGAATTACCCAAGTTCAAGGTCGACGCTTTAATCTTGGATGATTGAAACTTGACACAAAGAGTTATTTCCTAAAGATATGACGTTTTTTCTGCAGCTTTATCGCCATATTGATGCTACAGGGTGTAAACACAACATCTAAATAGGTAACGTTCTCAAAAATAATCACCGACCTGTAATAAATCTACTGTATGCCGTAAAAATGCTATAACGAGCGAGGGGTACCGTAAATATCGTAATATATTGTTATGACAAGGATGCTTGACTCTCAATGAGGAGTACGTGCTAACAGCGCAAAATATAAGCGTAGAATTTTTTTTGGCAGTTTTGTACTTAGAAAATGGGCTGTAATGGCGAGTCAGCATTTTTCAAAATGTTTAAATTATACTAGACACCCCTCATCTTCAAAATATATACATAAACTCACTTCCTTTATCCCGTGGGCGTACTTAGGTGGAAGCTATATAATGCCATCTGCTACGATCCTTACATTCGTACTCGAAAGGAGTACGTAGGTAATGTATGTTCATACATCTCATTATACACGTAGTACACCGCTCGCTATTTCTACGTCTTTCTGAACACCAATGAAGTCAGTGTATATTCTTCTATATATATAAAAGGAGAACTGACTGACTGACATATCAACGTACAGCCGAAACTACTGGGGCTAGGAATGTGAAATTTTGCACCAGGCTTCCTATTATAATGTAGGGGAGCACTAGGAAGGGGTTTTTGGAAATTTAACCTTTAAGGGGGTGAAAAGGGGGAATTAGGAAAGTACGTAACCCACGCGGACGAAGTCGCGGGCGAAGTGCTAGTTCAACATAACACAAAAGCGCTTCCATCCTTCAAAAAACGAGCAGCAATAGTGGAACTCACTACCTACCCTCGTCTGTGTTTCCGAACGCATTCAACCTGAATCTCTTCAAATCTAGTGATCAGGCTTCTTCCTCGTAAGCTCGCTCCATCGTAGGCTTTAGGAATCACTGTCAGGGTCGCGGGACTGTATCATCAGATAACCGTGACCATGGAACGTAAAGGGCTATTGAAGGATCACCGTGGATTTTAATCAATACAAGTCTGACAGTCTCTCCCGCCCCGCCCTGGGTAGGACTCATTTGATAATTTTACGATAAAAAAACGGGTATTTCTGTCAACTCTGACCCAGACTAGAGTTAAAAGCAAACTCTTCTAAAGTAAAATTATACAAAATTGAGAAATTTTGACAGCATAGGGTACGTGGATGTGCTGGCATCTGTAGTTCTGTTCCTTAGTCGTCCTATCCATTCATTCAAACTAGAGAAGAGGGATCGTGTTGAGAAGACTTGTCTTCATCATAACATAGTAAGACATCTCATCTCATAACCAAATAAATAGGTAGGTACCTCACGTAATTAAAAACCTAAACAAAATCCTTATTAATTTGCTGCCATAAACAAAAACAGTCTCTTTTTTTAATTTGCCATCATGTAAATGGCGGGGTGTCTCGTGAAAATATAATGAAGCGTGACAGATTACCTACCTAGCGTCACCTCCAACTGAGCTGTCGGTTGTTAGCGAGTGTTCGAGGGAAGGCCGTTAGGAGCTTAATTAGGAGTCGCTGTTGGCTTTCATAAAACCGTACTTGGTTCTTTTTTTCAAAAAAACAAATGTAGGTAGCCAGTTTGCCAGTACACCAACCTACCTCATTCTATCAAATCTCAATCGAATATGAAGCTTGTATTTTTAAAATAAAGTTGAAAATTTATAAAATAATTTTGACAGATTGGGGTAGGTGGGGAGTTTAATGTACTGACGTCAGTAACTACAAAAAAAAGAGACCCCCTTTCTTATATATATGGAAACCCCTAAAGCCAAGTAGGATTCTGTAGGGGAAGACTAAGCTACAAGTATACAGATTGTGCCATCTCGTGTGGTCTCAACCAAGGGGAAGATGGTGAAACGAGTGTAGCATGTGTTGGCCGGAATAATAAATTATGGTGGCACTGTATGAGATGTTTATTTGGAGTTTTTCGACAGCTTTTCCATTTGACGGTCACAAACCAACTGAATTTAAATACCCGACGCACCAACTTTTATATCTACAAAAACCTAAATATTACATTGAATAACTCAATAAAGTGTATAATATTAATTTACAGCTAGTTGCAAAATTATTGATCAGCAAATATTCATATTTTAATCAATTTTCACATTAATATTCGACGCACCGGAAGCTGACAAGCGGAAGGTAAGTATTTTAAAATTAAACACTACAAAAAATGGAAGTAAATAAAACCAAATCAGAATTATTGACGTTTATTAAATATCATCGATATTGCAATTACTTCGAGTTGGTATAAGCAATACTGGAAGTGTGTAACTGGCACTAGTAAAAGATACCATTTTGTGGAGAAAAGAGATGGTGATCTTAGCCCTCGTACCATGGGGTGCTAAGACAGGAAACCTCCACGTGCGCCCGTGGACTGGAGTTCCCCTTCGGATACGTCCGGGGGAAAGACCAGTTTTTCGGGCCGGTGCACCCTGGGATGCGGGCAAAAACTCTTTTAGGCACTGTGTGCCTAAGGGGTCTCTTTGCCCGTATGCGAATAGCCTGTCGGGTGGATGCTCCAACGTGTGTCCCTCTGAACAGCAGAGGGCACAGCGGCGGGGCGGGCTTGCGGAAGGTGAGTAATGGGTAAGCTCGCCGTCCGACCAAGGACCAAGCCCGGGTCGGTGGCGCGTCGTGTTTCACGCGTCACCGACGGGGCCAAATGCCTGCTGGGGTCGCGGCTTTTTTCTTAATCCAGGATACCGCGGCCCCGGAACGTAAAGGGCATCCGAAGAAAAACGGGTGGATTTTAGTCAGTAAGAGTCTGACAGTCCCTTCCGCCCCGCCCAGGGCGGGAGGACTCATTTGATGATTTTGCCACCCTAAAAAAAAAAAAAAAAGCCCTCGTACCATGACCATTTCTATCTCTATTCTACCAAAAGTAGACAAAGTTATATCTTCACAATTCCACCTTCTTTTGCCCGGACTTGACGCCCAAGGGCGAGAGAGCATGATGATAAATGAGAAATAGAAAAAAAACTAAAGTTTTGATCATCGCCATGCTTAGGACCATAAAAATTGTTGCACATTCTGTCGAGGTCGTCGAAGATACGGGTTTAAACGACGGAAGAAAAGATTTTGGCTATATTCTTCTGTCCATAAAACCTGTTGCTACGGTGTAATTCTACGCGAACTGGAAACAATCAGTTTTTCAGTGAATGAAAAGCGGTATAATAAATCAGACATAACAATCGGAACCGTAATTACAGTCAGGCAACAAATAACCTCATACCTGCTTAATTTTAATAAGATCTCTAAATATTTTTCGTGTAAATTACTAATAAGGTTACTGACTAACAAAGTAAAACTAGCACAAAAACATTAACAATCAGAAGTGGTAGCTTATTAACTGTTTACATTAAAAGAGGTCACGTTACATTTCTGCCTACCCCGCACACGGTGACGCGTGACACTCGACAATAACCACGATTTACCCACAAACATAGGTAGGGACGCGGTGCTATTGAAAGCGGGTTAATTACCTGAGCCCTCTAAACATATAGTTAGTGGTTTCCCTCGGAGTTCATATAGATACCTTCTTATATTCTGGATGGCTAAAATCATTTATTTCAATAAGGGCATCAAAGAGGCACTTTTAAATGGGATTTATTCTACACCCATTTGTATAACAGACAGAAGACTCGGCCTCGAACACTAAAAATAGAAGTAACATTCAGATTTTTCCACTCTGAAAAGGTTTAAAACACTAAAAAAATACTACAAACAATAAAACACAAAAGATACGTGCGAAAAACATAACACTTCTTTGGCTGTCGAATAAAAAGGGCTTTGTGGCTTAAAAATAATAGCCGCCCTAGTAGATCGAAGGTTAAGCTACGTTTGTAGCATTTCTTATCCTGGGATAAAAATAATCATGCATCTGAGTTAAGACCTCCACGATAGGCATTCCTTGCTCCAAGGGCGTTGACAATCTTTGTTTGGTTTGGTTTTATATGTACTTGAGAAAAATATTAGTACAAAAGATAAATTATCAAAAAATATTTGACCCGTATTTTTTCTTTTGTTACGTAAACCAAAATTGTCGAAGATACAACATTTCTTACACAAAACACCATTCGGTCAATACAATTTTACAGGCGTTATGACGTCACAAGCCCCCACTACCGAATTACGAAGCATTAAAAAAGGACAACAAATACTTGTTCACTATATTTTCAATACCATAACTGTCGGACTAAACAGATATTAACTTTACTATTATGACTTCCTTTACTATTATGAAAGTCTATGAAAATCCGCCTAGCGGCACGATTAACAAGCTGTCAGTACACCGGCGCCGTCCGGCACGTTTCCGGCACGCGTCGCCGTCACGACAGCGATACGGACACGCGACGCTCGCTTTTGTTGTAGCGAACGTGTTCCAATGGAATCGTGGCTATTGATAAGTGTGGGGACAATACAATGACTAGTTAACTAGGTAACTGCTAGGCTAGGTATGTATATGTATACCGTAGGCGCGGGCATGCGAGGGGAGTAATGGGCGACTCGCTGTCCGATCATGGACCATGCCGGGTCGACGGCGCGTTGTGTTCCACGCGCGCCTCACGGAGTGTAAGCATAGTGACGAGGAAGTGTAGAGGGCCAAAGCCTGCCGGAGTCGCGGGACTCACGAATTACCGTGACCCCGGAACGTAAAGGGCTATTAAAGGACATCGTGGATTTTAGACAGTACGAGTCTGACAGTCCCTTCCGCTCTGCCCTGGGTGGGAGGACTCGTATAATGATTTTACCACGTTAAAAAAAAGGTATGTTTATGTATAATAATCACCTAGCCAATATTGTCTGAAACAACCGCAGGTGGCACACGATGACGGCTATTACTCGGTCAAATGAATATTGTTCTTGTTTAATACTTTTCAGTGTGCGATTTTTAACTTTTTATTTACACTATTTTGGGGTTATATTATTTGAAATAAGTGAACAATTTATGTTATATATGTATAGTTTTTGAGTTGTGAATTTAATATTTGATACCCATGTGGACACTGTGCGAAAATATGTCCCAGAGGGCGCCATATTGGATTTGGTGACACCTCACCTACCGTATAACCAGCGGACAACTGAGACGCATCGAACGACACCATTTATTTTTTCATGTAATGGTAAGTAGTTTAGAAGTTATGAGGGAACAAACATACATACATACCGGTCAAAATCATAACCCTCCTTTTGGCTTTGCCGTAGTCGGGTAAAAAGGAACCGATGCTACAAACTTAGACCCATAAGAAACTTTATACTGAACCGCACAGCCGAAACAGATTGCTATGACAAAACAGTAAGGCGCGACAGTAGAATCTTTTTCGAAGGCATTTATGCCTGGGCGACTCGCTGTCCGACCATGGACCATGCCCGGGTCGACCGACGGCGCGTTGTTCCACGCGCGCCTCAAGGAGTGTCAGCATAGTGACGGGGCCTGTAGAGGGCCAAAGCCGGCCGGGGTCGCGGGACTCACAAATTACCGCAACCCCGGTACGTAAAGGGCTAGTGAAGGACACCGTGGATTTTAGTCAGTACAAGTCTGACAGTCCCTCTCGCCCTACCCTGGGTGGGAGGACTCATTTGATGATTTTACCACGAAAAAAAAAGTCGTTTATGCCAATTACAATAAAACAATATACCATATTTTATTTTTTTAATATTTACTCAATAACTTAAACCTACATACAAAATCTATGTATATTATTAACAAAACTCGAAATAACCAGGAACCTTTCTTTCTTGCCCGTGACTTACCCAGTAGCGTGCAGTGGTTCCAGACTAAGGGTAGGCCAGGAAAAAAAAAACTACATTCTCAATAATGACGATGCGAATGGAAGAAAGCTTCGGCCCACTTCAAAACTTATAATTTAAAACACTCACCACATTCTTCACGTAAGATTAATAATCACAATATTCTGACGATTCAAATAGAAGATCTGTCACCTCAAATATCTTTCCAAGTGGGTGATAGTTACAAAACACGTCACTTGCAAGAATAACTCTCGAAGATTGAAATTGTTGGATTAATTCTCGTAACATTTAGACAAAACTTGAAATTTAAACGAAAATATTAGTAGTTCTTCATAAGAGTTGTGAAAAATAAGTTTTCACAACTATCGTAATCAGTATAAACACACATTGTCAGCACAAGTCACACAAACTAGGACCATTTTAAGTAAACAAACGAATCTTCTTTAATATTTACACTACTTTTTGTTTCAAAATGTATTACTTATAGCTAAATATGATTAAATAAAAACAAAAGTGCAAAACAATAACTAATTTTAGCCGGCATAAACTGACACTTGCACACGGAGTTGCCAGTATTAATTTACACAATTCCCCAAAAACCAAATTCGAAATAAAATTCTTACAGTTTTTAATTATTATAATAGGTCTTTGCTATTCCTTAAAATATAACATTTAATTTGAAATGTATAGATTTGACAATACTACTCTGTTTTTTTAATTGTCTTTATTAGTCTTTTACGAAATTGTCGTTTCTGTGTGTAATCTGTTTCCCGAATTGGCAACTCTGTTTATTTTACCCGTGCGTTTTCATTCATAAAACGCGTACTCGTCAGCTACAGCGTAAGGAGCTGCGTAGTAATTTATACATGTGTGCGGTTTCATATACACGAAAATATGAACACGGATGCATGCATATGCATGAATTATTGAATGAATTTTAGAATTTTTGAGACCACAGGACCGCTTGCCTTCGGTTATAGTAATCTGGACGTGATGACGTCACACGGCGGCCGTGCGGAAATTTGCTAATGCATTATGTGAGGCGTTATGTTTTATATTTTTGTTTTATTTTATTACAAGGTTACAATAAATGCGTTTGTTTTATTTATGCGATTTTGTGGTAGGGTAGGCTTGGCCTAAATCAGTACTATGAGAGACCGCCCCTGGACTTACCATTTCTTTCAAACTTGTAACTTGACTATTATACTTGAACTTAACTAGTCTTCAAGTTACGACTTGACTAATTCCGGTAGCACAGCGTCTTCGATGTCCGGCGAGAAGAAATGGCGTTGAGGTGAGCGAGCGGGCTCTCGCTCCATTGAGCGGAACAACGTCCTGTGTTAAAATTAAGTATTAGACAGAAAAACGGTAGGGAGGGAAAAGGAGAATGGAAATATAATTTTGCTAGGATTTCCTAGTGGGGCAATGTCCCTAAGGGCATACAGTTATAGTAACATTGCACCACACATTTTTTTTTACGTGGTAAAATCACCAAATGAGTCCTCCCACCCAGGGCAGAGCGGGAGGGACTGTCAGACTCGTGCTGACTAAAATCCACGGTGTCCTTCAATAGCCCTTTACGTTCCGGGGTCACGGTAATTCGTACAGTCCCGCGTCCAACAATGCACCACACTACGAACTTTTCCGTGAGGGAGAGGATTTCATCGCCACCTCAAGACCCAGCTGTCGCGGGAGACTCTCAGAGCGTGGGACATCGCTTGGTGATTTTCGGCCACCAATAGTTGCGGGGTTGTGGGCAACGTGTAATGTGTCTCGCCGTCTGATTAAGGATCAAAGTCTGAAGAAAATATAGACCAGGGGGCCTACCATGACGTCTTAATACGAGAGTAGTTCTGCTGTGGGAACGAGATGGCGCTAGACGACTTGTATAGCTCTGTCTCTTTCCCACAGTGGAACTACTCTGTCATGGTAGGCCAGACGCCAGACACTATTTGTCTATGCGGGTATCAATTCTGTAGTCAATTGATTGAATGTTTAGTATGCCTGGTCGACGCTTTGACAGGCGGTAGGGTCGTGCTGTTGCGGATACAACCAAATATTTAAAAAAACTTTGTGGTAAATTTTTCGAGGCAAAATATTATTGCTTAAGATAAATAAATAAACTTTAGAGATTCAACATTATTTATATTTATATTAACAAGTTGAAGCTTAGCTACCTAATATTATATATTTATACATACATAAATATAATAGCTATGCGATAACAAACCTATTTTACATAATGATAGAATTTATTTCTAATTTACTACTTTTTTTTATTTATATATGAAAGAACAGTGGTTAAATGACATATAGACACAAATCATCATTTTCTCAAATCTTTATTTATGTTTTGTCACTCAGAATTGCAATTCAATGAAGTCCAATGGCACATTTAATTGCTTCCAAAGCAAATGCTTGCAACCGTTCTTCTCGCTCTACCAAACGACGCCATCACGTGAAAGAATGAGACAAAGATACTCGAAAATGCTGATTCGTGCTTACCAAGGGGTATCGTAATACCCAGTAACTGGGTTGTGGAGGTCCGATAGGCAGTCGCTCTATGTAAAATATTGATATTCAATTGCATATGGTTCTACTGGAAGCCGACCCCAACATAGTGGAAAAAACGATGGTGTGTTTTTGCGCCCTAACTAAGGCCAAGACTCCACCAAAGCGGAGACGAGACTTCGGTGGAAATCCGATTGGTTATACAAACACATCTCCTCTCGTCTCGGCTTAGGTGGAGTCCGGGCCTAAGGCCGAGTATAATTTTCTTTTGTTTTTGTCACGTCATACTAAAAATATGACTGTTTTTCTTTCATTAATAAATAACAATACGTATTACATAATCTACAATAAACTCTACAATTTTGGCAACATACTTTATACAAAAAATTGCTACATTTTGACGAATTATTATTAAAACAGTATTAAATACATAATCTAAATAACAATAACTTATTTACACATACAAAAACATACTTTTTAACGTCATGTGAAATTTATATAAAGTATCAAATAACGATTTTATTAATAAGAAAAAGTAAAACTAATTTTATTTAAACACCATTTGATTTCATAAAAATATATTAGCCGTTATTAAACCTAGGTTTCAAATCACTATTATTTTAAAAAGTAATATTTTTTTTAAAGTGTGTATATACTAATCTATTGCTAATTACTTTTTATAAAACTTAAACAACTTGTCTTAAAAGAATTTGGACTAGCGTAAGAGAATGGCAACATTAAATAATTTTGAACTTAAATATCACAAAGGACCAAAATCATAAATCATTTAAATAAGCCTTTTTTATCTACAAATATTTAGAACTTTTTATGGTTTCTTCTAGCTAAGCAATTCAAATTTGTTTTTATTGTCCAATATATACATATTTTATAAAATGTTACTTAAACCAAGACTTGGTTACCATAAGTTATCAATATAATTTCCATAGTAAACATTAATTACTACATTCCTCCCCTCTGAACCCATAGACTCCACTCTATCAGAAAACTCACACTCTAATTCTACTTCACCAGAAATTCCAGACTCCAAATCCACTTCCCCAGAATTTCCAGATTCTAATTCTTCTATTCCAGAATTTCCAGTCTCTAAATCTACTTCTCCAGAAACACCAGACCCCAATTCAACTTTCCCAAAAACTCCAGGCTCCAATTCCACTTCAGACATTCCAGAGTCTACTTCAACCAATACAGATTGAAGTGACTCTGGAATGGCCCACTCCTAGCTATGTACGACCTCGTTCCTCGCGACCCACCTTTCGAAGAGATGCAGCAGTTCGAAGCAGACCTCTGCCAGGATGAGGGCTATGACCATCCACTCCAGGCGGACGTGATGCCTGTCTGCAGCCCAGGAGGAGAGCAGTTGTAACAGTTCCACGCAGTGGGCTAGGCGCTCGTTTAGTACCTGATTGAAAAGGGATGTTTAAGTGGAAGTTAAAATCTAATTACCCAGAAACTTATTGTGGAGATCAGATAGGCAGTTGCTCCACCTGAATTACTTTTATTATAATTTAGCTGCATCTGGTTCGACTGGGAGATGATCAGATGACGAGTGGATGTTCAAAACGTATATTGAAAAACAATGGTTAGATATTTCGAAGGAACAATGTTTGCGAACCGTTAATTACTTTACAAAGACCTAAGATTGGGTGTATCTTGGATAAGGAAACTGTCATGGCCAACCCTCATTGGACCCACGTGGTAAATAACGCCCCATTCTCTCTTTGAGAGATGGGATCCGAGTCTCAGCTGTGGAGAACATTATAGGCAGATTACGCGCACCCTTCCAGAAGATCTTTTCAACTCACCCTGGTCCGCCTGGAGATGGTGAAGTAAGCGACGGTGGAGGAGTACAGTCGCTCCAGCTGTTCCTCCTCCCAATAGAAGTCCGGCGTGTCCAACAGGTCTGACTCCACGTTCAGCATGTGGCGGAGAGAGAATAGCTCGCCGAGTTTGCGAACTACCTATGAACAATGATTATTTTATGATATAAGTCCTAGCGGTTAGGTACCCGTGGTTTCACCCCCGCTGCTCAGCTACTATTGGTCGTAGCGTTATGTTTTATAGCCTATATATTTCCTGGATAAATAGACCATTTAACACAAAAAGAGTTTTTCAGTTCGGACCAGTAGTTTCTGAGATTAGGGCGAACAAACAAAAACACTCTTCACCTTTATGATATTAGGTATAGATTTAGTAAGGAAAGGCTCAGTCCATCCTTTATTCAGTTGACGTCGACGTTTCGGGCACGCCGCAATCGCGGCGGTAAGACCCCTCCTTGAGGAGTGGCTGGATAGGCGTCACGGCGTCCTTACCTACCGCATGACGCAGGTCCTCACCGGACACGGATGTTTCGGGAGGTTCCTGTGTCTGATAAGGAGGGAAGAAACGCCTGGGTGTCACCACTGCGAGGATCGTCCGGAGGACACGGTGGAGCATACGGTGCAGGACTGCCCCGCTTGGGCAGAGCACCGCCGTGTCCTCACGACGGCGATTGGCGGAGACCTCTCGCGCCCGGCATTGGTCGAGGCCATGCTGCGGGGCGAGACGGAGTGGGAAGCGGTCGCCTCCTTCTGCAAAGCAGTCATGCTCGCGAAGGAGGAGGCGAGCCGCGTGAGGGGGAGGACAGCGTCCTCCCTCCACCCCAGCCGCAGTGGTGGACGCCCACGGCGTCGGACGTCGCAAGACGATCTCCGGCCACCGTAGGCGCGGGCATGCGGGCGGCGAGTAATGGGCGCCTCGCTGTCCGACCATGGACCATGCCCGGGTCGACGGCGCGTTGTGTTCCACACGCGCGCCTCAAGGAGTGTCAGCATAATGAGGGCCACAGCCTGCCGGGGTCGCGGGACCAAGGGATTACCGTGACCCCGGTACGTAAAGGGCTCGTGAAGGACACCGTGGATTTTAGTCAGTACAAGTCTGACAGTCCCTCCCGCCCTGCCCTGGGTGGGAGGACTCATGTGATGATTTTACCACGATAAAAAAAAAAAAAAAAGTTGACAGTTGTTTTGAATATATTACTATTATTAATTATACAGGGGCTATATACCATATCTATCAAGCGTAACACCACGTGCAGTACGAGACTGCTTCCTCGCTGCCGAACTGTTGCATTAGCAATAATGCGTGCTGCCGACTTTGCATACCTTTAGCAAAGCAAACTTTAGCGATGGATAGTACCCAGAACGCATCCTTAATGTTAGCTGAACTTCCACCCTTTGTATAATAAAACACGTAAGGAAGCTCGTACCAAACCACTTAAAAATCTCAAATTTATATACCTCTTTCTTATCTACATGGGCTGCCCCGTCGTGCTGCATAGCTGCCGTGTGTGAGCTGACGGACGCAGCCAGTGCCTCCAGCCTTGACTCCCACGCACCGAGGCGCGCTGACTGGACCATGGCGTGGCTGGAATAAGTATACGAAACTATAGTTTTCAACCTGATTTCACTTGTCAATTTGGCAAGTTGGTAGCAGAAGCTACTGGCCTGGAGTTAGGATTTGTGCCTGGTTCATGGCATTTCAAAGACGCTTTAGCAAAAAGATATTTGGATTAACATGTCGAACAAATGGCGTTACTTGTTATGCACTATAAATATTATAAATATATTTTTAAAGAAGTGTGTAAAAGCAAATAAACTGATAGAGAAATTAGAAAAGTTTATTTTACTTACCTAAATGTGTACTTTTCCAATGAGTTATCTCTCTTTGGTACCAACACGAACGACGAATCTTGTAGGTGACACCTTTTTCTAAAAAACGATTTAAATAAAATAAAATATATGCACCTTGTTTCATTCAAAATATTAAATAAGGGCTGTGCACACTTAGAGGATGATCCGCAGTGGATTACCCGCGTGCATATTATTCCAATTTTTCTTTGCAATTGTTTTATTTTATTCAACAAAAAGTTCTATACTTGTCTACTTATAATCATGTCAGCTTATTTGTAAAAACATAGCATAAGGGCTGACACAAATATGGCGGAGCTCAATATCGAAAATTAATCAACACACATGAGTATGGTCGCTTCAATGCTCTTAAGGAATTGATTGTTGAGTTACTTGATTTTGAATATTATTTTAATGAGAGGAGTGTCTCGCGCTTCGCCATAATATGCGCGTTGGCCCTTTAGTAAAAAGCAATAAAAAGAGGTAAATCTCACATGTTATACTAATACAAAAACCATCTCCTGAATATGCAAAACACTTACCGTCTTACTACAAAAAAGTTAAACATCTGTTGAACACCTTTCTATGAAAAGTGCAAAACGACCCTTATGTCAATTTCAAATGTCGTTTTGCAGTTTTCAGTTTCTTTAGACAAGTGTTGAACAGGTGTTTAACTTTTTGTAGTGGTCTCACTACAAAAAAGCTAAACACCTCTTGAAAACTGTTGATAATTTAGTTGAAAACACACCTGCGCCCTCTAGTTGAGTTAGTGGCAGCATCGGACTGAGCTCCAGACTTCTTAGACCGGCTTGCGTAACAAACAAATCACCAGTTTTTATTTAGTCTCAATTATAACCCAGCATTTACTTGTTATGAAAATACTTAAGAAAAATTTAAGTGTCCCCATTTATGGCGAGATTCGTAGCGGTCCCGAGAGAGACAGTCCTGATGCTGTCACTAGCTTTGTAGGAACCTTTACCGACGGAATCATGTTTCTGAATCGTGACTGTCGCGATATGACTGTCATGTTCGTGAACGGGCGCTGTCAGTTGAGACTGGTCATCTCTTAGCTGCCACGGTTTATTTTAATTATTGATTATTTTGTTTCTGAATTGTTTTTTTTTTTGTATTTTACTGTGGACACTTTTAACTTGCTACATCGTTCTCACATAATGTACCATCTAAAAATGAATGATGTAACAAAGGTTTTGTAATAATTTTGGCGATCTAAAAAGAGTGTCCATGGAGTTTCTTGCCCGTTCTTCTCCATAGAGATCTACTTCTTGGAACGGGCATCTACGGTACTTTCACAGTTTTTATGTCTTGTGACTGGGACTGTAGCACCATAATTTTGTAGTATTTAATTATATTTTTTATGTCTTTGACAATTCAAAAGTGCCTGTAACTGGTCTACTTGAAATAAATGCTTTTGATTTGATTTCATTTGATAAACATGATCCAGCATCGATACAGAAATGCCTGTTCTTTATTGAATAATAACGTTGCAAATGTGTACCGATATAAAAGTCATGCTGGCGCGCGTTTGCATCGCTACCATCGCGCGTTTACATCGCCACCAACTCGCATTGCAAATACAGAGATATGAAGCGCGTTCGTAAAACGTACAGTTTCACTACAAAATCTCGCCGTAATCGAAGGGTCTTGGTTAAGGCTAACAATCAAACTCTTTGAATGATTTTACAGAAGAAAAAAAACCAGCTATCACCATTTAAATAGTTTTAATTTACTAGGCTATAGTTGAGAATTTTGAAACCGATTAATGTCTACAAAACACAAGCAAAACATTTTGGATAAGTGCAAGCACATACAATTTTAAACAAAGATACAAGAACCATAACATTCATTTAAGTATGTGCCTAACTAGAGCGAGTAACAGTATTTGCAATAGTCCTTCACAAAATCAAAAGTAAAATAATTTAATAATGTGAATATTTTTACATAGGAGTTATTCGCCCAAGACATCTTACTAATTTAGTTGGAAAAAGTGATCGCGCAAACTGCCCAACACCATTGTCTATTTTAGAAGAATGCACACAATGACACAATCATTAATAACTTACGAGTTAGGGTGATAAACGTAAGTCATCACTTCTCTCTCTTTTTCCACCACATCTCTAGGGTAGCTGTCTATTTCATAGCTGAAATAAAAACAAATGGATATTAGTAAAACTTACTCATTTCTCTTATCAGCCTGTATTTTTTTTTTTTTATCGTGGTAAGAGCATCAAATGAGTCCTCCCACCCAGGGCAGGGCGGGAGGGACTGTCAGACTCGTACTGACTAAAATCCACGGTGTCCTTCAATAGCCCTTTACGTTCCGGGGTCACGGTAATTCGTACAGTCCCGCGACCCCGCTGTATTTATGTTAAGGTGCGTTTAAACAGGCAATATTTTTACTGCAACATAATAGGGTATTAGACTAAAAAACGAATTGTCAGTTAGATTATCAAAACACATTAAACATATTTTTTTGTTTTGTTACATAATCCAAAATTACGAGATTATTATATTACGACCTTAAAACATCACAAGCAAGTGCAGTTTTCACTATTTTGATTGTGGCGGGCCATACATCCACACATTTTAGGTCTAGCCGTAAGACAAAATGTATGAGTCATGCTGGTTCAAAGATATTGTGGAGGCATACTGCATTAAATCGTTTTTTATAGCAAGACTCCTTTTATATATATAGAAATATTGAAAATGTGTTTTGCATCTATATATCTTTCTGTTTTGATGCACCTTTATAGAAGCATTCATGACAATAGACTAATTAGAATATTGTGGCTTTTATTTCTACATACGGCCTGACAAAATCCAGTACATTACTGGCTTCCATCTCAGTGCAGTTCCAGAAGACGATGCCACCTTCTCTGAAGAAGATGATCTCCCTTGGTTCAGCACCAACACTGTACACAGCGTTGGCAACCACCACATCGCCAATCTCATTTGCTTTTAACCTGAAAATATTTTGAAGGACATATTTGAAAATCTATACCTACTTTATATTAAAAAGCTGAGGAGTTTCTGGTTTTTTTTTTGCAACTCCTCAGCTTTGTGAAGATTAGTGAATCTTGGGAACTACTGATTTGAATTGAAAAAATATTTTGGAGTTGGGTAGTCCATTTATCGAAGAAGGCATATAACATCACATTATGACAAGTAGAGCCAAGCAGTGAAACCATGGGCAACAGCTATTCTAATGATAAAATATGACTAAAACTTCAAGTTCACTACCTATTTTTAGCATTTCCTCTCAGTGTTTTATCTCATACCTTAATAAAAACATTTCAACTTTTTATCAATTATTACATCATTCAAGTTTTAGTGAATTATGAATAAGACTACTTACGTTCCAGGCTCATACAGCTTCTGTTGAATGAGAGCTTCTTTCAGACTCTTCAGGTCATAGGAATTTGCTGTAGCATATGCCATAGTCAGATAATGTCCCTCTTTCTGCGACAAATCTGAAGGGTTTGCCTTCTTGTGAACCGTCTTCTTTTTCAATGGTATTGTGCCATTTTCGATCGGCAGAGTCGGTTGTATCGCATCGTTTGCATAGTTCCTTACAACAGCTACCACTCCGATACTAAATACATCGTTCTTTGGCAACAACAATCGACTTTTAGTCACAACAAACCCAACCGCTGAATTCGCAGTAAAACATTTCGATGTAGCACACCGAATCGTATTAAATGCAATTCTTGATAAATACACAGTCATGTTTAAGTAGTGGTGAATATAAAATTAGTAAAAAATGGTTTTAATGCAATTTTAAATGCGTTATAATAATTATTACATAAAGTTTGAGGTTATGCTTATAATTTACTGTTTTGACATTTAATATTTTTAATTTGACTTTAGGTTCGTGCGTTTTCTGAGCTAGAATACGAGTCTTTTAGGCCCGCATTACAGAAAGTCTCTCAAGACTCGAGCTCGACTACTTAAAACTAGTTTCAACGAATCAATTGCCTTGAATCTAGTTTTAAGTAATGCTCAAGTTCTGTAATACGAGACTTAACCTTTGCTTAATGAACCAGTGTTGGCTATTTCACACAAAAAAAGAAAAGATGAAGTTCTTAACTATCGCACTCAAATACAACACTATCGCTTGATAAGCAGGTACCACTTATTAAATAATCTGTATATATAAAAGGAGAACTGACTGACTGACATATCAACGTACAGCCGAAACTACTGGGGCTAGGAATGTGTAATTTTGCACACGGCTTCCTATTATAATGTAGAGGAGCACTAAGAAGGGGTTTTTGGAAATTTAACCTTTAAGGGGGTGAAAAGGGGGAATTAGGAAAGTACGTAACCCACGCGGACGAAGTCGCGGGCGAAGTGCTAGTTTAAGCTATAAAGCTTGAACACGGCCCTGCCATGCCATGCCACTTTGTAGAACACAAATATTGCCTTTTTATCACTTGCTCAAGTTGTTAGTACGAATAAAATCACATTCATTTGAAAAGTCATTTATTTACAGATTCAATCACAATTCTTATCTTCAAATCAGTAATTTCTTAATTTACAATACATTCTTGATTTAACTTACAGCACAGTCATTAAAAATATCATAAATAGCATAGATTAAACCTATATAATGATGATGATGAGATCATTTAATGTATCACGTTTTTGCTACTGAGTATCAACTAAAGGTTTCAGAGTAGTCTGCAAGACTTACGGACATTTAAAATAGCGTTGTTAAAAACAACATTAGATATTGTTCACCTATTGGGCACTCGGGGCATATGGCTCCACAATCTTAGGTAACCTCACGAAAAAAAAAGCAAAATAATCCCAGAGATTCAAACATTTTCTAACACGCCTTCTCGCTTTTAATCTTATATTCTTTTAATTCGATAATTTTCTGTAAAGTTAGTAGTTACGTATATTTGTATACATAAATATTCGAGGCGGTACGAATTATATTCGCTTTTTCAATTCGGCTCCATTTTTTTTTACTTTAGGCATCCATATTTGCCCCATAATCCTAAAGTGCCCGCTTTCAAGCCGACTCTGTTTATTCTATAATTTGGTCTCCATTCCTTGCCATGAACAGAGTGTGCAGCTTCCTGGCCAGCCCGGGTCCCACCCTCCTGGCCCGCGTCCCGTCCAACGCCGCGCGGGACACACCTATGTCCGCTAGCTTGGCGATACTCTGATCTGGGGGTAATGATTGTAGATCCTGGAAATAAATAATAAAACAAACTTATAAGCTTTATCACTGACCTCACACATTGGATAAACTGCCAGTGGTCAGACAGTGTGGAATTTTTGATGGGAAGATTTAGAAATGCATGAAAGAGATATAAATTTGCTCAGTGAAGTAGTTAGGACGGGACAAAGCGGGCCCTTTCCACTGGTCTCACGCGTGTAGGGGCCTTGCGTGCAGATTAAGCTCAAAGCATAAAAAAAAATACTAACTAGGATTATCTAGTTTAATCTTAGTTAGTAAACAACTAACGCTTCTACCAAGAAAAGCTTTTCAACATTTATGACCTATCTACTTGAGGTGTAGGATTATACTACCCACGCGCCTTGCCCCCCTCTAAATTACTTGTCGCTATGTCACTGAATGTATTAGTGACGGGGCCTGTAGAGGGCCAAAGCCTGCCGGGTCGCGGGACTAACGAATTACCGTGACCCCGGTACGTAAAGAGCTATTGAAGGACACCGTGGATTTAGTCAGTCAAGTCTGACAGTCCCTCCCGCCCTGCCCTGGGTGGGGGACTTATTTGATGATTTTATCACGATAAAACAATAAAAACTAAAAGCGTGTGATGTTACCTCATACAATTCTAGAGGTGACTTATATTGCGCGCAGATAGCTCTCGACGTCTCCAGACTAGACTGTGGTAGTATAGCTAGCATCTGCTGCCAGAGTCTGTTTATACCGACACCTGGAAATGTACACGTAGAATAGGGTATTTTACTGCATAAATAAATTTTAAATCCGTTTAGTCCGTCAGTTAGAATATTGAAAAATAATGGACACGTATTTTTTTTTTATATCAATGAATATTGACAAAGATAAAACGCTTCCAATTTCGGGAGTGGGGGCTTGTGACGTCATAATGCTTGTAAAATTGTACCGAGCGGGTGACGTTTTGTGTTTTTTAGAAGCGTTGTATATTCGTCAATTTTGGTTTATGTAACAAAAGAAAAAATACGGGTTTAATATTTTTAATAATGTATATATATTTCGGACTAATATAGTTTTTTTGAGTAAAGTAGCTTATTGAAATAAGATGTATGAAGCTTACGCTTGTGCTCGCAGCTCTATCCGCCGCAACTCTTCCCATTAATTCCTCTTCAAGCTTTTACCAAATGGTCGTGGGTCTTACGAATTACCGTGACCCCGGTACGTAAAGGGCTAGTGAAGGACACCGTGGATTTTAGTCAATACAAGTCTGACAGTCCCTCCCGCCCTGGGTGGGAGGACTCATTTGATGATTTTACCACGATAAAAAAAAAGCTTTTACTAAATGAAACTCGATTTCTCACATATTTGAGTATTCGATTTTTTTACATTAAGCTGTGATCATACACTCATTCAGCGTTTAAAATAATTGGCAAAAGGCATTTTTAACTGCTGACACTCCTTGAGACGCGCGTGGAATACAACGCGCCGTCGACCCGGGCATGGTCCATGGTCGGACAGCGAGTCGCCCATTACTCGCTGCCCGCATGCCCGCGCCTACGGTGGCCGGAGATCGTCTAGCGACGTCCATCGCCTTGGGCGTTATGACTTGTAGCTCGCATCTTCATGATATTTTTGCATAGGTTACTCCTATTTAACAGAGTAGCAATGTAACTCACCGTTTTTGTCGACACTAATACAGTTCTTGTTTTCACCTCGCATGTAGAAGTTTGCTTTTTCGTCGCGAGCCCGTTTTGCTAGTCTGAAAAATAAAAACAAAAGCTATTGTCCAAACGTTTCTTTTCCAAACGCAACACACGGTAGTGTCTCCGCAGTTGAGTCATTAGATTTTAGTCAATTAGACTCGATTTGGCCTGTTGGTCTAGTGGTTAGTGACCCTGACTGCTATGTCGGAAGTCGGGGGTTTGATTCCCACCCAGGACAAATATTTGTGTGATGAGCACGATCATTTGTTCTGTGTCTGGGTGTAATTTATCTATAATATGTATGTATTTAGAAATATATAAGTATGTTTATCAGTTGTCTAGTACCCATAACACAAGCTCTGCTTAGCTTGGGACTAGATGGCGTTGTGTGATAGTTGTGGAATATTTATTTTATTTATTTATTTCAATAGCTCGAACGTATGTTAGAGCTACTGCAATCAGGCTCAATTCATTATTATCATTGATATAAAATAATATACAATACAAACTTCAGAGGTGCTTCCGCAATGGCCTTCGTGAGCTGCACGATAGCCAGAGCCAGCTCACTCGATGTGTTTGCTATAAGAGTGTCACAAACTGCTGTTACTAGAAGATCTGAAAAAATACATGAAAATATTATGATCACAAAATCAAATAATGACCTACTGGTTTTTTTTTAATCTCCTGTTACGTGGGTGCGGTTAAAAACTTAGACAACTCACATACACACACACCCACGTGATACCATTTTTTTTAAACGTTGCCCCACACTAGACATATCTCCTGTGTCGTGGGTGCGTTTACAAACATATAAACTCACATACACAAACTTCCAGACCCGGAAAAACTACTTGTAGATCATTCAAATATTTTTTCCGTGCGGGAATCGAACCCCCGACACGCCGCCAGCAGTCCAATCGCTCAGCACACACTGGCATTCATATCGACCAATTAAAAACTATGGATACAAAAAAAGTATTATAAAGTTGATATTAGGCGTTTCACTTCACCTTATCGGTATTGTGCCTAGAGGGCCAAAGCCTGCCGGTTTCGCGGGACCAAGGGATTACCGTGACCCCGGTACGTAAAGGGCTATTGAAGGACACCGTGGATTTTAGTCAGTACAAGTCTGACAGTCCCTCCCGCCCTGCCCTGGGTGGGAGGACTCATTTGATGATTTTACCACGATAAAAAAAAAAAAAAAAATCGGTATTGTGCAACGAACATTCACTCGAGTAAACATCATCATTTACTGGAGTGAATTGTCTGATATCAACTAAAGTAATAAAAGTATATTATTAACATACCTGTAACAGCTAATTGGAAGTCTACCTCAGTCATCGGGGTTCGATTACTGTTCGATGTGTTCCGGCGGCGTCCTCCACTGTGAACAGATTTTTGAGAGTCTCGCCCTTTCTTTCTAAGTCACAGGAACAAACAAAAACAAAATAAAATGTAAATAAAAAAAAAACTAACAAAAAGTAAAATAAAAAAAACGATTGCACTCTGGGAGTGCCGGCGGAAGTGAAAACTTCAATAGTAATAAACACACGCGAACATTCGTCTTACGAATTTTCGATCAGGTCACGTGTCCTAACGCGAGTTTAACATTTTTTACCCATTCCAAAAAGTGCACAACGCTGTTAAAGCAGTTTTCACTTCAAAATAAGTAAAAATAAAAACAAAAGTAATAAAAAAAAATATTTAAAAATATAAAAAAAAAATAAACGTAAGGCCAAAAATTATAAAAAAAAATAAAACGGGATATTTGGTTAAACTAGGGCAATTTTTTTTAATATTTTCTTAGAAATTTTAAAAATACACGTCTTCTCTACATCTTTTCGAGGTATTAGATAATGTTGTGTTAACTGATTTAAAATTGATTGTAAAAGATGTTCTTTTTAACGAGTACTACACGCTCATATAACTGTTAAAATAAATTGTAATTATGTGTCCAAGGTCAGTGTGGCAAGCTTAGAGAGTACGAGCTCGGTTTATGCAAGCTTAAGCTTATGCTTTTTGTGTGCGAGCTGAGTATGTATGTGCTCAGTTTGTACGAGCTTAGTGTATACGAGCTCAGAATGTACGAGCTTAGTGTACAAGAGCTCAGTTTGTGCGAGTTTAGTGTGTTCTTGCTCAGTGTTTGCGAAATCAGTGAGTTTATAAGATACTCACCTAAAGTACTCGTTGACATTGAACGCTATCAGCGTGAGCCTGCAGTCGCACAGCTGACGCAGCTGCGACAGATGCGGGCTCAAAGTGTGCGAGCTCACCATCTCACACAGTTCCTCTGCGTCAGCTATGTAGACCGCACGGTCACATAGCTCTCGTAGTGGGTTTAGTCGTACCTGGGAATTATTTTCCAGTAGTTACTGAAGGGGCTCAGTTTAGGCATAAGCCCGGCAAAGCTTGTTCTATGGACAATGCAATAGATGGCGCGAAACGTCACCGTGAGACGTTAGAAAAATGGATTGAAGAATTCGACGCAGTAGGCATGACCCTCGGTGGGTCGGTTGGAAAGAGCGTCGGATGTACTGAATACGCAGGGTCAAATCCTGCTCACGTTTCGATTTTTTCTGGCTAGAGAAAAGGCTTTAAAATTCGCGTAGCATGCGTCAATGGGTTTAATATTTATTTAATAATTAGCCCAGCATATAATGTTCCCACTGATGGGATATAGGAGTGGGCTGTTATCCATCACGCAAGCCTCACACATGTCTTTGAATTTTTAGATACTAGGACATGCCAAACTACGCAACCACTTGTTTGTTCCGTTGCGTGTTCTGAAAGATCTAAGCGTACAGAGACTGCTCGAAAGTGTCTTTGTATTATTATACTATAGGTATTATTATACAAAGATTAATTGTTACATAAATGCCCATTACAATCCTAAGGCCACCAACCTGCCCCCCCTCATTCCCCAACGTCCTTGGTACAGTCCTGGTCCACACGAGCAGACCGGGGTGACACATCGAGGGGGACTGGATGAGGTGTGCGCCCGCGGCAGACACCTCGCTAGGGACGTGCGCCATGTACCAGCGGGATAGGAGGCTGGGGTGACCTTCGATGTTCATGTACTGGGAAGAAAGAGAGAATTCATACTTAGTTGCCATCCCATCAATTCGCACTAATGCCTTTATCAAACAGACAGGCGAAAGCAAAGCGTTTCCGAAGCGATACTGAACCGAAGGGAGACGTCAGTCCGATAGTTCTGTCACGCTATCGGATCGCTTTCGCTTTTCTATGTGACTGGATTCAAACAATTCCATACATTAGAAATAAAAACGTCACGCCTGTCTGTTTGACAAAGGCTTAAGCGCTTCCAATCTCCCTATATAGCAAAAGAGTGAACCGGCGTCTGTGTTCTCTAACGCATACATCCCAAATCTCTTTAAAGTGAACAGGGTAAGCTCATTCTATCCTAAGCTTTGTCTTTGTCACTTTTGACTTAGACTAGAGTCCAGAACTAACCCATCTCAAACAAAATCGTCGCGGGGCTCACGAATTACCGTG
Organism: Agrotis puta; assembly: GCA_943136025.2. Lineage (NCBI taxonomy): Eukaryota > Metazoa > Arthropoda > Insecta > Lepidoptera > Noctuidae > Agrotis > Agrotis puta. The sequence continues at coordinate 1,216,068 of OW964187.2, forward strand.
ACCCCGGTACGTAAAGGACTATTGAAGGATACCGTGGATTTTAGTCAGTACGAGTCTGACAGTCCCTCCCGCTCTGCCCTGGGTGGGAGGACTCATGTGACGATTTTACCAGATCAAAAAAAAACTCAAACAAAATAAAAGTGGACAGAATTTTTCGCTAGAATAGCAGACAATGTGGTTATTTGTGATAGCCTGCTTTGTGCCAATTTTAGGCAAACGCCTCCACTTCCTATGAATCTGATTAATGACGGCCTTGCATTCTGACGGGGTTTATCCAGTTCTTCCAACGCGACTATTGAAAGCAAATTTAAGATTACAGCTAAACAACTATACACAACCTTCATACAGTCTCCTGGTTTGTATATCTTGTTCCACTCCGCAGCTGCCTTTTTAGCCAACTTCTCATCTGCTAGCTTCTGTTTCTTTATTTGTTTAGCTACTGCTTTGTTTGATGGCTTCTTACCCTTTTGGCTACCTGAGATGTGACATAAATTATTTTATGTTTTCATATAATATAACAAATCAAAATACACATTTAAATATTTCCGCAAGAAAATAAGCAACAGTTTCATAGCAAAAATACAAACATATTTTAACCTGCACTATTTCGTTCTGCAGTATTTTCAACTGGTTCCATGTTGACATCTGAACTACTGCTACAATCATTGTCAGCAAAGTTGTTGTTTTCATTTAAATCTAAAAAAACATTTTGTATTATAAATACTTCAACACTAATATTCCACGAGCCGTCTCAAGTCAATTGCTCAGCTCAATTTTACTGAATCGCCATGGCAACAGTTCAAGACACCCATCAAATTGTATTCGCAATGAGCAGATCCTCAAACCGCATCGTTTCTTAGGAAAAATTCGCGAATCTTAAGTGTTTACATCACGTGTCTAACAGGGTGGATTTAAGAACGATCTGAGCAAGAATTAAGAAAATGCCTACACTTGTATGTTTAAGAAGCTGGTGTTAACAACTCCTAAAGCAGGCTGCTTTTCGGGTTCCCTGTTTTTCTTGTTACTGACGATCTCACAGAGAGTACATGGATTACCAAAGTATTTTGCCCTGTACATGGCCACTGCTTGGGTGGCCAGAAGCACGTGATTGAATCTTCTTCCATGCAGAATCTGTGCTGTGGACTGTCTGGGACTCCTATGTTAATGAGGTGCTATTAAAAGAGCCATGATGTCCATTTCGGCTATTGTTTGGTCTGTCGTCGCGCCTATTCAAGCAGGGGCAGCCACAAGGCGCTGCTAGCGTGCGAAAAATGGTAGTTATATTCACTGATGACTCCATTTTCTCCGATAACATGGTCCTCGTTCATATTTTGTAGCACCTGTGTGAGGCTGTTTTCTGTATTAGTATCGCGACCTACGAGTAATTTTTCGACTGAAAAAAGAAATTGAAGTTTTTTAAAGGGCAGGGTTTGTAAAACTTTTTCTGCCATCTTCTTTGAGGTCTGTGTCGATGCTGTATTTTTCATTACTTTCCAGAATATTTTCCCTAAAAGCCACACTATCGAATAGTATTGATTATTATTTATACCTATGACATGGTGATTTTTTAAATCAGCTCATTCTATTTGGAGAATTTTTTTCTAAAAAACCAATGAATTTTGTTTTCATTTATATGGTGGCTGTGACTTTTTTTATCATTATTTACTATTCCTCATGGTATCTGATTTGGTAGCTGATGTCCTATTGAAAAAATAATTCTGTATAAACACCTGGGTTATATTCTTGCAGCATGCATAACTGACTGACTATAGTAATTAAAATAAAATGACCATTATACTTACTGTTGACTTCATTCTCATCAACATCAAGATCATCACTCATATCAGCCTCACTTTGAGGACTCCGTTCAATGTTGTTGACAGGATCCTGTTGGTGAACTGAAAGAAACACAGAAAGCTTTTAAAGAATGAGGTTTGTTACAAAGCTCTATAATCTGACCAAGAAAATGGAAACTTATATTGTTGTAATGGATGCTATTTCATAGCCATGAAATAGCCTAAAATAAGCTGAATCGGTTGCGGGACCAACGGATTACTGTGACCCCGGTACGTAAAGGGCTATTGAAGGACACCGTGGATTTTAGTCAGTACAAGTCTGACAGTCCCTCCCACCCTGCCCTGGGTGGGAGGAATCATTTGATGATTTTACCACGTTAAAAAACATAGGCTGTAATAGCATTTACTTATGAGAAATTTTTTAAGCTGTATTTTGAACAATCTACTTACTTGGTAATTGCTTAATATTTTTGGGGATCTTATTATATTTTACAGGTGCCAAGTAAAATATACTTTTATGCATTAGTACCACCACCAACAACTACAACCACCGAATTATAATTTCTTATCTTGATTTTTATTTAATTCAAGTCTAATAAATAAACTCATGATTTACACATGTCCCGGAGTAGTTGATACAGCTCTGCTTATCATGGAAGTCCTGGGAAATAGCAAAAACAGCAAGAAATATGATGGAGTACGAACCGTTAAGATCTCCACATGTTTCTTTGCCTTTAGTTCCTGATACAGAAGGTAATTCATCATCACTTTCATCAGAACTGTATGTGTATACTGTTGCCATTTTATTTCAACTACTGGTCTACTCAGCACAGGTAAATTGTTCGCGTGATCGCGGCTTGAATTGTTTGTTTTTTTTTTACGAAAATAATTTGCTAGCCGGTGTCTGTCAACTTGACACATTAACAGGGTTACTAGATCATGTTACTGAATTTTCCCCAAGTTTACTTATTTCCCCGAAAATCATGTGATTTGCATCTTTTTTCACTGTCTAATTGGATGACACGAATACAAACTAAGCAAATGAAGACTTCCAAGATAATATTTAAACAAAAACTTTTTAAACTTACTTATTTACAAGGAGTAAATAAGTACGTTTCAGAAGTTTATTTTTTTTGTTACTTACTACTTATTTTCCACATACCTCCGAAACCACAGAATCTATTTCAATTAATTGTAACTAAAATATTTCATCGAAGGTTAGCCGTCGCTTGAAAGATAAGATAGTTTAGAAACAGATACCTGATTATTTCTCAAAGACGTCTTTATACTAGTAAGTATAGTATCTTTCCAAAAACATATCCCCAAAAATTCTTCAATTATTGAATTTCCGTTTACAAGCGAAGTACTTCCCGCTATATGCTTGCAACACAGGCTTAAAATTTAAAATCAATGCTTCATAGATATCAAGAATGGACGTGGACTGGACTTGAGGCTTCCCTAACCAACAGTAAATTAGTGATAAAACAGACAGAATAGTGGGATACAGACAAAGTGATTAAATATCAGTTGTATTTGAATATTAGTGGCACCGGAGTTGCATTCTCTTTTTTATAAAGAGTGGTTGTGTGATGTGGGTTTTATAGTCCATTCTCTATATCTATGATGTATTGCATAGACCTTTATTCTTCAGAATAGAATAAGCAAAGGGAAAAAGATTCGCAAACATAACTAACTTTTCGTGTTAGACATTGAGAACAATATTGTAAAAGACCGCCATAAAGATAAAGATAATTATATTTATTACGCCCTAACTGCTTGTTTCTCTTACATTTTTCTGTCCGTATTTATTCGTCAACAGAATCGGGAATGCTCGATTATTACCTGTGTTTAAACAATAGGCTTTATTATATATATTATTATTTTTGAACATTCTTTCCATTGGTATTTGATTGCTCGTCGATAGCAATAAGACGCGTAACTTGCATTTTACCAATTTTTTAGAAATCGTCGTAGCTTAACTCCAGTAGTACAAGTAAGAAAAAAAAGGCGATACTTTTTTATCCAGTCTCATAACCTATTTATCTTGGGACACTTCTGCAAACTCTTAACGACCATTACGATAACCCATAAACTATACTTCACCAACTATAACTTCAATAAACTGCCCATTTGTTCAGCGTCTAATCTTTTCCAAAGAGGCAATAAAAAAATAAGAAAAGCGAGGGAAAACATACACAGATAAAAAATAGCTGATTTGACAGCTCGACAAGACCCAGACAGCCTCTTTCGCGTATTGATTTCCCATAAAAAGTCATAATAAATCATGTTGATAACCTTTCAGCGCTGTTTAAGCTGTAGCGCTGAGTTCCGATACACAGAAGACATAACATCAGCGATGAAGGACGTAGATTAGAGCTCTGTATGTAGTGTTTGTTTAATTAATTATTGCTTGGAACCATATTGTCCTTATTTATTAATTAGTTTATTCATGTTTCATATTAAAGATAATTGTATATCGTGTTTCCGAATGTGTAATTTATGAGTTATATTGTACTACGTACATGTCTAAAGGTGCTTTTCTACTCATGAAATGCTATACTACATTACTTACATACATTTTGAGCATTTGATAAATTTATTAATTTTGTATTAAAAATGTTAAAATTCATGGTCTTCCTTTTATTTCTGACACTATGTTATTAAGCAATAATTCTTATGATGAAGCCTTTCGATCGGTATGATAAAGCTAAAAGAAAAATTATATCTCGTGTAACGGGTTCGACTCCAGGTTCAACCATGTAATTAGGTATTTAAAAATCTATGAATGCAGTTTAAATTGTTTTTTAAATTAAAATAATGTCTTCTTTCAGTAAAATGTTCCATCTACAATATTCGAGGTACTTTCCATCTTTCAATTAGAACCAAGTAGTTCCTGAGCGCGTACAACCAAACAAACTCTTCCGGCCTTATTACAAAAACTAAAATAAACCTTGATTTAAAAAATTCATCAAATGAGTCCTCCCACCCAGGGCAGGGCGAGAGGGACTGTCAGACTCGTACTGACTAGAATCCATGGTGTCCTTCACTAGCCCTTTACGTACCGGGGTCATGGTAATTCGATTAGTCCCGCGACCCCGGCAGGCTTTGACCCTCTACAGGCCCCATCATTATGCTGACACTCCTTGAGGCGCGCGTGGAACACAACGCGCCGTCGACCCGGGCATGGTCCATGTTCGGACAGCGAGTCGCCCATTACTCGCCGCCCGCATGCCCGCGCCTACGGTGGCCGGAGATCGCCTTGCGACGTCCGCTGCCGTGGGCGTCTACCACTGCGGCTGGGGTGGAGGGAGGTCGCTGTTCTCTCCCTCACGCGGCCCGCCTCCTCCTTCGCGAGCATGACTGCTTCGCAGAAGGAGGCGACCGCTTCCCACTCCGTCTCGCCCCGCAGCATGGCCTATCACCGTCGTGAGGACACGGCGGTGCTCTGACCAAGCGGGGCAGTCCTGCACCGTATGCTCTACCGTGTCCTCCGGACGATCCTCGCAGTGGTGACACCCAGGCGTATCTTCCCTCCTTATCAGACACAGGTACCTCCTGAAACTTCCGTGTCCGGTGAGAACCTGCGTCATGCGGTAGGTCAGGACGCCGTGACGCCTATCCAGCCACTCCTCAAAGAGGAAGCCACTCCTCAAAGAGAAAATTTCTCTGTATTACAAAACTTAGATAGAACGTGAACCTTAGTTCCGTCATTTGAACCATTGTTTAAACAAATTCACCATGTGTAATGTAATAACAATTAAATCTACCATGTCAAGATCCATTTTGGGTGAAAATACAACAACACAAAGAAAAAATTGTTTTGAGAAACGTTGACACACCTACTACTGTTAAAACATGGTTTATCGTAAAACCACAATTTGTAATAACGTTTGTGTAGAGGTTTAAACCTGGGTTTTTAGTTAGACCCCATTTTGTAATAACATAGATGTACATAGATAACAACAAAATTATACAATATTAGGTACAGGTACATACTACGCAAAGAATAAGGCAATAAAATGAATGTGAATCAACAAAATGCCAACTCTGGTACGTATTGTGTTCGCTGTAAGAAAAGCGACAACAAAAACAGTCCCGACAACTTCGGACATAACAATCAATGTTCCTGACTGTTCCTCTCTATCTCTGCTGTTGTCCTAATAGAAACAAAACACTTACGAATATTAGGGAGTCGCTTTTATTATTTTGTTCTGCGATATCACTATGGAGTTCGTCATTGTTATATTTTCGATTTATTTCAATGTTCTTTTAGAAATGAATTAAGCAGCAAGTAAAATAAAGCACTTAGCTTTATTTTACTTACTGATTTTACATCAGGTCGGTATTTAAAACATGTTTTGGCATAAAGACGATAATAAGCGCATTCGTGAAGCTACAACGCGTCAATACCTATGTTACTTCTAGCACAGAATGCTTAATAGTATTTCTAGACAAGCATACTTGGGGTCGCGGGACTGTACGAATTACCGTGACCCCGGAACGTAAAGGGCTATTGAAGGACACCATGGATTTTAGTCAGTACGAGTCTGACAGTCCCTCCCGCTCAGCCCTGGGTGGGAGGACTCATGATTTCAACGCGTAAAAAAAAAGACAAGCGTACTTCACCCTCGATCGAACCATCAGTTACCATCTGGCAAAATAGTGGACAAACGCGATGCTCATCATCTGCTGGTTTTCAGACAAACCGGATGCAGCTGAATAACACAATTTTACATGGAGCGACTGCCTATCGGACCTCCACAACCCAGTAACTGGGTAATACGATACCCCATGGTAAGACTGTTTGTCAGACTCGACACAATATGGACATAATGATTACATACCTAAATAGATGGAAATTGAAATCAAGATTCAATATTTGGCATTTGGAAACTCTATGGTATGCAAGACACGTCCCGATCAATTTGAAATTCTAGACACACCATTTTGTCATTCCGGAATTTTAGCATCAATAATTTCTAAACCATAGGCATCGAGGTACCTACAACAGCCTACAGGTATGTCTGGCCCGTATCAAACGTACCTTGAGCCAAATTTCGGCGTTCAGTGCTGCCCAAATTCCGTATAGGTTTGAAAACGCTCGTTGCCAAATGCCGGCTAAATTATTCAGAAGCTCATTAAGCTGGCAGTGTCATGCAGTAATGGAGCACTGAGGGATTGTCGTGAATACTCGAACAAATTAACTGAGTGAACCTTTATAACTTAACAATGTTTTGCTGAGGAGTTTGTTCGTACACTTCTCCATAGGTTAAAAACTTAGAAGTGATGTTGTGGAGTTATTATTTTCACTTTTAAAAATGTCTGATTCTCAGCCTTTACTAGGAAACATTAAACTCACATTCACACAACACAACAACTACTTATAACAAAACGGTAAAAAAAGTTTTATCAAAAATGTAGCCCAGATATTTGAACGTGTATAACTTTGTTAGCACACGTGGGATCGTCGGGGCCTTTGGCACGTTATTTCTACTGGTTTACACAGGGTCTCTACAAAAATTCATCTGTGTTGGAATTTTAGTATTGTCTACTTTGACTATGTATCATATTATTTTCTGAGGTCTCCCACTACTCTATTCCTTGATGAAATGAATATTAGCTTCGGCCCGCGAATTACCTAGTTCGCGTGAGGTTTCGGCCTTCGAGCTACGCATCGTATCTCATCACTCGCCCGCGCTTTTAGTTTTTCCGACGATTTACCCCCTAGTCCCTAAGAAACGTAGTACTAGTGAGAATCAAAATTCCCATTCGTTCTATCGCAGAAATGTGGAGGTGTGTGATCTGAGCAAGTGAAAATAAAGACACCAATAACGTGGAACTATTGAAAAGAACTATTAAATAGAACAAGTGTGAATAAACCACGTACCTACAACCCAAAAAAAAATACCTGATTATAATATTAGTACACACTTAAGTACATATTTTTGTTTTTTAATCATCAAGACTCAATTTATGCTTATTGTTTGGATTGAGAACTTGAGAAGCTGTCAAGTAATGTAGACAGGCACAAGTTTTTTGTAGCTGTATGGGAATGTTGCATCATCATATCAATGACATAATCAATCAGAATTAAATTCGTGATTGTGAGATTTGTTAGTTTAATCAGAGCGCAAAAACATCTAGAATAATTGCTAGCCAGTACGATTTTATTGTATCGATCTTTTTGTACCTCCGTACGGGAGGCACCTGTATCAGTCTGTTTAAATATTCGTTACCTACGAGTGTCGAGAACCGCAGATTGGATTTTAATTTACCTTTTTTTATTTAGACTAATTGTCCAATAGATAGGGCAGATCTGTTAGTGATCGCTGATCGGACCATTCTGTTTTGGATCATCATCTTCAAGCCGGAATACATCCACTTATTATCCTCAGCCAGCAGATTCCTAAAACTTGGACCAACGTGTCCACCTGTTCCTATTACCTACATGATAATAGGAGGCCTAAAGTACATCACCATTTAAACAAAAAGAAGAATTGAATTTGGACAAGGAGGACCTCGTGGCTAAATAATTACAGCCGCACAGGCCAATCTTCCTAATTTACGGATTAAGCCGCGCTTGCCGAGGTTGGTCTGTGGATGGGTGACCATCTGTCATAGCGAGATTCCTCCGTGCCTCAGAAAGCACGTAAAGCCGTTGGTCTCGGGCTCCCGGCTGTCATTTGTTGCTTTGACAGTCGTACTATTAGTCAGAAGCTCTAAAACTCTGATAACCAGTCTTAACATGAGGTATCGTGTTACCCAGTCATTGGCTCCATGTAAAATACAGATATTCAGATGTATCTGGTTCGACTGGAAGCCGACCCCAATATAGTAGGGAAAAGACTAGGCAGATAAAAGAGTTCTTCAAAAACGATCACAATATCATCTAGGTTTACAAAATTGTTTCCCCCTCGTTCATTTTGAAGGATTTACTAAAACCAGAGAGTCCACTTAATGTCACCCCCGCTTTCATAGCAATAATTAGAAAATTATTCAATGAAGAATCTCAATTGCCCATTTATTACTCGACGTCGACGGGTAACACAACAATAATACTGCAAAAGTCAGTGCACGGTTAAGATCCTCTCGTACACCACAAGTGCGGTTAGAAACCATGAAAAGAATAAAGAAAACATAAATGCGGACAGACTGGAACAAAAAATAGAATATCATCAAGGAGGCAAGAGTCAAATAGGTCGTACTTACTCAAGACAACATCGCAACAACCGTACGACCAAAGGCCATTTTAGAAGCAAACAAATCAGGCGACAACGCTTAGGTATTTACGTTCAAACAAAACAAATATGAACACAGGTTTTTTTGATCTCTCGTGTCTGTTTGTTCTAAAATGTTTGCTCTGTGTCTGTACGGAGGGCTACGCGTTCCCTCCACTCAGTCGCGCTTTGTTTACGGGGGCGAGCGGGCGTTGCACCTCCCGCGGTCCGACACGCGCACGCGTGACTAATTTAAAAATAAAACTTATATTCACTGCTGCACATCCTGTGTTCTACAACCAAACTGACCTATTACTCAACCCCAATAACTCATTTCTACCAAACTTTAACTCATAATAAGTTTGCAACCAAACAAAAAAAGTTTTGATTCGCATTCCATTCCAGGCGTGCAAAACTTGTGCTAAATATTTCTTGATTTTTATTTCCATGACTACAGTGCTATGCAACCAAGTCTCCGTAGAGTTTGGTAAATATTTGGAACCAACCATAGGTAAATAAACAAACTTTTTTAGGGCACACGTGTGAAAATTATGGTTGTGTATTCGAAATTCTAAATCATAAAAAAGTAAAAATGGATTGGCGCGAAAAACTGTTTGGGAAAGTGTTGGTCAAATGTGAATCGGGGACTCAGAATGGGAAATTCGAGAATATTTCGACGTTGGAAGCTTTGTCCGACTGTGTGGACGAGGGTGAGGGAGCAGTGTGTGGAATATACTTTTCTTTCGCGAATATAAGTGATACGAGTGACGATTTTGGTGTTCGCTTGGAGGAGGTCTACAAACGCGTGCATCCTCGATTGAGGGTCGTGCAGGTGGTGTTGTGGGCTCATGTTGGCACTCCTGAGGGTCTGGCAGAGCGGGAGGCAGGTTTCCGGAAGAGTCTGACGGGGAAGCCGTGGTTTGCTGTCCCCTTCCATGATGTTGATACAAAGGCAAGGATTTAGAATTAGAAGATATTAATTAAGATAATGCAGCGTGTCCAATTTTCAGTAATAAATGAAGAAATATACACACTGTTATAAAGTAACGGAGAATTATTAAAATAACAGCTAGTACAGCAGACTTGGTAGACCCTATAGAAACTTTTAGCACAGAATATTGACCCAAAAAGACAGTAAGTTATGATAAGAACAATTTTGGCTCACTACTCAGTCTGGCCAGACTCCAAAGTGCAAACAGACATAATTTGTGTACAAATGGGTCCAGAAATGTTAAACTTGACCACGAGAACCTATGAAACAATTTGAACTGACTCCAAGAAATTACTTACTACAGTTTTTAAACTGGTTATCTACTCAGCAGAGCTGTATAGTCTTAGAAGTTTTCTCATCGACCAAAGACCACAGTCATTTCAATACAAATTTATCTTTGTGGTCAGACTTTCATCTATATTGTTCATGCGTTTAATACATTATTCTATGAAAACCAACATCTCGTAAAGTTTTCCTTTCCCATATCGTGTTCTGAACAAGAATTCAAAGGACTTCGGTTTCCCAACTCCTAAACACAGATTCAGTTGATGATAAGATTAATTAATGAGAGATTTTAATGATAAAGATATGTTTGGAAAGCAGGAATTCTTAGGTACCAAAATTGCACAGTGTAACTTGTTTAATTACATTTCATTTTTTCTAAAACTAACAGTTATACAAAACATTTCAAGTAATGAGGGAGTCGAAAACACGAGATACTTGAAGCACAACACAATAACAAAAGCAAACCATCAGAAAGTAAGCACTTAAATGTTCATCCTGCTTCACTAATTGACGTTTTAAAACTCTCATGATGAAATAACTAATAACCTCTTTTAATCTTCGACAGCTCAAAAAACAAACATAGGAAGCTTTCAAGTAAATTAAACAAATCATTATGAGCGAGCGAAATTCACAAACGTTAAACTGCTTAACATCAAACGCTTGACTAAAAACTTCGAGCAAACACTTGAAGATTTGCCTTTAATTCTGTTTTAATTTATTTTATAAATGTTACCTTTGATACTTTGGAGGAATTACGGGCTCTGGTGTTTGCTTGCTTTTTTTAGCTACGGGTAATTTTAAAGTCAATTTCAATGTTTTTTTTTAATGTAGGCTTCGTTCATTTGCGAAATGTTTCTTTTATGTCAGCTAAGTTTTAATATCTTTATGGTGCTCCTGTGGTTTGCCGAGCCATGTCCAATGGGACACAAAAGCCAAATAAATAAAATTATGCTCGAGATAGCCTCGAGGAAGATCTTTCGAGGCTTTCCTTAGATCAAGGGGTTGATTCAGAAGGTAAAACGCCTTGATATCATCCTTTGCCATGGCCGTTTAAGTATATTATCTTTGTACTATGTATTTAAAATTTACTATAATTATAATCACTCAGTAACCAATGAAATAGACATAACGAAAACATAAGTGCATTAAACTAAGCCGCTCCTTGTCGGTTATTTTCACACGCTTACAAACATACAATTTGCCGCTAACGACACGCGACATGCATTGTTAGTACAAATTATTGTGACATTTATAGACTTTGTTCCTGTCGCATGTCGATAACAACAATATAGATACGTTAGTATATTCTGCGAATATACCGGCGGCAGTAAAGGATGATACAATGTTGGCATACATTATGAAGTTACATTCAACTACACGTACACTAGAAGTTAGATAAAGGACTAGTGAAAGATATCTTGCAATCATTCTGAAGTCCGAGACGCAAGATCAGGTAAATGATAACATCCATAGCCAAATGCTTATCCTTTTCTCAACCAGGCTGTTGTCGGCTTCCAATCTAACCAGATAACCAACCATTATTTTAAATGGAACGACTGCCTATCTGCTCTACTATTCTCTAAAAGTCATTTCTAGGTTGTACGCACTCGAAGAACTCGTCTTGAGATTCGTCTTTCACTGTCAGTCAGTAGCACAAGAACACCAGTTTCGACGCTAGTGCTAGTGCAGCGCTGAACACAAGACTATCCTTAGATAATAGCAATGCTAACCTTAATTTGATTTATTTGGTTTGACTTTTTAACTCAAATTATTTTGATAACTCCCAAATTAATAATTACAGATGCCTTTTACCCTTTCTGAATAACAGACAACCCAAATCTTTCCACGTCATTAGTTGTGTAGATAACTGCGACCGATTATTGATTGCTTCTAAGTAAAGATAAGTCATTAATCACAGCCTGCTTCCGCGTTCATCTGGAAGAAGAAAATGCTTCATCAGCAGATGGTCAATCCCACGTAAATTGTCAGTCATTGGGGGGCAACGATTGAGGTTGCTAATGGATTATGTGCTGTCATTACGTAACCCTGATGTTTGAAAACCCAAGACAGATTGTATTTGGATGCGAAATGTTATTTTTGAAAGAGAATTATACTTCCTTAGGCCTTACTAAAAAAAAACCATCATCATCGATTTTCCATTAGGAAAAATGATATATTACAAAAGTCGTAAAGTGGCTAAGTCGTAAATAATTTTACAAAAAGTCGTCCAATTTCTAATCTTATACAAATAATCTTAAGGACAACTTTACCAAAAATCGGACTGATTCCTCACTATCCCTAATCACACCAAAGAAACAACAAATTAAAAACACATGTTCAAGACAATACAACCAAAAAGACTCAATAGGTTGTGTCGAATCGGAAACTAAATACAATTTTACAAGCTAACATCACTATTAGAACAGTCAAACAAAAATGTATCAAGAAAAATGCAAGAAAATGCACCCCACGCCACGCAAGAACGCAAAATCCCCTCAACAACTACCAGGCGTCCATAAAATCCAAGGAATGAATACCTCGCCACATCTGCATAACTACTACTACCTTAGAAAGTTCCTAGGTTCATTGAAACGGGGGCCCCTAGTAATTACGGGTAAGAGCTGAGGGTTGCGTCAATGCCATGTATCACCCTAAATTACTCTCTCCACCCCACACTTTCGCTTAGAGGGGCTTTTTTACATGTACACAGGTGCGTTTTGATACATTAACGTGTTCTGTTTAGATTAAACTAACCTCTATCTATGTTAGAATAAAGATCCTTTTAAAACAATACCCTTCTTACCTTAATAAGATTAGTTAGAAAAACTCGTAAAACTTTTATGCAAACCTCCACTTGAGACTAATTTCGTTCGAAAAGCCATGACAAGCAAGTTCTTTGTAATTTTCTTAGGTGTACCCATTATGGAAATGAATAGAACCCGTACTGAACAAGAAATTTCACTAATGCCAATAATTGTATTAGCTTGGATCGCATTTACCGGGCCGATAGCCAGAAAACATTGAGGTTTTTTGGCCAAAAAATGTTATTGGGAATGTTTGCCCACCAATGTTTCAAGCAATTTCATTTCATCCACATTTTTATACAATTTGGCAAATGACTGAATTTTTTGAATAAACTCAACAATTTAGTCCGAATTTTTCATTACATTCATTCCAGGTCTTTAATTTGGGGCTTTGGTTGGACTTCATAAAGGCTCATGTATTTAGCTCTAAAGATTTCTCTCGGACATCCCACGCAACCAATTTATCCGTAAGCACCCATTAAGTAAGGAATTGTTAGGAATCCTCTCGTGAAAGAGGGTGCAAATGATACTGACCCAGCAGCCCTACCTTTCATTGGAGAAAATGATAGGAGCATAAAAGATGGGATGAAATAAAAACGGATGAAAGTAACGGTTCTGATGGAAACATGAGATACCTCCCCATGAAATGAGAAGCTGTGCGTATTCTTTTTGCCTCAGGGAATAACTGTGAAGATTTTAACGAAGATAAAGATGGATTCAAAAGGAAAGGAGATATAAAGAAAAATGTTCTGCTATATTTTTCACGAACTCACTGATAAATCCTTCACTACATAGTATAAAACAAAGTTGCTTCCCAACGTCTGTATGTCTGTCCCTATGTATACTTAGGTCCTTAAAACTACGCAACGGATTTTGATGCGGTGTTTTTTTAATAGATAGAGTGATTCAAGAGGAAGGTTTATATGTATAAAACATGCATAATATAGTAGAGATTGCACCATAGATAATAAAGCCCCTATTCCTGACTTACTAACATAGCATGAAGTTTGCTGTTAAGTTACCATCTTGGTCTACCGAAGTTATGGAGTTCTTAAGTTTCGTTAGTTACTAAACTGCAGCTATCAAAATTATGGGTCGCAAAACTAGGACTGTCCGGAGTCGAGGGACTACGCAAGCAAGATAAAACAAAGGGCAACAGGATGGATTTCTAATTAATATGACTCTGACAGCCCTTTCCGTTTCACCAAAAGCGAAAGTAGTCATTCGATGATTTAACCACTCAAAAAACTGTTAAAGTTTAAATAATTGTGAAAGAACTGTAGCTTTATCAAGTCGGACGATTGCTAACCACTTTATAAGTCTGAAAACAGTTTCAACACACACACAAGATGCCTTTAGACCGGTCCGACAAACACACACATTCGTACGAACGATTAAATTCAAGTGCAAAAGCATCGGCACACGTGTTCTTGATCGGTACTCATGCGCAGACTTTATTATATGGTCATGTGCAATGTCTTTTTAGGGCTTGAGAAGTCTTTGATTGGATGAAGTTATCTAGAAATCAGTTTGCGGTATTGTTTCGGCTAAATCAAAGCTGAACTTTGAAGAATCCATTTTGTCTGATTACTGAAATCAATACAAGTGTATGCACAAACTAATATTAATAATACGTAGACTTTAAAAGTATCAATATTATGGTGCCGCTTCTTTTTATCGTGGTGAACTCATCAAATGAGTCCTCCCACCCAGGGCAGGGCAGGAGGGACTGTCAGACTCGTACTGACTAAAATCCACGGTGTCCTTCAATAGCCCTTAACATTCCGGAGTCACGGTAATTCGTTAGTCCCGCGACCCCGGCAGGTTTTGGCTCTCTAAGGGGGGCCCCGTCATTGTGCTGGCACTCTTTGAGGCGCGCGTGGAACACAACGCGCCGTCGACCCGGGAAGAGCAGCCGCATTTTTTCGCGGTGACATTTGTCACCCAAGCAAGTTAAATGTACCGGTCGCTACAAACTATTTGTCTTCACAATCAGTGCACTCCCTTAATAACGTCATAGCATTCGATGGGCAAAAAAAAGTCAACAGTGAGCGGCCAAAACTATTATAATACTACCCAAATGATTTTTTTTTTATTGAAAACTACACTAATAGGTATTACCGAATGTTACAGGACATATATACGGCACGTTTGGCGCAGTGGCTGAGCAATTGGACTGCTGCGCTGCGTGTCGCGGGTTCGATTCCCGCACGGAACAAATATTTGTATGATCTACAAGTAGTTGTTTCGGGTCTGGGCGTTTATGTATGTGAGTTTATGTTTGTAAACGCACCCACGACACAGGAGAAATTCCTAGTGTGGGGCAACGTTTTTAAAATAAAAAAAATAAAAAAAATATTTCTTCAACAAAGATAAAGTCTCGAGCAGAAACGAATACGAATTAAAACATAACTTCGAAGAATCCCCGTTTTTTATCTACATTTCTAGAATAGGTCAAAAGTTATATCTTAAAGTTCATGAATTTAGACCAATATAATTATTGGTTGGAGAAATGGCTTCATTATAATATACAATAGCTACAACTGGATTGGAAGTTGTCCAATAAATTCTCACTGTAGATTTCTTATCTGCATGTATTTCTGAGAAATTATTCTGATTCATTGTTGAATTGAACGAACAGAATGAGAATTCCGATAATCGATTAATGAATTGGAATGATAAAGGGCCCTTTCGTCGATAATTTATTGACACGGCTGATACTACATCCTTTCAACAAGCCGAAATCTAAATTGTGTTGTTTTAAGAAGTCCCTTCCGCTCACCCTCAGCGGAGGACTCATTTGCTAATTGACCTCCAAAAATGAAGGGGACAAAGTTTAAAAAAGACAGAAAAGTGAAACAAAGAAAATATATTCCATATACATATCCGAAAATGACTTAAATTCATAAAATGACCTTGTCATTTACAGATCACAAAAACAAGGCATAAGATGTAACAAACTTGTAACCACAGCATGGACTTCCAAAGATGACGATGATGACGGAAATAAATCCAAAATCCCCAAGGAAGAGTCGCAGACAGAAGCTAGTATGCCTGTACAACCAAATGGATCAATACGGATAACAAATCGAGGCTTAAAATAAATGGTCCAACCTAAAAAGCTTTTAGTCCCTAATCCGTGCACACATTACAAATCATTAAAACCCTAGCCTTTTTAGGGTTCCGTAGCCAAATGGCAAAAAACGGAAACCTTATAGATACGTTATGTCTGTCTGTCTGTCCGTATGTCGCGGCCACTTTTCTCCGAAAGCTTAAGAGCTATCCTGTTGAAACTGCAATCGCATTACCACATTAACCGCATTAGTATAAACAAAAAAAATTGGGTTCCCCATACTTACAATTGAAATTCAACAGACAAAAACTGAAAATACTACAAAACTACTGGCACTTTAATCCCAGTCACATAACAACTGTGAAAGAATATACTCAGAAATAATGTATACTCAGATCTATATGGAGAAGAAAGGCCAAGAAACAGTATGGGCACTCTTTTAAAAAAATAAAAATAATCAGAACCCATGGACATAGTGTCAGAAACTTTATTGGTTACTAGCACTTTGCCCGCGACTTCGTCCGCGTGGGTTACCTACTTTCCTAATTCCCCCTTTTCACCCCCTTAAAGGTTAAATTTCCAAAAACCCCTTCTTAGTGCTCCCCTACATTATAATAGGAAGCCGTGTGCAAAATTTCACATTCCTAGCCCCAGTGGTTTCGGCTGTACGTTGATATGTCAGTCAGTCAGTTCTCCTTTTATATATATAGATAGAAGACTAATTCAATATTCAAATTCAGAATTACATCTACAATATGCAGCCAGTAAGAAATATTTGGTAAGAACGTTTGGGGTAAGGAATGGCGAACTAGATTTTAGATATAAATCTGATCCGCGTAGCCGTGTCTGGGAAAGTTCTGAATCCCTCCAGGGTTCTCAAGTTTTGTAACGAAACCGTTTATAGTTTTGGGATCTATGCTTACTATTTTTAAATCTATATTTAAGCTTAGTGATTGCATCTATAGCTAACATAGTTTGTTAGAAGCTGCTCAATTTAAGGTAAAGTTTATTTCTAGGACGTAATCTCTAGACCGAATGATTCAGTTTTAAAATTCTATTTTCTAGTACAGTAGGGCCTCGTTAATCCGGACTCCCGCTTTTTCGGTGATCGCTGTAATCCAGCGGTTACAAAGATATGAAGTGTTAGCTGATGAGGAGATTGTTCAAGCGACAATGTGTGAGGATGATGAGCAAGATCAAAACTATAGCGTTGATGTTCTCACCTCCAAGAAAGTTGGTAATTCAGAGGCAGTGGGATCTTTAAACACTGCTTTAAAATGGGCTGAAAGTAACCAATTTGATAGCCACAAAATTATGTTTCTCCTTCGACTTAGACACCGGGCTTTAAAAATTACAACCTTTTTCAAGAAGAAATATCTAATTTTTACTTACTATTTTTCTTGCATACCTAGCAGTAATTTTGAACATGTTCATTTTTGTCTTTATAATTTAACAAAAAAAATGATTAAAGAATCTAAGCTTAAACATGGGTTTTATTACCATTAAATATGACATACTACAATCCGGACGCCTCGATAATCCGCAAGGGGTCTTGTTTTTGCCTCTCCGGATTAACGAGGTCCTACTGTAGTAAGCTACATTATTCCTGAGTGCTATAGACACATATAAATTAGTCGAGCTATCATATTTTTGTTTAACCAGTCCAAAAAAAAACGTGTGGGAGATGGGATGCGAACACAACTTAATGCGAACGAAGTCGCGAGCAGAGGCTAGTTACAGAACATCAGCTTATTAATTCCGCGAAATCTCATTATTTTTAATGTTTTAACCTTTTTACCCTGAGCATTAAATTCTCTAGGTTGCGGTATTGAAATTCCTTTTGATAATCCCTTCGATTATTTTAATGACGTTTTACAAGATATTCATATTTTTTTTTAATTTTTCAAGAATTGGCTTGCGATATTCACTAATCTACATCTACACTTATATTATAAAGAGGATAGATATGTATTTGTGTGTGTGTGTATGTTTGTAATGAATAAAATCAAAAACCACTGTGCCGATTTCAAAAAAATTGTTCATCATTTGGTAGCTACATTCACCCCGAGTAACATTGGAGTCTATGTTACTCAGGGTACTCTATGTATCATGTCCACCCATGCGAAGCTGAGACGGGTCGCTAGTAAATAATAACATAATTATTAAAACTGGAATTCTTAGATTAACAGTTTTTTTAATGGAAAATATAATTTTCATTTACAAAAAATTATGACTAAATGAAAATAACGCTGTTTTGTTTTTTTAAATACGATTATGCTAAAGTTCTACTAAAGTTTAAGATAATTTATTACCTAAAATACCATTTTCACAAACCCACTTGTTTCGAAGCACTTACACTCACCCCTACAATTGTCTTTACGACGCATTGTTACAATACCAACGTTGCATTGTTTGTTGCTGCAACTTGAGCCCGTAACGATTATTTATCACTGCTTTGTAACATCGCTGACCCGGAGAACAATGGCTAAGATGTGTGGAAACATTGTTGAGGAATCCACGCTGAGTTAGCTTTGTATTAACTCAAATCTCCAAACCTTTTATTTTAGGAACCTGCTCTGTCCCACTCTAGGTGGCCTACCATAAAGTCTTAAAGCGAGAGTAGTTCCACAGTGGGAACGAGACAGCGCTAGACGGCTTGAATAGCTCCGTCTCTTTCCCACGGTGGAACTACTCTCGCTAAAAGACGTCATGGTAACTCCACTCCACTTCTTGAAAACAAACCCTTTCCAGTCGAAGTCAAAGTCTTTCCAGTTTCGACTGAACCTATACAGCAATGCTATTCTTTAACGAAACAGCCTTGTATACAACGCTGTCCTGCTATGCTATTCTGAATAAGAAATCTCATCGCTAGACTCTACGTGCTCTTCGACTTTGAGATCGGCCAATCGCGAAACGCGAGAGCTCACCGTTCGCGGCGCAAGATTGCTTAGGTCACGTGGCGTGAGCGCTGCAGCCGTGCGATCACAAGGTTGTGTTTATTATGAATAGCTCTGCTAGTGTCGAAACAACAGTTTCGTATTCACTAAGCTACTGACAGCAATGTGTCGCGAGCCTATCTCAACTCCCGTCGTAGCTTACAGCCCACAAATTGTCTTTTAGATACTAGCTGCAGTTTGTCCAGCCATCTCCTTTGCCGCGACCCGGCCTCGTTGTATCTGTGTCAGTATATTACGTTGATAAAATGATGCTTAAGTAAAGCGACTCGCTAAAGGTAAATATACAAACTGGCTGATCCAGACACACTACCCGGAAGCCTAACCTATCTGATTGATTGATTTACAAATATTTGCTCCATCCAAACCAGCGACAAGCAACACAACTGTCACTCATGTGTTGATGTGCCATTGATGAGGTATAAACAAATAACGAATGTATTAGTCATAGTCCACCACATTAGCAAACTTTAACAACATACCAAAACTAGAACTGTCGAACTTAAACTCGATTCTTACAATCCTAACGCTAAATAGTAGTTAAGAATCCTAACGCTAAATAGTTGTAAAGAATCCTAATGCTAAATAGTAGTCAAGAATCCTAACGCTAAAAAGTAGTCAATGAAGCATTGGCAGAGAGTCCCTAGTTTTCATTTCTAAGGTATTTTTAAAGAAATTGTAGTTTTATGCCTGTACCTAACACGATGGATTGTTGTTGTCCGAAAATAAATTAAAACAAACCCAATATTCCTCTTACTCCATGTACGAGACGTCTGAGAGTGAAATGTAGGTAGCAGAAAACTTTATTGCTTCGAAGCTGGCATTGTTTACATCATCAATCTAAGTCAACAGTAGGTACCAACAGGTACTGTGTACATTTCCCCCGAGGTACCGAACCGTTAAAACTTTGTTATTCGATGACAGCTGAGCTGTTTCAAGATTGTAACCTTCATGAGTTTTAAGTGATATTCAATTTAAGTGGCTTGACTGAAAGTATGGCAGTTGCTTTAAAAAAAAAGTTCTAGAAGAATGTTGACTATTTGTCGACCTTTTTATCCCTATTTTTGTATTTGGAAACTGAAGTGCCGTTTCTGTTTTTCCACTCTCTAATGAAGTCTTTAGAGATATTTTTTCATTTTTGGCATAGGAGCAATAGGTTATTTTACTGCATAAATAAATTGAAAATCTGTTAAGTTCGTCAGTTAGAATATTGAAAAATAATGGACACGTATTTTTTTTAGATCATTATATATTGACAAAGATAAAACGCTTCCAAATTCGGGAGTGGGAGCTTGTGACGACATAACGCTTGTAAAATTGTACCAACCGAGTGACGTTTTTTGATTTTTAGAAGCGTTGTATCTTCGTCAATTTTGGTGAACGTAACAAAAGAAGAAATACGGGTCTAATATTTTTTTTGAGTAAAATAACCTATTGTTTCTATTTTTTGTGTTCCATTATTGGGTAAACAAATAAATATCAGTCTTACCTTTTAAGGTATCATTTGGGTTTTTAAAAAACCATCCTAACTATATTTCACAGTTTTCATCACCTTATAGCCTTTCTCCAGCTGTTTATAGTAAACTTCCAAGCTATAAAAGCAAGAATCAACGTAATATCCAAAGTATCATGTCTTCCTTGTCGTTATTATGCCTTATCCAAATTAAATTGGGATCTCCTTTCATTTCGCACCAGCAGACACTCTTTTAATTACTTTGGGCTTGCCTTTTTCCTCTTAATCGTCCTGTCGACGAACAGTCCAGTGATGAATTGGGCATCAGTAAATGGTTGCTGGATCACAAGAAAAAGGCGGCTCGATAATTTATGTTTATACCAATTATACGTTTTTGGAATCATTTATAAAACGAAAATACCAAAAAAATATGACCTTACTTTTTTCGCCCACCCTTTCTATGCCCTGCAAACACATCCATGCACATTTCTTCCAAAACAAAATCCTTTTTAATCTGCGCGTCACACCCGTGGCCCTGTACACACACGGTCACACAGGACAGAGGCCACTATCGCATTGTTCCCGAGGCATTATCTCGGACCGCGACCGTATCGGCGGCTCTCTGTTACTGTGTTGCCAAACAAACTTTACATGCACTCTAGATATTATGTTTTTGCTGTAGAGGTATTATTAGCTATGTCCTTATGGCATAAGTACCTACTAAGAAGGTAATGTTATGTCGAAGTGGATGTTTCGTCTGTTCGTTGTTATTGAATATACATGTTACGGCTAAAGGTAGGTGTGAACCTAAACTTAAGATTAGCCGGCTAAACTTAGGTGTAGCTGCAGGTCCTTGGCTAAAAATGAAGGAAATGGAATGGTCTTGCTTTCGCGGGGCGTCCACGCTTCCCAGCATGTCGACGGAGCCCCGCTTCGCGGGGCTCCTACTTCTGGGTGGTTTAAAAAAAAAATAACCACCAAGAGGATGGCGGGGTCTTTCAGACCCCGCCATCCTCTTCTAACCTAAATTGTCCGAGTCGGGGTGCCAGCGAGTCCCGAGCTCGCTTCGCTCGCTCATGTGTAATGAAAGTGATTATTTTTTAATAAAGTTTTCGTGTCAAAATAGTAAACATTATTACATTGTTTCCTTTTCCATTTCCTTCTACATTTTTAGCCAAGGACCTGCAGCTACACCTAAGTTTAGCCGGCTAAAGATAGAACAAACTAACATTAACATTTCGTCGAAGATAAACCTAGGTTTAGCCGGCTAATCTTAAGTTTAGGTTCACACCTACCTTTAGCCGTGACATACATACTTATTTGGGAGACTCTTGGTAGACTTTTGGTTATTAAGATAGTGAAGATGATGACGGAAAACACGTTAGCGCGTCCGCGTATTTTTATCAGAAAAATCTGATGATGCTCGCAGGTCAGCACTCCGTCGATTTTCGCAATTTCTGATAGATTTTTTATAGTATGAGGTGGCGCTTAAACTGTTAGTCACGGCGTCATTTGTAGAGTTTGACGATTGTAACAGGCTGACAGTAACACTAGTCTTATCAAGAGGTATCTTTATATCCAGTACTACTGGGCTCCACAAGGCGGACTTATCAACAGATGCTCCATATAAAATATGTATTTGCAGTCAGCTGCATCTGCTTGGACTGATAGCCTACCTCATCCGGAGAGGTGGCCTACCTCAACTTGAAAGGCTGGGAAGATAGCCATCTTCTCGAGACACCATCTAGAGAACAAAGTTAAATTTCAATTCAATCACAACAAGGCTATCTGTTCTGCTTTACAAAACAGATGGCCTACCATGACATCTTAAAGCGTCAGTAGTTCCGCGGTGTGAACGAGATGGCGCTAGACAACTTGTATAGCTCTGTCTCTTTCCCACAGCGGAACTACTAACGGTCGGGTACTTTAACATCGTTTCAGAACTCAAGAAGCACACAGAATAAACAAACTTTTATTTGAAGTGGTAACACTGACGGATTATACCGATAAATTAAATACAATCCGCGTGAAATGAGGGTGGATGAATAAGGCCTTACCGTAATCCTAGCTTTACAAATTGAGGTCTAACGAAAATAGAAAGATGGGATCTTTTGGCGGAATGATGAAATTGTATGAATAAAAGGATAGGTTGTCTTAAAAGAAAAAGTAAATTCGAAGAAGTCTTATAATTAGTATATTTTAATGAAATAGTTAATACGTTTCTCCTCAGCAAAAATCTAATTAATCCGTTAATTAGATTAATGTATAAAAAATATTTGACCCGTATTTTTTCATTTTGTTACGTAAATCAAAATTGACAAAGGTATTTATATCGCCTATATACAGTAGTTCCACTGTGGGAACGAAATGGTCCCACAATGGAACTACTCTCACTTTAAAACGTCATGGTAGGCCCCCAGTATAGTTATTCTGATTCTAGCAGTTTGTGAACGAATAAATGTCTGTAAATGCGCGGATGATACGAGAGAACTCCCTAGGATGGAGCAGTTTTAAATAAAAAAACATTAAAAGAGAATTCCCTTTACCATATTTACCATCCCATCCAGAATAGCTCGCTTAAAGCCCTAAAAGTTTTGACATCTCACTTCCCTTTGCGTCTCAACCTCCTTTGGCTCAGTGCAGCGACATATTGTGCTGACAGCATTGTTTGAACCCGGCTATCATGTTATGTCATCTCCGATTAGGGTTGCCATCTCTAAAATTTGGAAACCAGGACAAGACGCCTGAAATCCCCGGATTTAGAGTCCAGAACCCGATACATGAGGGCTGGGGAGACGGTGCGGTGAAGTGAGCGTGTGAGCGGGCTGCCCAAGACTTTACATTTTTAAACCCGGGCTACAAATGAAGCCCTCCGGCCGGACGCTCCCCGGATGCCCTCTAAACTTGGACAAATACGGGGAAACCCGAACGGATGGCAACCCTACCTCCGATGCATACCACTCGGAAAATGAAACAGGAAATTCACGAAAAGGAAGGCTGAATTGTTATGTCAGAATATTAACCAAGTTGTCTCTGGATCGACGACTGAAAACAGAAAACAGAAAATTGTGTTGTGTGGTTTTTCGTGCGACTTTTTCTTATAAAGAAACGGTTTGAGCTTACGAGATGTACCGTAGGTTGCATAGATTTTTTTTTTAACGTGGTAATATCATCAAATGAGTCCTCCCACCCAGGGCAGAGCGGGAGGGACTGTCAGACTCGCACTGACTAAAATCCACAGTGTCCTTCAATAGCCCTTTACGTTCCGGGGTCACGGTAATTCGTGAGTCCCGCGACCCCGGCAGGCTTTGGCCCTCTACATTGGATTGGTTGCATAGAATAGATACTTTTTTACTATAGCAAGTTTAATAAACTGTTTTTATTGGCGACTAATACTACCTTTAAAACTTAATACAGGAATATTAATATTGATTATTTGTTCTTCCGATATTTCAGCATTGTTGCAAGCGTCCCGCCATAATAATAACGGATCCGTGATAGATAAATCACAACTCCGAAAATGGTAAAAGAAAACAGCAAAACCATTAGGAAACCGCAAACCAATAAATGATTCGAAAATGACACACTGACACTAAATGATACATTCGATGATTGTTTCTAAATTCTAACAAACAATACTCATTTTCGCATCTTTTATTAGTTTGCTTTCTCAGCTAAATTAATAATCGACGTTAATGATTTTTTTAACAAAGGGAGATGAAACTCTGGATGCGGTTAATGATTACTTCTTGTCGCAAAGAACTTTAGTGGGGATAAATGAGAAGGGGGTCAGTGAACTTGCGAACAAAAGTTAGTCTACAATAAAGATTCTGAGAATGACATCCAATAATCCACATTGCCTACTATCACAGAAATCTTAATAATAAGGCAATTATTATTAAGATTTCTGTGCCTACTATCTATCTCAGAGAGGAGTGGAGAAGAAACATGCTCTCAATTGTCAGACATTGCTCATACACAGTAAATGATCAATGCATCCTCCAGGATATGCATCTGGCTCCAGATCTTCATATCAATTGTTTCCTGTCATTTAGTAATGAAGACTGAAAGATGGACTATCTACGACATACTCTAATTGACCCTACGTTGATACATATTTGCATCGGCGTACCAAACGCCTATGTTATCTTTCTAAGAGGTATCAGGTTACTGGATTGTGGAGATCAGAGCAGTCGCTCCGTGTCAAATACTGATGCTTACACTAGTAGCTAACCCCATCTAGTTTTGAAAAGGCTAAGCAGTTGAGTAACAGTCGTTAAAATAATAATCTATACATATAATAAATCTGTAGAAGGGTCAATTCTGTACATTGAAAATATTGAAAAAATAAATAGCGGGGGGTGTTGCTGGATCGATACCAAACCCAAATACGTGAAAAAATTTTTTTGTCTGTCTGTCTGTCTGTATATGCAGGCATCACCTGAAAACTAACGGTTCGATTTCGATGAAACTTGGTATAATTATACCTTATTATCCTGGGCATAAATTAGGATACCTTACTTCAGAACGCGAGCTCAACAGCAGTAGCTCAATAGAGGGATCTCCTTAATTGTTATAGGCTTTTTTTTTTTTTTTTTTAGGGTGGCAAAATCATCAAATGAGTCCTTCCGCCCTGGGCGGGGCGGAAGGGACTGTCAGACTCTTACTGACTAAAATCCACCCGTGTTTCTTCGGATGCCCTTTACGTTCCGGGGCCGCGGTATCCTGGATTAAGAAAAAAGCCGCGACCCCAGCAGGCATTTGGCCCCGTCGTCGTCGACCCGGGCTTGGTCCTTGGTCGGACGGCGAGCTTTCCCATTACTCACCGTCCGCAAGCCCGCTCCGCCGCTGTGCCCTCTGCTGTTCAGAGGGACACGCGTTGGAGCATCCACCCGACAGGCTATTCGCATACGGGCAAAGGACCCCTTAGGCACACAGTGCCTAAAAGAGTTTTTGCCCGCATCCCAGGGTGCACCGGCCCGAAAAACTGGTCTTCCCCTCGGACGTATCCGAAGGGGAACTAAAGTCCACGGGCGCACGTGGAGGTTTCCTGTCTTAGCACCCCAATTGTTATAGGCTTAGCCGTATTTGGGTCCAATAGATATTTATAAGATGTCATTGTCAGTTACTCAAAATGGAGAAATAAACATCCACGCGAAGACCGACATCCGCGCGGACGGAGTCGCGGGTGGAAGCTAGTATGTAATATAAAAAATATAAATGAAAATACTTTATACCCTCTGTATTATAACTAGCTACCATTATGTTAATGTTTATAGAACTTCTTCATTACTTAAATAAGTTCCTGTTTACGTAGATTTTAAGCTATCCAGCAAAAACATGTTTTGAACCTTACTACTGAAAGTTTTGAAAGTTACGAGGTTTGGAACTTTTGAGTAAAGTAAGTAGACATTGGTTAAAACTTTGCAAGATAATCTAAAGGATAAACATAGCTATAATTCAGTTTATAATATGTTAATCCTAAAATAAAGGGCTATTGAAGAATAGCAGCGTGGATTTTAGTGATGATAATCATCGGACATCAAATATTAAAAAAAAAAATTATACTCATCACAAAAATCCCTATCAGCATTGAGTTTACAAAAGCCAGCCATTACACCCACTCATACGTTGTTCGGCACATCAATACAGGCGGCATTCCTTGCATGTTTCAACAATCGTCCCGACCGGCCGGTTCACTCCCCTCGCAAAAATCTCGCCATTGTTATGTCATGGTCGACATCGTGGTCATTTTTTCGTCAGTGTGATGTAGATGTAGACTTACAGATGGTGAAAATGGTTTGAAGGGAGCTGGAACTTGGAGCCTATTGTAGTATTTATGTAGTGTTCAATAATAACGAACTCTTCTATCGCAATTTTGAACTTATTAGGTACCCAAATACACTTTCGTTGGTAGGTTTGTACTTACGTTCACTACTAAGAAAACATTATTTATCATAATTAGATATCGACTAGCTCTTACCCGTGGCTTTGCTCGCTACAGCTCGAAATTATCCCGCGGGCAAATAAAATCGGGATAATAAATAAATGCGACCAATAAACATGCGTTAATCCAGGTTTTAAACTCAGTGTACCAAAAAAACTTTATCCAAATTCGTTCAGTAGTTATTGCGTGAAAGAGTAACAAACATCCATCCATCCCTACATCCAACCTCACAAACTTTCGCATTATAATATTATAAGGAACATACGATGGGCAAGAATGTCTGTGATATCATTTAAATTCCTCTTTACATAACTGACATACATACAAAATATCTTATCTTTAAAAGATCGCATAGAATTCCTGACAACAAGACAGTCGCCACATCAACTCATCCATAGTAAAACATTGTTTCTTCGTAAAGCAAGAAATAATTAACATACCGTCATTATCGCCGATCGCTATCGGGGCGTCGAACCCGCACTGCTTATGTGCACAACTCACGGCAAGGTTCACTGAACGACAAGGGAATGTATTGGAGAAAATCAATAACTACCCTCCGAGTTTAAGTGGGAAATATGTTTCAGTAAACTGTTGTCTTTTTAATGGAATCGGTGAAAGGGGAAGTGGTTTTTTAGACGGAAAGGTGATTTTTCTTTTAGGTA
Organism: Agrotis puta; assembly: GCA_943136025.2. Lineage (NCBI taxonomy): Eukaryota > Metazoa > Arthropoda > Insecta > Lepidoptera > Noctuidae > Agrotis > Agrotis puta. Next base: position 1,243,250 of record OW964187.2, read on the forward strand.
CCTATGGTAAGGTTATCTCGCCTAAAAAGTCGTATATTGTTAGCAACAATTGACAGTATTATTTCATTTCGTCATTAAAAAAAAAATATGGAACACCATAGATAGTTTTTTGAAGTGAAAACTTCTTTAGCGGCGTTGTGCACTTTTTTTGGAATGGGTAAAAAATGTTAAACTCGCGTCAGGACACGTGACCTGATCGAAAATTCGTAAGACGGCGCAGGGCGCTTGCGCAAATGTTCGTGTGTGTTTATTACTATTGAAGTTTTCACTTCTGCCGGCACTCCCAGAGTGCAACCCGTCGTTTTTTTTTTATGTCGTGGTAAAATCATCAAATGCGTCCTCCCTCCCAGGGCAGGGCGGGAGGGACTGTCAGACTCGTACTGACTAAAATCCACGGTGTCTTTCAATAGCCCTTTATGTTCCGGGGTCAAGGTAATTCGTACAGTCCCGCGACCAACCATAGATAGATAGATAAAAAATATTGAAAAGTGTTTTTTGTAACATTTCATTGTTAGTCAGTGCACTGAGAACATTGTAGGCCCTATAATGTTCCTACTGCAAGGATCTGAAGAAGTGGGCCATCGATCTCCACCATCACCACTCACTAACCTACTAATAATAGTTACATTGTGTACAAGCTGGTTTTCTCTTGAAGTTTCTGTTCATCATTTTGAGAGCAGTGGTGATGAAAAATAATACTATTCAAAGCTTTTCTTGGGAAAGTAAACATCGAACCGCGAGCAGGATTTGAACGTGCCATCTCCGGATTCAGTACATCCGACGCTTTTTCTAACCGAGCTATCGAAGTTCGTGCCTACTGCGTCGAAATCTTCAATACTTTTCTAGCGTCTTCAGATGACGTACTCATTACCATGAAAAAAAAAGTGAATTTGAAATAAGGTCAGCTTAACAATACATTTAAAACGAAAAAAAAACCAGCTACTCAAGTAAAACATTGAACAATTTATAATGAAACAAAGACACTTTAATTTAATATAAGAGACTATTTAAGCTTAAACCTCGTATAAAATACAGCTACGATGGAAAACAGCCTCCATTCTCTGCAGGAGCCACACTTAACGACTGACAATTTAATATTTCAGCCACATCTGGGGCGCCATGACACCAGCAGCCATTTGTGGCAGGACTGGCTGGCAAGAACGTTAGTTGTAAGAAATAACATTAAAGTAATCCTTGAAATGTTTGTGGCAGAATCTTCTTCGCAAAATATCATAATGCGCACAGCAAAAGAGTGGAACACACAACCTGCCTCTGTGTTCCCGTACGCTTACAACTCGAATCTCTTCAAAGTTGGAGTGAGCAGGCTTCTACTGGGTATGCTCGTCTCGGCTTTGTCTCTGACACTATGACCTAGAAAAAACAATCAATATAAATTTAATAAAAATTAACTTTTGCACGATCTCAATTAGTCTATCTTGAATTAGTGAGTAACTCGTTTATAGATAGAGATACTTTACAACCATTCTCTATAAAACTCAGCGCCGCGGCAGCGTTGAAGCTACGCTTTGTCATTGGTGGATTTTCAACTTTGTTGACTGAAGCATAAAGTTGAAAATCTTAGCTAAAACCGTAGCTGTGGAGTCTTACAGACAATAGCCTAGCTGGTATTCGGCTGCATTCGGTTACACTAGAAGCTCAACCTAAAATAGGAATAGGTTCGGAAGCTGAAGCTAGAGTTACAAAATAATATATACAAATGAATGACTAAGCAAAGTTAAGAAATAGACTCGTATATAATCTGAGATAAGTGTTAGGTATTTTGAACTAGATAAAGAGTGTCTCTCTCTGCCAAACATTAAAATCCGTTCAGCTATCTTAAATAAAAAAAGCTCCTCTTATGTGATTGAATAACGAACATCCATTTTTTGTTTTTTTTATCGTGGTTAAATCATCAAATGAGTCCTCCCACCCAGGGCAGAGCGAGAGAGACTGTCAGACTCGTACTGACTAAAATCCACGGTGTCCTTCAATAGCCCTTTACGTTCCCGGGTCACTGTAATTCGTACAGTCCCGCGACCCCGGCAGGCTTTGGCCCTCTAAGGGGGGGGCCCGTCACTTTGCTGACACTCTTTGAGGCGCGCGTGGAACACAACGCGCCGTCGACCCAACGAACATCCATCCATCCTATCGAAACTTTCGCATTTAAAATATTATAGTAAGACTTTAATACATTAACGGGAAAATACAGTTTCTTACCACACTACATTTTCTGAAAGGAAAAAAAATCCTCTAGAAATGTCATTTTAAAAGAAGCAAGGCGCTTGCTACACTTGTAACTAGACGTAGTCGTAGGTTCTCGTCACGTCAAGGGCCCTCAAAGCCTCTTGAAAGCGCCCTACAGCGCTTTCTGCAGACATTTACACTGCTTTCAAGCGCTACACCCGGCTTTAAACACGCTTTTTATACTCTGTGGCAGAAGAAATGGCGCGGTCGTAACCGCCATCTTGGATTTTGTAGAAAGCGTGTGTAGTTTGTTGGTTTGAAGAATTTTTGTGAAAGAAACTAAATACCTAAATAAACTGTCTGTATTTGCTACCTATTAATTACTATTGTTAAGATTTTCAGTAGTCCATTCACTTTGCAGAAACTGCGAAATTTGAGACAAAAAACTTTATAGGATAGGTATATAAACTTTATAGGAATTTACATTCCGTTACTTTTAAACTTTTATTATTAAATCCATCTCAGTGAGTAGCGTAATAAAAATTAACCAGCTCCGCTTGTTTAAAACTCCTAACAAGTTCAAACTATGTTTCGAATCAACTTCCAATTACTGTTGGAAAGCGTAACAAAATTCATAAAATTCGGAGAGCAATCTACAGTGCTCATCTACTTGAACGCCGATAAAAACTTGTTCAGACTCCAGAAATCCTCCCATTCAACGAAAAATCACCCTTAAGGACCCGATCTGCATTGTAGCGTATCAAGAGATATAAAGTTTCTTGTCTAAGGGTTGTAATCGCCTGTAATTTGGGAGGGGTGGCTAGTCTTGCGTGACACCCCCCCGTTCTTGGGCCACTCGTCCGAAGAGCTCCTTAATCTTGGTTGTTTGGTTGTTAGATGACTTAATTAGGGTTTTGGGGTAGAGTGGTTCTTGTTTTGAGTGAGGACGTTGACTTTTGCTGTGGTATTGTGGATTTTAAGAGCGACACATTTAAGTAAACGCTCAGACGAAAAGTACTTAGCCAAGTTGGCTACTTTGTACGAGTATCTTTTTTTACAAGACAAGTTGGTTAAAAATATATATTTAAATAAAAAAGCTGTGCTGTAAGGATATTTTAGCTCTTGATAAAAGTTGCGATTGATAACTTCCTGAAATAAGGTTATGGACACACATTAATCAACTGGCATTGTTTTTTTGAGCTGTCGAAAACTGCTCGTGTATAATTAATTAAGGAATAATTTAATACAGATACAATGGCGGCTACGCCTGCATAGTGTTAGGAATTGGGTAAATGCCCAATTCCTAACGTAAATAAAGGTACCTCCTGAAGAAATTAGTGAAATATTATTGCTTATTTCATTTTATCTTTGAAAAGGGTCGGCGTCTGTTGTAGACAGGCGATATATCACTCCTCGACGCCATGTCTGCAAAGCGCGCCAAGTTTCTTGCAAGTTATTTATAGATAGCAGTTCTTTACTGTGTACTTGGTTCTTACATTATTAGACCCATCGCACTTACTTTTATTAAAAAAAAGCCTTGTCCCACAATCATTTCCTGATAGCTACAACCTTGGGGACGTTAAGTCAAGAGTGAACTAGGTTACCTCTAGGCAAGCGTGCTTCACCATCGACCATAATATTTTATTACCGATTACCAACAATGTTAGCTGCTGATTGGCTAAAATTAATGTTATGCTTTGTCAGTATTGACACGTTGTGCAATGTAAGACAAAAGTCTGCCTTCCAACACTGAAAAAAAAGAATGATTGATTTTACTAAATTCCGCGTAAATTTTATCAAATCCGCGGGTTAATATAGGTCCTACACACGAAATTGTTGATTTTACCAAATAGAACTGGTTGATTATGTAACCCATACGTTTAGTAAATTTACACATTACATTTTGTTTATTCAACTAAAAAGTTCTGTATATTTCACATCGATTATTTTCGATATTTTACGATGAGATTTAGTAAATGCCACTTAACGTGTTATGTAAAATATGTGAAATTAATTTTGCTACATTTACTCATTTTATTTTGTATATTCAATTAAAAAGTACTGTACATTTCACTTCGATTATTTTCGATATTTTACGATGAAATTTAGTAAATGTCACTTAACGTGTTATGTAAAATATGTGAAATTAATTTTGCTACATTTACTCATTTCATTTTGTATATTCAACTAAAAAGTCCTGTATATTTCACTTCGATTATTTTCGATCTTTTACGATGGGCTTTAATAAATGTCACTAAACGTGTTATGTTAACAATGTGAAATTGATTTAGCTAAATTTACTAATTTCATTTAGTATATTCAATTAATCCAGTCCTGTATATTTCACGATGAGATTTAATAAATTTCACTAAATGTGTTTTGTATAATATATGAAATTAATTATGCTACATTTACTCATTTAATTTAGTATATTCAGCTAATCGAGTCATGCATATTTCACGTGTATAACTTTCGTCCATTTAACGATGTTGATTTTATATGTTTAACTAAAAGTGTTTGGTAAAACATGTGAAATTAATTTCATACACTTTACCAGATATCTTCTTGTTGGTTTAGTATATTTTACTTAAAATATGCAAAACTAATTTTGTAATATTTACTAGTATGATTTCGTATATTACATTAAATAAGTTTTGCATATTTTACGTAAGGTATTGTAATAAAATATGTAAAATTAGTATTGTAACATTTACTCATACCATTTCGCACATTTTAGGAGAGCACATTTCGTATACTTTACTTCACTTTTAGTAGTAAAATATACAAAATGCGCTCTCCTAAAATGTACGAACAGGATGTAGGTATATTCTATTAAACATGTTTCGCCATTATACATGAAAGCTGTAAATTATTGGTTGACTGAAAATCTCTCGTAGCGTAATATACTGGGTGACTAGTGCGCATAACTTATAAGGATGTTCAGACCATCAAACTAATGGTCCGACTGAACCAACATCCTCAAAAATTATGCGCACTAATAAAGTCACCGTGTATACTTTGTCGCCAGAGACTTGTAGTCAGCTGCCTAATTTACAAATCAGTAACATACCAATCAAAAAATAAACTAAAGACAAAATCACCCGCCAGTGAGCGGTATCATACAGTACAAAATAAAAGAACATGTTTAGCAAAATTTACCAAAAAGTACTCCAATTATAACTGTTAAAAATACATATTTAAATGTTAAACAAATTAAATCTGAATTGTATGATAAAATGTTACAATAATTTTGTTCGGGTCATAACTAAAATAGTAAAATAAAACAAAATATTAATGAATAAAATTGAGTATATTATAATTGTTATCAAATTACTTTTACAATAAAACTTAAATAATTCACTTACAGGCGAGGAAATAACTGAAATATCACATAAAATAATCAACTAGTGTGTCACAAAACAAATGTGGCACAAAATAATCATAAAAGGCTTTCAGGTTCAAAATGAACACTTCCCATAGTGTACACCTGTTTCAAAAGGTAGGTACAACTCCGGAAATGTCCACTTCCGAAAAAGTACTTTTTCCAAAATGCACCTTTCCCCTAATGTACATTTCCCAAAATGTATCTTTTTCAAAATGTCATTCTTAGAACAGATGGAATAAGTGACTGAACAGATTTTAAGAGGCCTCTTACAGTCCACTAGCGCCGCCAATCGAAAAAATGTCATAACTCGTAAATAGAACCAAAAATACAAAATGTGGTCTGTAATTACTGTAGAAAAGGCAATAACGTAATTTTATAACACATTGTCAACACTTGAAATATAGCTGTTTAGCTAAATCGTGCATTCTAAACATAAACGGCCGTTTTTGTTACAAATGCACGATTTAGCTAAACAAATACCCAATTCAATACAACATAACAAGACTGCCATAGAAACCAGAGAGAGCAAATGGAAAACGTACACAGACCATAATAATATCTGTCAACATCAATAGATTATAATTTTAATTAAAATTTGCTTTCACCCAAAATAAGTATTTTTTCTTAATATACATATTCGTTTAAATGTACTTAAAACTAAGGTTGGGGTAACCTCTTACAAAAGGCCCGTCTTAAAGGATGTCCAGAAGGGATCATCTTCAATCATGTGACTCTAAGGGTAGTTAGATATGCTGATCCATTCTGCAATAAAAAGAAAGAATTATCCGCCCACAATGTCCAGCATACCAACGCCATGCAAAACCTTAATATTATATTACTTAACATTATTGCTAAGTTTACATTTAACGCAGTTACAATTCAGCTTAATACTATATCAATACATACAAAAAAAAATCTAAGTTTTATCAAAATATATTAAATAATTTTTACAGTCAAATCCTACTTATCATATTAACCATGCTCTGCTACCATGTTGGAAATGTCACGGGGTAGTATGATAATACTAGTTACTCAACACTCCTCATAATTTTAATTAAAATTTGCTTTAACCCAAAACACGGTTCTATAATCTCTCTAGTTACATGTACTTAATTCTACAGTATGTATCTCCATTACACATTATATGCGAATAAGTTGGAGCTATAATAAGATCCTCAGGTT